>CM036629.1:7795000-9052500 GCA_020746105.1 Trogon surrucura
TTATTTTCTTTGTATGAATCTTCTTTGCGCTGTGTTTTCATTTCAGCCTTGGGCTTGCAGGTATGAGGTTGAAACCGCGGGGGTTTTTGGTTTGTTTTTTCACTCCGGCCGTGTTAGACGAGGCGAAACGGACGGTGCCTCGCTCCAGTTCCCCCCCTGTTGGAGCCGTGTCAGCTCTTCTTTAAAAACCAGGAATTAGCAACGGGCTTGAAATAAAACATGAAGTAACTGCCCTCAGCCTCTGGCTGTCCCAGGCAAAGCTTATTAACCACCGTATTAGGGGAAAAAGAGGACGCTTTTGCTCATTTTGGAGTAAATAAGGCATCGGGAAGGGGATCAGCAGCCCAACATTTCGTAATTCAGGGTGTCAGGGAGTTGCCTGAGTGCAGCTCCAGTTGGGAAGGAGATGAGCTTTGGGTGGAAAACGGGGTCTTCCCCTCCCCTGGTGGTGAAAAACCATCACCTTCTCTTAAATAAACCCCCACGGATCACTAATAAAGAAATAGCAGCTGTAAAAAAAAATAAATTAAAAAGTGTTTTACTTCCTGAGTTGTGTACCTTCCCTGCCCCAGGGAAAGAAAAAAGTTCCCCAAAGTAGCTCCAATTTTTATTATTTTTTGTTTGTTTATTTGTGGGCAGCCTTCTAAAGGATTTAGCAGAATTTTAAACTTCTAGTCGGGCTCCACGCAGCGTCGGTCACTGTGCGAAACGGAAGACACGCGAAGTGGCTTTTTTCTGAATTTTATGTTGGGAATCCTGGCTGTACTGGTGATAAACCCTGATTTTAAGAACCCTTCTGTGCTCTGTGACACTTGTCTCATGCAGAACATCCATCCCCCGCGGCATTTTCTGTAGAGAATCCTACAAGGAAGGTTCACGGGTCTGACGGACACCCACCATTCCCAGTAAAAAAAATGGATTTTAGTTTTAATTACCCCTCTAAGCTGTCAGCTGCATAGGTCAGGATTAGAGCAGAGATACCAGCAGAGGGGGCAGACGGAGCATTTTTCAGCTGGGTTAGACTTTGCTGTCCCTGCTCTATTGAAAAAAAAAAAAAAAATTAAATCTGAAGAGGGATGAAACGATTTCATCAATAAAAACATGGGCCTCTTTGCTAAACTGCGGTGCGAGTGTTCAGCGTGTCAAGCGTTAAAATAAAAGAGCGTACACTGGGGAAAAAAAAAATAAATCTCACACAATCATCAACCCCAATGACTGACGAGTTGATAGAAGAGTTTACCTCGGGAGGAAAAGGAAAAGTCTTCATGCTTTTTGGGTGATATTTCTACAAAAATCAGGAGACAAACCTCGTGCTTCCTTGCCTGACAATGGTCTAATAAGATGAAAGCAGCACGGGAATTGGCTCTGATTCCTCAAATTCCGCTGGCAAAAAAGATTTCCCAAGTTTTAGGAAGTTGGGAAAGGGCCGAAACATTTGCCCGTCTCTGTGGATTAGAAAACTTTAGTCCTAAGTGATAAATTTCTTGATCGTTCGACAGCAGCTCTGGGTACTGCAGGAATAAAAAAATACATTAAGACCAGATTTCTGCTGTTGTTTATAAAGAAATCCAAGCAGGGCTTTTCCCTTTCTCTGCTGAAGAACCGAATCAGTCCCATCAAGGCCATTTGTATAATTTGCTAAATTACTGATATTAGTAGCCCAGAGAGAACTCTCTTGGAAAGTCCAGGATTTATTTCCTTCAGGTGCTTGAATGTACTTACCCAAGTATTAAATTCCCAGTGAGACATCCTGATAATTCCAACTATTCAGAGCCAAACCATCCTAATAACACTTATTCCTAGAAATCCAGAGAACTGGTGAGGTTCTCTTCTTCCCACCTACAACACTTTTAACACGGTCTTCCTCTCCCAACCTCGCTGCAGAGGTTGCATCTTTAAGCACAGCCTCGAAAGAAATTCTAAAAAAATGCTCATGTTAAACCCAAAGTGTTAATATTTTGGGTTAAAATTATCACGCATCGTTGTTGGAGACAACTCCAGAACAACAGAAAGGGCCCTCCTGCCTTCAGATTCCTTTTCAACACGATGGGCTGGTAGAATTGTCATTGAGCACAATGGCTGGAGGATAAAAGTCTCTGCTTACTTTAACCTCAGTTTGGAAGAGAATCACAGAATGTCGGGGGTTGGAAGGGAGCTCTAGGGATCACCCAGTGCAACCCCCCTGCCAGAGCAGGGTCACCCAGGGCAGCCACACAGGAACGCGTCCAGGCGGGGTTTGAAAGTCTCCAGAGCAGGAGACTCCACACCCTCTCTGGGCAGCCTGGGCCAGGGCTCCGGCACCCGCACAGCAAAGAAGTTTCTCCTCAGGTTGAGGTGGAATTTCCCATGTTCTAACTTAAACCCATCATTCCTTGTTCTGTTGCTGGGCACCACTGAGAAGAGACTGTCCCCTTCCCCTTGACCCCCACCCCTCAGGTATTTCTCTACATCAATAAGGTCCCCTCTCAGCCGTCTCCTTTCAAGGCTGAACAGCCCCAGGTCTCTCAGTCTCTCTTCACAGCAGAGATGTTCAGTCCCTTGATCACCCTCGTAGCTCTCCCTTGGACTCTCTCCAGTAGGTCCCTGTCTCTCTGGAACTGGGGAGCCCCAAACTGGACACAGGATTCCAGGGGTGCTCTCCCCAGGGCAGAGCAGAGGGGCAGGAGAACCTCCCTAGCCCTGCTGGACACACTTTTCTTAATGCCCCCCAGGATCCCACTGGCCCTCTTGGCCACAAGGGCACGTTGCTGTCCCAGGGACAACTCACTGCCCACTGGGACTCCAAGGTCTTTCTCCAGGGGGCTGCTTCCCAGCAGGGAGAATAAAAAGATAGAACAAGCAACACAATGACCACAGAACGAGCTCTTCTAGACCATTGAATGAGCTCTTCTAGAAAGGTCAAGCGTGAGATTCGTCGCATTTTCTGCGCTCCCCAAGCGAAGCAGACGAGTCAACGCGACAGTTCTTTGTTGGGCTGCCTGATGGGAGATGAAGATGCACACCGCAGCTCTTTGACAACCTCCCGTGGCCGATGCCGGGAAGAACACGCTGATGGTTTTTAGGCATAAAGCTGACGGTGCTGTGGAAAGTCATTTCCCCGCAGGTTAGTTCAGCATCTGTTTTAGCTGCACTTGGGGTTTTTGAGACCTCTGTGGTGGCCCCAGGACCAAGGGACGCTCCTGCTGCAGGGACTGAGCCTCATAAAGCCTCAAGGGGAAGGGGCAGGGCTACAATTTCTTTTAAAGCCAATTAACACAAGGTTAACGGAGTCAGAGTTTGTTAATTGGATGCTGTTTGTGTCTCTTAGAGAAAAATAGGGAACAGGTGAGGGGCAAGGCCAAGGAGTTAAAAAAAAATAATAAAAAAAAATAGGCAATGTGGCAACTCATTACTTGATTGATCATTAGCACGGAAGATTTTTGTGAGCTTTTAAAAAATTTGTAATTTAAGGAGGGCTTTGCGTGAAGATACAGGAGGGCTCGTCAGTATTTTTTAAGCTTTCTCAAGGGATAAGGTCAGCATTTAAAAAAGGAAAAAGGAGCATGGCTGTGCATGCAGGTCAGCTGAAGACGTTAATTTATAAACTATATATATATCTATTAAGGGTGAATATATCAATAAATGCATAAAAGAATAACCACATTCCAGGGCTGTACCACGCCCCACCGACGGGATTCTGTGTCTTTAACACATAAAGGTCCCCACGCCACTTCTCGTGACGTCCCTCAGGTCAAGTTGTTCACATCAAACTAGACCCTTGATCCAAGAGAAAAATGTCTTTTTTATTTATTTATTTATTTATTTTCCTCAGCAGATCTTACTCTGAGACAGTCAGGAAAGCAGACGTTCCTGACTCAAGGGTGGCACTGCGGATGCTGCAGGAAAGCGCTAAAAGCCGGAGCTAAAAATCTGTCTCCAATTAAGTCTCAAAAAAAAATAATAAAGCCCATAGAAACATCTCTGTTTAGCTTTGTTTTCTGACATCACCTAAGCCCCCTGCCAAAATGCCTGGATATCTTTTTTCATGTGTGTTTTAAATCTCGCTGTTTCTTCGGGTGTTTTTCGCACACCTATGCCGGAACGCTTCAAAAATGCCCGTTTTGGGTTTTGGGTTTTTTTTTCCTTCAGACACGTTTCAAACAAAAGCGTCAAAGCAGGGACATAAGGATTCCTTCCAACCCACATCCCTCCTCAGAGGGCTCCCCAGCATCGCTGGAAACCCTTTTTCCTGAGAAAAATGTAGAGAAACAATCCATATCTCACAATTCACACCCCACAATGACTTGAGGTCGGGTTTTAATTATTTAATTTTTTTGCTTTCTTTTGCCTCGGCTCCTCACAGACGCGTTACCTGGCGCAGCAGCGGGGGTGAACAGCTGGAGAATGGATCCAGCTGCCGCTTCTTGCAGCCGTAGCAGACAAATGAACGTTTGCCTCAAACGTTTCTTGGCGTTTTACAAACTCCCAGCTTGGCCAAAAAACAAAACCAGCTTCTGGCCCCGGTTTGGCAAACTGAAAAGCGCCAAACGGAACGTGGTAGAGGGAAGGAGGAGATGCCTCATTCAGTATAATATCATTCAGTATAATACTGCCTGTTGATGTTGTTTATGTCCTTTTTCCTCCTTATCATTAAGCCCTATTGGCTCCTCAGAACAGGGGAGTGGAAAGTCAGGAATGTTCTGGGTGTGATGAATTTTTTTTTTTTTTTTTTTTTAAAGAAAGGTCAAAACTAGAAAGAGACTTTTTTTTTTCCTGCAGTCGACTGCTTTGGATGGGTTTGTCAGTCGTTAATCACCGTAAGCCAGGTTTGTGAGCGAGATCTCAAAGCGAATTACGGCTTGAAATACAGAGCTCGAAGAGCAAACATTTTAAAACGTGATTTTGAACAAATGGAAATCCATGGATTTGGGGTTTTTTTGGGGGGGAAAAGTCTTTACAGGTGGTTCACTCTGAACACAGGCTCACCATCTGCTTTTTTTTTTCCTGCGACGATCTCGCTCAGGCCTTTAGCATCCCCAAACCTGCAGCCGTCGTCTGAAGAGAGCGTCATCCTCGGGAGGAATCGCTGCATCGGCGCCGGCTACAGAGTTCAGAGCAATTACGCAGCTGTGGTTCACACGGGCAACAAATGAGACATTAAATACAAAGAGCGTTTGATCTCGTATGAAATCTCACGCTGCGTTTAAGCCTTGCGTTTTATGCAGATATATTTCTTCCTGCTTCCATCTTCTCCTCTGTTCTTTCCCTTCTGCCGCAGTTATTATATTAAGAAAAAGTGGGGATGACTCCAATGCAATAACATTTTTGCCTGAAACTATGCCAGACTAGTAATTTAGCTAATTGAATCCCCCCTGAAATGGTACCGAATCAATATGCCGGCATAGTGCTTGCGGTCCAACCCATCTCTCAGGGTGCACCCTGCAAGGATTTGAAGTTCCTGCCCTGCGTTTAGATGAAGAAAGTGCCTGATGTGCATCCCCCCACAGAGGGATGCTCGCCGAGGGAGCAGGGGTTTGGATCAGCAACATCTATGAGGTCTTCCTGGTGCTCCTACACAGGGACAGAGCTCATAAGACCTCGTTGGGTTTATTGGCAATCTTGCAGTTCTAGGAAAGAAATTTTGCCCTTGAGGGACAGAGTGATCAGTCCTCACCAGCACCTCTGGTCAAACCACTCAACCCATAGAAAAAAAACGACCTCTGGGAGGAGCCAGATCCCCTGTCCCAGGCACAAAACTTGCTGTCGAAGCATGAAAGCACATCAGGCGTGACCCCAGATAATTTTAGAAGCTCTCTAGGGAAGTGAGCTGGAGGGGCAGAGACCACTTTTGACAGGTAAATTCATCACAGCTGCTCAGGTGAACCTTTCCAAGCTGCACATCTCACCGGCAAGCCGGGACATCAGCCCGCAAGAGGTTCTGGGTTTGTCCCAGAGAGTTGGAGGAGGTGGCGGTGGGGGTGAGGTCTGGGGGTGCCCCTGTGCCATGGGAACGGGGTCAGCGAGCGGCCAAGGGGAAGAAACCGGTGGGAAGAAGAACAAAAGGTTTCGTGCCTGGAGCTTGGATCGATGCAAACAACATAAACGCCGGCTGAGGCACATCCTCTGCCGCGAGGGAGGGACACGTCTTCCTCGAGCTGGTGCAGAGCCAACACTTACTTGGCCAACGCCGGGGAAATGGCCGTGAGCCCTTTTTTCATTTGTGCCATGTCACTCTTCATCACTGAAAGTCGTCCTGTAGCTCAGATGTCAAGGTCTCTGTCACCTGTGGCACCACTTCAAGCTTTGCTGGTCCTGCAGATGTTCTGTTAGGTTGTGGTTGTCTCGAGGGGTGAGCACCCCAGCTTACCCTCTGCTCAACCCAATCCTGTGCTCCAACGCCAACCATCCTGGGGATCTCCACTTTGCTGTCCACGTCAGTCATGGAGACTGATGTTTAAAGGCTGTGTTCCTCACACTTATCCTCTTGCATGGATAAAGGGGATGAACCTTGGACAACACAACATCCACAGCCATCAGCTCCCAGGGACATCACTCTGCCTGCATTTAGCAAGTTCTCCATTTTTGATGAAGACCCAAACCGATGTCTCGTTGTTCCCAGGAAGCTGTTCCCATCACTTCAGGGGAAGTGACTTCTTTTCAGGTTGATCTTTGCAGGCATTAGACCCTGTTTGATCTCCACTGGCCCTAGTTCTCCTGGGGCTGGTTTGGCAGGACCAATGTACTGCACAATGTGGTGCCACCAGCCTGGCCATTGCTAGCCTCACCACCCAGCCCCACGCAGGGGAAAACGTGCTGGAGCTGCCTCCTTGGGAACAAGGAGAAGGTCGGAGGAGCAAAATGCCTCATAAGCTGTGGAGCAAGCAGTGGAGAACTTGAAGAAGATCTGGAGCACTTAAGGAGTGCCTTCAGGCTGCACATTCTGGCAGTGCGTGGGGACTACCAGTCACAGCGCGACCTCTGCCGTGGCTTCAGAGGCTCCAAAGGAGTTGCTTCTGTTCAGGATTCAGAAGAAGGAGCAACCAACTGATGGTGAGGTTTGGCCAGGCCAGTCCCGCAGTCCCTGCTCTGGCTGCTCTGTCACCTGAGCATCTAGATGAACTTATGAAGGTGACACCAAATGGGGACCCATCCTTGCAGGCTTACAGGCCGTGGGTGTTTGGCAGCTGCTGGGTGGACAGCTGAGCTGCTGAGGTCCCCAGCCTGAGAGGCAGAGGTGGGGTGAGCAGCTGGGAGAGGAGGGACTGCTGCTCCCAATGCCGTGCTCCGCCACTCTGCTGCTTTGAACATGTGCAAGCTTAAAACCAGGCAGAAATCCGCTTCCCAGCCTTGATTTCCCACGATCAAAACCATGTCAGTGCCCACAGCTCCCCATCAGAGCTGCCCCAACATGTGCACCCCCCCCAACACGCTTCTCTCCACCACCAGCTCCTGACCAGAGCCACGTACGTCTGGGGATGAGCCCCCCGGGGCCTGACCTGCTCACCTCTTTCAGAAAACGTTCCTTCTTTCCCAAGTCTTGGCGTCTGCAGAAGGGTGAGGCTGTGGACAGCATCTGCACAGACCCCGAGGTGACGCAGGAGAGCCTTGCCCTGGGAATTTTGCACCCCGTTTTCACAGACAGGTGACGGAGTCAGCAAAGGATTAAAGCCCCCACGCCACCCCCAGCGACAACTTTTTGAAGGGGGAACACGGGAAAGAGCGTTTAGGGGTGCAGCCAGCCATGAAGAAGACAACCTTCTCCTTCTCCCGAGTTTTAAAAAGCAAGAGGCTGGGATGCAGAAGGTGCAGTGCCGCGCATCGGCAGGAGACACCCTGCCCAAGCCACACGCGTGTCCCCAGCACATCCCTGGGCACCACCTGGGGCTGAAAGCATCTTCAGAATAAGCCCTCTGAGTTATTTTGAGGGCTCAGCTCTGGAGACATGACCATAGAGGTTCCAGTGTCTGGCTGGAAAAGCCTGGCACTGCCACCAGGCTGGAGCTGCAGGAGGGGATCTCAGCCCGGGATCGGGGTGGCAGAGCCTGCCCCTGGCTTCCTGCACCCGCTGTCCCATCCTGGAGCCCAGCCTGTTCCCAGGGATCGTTACCAGGAGCTCGTGTGTTTGGTCGCAAACAAAGCGGGAGCGGGAGCCAGGCGCTCGTGTTTGTGTGCCTGCAGTTGCTCAGGCAACTCGGGGCTAGCCAGGAGCTGCCAAAAATCGCCGGCGGCCAGGGCCGGGTCCACGGCGGCGGCCGCCCCACGGGGCTGCGTGACCCGTCGAGCCTCCCACCGCCCCCGGAAGAGCCGCTCGGTCCCGCTAAACACAACCAGAGCCGGGGGGGGGGCGTCAGTGCGGAAGGGGGTTTTATTGCAGAGCCGGGTTACAGCACGGGTCTGCAGCATCCTTTGGTTCAGGCTTTCATGAAGGCAGCAGGAGGCCACAGTTTGGGGGTTTGGAGACCTTTTTCGACGGCCATGCAACGTTAAGCTCTCCTGGGGTGGGTCCCGGGGCTGGGAGCATCCCGGTGGCACCAGCACCAAGGGCACCGCGGCGAGGGAAGGAAGGAGGTGGCTGTGGTGGAACTGGTGAAAGGCAGGTCCCCGGTTTGTGGTCCCTGGTGGGACTGGCAGGGAGGGTGCTGGGTGCCCCGAAAGCTGGGGCTGAGGTAGGGAAGGTCTGGGTGCCAGCGGGGCGGGGGAGCCCTGAGGAGCAGTGCTGTTAGTACGGTGGGTGCTACCGGCGGTGGTGGGGGGGGGACAGCACGGGGAGACACAGGAGGATCTGGAGTGGGGGGGGGTCACAGCACAGGGTGGGGGGGGGAACAGCCGTAGTGCTGGGGTAGAGCTCACAACTTTCCCGAAATCACATCAGCGCTGGGCAGTCGACATCCTGCCAACCCTGGGACTGGCCCCAGCGCAGCCCCGTCGGGCCCCACCTTGGGCAGGCACGTCCCAAGGCTGACGTGAGCTCTGGCCCCACGGCCGACACGCTGGGACCGGGGCGGTGGGTGCCGCGGGCACACCCCTCCCTACTTTTTCACTTTGGCGTCGTAGGTGCCCGCGTTCTTGTAGGCACTGACGTAGCCGCTGGTGTCCACGATGTTCTCCCGCCCGCTCTTGCCTTTGCCCTTGCCGCTCTCGTCGAAGCGCTCCTTGTGCGAGCCCGTGTACTTGGAGGTGTCCGTCAGCCTCTCCACGGCCCCCACCGTCTTGGCTTTCTGCAGTGGGGAGGTGGGACACAGGAGTCAAGAACGTGCGCCTGGGCCCTTCATCCCTCGCCACACGCAAGCTCCTGACACCCACTGCAGATCCTGCCAGACCTATTCAACCTCCAGCCCCTCCAGGACCCCCGGAAAGCATTTGTGCTGCAGGCAGAGCTCCATCCTCCCCTCCCGACCATCCCTCCCACGCTCGGGGGCTCTTCACTCACCGTGACGCCCACATTAATGGGTTCCTTCCCTGCCACCAGCTGGCAGATGGCTTCGTACGCCTCCTCTTTGCTCTTGTCCTTAAACCTCTTGGGGGCCAGCTCCTCCAGCGCCTTCTTGAACTCCTCATAGTTGATGACACGGGCTGTCTTCCCCCTGCAAGCACAAAAACCCGGCTGCGGTCAGCAACACCTTCAGGTTATGCCTCTAAATGGGGTTGCAGGTGTGCCAGAGGCATCAGGGAGAACCCGGCTTTGCCCCCTGCCAGCCTACGGCCCCTCGCCCACCTCCAAAACACAGTTGTGATTGGGGCAATCCCAGCTGGATGGGTCAGGCTGGGCACAGGCGGTGCTGAGCACCAGGAGCTTTTCAGCAACACACTGTTAAAAAGAGTCCCTAGTGCCAAAAAGCACCTCACCCCCGTGTGGAAGTGTCCTGGGACGTGGTGGCAGGAGGGAACACGCATCCATCCCCACCGCTCCCAGCCTGCCTGGGATGCCCAGCACCTTCTCTGCCCTTGGGAGGCATTGATCCTTCTCCGGCCAAATTCGGACAGATGCGCACAGAGCATCTCTCCCGTGAGCATCATCTCTGGAGCCGCGCAGGAACCTGCTCTCCTACACACCAAAAACCCAGTGCTCAGCCCCTCCCAGTCGCACCATAGAGGGGGCAGAGGGCACAGGTTCTCCACCAGTCCTCACTCCTCCACCCTGTTGCAGAGCATCGAGCGTCCTCAGCGAAGCAGCCCCAGAAGCTCTTCAGTTGCCCCTCTGTGATCTCCAAGTCCCCCCCAAGCTCAGGCATGGGCTGGGCTGTGCCGTAGGAGAGCCCTGAGCACCCTCCTCTGCTCCCTGTGGCACCTTCTTGCTAGACTGGGACCTGGCAGGAGCAGCCAGGCCCGCTGTGACACATGGGAGTGGGAGCAGAGGCCTCAAAAATTTGGATTAATTTATTATCAGGTCTTGCAAAAACAGTCACACAAAGTCCCCAAAGGTGGGACAGAACCCACTGCTCCACATCGAGGGCAACAACGGTGACAGTGCAGGCTCGAAGTTGGGGTGCTACCCCTCCCGGGGGACCACCGCTCTCAGGCACTGCCACCCTGCCCGTGCCCCATGGGCATCCCCACCCTCTAGAGAACCCGGAAAACAAACCAAACCAAAGAAAAACAAAGAGTCACTTACTTCACCTTGGAGAAGACGATGTCGACGTCGGTGCCGGTGACGCTTTTGCCGTCGGTGACTTTGCAGTCCTTGCAGAGCTTGGCCCAGTTCTTCCCGTTCATCTCCTGCCCCGTGGCTTTGGTGTCACCGTAGATGGCGAATTTGCGGAAACTCTCCTCCAGGGATGCCATCTCAGCGCTCCCAGCCATGGGGCTGCAGGAGGGGGGAGGCTCGTTACTGCCCACGCAGAGCTCGGCCGGGTCAGTGAAGGGCGGAGGGTTGGCAGAGCCGGTGGGGCAAGGTATGGACAACCCTCCCCCAGGCCAACACCCGCGATGTGTGTTTTTGGGGACGGAGGCTCCTGATCAAAGCTGCCAGCAGCAAAGCTCTCGGCTCCAGGGGCCGGAGAGGAGCGAGCGCATCAGCCCGTCCCTTCGGGAGCGCTTGCCGGGGAATGACGCAATGCGGCCGCCTGCAAACCGTGAAGGATGGCCGCGGCCGCCTGCCTCCGGCCCCACCTCTCCTCTGCCCGCTGGCTCTGGTCCAGCTCTGCCATCTAAACCCTTTCCCCACAGGTCCTGGGCCAAAACATGGTACCCCACAGCCAGCAGCGATGGGGAGAGGGGGGGAAAAAGCCACAGTAGATGTACCCCTGAGCTTCCGTCGCTTCGCCAGCCCCACCCTGCCAGCTCAGCCTCCCTCGCCACGTGCCCAGCACCCCAGCATCCCCGCCAGGATCGGGCCTGGGGGGTGCAGAGGGGGTACCCGGGAAGGGGAGAAGCCGGGATGGGGGGGTTTCAACCCGGCTCCTTGGCCAGAGCCGGAGAGCGGGCACGGAGGAGCAGGGGCTCCGTGGCGACGGTCGCTAGGGAGGAGCGGCGTTGCCTGGCAACTGTCGCTAGGGAGGAGGAGTGTTGCCTGGCGACCGTCGCTAGGGAGGAGCGGTGGGACGGGGCGGGGGAAGCCGCTGGTCCCCGCCCGGCCCGGGGGGCACTCGCCCGCGGCCCCGCACCACCCTTCCCGCCCGGGGGTCGCCACCGGGGGATGCCGGGGGAGCGGCGACCCCCCCCACACCGAGACAGGCAGTGACCGGAGCCGGGGGTCCGGGGGGAACCCGGGGTCGGGGGGTTTCGGGGGTGTCCCGGCTCGGCCCGGTCGCGCTACCGCCGTCACTCACCTCCCGGCGCCGAGCTCTGGCGGGGGGGGGCGGTGGCCGCCGCCTGTTTAAGGGGCCGCCATGGAGACGGGAGGGGCCGCCCGGGGCTCCGGGCCGCCCCCTCCCGCCTCCCCCGGGCCGGGGAGCGCCCGCGGGGCGGGGAGACAGAGCCCGGGCAGCCGGCCCGGACCTCCTCCGGGACGTCCTCTGCCACCTCACGAACCCTACTGACACCGCACGAGGTCCCTCCACCACCCCACAAAGCCCCTCCATCACCCTACAAGACCTCTCTGCCACCCCACGAAGCCCTCTCCATCCCCTCACCTCTCTACAAGGTCCCTCCACCACCCACAAAGACCCTCCAGCACCTACAAGACCCCTCTGCCAGCCCATGAACGCTACTGACATGTCACGAGGTTCCTCCATCACCCCACAAAGCCTGTCCATCACCTTACAAGACCCCTCTGCCACCCTGTGAACCCTAGTGACACCCCACGAAGTCCGTCCACCACCTCACAAAGCCCTTCCAGCACCCTACAAGACTCCTCTGCCACTCCACAAAGTCCTACTGACACCTTACAAGGCCCTTCCATCACCCTACAAGACCCTTCCACCACCCCATGAAGGCCTCTCCATCACCCCACCACTCCACAAGATCCCTCCACTACCCCACAAAGTCTTACTGATGCGCCATGAGGCCACTCCATCCCTCCGCAAAGCCCCTCCAGCACCCCACAAGATCCCGTCGCCACCCCACAAGGTCCTTTTGCCACCTCACAAGGTCCCACCATCATCCCACAAGGTCTTTCCTCCACCCCACCAGACCCCTCCATCACCCCACGAGGTCGCTCCAACATCCCATGCTCTGTCCCACAGCCTCTGCCCCACAGAGCCAGCGTGCTGGGAACCAGCCCCTCTCAGTGGGTGACATCATGGACCGAAGGTGGTGGGGACAAATGCCAACCATCCCAGCATGCACCCACATAGTGGGACACCCTTGGAGCAACTCTGGGGGCATGTGGAGGTGCTGCCCATCACCCGCCACAGGCAGGGCTCCCAGTGGGTGCTGCAGGCTGAAGCAGCACCCAAATATTGTGGTTGCCATGGAGTCCTGACACAACCCATGTTACTCACGGCCCCACCTCAGCTGTTCGCTCCCACCTCGACACACCCGGTCTTGGTTCTGGAGTTGGTCCCTCCGGGGCAGACGCAGCGGGTCCTTGCGGGTCAGTCGGTGGCTCAGGGAGGTGGGCATCGCCTTGAACCTCACGGGCAGCCTTTGGCACCCCATGGCCTCCCTCTCTGTCACTGTGCAGAAGAGCTGCAGGGCAAGGACAGACACAGGTGGCCCCATCCTGAGCTGCCTCAAGAGTACCTCAGCCCTGCCCTCGCACCCTTTGCTTTGGGGTAGGGCCTCAGTGACAACCTTCCCCTCTTTGTCGATGGCCATGCGTTCCCTCCTGGAACCTTGTTGGCAGTTCTTGGCCAGACAAAACCCTGAGCAACCCTCATACCAGTCTTGGCTTGGACCAGGGTCTGAAGACCCCCAGAGGTGACCATGAGCCCAACTCCACGAGGCTGTGATTTGGGATCACTACCTTTACCTCCCTCCTCAGCTCACACGTCACAGCACCTAGCTGCTTCAGGTAGCCCCAGGTGCTCACAGCCACCTGAAGGACGCCACTTGGTCACATCCTCCAACCAGCCTTGCGATCCCTTCGTCAACAGGAGCTGCTGTTCTGCAGCCCAGCCAGAGGCAGGGTGGCAATCCATGGCTGCCAGGTGACAAAGACATCCCTGGAGGGGACAATCAAGGGTGGGCAGGGCACGTGTGGAGGTTCATCTAGTAGGGTTAGACCAGCCTGATGCCAGAGTCCAGGGAGACCTCACCAAGGAGTGTTTCTCCTCTTCTTCTACCTGCCTGTCCTGGTAGAGCTCAGACACAGCCAGAGAGCTTGGGCGCTGCACAGTGGAGGTGGCATCAGGAGGACTCCATCCTCTGCTTCCCGTTCTTTATAAAACACGAAAGCAGGTCCCAAAGCGCAGTAGCTCAGAGGTTACCAGGGCTGGTAACCAGCCTCCACCCAGGATTTAAACCAGCCTCCACCCAGGCCAGCAAGAGGTGGCATACGGGGAGAGCCTGGCAAAGGCTGGCGAGTTGTCAAGTTGAGCAGGTCAGGTTTCGGTTCCTAAGGGCTGGGGTTTGTTGTGCATTTGTTGTCACCATGACAGCTCTGTCGGGATGAAGCAGGGGCCTTGGCCAGCTCCTGCTGTTCCTCCTGCAGCCCGGAAAAGGAAGCCTGGGAGAAGGCTGGGAGTTGATCTGGAGCCTGCGGCACAGGCAGCAGCTGAAAACGAGATTGCACAGCTCCTGCGATGTGCTGGAGGAGCCGTGGACATGGCTCCATGCTCAGTTTCCCAGGGAACCTTTCCCTTCTTGCGATTTCCAGTAAAGTTCAGGACATTCCCAGGTTGTCTCCTGCCTGGAGGGACCTTAATGAGCCGCGTAACCCCGTGTCCAAGACATGGCTTCGGATGCTGGACTTGCCCCTGTTAGAACCAAGCTTATCTCCCCACCTCCACGTGCTGCGACAGCTCCTGGGCGCAGCTCAGGAGAGCACAAGCACAACCTTGGAGCACCCTCTGTGCTCATGCTCCTTTTCGCCTCTAGCCTCCCCTCCCAGAGCCGTCTCGTTTCGGAACAGAGTCGCTGGCTCGGCCGCAATCCGGGGTGGGATGAGGTTAACACGGGCACGCCGCTTTCTGCGCCTAGAGTTGCTACAAAACAGAGGGACGTGTTTCGGAGGTTGCGCAATATGTACACGGTCACTCCAGCAACGGCGGCGTCCGCACGGCATCAAAGGGGCTTTAGCTGGGTGTGAGAAAGGGGGGGTCTGCTGCCTGAGCTGGGGTCCCAGCCGCGATGCACAGTGCCAGAGAGAAAGGAAGGGGGGGGGAAGGTTCTTTCCCTGTCCCGCCTTGCCATTCAAGGCAGCGCCTTGGGGATGCTTTTGGGATGTGTCAGGAGAACAGACTCACCAAAAAAATCGTTTCCCCGAAGGAAACTTCAAAGAGAAAACCACGAAACTTGAGCCAGGGCCGAAGATGGAAGCAGGGAGGGCGTCTGTCCCACGCCGAGGCTCAGGGCCAGTGCTGCAAGAGCTGGCACAGCTGCTGGGGAGCAGCCAGGGAGCATGATTTATGGGTTTAGAGGAGTCAGGGAAAGCTGTCGCCGTCCTGCAAAGGCATCACTTGCTCCTAATGAAGAGCCACAGCGTCTTGAGGTGGAAACGGCCAGGCCAGGGCGCTGTCTCCTGCTGATGGGGGAGTTCACATCGTGGCAAAAAACTTCTTTAGTGTCGGAGAAGGCGCTCGCGGATGTTTGTGCAGCAACAGGGAACTGAAGGACTTTTGCTCCAAACTACCTCGTCCAGGGCTGCAGAAGCACTGGGGCAGGAGAAAAACTCTCAGCACTCAAACCCACAGGGTATCAGCATTAGGAATGCCAAAAGGACTGAAGTGAGGTGAGGAAGGAGGATCTGTGAAAGGTTCTCCTGGCACAAAGTGGCTCAGCTGAGACGCTGAACTGCCCTTGTGAAGGTTCACCCTGGCTGGGAACTGATCTGGGGCAGAGAGCAGCTATCTAAAGAGCCAGAATGGTCTCACAGTCTCACCATTTTCACTCTTGGGTGCCCGATACGCATCTTCCGACAGACCCCCTTTAACGTGGTTGTGGTGAAAACACAAATCTCAGGGGAAAAAAAAAAAAATCAAACACCATGTGGCACACATGATCCTGCCCACTCCCCACGAGGAAGCCCATCCTAGTCAGGTTGTAGGTCTCTGCTGAAGGCAAGAGAAGAACATCTCCCCCATCCAGAAAAACTCCCAAAATCAGGGTCCCCAAGGTGGCTCATTGGCCTCCAACAGAAAGCATGAGCTCCTGCTCCCCGTGAGCCCCACGCTCCTGGAGGTCATCACAGAATCACAGAGTGGTTTGGGTCGGAAGGGACCTCCAAGATCATTTCTTTCTAACCCCCCTGCTCTGGGCAGGGACACCTCCTGCCAGAGCAGGTTGCTCCAAGCCCCTGTCTGACCTGGTCTTGTCCCAGCAAACTGTAGGGCATCCCCTCCTTTCCCAGTTCGTGCTCAGAACCTGCCACCTCAGGGCACGACGGACCTTTCCCCGGACATCCCAGGACACCTGGTTCCACTCACCTCAAAGAGCACAGCAGCCTTCCTGCAGCATGGCACGTGTCCAGCCTCCTTCCCGGGGTCCTCACCCGGCTGTCGTGTAGAAAACCAGGCTGGAGTTAGGCACCTCCTGGAGGTGGTCTTCCTCTGACCCCTCAGGGCAGGCAGTTCCACCTAGAACCCACAGGGCCCTACTGAGTGGGGACCGTGGTCACCCCAAGGCACAGGTTAAGGTGTAGAGCCCAGCTGGGACACCAAGAGGTGGAGGGAAAAGTTGTGAGATACGATCATCAACGGGGCAGATAAAGGGATGACTGTGAAAGAGGAGGAAACGGTTTAGCAAAAGGCATAGAAAATTTTATTATGGATGGAGCTACTAAAGAGCTCCATAATGACTTTTCTGCCTGGACAGAGGGTAAGAGAACACATGAGGCGTGCTCAGGACTTCACTTCTGCTGATCAATGGTACTTCCATGACGAGTCAAAGCTCCTTGTTCCAGCTCTTTCAGGAGTGAAACATCAGACAAGAGAAGGATGGTAAGGCAGCCTTCTAAAGAAACTCAGGGTTGGTGATTGTGTTCTACGCTTGCCAGAATTCCCCAAGGGCTGTCCCTGGGAGTGTTCCACCTGGATGGTCTCACCTCTGTGACACACTTCCCCCACAAACCCTTCCCCTACTCCAGCTTCATCCTGGTGAGGATCACGTTTCCAGCAGCAGCCCCAGCACTTCGCCTTCTCCTCGAAGGCAAACACTACTTTAAACATCCACTGCACGAGCACTGAGGTGCTTCCCGAGGGATCTGCACCAGCTGCCAGCGTTCGGCGGCGCTCCTGGAACAGGCTGAGGTTTTCACCACACAGCAGGCGCCTTCCTGCCTCTCTCTGCTGACGGAAAACTCTCTGGGCCTAAAGCTTCAGGAGAAGCTCTGCGCTGTGGGGCAGCCCAGCGTGCCGGGAAGGTGGAGGCAGGTCCAGCTACGCCACGTGCTGGCAGTGGCTCGGCTCGAGGGTGCACAGAAGAAAACAGTTACAGGGACAGGGCGATCCTGAGGTTACTCCCTGACCACCTGCAGAAGCCCCTACATATGACCCAAAGACTGACAACAGGGCGTAGGCAGGTGGGAAGCTTGCTCGATGGCAAGTAGAGAGCACCGGGCCGAGCTCCTCAGTGCTCTGTGGAGAACTAACGCCACAGTCCTCAAGCAGGAGCAGCCACCAGGCACATCCCAATGAGAGGAGACTGCTCCCTCTCGATGAAGAAAAGTGGATGCGGGCTTGGGGCACTCCCGGCTGAGGAAGAAGGAAGAGCCAGAAATGATGGCGCGGTGGGGATTTTACTACCTCTCAGCTCGTTCTGTTGGAAGATGGGCAGCGTCAAGCAAAAGGACGCTGTTACCTCCAGGGAAAAAAAAGACCGCGTCGCCAGGTCCGAGACCTTTGACCAGCAACGTACAAACAGCAAGAGAAGCTCTTGCCTCGTGCCCAAAGGTTATGGCTTTGGAGAGCTGACCGCTAGGCCTCCGTGGTGTTTGTCCTCATGTCCCTAAAGCATGGGTCGTGCCTGCCCAGGCGCCGCTTGCTGGTGCATTTTCTGTGCTGCGGCTCGGATGTGCCCTCACCGGGCTGAGGCTGCAAAATGGGAGGTTCCCCACTGCTCTTACTCACAAACACAGCAGGGATCTTCGAAAAAAGTTCTACGCCTTGTTCCGCGCGTCTGTCTTGCCGGCAGCTTTTCTTTTTGATCTTGTGCCCGGAACACAGATTCTTCTTCCTGTCACTTCTGGGATTGTCTGTGGATGAGGGACAGTGTTGAGGGTTCCTCGAGTTGTTCTTAGGAGCCCCATGAAGGACCGTGCTCCCGAGGCGACTCTGAGCCACAGGAATCTCATCCGTGGATTCAGCAGACTCCGAGTGACAGTCAGCTGGGGGTGCCACCCCCTCTACGAAGCCGATGCTGTGGGGGGGGACAGAAGCTCTGAGAGGAAAAGCTGGCACCGAGAGGCGAAGGCTGTGGGAAGATGAAGTGGCAGCAGCTGTGGCTGGAAACTCTACACACGGGAAGAAAGGGAGAAAAAGGCTGAAGGAGGGGGAGAGTAAGATCCCGCAGCCCCACAAAGACACCGACAAGCCCAGTAACTCTGATAATGGCTGATCTACTGGTGTTACAGAGAGTCATACATATATCCACCCAAAATTAGACATGAAAATACACAGAATTCTATTCTCAGCAGCTTACCCAACTCTGATCATTTTAAGAGTTATCTCCGAGTGCTCAGAAGCACTCAGAAGCCCTAATTTTCCCTTCATAGGCAAGTTAACTTTCTGCCAGTGCTGGGTTTTCACGCCACATTTCACCTCTGCGTGCCAGCAACGAGAAACCCAGTCCAGAAGCAGAGGAGCCAACTGGTGCACTCTCACCTGACTGGGGATCCAGGAAAGAAGGCCGAGGTCCAGCGTGTGGTTTAGACCCGCTGTCCATTGCTGAGGAAGCAGCTTTAGGAGTCCTCTTTCTTCTTTTTTTCTGTTGCTGTGAAAGCAAGTGGCCCCAGAAAAGGGAAGCAGCTTCATCAGCCCAAAGTAATAAGTCTTCTTTAAATTGCTACCTCTTTTTAATTCCTCCTGTTTTCAATGATGAGCATTCAGTATGACCAAAGGCCAAGAATATTTGACAGTTTAAGACTGAATTACTATAAAGTGATGATAGAGAATGGGTATTTAATGAACACACCTGTTATTGGCGTATACCTTTAAGCTGTGATCTCGTAGAGCTGGGGCATGTATGAGATACTGGTGAAAAAATGTATTTGTAGAGTCAAATTAGAAGAGGGGCCCAAAGGTCACACTGCACAGGACATCCCAAGAGAGAGATAGCTCTTGTCCAACATACAATTAAAGTTGAAAAAGAGTTTTTCTTATCCTCTAGATGACAAGGCTTTGATTAATAAGCTTGGAGGAAAGGAGAGCACCACTACCTGTGGTTTGAGCAAGGGGGGAGAGAATCCAGACCTAGATACAAGTGTCATCTCCACACACACCATCCTCTCCCAGGCAGAAGCTTTAACACCCGTATTTGAATGTATAAACTGTCGGATTTTGCTCTTTGGAAACAAAGAGGCAGTAAATCTGCTGCTTACCCGAGAAGGGACTGCGAAGTGGAGAGATGGGAGGTCAGGGGAGGAACTCTGCCCGGGCTCAGCTTCCTCGTAGCGGACGTAGAGCTGAGAGAAGCTGAAACGTGCCGCAGACAAATGAGACGATTCCCTTAGACGAGACTTAACCCCAATGCCCACATATATTAAACCAGCCTGACCGAAGCATCCCCCCGCCCTGCAGAGCGTTCCCAGCAAAAACCCCGGGTAACTCTTCCTGAGTGACTGTGCAAAAACACAAAGGATTTCCTCTCCCTTTCCTGGGGACACGAGTTAATAGGCAAGGATTAATTAAGAGGCGAGGATGCCGTTTTCCCCAGGAGCGCTTGCCTGTGTTATAAACTTTGCCGTTGCAAACAACAATCTGAAATCATGTAACTGTAACGAGCTCAGCACAGGAAATACGGGACAAATCAGGCAGCTTTCAAGAAATCTTAATATAAAACAGGAGTATTCTAGGAAAGATACTTTCTCATGGGAGGTGAGGTAAGTACTCTTGATGGTATTCACCTGACTGAATTGCAAAGATTTCCATGTGCCTTGATCAAAACATCCACATGCTTTGCTCCCTACCCTCCCAAGGACTTTTGTCTTAGGAACCCACCAGTGACTTTGACGACAACTTCCCAGCCACCACAAATGCTGCTGGGAGACTCTTATCTATGACTTGACTCACCTTGTTCCTGAAGTTACTGTTGAGAATTCCTCCACTTGAATACCAGGGTCTGTATAGCCTGGGTTACCCAAAAAAAAGTTGGCCTCCTGAAAAGAAATAAAAATAAATCAACATTTTCAGCCCAATCTGGATACAGAGTGAAGAAGAGGGATTTTCATGACAGTGATGTCCTCCTTCTCCTTCCTCAGCCACATGCGAGACATTTTCTGTCCTCTCAGCTGAAACTCAGCAGGAGTCTGCTGCTTAAGGAGATGGAAAACCAAAATTGAGACAATTAGAAGGCCCTGATTCACTCATTTAGTCCAACCAGTACCTCAGGAGACTCGAAATCAAATCCAAGCACCCTTCCAGAGACCAGCTGAATCATTTCTTGGGACCACACTCAAAGACATCACTTAAAGCTTCCCATTAGTTGTACAGTCCCGTCATAGGAGCTAAGCAGTGAATGGCAAAAACTTCTTTTAACTTCAGGAAGCTTAGACAAGCTCACCAAGACATATTTGTCTGAACAGCCTGATAAAACAAGAAGTCCAAGCTGGACGTCCCACGAATGGGGTTCCTGAGAGACCCTGGACTTCAACTAATTCCTAAATAAAAGAGCAGAACAGTTGAGGTGGAGCCTGGTAATGATGATACTCCTTTACACGAGGCAATAAAAAAATAAACAGAAGCCAACCGCAAAGGGTCGCAGAAAGTTCTTGCAATGTGGACTTATGGGGCAAGGAAACAGCACACGAAACCCAGTATTGCTGGATGTGAAGATGTAAAGTGACGTGTGTGGGAAAAGCAGCGTTAATGTGACACGCAAACCAACAATTTCTGAACTAGGAAAGGATTCATGGAGCTGTACGTTTCAGCGCCAGCCAGGAAATCATTTCAGGTGATAGGAATGAAAAGGAAAGGCAAAAAGAACAGAAAATAGTTACTGAATAAATTCAGCAGCAGCCTGGACACTGGATTCTCTGGATGCTGCAGGTGCTGAACGGTACATGGATTCGAGAAGAAGGGAGAAAAGTTTCTGTGAGAAACCAGCAAACGCAAAAACCCTTCCATGGTCCAGCAAGCCCCTGACACACAGTGCCAAGCGTTGGGAGAGGGCACTGGGGGCCCCAGCTCCCGCTCTCTTTCTCAAGGTCTCTCTTTCTCAGCGTCAGGGCTGGCACCTGGTCTGGTCAACTTTGGTCAGCCTTTTGCACATGCCAGAAGAGATACCTCCCAAATTCCCAGTTGCTTTTGAGCATCTTGGCATCAGCATCGAGTCATGGTACTCCAGGCGATGGTTAGATAAGAGTTGCCAAACCGAGGAGACTTCAGGATTGCGGTGTTTTGTAATAGGTCTTGTAAAGATAAAAAAAAAAAAAAAAGAGGTGGAGAGGAATTTGCAGCTGTTTTATAGGTGGTAACATCCCATTCGAAGGGAAATAGCTTAGCGATCCCAAGCGTTACAACTTTCTGACTTGAGAATTACGCTATTTAAATCTATTACAGGCAGAGCTTACCCAAGCAGAGGATTAATAACCTGCAGAAACCAAACAGAGTTTGTAACTCAAATCAGATCACTGCTCGTCATCGCCTGACTGCCACGTGTACATAAACATTTCCTCAAATCTCCTCAGGGGACCAAATTCTTGACATTTACATTTGGGCCTCGTGCACCTGAGTCACAAAGAAGGAGACCAGGCGCGATGTGACGTCGCTGCGGGGAGATGCGGGTCTTTTCGGAGGACAGCGCGGCGCGGTTGCGGCAGGAGATATCCTCATCAGACTGAAAACCATCAGGATTCAACGTCCACAGCATCTACAAACACGACTGCTGGGCTGGCGTTTCAAACAAGATTAATAAAGGATGCACCTTGAGAGTATCGTGAACGACTTCTTCCCGAGCAGGGAACGAAAGAGCTTTTTAATTCCATTTTGTTCACTTCAGCCTTCTATAAATTATGTAGAACCAAAGCAACCTCATAAAAGAAAGTAAACCGCTCGAGCCGGCTGGCAAAAGCAAACGGAAGAAGGCTCGATCAGCAGAAAACACAATGTTTTCTCCATTTGACCAAAACCTGCGACCACAGCACAGCCCCCCCGGCCTCCTTCTGCTCCCACCGTCGTTAGCAGCACGGCCAGCGTCCTTCAGCTGTGACAGCGAAATGAAGTCCCCAGGGTTTGTGAGGATCCACCTCTTCCTCTTGCTGAAAACAAGCTGAGGGTGAAGACCAATTTCGTCTTCAGCAGCCACTGGAAGAGCGAAGTCATAGTGAAGGCGCGAGGGAAGCTGACTAAAATCTGTGTTTATTACTGAAAAATCAAACTTGGCCCACCTGAATCGGTGTCCAAAGCAAGCTCAAATGTGAACACACAAAAAAATAAAATCACCTCCCAGCTGGCCTCACTACGCAAGCCAGCTCCCTGGTGTGAATGCAATTAGAGGTCAAAGCATCCTTTTTGGTTTAGTTTCTATTTCTTTGGACTGCTATGCAACTGCCTACAGAAAAAAAACCCAAACCCGTTACTTGCACGTGCTGCTTCAGGTATAATAATAGAGGCAAAAGCTTTACATGTTCAACTGTTTTGCATTTTTTGTGACATCTGAGCCCCCCAAGCGTGCAAAATTAGGGCTTTTTTACTTTGTGCACGTCCTGCGAAGGATTTGACAAGCACATAAGAATCTTTGAACCTGAGCAAGAATCTCTGAACCTGAACCCAGCCGACAGGCGAACAGGGGAAACCGAAGCCAAAACCAACACCCGAGCTTGAATAAGGCTCAAAAAAACAAGGATTAAAGGGGAAACGCACGTTTCTCCTTAGGCCCTGGAATGAATGAACAGTTAAAACAAAAGCGGGAAGAGAACAATTTCCATTTTATGGATGGATTACAAAGGATTCCTGTGTTCAAGCTGAAGAAGGCTGTAGCCAGCCCAGCTTACAAAAGGCGAGTCACTCTGGGTGCTCCTCCTCCAACCTATTTGTTTGTGTTTATCTCCGGTTGCTACGCGAGAAACAAGGAAAATCTGGTGGGTTCACGTTTTTTTCTTCACGCTACCAGGCATCATCCAGCTTTTCTCGTTCCCCAAGGTCCCGACTGCAGCCCTGGAAGGCAGAACTCCCTTTTTCACCCTTGCTTCTTCCAGGCTCGCTGCTTCAAATTAAACAACGTTCACACGTTATCCAGATAAAACACCAGCACAGACAGGACATCATCGAACGGCTCCATCCCGCACACAGAGGCCACCCCGTCGAAAGAGATTTTCGGCACTGATCGGAACTCGGTAACTAGGAAGTGATCAGAGCTGGCGCTTTTTTATTGTTTTAATTGTCATGAGAAGCGAAGCTCCGTGAGACCACGCGCCAAATATTTTTGTCGTTATGGAAACCCGGGTGTAAACTGAAAGTTCAACTTTTCCGAGGCCATGAAAAAAAAAACACGTATGAAAAGCTGGGGTCTCCGTGTTAGAACAGAAAGAGCTCCCTCACCCCTTTGCTTTGACAGGAAAAAACAATTTACGAGTCCCAGTATCTCTACACAGAATACCTGGATGAAACTTAGATTTAATGGATTTCTTACAAAACCTGATTGTATAGTAGGTAACTTATAGTTTTATGCACGTTACAGGGAAGCGCAGAATAATTCACACTAGGGAGAATTTCTAGTCCAGCCCCTTGTTAAAGCCAGCACAGAAACTGTCCAGTTTTATTTTGAGTAACGCCAGGGTTGCCTTGCAGCGAAATAAATCACTCTGACCCTCTCCATTCATAGCGGATTATACAAGAGTGTAAGAGCATTAAAGAGCCTGCAAAACTCTTTCTGCAGAGATACAGATCAACACCACAGTAAGGACAAGGACACTTTTTAGCGCCACGTAGCCTCGATCCAAAGAAAAGCAGCTACCTGCGTCCCTCCTGGACACAATTGCTGCCCTCTTCCTTCTCAAGATGGCTTAAACTATTGGCATTATTAGTCACGACAGGACCCTTCTCACTCTTCAGTCGCCTTCCTCCACACTGACCCAGCCACTTCTGACTGCTTGGTGAACCAAAACGGGTAGGGAGCTGGTCCAGCTCGACATGAGCTCAACTATATTTTTTTTAAATGAAGTTTATTCTTACCCAGATGAGTTCCCCCGCCCTGCTCGCTGCGTGACCGTAACGAACAGCTGCGCTGGCACAAGAGGACAGATAGTGCAGGGCCCAAAACACGCAGTGGAGGAGGAGAGTGGGTGAGATGGATTCCTCTGAGAGCAGCACTTGCTTATGCCTGAAGCATTCATCGAATCACAGGCCTTACGCTCCTTCACATCCTACTCAACTCCCCCAAAGAACCTCTAAAGTCTTCCCTTCCCAACAGCCTCTAACATTTGGAGCTGTTTATGAGAAACGGACTGAAAGTACAAGGAGTACCTGACTGGGTCTCATTTGGGAAGGACAAGACTCCTGTTGCTTGTCCACTTCTTTCGCCTCTTGCTGGGGACGCTGCTGCAGGATGTACTCGTACGTGGTCAATTTGTTCCACACTGGGAGGAAAGAAGGAGAGGCGTCAGCACAGGAAAAGCACTCCCTGATTACACTTATCAAATATAAAACCAAATAGTACCTATAAACATGAAAAGACTGATACTCTTAAGCCCAAAGTACCTTTGTGCTGATCATCTATGTCCTTTTTCATCACTGTCACGACCCTTTCTCGTAGTCCCGCTATTCTTCTAGAGCCTCATATATGTGCTACAAACTTCCACCCTGCAGTCACTTGTTCAGCTTGTTTCAGAGCAAACCCAGTAAGAGCAAGATCTGTATTACACAGAAAGCTCAGTGAACAGCAGAAGGTACGTGATGTTAAACAAAGAGAAGAAATTCAGCAGGCTAACATGTCCTGTAGAGGAGATTGAGATGCTTCATGCCCAAAATGGTGAGCATTAATTGCCCAACTTGTCTGGTGCCAAACAGAGGTTACACATGCCTGAGTTGATGTGCTCTTAAGGTTGTTCCTCCCCAAAACACATCTGCTTCCACGAATGAACGAAAGCACGTGACATTTCCGAGCAGCCCGCTTTCTTCATGAGGATCCAAAACTCACAACGTTCCTCCCACGATGATCCTGTGACGGTATTTATTAGAGCACAGATCCCCGAAATGGGTGCTGAAGGTTTTTAGTGCACAGCTTGGTAGTCGTCCTTCCTTTTGACCAGCAGCACAGCAGTTAGAGCAGATGACACCTCCAGAATAAAATCCCTCCTCTGCCTGAAAACATCAGTATCAGTAACACCTTACCTCTCAAAATCATGCCCTGAAAACACGACCGCTCCGCAGGGAAGCGGAGAAGAGCAGAGGAGAAGGTGTCCCTCCTGTTAAAGCAATAACCCTATGAAGAAATAAGAATTCCAGATCCATTTGGCCAGGAAGACAGAGCATAAAAACGAATGCACTTAACGACGACAGCGCAGGATGCTGGCAAATGCTCCTAGAATGGTACCGCGTGCTGTATTTGCGAAACAGAACATTGCTTCGGAAGGAAAAAGAGCCATAAACCCTTTTTAATTTCGGGCTTGTTGGTTTCTGAACACAGTGGAACTTTTAAAATATTCTGAGCTATTTAGTTAAAAAATATACATTTTTCTGGCTGCAGCACATACTGTGCAATATAAAACCACTGCCTGTGAAAATCCCATATACTATCCTATATTCCTCACTATTTGGTTTTTTTAATTCTACTCACTATTGGCCTCTGAGGATTGAAGGGGAAAAAATAAAACCCCTCCCTCCAATTTTCTGAAGTGCCACGCTTCACTGAATGCCTCTAGAACTGAGTCTCAGTCAAGACCGGTAATTTTGAATACACGGACCTACTATTTTGAGAATAACCTACTTCCTTCCTTTTGAGCGACAGCAGCGAGTAATTAAAACGAGGACGGCAATTCCAAAAATTTCAGTGCGCTCGTAACAAAACTAGATTCTAAAACTTTCAAAGTCATACCTGACTTGAACCAGGTTTGGGGTTTTTTAATGTGAAGCTATACTACTCCCGGGGTGCTATTATCTCTCTGTAACTTCACTATTTAAAACCATAAAGGTTTATGAAGAAACGTTTGTGAACAATAACTACATTTTAACTGGTGAACTGGAATTCTAGTCCCAAAAGTTGGTTCCTTCCAGCCCTGTTTAATTTAAAGCATTCAGATGAGGCTACTGACAATTACAGATGTGAAAGGAGAGTTTAAACCAGACACACTTTCCCCGTTTCCCAGTTTTAAGTGTCACGCAGGCTCAACAAATGCCTACTAAAAGGGGACAAAAGAGCACCTCCAGAGACAAAAAAAATTCCCCCAAACCCTGAGCAAAAACAGTGTAAGACCTGCTTGTTTCTGTCTGACAAGGGTAAAAAGCCTGTCTTTATCCCAAGGAGGGAGCACCCTCTTCTGGAAGCTGGACACAGAGACAGGATAAATACTGCTCAGGACTAAACCGACCAATCCTTTCTTTCTCATCCGAACATTCCTGGAGGGGCCTCAGCTTTGTTAGGCTTTTACGTCTTTCGGTGGTGCCGAATCGACCTTCAAAATCTCCAGGTGTCGCCATTAAACCCAGCAAAGTCCCACCAGGAAAGCAAAAATCGCAGCATGACCGAATTTCAGTTAAAAGAGGCTGGAAAAGGGAAACAACAGCCGACAACCTCGCCGACTGCGACGTCAGGAACGCTCACCCACTCAACGCTACTAATCAGCAGAGTAACTGTTTTGCTTCTGGACCCACACTGGTTTGTGCTGACCTAGTTTGTGTTGGCATCCACGTCGCTGCCAACAGACGACCGAAAAAAATCCATCCAAGGATCCTCTGTAACCGCCGTCCTCATTTCTCTTCCGCCACGTCCCTTCTCCCTTAGTTTTGGCACCCCCGACTGCTGCAAGTGTAAGATCTTTTCTCATCGTGATTTACGTCAGACAGCCAGACAGCACTGGCTTCATTTTAGATGACGGCTGAAATAAGGTTTTTGATGCTCGTTGGTACATAAATAAACATAAATATCCCTTCTTGACACAGCAACAAGCAGGAGAGGAAATGAGAAGCCTTTCTGAAAACCTCTGAATGCCACAAGTCTTTCTTCGATAACTTCGACAAAGTGACCTTGACGTCAGGTCTTCTATCAGACATTTAGATCAAACCCCAAATTTTCCACCAATCTCACACAACGGGTGTAGATTTGTAACACTGGTGAACACAGAGGGAACACGGAACGAGCAGAAGAAACTCAAGGAAAATAAAAAATAAGGAGATGTGGATGACCGGAATACCTACTGAGATAGATGTGAAAGGTCAAGAGGTGGCCAAGCAGGATCACAGTCATTAGGCTCAGAAGAATAAAAATTCCAGCTGTGACCAAAATAGCAGATGCCCGGGTCTCAACGGGAGCTGCAGGAAGAAACACAAACCAGCGGTCTGTGTGGTTCTTCAGAGCTGTAAAACAAACAGAGTTGGAGGTAAGTAGGTTGTCCAGGTGTTAAATATCTCTAACTAAACTTTACAGCTGGGACTATCGGTAATTCAAAAGGAGCTGCAGACCCATTATGTGGTGGAGAGCTAAGAAATCTTATGCCTGCAAAGCTTTTAGGAAGAGCAATTAGCTCTGTAAGGAAAGACATTCCACCCAGCCAAGCAGAGATACTCTCGCAGAAACAGAGAACCGAAGACGTAAGGAATGGAGTCCCTCCCCGGAATCCAATCCCTAATCAATATGTTGTATCGATATCCCGTATCAATATCTGGCTGATTCACAGGACGCTCAACTAAAGCACCGCGAGTACCATCAAAGTGCCGGTCGGAGCGAAGCGTCGCAGGGTCAACGAAGAACTCCACAAAGATGTAGCAAGCGATGAGCAGCAGGAGCCCGAGGCCCAGGATGGCAGAGAGCACGCTATTCAAGAAGAGCCTGCCGAAAAGGTGAGAAATCTGAGCGGCTTCAATAACATCACAGAATCGTAGAATCATAGAACTGTCAGGGACCTTGAAGACCATCTAGTTCCAACCCCCCCGCCATGGGCAGGGCCATCCCCCACTGCTGCCCAGAGCCCCATCCAGCCTGGCCTTAAAAACTCCCAGGGATGGGGCTGCCACCCCCTCTCTGGGCAACCTGTGCCAGGGTCTCACCACCCTCATGGGGAAGAACTTCTTCCTCACATCCAGTCTGAATCGATCACACACGTCATACACACAATTCAAAATCCCAGCCACTACTGAAGATGGAGACGTAGAGCTAGCCCAAATCAGCTTTCTTACACCTGTGGTAGATACTGGTGAACAGATTTGTTATCCTGAGGGACTAAATGGTCACCCCTTAGAGCAACCACGGTGACAAAACCAGCCAAGTGTATCTAGGACAGACAAAGGGCTCCCTGTACAAAACCTGACGGCAGCATAGCGTGGCACGTGGCAGCAACAACTCTTCGCTTCCCACATGGTTTTAGTGCAGGAAGAAGATTATTGCAGAGAAGCAATAATCAGTGATAGCCTGCTTCTTCTTTATCTGAAACCCAGCACAGATCAGGGGTGCTG
Source organism: Trogon surrucura (assembly GCA_020746105.1). Classification (NCBI taxonomy): domain Eukaryota; kingdom Metazoa; phylum Chordata; class Aves; order Trogoniformes; family Trogonidae; genus Trogon; species Trogon surrucura. Next base: position 7,823,281 of record CM036629.1, read on the forward strand.
CTGTAACCTCTGCCAGCTGGCAAGCCTTGTAAGGAAAGCACGCGGGCTGGCTGCAGGATGTTTCAGAGATGGCAACAGCACGACCACGCTTCTATTCCTGCTCCAGCTTTTGGAAGCATTAAGGACACCCAGTTAACAGCCCATAAGCTTCTCCTGATGCCAAATAACAAGATCGTGTTTTCTGTTTTTACTCATAGATGTTTAGCTACAAAATTCTAAGCGTAGGAGTCTTATCCCTGGTTAATGTGAACGCCGTAACCACACGTGCGTTTTCCATCTGTTTTTCTCATGGCTGATTTTCCTCAGCCGGGGTCTGAAAGAAAAGCGGTTTCGTGCGTGCGAGCACAGATCGAGCTGAGAATCTTTGAAGAGAAGGGACATTACCGACACGGTGCTGCACTCCTGACACAACGCCAGGCTCTTACCAGTAATTCCTCTCTCCCACACAGTTGTTGAGCCATTTGCAGTGGTGATCAAAGCCACACACACACTTGTTGCAAGTTCCACAGTGCTTCGACTTGGCGCTCCTGCCAAAGAAAAGGTGGCGTTAGAGTGGCAGCGCCAGCTCGTTACCAGGACTTTCCAGCGACCCAAATCCCGGGGGATACAGCAGCAGAGATCCTGCTAACAGTGAGGAAACTTTCTCCATCAGGAATGCTTCAACATATCGCTGGAGCACAGCGCCAAAACGTGCCTCCGACCGCGCTGCCCCGTTTCTAATTTGGAGATCATCAATTTCCCATTCGAAACCCTTTCAGTAGTTCCAGAAGCCCAAGAAATATCGGCATGTACAAGCTGCACGTCATTAGGTTGGACACCAACGTCCAGATAACACAGAACAAATACAGTCCCCTCCACACAACATGGCAGGAATTAACTAAAAAAATCACAGAACCACGCACATATTTGACGGTGGGCACCTGCCAGACCGGCTGCGCCCTGCCACGGGATGAGGTTTAACTCATGCTACGGAGCTCTGCGGGCTCAATTCCACTCCTAGAGCCCAACACTAAAGACTAACGGTGAAGTGTAATGGTGAAGATGACGGAGAAGTAGAAGGAAAAGAGGAGGTACTTACACATCCACATCACAGACATGGCAATGATGGTTTTCAATGACATGCGCATGTTGGGTACGATTGAAGGTGGCCAGAGGCCCTAGATAGTTTTTTTCTCGCACACTTGCATCCGCGGGGTCAATGGAGACTGCAGTAAGATGAACAACTAAATGGTAGATAAAACACACTCCCGGACACTGAAGTACATGGTTAAGGATTGTATGAGCGACTTAAAGCATGTAATTTTATATCCTTAATACACAAAGCCCACAGAGACGAGAGAGAAATGGCTCCGAATTAGAAGTCACTACAGAACTAATAGCAGCACGTTAATCTGAGCTTTATTAATAGAGATATTTGTACTAAATATCCTCTGGAAAAAGGTAACTAAATCTCCAGGAAGAACCCTCCTTCTTACATACTACTCTGTCTCACAGAAACGTCCTTCCCAGCACAGGAGTTATTTTTAAAAATGACTTTTACTTACCAGAACCTGACCCCACGTGCGGGCTGTCGATGTTAAGTCCACATTTCTTACTCCACAGAGACTCCTTGGAAAGGAAGGGCCAGTTAAGGCCGTGCGCACGCCCCTTCACAAGACCAAACTTCCAAGAAAGAAAAAAGAAAGTCACATCAAGGAATCGGCACTGATCATCCTGCTTTTCTTATCCTTAGTGGGAATCCCAAGGAAGAGTAGGCTCCTACTCAATTTACAGACGGAGGGTATCATTTCCCAGCATTTGCCACTGTTTCTGTTTAGATTCTTACTTCTAAATGCAGTAATGAGTCAGAGCAAATATACTTTAGCAGTACTTTTGACCAGACACCTGGAGTAAGTGCCAGTATTTGGAAAGAATATACAAATACTTAAGAATACGCAAATACAAAGCAGCAGCCCTGCATGCCTGGAGTACCACTGAGCATGCCTGCAAAAATTAACCTCCTGTTTGTGACACACCCAGATGTGCCCACAATTGATCATATTAAGGCCCACAGATATTAGAGGAGGGTAGTAAGGAGAAAAAGGAGGTTTCTGAGAGGTCTTGCTGGCTGGAGGACTGGTGATTGGTGTAACAGAATGGGAAGGGATTTGCCTTTGCCACAAAAGAGACGCTAGTGCTTTGTTAACTGGTAGTAAAACTTTGGGATACACGAATCTGCTGAGTTAGAGTGACTTCAGACTGAATTATGAAGATACTTGGTAGACACACTCATGACGTGTCAACCGTGATAACACCAAGGATCTGGGTAAGATAAGTAGATGAAAGACCACCGTGAGCTGACGATACTATGCAGGTGTAACTAAAACAACGATAACCAAAAGTAGCCCAAACATACCAAAGGCTCCATGGACATACATAAATCAGATGTATAAATTATGTAAGTGCACATCCCATCTCTTCAGAACTTTTCCCAACATTCTCTCTATAATATTTCTTGGTTACCTGGTTCTGCTATGAAAGCACTAAGTGACACCGAGGCACTCAGTCAATTCTGTTTCCACCAGGAAGGCGTCACCGGAGAGATGCCAAAAGCTAATGCTTGCTCACAAATTACAAACCTGTAAACCTTTTATCTTCACAAACTGAAACTGCAGTACAGACTAGCCAGATTAACCTCACCAGTTTGCAAGAAGGATTGATGAGCGGCTACGAGGGAATTGCGCTGAGAACTGGGGATCCGGAGGAGGATAGACAGTTCCTTTGATGTTGGTCCTGGCGACTCCGAGGCAGAACCCAATGCTAATGATTTAATTGACTTAGCACCTACGAGTGGACGCACTGCGCAGGACTTAGTAGTTCTTCATACGTGGCCGGACGGGACTCAGGCACCAGAACATCAGCAGATTAAGCTCATTTTACTACAGAACTTCTACAGCTCGCTGCAACAGGGGCTCCCCAGCGACTTGTCGTGTCCAGATTGTCAAGCAACCATGCCACTGAACTCTAATACAACAGCAGTCCCTCGTGGTCTTGCTCCCAGTGACGTGTGGCAAATGGATGTTACACATATAGTCGAATTAATGCTCGGGCTGATTCTCTGGCTGCTATGACTGCTGTTCCTGATGTATTAGGACAAGCTAGACTTTCGCATGCTTTTTATCATCAAAATAGTAAGGCTTTATCCAAAGAGTTTAACGTAAGATCTTGACAAGCTCAAGATGTTATTTGCTAATTATGAAAAGAGACCCTGACCAGCCAAGTACAGCTTGTATTGAGAGCTTGTCCGTGAGAATGAACAGATAAGGTGCTTCTTGTACACAAGATGTGCATGGGAGTGAACGGGAGAGTATGATCAAAACAGACCTGGGAAAGGCTGCTCTCCCTGTGTGATAAGAGAGCGATTGAAGGAGCACATGAGCTAATAACAACCCTGGCTGTATAGTCTGATCTCTTGTTTGTAACCCAAAAATAGTGCTTCGTGCTAGTAGGTATAAATGTGTGTGCCTGCTTGCAATAAAGTGAATTCCGTTTTCCACCACCTCGGAGTTCGTGCGTGCTTCTCAACATAAACCCTCACCAGCTTCTCAAGTGCTAAATTCAAAACCTCAGGATAGCCTCTTCCAGTCTGCTGCCCCCCAGACAAGGCAGCACACGAGACAAGACAACTTCAGAGTACAGGCGCCTTGTCTGCTGACACCGCCCACATTTCAAGGACAGTTCAACGCGTACTAAACCGCTGCTCCAGGCTGTCCCTCCTCTGAGGACCACACTACACCACCTCGTCTTTCACTCACAGCTCTTTCTACTGAGGACAGGGGAGGCCCCTGGGAGAAGATCAACTGTCAGCTATCGCAAGCAACCACACTGTATAACCATAAATAAAGCTGCTCTTCAGGACTCCTGCAGCTAGCGCAGGGAGGTGTTGCTGCCCATGGGGGTAAAGATGCTTCAAAAGGGTGGGGTTTTTTTCAGTACGCCTTCCCTCAAAGCCTGCAGCCCACTTGCAGAAGAATAATATAAAGCAGAGGAGACACACAGAAGCAGCAGAAGAGCCTCAGAGGCAAACACAGTAACGTTGACAGAGAACGATGAAGGAGACAAGCAGAACGTTGGTGACCTACCTAAAGTTGAAGGGCAGAGAGGATCCCAAAATAACTGGTTTTTATAGACAGAAGATTATGGTTATAGTTCAGAAAAACGTTCCAGCTCAGCTGCTTTCTCCTACACTCTCTATGCTACCTAACAACCGTTTTTATAAAAATCCCACCAATAGTTTGCTATGGCCCACGTCCTCCTCTTGACCAAAGGATACGATATAGCCGGCGGGCAGCCAGTGGCGGGGCAGCAGAGGAATGAGGACTCCGAAGCCAACCAGAGCAAAGAAGACGTACAGCAACCAGGCGATAATCTGGAAAAGGTGCAGAGGCCAGCTCCAGCCATTCCTTCGAGCGCGGTGGACCTGCACCTCAGGAGCAGCTTCACCGAAATTCTCCGGAGCTGTCTTATTTGGAGGCTTATTACAGATATTCATCTAAAGGAAAACAAAAAATGAAAATATTGTGATACAAAATTATTGAGACTTGAAGCCCCGGTCCTGCAGATATGCTCCAAGACAGACAGAAAGTCGGAGAGACGACGCATCTGAGGAGAGACTTCTCTCTGCATGAGGGATTTGTGATCAGTAGTAACAAAGGGAAAAAAAACCCAAATAATTACACAGTCTAAAAGCAAGTGTTGAGGTGGGTGTAAACAACACCCCCTCCAAACTTTCAGCTCCAGGAAACTTGCAGGTTTTGCCAGTCTTTGCTCTAGCCCTAAATTGATTAAAAAGAGCAAAAAGGGTATTTTAGTGGCAGTCTGCAGATGGATGCTGTGGTCTGGGGATGTGTTCATGTCAGAATGCTGTTGTGGATGTCCTACACTGTTCTGGACTTCTGGCAGGAGAAAACAAAATTTCACTGCAAAGATGAGCTGCGAACCACAACCTGGAAAATTCCTGACGTCTGTGACTCCTCTTTGTGCAACCATTACGAGCTCAAACGCGATTTCTCCTTTTTTCAATTTGTGTTGGATTATCAGCCGCTGTTTTTTCACTTGCCACAGAGCCAGGGTGAGCTTTTAACAACAGAGTCCCGCATCAGCTCCAGGCAAAGGGCTGGAAAAGTCTTTTGGGGGCAACTCGTAGAGAAGTAGTGGTTAAGAATCCAAAAGGGTGGAATTTATGCTCATCAGCACAGCCTTATCAACAAGCAGGCTGGAAAAACAAAAAAAGAAAAAACATTTCCTACTTTCAGCCTTTGAAGAAATTAGCAGTATCTGCCTGCATTTATAGTTTAAATTGCTACTTGGCAACTGGCTCATTAATGATGAGAAAGGATTACTAATCAGGTGACACTTTACTCATTAAGTTGTTGAAAACTTGCCCGCGCACCACTCTGAGCTACCTGTTACAGAAACCGCTTGGATTACTTGAAGAAATTGCCAGGTTTCTCCTTTCTCCTAATCAGACCCTGACTCGGGGAGCCAGGCTGACTCAGACCCCAGAATCCTCGTTTTGCTCCAAGATTGTGCTGGTTTTTAACACGAGACAGTTTTAACATAATGTTACTCAACGTGAAAAAAAACTGTGGTAGGACTCAACAGAATTTTTTACGTGGCAAAGTGCCATCCCGCAGCAGCGTCTGTCTGGTAACAGCCTCTCAAGAGGGAAGCGAGCCACGTCTAACACTTCGTCTGTCCCGTTTCAGAAGCAAAGTTCCTCTTGCCTTTTTCCTTACAACTCGACGGCTTCTCTTGCAGCTGATGCTCTGATTATCCACTGACAAAAACCAAAGCTCTATGTGAAGAGACTCGACGTTATTCCTTCCTACCCAGCTACAGCAAACACTGAATATCAAAAACAGGGCACGAAGCCCCATTTCAGAATTAAAGTTCTTCTTGCTGCACTTCCCTTACAACTCAAGGGCTTCTCTTGTAGCTAATGCACTGGTTACAAAAATATATGAATATAAACTGGGTGCAGAGTGGGTTGAGAGTAGCCCTGAAGAGAAGGACTTGGGGATGTTGATAGATGAGAAGCTCAACATGAGCCGATGCTGCCCAGAAGGCCAACCCTGTCCTGGGATGCATCCAGAGGAGTGTGGCCAGCAGGGCAAGAGAGGGAATTCTCCTCCTTTACTCTGCTCTTGTGAGACCCCGCCTCGAATCCTGCGTCCAGTTCTGGTGTTCTGGGACACAGATCTGTTGGAATGAGTCCAGAGGAGGCTGCAAAGATGATCCAGGAGCTGGAGCAGCTCTGCTATGAGGACAGGCTGAGGGAGCTGGGGTTGTTCAGCTGGAAAAGAGAAGACTCCGGAGGGACCTTACACTGCCTGCAGTGCCTGAAGGGACCTACAGAGAGGCTGGGAGGGACTTTACAAGAGTGTCCAATGATAGCACAAAGGGAAGTGGATTTAAATTGAAGGAGAATAGGTTTAGGTTGGATCTTAGGAAGAAATTCTTCAGTGCGACGGTGGCAAGACTCTGGAATCAATTGCTCAGAGAGTTGCCCACCTCCCTGGAGATGTTCAAGGCCAGGCTGGGTGAGACCTTGAGCAACCTGGGCTGGTTAAGGGCATCCCTGCCCATGGCAGGGGTTTGGGTTAGATGATCTCTAAGGTCCCTGCCAACCTAAGGCACATGAGGATTCTACAATTATCATAGAACAGTTTGGGCTGGAAAGGACCTTCAAGATCACCTTGTTCCAAGCCCTCTGCCATGGACACAGCACCTCCCACCAGAGCAGGCTGCTGGCTCAGAACCGAGTTCCTTTCCTTTTCCCATCTCACACACCCCGAGGAGATATCGCGATTTATTTCATTCCTGTGCAGAGGCGGGTGCGAGGTGGTAACTCCGCCGAGGCAGCACACCACACCGAGCAATTACACCACATTTAGCCTGCTACTTGGTTAGTATAACCACACCTACATTTACAATTACTGGTCAGTGATTACTATCTCTTTTATTAGTGGTTAGATATATTTAAATTAGTCTGGCTTATCATGTGTTCTTTATGGGGCAGGGGGGCAAGTTTTCTTTAGTTTTAATTAATCTGGCGATCGTGATCTCCCCCTGCCGCCTTTACCAAGTCCTTTAGCAATTACTCGGTTTTCTCAGCACTCTTTGGGGTAGGACGTTTCCTTTTTATCACTTGTTAGTTTTTCTCCCAGGGTATAGTCGCTAGCAAGGCAGGATAACATATTTATACAATAAAGCTGTTGAAATAACACGCTGACACAATAAAGCTATTGAGTAATAGTCCTCTTTAGAAGACCTATATGGTATAATTAACTTTAAGTGAAATAATGTCACTACAACCGAAGCATTACTCTAAATATATATAATTTTACGTATCTACAAGGTTGCTCAAAGCACTTCCAGCGCAAGGAGCATCCCCAACCTCTCCAGGCAACCCGATTATCCACCGATACTGATGAAAAACAAAAAGCTCAATGTGTGTATGCCCGGCACTCCTTCGTACCCAGCTACAGGAAACATTAAATATAAAATAAACAAGGCGCGAAACCACCATCACTCGGTCGCCGCGTCCCCCCTCCCTGCTCTCCCGCTTCTTTTTCCTCACCTTCGCCCCGCAGAAGCGGTTGAGAACGGCCCCGTCCCCACCTCATGCCCAGGCCGGGGGACCCCCCCCATCCCCCAGGGCTGAGGCCTCCACGGCAGGTCCCGGCGCCGCCGGCGGGTGTAGGCCCGCCTAGGCCCGTCGCCATGGCAACGGACGGGGTTACGGTAGCGCGCAGGGGACAAAATAAAGAGGGAATATAAATTAAGTACGAACCCAGGTATCGGAAAGGAGTGAATACAAATTAATTAAAAGCCAGGTGTGGGGAAGGAGGGAATACAAATTAATACAAACCCGGGTGTGGGGTGCTTGCTGGGCCCGCAGGCCCACACGGGCCTGCGGGCCCAGCAAGCATCCCACACCCGGGGAAAAGCGAATTATTTCTGTTAATATGGGGAAATGGACTCAAATCACAGGATCTAGAGTCACAGAATCACAGAATCACGGAATCATAAAGTCACAGAATCATGGAATCAGCCACAGAATCGCAGAATCTAGATTTGTAGAATCACAGAAGCACAGACGCCCTCTGAATCGTAGAATGAATCACAGAAACAGTCACAGAATCACAGAATCCAGAATTACAGAATCACAGAAACACAGAATTACAGAATCGTAGAGTCACCGAATTGTAGAAACATGGAACCACAGAATCGTAGAATGGCAAAATCAGTCACAGAATCAGAGTCACAGAATCTAGAATTATAGAATCATAGAAACACAGAATTATAGAATCGTAGAGTCACAGAATCGCAGAATTGTAGAATCACAGAATTGTAGAAACACACAATCGTGGAATGGTTTGGGACGGAAGGGACCTTTAAAAGCTCATCCATCATCATTCTAAAGCTAGTCCAACCCCCCTGCCACAAACAGGGACATCTTCAACTAGACCAGCTTCCTTAGAGCCCCCGTCCAACCCAACCTTGAACATCTGGGCCATCTACCACCTCTCTGGGCAAGCTGCAAGGTCATGGCATACCTGCAGGTTTGAAGGGTGTCAGGAATCCATGCAAAACCATATTTGGGGCACCCAGTTTGGCTGAGACGCCTCATGCACAGGGATAAATATTTATCCTTGCAATTCTCTACTTTGCCTCTCCCCTCGGGCACGGGCCAGCAGTGGGGTTTCATGACGCAGCTCCGGCCAGCCCAGCCTGTGACTCTGCTGCTCCCTGGGGGAGGCTTCCCCCCACCGCCGCCCTCTTCCTCCAGCAAAGCAGCTGTGCTGAGCCCCGGGGAGCTGGCGAGCAGAGGTGGTGGCAGTGCCATCCGGCGGTGCATAAGGAGGTCTTTATGAGCCGCCTGCAGCCTGTACACAGCAGCTGCTTTGTGCGAGGGGTGCTGGCACGGGCTGGCCGGACACTCACCTAAGAAGGCTCCTGTGTGCCGAGGGAAGGGTGTCCCAGGGCAGCACATCTTTCACTTGCTTGTCCCCAAAGGCCCTCGTCACCTTTTCAACCTTCAGATGTTGGGCATTTCTGGGGTCTGGCTGCCGCAGGGGTGCCCCAAGGAGCTGCATCTCTTCTGTCCTCACTGCTCTACCCTCCTCAGAGTGGAGGGGAACAGCTCGGGTGCTCAGCAGAGCTGCCGTGCAGTCGGCTCCTCTCTGAGCTGTTGCAGAGGAAGTCTCCCAGCTGCAGGGAAATGTGGCCCCCAGGTCACCAACCCCTTCTCACCCAGCCTCAGGTTGCCCTAGGAATGGGGGTGCTGGGAGGGGACATGGACACTGCGTGATCCCAAAGGGGCTCAACCGCTCTGCTGGCACCCCAAGCTCTGCAAGGGGACCCCGGCATGACCGCAGCCCCCAGCTCTCCCTGGGAGTCTTGAGCCAGGAGAATGAGGCTGCTCCCACATGGCAGGCGTAGAGCAAGGAGCACACCCTTTCTATAGCCACTTTTCTTTTATTGGAGCTTGCAAGATACAAGGAGCCGGACCTGCGTGCCACGTGTCGTCGCCTCGCCCTGCCATGCTGGTCCTCGCCACTGCCTGCAGGGCTTTCCTCGAAGTCTTTTTTACAGGCACTGTTTCTGCTGCAATGGCTTTGCCCTAACAGCCATGAGCATGCGTTATGGGAGAGGGATGTCTCCAAGAGAACAAGAACTGGGAACGCTGAGCTGAAACCCCTCCAGCAATTCCCCAGGAGAGATCCTGGCTTGGCCCTACACCCGCCTCCCAAGGGGATCAAAACTCGTATGGGGACACAAAAACCGTGACCTTGAAGATGTGCTTGCCCAGGAGGACCTTACGGGAGAACTCGCTCATCTCCACCTCCACCTCCAGGGTGGCTGGCCCCGCCAGGGGACTGGTAAGCACCAGCTCTCCCGTCTGCCGGTCGGAACGCCGCACAGCGAAGATGCCCTGGCCTCGGCCGCCCACCAGGGCGAAGCGCAGGCTGTCACCCACGAAGCGGGTGGTGGACATCTTGAAGAGGACGTGGGGCACGGTGCGGTTGGCTTGGAGCGGCAGGTAGTGGAAGGAGATGGAGGTGGCGGCCTGGCGGCAGCCTCGGCTCTCCATGGGGCAGGGGTTCCTCTCGCACTGGCTGCCAGGAGAGAAGCGGTACCAGCGCTCAGTGCCATGGTTTGGCTCTCAGGGACCTTCCCGTATCCTTGCAAACAAGCTTAGCCCATGCCACAGCCACCACCTCCAGCCCCGCTACCAGTCCCAAGGCAGCCACATCTAAGTGTGCCTGGCATCGCATCTCTGTCCCATTCCTGCCCCTGCCGCTCTGCATTATGCTCCGAGGCTGAGATCGGAGGCACCACAATCCCAGCTCGAGGCCAGTGATGGAGCCAGGCTCAGATGTCCTTCCCACAGAGAAACTTGTCCAGAGCAGGGATGCTCCTCTGCTTAGGTGGCTTGTGCTCGCCACAAAGCATTTTATTCTCAAGAGTGGGTCCAGGGGCAGTTTCGCCCACTGGACAGCACCGTGTGGATGTGCAAGGTGTTGTTCCCCCTAGGCTGGGGCTGTGCATAAAACCCCAAGTTGCAAGGGGCATCGAGGAGCATGCCAAGCACGCCCCACATGGGAATTCAGCTGGAGCCCTCCCTGCTGCCGCCCGGGGTGACATGATACAGTCCCTGAGGCACCGCGGGACTCATTGCCTGGAGGAGAGGGCACAACAGATCCCGAGCCGCACGCGGTACTCACAAGGAGGAGGTCTTGACATAGCTGGTGTTGTGGCGAGGCGGGGGGCACTTGGGGCGCACGCAGTGGTATCCCCCAAAGGTGTTGATGCAGAGCTCTCCCTGGGTGCAGTTGTGCTGCTTCCCGGCGCACTCATTCACATCTGCAGTGGTGACAACGGGGCGAGCGGGGCCCGTCCCCCCCAGTCCCCTGCCTCACCCCCAGACCCACAGGACACTCCCTGCCCCGCTCTTACCCTCGCAGACATTGCGGTCAGCGTGGAGCACGTAGCCAGGGGGGCAGAGGCAGCGGTAGGAGCCGGGGAGGTTGAGGCATTCGTAGAGGCAAATCCGGGTCTGGGGATTGGACTGGAAGAGCTGGCACTCGTCCACATCTGGAGGGACAGAGCACGGCATGCCCGAGGGGGATCCCATCGCTGCCAGGTTTCAGTTTCTCCCCCCTCCTCACCATCTTCAACCCCGTTTTACCGTGGCACATGCTGCCAGCTCGCATCTGGAAGCCAGCATCGCAGCTGCAGCGCCGGGAGCCTGAGCGTCCCTCAGCACAGCGGGGCTGGCGGCTGAAGGAAGCATTGCTCGGTGCCACCCAGTCTGCAGGCAGGGGGAGAGCTGGGTGTCACTGCTGGGGTGGAGGGGCACAGGGAGACGAGGTCCCCAGGGGCTGCCAGGGCAGGGGGAAGACGGTGCAGCCCCCTTCAGCTGCAGCCCAAACCACCCAGGCACCTACAGGCATAGATGGGGGTCTGGCAGCTTGGGCCTGACCAGCCCCGGGGGCAGAGGCATGTGTAGCCTTGGTTGCCATCCACACAGGTCCCGCTGTTGGCACATGGGTTGCTGGAGCAGTCATCAATACCTAAGGAGAAGGAGCTCATGAATACCGAAAGGAGAAGCCCATCCTGCTGCCTGGCTTTGGTGCCCATCGCTGCAGCCTCTGGGCTGCTCTCCCTGCAGCCAGGGGAGCGAAGCGATGGGATCCCGCAGCTCGGGGGGACAGAGGAACCCCCGGGCAGGGCTGAAGTCCCCAACCCCACTCCACTTCACTTCTGCAGAAGGGCTGGCTGCCGCTCCACGTGCGGTCATGCCGGCAGGTGCGTGTCTCTGAGCCCGCCAGCCGAAAACCGGCATCGCAGACGAAGTGAACATCGTGGCCCACCCGCAGGTTCCGGCCCAGCATCCGTCCGTTCAGGGGCACTGCTGGCTGTGGGCAGGTCTCTGTGGACAGACAGAGGTGGGTGAGGATGGATGTCACCAAGTTGGAGCCAACTCCAGCGCTGGTGAGGAGCTGGGAGTCCCTTGCCCAGGCTACTTGCTGGGAGTGCGGAGCTTGGAAGTGGCCCCATGGGGACATCGCTGGTGGGAGTTACCGTTGCGTTTGGTGGCCTGTCTCTGGAGGCGGCTCTGGAGGACGGCGAGCTGCTGCCGGAGACCGCGCGTGCCTCGCAGGTGGGCAGCCTCCTGTGCTGCCAGGAGCTTCTGCAGCTGCCGCACGGCACTTAGCGCCTGTGGCTGGCTCACGCACTCCTGGAGGGGGGACACAAGAGCAGCTCCGTCACCCGCTGGGGTCACTCTCCCAAGCTGGCAGCATCTTTGGGGATGGCTTGGATGCCTTGGGCAGAGACCCATTCTCCCCATTCCCATGTGGGGTCTTCCTCTGTCTCTGTTATCTGCCTCTCCACCCAGGATGCTGAGGAGCAGCTCGGATGCTCCAGGGGGATTTAGCATCATCCCTGCTAGCCCCAGGCAGCCCGTGGGCACCATAGGAGTGCCATACCCCACACCCTGAGGCCGTGACATGTGAGAGGAGTGTGTTGAGAAGCCCCCAGGGGTCTGCAAGGCTGCAGAGGGGGCGCAAAGTTCCTTACCTGGGTGCTGCCAAGGGGCAGCTGCAGGATGGCCAGGGCCAGCCAGGCTGGCAGTGGGACGAGAAGCATCGTGCCGGCTGCGGAGACGAGACGCTGACGGTCCGGTTGCGCCTCGCTCGCTCGCCGCCGTGTTCCTGTGCTTGCCGGGATTTATCTGCAGCGTGTGCCCGTCTGTTTGTTGGTTTTTCCCCTGGCCGAGGCCGAGCTGTAGGAAAGTTTCCCCTTGGCATCGGCGCCAGCCTCTCCCTTCCCTTCCCTCTCAGCACATCAGAGGCTTTGGGGCCTTTCATAGAATCGTTTAGATTGGAAAAGACCTTTAAGATCGTCGAGTCAGATGCCGGGGCCAGGCGGTGGCTGTCACGGCAGTACCGGTGGTGCTGGGCTCCCACCACAACCAGCAACATCCGTGGAGGGGGGTTTGCTGGCATGCAGGAGCGCAAGATGAGGCTAATCCTGTGCGTTTGCTAAGTGTGAGAAAATCTCCCGGGAAGAGGGATGGCTTTAGGGGGGTCTGGCTTGCCAGTGGGGCTGGGGCTGCTGATGGGGACAGCTCGGCAGCACCGTGGGCTCGGCAGCCTCAGCACAGGTTTGTTGGAGCGAGCTCAGCCATGGCTGGAGCTTAGAGGGTGACCCCGGGGTTCCGTCACAGCCGAGAGTTGGGGTGCAGCGTTGCGGTCTGTGTTAAAATTAGATGGTTAATGTTAGGGCTGAGGTTAGCATGAGGGTTAGGTTTAGAGATCAGGTTAGGATTAGGATCAGTAATGAGGGTTCAGGTCTATATAAACTAGAGAGTTCAGGTGGGTGTCGGGGTTGGCGTTTCCCACACAGTACCCCCAGCCCCTCGGTGCTGGGAGCCCTGTGCTGGAGCAGAGCCATCGGGGTGCTACCAAGCTCCCTCAAAGCAGCGTGAGCTCCAGGATCCCCGCCTGACCCTTCTGAGACGTGCCCACCTGAGCCCTGCATCTCTCCCACCGCTGGCCCCCCGGCATCCTCCCACCCCCCGTAACCACGCTGCCCAGCTCGCCGGAGCGGGTATTTGGCTTCGTGCCCGCAGCGGTGTGCGTTACCTCCCCGGCATGTTTAATTCATGGGGCAGGAGGAAGGCTGGCACCAAGGGGGCCCCTTTTAGTTGTCCCCCAACCCTTTATCATCCAATCTCCCGGTACCCCAAAGCGGGTGCTGCTCGGGACACCCCCATCTCGAAGGGGTTGCCAGGGCAGACCCCGCGGCGGGGCATCGGCGGGATGCTGTCTGCTGCGTTCGCGCCAGCGAGCAACTGTTTTGACAGAGCCATTACTCACCCGTCAAAGCTTTTGTTCAAGCTGACCAGCGGGGCCCGTCTGGAGCCCTGAATAGGATCAAATCCTGCAAGCAGACGCGCACCGCGAGCACGCACAAGAGTGGGAGAGCGCGGCCAAGCTCGTCCCGATGGCAGGGCTGCTGCGGGACGGCTCGTCTCTCCCAAATCCTTACTCTGGAGCTGTAGCTGGGGGTCTGATGGCCCTCAGCCCTCTGCCAGACACCTGCATCAAGCTCTTGGTGCTGCTGGTTTGGAACCTCTCGGTGTGGAGGGTGGGGGAGACAGGGTCGGATGCTCCGGAGAAGTTGTCGGCGCTGGCTCCGGGAGGTAATCGGGAGAGGGGCTTGGTGGTGCGTGTCTGGGGGGCGGCTGGTTTTGGCAGAGGGGGTGGGTGCACCCCTAGGGCCAGGCCAGGAGAGCAGGGGACTTGGGTGGGAAATGGGCACCCAGAGATGACAACTGGGGGGGGCTCTCGGTGGGTGAAGGGGGCCGGGGATGGGAGGGGGGACATGAGGTGGGATGGGGTTGGGAAGGGGAGCATGGAGTTGGCCATGGGATGGGGCTGGGGGGGCATCTGGTGATGGGATGGAGCTGGGGGGGGTTTTAGTGATGCGATAGAGCTGGAGGGGGGTTTAGTGATGGGATGGAGCTGGGGAGGTTTAGTGATGGGATGATGCTGGGAGGGCTGGTGATGGAATGGAGCTGGTGGGGGGTCTGGTGATGGGATGGAGCTGGGAGGGGGTTTAGTGATGGAATGGAGTTGGGGGGGCTGGTGATGGGATGATGCTGGGGGAATTTGGTGATGGGATGGAGCTGGGGGGGTTTGGTGATGGGATGGAGCTGGGGGGGTTTGGTGATGGGATGGAGCTGGGGGGGTTTGGTGATGGGATGGAGCTGGGGGGGGGGTGTCCTGGGGCTGGCCCGCTGGGCTCTGGCTCCTGGCAGGACAGAGCGAGGGCGGAGTGGGGGGGGGAGTGGGGTACATTCCTGACGGTCTCAGCCCACCCATGCGAGACGGGGGCTCAGCAGGCTGCCCCCCCCACCCCGGCCCCTGCCCCTTTTGTGCTCCCAAGCCCCAAAGTGCTTTCTTCTCTCCCCTCGAGTCTCCATGGAGACCTGGGTGCCTTTCCCGTCTCCCCGGCTGCGGCCAGACCCTTCGGGGGGGCCCACACAGGCCCCCCTGAAGGGTCCGGCCGCAGCCGGGGAGACGGGAAAGGCACTTACAGCCCCACAACCCCTTTTTGCCCCTGCTGTCCCCCTGCCTTCCCAGCTCTCAGCACGAAGGAGACCTTCCTGGTGCTCTCGCTGCACAACAAGCTGAGGAGCAAAGTGCACCCCCCCGCCGCCAACATGCAGAAGCTGGTGAGCCCCCCTTCCCTGCAAGTGTGTGTGTGTGTCCCCAGCTCCCACTCCATGCCCCAGAGAGGGGGGTGTTACACAGTAGTTCGTTAAGCTAACGAAGTAGAAGAGTGTGGGGAAATCCCCCAGGAAAGGATGTGCCACCAAGGGCAGGGATGGTCCCTTGGGGTCCGCTGTGGGGTCCCCCAATGTCCCCTGATCCCCTCGGTGTCCCCCGATTACACCCCAAATGCACATACCAAGGTCAGAGTTGGTTACCTGGGGTGTCCTCCATGTCCTGTGACGGTCCCCAATGTCCCCCGAGTGCTCCACACCTGCACACACCAAAGATGAGGCTAGTCCCTTGGGGTCCCCCGAGCTGTCCTGTGATGGGCAGCTGATCACCCCACACCTGCACACATCAAAGATGTGGCTGGTCCCTTGGGGTCCCCTGTGGGGTCTCCCATGTCCCCTGACCCTCTCGATGTCCCTCGATTGCACCTCAAATGCCCACACCGAGGTCAGAGCTGGTCCCCCTGGGGTCCCTTCCAGCATCCCCCAGATCAACCCTCTGACCTACACCAACCTGACTATTGTTCTCACCCCCTTGGCATTTGCCAAACACCTCCTGGGCACTCCCCCTGATGCCCCCACCCCATCCCCATCCCCAAAAACCCTCGGTACCTCACACCCGCAGGAGTGGAGCCAGGAGCTGGGGCAGCTGGCGGGGGCGCGGGCGGCCGGTTGTTTGGCATCCCCCCCTCCACCGCCCACCCCGCAGCTGGGCTGGAGCGAGGCCCTGGTGCCAGCGGGCACAGGGGGCTTCGGGGCAGTGCTGGAGCGGTGGTTTGAGGAGGGACGACGCTATGACCACGCAACGGGGCGCTGCGCCGGGAACGCCACCTGCCGCCATTACACCCAGGTGGGCACGTGGGGTGGGGGGGGTTCATGAGGGGGGTCTGGTGGCCCAGGGGTGACATGAGGGTCTCTCGCAGCTGGTGTGGGCCACGGCGGGGCAGCTGGGCTGCGGTCGCCACCTCTGCCTCGCAGGCAACCGGGCCAGCGAGGCCTTCGCCTGCGCCTACTCCCCGGGGTAAGGGCTGATGGGGGCGTGGCCTCGGTGAGAGGGGCGTGGCTCCAGCTGGAGGGGCGTGGCCTCGGCGGGAGGGGGCGGTGTCTGGAAGTGGGCGGGGCTGTGAGCCGGGAGTGGGCGGGAATTGAAAAGTGGGCGGGGCTGTGCCCCAGGGGTGGGCGGGGCTTGGGCATATGGGTGGTGCTGTGCCTGCGAGTGGGCGGAGTTTATGAACGGGGTGTGTGGTGTCTGGAAGTGGGCGGGGCTTGGTAATATGGGCTGTGACGTGTCTAGAATTGGGCGGGGCTTGTGTGTATGGGTGGTGCTGTGCTCTGGGAATGGGCGGGGCTTGGCTATATGGGCGGGGCTTGGCTATATGAGCGGGGCTGGGCTATATGAGCGGGGCTGGGCTATATGAGCGGGGCTGGGCTATATGGGCGGGGCTGGGCTATATGGGCGGGGCTGGGCTATATGGGCGGGGCTGGGCTATATGGGCGGGGCTGGGCTATATGGGCGGGGCTGGGCTATACGGGCTGGGCTGGGCTCTGGAAGAAGGCGGGGCTGTGGGATGGGGCGGAGCCACGCTCGCGAAGTGGGCGGGGTGAGGCGATGTGGGCGGGGCCGTGCTCTGGGAGTGGGCGGGTCCTTGCCCCAGAAAGGGGCGTGGCCCAGCGCTGGGCTTACGGCCCCCCCAGGGGCAACTGGGAGGTGGCGGGGACACCCGTCCTGCCCTACAAGCCGGGACCCTGGTGCTCCCTCTGCACCGCCGGCCTCTCCGGCTGCTTCAAGTCCTGGGACCACGGCGGGGGGCTCTGCGGTGAGTCCCCTGCCTCACCCTCCCACACACACCCCCCCATGTGGCAACCCTCGACGCCCACGTCACTGTCCCCCCCCTTCTCTGCCCAGAGGTGCCCAGGAACCCCTGCCGCATCCGCTGCGGGAATGGCGGCCACCTCCACCTCAGCAGCTGCCAGTGCTCCTGCCCTCCCAGCTACACCGGCAGGTACTGCCAAGGTGAGAGGGGCACCCACGTACCCCCACCCCGGCTCTCCTCACCTCACTGCCCGGCGATCACAGCATCACGCTATACCTGCGCTTGGAAGGGACCTTTAGAGGTCAGCGAGTCCAACTTTCACTGTAGAGTACAGGGACATCTACATCAGATTGCGTGGACATGCCCCCCCATCCAACCTGACCAACATCTCCCTAAATGGGATCTCTTGACCTAAATGGGATTTTTGGACCTAAATGGGTATTTCACACCACAAAAAAAAATCTCCCTAAATGAGTGTTTCAGGCTCAAAAATCTCCCTAAATCGGTGTTTTGGTGTCCAAAGCCTCCCCAAGCGATGGTGCAGTGCGTGGTCGGTGCAGGGTGGGCAGTTTGTCACGGACCCTCCCTTTTACTCCTGCGCCGTGCGAGCCCCCTGGCCACCTTAACGCTCGTCGTTGCCCACAGTGCGCTGTGGCGGGCAGTGTCTCCACGGAAAATTCCGGAAAGAGGAATGCTCCTGCCTCTGCGACGCGGGATATGGCGGCCCTGAGTGCGGCAGTGAGTCTGCGGTGGGGGGACGGTGGGCACCAGGGATCTGCAGGGACACTTCCCCCGCAAAAAGGGACTGACCTGTGCTCACCTGTGCTCCCCGCAGCGAAGATTCGCTTCCCTTTCCACGCCTGCGATGTCAAGATTGACGGCGATTGCTTCATGGTGTCCCCCGAGGCTGATACCTACTACGGAGCCAAAATAAAGTGCCAAGTGAGACCCTGGGGGCTACTAAAAAATTTCACCTGTGCTTGTCCCCTGCAGCCCCACGCGTCTCTTGGGGTGAGTTTGGGACCGACTCCTTTCCCCGCAGGAGAAAGGGGCGATGCTGGCCCAGATCAGAAACCAGAAGGTCCAGGACATCTTGGCTTTCTACCTCGATCGCTTGGAGACCGGTAACAGGGTGACGGACACCGATTTTGAGACCGGGAACTTCTGGATTGGTGAGTGGTGGTGACAGCAGTGTGGGGTGACGACAGCCATGTCACCCGGTGTCAACCCACCTCCTACTCCCCCCCAGGTCTCACCTACAAGACCTTCAAGGCTTCCTTCCGCTGGGACGTGGGCGAGCCGTCTTCCTTCACCAGCTTCGCTTTCGGGCAACCAGACAACCAAGGGTAAGTGGCCAGATGGATGGATGGATGTGGAGGACACCTGACCTCTATGTGGTGTCACTGCTGTTGTCACCAGCCTCACTACCCTCCCACAGGTTTGGGAATTGTGTGGAGATGCAAGCATCGGCTGCCTTCAACTGGAACGACCAGCGCTGCAAGACCCGAAACCGGTACATCTGCCAGTTCGGTGAGTGAGGAAAGAGCCCTCTCGCACCTTCCTGGGGATGCTGAGCCTCTGGCGCCCTTAATCCTTCCTGGCGTAAGGTTGGGGACACTGACTGTCCCCACCCCATCGCAGCCCAGGAGCGTATCTCCCTGTGGCAGCGGGACCCCTGAGCCAGCAGCCCCCGCGCTGGCTGCTGAGCTGAGCCCATGGCTCTGGAGGACCCTGTTGCCGTGCCAAGCCCGGACCACAGCTCTGGAGGACCCCCCTATGGCCACCCCTGCTCAGGGGACAGGGCGCTGGGACCTGGTGAGAAGGGTGTGCTTCTACATCGGCATCCCCAAACCAGCATCTTCTTCTGCGCCTTATCTTCCTTCCTTGCCATCATGCTGTGACAACCCCCAGGGCGGGGATATGCCCCCGCAACAGCCACATCCAACAGCATCCTCCTCCTGAATTGGCTGTGTCCAAACCATGGTCCTGATGTGACCAGAGGCCAAGGGGCGCTTCTGGGGGCAGGGCACAAACCTCAGCATGGCTCAAGGTGAGGACTGGGCTCAGCTCTGAGCCATCATCCTGACCTGGCTGGGAGCCCCCCAGCCTGGCACTGTGAGTTTTTCACCATCACCTGGTCCTTCATCATCACCCGGTTCCTCACCATAATCACCTGGTCCTTCATCATCACCTGGTTCCTCATCATCTGCCAGGTGGTCAATAAAGACCCTCAAACGGGAAGACCCATTTGTCTCTTTTTCTTCCTTCAGACCCCTCAGACTCACCCTCTGCCCTGCACCGGGTGGTACCTCGAGCTCTGTCCCTCGAGCAGGGGCTGGAGTTGGAGGAGCTGGGACCAGTCTTGCTCCTGGCCGAGCTCATGTCTCCAGCACCCTGGGAGTGTTTTGGAGGGGTGGCATTAGCCAAGAGCTGCTTCTTCCAGCCCCAGGGTGACTCCAAGCCGTGGCACCCCATGTGCCGTGTCCCTGGCGCCAGAGGGTGTTGGTTGGGGTGTTCTAGAGGGGACATGCCACCATCGTCCCCAAGCTAGCGCGCTGTGGGGACTGGAGAGAGATGGGGGAAGGAGCCCTGGGAGGATGGAGGAGAAGGAGGGAGAATGAAGATGAAGGATTGAGGGTAGATGAGGAGGATGAGACTGGAAGATGAAGGATGCAAGGCGAGGATGGCCCAGCACAGCCTCCACCCCCGCGCAGGAGCAGCAATAAAGCTCTTGGGGAGGGGCGTGGGCGTGGCAGGGCGTGGTCCCCCCCGCCGCCGCCGTGGTTCGGCCCGAGGTCCCCCCGCCTCTCCCGGCGGTGGTAGAGCCCCGCCGGAGCGGTCGGAGCGGGGCTGCGGGGGCTGCGGGGCCGCCGTGGCTGCGGGGCCGGGGCGAGGGGGAGATGACGCTCTTCGGCAGCGGGGACGCGGGCTGGAGATGTGAGTACCCACTCGGCCCCGGGCCTCCGTCCCCCCCTCCGCCCCCCGCCGGAGGATCCCCCGGGATCGCTCTTCTTCTTCCACCCCGGGGGATGCTCCGGCACCGGGATGCTTGGCCAGCACCGGCTGCCCCCCCACCCGGGCCCGGGCAGGGCTGCCTGCCGGGGCTGGGATTCCTCCCGTCCCTTTGGACCAGTCCCTCTCCCTTGGACACGTGTGTCCTCCCGGTACCGAACTGCCCCCCAGCCCGGTACTTGTCCCTCCCCGGGGCTGGGATGTCCTCCCGCTGCTGGGATAACTGGTCCTCCCCCCACTGTTACCTCCAGGATAGAGATGTCCTCCCAGTACTGGGACACTCCCGTACCATTACCCCCCCCCATACCACTAACTTCCCAGGGCAGGGATGTCCTCCCAGTATCAGGATGCCCTCCCAATACTGGGATGCCCCCTTCTACCATTACCCCCTTATACCATTACCCCCCAGACCATTATCCCCAATACTAGGATGCCCCCCCCAGTGATGTTCCCAGGAACCTTCAGGTCAGGGTTCCCCAGTGCGGTGGCATCTGCAGTGTCATCTGTGGGACAGCTGGTCACACTTACAGTAGCCAAGGAGGAGGGTGCAAGAGGAGCCCCTCAACATCTCACCCACTGGCTGAAGTTCTGAAGCCCCGAAATGACAAAATTAAATACATGGAGAATAAAACGTTGGTGGCTCGCAAATGTAGACTCAGAAAATAGACTGAAGCCGGGTTTTATATGGACGTTGGCTGCAAAATCCTAAAGAAATGGTGAAGAGCGTCACCAGGGAGCATGGCATCACTGAGCGGAGTGTCCCGAGACATCTCCACGCCGCATCTCAGCAACGCATTAGTTACTCTCATCGTCGTACACTAATTGGAGCCTGCCTGGCCTCGGGCTCCTGAGGATGGGGAACCCAGGGGAAGGGGTTGCTGCAGGGACAGCCAGAGCCTCTCCACAGCGCCGCACAATGCTGGAAAACTTAAATCTAGAGAAGAGCTGCCAGCCTGGGGCTTGTCCTGTGGATGCTCCGGGGTGGGACATCACCAGCACAGCCAGGATCCCTGGGGAAGCAGCTGCAGACGACACGTCCACGTGGGGCAGAGCATTGGCATCTCCTTTTCTTCCTGACGCTCGTTCCCTTCCTTTCTCTCCCTGCTCAGATCTCGACATGGCCAGGGAAGCCAAGCCGAGCCGAGCCAGGCTGGGGCAGAAGTGGCAGCACAGCAGCAGCTTGTACCAGTGAGTGCTGGCAGGGGGAGCCGGGGGCTGCGCCGGGGCCAGAGAGGACTGTCCCACACCCATCTCCTCTTCCTCACTCTGATCTCCATCGCTCACCCTCTGATTATTTCGGCTGCCTGTGCCCGGCGGTGGGTCTGGGGGGTGTCCCTGCCCCACCCCAGGGCGGGGTCTGGGCGCGTGCTGCCGATGGGACGCGAGGATCACCCTGTGCCCATCCGAAGGTGCTGGGAGACGAGCAGAGCCTCTTGGTCTCCCTTCCTGTTCGAGGTGTCGATGTCTGTTGTGGTTCTGGCCTTAGGGGATGGCCACCCCTGCGGGGGTACCGAGGGGTGGCCATGGTCCTTGTGACAGTGGCACCCATGGTAGCAGAAGCAGGTCCCCAACCCCTCGCAGGGTCTCCCCTAACACCCTGGCAGGCGTGTGGTGAGGAGGGGAGGGGAGCCAGGCTCCGTTGCTTTTTTAAGCAGATGCCCTGATTGAACTAATTGCTGTGCCCGTTGCCATGGTGCCAGAAGGATGCAGGGACCGCCAGCCCCCTCGGGCCGCCAGAATGTGGCAGTCGATGCTTTCTGCTCTTCCCAGGGGATGCCCCGAGCGATGAGCTGAGCTGGGAAACCCCTGCTGTGTTCCCAGCTGGGTGTCAGACCCCAAGCCCAGGTCTCCTGTGGAGCCACCAGTGCTCCTTCAGTGGGAGGTGACCTGTGACATCCCTGTCCCTCTCAGAACAGCTGTCACTAGCAGCACAGCTGGGGAAGGCTCCCAGAGGCGCTCTGAGCACGGCTTTGTCTCCCTTTGAGTCAGGCTTAATCCTACGCTCCCTGACTCCGCAAGAGCTGAAGCAGCAAAATGAGCTTCAGCATCTTTCCTCCTTCTCCTCCTCCCCGCCATTCTTGGTCCACGGTGCATGATTTCTTACTGGCATGTTGGCTGCCCACACCGGACAGGATCTGTTGACAGACACTTCTTCATTTGGAGCTGGAGACCACGAAATTTAAAATTGGGGGGGTGTCTAATACAGCTTCCTGAAAGTGGAGCCTTCCGATGCTGCCTGGGGGGGCTCTCTTCCGTATCTCCCCCCTCAACACCTTTGCACAGCATCAAAGCAAACCTCAGCCCAGGCAGCTTCTGTGGTACCCTCCGGGATGCCTCGTGCTCCAGCGGGAGTCCAAGGGGGTGCCCCGACCTGCTTCTCTCAGCAAGGGCCACTCCACGGTGGCCGTGGCCCCACAGAGTGGGTGACTTGGTCTTCTCTCTCTCCCTTCTGCAGCAGTAACTGCGAGCTGGATTACGACCTCTACAGGGATGACTTTCCCTACCGGTGAGCACGGCAGCCCGGGAGATGAAAAGCTGGGTGTCCCCAGGCATCTCCCATCTCTCCGGGTGGAGTATTCCACAGCTTCCCTGGGTTGGAGACCTTGGGGAAGAGGGTTCATGGGGCAGGGGCAGTGTCTGGGCTGACCCAGTTTGGGGGTCCTCCACCGCAGAGGGACCCCGAGAGATGCTCTCTGGGCTGGCTGCTGCACCTCTGGGCTTGTTCTGAGGCCGCCGTGCTCTTGTGCAGGGTGTACGAGTACCAGAAGATCACCCCCCTCATTAATCGCATCCCAGTCAAGGCCAGACGAACTCACATGGGAGCAAGAGGCAAAAGCATCTTGAGCCCCCAGTCGGCATCAAGAAGCAGTACCAGCTCTACGGCAGGACGGACAAAATGTAAGTGCGACAGGGTTGGGAGGAAGAGGAGGTTCATCCCTTGCATCTCGGTGTGTTAGAACAGTGCCAGTGCCAGAACATCGTGCTTGGCGCTGAGCCTGTGGCTAACGAGTCCCCAGCTCCAGCAGACACAGCCTGGATTGGACCTGTCCCTGTTCCCTGGGTATGCTCTGGAGGGGACGATGCTCCGGAGGGGATGATGCTCTAGAGGGGACAATGCTCTGGAGAGGAGGGTGCTCCAGAGGTGATGATGCTCCAGGGGGAAAGATGCTCCCGAAGGGAGGATGCCCTGGAAGGCACTGGCCAGGAGAGCACGTGTCCCTGGCTCTGGGTGGGCTGCAGAGCCGGGTGGGATCTAAACAGCTCCTCTCCCCGCAGTGCGTGCCGAAGAGCTTCACTCCATCAAGGGGGAGCTGAGCCAGATCAAGGCGCAGGTCGACAGCCTGCTGGAGAGCCTGGACCGCATGGACCGGCGGAGAGAGCGTCTGGCGGGTGAGGAGACCGGCTGTAGACCCCCCAAAACCTGAGCATCCGTGCCGGGTGGGCCGCAAGTGCATGCAAGCCCTTGGGACCCTGCGAAGACACCCCAAATTTCTGCTGTTTCTACCCCCTGCAGGGTCCAAGGAGAGCGAGAAGAAGAAGGTAGAGACGGGGGCAGAGTTGCCGACCTCAGAGAGGTCACAGGAGCTCCAGGGGAAGGAGGGGACAGCAGCTGATGAGCACAACGACCTGTGCAACATTGACAGCGCCGAGGAGAGCACAGACACGGAGGAGACGGTAAGAGGAGGGCTGGGATCCTGTGCTGGGCTCTTTGCTTCCCTAAAATTCCTCTCCCTGATGGGCAGAGCTGGGTTTGACCCCGTGCCACGCTGCACCTTTTCTCCTCGCAGGTGAAAAACCACACGTTAGACCCCGAGGGGAGCCAATAGATGGACTGGGACGCCGTGGTGGGGTCAGCCCTCCCCGTCTGGTGTTCGTATTTCTTTTGAGGCTTCCAGCTCGCACCACGCAGGACGTAAGGCGCCCGCTGGGCACGGCCACCCCCCCCGGCGTCGGCAGCCCAGCCCTGCGAGAGAAATCTGTGCTCGAGTGCACTTGTTTTTGATTTTCCCTCCTGTTTTCATACTTAGGGATAAGCAGATATGGCCAGGGCAGGAGGAAAAAAAAGCGCTGTGGCAGGCAAAGGAAGCAACCCTGGATCTCCCAGCCCCTAGGTTGCATCCCAAACCCGTCCCGACTCGCCCAAGGAATGGCTTCAGCAGGCATGGGTACCGCCCAGGAAAGCTTTCAGAGCTGTTTGGCATCCCACCGCGACACCGGAGGAATGAGGGATTGCCCCACAACACCTCCATGTTGGGGTTTGGGGGTGGAAGGATGGCGCAAACCCAATTCCTCCCAGTCACCCCTTGCTTGGGTTTTCCCTTACTGGTTTATCGTGGGCTGTTCTTGGCCACGGCTCACATTTGGGGTCAGCAGCTCAAGGAATTCACGGCGTGTCGCCCCCACCTCTCCATGCTCCCCAGCGTTCCATCTCGCTCCGGTGTCCCTCATTTCTAGGTTGTCCTTCTCTCGCTGGTAGAAGCTTGTTCTGTATTTCTGATTTGCTCTGGTAAAAGAGTGTATCGTGTTGGAAAGAAAAAGAATTTGTAATTTTCTCTGTTTGTCTAACTCCGATGCAGTTTTTCACCGCCCGCGCGTAATTTTTCTACCTGACTTTGCGCACTGCCCAATGCAGCTCTGGGGGCTTTTCTAGGATGCTGCTGCCTTCCCCGCGTCTCAACCCCGGGGCAGGAGGAGTGCAGCTCTGCCCTGTTTCTCAACGAAAACATTTACCCAGGATACTCCCTGCCAGCTCCTCTCCATCCCTAGGAATAAGCAGATCCCCGGGCAGCGCCTAGCTCCCCCCACACCCCTCGAGGAAGGATGGTGGGAGCAGAAGGGGTTGACCCTGATGCCTGGCAGCCGATTGCCCTGAAAGTGGAGCCACACAGGTGGAAGACTCACCACAAAAACCTGATTTATTATAATAAAAACCCCCCAAAATAAGTCCAACAAAACACATCACCGTCATCCCGAAGTGCTGCCCGGGTAGAAGGTCCAAGGGACACGCAGTCTGTGGTCCCTGCCCAGCGGTGCCTGGTCCCCCCTCGCCTGCAATGGTCGTGGGGGGGCAGCTCGGTGCGAGGGGCTCAGCTCTGGGGTCACCCCAGAGTAGGGTGCAGACTGCTTGGAGGGAGGTCTCAGGCAGGTTCCAGGGGTCTCTGGCAGCACAAAGCATGGAACACGCAGGCTCTGGGGGTCTCTAACAGCTCGAGGGCTCGCCTGGAGTTTCTCCAGGAGCACAAAGTGTGGATCAGGCAGGCTCCAGGAGGTCTTCAGGAGCATGAAGTGTGGATCAGAGAAGATCTTGGGGTCTCTAGGAGCACGAAGTATGGATCAGGCTGGTGCTGGGGGTCTCTGGCAGCATGAAATGTGGATCACACAGGCTCTGGGCATTGCTGGCAGCACGAAGTGTGGATCAGGCAGGCTCCAGCAATCTCTGGCAGCACGAGATGTGGATCAGGCAGGCTCCAGGGGTCTCTGGCAGCACCAAGAGCACCTTGGACAGGCTCTGGGAGCACCCTGCCATCCCCACCCACCCTGGCATCCCCGGCATTCAGGTGGTGGCAGCGGCAGCATCGCGCCGTCGGGCTGCCCGCAGCAGGCTCTGCCGCAGCACCGGGTAGAGGCGGTGGCAGCCGTCGAGACCGAGGCGCAGCGCCTGCGCCCAGGCGTCGGGGGGGCTGCCCTGCCCCGCGCCCAGCACTGCTGACACCTGGTTGAGGGCGGGCAGCAGGGCCACGGTGAGCCGGGCGACGGCTTGCCGCTCCTCGGCCTCGCCGGGCTGCAGCATCCAAGCGCCGTCAGGGCCAGGCGAGCGGCACAGGGCGCAGCCCACCGCCAGGTCGTACATCTCCACGCCGGCATCGGCCAAGGCCATGGCGGCGGCGCTGATGGCAGCGGCCAACGCAGAGCCGCCGTCCTGCAGCAGCAAGACGCTGACAGCCAAGCGAGCCCGCGGATAGCGGGAGAGCCTCACGGCCGGTTCCAAGGCCTCCCTGAGAGCCGAGGCGGCGTCGCGTTCGGCGTCGCGTTCGGCCGCTGAGCCCGGGCGCAAGCGAGCGCCGCGGCCGGCGAAGGGGGCTCGGCGGAACTCACAGAGCAGGCGGCCGCCCGCCGCCGTGTCGGGGGCTTCGCGGGGTCCCCATGCGGCGCACAGAACCTTCGTGCCCCCTCGCAGCTCCACGTAGGCTGAACCCTCCGCCTGGCTCAGCAGCCCGGCGCGGGCGAAGAGAGGGCGTAATGCACAAGGATCCCTCGGTGATGCTTCCTCCTCCTCCTCCTCTTCATTCCCGGTTCCTATCCAAAGCTCCGGGGGTTGCGATTCCTCCGGACCCCGTACCCGGCGGTGATCCAGCGGCATGCTCAGCAGCGAAAGGGGAGGGCGGGAGGAAGAGGAGGAGGATCAAGAGGATGAGGAGGAGCCCGAGCGCGGCCCGCCCCCAGGATCAGAACACAGGCAGCAGCGCGGACCGCAGCAGAATTTATTTAGAGAGGAGAAGGGGATGTTGTGGCTCAGCAGCGAGGGGTAAAGGGAGGCAAATAGGTGGCCCCGTCAGTTTTTCAGCTCGCCCAGGCGCAGCCTGGCAAAGTCCGTGGCCAGGCGCAGGGCTTCCCCCAGGCAGCCCACGTTCCTGCCCGTCGCCTGCGCTGACACGTCCTTGCCGCCGCCTTTGCCGTCCATCAAGCCCGACACCTCTTGCACCCACTGGCTGGCTTTCAGCCCCTTGTTGGCGGTCTCCTGGGGAGGGAAAATAAAAGAGAGGGGTAGGGGGGAAAAAAAATAAAAAAGAAGCTCCACCGCCACGCTGCAGGGTGGCACAACTAAGTGCTTCCAGGTGTATTCAGGGAACGTGTGTTAGGTTGGAAGGGACCTTTAAAGGCCATCTAGTCCAACCCCCCCCCCCCAGTGAGCACCTTCAACTGGATCAGGCGGCTCAGAACCCCTCCAGTCAAGCCTGACCTTGAATGCCTCGAGGAAAGGCTTCTACCACCTCTCTGGATCACTCGTGCCAGGGTTTCACCACCCTCAGCATACAAAATTTCTTCAGCCTATATCTCTTTTACTTTATTCTGCACACCTCTGCACCCCGATTCATAACCCTGAAGCACAAGAGCTGTGCCTCCTCCCAAACCTGAATGAGTTCTGGCCATGAAGCGTTAGATCACGAGGCTATGGATCCCCCACCAAGGCTCCGAGATGGGCAGAGTCTCAGCCTTACCTGGGGGACTTGGCACAGGCAGGTGATCCTGCCGGCTTCCTGATCCACAGCGAAGAGCATGGCGGCAGTCTGCGGGGAGTGAGTCTTGAAGAGCTTCAGAGATTCATTCAGCGCCTGGACGAAGGACAAAGTCGTTGCAGACACCTTGGGGATCCAGCAGCACTAGTTCTCCCAAACACGAGCCATCTCGACGTCCCCAGCCTTGGCACAAGCGGACACAACCCCTGGCTGCGTCCCCCCGCAGCTGCGAGGAGCTGCTTGCACCCACTACAGAGACCGAGCAGGCGGCTGTCAGGTCGGCTCCGAGGCTCCCGGAGTGGAAATTTAACTGGGGAATGAAAACCAGAGTGCCCCAACCTCTGGGCACGATCAGCCCCTGCCTGGCGCTCGCTGGGCTCAGAGCCATGGCACGGCACACGCAAGGGGGATTTTATTCACGACAGGAATCGCTTCGAAAAGAAACGTGGAGAAGGGAAGGAGCAGTCTGAGCCTCGGCTGGAGAATTCGAACCACAAGCAGCACACAGCGCCTCGGACACCGCTCCCAGAGCCGACTCACAGTGGCCACCACCTGTTCCAAGTGCTGTTCCAAGTTGGAATCATAGAATCATTCAGGTTGGAAAAGACCTCTGGGATCATCGAGTCCAACCCCTAAACTATCTCCCCCAACCCCACATCTGAACAACCTTTAAAAGCACCCAGGGATGGGGACTCAACCCCCTCCCCAAGCAGCCTGTGCCAATGTGTGAGCACTCTGCAAAAAATTTTTCCTCACGTCCAGTGTAACCCTTCCCTGCTGCAGTCTGGAGCCATTCCATCTTGTTCTATCGCTAATTACCCGCGAGAAGAGACCAGCCCTAACATCTCTACAGCGTCCTTTCAGGCAGTTGCAGAGAGCAATGAGGTCTCTTCTCAGCCTCCTCTTCTCACGCTCAACAGCCCCAGCTCCTTCAACCGTTCTTCACAAGATTTATTCTCCAGGCCCTTCGCCAGCTCCTTTGCCCTCCTCTGCACTCACTCCAGCCCCTCTCTCTTGGATTGAGGGGCACAAAACTGGACACAACTCTCAAGGTGTGGCCTCACCAGTGCTGAGTATAGGGGGATAATCCCCTCCCTGCTCCTGCTGGTCACACTATTGCTGACACAGGCCAGGATGCCGTTGGCCTTCTTGGCCCTCTGGGCACACTGCTGGCTCGTCTTCAGCCACTTGTCGATGAGAACCCCCCGGCCCCTTCCTGCCAGACAGCTTTCCAGCCACACTGCTCCAAGCCTGCAGTGTTGCAGGAGGTTGTTGTGGCCCAGAGGCAAGACCTGGCACGTGGCCTTGTTCCTTAAACTTGTGTTTTAGTGCTGTGACTGCTGCTGGACGAGTCTTACCTGGGACACGATATGACTTCTCCTGTTCACCGCCAGGTCTTGAAGCTCGGTAAACGGTCAGGACCACCCCCCCACCCCTGCAAACCCATGCGTTAAGTCCAGGAGGTGGGACGCGGAGAGTGTCCTGGTGGTCCTCCCCTTCTGCAGTAGCCCCTGCTCAGGGGCGGCAGGTGGCAAGAGAGACAGCTGAGGAACGCAGCACTGCCTCGCTAAGCGAGCAGAGACCACCCAAGATTGCGGAGGAGAGACCAGATCTTCCCATACCTTCGCTGAGGCTCCATTTTCCATCTCCATGATGACCAAGGGCTGGTTAGGGTGACTCTCAATGACTTGCTTGGTCTTCTCCAGCACCTGAGGACAACAGTGGTCACGTGCTAGAGCACACGCATCGCCTACGGACGTAAGAACCACCCAGGTAGGGGCTTCCTGCACGTACAGAGGTTCGTGAGGTGCCTGAACACACCCACAGCCCAGCCAGGAACGTGTTGACAGGCGGGCATGCGGCCTGCAGCAGTGCTGCGCATGATTCCTCCTCCAGGAAAATCCAACAGGATCCAGGAGGAAAAAGCCTGCACCCAGGAGCACCGCCAGGGCAGGAACACCCCGACTTCCAAGACATTCTTCACCCCAGGGACCAGCTGTGGAGGAAGCCACACGCTGGGATGGAGCAGGAGAGGCTGAAGGGACGAACAGCGCGAGGCACGTGCCCACAGCTCAGCTCCCTTCCCCACCGGACACGAGTGGAGCTCCCGAGGGATTCCCCACAGCCCTCCCGTGCTGTCCTTTACGCCTGCCCAGGGCTCACCCGTTTCTGGATGTCAGCTTTGCTCGCTCGGTCCAGGTCATCCATGACTTTCTTCAGGGCTTTAACAGCCTCTCTGAGTTCATCTTTCTGCCATTGTGGGATAACAGCAGTGGCCAGGGTCTGCAAAACCAGAGCAGGGGGAGAGGGTTAAAGGTACTGGTGACCACAGCAGGAGATGCCATATTCATGAACCTGAAGTGCTTCAGCTGGCAGAGCCCAGTAAGCTCTCCTCCTCTCCCAGTGCCCCCAAGCCTCAGGCACGAGGCAGTGGCTGCAGCTTTCCGAGCTTGCGCCTCATTAATACCCCCCTGGGGTGGCAATCAAGGTCTCATTCCCTCCGGGAAGGCAGAGCACTGCCACCATCCTCACCTCGCCGAGATCCGCGATCTCCTTCTGCACATCCTTGTTGGGAGCTGTCTGGACCTTCACCTTGGCCTCCAAGGCTGACAACAGCTTCCTGAGGCTGTCGACTTTCCTGAGGGCCTAACAATACAACCTGAGTTAGGTCAGGCAGTGAGATTTAGCCGGCTGGGCTCTTGGCCACCCCCCAGGAGAAGGGGTGAGGAATGCTGCAGCCCCAGGACGGAGTTTGGTAACTCCAGAGCCAAAGCAGCAGCACTTGACTAGAAGCAGGGTCCCAAGACTCTTTCTTTGCCAGAAGGAACGCTGAGATCCTCCAAAAATAGAGAACCATCTCCTCACCCAGCCCTTTCTACCACCAACTAAAGCCACCTCCCTCCCGCAGCAGGGGGATGGATTCTCGGGCTGCACAGCTCTCCTGCCAACCTTTCCAGCTGCTGAGAGCTCTAGATCAAGCAGGCTGGCCCACAAAGCAACCCAAGCTAACCCTGCAGCCACCTTGGGGATTCATCTAGGCCCTTCTAACCCAACAGCTACACTGGAGACCTGCCCCCCCCCAGCTCTCTCTGGGGCTCTACCACCAACAGCACCATCCTCCTCTGCACTGTGAGGTGCAGGGCATGGATTTCACAGGATCTCTCCAGCCCCCCCCTTACCTTCCGAGCTTCAGGCCCGGTGACCGCGACTATTCTTCGGATGCCTTTAGCAATCGCTTCTTCTGAAACGATCACAAAGGGGCCAGCGTGGCTGGAGTTCTGCAAGTGCCTTTGGAAAGAACCCAGAAAGAGAACCCAGAGAGAGTTAGAAGCGTGAGAGTTAGAAGCTCCCGTTAGAAGCAGGAAACAAGAAAACCACCCTGCCAGGGAGACGCAGCAAGCGTGGGGACGGACAGAAGATCCAATCCAGTGAGTGTGGGGACAGGCAGAAAACTCAACCTCGCTGCTGAAAGCAAATGAGCAAGGAAAAAGGTGGAAAAGGCTATGTCCCCATCGCTGCCAGAGACTAAGTGTGTGGGCAGGGACAGCACACAGGCAGCTTCCCTTCTTGCAAAAACTGATTTTCAACACAGCGTGACTCAGGACGGGGAACACGATGGCACATCACCACCAGTGCTGCCTCCAGCTGTGCCCAGCACACGCCCACAGCACTCACAAAACTGCTCAGGACGCCTTTTCGGCCCCTGTGCCGACTTCTCCCAGCCTCTCTGGATACTCACGTCCCTCCGCAGAACTCGATAGAAGTGAGGGAGCCCGCGGGCCCCGAGGGATCGGCCAGCAGCTCCTCCACGGGGATGCCGATCGAGACCACGCGCACGGGATCGGGGTAGGTCTCGTCGAAAACCGCCCGCAGCCCTTGGATGGCTTTGGCTGCTGCGAGAGGGCAGTCCTTGGCATACACAGGCTGCAGAGGACAGGAAACGGATGAGGGTAAGAGCTGGCCCTGCATTCCCAGGGAAACCCGACTCCCTTCAAAAGATCCTAAAAGTGAAGGATTTCACCCCGTGCCAGGGTTGGTTGAGCTGCAGGGATGGCAAAGTCATCGACAGATGCCTCATCTTCAAAATTCCTGACACCTGTTTGGACTCCCCACACACATTTGAATGGTTTCTAACCACAGACTCCTGAACATGGGGTCCTCCACGGTCCGTCCTGGCACCAGACAGAGCAACTCTGAGGACAAATCACTTACCTTTGCCTCCTCAATCATCTGGTTGGCGATCCCTTCGACTTTCTTGATTTCCTGGGTTGACAAGGCTCCCTTGGCCGTGAAGTCGAACCGCAGCCTGTCCGGTGCGACCAGCGACCCTCTCTGGTCAGCTTCCCCCAAAACCGAGCGCAAGGCAAAGTTGAGGATGTGGGTGGCCGTGTGGTTGCTCATGACGGGCCTCCGCCTGGCCTGATGGAGAAAAAGTCACTCTTAGATGGGGTGCTAGCAGTGCAGAGCCAAGATCCAGGCCCCTAGAGGGGTGTCGATGAACAGAAAGGAGACAAAAATCCAGGGCAAAAGAGACGAGGCCGTGCATAACATCATGTCTTACCTCATCAATAGACAGGTGGACCTGATCTCCGACTTTCAAGTTTCCGTACAGAGTTCCTATGTGAAGCACATAGCCTCCCCGGACCTGCACGTTCTTCACTGTGAATTCTGTTTTCTGGACAAAAAGGAAAACGTTAGGAGGGAGAAAAGGCCGAGGGGAGACAGAGAATCCAGCCAGAGGTCTGAGCTGCAAGTGGAAAGCTCTCAGCTGAGAGCCAAGCTGGTGTGTGTGGTAGGAAAGAGCCGAGCTTCCAGCAGCACAGGTCACAGGGCCACAAAAGTGGAGAAATAAACGAAGGTTGGGCATGGTGAAGGGAGCACAGTGGAGCTCTAAGAGCTCCTCATCACCATCGTTCCGTACGGCAATCCCAGCACCAGGAAATTGCTGGAGCTTGCTCGGCCCCTTTTCCTCCTCCATCTAGCAAAAAGGCTCTCGGGCCCACTCACATCCTCCCTGCCGTCGTCGTCCTTGACCATGTAGCCCTCGTCATAGATCTGCCCGCCCTGCTCAGCGTAGAAGCAGGTCCGGTCCAGCACTATCCCACACTCCTGGCCAGTGGATGCCTCCTCCACAAACTTCTTTTCTCTGCGGATTGCTTTCACCGTGGCCACGAGGCTCCCAAAATCTGCCAGCGGGATGACAAGGAGCATCAGTAAAATAGGAAAAATCTTGGGAGCAGAACTTTGTTAGCTATTGCAGGAGCTTGTGGCAGGGGGTAAGAAGAAGAAACTAGGGCAAGAGTTAGTCGGGTAAAAGGGATTTTCATTTAAGTATCTCCTCCTTCCACACCCACACAGTAAAAGTCAGGAGCATCCATGGCTACGAGCCTGGAGCCTCCTGAATCTCCACCAAACTGAAGAACTACCACGAAGAGCCAGAGCAGATGAGCCAAGGACCCTCTGAAAGAAGCTGCACTCTCCTGCAGCGCTGGCAAAGGAGCAGCTGAGAAAGACAAAGAGGGGTGTGGAGAAACTAAGCTGCAGGGGACAGGATTTCCCTTAAGTTGGCAATAACCGACCTGAACAACACAGCAGCCCTTGAACAGTCCACCCTTTTCTTTCCCTGCTCGATTTATAACAAGCAAGTTATTCGCCTGCACATCCTTTTCCACTCCCACCTCTGTGTCCCAGGAAAAAGCGCCTGGGGGGAAATCTTGTCGAGGTAAGTGCCAGGAAAGCTTTGGCAGCAGAGGATGATTCCGAGAAAGTTTTTACGTACCGTAGGTCCCGCTGGGATCTGAAGCGTAGCTGTATTTTGGCGAGTCGTCAGTCACCTCCAGCCCTCGGGCCCTCAGCTCTTCGATGGCGTAGATGTCCAGCATGATGAGGTCCTCGCCTCCAGCGCCCTTGCCCTGGGATTTCAGCTGCCAACAACAAGCACCAAATTCCAGGAAAACCTGCCTTGGCTCTGGCCCACGCACATCTCGCTGGCATGCCTGAGAGCTCCTGGGTTTAGAGCAGCCTCAGCTGCACAAAAAAAAGACACAGCCCACAACAACTGCGGTGCCGTGCCTTGGTCCTTCCCACAGGATACGTAGGGTGTGAGCAGATCCAGGAAGAAAGGAGCAGACTCGTGACTGCAAACTACAAGGGAATCCTGCCTGCCCACTCTCAGACCAGCTTCTTGTACTGTGTTTGCCTGTCTGGATTTTGCTGGCAGGGGGGGCTGTAGGGGTGGCTTCTGCAAGAAGCTGCTGGAAGTTTCCCCTAAGTCTGACAGCGCCGATGCCAGCCAGCTCCAAAGCCAGATCCGCCGCTGGCCAAGGCTGAGCCTATGGTGACGACAGGACAGGAACACCTCTGTGAAAACATTTTTAAGAAACGGGGAAAAGAGAACTGCACCAGACAACAACTGGCAGAGAGCCAGAGGAGTGAGAATATGTGAAGACACCAAGGTCAGGTAAGAAGGGGAGGAAGGATGTGCTCCAAGTGCCGGAGCAGAGTCTCCTGGGTCGTGGTGAAGCAGGCTGTCCCCCTGCAGCCCATGGGTGTGACAGGGTGTAAATGTCCCCCTGCAGCCCATGGAGGACCCCACAATGGAGCAGTTGGATGCCTGAAGGGGGATGTGACCCGTGGGAAGCCCACACTGGAGCAGGTTGGCTGGCAGGACTTCTGTGACACCACAGGGAACTTGCGCTGGAGCAGTTTCCCCCAAAGGACTACACCCCATGGAAAGACTCACGTTGGGGCAATTTGTGACAAACTGTCTCTCGTGAGAGGACTCACATTGGAGAAAGGTGTGTGAAGACTGTCTCCCATGAGAGGGACTCCACAACGGCCCAGGGGAAGAGTGAGGAGTCCTCCCCCAGAGGAAGAAGGAGCAGTGGAAACAACATGGGATGAGCTGACTGCATTCCCTGTCCCTCTGCGCCGCTCGAGGGGAGGAGATGGATAAATTGGGATTGACGTTAAGCCCAGGAAGAAGGGAGGGATGGGGGTAAGGTGTTATTCTTTTAAGATCTGTGTTTATTTCTCACTACTCTTCTCTGATTTGTTCTTTAATAAATTTAACTAATTTCCCCAAAATCGAGTCTGTTTTGCCCAGGATGGTAGATCCAGGTGATCTCCCTGTCCTCATCTCAAACCACGGGCCCTCTGTTATATTTTCTCCCCCCGTCTAGCAGAGAAGGGGGGGTGACAGAGCGGCTGTGTGGGCACCGGTCAGGGTCAAACCACCACGCTCACTCCTCCAGGAACTTTTTACGTACCTGCGCATTCTTCCGCTCTTCTTCAAAGCCCTCCATGTCCACAACGAGGCCCTTCTCCTCTGCAATGAGCCCGGTGAGATCGGCAGGAAAACCGTAGGTGTCGTACAGCAGCCAAGCAGTATCACCTTCAGAGAAAAAGCGGAGCCGTCAGCACCCCTGTTCCACAAGAAACTTCTCCTTTCCCTGCTCTCCGGCCGGCCCTGTCCCACTCAAGGGGCTCTGCGCTACAGCGGGATGGCGAACAGGTCTGGTGAATATCAGCAGCTTCTAAAAGATGCTGGTGGTCACCAGAAATATCACTGTCACGTTGTGCCTTGGCAGCTTAGAAGCTCAAGCAAGTGAACTGAAGCCAGAGAACAGATGGGTCGCCTTGGTCTTGGTCTTCTGATCCCAACTCCACTCCTCAACACCTTCGACTGTTTTGCAGTTCTCAGCTCAGCTAAGCCCTGATTCAGTTGCAGGTAATAAATGCCTTTTCTTGGTGCACGCAGACAGAAGTGACAGCGTTACCTGGGATGGTTTTACTGTCGCCCAAGCTCTGGATCTTCCTGTCAAGGATGCGACGTCCTCTGCTGAGCGTTTTCAGAAACTGATCCTCTTCTTCATTGATAATGTCCTTCACCATATCTGGGTCCTTCTTCAGCTCAGGAAAAGCGTCTCCCTGCAGATCCAAGAGTTAGTCCATCGGCACAGAGATGTGCAGAGGAAGCCTTTGGCAGATACAGCAGAAGTGAGGGAAGAACTTACCAGTGACTGCACCACCACGTCAACCAGCGTAGCAAAGAAACCCTTGGGGGCATTGAGCTTCTCGTGGGAGTAACGCACGGCCCGTCGGAGGATCCGCCTCAGCACGTACCTAGGGAACGGCAGAGCCCCTCACGCAAATGTTCACACCCCTGAGTTGTTCTCAGGGGATTCACCAGCACCCACCTGCCAGCAGCCCCTCCCAGGATGAAAACCAGAGGGCTCCTTCTCCCCGTATTTTCTCTCTTACCCTCTGCCAGTGTTGTCAGGCCTGCCCCCGTCCGAAAGGGCCAGCGTGATGGTCCGTGCGTGGTCGGCCAGCACGCGGTAGGCCATGTCGATACCGTCGGCGTCCTCAGCGCCGACCTGCCCCATGTACGGCCTCGCACCCGTGCCCTGAGCAGAGAGGAGAAGGGGACGATTAGGGATGGCGAGGACCAGCCACTCGGCAGAACAACGGGGGATTTGCCTCAGAAGCCAGCCCCATCCCCGTGGCCACGGAGGAGGTATGCTCCTCTTGGGAAGAGGTGACTCACGCTCTGCGTGGTGCCACGGCCACAGGACCTCCATGAGCAGAGAGAGAAAAGAAACCAATTTATCCCAACATTAAGAACCCAGGATAGAAGAGAGGGGGAAATCATCTGCATCTAATGCCTCTGCACCCAGTTCCAACCCCTGACCTCATTCCTTAGAGGTGCTCTTTTCCCTGCACCGCTCACTGTCCCATGTTTTCCACTGAAAACACACCCCAAGGCAGCAATCGCTGTGCCAGCAAAGTACAAACCCACGGGGCTCGCGGCAGCTGGGAGAGCAGAGAACTGCAGATGTAACGGCCCAGATGAAGCTAGAGTCAGGCCCGACTCCCCCAAGTTTGTACCTTCTGGATGGCTTCAAAGTAAGGAAGGAAAAGGTCGGTGTCGTAGTTGGACATCTTGTTCTGCAGCACGGAGACCAGCCTCTCCAGGCCCATCCCAGTGTCAATACTTTTCTTTGGAAGAGGTTTCAGTGTCCCATCAGCTTCCCTGCAGAGTCATGAAAAGAAAGATGAGCTGTTACGGATGGAGGCAACCCCATCTCTCTGCTCACCTCTGCGAGGTTTTGTTCCATCATACTTACGACACGTGCCGGTACACAAGCCAAATAAAAAAGCCAACTTTGCTAAAATACACTTAAACAAGACCCTCAGGGACAACTTACACCCAGAGCGGGGTGGCATTTATTTCCTATTGAACTCCGGGCAGACGAACTAAGAAAATACTGAAAATATTTCCAGCCTGTCCCCAATGCCAGTGAGACCGACGTCTTCTGTACAGGTGGGTTGGGGGACAGGGCGTCGCAACAGGGAACGGCGAGCAAATCAGGGGAAGTTAAAATGGTTTAAGCAACTCCTCACACCAAGCCGGGTCAGGGGTAAGCAGGTCTCACCTGTTGAACTGTATGAACACCAGGTTCCAGATCTCCAGGACGTTGGGGTCATCCTGATTGACGAGGTGGGAAGCATCTCTGTCCCCGATGCGGTCGTAGTGGATCTCGCTGCAAGGGCCGCAGGGGCCCGTGTCCCCCATTTCCCAGAAGTTATCCTTCATATTGCCAGGCAGAATCCTGCCCTCAGCCAGCCTGTAACGAGAAGCTCTTCGTGAACAACGGAGAGTAAGAGAGTCAGACATACTCCGAAGCTTCTTAAGCTCACAGTAGTTTTTGAAACAGATTCTGCACCTCCGCCACCCCCACAAACGTTATTTGTGACGCTTGGGTTTTGTTTAAAACCTCCCGTGCTCTGCCACAAAACATCTTTCTCCGAATGACCGCTGCTCATCAAAACATGTGCCTTCCTTTATTCAAGGCCTTTACCCCAAATTCAACCATATCTGCTTGCACTCCAGGTCCGGTTGCAGTCCTGCAGCCTCATTTCCACCAAAATAAGTGACGTAGAGTCTCTCAGCAGGGATGCCAAACTCCTTGGTGAGAAGCTCCAGCGCCAGTTTACAAGCAAGTTCCTGCAGAAGGAAAGACCAGGGCAGCAAGTGAATGCAAAAAGAGTTTCTCTCTTTGACATGCAGACTGCTGGAGGTATCAGCAGCTAAACAGCCAAAAACTTTCAGGCTTTTGACAGAAGAATGAGGCAAGTTAATGTATGCGGTGAGCAGGGCGGAAGAAATATCTCACACAGCTTTCCACACACAATCAAGTTAACTCCTGCCATGTACACTGGCCCCCAAAAAAGCCTGTTAATTCTGCTGTTATTCTGCATTCTTAACAACCTCCTTCTGTGGAGACCAGCAGCGAGTGGTGCGCCACAAGGATCCGTACTTGGACCAGCGTTGTTTAACATTTTTGTTGGTGACGTGGACAGTGGCACTGAGAGCACCCTCAGCAAATTTGTTGATGACATCAAACCACATGGAGTAGTCGACACACTGGAGGGCAGGGATGCCATCCAGAGGGACCCTGGCAGGCTGGAGAGGTGGGTCCAGGCCAACCTCAGGAAGTTCAACAAGTGTCAGGTCCTGCCCCTGGGTTGAGGCAATCCCAAGCACAGACAAAGGCCGGGCATGGAGCAGGTTGGGAGCAGCTCAGAGGAGAACGACTTGGGTGTGTTGGATGACGAGAGGCTCAACAGGAGCCAGCAGGGTGCCCTTGCAGCCCAAAAAGTGTCCTGGGCTGCATCAGAAGGAGTGTGACCAGCAGGGCGAGGGAGGGGATTCTCCTCCTCTGCTCTGCTCTGGTGAAGCCCCACCTGAAGCACTGTGGCCAGTTCTGGAGCCCATGGTACAAGGACATGGATCTGCTGGAATAGGTCCAGAGGAGGCCACGAAGATGCTCAGGGGGCTGGAGCACCTCTGCTGTGAGGACAGGCTGAGGGAGTTGGGGTTATTCAGCTTGGAGAAGAGAAGGCTCCGGGGTGACCTAATAGCAGCTTGCCAATCCACCAAAGGGGCTACAGGAAAGCTGGAGAAGGGCTGTAGGGATAGGACAATGGCCTGGAACTGCAAGAGGGTAGATTTAGATTAGATATAAGGAAGAAATTCTTCCCCATGAGAGTGGTGAAGCACTGGCACAGGTTGCCCAATGAGGCTGTGGATGCCCCATCCCTGGAAGTGTTCCAGGCCAGGTTGGACGGGGCTTGGAGCAACCTGGGCTGGTGGGAGGGAGGTGTCCCTGCCCACAGCAGCAGGGTTGGAACGAGATGATCTTCAAGGTCCCTTCAACCTGAACCATTCTGTGACTCTATGACTTCACTACCATGAAGCTTAGGGAAGGACACCATTATTTCAGCTCCTGGCCAAAGGTCCACCCCAGTCGTACAGCACACGCAACTCCCCACAGCGTCAGGACAGCCGCTAAAACCTCAGCTTGAAGACTCCACACTGGCAGAGTTAAGATAATCAGCTTTGTAAACCCTAAGTAATTAACCTCGAAATATTCTGCATGGCTGGGGCAGCTTCCAAGCTCATTTATTCCATGGGAACCATTCGGTGTTGAGAGACTCTCTCAGAGCTCATAGAGACAGGTAACTCTGCGCGAGAGCTGCACGAAGCCTGTTTTACCTTGAAATAATCCCCGAAGGACCAGGAGCCCAGCATCTCGAAGAAGGTGTGGTGGTACACATCCTTCCCCACATCATCCAGGTCGTTGTGCTTGCCCCCTGCTCTGATGCACTTTTGAGTGTTGGTGGCTCTGTTGAGTTTAGCAAAAGGGTGCGACGGGTCGATGGTGTTGAGGAAGATGGGTTTGAACTGCAAGGGAAAAAGAAAGGACAGAAATAAAATAAAAACAAGAGTGAACGCTGCGCGCTGATCTCCCTCTCTGCAGCCCGGCCTCAAAACTAATATTTTAAAGGTTCCAATATCTGTGCCAGGACTCGCTGCGGTCCAAAGGGTCAAAGAAGGGAGACTGGCAGCGCTCCCATCACCGCACTGTCAGCCCAGCGGGCACAAGGACCTCTTCCAGCGCTCTCGCCAGTTCTGCACGAGCGCAGAGGGCCGCAGCAAACACACCGCACCGCCTCTTCACAACCAGAGGGAAGATGAGAGGAAACAACGATAATTTTCTAAACGAACAGCTCTGCAAACGGCTTCCCAGGTTTCAGCAGCTACAGGGCTGCAGAATCTTACCTGATTCATACCAGCGTTGGCAAAGAGCAGCGTGGGGTCATCCAGGGGGATTGTAGAAGACGAGTGCACATAGGTATGCTTGTTTGCCTTGAAGAAGTCAATAAAGCGCTGCCGGATCTGGCTGGCTGTGAGCGTGGCTTCCATCTCGAAGCTGCGGAAGGGAAAGCTGCAACGCCTCGGTGCAGTCTGAAGAAATGACAACAACCGAGGCTCTTAACGTGTCGTCAGCTCAAGCAGCGACATCGTTGCCTCCACCTCCCCAAAGGGTCTCTCTACGATAAGCACTCTCACTGACTCCTCAATTCAACCATCAGCCTGCCTCAAAGAGCACCGGCCCCAAACTTTCTTCTCCCTCAACCTCCCTGATTTCTAGAGTTCTCCTTGTTCTTTGAAAACGTGGCTTTAAAACACCCCATTCACCCGACTACAGAGCTTAGTATGAGCTTGTGTTTGCCTTGCTGGAGACAAAACAATTCAAGGTGATTAAATATTGCAGGGTCATAGAACATCCGAGTTTGGAAATAACCTCTGATATCACCTCTGCTGCTCAAAGTAGGGTCACAGCCCCAGGGATGCCTGGAAACCTGTCCCGAGAGGACCAGCATCATCCTAACCGGGACGTAAAGCCACCCCTGCCGACGGAGGTGCAGAGGGAAAGAATTCTGTCCCGCGAATAAGCCAGCCAGGTGTTGGAGGGGGGAGGGAAGGGCTCCAGGACGGAAAGAAGGAAGAAAAAGGGGGACCAGGATGGAAAAGGGGGGCCCAGGAAGGAAAAGGCGGGGAGGGGGCCAGGAGGGAAAAGAGGGGGTTCCAGGATGGAAAAGAGGGGCTCCTGAGGGACAGGCCAGGCCCCAGGAGGGAACGACTGGGCACAGCAGCGGCTCCCGGGCAAAGCGGGGCCTCTGCCCTGACCCCCCCCGGGGCCCACGGCCCCAGGAGGGGCGAGGGCACAGCAGGAGCCCTGAGGGCCGGGGGCAGCCATCGCTCACCCCACCCTCCCCTCCCCAGTGGCGCCTGAGGCGAGGACACCGGGACAGCGGCACCCTCCAGTCCCCACCGTCGCCCGCCCCGGCCCCTGCCCCGCCAGACCGCGTCCCCTCGGAGCGGAGGGGCCCGGCGGGACCGCGGAGACAACCCCGGCAGGCGGGAGCCCCCAGCGCAGCCCCCTCCCCGGCCCTACCTGCCCGCCCGCCGCAGCCCCGGCTCCGCAGCACCGGCCCCGCCGCAGCGCTCGCCCCGCCGCAGCCCCGTGCGCCACGCTCCCGATTGGCTGCGGCGCCCGTCGCTCTGCGTTAGTCCCGCCCTTTACCTCTGCGCCGGCCTATGAAGGGCGTCGCTCCCTCGCCGGCTGATGCAATGAAGGGGCGCTGCGGTCACGTGACGCGGGCGGGCTGAAGCCGCGCTGGGAGCCGCCATTTTGGAAGAGGCCGCCCTGCTGAGGGCAGCGGGGATGGAGGCGGGTGGGGGTCGTCACAGCCCCGCCGCGTTGACAAAAAATTCCCTGCGGGGACACTCAGGCGTTGAAACGGGGGAGACCACGGAGTATCTCCCTGCTCCTCCTGACAAGGCTTGGAGAGACGCCCTCCTATGTCCTCTCCCACCCCAGTTGTCCCTCAGGTGCCTCCAGAGCTCCCTCGTGTCTTCCCCAGAGCTCCCTCTCCGGCCCCAGGCTGTGGTTCCCGAGCCGTGAGCGCGCCCCTGCCGCTGTCCTCCTTGGCCTCGGTTGCCTCAGTTGCTGGCCCTTCCCCAAGGTCACTCGCCGTGCCCGGTCCCACAGCCCCCTTCGCTTGCATCTTCCTGTCTCTTTCCCAAGGAGCCTGGAAGGAAAAGAGGAAATTCCAGCCCTGTTGGCTCCTAATGGGGACTCGGTGCCGCTCGCAGACGGCAGCGGGAGCGGGCAAGCCCGTGCAGCGCAATCGCCGGCGCGGGCGGCGACGCCTTCGGTAACGCCGGGTGTGAGTCCAACGCCGTCCCGGTCCGCGCCCAGCACGCTCAACCCCTCCTGAGGGCCGCGGTCTGGCCGCCGAGGCGGAGGGAAACGACCCGGCTCCTTCCCCCGAAAGCACGCCCTCCAAACTTGGAGGCCCTTCGCAGCCTCCCAGCTGCTGGCCCAAGAATTTCCTCTCCACACCTGGAACCGCTCAAATACTCAGGGAATACTCGGCTCTGTCCCCTCTGCCAGGCTGAGCAAGATGCATCCCTTTGGGCACATCCAAACCCATCTCTGCTATCTTCTTATTATTATTTCCTCTCCTCGCCTTAAATTCAGGTTGTTCCAATTCTTCTGTTTCAGCTGAGGCGTTTTACACGGTGGTTCTTTTGTTTAGCACCTTACTCACTCTACCTCATAAAAATTCACGCCCCCAGGCTGGTCTGGGCTGCAGGAGCTTTGGCTTCACATCTTTAAGCATCCAACGTTGTCCTCCAGCAAGGAGAAGGGTGATGGCCCCGGGGGGTCTTCTCTGCTGGCTTCTGGGTGCCATGAAGCATTGGTTCTTGCAGCATTAGACAAGCCCTCCTTTGCATTTCCAGGACTGGGCTTTCGATTAGAATATTTGGTTTCAACCACCCCAAACTACTCTACTCCCCAAAGTGGGGGATCACTGGCCACAGCTGGATTTGGACCCGTTTTCCATTTACCTGGCGGTGTTCCCAAGTGCTCTTGTGGCAGAGGTGCTGCTTCTCCTGCGGTTACATGGACTTGAGGAGTTGAGTCTTTAGAGGAGCCCCCCGTGCCAAAATGACAGGGAACCCTGGGTCCACCCTGGGACCCTCCTGGCTCTGCCTGGGGTAGACGAGGGGCCAAGGCTGGTGCTGGCACTGTCCCTGTCCCCGTGGGCGCCCGAAGCCACACCCTGGGCTGTGCCCGGTTCCTCTTCATGCCGAGCAGGCGGCGATCCCGCCGTGTGTCACTGCCCGACGCGGGGCACGCCAAGATGGCTGGGCTGGCTCGCAGCGTCCTCGTGACGGGCTCCAACCGTGGCATCGGGCTGGAGCTGGTGAGGCAGCTGGCCAACAGCCCCTGGCCCCCCCAGCACATCTTCGCCACCTGCCGCGACCCCCAGGGTCCAAGGGGGAAGGTCAGTGCGGGCGTGGGGGAACGGTCCAGAGCTGGGTGGGCAGAGGGAATTCACGGTCTCCGCAGCTCTGCTGGGTGTGGTCTCAGCTGGGTGGTCCATAAGTGGGGTCAGGAGCTTTCGAGATCTCCTAAACCACCCCCATCCCCACAGTTCTGGCTGTCCATGCCCCAGCTGATGAGGCTGGAGGGGCGAATGCAGTGTCCTCATCCTCGGCGCTCGCTCCCGACTGTGCCGATGGCTGGCCGAGCCCTCTTAGCGATGGGATCACTCAGGACGGGGGTGCCTGAGCCCAGCAGCTCCCTTCTTCCCCTGCCATGTCCCCATGCCCCTTCTCTCACAGATGCAAAACTGCCCTGGCCCGGGGTGGGAGAACCTGGCCATGCCACTGGTGATTTCTAACCTCCTCCCTTGCTCCATCACTTTTGTTTCCAGGCCCTGCAAGAATTAGCTGCCCAGCACGCCAGCATCAAACTGGTCCAGCTAGGTATGGAGCGATCTCCTTCCTTGCACCCAACGTTGCTCCGGGGACGGGGAGGGGGGGGGGGACAGCTTTGTCGGGCAGCCTGTCTTGACGCCAAGTGGGGAGGGATCGGGGCGCATCTGGGCAGGTTTCCCCCTCCAAGCAGAGCTCTCATTTGGCTGGAAGCAGTCAAACCGGCTTCGGAGGTGGGTCCGGACACCTTGGCTGAGCAGGTTTCATGGGAAAGGCATGACCTCTCTTCCCAAAGATGCTAAACGCAGCACCTAGATTTTGGGCTGGGGAGACGCGGGTTGGCAGAGCAAGGTGAGAAAAATTGCCGAGTGGTTTTTAAGTAAGGAGGGTTGGTTTGGGGGTCTGCTTGGGAGTGGCCCCAGTCAGCATTTCCTTTGCTGCCGGTAAAAAAAAGGGAGAAAAGGACTAAAAGGATGCATTTTGGAAATCTGGCCTGGTGGTGGTGGTGTCCCAGGTGGATGCTCAGACTCAGAGGCACGGTCCAGTCTGGGATGTTAAATAGATTATAAAGTAGAACACCTGCTCCATGACAAAAAACTAGTATTTTTAAAATTACCTGTGAGCCCCAACTGGCACTACGTGATGGGAGAAGCACATTTCACTTGCTCATCAGAGCAAGTTTTTTTATGGCCAACGTAAAAGCAGCCTCTCAAGGGGTTGACCGCTAAATAAACAACCTTTACACATACACCCCAAATGCCAGACTATCGATAAAGTCCCCAAATAAGCTATAAAAAAGTCCAATGGCAGCAAAGCATTTTTATAAAAGAGGAGCCGCTTCAGGAAAGCTTGGCCTCAAGTAACAGGAGTGCGCTTTTCAGAAAGGAAAGGTAAAAATTAATGCCAAAGTCTCTAAGACTCGCCGCTTCCTTTCATTCTCCCTCTCTTTTTTTCTCATCCTTAACCTCTTGTTTTTCCAAAAGGGACAAAAAGTTGCTCCTTCAGCAAATTTGGCTGGCCTAGCACTAGAAACGTGCCGGCCCCACAGAGCAGTAACTCAGCTAGTCCAAACAGGGCGGTTAATCATTTGCCAAAGCGAGTGAAAGATCTCTCCCGCTTGGTGGAGCGACGGAGCCTTGAACCCCGTTTGACCGTTATCCAAAAAAAAAGCACCCTGTGATACATCCTGCGGCTGGGCCCCCGTGTGTCCTCCTGAATCCATCCCCTCACGTACGGCGGCCCCACAGCAGATCGTCTCCTCAAAGTCCCCCCAGATGGCTTCGTGACACCTCTTTGAAGGTCCACGTTGCACAAGGCAAGGTGGTGACAAGTCCCGGGCCACTCCCCTATGTCCTTATTGCCATAGAGACACCAGGCTAAATAAAAATTCCAGGAAAAAAAGGTGATTTTCCCTCATCTGCTGCTCATTGGAGCACAAAAAGCTCCAAAGTGGGAGTCTTCAGCCTCGTGAACCCTTTGCTAAGTCAGTCGTGGCTAAGCACAGGAACGAAAACACGGCTCGGGGGCCAAAGTGTTGCAAAAAAAATGAATCTGCAATCGCCCCCTCTCTGCACCCCAGGAGCCTCATCAGATCAGTACCTGCAAAATACTTGCGCAGGGAGCAAAGGCGCACTCCGACATGCCCGTACGCGTGAATATTCCTGGTTCTTCAGGGCTCAGTGGTATATTTGGGGGATGAAAAAGCAATATATTAAGCTTAGTGTTGGCCTAACCGACCCATTTCAGATCATGAAGGCGTTTAGACAGCCCCGAGGGTCACTTCAGTGCGGTGAGAACCCGGCAGGGAATGCACATCCCAACTAGCAAACTTTAAAAAAAAAAATAAAATGCCACTCCTATTGCTTCAGCCCAGAGATCCTGTGAATAAAGTGTGGCAGATTCTCAAAAAGATACCGATATTTAAGTGAAGAAAAAGGCACTGGAAGG
Source organism: Trogon surrucura (assembly GCA_020746105.1). Lineage (NCBI taxonomy): Eukaryota > Metazoa > Chordata > Aves > Trogoniformes > Trogonidae > Trogon > Trogon surrucura. The sequence continues at coordinate 7,868,272 of CM036629.1, forward strand.
GCTTCCCCCTCTTAGCACAGTTGTTTTAGTTGCTTAAGAGGGGTTGTTCCCACAACTTGGCCAAAGCATCTGTAGAGATGGGCAAGTTCAGCCTCGGAGCCTGCAAACAAACCCTGCAGGTTATTTCCCAAATCTTTTATTACTTGTACTCACCTTGGCTCATCTGTCAGCTCCAAATCCTCATCGGTAACCGCCTGAAGTAAAAAAAAAAAAAATCTAAACCAAAGGAAAATTATTTTAAAAAAAAAAGGATTTTTGCATGCAAACAGCTTCAACGCTGTGAGAAGCCGTGTCGTGGAAGATCAGTTTGAGCACTAATTGTTAAAAAGAAGGGCAAAGATAGCTCTAAATGAGCAGTCAGAACAGACATCTGACCAAAAGGGAGCAGGATCGAGGTTTAATTCAGCTGAGGCTGCAGAACCACGAGGTGAGGATCAGCTGCTGCTCATTTCCATATGCTTAACCTGTCCTTTCTTTCTGGGTAATGCTGGTTTAAAGAGCTACAACACACTTTTTAGCGAGGTTATGTGACCTGCCAGAGCTCTCCTCACCTTGTATGGTTTTTTTTTGCCCCAGCAGATACGGTGAACTTGCCCAGCATCCGAGGGGCCGTGCGGGCTGTGAGGTCTCACCTGAAGGACCAGGGCTTGAACCTGCTCATCAACAACGCGGGTGTCAGCTCGCACGCCACGCTGCGCTCGCTGGATTCGCGCGAGATGCTCGCTGTCTTCGCCACCAACGTGGTCGGGCCGCTCCAGGTTGCCAAGGTATGTGTGGACCTCTTGGGTTTCTCCTGCCTGGGCAGATGTTCCCCATGACAGAGGTGCCCTCAGCATGGTGGGTTCTCTTGAAGGAGGCAAAACCAGGACCACAGGTCTCCTCTGCCCACCCAGAGGAGCAAGGAGGCAGCTAAGCCCCAGCATCTCCCAACGCTTCGCTCCTCCCCAGCTGGAGCTCCTGCCCTTCCATGAGGAATGGAAAAGCTGGAGCCCAGCGCTTCCTTGGGGCGTCCTTCCCCTCCTCTGCCCTTCTGCCAGGGATGTCTGTCCTGCTGCTCATCTGTGGTCCATAACAGAGATTTCCGGGGCTGTCCTAAACCTCGGGGCTTGTCACTATCTTTGAGCGTCGTTATCTTTGCACCAGGAATTTCTGCCGCTCCTGGAGAAGGCGGCCGCAAAGGCTGCGGGGAAACGGGGGCTGAGCTGCAGCAGGGCCGCCATCATCAACGTCTCCACCAAACTGGGCTCCATTGGGCTGTGCCTCGGCGTGCTGGAGGCCCCCATGTACCCGTACCGTGTCAGCAAGGTGAGGAGCCAGGGGTGGGGACACCATGGGGGCACCCACTTTCCCCAGGACACCCACAGGCCCTTCCTGGTTCTCCCAGTGAGATGGAGACCGAGCCAGCAGCACCCAGGACTGAGCCCTTCAGCTGGGTCGTGCCGATGCTTCACCCAAGGGCCAAGTCCCATTTGCCACCTCCACACCCGATTTCTGGCTGAGAAATGTCCCTGCCTCGCAGCCACCCATGCTGCAGGTTTCCACACTTCCAGGCTGCCCAGAACATGGTGACGAGGTGCCTGGCGGTGGAGCTCCGAGACAAGGGCATCTTGTGCGCGGCCATCCATCCCGGCTGGGTGAAAACCGACATGGGCACGCAGAAGGTACCGGGCACCGCAGGGGAGGGTCAGCTGGATGCCCCGCTGTACCCCCAACTCTCGGAGAAGGCAGCTTCCATTGGGTGATGCTGCAAGGTGGATTGCCAGTCCTGGCCCCCCCCAAACCCAGCACGGAGAGCAGGAAAAACCTCTCCAGGCCATGCACCCTCCTGTCTGCACGAGCCTGACTGCTTTCTGTGCCGGTGACAGCCCAGGACAGTGACGCCATGCCTCATCCTCTTCCGCAGGCGCCCCTGACGGTGGAGCGCAGCGTGCAGGGCATCCTGACCGTGCTGGCCGGCCTCTCGCAGGACACCTCTGGAGCCTTCCTCGACTGGGAAGGAAACAGCCTGCCCTGGTGATGGATGGACAGACGGACGGCGTATCTTGCCCACATCACAGCCTCGCTGCTTGGCAGTGTCACCCTGCTCACCCTCAGCCCACCCCGGGTTGCCTGGGAGAGAGGACAGGCTTGGAAAGGGGCTTCTAGGCTTGGAAAGGGGCTTCTTTCCCCTTCCCCACCCCACATGCAGCCCCACAGCCCCTGTGTACCCCCCACAGCCCCTTTGTACCCCCCTGCCTTTGTAAACTCTGGGAGATGATGCTTCTCTGCTCTTTCTCTTCAACCCCAGCCTCAAACACCCCCAGCGGCTGCCCGAGCGCTGTGAGTCCGTCTGTCCCCTCTGTAACCCAGCAGCCCCCGACTGAGAGGAGAGGGCAGCTCGTCCCCGTGATCCCCAGCCCCTCAGGAAACCCCAGGCAGGGGAAAGTCAGCCCCAAGGATGTTCACCAGCCCTACAGATGCTCTGACAATTTCTCTCCTCCTGGGAGAGGTGTTCTGCCTGGGCTCTGGGGGTCACTCTGGTGCTGTCACGGGAGGGGACTCCAGCAATGGCCTTGGGTCGGGTGGGCAGGCAGCTGCGGGCACTGGCACATCCCGGGGTGAGGAGTGGGCACCTGGGAAGGGCCCACCACGATCTGGCAGTGCAGAGCAGAGCCGGGGGCTCTTAGACATGATTTTATTGAAGCTGTGGGGCAGGGGAAGCAGCACGGGGGTCTCTGCTGCCAGGCGGCCCGGCCGGCGCCTCACCAGGGCACGACGTTCCCTTCCCAGTCCAGGAAGGCGCCGGTGTCCTTCTCGCAGAGGGAGGAGAGCACCTTCAGCATCCCTCGCACGCTGGCGTCCACCGTCACGGGGGGCTGCGGGGCACAAGGGGACAGGCAGCCCGTGCCCGAGGCCTGGCTAAGGGCTGCCCCGGAGCCCCAGGGCCGGGAGCCGCTTGAGGGCAGGGGCTCAAAAGCCACTGGCCCCGGGCAGAGGGGTTGGGCAGGGAGGGAGCCGAGGGGACAGCCGGCACCCGGGGCTGGGGGAGCTGCCCGGGGAGCGATGGGGCAGGTGGGGGGCTTGTGCTCAGATGCTCCAGCAGTGACTCCCTCCCTCCCTCCCTCCCTCCTGGGGGAGATCAGCCCGGGGGCTCCAAGGGACTTGACCCCAGGAAAAATGCCTGAAAAGCCTACCCTGCCTCCAATGGAGTTCCCCATGTCGGTTTGCACCCAGCCGGGGTGGAGAGCAGCACAGAGGACGCCGTGCTCGCAGTACGCCAGGGACTGGCACTTGCTCAGCATGTTCAGAGCAGCCTGTGGGGAGACGGGGTGTGATGTCGGTGGCAGGGCAGGGGTGGCTGCATGGGGACACCTCCAGACCCCACAGCAGGGACAGGCATGGGCATGTGGGACCTCAGCCACAGTGTGGGGAGGTGCAGGAACCAAGGGAGGAGAGATTGCACGGCCTCGTGCTCAGCTCTTTGCTGAACAAACGTTGGATTCACGTTCAGCACCACACATACCTTGCTGCAGCGGTACGAGACACATTGTACTTCTTTGAACGTTGTGACCCTCTCAAGGGATCCCCCACTGCTGGACACGTTGATGATGGCTGCCTTGCTGCAGCTCAGCGCTGAGCCTGGGCTGCCCTGGGCAGCCTTCTGCAGCAAGGGCATGAATGCCTGTGAGGAGAAAGAGGACACAGGGGCAGACGTGGTTGTGGCTCAGGGGCGAGGACCATCCACAACACGCATAGGTTGCACCAGTACTGGAGCAACCTCCCTCCTCTTCTCACTGCACCAGCCCAGCAGGCTCCAGCTCCATGAGCTCCAGCCTGGGGCTCCATGACCTGTTCTCTGGCTGACAGGCCAACAGGTGCTGGAGTGGAACCAGGACCACATCACCTTCGTGCTCTTCCCTGGGACAGCAGCAGGGTGTGCACCCATGACCATGGAAAAGGACACTCCCTGGACCTGGGCTGTGATGCTGGGGGTGAGGGTCTCACCTGGGCCAGGAGCAGGGGTGCAACCGTGTTGGTGGTGTAAATCTGGGTCATGCTCTCCAGAGTCTCCTTGTCAAGCGTGGTGTAAATCAACATCCCAGCGTTGTTGATGAGGAGATTGAGCCCTGAGCCCCCCAGGTGCTTCCCGACACTGGCTGCAGCTGCCTTGATGCTGGCGGGGTCGGTGACATCTGCAGAGCCCACATGGCACAGGTCAGCACCCACGTCCCTGTGGTGGCTTGGGGGTTCCCTGTGTCCCCCCACAGACGTGCCCTTGGGGCTGGCCATTGGCAGGAGGTGGCAGTTCCCGGTGTCTTCGTTGGCACAGCTCCCTCCCAGCACGGTGCTGCCGAGCTGTGCTCAGCAACCGGGCACTCACCACGGGAACCAGGGACAGGGATCCCACCTTGGGGCACCTACCGAGCGGGATGACGACCAGGTTCGGGTGCTTGGAGGCCAGATTCTGCAACTCCTGCAAGACAGGGCAGCATGTGGGCACGCAGAGGCAGCCCAGCACCCATCTGTGGGGGCACGGGGCTCCGTGCCTCCCGCATCATCCACCTCCTGCCACTCCCTCCACACCCTCACACCCAGCTGGTCCTACGGCTGTCCCCACCCGGCTTCCCTGTGCCATCCCCGAGGGCCCGGCTGCAGCTCCAGCCCTTGGCCAAAGCCTCCCGGCTCCAACCTGCTCCCTGGCACCGAGCGCTCCCGGCCCCCGGCACAACCCACCACCTCCCAGCCCGGCCTCACCTGCGCTCGCTGCCCCTGGGGGTCCCGACAAGTTGCAAAGACCCTCTCGGGTGGCTTCGGCATCCCCAGCAGGTGCCGGACAAACCCCAGCCCGATTCCACGGTTGGCCCCCGTCACCAGAACGGAGGAGACTCGAAGCCCTGCCATGCCTCCCCCTCTGCCGCCGCACTCTTCTCGCCCTGCCTCTGCAGATGCCTTTTGCTCCTCGGTTATCTCGCATTTTCCCACGAGGGCTTGCATCAGCCCATGGCTCTAGGAAATTCTCTGCCTGCGTCCCAGTCCCTTGGCTGTGCTCCATACCCATGATTCCACTGAGGAATGATGCAAAGGGAGACGAGTGTCCTGCCCAGGCAGGGAATGCCCTGGGCTGGGTGTCTGCAGAGCTGCTCTTCCTACCTCCCCTGCTCCACCTCACCCGAGCCGCTCAGTTCTTTGGGACAGAGCTACCCCCTACTCCTGCACCCAGTCGTCCTCTCCCTCTTGGGACACCAGGCTCTGTCCCCCCAAACTCAGGCAGGCGAGGGTGGTTGGTGGCTTTAAAGCGAGCGACACCAAGGCCAGCACGGGCTGCCGGCGAGTGTCTCTTGGCTGGCGCCAAAGGGCTAAAAAACCTAGAAACCGCTCCAAGACCGCTTGGAAACCCTCTAGAGCATCCTCTGGAATGGGGATAGGGACGGGGATACAGGTAGGACTGGGGTTGGGGCTACAGATGGACATGGGGCTGTGGATGCAGGTGGGGACAGGGACGGGGATGCAGAAGGGGCTGGGGGTGCAGGTGGGGTTGGGGGGGGCGATGTAGATGTGGATGCGGACGGGCCCGGTGGTGCAGGCTGCTAAGAGGACGTGGACACAGCCCGGAACCGCCATGGCTGAACAGGAGGGGCTGAGGCCGGCCCTGAGGCGGGCCCGCGACGCCCCGCCCCGGATCCAACATGGCGGCGGCGCCACTTCCTGTTCCCGCGCCGGGCGGGGCCGCGCGCAGACATGGCGGCAGCGGCCTCATGTCCAGGCCCGGGGGAGCAGCGGCCGGCGCCGGGGCCCAGGTGAGGGGCCGTCCCCGAAACGCGACCTCTCGCCAAACCCGCCGCCAAACCCAACCTCTCTTTGTCCCAAAGCCCCGCCTTGTCCTCAGACCCTCCCTGTCGCCAGCCCCAGGCTGTCCCCGAGTCGTGCCTGTCCCCACACAAAGCCGGTCCCTGGCCCCCAACTGTGTTTGTCCCCAGATTCTTGCCCGTCACCAACTCCTTGTCTAGCCCCAAACTCTTGTGTCCCCCCAACCCTCCCTGTCTGTGTCCCCGAACCCCGGCTGTTGCCAACGTGTTGCCTATTCCCAAACCCCTGCATGTCCCCAAACCCAGCCTGACTCTGTCCCCAGACCCCTGCATGTCCCCAAACCCGGCCTGTCCCTGTCCCCAGACACCTGTGTGTCCCCAAACCCGGCCTGTCCCTGTCCCCAGACCCCTACATGTCCCCAAATCCAGCCTGTCCCTGTCCCCAAACCCGGCCTATCCCTGTCCCCAGACCCCTACATGTCCCCAGACCCAGCCTGTCCCTGTCGCCAGACCCCTGCATGTCCCCAAACTCAGCCTGTCCCTGTCCCCAGACCCCTGCATGTCCCCAAACCCTGCCTGTCCCCAAATTCTTGCCTGCCCTCAACCCCTTCTCTATCCCCAAACCCTTGTGTGTCCCCAAATCCAGCCTGACCCTGTCCCCAGACCCCTGCATGTCCCCAAAACCAGCCTGTCCCTGTCCCCAGACCTCTGCATGTCCCCAAACTCAGCCTGTCCCTGTCTCCAAAACTCTGTATGTCCCCAGATTCTTGCCTGCCCTCAACCCCTTCTCTATCCCCAAACCCTTGTGTGTCCCCAAACCCAGCCTATCCGCCAACCCTTCATGTCCTCAACCCTCACTGTCCCCAAACTCTTGCCCATCCCAACCTCTGCCTGTCCCTGTCCCCAACTGTGCATGTCCCAGCCCCTCTGCACACCCCTCTTACCCCCCAAAGTGGGACCGTCTTCCCCTTTTTGCCATTAAGAGTGACAATTAAATCCTGGCCAAGCTTCCATACGGAGAAACGGGTGGATTTGGGCCTTATCAGAGCCATCTCCGGGCGTTTGGGTTGTGTTTTGGGGTGCAGAACAGTTCCTGGTGTGCTGCAGCTTTGCTGCATCTCATTTTTATGGTGCCTTGTCTCTTCTCCCGTAGGTTTCTGTATGAGAACCAGGATATGTCTTCTCCTAAAGCCTACGTCCCGCAGCCTTGGATCACCAACCTCTTGGTGAATTATGAGCAGCCAGATGCCAGCGAGAACATCCTGGCCGGGCAGGTCCTGCGGGTAGGTACCGAGGGTGACTGTCCTAAAGCGTTTGAAATCCAAATTCCTGGACGTGGGCAACGTTTCCTCCTCAAAGTCCCTGATATTTATATTTTTGGAAGTGGAGGAGCTCTGCTTTGCCCATTTCTGGTGGCTTTGGTTGACACTTGCACCTCTCGTCCAGAGAGTTTGTGGTCTCCAAGGTCATCTTCTCTCCTAGCCTTGCACTTGCAGTCTGCCTTGCCTTCCTCCTCCTCTTTGCATCCCATCCTTCCTTGTGCCTTCATCCTACCTTCTGCCCAGCTGATGGGTGGTCCTGACAGTGGGTACTATCAGGTAGAAGCAGAACCTGCTGAGGTGTCCGGAGCTTCACCTTGTCTAGTCATGAGCCTTGTTGGGACCATAAGCTCTTCCTGGGTGCTGGCTCTTCTGGCAGAGCCTCTTGTGTGGTGATTGAAGTCATGGAGAGGGGCTCTGAGGCACAAAGCCTGCTTCTGCGTCATTCCCGGAGAGCTTTTTGTGGCTTCCTCTGTGGCAGGAGAGAACTTTACTCAAGGCACTCAGGCCTGCTGGGCAGGAGGAAAACATCTGAGTGGAGCTGGTGCTGCCGATCGTTAGTTGTGGAGTTGGAAGGTTTGGATGAAGATGCTGTGGGTGCATCTGCAGACTTGGGACCTTGCACGGGCAGGGCTTTGTGGTGGGGTGGTGGTTGTGTCCTGGATGCTGGAGAAACCCATCTCCAGAGCTCTGGTTGGTGCTCTCTCATGGCATCCCATCACGTTACTGTTGGCGGTCTCCTAAATGTCTTTTGAGGAAGGTGTTTGAGGCAGATCAGATAACTCCTTGCTGGCGGGAGAAAGATGGGTATTGTGATTTAAACAGAAGGAGAGATGAGATGGGGATTAAAAAAATGATGGCGAAAGAGAGAAGATCCTGTGGTCCCATTCCCCGTCCCACCTGAAGACATGGAGGTGGCAAAATCACTGGTTCCCTACTTCTTGGCCCAGTCCCCTCTCCCAAGCAGATCTCTTGCACCTGGGCTGATGAAGCAGAAGATGAGCGGATTCCTTGCCAGGGCTTGAGGGATTAGTGGGGACAGTGTGACCGCTCTCCAACCTACATCCCTCCAATTGCAGGTTGGAAGCACACTGACCACTTGCCCACCGAGACTGGCTACTTGCACGCTGGGCTTCTTCCATCAGGCCGAGGGGACACAGCCACTGCTGGGTGGCTGATACGTGTGGGAGCAGGGTTCTGGTGGCCCGGGCATCCTGAAATCCACCAGCAAGACTTACTGGCTTGGATAGGGACTTTATACAGTGAGGTTGGCAGGTTCTTCTTAGCAGAAGGTCCCAAATCATTGGCATGTACTGGGAGAAGCTCAGAGCAGTTGGGATCTGCAGCTCCCAGCCCACAGGACTTGGAGGAGCACGGTGTCCTCTCCTTGTTCACAGGGAAGCCCATAAACGAGATTTCTTTTTTTCTCTCAATAGGTTTTGAGTGACTCCACCGCTCCAGGCCAGCCCGAGGTCCCCCAAGATGCTGTCCTACAGGTCTCAGACGGGTGCTACCACATCCGCGTGGTCATTACGTCCGAAGCTCTGCAGGCGGAGGAAAAGTGGGTTCCACCATGGCTCGGCTGTGGCTGGGACAGTGGTTCTCCACAGCTGCTAGTGGGGCTCCTGCCTGGTCTTGTTTCAGGTTGTGTTAAGCTAAAGCAATCGCAGGGTGAGAAATCTGAGTGAAAGAGCTGCCAAGAGAAGGAAGCCAAGAACACCGGTGCTTGGTGCTCCGGTTTTGGCTGGTGAGGACAGGCAGGTGTGGATGGTAGAAGCTGTGCATGCCACGTAGATGCGATTAGAAAGGAACAAAAAGCCCGTGGGCTTTGTGAAAGGAGCCAGAGGTCTTACCATGGTAGCCTGGGCTGCTCCTTCAGTGCTTTCCTCACTTTTGGACACCCCTAGAGTGGCTGGGTGCTGGTAGCAGAAGCAAAGATATACAGCAGGAATAAGCTGCAGGAACCAAGAGCCCTTAGTCCCTGATGTCCATGCTGAGACCTGTTCCAGCATGCCCCGGCGGGGTTGGTGTAGCTGCTGAGGGGGCCCCATCTCATGTCTGGGTGGTCCAAGCTCCATTCTTCTTCCTTCTGAGATGTTCCTGCTCTGCTCTTTTTCCAGTGCTCACATACAGCTCAGGCTTTCCAGCCTGGTTTGCAGAATCATCGTCCTGCAGAAGTACACAGTGTGTTTCCAGGAGGAGGACAGACTGGTAAGTGAAGTGGAAGCGACTTGTTCCTTGCCTTGCCGTGCAACGCTTACGGGCTTTGAGCTGCTCGCAGGAGCTGGAGGCACCTTCTCCATCCGCAGCTTCCCGTGGCAGGTGGCTTGGGGGACAGGGGATAGGGCCCTCCATGGTGTGTGTATCTCCCCCAGGGCCACCTCCTGCTGTCAGGAAACTGCGGGGACCACTGGTGCCTGCTGTCCCCTCGCAGGAGTTCAGGAGTGTCCCCGTGGCCTCGGGCCGGCCCAGCCTGGCACGTTGCTCTTTGAAAAGCTGCAGCAGGAGGGTACAACCCCCTGGCTGAAGTTGCGAGGTGGCCCTCGCTTCGGTTGAAAGCTTGATGGCCAAGCCAGGGGGCATGCATGCTGTCCCCAGGGGAGGTTGGCAGCAGAAGTGGGACCGTGGAGGTGCCTCACAGGCTCCGTTTTCCCCACAGGAGGACTGTGAGTTTTACCTGACGGCCCACCAGTTCATTGTGCTGCCCATGGAGAGGCAGAGAGTGGAGTCATCCGACGGGTACGGCCCATGATGGGGGCTCTGCTCTGATTCTGGGATTCTGCTCTGGGTGGGGGCTTCCTCATCTTCCTGCAGCTGAACCTGGCTGTGGTGGGGGCTTTTTACTCTCTGAATTGTCACCACAGCTGAGCTGCGAAGGAAGATGGACACTGGGAGGGAGTTGGTAACGGGCGTCTCTCTCACGGCAGGAACCAGGAGCCCTCGGTGCTGCAGAAGATAAAGGAGCTCTGGCTGTAAGTACAGAGCTGGGGAATGGATCCAGACACCGCAATGAGAGTGTGCAGGCTCTGACTGGGCTCAGGGCAGGCTGGCGAGGGCAGGCATGGCTTAAGGCAGCTCCTGGTTAACCTGTGGGACTCCTTACCCCAGGATGTGACTGAGCTGAGTAGACAGTGCAAAAGGAGGTCCTGGTGACATGGAGGATTCTCCATACCCAGCCTCTTTCTCCGAGCTGGGAGGGTGCTTGGATCTGCAATGGGCTGCTGGCCCGTGTGTGCCCCAGCCTTAACCTGACTTTGCTTTCTCTTTGGTCGTTGCAGGAAGAGTCTTGCTCAGAAGAATGTTCCCAGCTCAGGTAAAGACTGGGGGGGGGCATGTAATGTTCTGGCTGCCTGGTGGGGCTCCTGGCTCTCCTCAGCTTGGTCCCAGTTTTAGGCAGAGGTAGCACAAACCTGACCCAGATCTTGTGTGGCAACTTGCTAAGCCTGAGCTTTCCGCAGGTTTCAGTGCATGTGACAGGCAGCAGAGTAAAAGCAAGCAAGACTTGCCTGATTAAAGGTGTCTTCTCCACTGATGTTCACGCCTTCTTGTTCCAGAGCCGTCCCTCTCTCAGCTGATCGATGCCATGGGACAGAACCAGCTTGAGGTTTTGAAGGAGAACGCGGAGGAATGCTTGGATTTACGGATGCCCAAGGAGGCGACAGCAAACAAGGTCCCCATCACGAAGTGGGAGGCAGAGCGCAAGAAAGAGGTCAGCCTGGATGCTGTCACCACCTGAGACAGGGCTGGGACAGCTCGAGGAGCTCTGGAGGTGCTGGAGAGTTTGCAGGGGAGAGAGAGGGTGTTCAGCTACCGGTTACGGCTGGGCTCCCGCGCCTCAAACAGGACCGCCCGGCAAAAACCACGTAACCTGTCTTGTTGCAGCAGAGTGAGAACATCTTCACAGTCCCAGCCGACGCGCTGGTGATCCCTCCTGAGGAGGAAGCAGTCATGTGCGACACTTCCAAGGCAGGTCAGTGCGGTGGCTTCGTCTTTGGGGTAAAGAGTTGGGCGGTTCAGCATGCAAATGTGCAAAATAAGGGATGAACTCCTTCTCGCTGGCTGTGCGACGTTCCGGGACGCGATTGGCAACGCCCTTTTCATTGCAGACACAAGGGAAGCAACTCCGGGGAGGAGCGGGGATGACGAGACGGTGACAGGGGACCAGAGTGTCATATCCCAAGCCAGCCGTGAGTACCGGAACCTCCAGATCCCACCTAACCTCGTAGTTGTGTCCTCTCCGGTTGACTTATCCCATCTTCTCCTTGGATTAAGTGGAGGAGGTACCACCACAGACAGGTTTCTGGGAGACCAGAACTCCCAGGGAATAGTCTCATTCCTGCAGCTCTTTGAGGCTCAGCAGTTTCGATTCGTTGTGCTGGGACTACAAGTGGGGTTTTTGTCCCTTCGGTGCCATCGTGGAGCCCGAGTCTCCTGCCTGAGTGTGGCCTCTTGGCTGGCTGTGGTTCAGCACCGGCCTGGGCTTTGTGTCACCTCACTGAGCTTGGTGGCACCAAGCTTTGCTGCAGAAGTGCCTGCAGGAGCTCCACATAGAGGAGACAAAGGGATCTGCTGTTCTGGGTGGTACAAGGTATAGGAGAAGGTCTTGCTCCCACCTGGATGCTCTCTGGGCAGCACCTGCCCCTCTGTTGCCTGCTGCAGGTGCTGACTGAGGTCTCAAAAGGAGGCTGCCTGCAGGACACCCTGGGTTTGGTTGGAGAGAGCTCTTGGAGGTTCCCTCAAGCGCTGGCTCCGTCTGAGACCCCACACACAGTTCTTTGTAGCTGCTGCTGTGGGATTGGGTGCGAGCATCCGCTTGCTTTGCCAAAAATCAATGCCCTGACTCAAATTGTTGCAGCCCGCGAGTCGACAGCCTTTTTGGAGAGCCCGGAGGGATCCCCGGACAACCCCTGGAACAGGGTCCCCCCAATATCTTTGATCCTGAACTCTTCAGATGGTGAGTCCTCAGGCCCCGGGGCATCCAGACAGCCCCTCTCCTCCCGCTGGGTAACCACGTAAGCTCGTCTTGGATGGTGGCTCGCTTTCCCCCAGCCCAAAATTAGCATTCTCTTCGCCCTGTGCCTGTGTCATGCCGGCTCTGACACTCTCCTGCTCCCTTACCCAAGCATTTTTCTCTTTAATCAGAGAAAGCCTCTTGCCACGACTTTTCTCCAAAGACCCAGCAAGATGTGACCGCTGACAGCAACACACCTGACTTCCCGGAACCCTGCAGCCAGGGCTCTCCCGGGCCTTCTCTGCAAGAAGAGCTGGTGCCGACCTCCTCTCCCTCCCTGCTCTGCTCCTACCGTAGGACCAGTCCAGCAGAGACCGGCACCGCCAGGCTAACGTCTGCCACGAAGAGAGCCCACGATTCACCTTGCCCTGCTGGAGCCCCGCAGGTATCAGGGGGCTCTCGGGCCCCCCTGCCGTCTCTTTCTCCGGCTTTTCCTGTCTTGACCGGCAGCCGCTTGCAATCCCTGCCCGAAGGCATGCCTCACAGGGAGCAGGCGGACTCCAGTGGCACAGTTCTCTCTCCAGATTCGGCAAAGCGTAGTCGAGCTTGTGCCAAGACCCAGGGGAGAGATGGTGTGGGGCGGGATGGGGCATCACCGCAGCTGCGTGGGCAGCGGCGTGCCCAGGGGGCCGTAGGCAGAGATGTGGGCAAGACGCTGAAGCCCACAAGCAGCCCTAGAGTGAAGAAGAGCAGGAGGAAGAAGACACAGCTGCAGTGTTACAAGGAGCCCTCTGAGGAGGAGGAAGAGGAGGAGGAAAAGGAAGAAGTGGAGGAGGAACAGCAAGAGAAAGAAGAGGAGGAGGAGATGGAAGCAGCCCCAGGGAGCAGCTCCAGGCTGGAGCAGCACAGAGCTCCGCAGCAGGTAAAGTTGAAGCAGCTTGGGGGTTGGTCCCGTGGGAGGTTCTCTGTGTCCCCCTCCACTGCTGGTGTCCATCCCTGTGGCCTTTCCTCATCTGGGCAGTTGGAAGAGGGTCACAGGTGGTGGCCCCAAGCCTCATCTTGGGCAATGGGGGAAGATGTTGTTGAGCCCGAGCTTAGCTGGGTGGGAACCAACGCTCACCGGAGCATCTTCCAGGCTCTCTGGGTAAAATCACAGAACATCAGGGGTTGGAAGGGACCTCAAAAGATCATCTAGTCTAGCCCCCCTGCCAGAGCAGGATCACCCAGGGCAACCACACAGGAATGTGTCCAGGCGGGGTTTGAACATCTCCAGAGCAGGAGACTCCACACCCTCTCTGGGCAGCCTGGGCCAGGGCTCCGGCACCCTCACAGGGAAAAAGTTTTTCCTAATATTTTTGTGGAACCTCCTGTGCTCCAGATTGTACCCACTGCCCCTTGTCCTGTCATTGGACATTGCAGAGAAGAGCCTGGCTCTGTCCTCCTGACACTCCCCCTTGACATATTTATCAACATTCATGAGGTCACCCCTCAGCCTCCTCCAAGCTAAAGAGCCCCAGCTCCTTCAGCCTTTCCTCACCAGGGAGATGTTCCACTCCCTCCATCCTCCCTGTGGCTGCGCTGGACTCTCTCCAGCAGTTCCCTGTCCCTCTTGAGCTGAGGGGCCCAGAACTCGACACAACATCCCAGATGTGGCCTCACCAGGGCAGAGCAGAGGGGCAGGAGGGCCTCTCTCGACCTACTAGCTACTCCCCTTCTAATACACCCCAGGATGCCAATAAGACTGGAAATGCTTGAGGGAGAGACTCCAGAGCTTTCCGAGGTAGAGGGGCCCTCGGGCTGCGTGGTGGGGCTGAACTCTGGGCTGGACCAACCTCCCCCTCCCCTTTGCCTTGGCAGTACAAGAGAGACAAGGCGGTGAAGCGCAGACACAGGGTGCTGAGCCCCAGGCTCTGCAAGCAGATACGATCCTTCAGGTTTGTGAGGCGACCGCTTCGTGCGGCCCTGTCCCTTCCCCCTCACTGCTGCCGGTGGGTCCTCGAGCTCTGTCTTACCCCACGGTGGCGTGTCCCCCGCTGGGTCACTTCTCACCTGGGCTCTCCCGGTCTGGTTTCACAGGATCTCACAGGCGATGCTGACGTGGGCCTGCATGGTACTCACGGACACGGAGGTGGACTCCTGAGCCCAGCCTGCCTGTCATTTCTTCACCGGTTCAGCCGGAAAAAAAGTTGAGACTGCCTGAGAGGAGCAGCTGGGGAAGGGATGGGGGAACACCAAGACCTCTGTCCCCAAAAGGAGACTGCCTGCCTGCCGAGACCTTGGCTCCAGCGGGACACGAGCTGTTGAAGGCCAGCACCCTCAACACTGAGAGAGCAAATGAGCATCTTCATCTCTCCCACCCCATCCTTTCCAAACTTGCCGGCCCAGCGAGCAAGGGACAAGAGGAGACCTGGTGCCACCACAGCGGGGACAGCGGCGCTGGCAGAGACCCCACAACCTCCTCCCCGCTCCGAAGGCAGCGCAGGAGTTCGGACAATTTATTAATTTGTTTTAGGTAGGGGTCCTGCACTGTTTGTTACAAAAAATATCCCACAGGGTTATGCTGTAGAAATTAAAAAATAAAAATTGTATATTTTTTAAATACACAGCTCTTATATTAAAAAAAAAAAAAAAAAGGAAAACCAAAAAAAAACCCAAGAAGCATCTTTCTGCTTTGTCGTAAACATCTGTGTAAGGAATGCATTTGGTCCGGAGCGGAGGTCAACACAGGAGAAAGCCGCTTGGGTGTCGGGCTGACGCTGGTGCCGTCGGGAGAGCGGTGGGGCTGGCGCTGGGCTGCGGAGCTGCGTGCTGGAGCGCGATGGATCGTGGGGAGGCGCTGATGGAAACTTGAGGTGGGCGCTTAGGAGGCTGGAGAGAGCAGTACCCCGTGGGGTGAGGAGCTGGGGGGGTTGAAGGACCCTGGTAATGCCACTGCCTAAAATCTGGTCCCCGCAGCGGCAGAAGCCGTTGGGGAAGGCGACGCCGCTTGGTGCGTCTTGAGGGCTCTGACACGGGGATCCCCGAGTGGTGTCCCGGCCGTGCCCCGTGGCAAAAGGTGGGCGATGCCGTCATTCGCCGGCCCCAGTGACCGCGTCCACACCAGACCCCAGCCTTAGAGCAGCCGTCTCACCCGCGGGGTTTTATCCGGAACTGCGCGGCGGCACATGGGGGCTTCACTGCCCCAGGGCTGGCTCCCCCTGGCCCGGCACCGGGAGTCTTTGGTCTACGGCTACCGAGGCTTCCACGTTCTCAACAGTTCGTGCCGGGGCTTGCCGCTGCTCCCCTTCAGCGGCCACTCCAGCCTGTGCCTCCTCCAGCCCGGCACGGGGCCAGTCCTGCGGCATGGCACCTAAGGGAGGCAACGGGTGCTGGCGTGAGTGCGGCGGGACCTTCTGTCCCTCGATGCCTGCTCCTGGCAGTGGTGTGAGGGAGGGGAGCGTCATGTCTCACCTGCAACATCCGATGGGGGCGCGGGCTCACCCTCCGGCTCCGGGAGGGACTCGTGCTTGGTTCTGCGTATGAGCACGGGTGACCGCCGCAGGCGTAGTGGGACGGGGACAGCTGTGGGAAACACGAGCCACGTCACCTGTGTGGGACACAGGTGATCCATCCCCCAGGTGCTAACTCATCCCTTTGGGACGTTTCCCAGCAATGCCATTGTCCGTCATCCTGCCAGCCAAGCCAGGCAGCACCCACAGTGTCCGTGGGATGCCACTGGGCCACCGTCCCGCACAGGGTGGGTTTGGGGGTCCCATCCCACCCCCCACTTACTTCCTCCCAGCACCGCCGGGCACTCGGGCTCCCTGAGCTGCTCCTCGTGGACCGACACAGCTCGGCGGCCGGTCCCCCGCGACACCGTCAGGCGGTTGTCTGGAAGAGCAGCGGGGAGCTGGGTGACCTTGCAGCTCCCCCATCAGCACCTCGCTGTGGGTGCCCGGTCCCCAGGAGGCTCCAGGAATGGGACATCAGCATCCCTACCTTCAGTGTCGGGGGTCGTGGGCAGGGGGGGTGCCGGCACCCACCTCCCCACTGTGGCTCACCCTCCGTGGCAGTGCCGCCGGGGTGCTCCTCCCCGGACGCGGGAGGCTGCTGCTCCAGCCCTCCCGGCCCTCCGGTAGCCCACCGGGCTCGGCCACGACCAGGGAAGACGGAGGATGATTTGAGCTGGCTGCCATCGGCTTGGCGGGCAGTTGCCTGCGCAGGGTTTTCCAAGCTGGCCGGGGCTCGGGTGCATCTGTAGGGAAGGCAGGGCAGAGCTGTTGGGGCTTCCATCTGCCACCTCCATGGCTGGGCACCCATAGGTGGGGGGTGGGAACTTGCCCTGCTGCCCACCAGTCCCAAGCAGAGGGGACAGAGCACTGTGACCGCCCCTGCCAGCAGCCACTGGTGACCCACCTGTGGACACGGAGTGTGTGCGGGCCTTCAGGGAGGGAGGGGAGTCCGCAGAACTGTCCACAATGTCCCCTGCAAGCACAAGCCACCGGCTGGCATCAGCCGAGTAGGGGGCACCCAGCTGGGTGGGGGTCGGGGTGGGGAGGATGCAGCCCCTCACCATCCGAGCCGGCTTTCTTGATCTCACTGTCTTTGCTCTGCAAGGGGAAAAGAAACCTGTTAAGGGGGATGTGGAGGCGGAGTCAGGGCAGCAGCACCCTCAGTGACAGCAGGTGGCAGAGGGCAGGGTGCTGCAGGGCTCTGGGGTCTCTAAAAAGGGTGGGTGCATGCCAGGGAAGGAGGGACAGACAGACAGACACCGTGCAGCACGTAGGAGTCCTCACATCAGTCCCCTTGTGGAGGGACAGAGGCCACAGGGAGCGGTGGCACAGAGCTGGGGGCTGCTGCAGGACCCCCGTCCCACGGACTGCCACGTCCACCCACCCTTTGGTTGCAGGACCCGTTCCCCACCTGCTGCTTCTTGCCCTCGGCGGCCGGACACTTGGTGACACCGATGCGGTGGAGCATGACCTGCACCCGCTGCTCAAAGGAGCTGGGCAGCTCGCCCTCGCTCTTCTCCAGGTGCCTCTTCTGTGGGACAGACACAGCCCTGCCAGGAGGGCACAGCACCTGCCCGTGGGGCACCCAGGTCCCCCATCCCAGCCATGGCCACAAACCAGAAGGGGATGTGCCCCAA
This sequence comes from Trogon surrucura, assembly GCA_020746105.1. NCBI lineage: Eukaryota > Metazoa > Chordata > Aves > Trogoniformes > Trogonidae > Trogon > Trogon surrucura. The sequence continues at coordinate 7,885,456 of CM036629.1, forward strand.
CCATCGCTTCTGGTGTCCCCGCATCCCCAGCCGACTCCACCACGAAGGGCAGCGGGATCTTGGGAGGCAGCTTGGGGACAGTGACAGCTCTTACCTTGTCCTGCCTGACCCCCAGTGCGTCCTCGTCCTCCCCGGGCAGCAAGATGAGCGACTGGGATTTGCCTTCCCGCGAGTACTTGGGTCGGATCCTGCGGGTGGAGTCGGGGGTCTGGCAGTGCTGGGGTTCCGCCCGGGGGTCGGCGGCGAGTCCCCCTTCCTCCGATTTACTCAGCGGCTTGCCCGCCTCGCCTGCCTTGCTGGGGGCTCGTAGAATGTCCCCCAGCATCGAGCGCCTGCTCCTGGGGGCAGCGGGACCACCCTCGGCTGGTTCCTTCTCACACCTCGACCCTCGGCTTGATTTGGGTTTCTTGAAGGCGAAAAAATTCCCGATTTTCTTCTTGAGGGTGCGGGGGCCGGTGGGGGCCAGAGAGGCTGATCCCAGGTAGGTCTCCGGAGCCGTAGGGCTGAAGAAGAGGAGACAAAGAGTTGGGAGAGGGGAGGCTGAAGAGATGAATCCAGACCCTGGATGTCCCACCTGTGTCTGGCAAGGGTTAATCATTCCCAAAAAGGGACAAAAGCCCCCCTCAGCCTCTCCCTGAGCTTGTGGGAGGGGGATGCTGGGCTCATCCTGCCACCCACGGCTGCCACCCCATCCCTCTCCCACCAGCCTTGTCCTTGGTGATACCCCCCATTTGCATGGTTCTTTCCCCAGTATCTCTTCGGCACTGGGACCAGCAGGGTAGGTAGGACCACCAGGGGTGGGTGCATGCTGGGGGGTCCCTGGAAATCCCCACTCTCCCCTTCCAGGCTTACGGCAGCTCCTCTGTGATGAGCCTCTTGGTGAAGAAGTCCTCCAGCCCCTCATCCACACGGGTGATGCTCCGGTCCTCGCTGTTCTCGCAGGCCACAGGCTGCACCTGTGAGCAAACACAGGGTGAAGAGGCCACCCTGCCACGCACCAAGACACGGAGCCCACCCCCAGGCACCTACAGGGGGGTTTCCCTGCAGGATGGGTGCTGGAATCCTCCATGTCACTGCACATCCAGCCTAAAAGCCGGACTGTGGTGGTACCACCTGCATCTGTGGGGCAGTGGGAGCTCCAGCTCCACTGGGTGTCACGGGTGGGGTGCTGGTGGCTTCCCAGGATGGTATCTGTGTGACCCTCCTTGGTGGCACACGATGGGAAATCCTGATGAAGCCATCTGAGAGCTGGGCCAGGTCTCCCACCCTGCTGTCTCCATGACAGAAGCCTTTGGCAGGGACACGTCACCCAACTGAGCCCCACGGAAGGGACACCCCACGCTTCTGGTGGAGAGGATGCCCTGCGTGGACCTGCATCTGCATCCTCCAAGCTCGTGCTCATCCCCAAAGTCCATCTTTGGACTGCAACCACAGCCTGAAAGAAGGCCATCCGCTCCATCCCCAAAGTCTGACCTTAGAGTACAACCGGACAAAACCTCCCTGCTCCATGCCCAAAATCCAACCTTGGCGTGCCACCACAGCCTGGATGAAGGCAACCCACAAACCCATCCCTAAGTCCAACCTTGGCGTGCCACCACAGCGTGGACAAATCCATCCACTCCATCCTCACGGCAAATCTGTCCCTGCCATGGCCAAGCCTTCCTCTGCAGCACCTTCCTTGCCCTGTTGCGTGGCACCACAGCGATGCCTTCCTACTGACAAGAGCGAGGCTCTTCCCCACCGGTGGCATCTCAATCCATAACGACTTTTCATTATGGCTGGATTGATGCCTGCCAGGAACTGTTCCAGCCGTCCGAGATCTGCTCTCCCTGTCACATCACATCCCTCAAAGCCCATCTTTGCTCAAGCCTTGGCTTGCCAAGAGACGTGCCAAGGTGACGGCCACCGTGCCACGTCATCTCCAGACCCCAATCCCACCACGGTCCAAGGACGAGCATCGTCCGCACACATTTTCCCAAAGGTGGAAGGATCCACGGTGGTGATCATCGTGGAGGTGAGGTGGGCTGCACCCAAAACTTTCTTTTCCTTTGGGAAGGGGCTGCTGAGGCAGGATCCCACCTCACCACGGCCAATGGCATCATTGGGAGCAGCTGCACCCTCCACGTTTTGCCGTGGGAAAAGGGGTGAAAAGGGGAAAAAGAGATGGAAAAAGGGGGGAAGAGGGAAAAGAAGGAGAGAAAAGGGGGAAAAGAAAAAGAACAGAGAGGAAAGGGGGAGAAAGGGGGGAAGGGAAGGAAGGGGGAGAAAAGCAGAGAAGAGGAGAAAGGAGCAAAAGGGTGAAGAAAAAAAGAAAAAAGGGAAAACGGAGCAATGGGAAAAAGGGGAAAAAAAAAAAAAAATCGGACGCAGGAGGAAAGAGGAGCCATCACTGAACACTGGCCCTCGGTGCCCAAACCTCTGCGGGTTTTTCTGTGTCCCCCCTCCTCCCTCTGCCTCCCACCGCTCGGTAGGGAAGGGGAAGGATGGTTTTCCCCCTCCCCAGCCCGTATTCTGAGGGGGAGGCTCCGGCTGAAATGCGGGATAATAAACCAACGGCAGCGGCTTGGCGCATCTCGGTTCCCTGCCCTGCGATGCGATAACTCACCCGGAGAGAAAACAAGGGGGAAGGAGGAGGAGGGGGGGGAAGAAGAAGGAAAAAGGGAAAAGAAAGGAGAAAAAAGTGTGCTTGTGGAAATGGAAAGGGGGGGGGGAAGGGAAAGGGGGGGAAAAAAGGGAAAGGGGGGGGGAAAAAGGGAAAGGGGGGGGGAAAAAGGGAAAGGGGGGGGGAAAAAGGGAAAGGGGGGGGGAAAAAGGGAAAGGGGGGGGAAAAAGGGAAAGGGGGGGAAAAAGGGAAAGAGGGGGGGAAAAAGGGAAAGGGGGGGGAAAAAGGGAAAGGGGGGGGAAAAAGGGAAAGGGGGGGGAAAAAGGGAAAGGGGGGGAAAAAGGGAAGGGGGGGGAAAAAGGGAAAGGGGGGGAAAAGGGAAAGGGGGAAAAAGGGAAAGGGGGGAAAAAGGGAAAGGGGGGAAAAAGGGGGGAAAGCAGAAAAAGAGAAGGCAAAAGAGGGCAAAAGGGGGAAAAGAAAGAGAACAGGGGGGAAGGGGAGAAAGGAAGGAAAAAGGAGGAAGAGGGGGAAAAGAAAAGGGAAAAGGGGTGAAAAGGGGAAAAAGAGATGGAAAAAGGGGGGAAGAGGGAAAAGAAGAAGGAGAGAAAAGGGGGGAAAGAAAAAGAACAGAGGAGAAAGGGGGAAAAGAAAAAGAACAGAGAGGAAAGGGGGAGAAAGGGGAGAAAAGGGGGGAAGGGAAGGAAAGGGGGTAAAAGGAGGGGAAAGGGGGGTAAAAAACAGTGAAGAGGAGAAAGGAGCAAAAGGGAGAAGAAAAGAAGAAAAAGAGAAAGCAGGGGGAATGGGAAAAAGGGGAAAAAAAATAAAATCCAAATCCCAAAGGAACTGGGAAAAGCCCCATCCCAGCGCCCGTATCTCCCCCTCCCCACTTACGCTGGGCTTGCTGGGCGGCCGCCGGTGGTGGCGGTTGGGCCGGGGCCTGGCTTTGGTGCAATGTTCCAGGCGGTGGCCGTGGGTCGGCAGGTCCATGGGGGAGGCGGTGGCGGGCGGCGTGGCGGGTGGCGAGCCGCCGGCCGGCTCAGCATCCTTTGTGGAGGCAGCAGCAGCAGCAGCAGCAGGGCGTGCCGGCGCTGGGAGCGATGGCGGAGGAGCCCGGTGAGCTCGGAGCCCGCTGGCGTCCCTGCCCTCCAGCTCCGAGACACCTACGAGGGGAGAGGAGGATTCGCTCGACGCCCGGCTTTGCCAGGCCTCACCGGCGGCGTCATCGGCATCATCATCGTTGTCGCCGCCGTCACCTTCGCCCACGCACGGGAGGGTCGGCGGGGCTGCGTCGCGGCGGAGGGGAGGGGAGCGTGGCTGTGCGGCGCGGATGGATGGATGGATGGATGGGTGGACGGACAGACCCCGGAGGTTTGCCGGTGTGGGATGTCACTGGGGAGGGAGGATGCTCGGGGTGGGGAGGGGACAAAACCCACGCGGAGTCGCAGCGATACCTGCGGCACGTACGGCATCGGCCCGGCGAGTGGCACTTGGGGACGAGTCCTGTTTTGCCCTGCAGGCAGCTCCTCACCGCCCCCCCCCCCCCCCCCAGTTATCTGCTGAATGAGGGGTGTCATGGGATTTGGAGATGGGGGAGGCAAGGTGCTGCTGGGCTTGGGGACATCAAGGAGTCAAGATGCTGCTGGGGTCAGGCTGCCACGGGGCTCAGGATGCCACACAGCCCGGGGACATTAAAGGGTCGGGGTGCTGCTAGGTGTGGGGATAAAGTCGGAGTGTCACTGGGGACAGCGGGGGGTCAGGGTGCCACGGGGCTCAAGAACATCAGGATGTCAGGATGCTGCTGAGCTCAGGGGCATCAGGGGTATCGTGGGGACACCCAGGCACTGCAGTCCAGCACGAGCTCTGCTTCACCTAAATATGCATCACAGCCAAAGCCCCCAAAAGAAGTCACCCTTCATTGCCTATTTCTCCCCCCCCCTCCCCACCTTGGGCTCTGTGGGGCAACACCAGAAGGAGCACACACGGGCAATGTCTCCTGCTCCACGCCAGGTCCCCAGGGGGGTCCCCAGGATGGCAGAAGATGCCCTGACATCTGAACAAACCTCCTTCCCCTGCCTGTGGCTACGTGGCGGGGGGCGCTCAGGGCACTTACCCCACTGACACCCCCCCAAATCAGCTCAGAGCAAGATGAAGCTGAGATTTGCCTGCAGGACCCACACCGCAGCACCGAGAGAGGGTCTCCAAAGGGGCCAGACCCTTTCCAGGTGCTGCAGCATCACCACGGCAGAGGGCTCTGCCCGTCAGCCCCCCGGCATCGCCACCACAACTCCTTCTATCTCTGCCCCAGGACACCCAGCACCGCGGTGACCTTACTTCTCACGGTCGGCGTGGGCCGAATGCTCCTGAAATATTTGTTTTTCCTCCGCAGGGCCATCTTGTACTGCAAGGGTGAGAGGGACAGTGGTGGCTTCGGCATTGCTCACTCGCCCCGCGGGCAACCGGAGCCACCCAGGCTTCACCCGACCCCTCCATCACCCCCAGAGCCGCGCTCCCTCAGCTCCCTCCAGCACCCAAACCACTGGCATGGTGTTCCCAGCCAGGACCCTGAAGTGACAGTCGGCTGAAGGGGCAATACATGGCCGGGCGGGTTAACGATCCCCTTTCCTAATTGCTTTAGTGTTGCCCTGCGAGGGGGGGGATGCGTGCGCCCGGCGTTAAGCCCAGCATCATCCGGTAAGAGGGATCAAAGGTAGTTATAGGGTCGGACCCTACCTCCTCCGTGGCGAGGTCCGGAGGATTCCTGCCCGTCGCAGCGACATCGTCCTCAGCCGGTTCTGCCAGCAGCACCGGGAGGTCGAGCCCTTGCCTGGTGAGGTTCTCTGCCTAAAACCATTAAGGGAAAAATTATCCTCCCCAGGGTTGAAGCGCGTCCTGGGCGCTCGCTCCTCTCCCTACCCGCGGCCGGGATTTACGAAGGGATTTAAGGTCTGATTAGTCGGCTGCCGGCCCTGGCGCACGAGCTTCACCCCGGCACCCCCCCGCCACGCCGCGGCGGCCCCCGGGCTTCACTTGGGACGTTAATGCTGCTGTGACCGTACTGGGAGAGGATTTACCCATGAAGAAAACCAGCCTGGGTGGGAACTGTGGTTTCCCAGGTGGCAAATCCATGGCCACAGTGTTGGCTGGTGCCTGGGTGAGGCTGGGGTACCCACGCCCCCACCATCCCCACCCCTCACCAGTTTGCACTGGGCGATGGTGAGGTCTCCCAGCACGGCATCCACGATGCAGTCGGCCACGGCGGCAGTGACGGAAAGCTTGATTTCACTGGGATGGGAAGAGAGGGGTGTTGGGGGTCAGCACCCGCAAGCTGAGATGACAGCCCCCCCCATCCAGGGAGAGGCTTGCTGGGATGACGGATGCTTGGCCACGGCACCCAGGACACATCCCAGGCTCTGGCTTGTTGGGTGCGTGCTGCTGGAGCAGACTGAGGTGGAGGATACCACATGCAACCCCCTCCATGGATGGTTGGGGGCCCTCTCCGCCAGCCATGGGGATATGGGATGGCCAGTTGTGGAAACATCACCCCATGATGTGGAAAGTGGTCAAGGCCAGGCTGGATGGGATTTTGAGCAAGTGGGAGGTGTCCCTGCCCACGGTGGGAGGGTTGGAAGGAACCTTAAAGATCATCTAGTTGCAACTCAAGCCATTCTATGATGAGGATAACGATGTGGGAACATCACCCCATGAGATTTCCCGGCTCCCCTGGGGAATCATCCAAACTGAGAGCGAAGCCACGGCTGGGAAAATGTAGCAGCAGGACCCAGCACCCCATGGGGAACCCCCCAAACCCCCCATTGGGCTCCACAGGCAAGCACTAGCTGCTGAGCAAGGATGGATGGCACGTCACCCACTTCAGCTTGCTGAAGACATCGGTGACCATCTGGTCCAGGACAGCGCTGAGGTTGAGGTGGTCCTGGAGGTAGATCTGCTCCGACATGGCGTTGACCAGCTGGTCCCTGACCCCGCTCTTCTGGACCATGGCCGGGCAGAGGCCGTGCGCCGTGTCCAGCACCGCCTGCATGATTGCCTGAAGTTCAGGGAGAAAAAAAAAAAGAAGTTTTCAGTGTCTTTTCCATCACGATTCACGTGGGTTCCAGGAGACACCTCATCCTTTATCCTCGGGCCGAGGCTGATGGGCAGCTCCCCGTGGGTGCCCACCTGGATTTCCCGGCCGCAGAGCTGCGACGCTTCCTCCGTGAGGCTCTCCAGCTTGTGCTGCAGCTTGCTGTTCTGGTACGGGGTGTTTCCCGCTTCGTACAAAAGGGGCAGGATCTGCCGCGGGAAGAGAGGTGGTGTGGATCTTCCCTCGGCACCTCATCCTTGCCTTCTGTCCCCCCATGGGCAGCCTGCACCCGTGGCTGTCCCATGGGAGATCATCACCTGCATCAGCTGAGGAGACCCAACGACCTTCTGGCTTTGCTGGGCCAAGGTTGGGCATCCTGGCCCTTCGTGATCCCTGTTTCCCCCCCAGCCAGATTCCCAAGTCCTCTCCACCACCCATTGACCCTTCTTCTTCTCCTCCTGCACCCAACTGCCCATGCCGGGGCATCCTTTCCCATCCTTTTCACCACATTTCCACCATCTGCACCATCCTCTTAAAACCCGTCACCGCCAGATTGAGCCGATAAATTTGCAAAAATGGAGGAGAAGGTGAAGAGTAGAAGAAGGAGAAGGCATGATGGGGAGAAGTGGAGAGTAGAAGGAACAAAGCATGGCTGAAGGTGCCAGGAGCTGCCCAACCAACACGGTGGCCTTCCTCACGGCCTGATGGAACATCCTAATCCAGCTGGGGTGGGATGAGGGTGCTCCAAAGAGGAACCCCTCGGGGGTGCGGTGTGGGCATGTGCAGGTTGCAGTTTGCACCCCAAGGAGGGCGGTGGTGTGGGACACTCACGCTGATGGAGAGGTTGGCGTTGCTGATGGCCTCCTCGGCGCAGAGGATGTCCGCTTCTGCCTCCCTGCCTGGGCAGGCGCTGAGGACGTCGACGTGCTTCTGCACGCTCAGGCAGATCTCGTTCACCATCTGCAGAGCAGAGAGGCTGCATCAGGTGCTGCTGGATCCTGTTCTTGCCGCGGCTTTCCCAGAGAAGGGATGTGCCGGCACCGCCTGATGGCGTTACAGTCACACCCTGCTCCACCGAGCATCCCTGCCTGATAAAATTGGGGAATGTTTTAGGTTGGAAGAGACCTTTAGAAGTCATCTAGTCCAACCTCTCTGCAGTGAGCAGAGACATCTTCAACTTGATCAGGTTTCTCGGGGCTCTGTCCAACCTGTCCTCAAACATCTCCAGGGAAGGGGTTTCTACCACCTCTCTTGGGTAACCTGTGCCAGGTTTTCACCACCCTTGGTGTAAAAAATTTCCTCCTCCTATATAGCCCCTCTTTTAGTTTAAAACCATCACGCCTTGTCCGATCACAACAGGGCCTATTAAAACAATTGTCAGCATCTTTTTTATGAGCCCCCTTTGAGTACTGGGAGGCCACTATCAGGTCTCCCTGGAGCCTTCGCTTCTCCAGGCTGAACAGCCCCAACTCTCTCAGCCTGTCCTCACAGGAGACATTTTCCGTCATGTGGCCTCCTCTGCACCTGCTCCAGCAGGTCCGAGTCCTTCTAGAGCTGAGGAATCCATCACAACACCCATGAAACTTGAATGAGAGCAGGAAGGTTCTTCAGAGATGTCCTTTCTGCCCAGCCCCGTTCCCATCCCTCCGCTCAGGAAAGGCGATAAAGTTCTTTGTGCTGCTCACACAAGGGTCGTTGGGAGTGAGGAGGAGGGGCAGGAGAGGGCAATTCAGACAGCAAACCTGTTCAGAGGAGGTGGTGAGGATGCCCTGCCTCAGGCGGAAGGTCTGCGCCGGCAGCGCTCGCCGGAGCTGGTTCCTCGCCAGGCAGGACTGGAGCTGCAAGTAGCCAAGAAGCCATCAGCAAGCTGGTGGCAGCGGGTCCTGTGTCCCCTTCTCCAGCCTGTGTGTGCCCCCAAACCTTGTGCACCGCCTCCTCGGTCTTCTCAGGGTTGCCGCGATACGCCTGCGCCACGTCGCTCATGGGCAAGGGCATGGACTTGAGGGTGTGATTCCTGCGAGGGGGCATGGGGGTCAGCGGGGGCTGCTGGACCCCTACGCCACGGCTTGTCCACACAGAGAGTGGCCCAGAGCCCACCCCGCGGTTGCCCAGACATCACCCCAAGGTCCAGCTGTGGAGACAGGGATGGCCAAACTCTGTCTGTCAAACCCCCATGGGGTGGCAGTGACCACCCACCCGAGGCTCTCCACCAACCCCTTTCTTTCTCCAGACCTTCAGAGAACCTGCACAGCCCAATGCCCGAGCTAATGGTGTGCTCGGCAGGTGGACAATTTCCATCCATCTTTTATGGGCAGGGGGGAGAGGAGAATCACGTCTCCACCACCAGCAGGTTCCCCTCCCTGTGCTCCTTGGGGGCTGCCTTGGGTGACACAGGGATGTGCTGAAGAACCCAAGGGAGACCCTAAGAGTGGTAACAAAGGTGACATCACCTGGAAGGTCCAGGCTATGGACCAGCTCCCTTAGAACCTCTGTGCAACTGTGGGATGCACTTGCTGCTTCAAGAGGACAAGAGTCCCTGGGGACAGTGACATCCTACTGCCAGAAGCTCCTTTGCAAATCAGGACCACCAAGCTGCTCCTTCCTTACCTCTCCAAAGCTTGAGCCACTTCCAGGAGCCCATGGGCAGTTGTGTTGTTCCTGTCCCAAATCAAGGTCCTGCAAAGAGAAGGATGCGAGTGAGCCCTGCTCACGTGCGCAGGTGCCCACCCACAGGGTGCCAGGTAAGAGCGAGCCCAAGGCTGCTCCTGGACACCAGAAAGCCTAGAAATGGCATTAAAAATCTAAATTTAAATATCGTAAACCTGAACTTGGACTTTGCAAGGAGCTCTAAAGTACAGGTGATGCTTGAAGGGAGGGGAGGGGGGGAAAGACATGGTCAGGCACCATGCAGCAACCGACCCTGCACCAGGAATGGTCCAGAGCCACCTCTGTGGTCACCAGGAGCCACACTAAGCCTCCTGTGATGGCATCACAACCAGGACCACCCAGCAGAAGACAGGAAGGGCACCCACAGGGTGATGTAGACCTGCCGCTACCTGAGCTTTGTGTTGATCTGCAGGGCTTTGGCTAACATCTTGGCTCCCGTGTCCCCCATGGCGTTGCCACTGATATCCAGAGCGACGAGGCTGGTGTTGCTGCCCAGGGCGCTCAACAGGACGTTGGTTCCCAGCTTGAGGCGCGATTCGGCCACAGACAGGGACTGGAGAGGCTGCAAAGGGGACAAAGAGGGGGAGAGGTGGCCAAGGACACATACGAGGACGCGTCCCAGCCTTGCAGACACAGCCTCCGTCACCATCCAGTAGCTGCTGAGGGCACCTGGGGCTGGTTTTGGAGAGCCCAAGTCCTTGAACCCCAAGAAGAAGGAGAGCAAAGGGTGCTTTGGCATCACCCTGGCTTTAGCTCAGATGTCTGGCGAGGAAGAACGAGATTTATATTTTATTTTTTTGGAAAGCTCGGCTGCAGCCACGTTAGCACCAAACATCTCGCCTCCAGCCAGACACAGGCTCCCTATGAACAGGAACAGCTCCTGCTTCTCCATCTGAGCATCTGCTTCAGACGGAGGAAAAGAAGAGCAGAAGGATTTGGATGGTGCCGGGCAGGAGTGGAGTTTGCTCCCAGCCTGTGCTGGGAGGGATATGAATGGCACCGAGGCTGCACGGTGGTGGTGAAGGGTGACCAAGAGTATGGGTGGGATGGTTGAGGACAAGCTGGACTCACACAATCATCCTCTTGGGTGAGCTGGACGATGCGGTGCAGGACATCCAACAGCCCCTCCCTGCAGGAGAGTCGGGGAGAGGGGGTTACACTTGCATATATGTTCCCCCCCAACACCTCCTGGGAGACATCGAGGTGGGTGTGCGGTGTCAGGAGGGCCCGAGTGCTGCGGCTTTGCACTCACTTGGACTTGATGTTGAAGTTTTTCCCCAGGGAGACGTGCCTAATGGACTTGCTTCTGCCGATGGAGAGCACCAGTGTCACCATGTCAGGGTCGAATCCTGTGACAGGTGAGAGACACCCACTGAGATTCTCCAAAGCCCTCCACAGAGGTGGCACCAAGGTAGCCTCACAGGAGATCTGCAGAGCCATCAACCAAGCTGCCACCGTGGGATGGTGGCAAGATGAAGCTCTTGAGCGTCTTCCTCCTCTTCATGGCTCCCCAAAGAAAAGAGAAGATCTGGTCAGAGCTGGGGTCTTTGAGATCCCCAAGGAGACCCCAGGGAAGGAGCACCTGCTCTGGGTACTCCTCCTGCTGTCTTGGGGGGCCAAGGCTAGGAGCACCTTATCAATCTAGCGACGGTGCTTGCTTTCTGCCATCCCATGGGGGTGGCCAAAGGCAAGAGGCACCAAGACCCACCTATGGGACTGCCCCCTCCACGTGGAGCTGCTCTGCTAGGAAAGCTAAAAATAGAAGCGTGTTTTGGCAAAGCCAGGCTTGAGATTTTGGGTAAAAGGGTGAGCTTTTGGAGCACTGGTGGCCTGAGCAGGTCGAACCACATCAGCTTTCCCAAAGCCTTCTGGCTCTGGAGGAGTCGCATGGTCTACTGCGAGATCTTAGCAAGGAGGTTTTAAGGTTTGGAGCCTTTTAGGTGGAATGAAGAGCTGGCAGAGGTGATGGTTGTGATAACTTCGGTTGCTGGCCCGTGGCAGGACAAGATTAGCAGCAGAGGCTGCAAGGTCCTGCAGAGAAGTGGGAAGAGTTGCAGCCCAGGGAAACCTTTTCAACGCTTCAAACGCCGAGCTAGCAACATGAGTCCACCTAAGATTCAACAAGCTGAAGAGGCTTGTACCAAGAAAGATGTGAAATGAGGATTTTCTTGGCAAGTCCTGGGGCAGGAGGGGTTGAAGAAGTCACCCCATGCTGGAAATGCTCTCTCTGAATGAGGGTAGAGGCAAGGGCCACCACAGCATGCAGTGCTGGAGAGCGATGGAAGAGGCCTGACACGTTGGGAAGAACATTAGAAGAGGGAGAAGACCACGTGTAAGGACTGAATCTTTTTTTACACTGAGGGTGGTGAAACCCCGGCACAGGTTTCCCAGAGAGGTGGTAGACGCCCCATCCCTGGAAACATTCAAAATCGGGGTGGATGAAACTCTGAGCAACCTGATTTAGTTAAAGATGTCCCTAGGGAGGTTGGATTAGATGACCTTTAAAGGTCTTTTCCAACCCAAACCATCCTATGATTCTATGACTGCCTGGCCTTGGGGAAGGTAGAGGAATGGTTGGTTTGGGCGGTAAAAAGTCATGAAATAGCCATAATTTAGCACGTGAGCTCACAATGTTTGGTAGACCAAACAGTCTGCAGTGGCTGGACATGCAGATGGAAGAGATCTTTTCCCAGGTGAGGGGGGGAAAAACAAACAAACGAAAAAAAGCGACCTACCGTTGTCAGACAAGTCCAGGTCGCTGATGGAGCTGGCGTCGGGGATGAGATCCTGGATGACTTGTGCCCCCACTGACCTCAGCTTGGAAGAAACAGCAAGACAAGAGGTGGCACCAAGAAGATCACACCAGCAGATAGGGCATGGACCTTCCATGCTGGCAGCAATGGGACCTCCTGGCTGGACAAATGGCACCTATGGGTGCTGGCCCCTCACCTCGCAGCTGCTGAGGTCCAGGTGCAGGTCGCTGACGTGACTGTTGTCTGCCAGCCCCTGCAGCAACGCCCTGGAAAAGTCACCAAAGCCACCCGTCGGTGTGAGCAACGGGGAGGGGACACCAGCATCCTGCCAACAGTCCAGGCAGTGGGAGCAGGATGCTGGAGAAGACATCTTTCCCAAAGCTCTGCCCCATCCATCCTCCCCACCAACCCTCTGAGTGAGGTCCTCTCCAGCACCGCACTCACCCCAAAAGTCCATTCCCCCCCTCCTTGGTGGGCTCACAGCCCCACCTCACCTTACAGCATCGGCCGGCAGCTTGGTACCCGCCAGAGAAACGTGCTTGAGGGCACAAGCTTGGCTGAAAAACTCCTTGATGGCAGGAGAGACAGTCTTCACCCTCCTGAAAAAGATGGGCACCAACATGGCGTCATCTGCCACCAGACACCAGCGACCCGCCCCGGGTACCTCCCTGCCCTCCCCGCGTTGGGAGGGGGACTTACTTGTGGGAGTAGATGTTTTTGGAGAGATCCAGATGGACGAGGCTGGTGTGACATCCGTGGACCAGAGCTCCAAAAAGCTGCCATGGTGAGGACACAAGTCGCATTGAGGAGGACCCAGAGGGTGCTGTGGCCCCTTGTGCCACCCGGGGATGGTGTAAAAGGAGCTATGGGTGGATCTGCCCTATGCTGGGGGGGTATCTCCTTCCCCCAATGCCCCCCCATGGCAGTGGGCATGGAGAGGGACGTCACTGGGCTGTCCACCCACTGCCTCACACTCACCCAAGATGAGGTGGCAGCAGCCCCCAGCAGCACTGCACAGTTTCACAAGGGGTTTGGGGGGGGGCTGAGGGCAGGGAACCCCCCCCGAGTGGGTACTCACAGCATCCAAAGGGCAATCTGTGCCAGCCAGGCTGAGATGGGAGAGCGAGTGGCACTGGTGGAGGAGGCTCTGCAGGTTCTGTGGGCAAAGAGGTCGTGGTGGCTTCACCAAGATCCTGACCCAATCCCTCAGCACCTCAAAAATCCCTGGTCCAGCCTGCCCACTCCCTCCTGCTGAGCACAGGGATGAATCCTGCAGAGAGGGACCCAGCCCCATGCCGCTTGCTCCAGGTGGCATCTCCCACACTTCTATGCAAGGAGACATGGGGCTGGGGGGTGTCCCCAGGGCATCGCCCCAGCTGCTCAGATGTAGCTTCCCTGTCTCTGGGGTGCTGCAAAGTAGGACGCAGATCCCAGGAGACCAAAACCCACGCCGAGGACAGGGCGTGGGTGGTATCACCCCATCGCCAACTTGAGGAACTCACGCTGATGTCGTCCCCAGCCAAAGCGCCAGGGTTTCCGGAGAGGTCCAAGTGCCGGAGGGAGGATCCGACGGCTTTGTTATCCACGAGGGCCTTGCATAACGTGCTCATCCCTGCTCGAGGAGAGGGAGAGAAGTGGATGTCTTGTGCTGTGGAGGGCCACAGAGCAGAGGAAGGGACACCTTCCAACAGCTCGAGCAGCAGGACTTGGTATCCATGAAGATGTCCTCTCTAGGGTGTCCTTCCAGCTCCTACTTTGGCCCCAAGTTCTGCTGTGCCCAGCCTCCCAAGGGAGGTCCATACCTTTGGCTGTGAGCATTGTCCTGGCCAAGCTGAGGCTCTGCAGACCCTTGGGACTCTTCTCCACGTGCCGGCTGAAGGCAACAATCCCTGATAGAAGAGCAGAGAGCCCTGAGCAACACACAGCCGTATGTGTCTGTCCCCCACCCTGAGCTATAGCTCCCCGGGACAGGGGGCAGATGCTGGTGGCATCCAGAGCTGGACATCAGTTTTCATGGGTGTCAACTCATCCTAGCCCAGAAAGTTGGGTACCTTTGTCCTCCAGCTGGTTGCCAGCAAGGTTGATGGTGTGCAGGACAGAGTCGGGGTGGTTGCTGAGTGCCTGGGCCATCCTCTGCACAAAGTCCCTATGGGCAGAAGGTCACCCATCTGAGCGAGGTACAGTCACCTCCAGAAGACGTGGCACCAACCCTGTAGCCTTAAGGGGTCGTGCCACCAGCTCCAGCCCATGGGCTCCATCTGAGGAGCCAGCAGGAGAAAGCAGAGCATCCCCCAGGGTGGGTGATGTTCGCTGGCCTTCAGGTCTACATGGGGTCTCCACAGCTTCATGCTGTGGAAGGGGTAAGGGACTAACATCCCCCAGCACATGGGTCCACGGACATCCCAGCTCCACACACCCACCAGGCTGCAGGCACCTTGCTTATCACTGCACCAGGACCCCGCAAAGCCTTTTCTTACGCTTTCAACCCGCTGTTTTCCAGCACCAGCTCCTCCAGCATCATCGATTTGCTGAGCATGTAGAGCAGCTGCTCTGAAATCTCCTGGTTCTGGCAGGGGAGAAAAAAGCCTTTCTGGAAACAACGGCCACCTCCAGCACACCCAGCGCCGCAGCGCCGGCTCTCACCAGCCTGAAGTCCTTGCAGGAGAGCTTGGTGAACCAGAGGTTGAAGGACAAGGCGGCGACGCTCAGGGCCACATCTCTGCAGGGTGACAAGGAATAAGGGAGTCATCCAATGCCCCCAACCTCAAGGTGCCCCAAGATATCCAACCCTGAGGTGCCCCAAGAAATTCTTCAATGGATCCTGACTGAGGTCCATGATTTTTTTTTTTTTTTTTTTTTTTTTTACAATGAGAGTGGTGAAACACTGGACCACATTGCCCAAATCAGTGGTAGAAGCCCCATCCCTGGAGACATTCAAGGTCAAGTCGGGTGAAGCTCTGAGCAAGCTGATCCAGTTGAAGATATCCCTGCTCACTGCAGGAGGGTTGAAACTAGATGACCTTTAGATGTGCCTTCCATCCCAAACCATTGCACGATTCTATGAATGTAAAGCAACCCACAAACACAGCCCTGTGGTTATTTCCTCAGGGAATATAAAATTAATCAAGGTATTTGCATGCTGCTGTCCAAACCTTGGGGTTTTTCTCAGTTCTCAACTCTCATGTAAAGAAAAATGCGAAACAAGTTCCAGCTGAACCCCAGCTTGACCCTTCTTGGGATGAAGAGGCAGCTGAGCCCCACAAGGGTGACTTTGTGGCCCCGCTGTGAGGTTATAACCCCTGTAACAGCTATTTTTTTTAATCTGTATTTTTAGATAAGAGGGGAAGCAGCGGTGGCTGCTTTGCATAGGGAAACACCTGACGGCCACAAGCTGCCAGAAGCCGCCGTGATGTTGGGTTTTCACCCCCATGAGCAGCTTACGGGCTTATCAAAGTGTCAAAAACGAAGAGGGGAGGTTGCCCAATCTCTTGGGGATGTTGCCCCATGGGACATAGCTCATCGTGTTTGACATGGGGGAGCAGACGTGGCGTCCTCAAAGCGTGGAAAAAAGACAAAAGCTTCTAATGTGGGCGGAGGAGCACGTTGGGCCACCCCAGCTGTGGACGGGGAGAGTGAGGATGAGCGTTGGTGTGGCACAGGGCACCACGGGTGACATGGCAAGTGGGAACTTACCGGCTCTCCAGGTGGCTGAAGTCCATCAGGTTGAACTCCCGGCAGTCCTGGCTGTGGTAGATGTTGTCCACATCCTGCCCAGATAGAGGGACACATGGTCAGGCTCAACAACTGGTCCTGGGAAGGGAGCTGAACCCGGGGAGACTCTCCCCTGTGAATGTCCTTGACTAAAGCCAAAGTCTAAAACCTCCCTTGGTGCTATGGGCTGGCAGGGAACATGTCCCAGACTGGTGGGATGGCTCCATGGGCCTTGGACCACTTCTACAGGGACTGGCCAGAAGAAGGCAACGCGACCCCAGGCTGGTGGGAACGAGAGTGTGGGGAGACAAGAAAGCCGGTGAGGGGCTTTTTAGGATGTTGGGCAGTGATAGGACTAGAGGAAATGGATTAAAGCCAGAGAAGGGTCGGTTCAGACTGGACATGAGGAAGAAGTTCTTCCCCATGGGTGTGGCGAGACCCTGGCACAGGTTGCCCAGAGAGGGGGTGGCAGCCCCATCCCTGGGAGTTTTTAAGGCCAGGTTGGATGGGGTTCTGGGCAGCCTGATCTAGTGGGGGATGTCCCTGCCCATGGCAGGGAGGTTGGAAGGAGATGGTCTTTAAGGTCCCTTCCGACCCTGACAATTCCATGATTCTATGGGCTGGAGTCAGGGTCCCAGAGGAAGAAGGGGAACACTCGGTCCTTCTGTGTCTGGGTCCCAGCAGGGTTGTCCTCTGCTAGGGACACCCAGCGAGCTTTCAGGAGCTCTACTTAAGGCAGTTTGGGAAAGAACCTGGTCCAAGGCATCTCCTCCTCACCGAGGAGCAGGATGTTCACGCCAGGTGAAACCACAGCTCCCAGTTCTGCCACGTCCCAGCCCGAGCAGCCCCACGAGGCTTGCGTTTATCTGAAGTGGAAGCATCCATGAGCATCCTATTTTTCCCTTCCCCCTATGTGACACACCGCAACTGCCTCTTCTCCATGAGACAGGCCAGCTTACCCACTGGATCTCCTCGCGGAAGGCAAAGCCGTTATAGTCGCACAACGCTGCGTAGGTCTCCGAAAACCCCCCTGTGAAGAAGAGTCAGTCTTGGTGGCCTGTCTTCCCACAGGAACATGGAGAAGAGCTTTGAGGAGGGCAGAAAGCAGGGGAGGGAGGGCAGGAGCTCAAAAGGGATGGCGAGGGCTCCCCCTTCTCTTCTCAAAGGGGTCAGAATGTTCTGCGTGATCTACTGCCAGACCAAAAGAAGTTGCACTACTCAAGAGGCTGCTTTGCTTGACCTGTGTAGATACCAGGCATAATGCACTGTGTGATGGCAACGGAGGTATCCTCCTCCAAACCAGGCCACAGGACAAGTCCCTGGCTCTTCAGCAATGTCATAAGAGGCGGGTGGAAGCACCCACAGCTCCATGTCCACACAGGAGGACGTGCATGAGCATCCTTGCCGCAGAGCTGTCCTGCTACTTTCTGGGGAGCTACGTCCCCTCAAACCTGTTCCTGCCCCACGGGCAGGTGGAGAGCAGACCCCTGCTAGCAGGTCTGACCCACCACAGGGGCCCTGGCAGCAGATGCTGTGCTGGTCGCCAGGGTGCTCCAACCCTCCTGGTCCTGCCTGGGGGAGGTGGGAAGGGCTTACCACAGGGCCCAGGGCTGCTCTGCAGAATTTCCTCCAGTGAGTCCGTGATCTGCCTGATCCTCTCGTAGACGTTGGGGGGAGAGTTCCTGAGCAGAGTCCTGGGGAAGGACCAGGGTGGGTGGTGGCAGGCAGGGAGAAGAGCATCCCCACCACCAGACACTTGGCTGCAGCCCTTGGGTGTAGGGTCGTCACAAACATTCCTCCCAACGCGAGCAGGGAGCAGGGTCTGGCTGCCACCAGTGTGGTTTTCTCCCAACTGTAAACCCATCCCATAAGCGGGGCTTTTCTGATCCAAAGGGGTTGCTCTGCTACCTACACATCTACCCCTGAGGAGCAGGAGACCCTTACCCAGGGGTTGAGTCTGGAAAGACCTTCTTAAGCGACATGGTGACGTGGATGACAACTTGCTCCAAATCGTCAAAGGACATGAACCGGAAGGCGTAAGATGCTGCGTCCGTTTCTATGACAACCTGAAGGGTGCAAAGGATGGGAGATGTCTGAGCGAGAACCCGGCGTCCCCAAACCCCCGGAGACAAGGTTGACAACCATCAGTTCCTCGCTGCAAACACCCAGCTGGAGCAGGAATTCGGGATCAAATACATTGAAGAGGTTGTTAAGCACCAGAATACAGCATAAACCTCCCCAGAATTCAAGCTGAGCGAACACAAAGGCAACCCCGGAGTGAGAACAGCCTTGGCTCTGCCAGCAGTAGCCACAGATGGAGGACAGAGGTTTCCTCCCTGAATTTATCTAATCAGGTTTTGAGGCTTTTTGGTTCCTAGCGGAGGAGGGGGAAAAAAAATAATAATAAAACGGAAAGAAAATACTCCCATGGCAACACATTCCTTGATTTAATTACACATGGGAGTGAGAGGACAATTATCTGCCAGCATCACCCCATGGCAGATGCCTCGCCCTTCTCCAAACCCAGGGGCTTCAACTCCTGGCACCCCTCCTCTTTATTTCTCTCCCGCCTGCCGAGGAGCAAAGACCTTGTTCGGAGGCCAGGGCCACGCCGCTGATGACGCTTTAAGGAGGGCGAGACAGAGAAGAGGTTAACGAGGACCACAGCCCGGTTTCCTGGCTGAGGCAGGGCATCCCGCTTCTCTCCTCCGCGGCGCCCACCCACCACCTCCGCCCCAGGCATGCCGCTTCTCTCTAAGAGGATTAACGGGGTTTAAAACACCCTCCTGCTAAATTTGGCTTCGCCTCGGTAAGCCAGCGGCTCTTTGTCACCTTGTCTCTTGCCAAGTGAGAGGCGGCACAGCTGCTGGAGTGGGGGCGTGGTGCAGGCACCCACGGTCACTCCCAACACCCCTGGGTGAGACTTTGGCTGAGGTCGTAACAGAATTTATTAGCAGTAAAAGGATACACCCCCTGGGGAGCTGTCACAGATTCTCCTTGGTGACCCTCAGTGTGGAACAGGGGGTCCAGGACACCCCCGCAAGATGCTGTGGTGGGCTCTGGGACAGGGTTTGCCATGGTGGGGGTTGGAATGTGGGTTTAGCCCCAGGCGTTGGTGCCACTTACCAAGCTGGGCTCTCGCACCGTCATCTCCCTCACCTCCAGGAAGCTGAAGCTGCTGTGAACCTGCGGGTGACAGGAGCAGGACGAGTCACGGTGATGACGGAGGAGAAAGACCTGAGAGTGCTGTCCTAGCTCCCACCAGCCCCCTCCCCCCCATCCCTGTCTGCTTCACCCCACTCTCCTCCTGGTGGCTTCCAGTCCCAGTGACCCATGGGTCACCCACCCCGGTGGCCCAAGACTCTCTCCCAGGAGCCACGAGGCTCTGCCACAGCACTTACCCTCACGGGCAGCATCACCGGCAGCACGTAGGCTCGCCAGGGGGTCAGCACCTAGGCGGGGGGACATCGGTGGGACAGGGGACCGAGGTGACACGGGAGCCACCCCCGTCCCCCACAGCTGTCTGGGGAAGCCAGGAACCAGACGGGGCTCTGCACGTACCAAGATGAAGTCGTCATACTTGGATTTCACCTGCAGCTGGATGCTCATCACCAGGAGGACCTTCTTCGTCCCCAGGAAGGCAGCGATGCCCTCTGAAAAGACCAAAGTCCACCTGAAGCCACCTCTCATCCTCTCTTGCAAGCCCTGCAGTCCTTGGGGATGCTTGAATCAACTCCTCTCCATCCACACTTGACGTTCAGAGTCCGGTTGCGCTCTCAGCTAATCCGCAAGCTTCTTCACCAGCGTTAGGTTTTGATTTTTGGGTGATAAAATCATCTTTCCCATCAGCTTCTGCAGCCTTGACCAAAGGAAGCTTCGGGGTCCCTGCTTTACGCTGCCCCAGTGCTGCCTTGCTTGCCACCAGCTCCCAGTGAGAAGAGGGTCCTGATTTCTCTTCCTTCCCTCCCAAATTTACCACTGAGGAGCAACTCAGCACCCAAATCCTAGCACCCCATGGGTGGTCGCGTGCGTTAACCTCCCCAGTGGGACCAGAACTCCATTGCCAGGCACCGAGCCCCCCCCAGGTCCAGCAGCTCAAGTCTCATGTCCCCAGGAACTCCCCCTGGTAGAACCAGGACCTGGGGACACCCAGCTCCTTCCCAGCCCACCGCAAACCTCCGTGGGGCTGGGGAGGCTGCAAAACCTCGGTGGCCTTTTGCTTCTTCACCCCGAGAAGGGAAAGCTGGGGTCATGGTACTTCTCGCATCCCCTGCACTGCTGGGGAAGGGGGTCAGGGCAGGGCTGCGGGCTGTGCCCCCTTTGGGGAGCTTCTGGGCACCCTCAAAACCATGGGGGAGACCTGCACTCACCAACAGGGCAGCAGGAACCGTGGAGAACCACGTCCTGGAGCACCCAAGCTGTTCTTTGCAAGTACTCTTGGCCCACGCACGTGAGTTTCGGAGAGGGTAAGAGCACCCCTCACACCCCAGAACCCGCTTGGAAACCCCCCAAACCCCAGCTGCCCGAGGAGGAACCCAAAAGTGGCTCTTACCGACACGGACGTGGCAAATTAGGGCTCAGCAGGCCCCGTAGCTGGTGCTTTCCATGTGGCACAGGTGCCCCGGCCACCCCTTACCTTGCAGCTCCGCAGGGATCCCTCCGGGGGACGCGGCCATGGTTGGGACCGACGGGACTGAGGGTGGTGGCAGGAGGTTTCACCCGCCCCAGGACGCGGGTGTCAGGGCAGCATCCCCGGGGAAAGAAAGGCACCGGGGCGAGGAGGAAGCGCTGAGGTTACCCGACCGGCAGCATCGATGCCTCCTCCCCCCTCGCCTCTTCCTGCCCCGTCAGGCGAGATTTGCCGCCTGAGCAAGAGAAGCGAAATGAAAGCGACGGCACCACCGGGAGCAGAGGACGTCCCTGCCCAGCCCTGCTTCTCCTGCGCAGCATCACCTGGGTGGAGCGGGACACCCCAACTGGTGTCTCCTCCCAGGAGCAGAGCCTTCAGGTCCCTGAGCTCTTCTCCTGCAGCCCCCCCCGAGGTCGTTCACTGGGGCATGTTGCTCACCTGAAGATGGTTGGTGAGGCAGCACCTCACATCTGCAAGGGGAGTTTTAACGGCCATGGGTGCTGGTAAGTAGGGCAAGATGTTTCTCCAGAGGATGAGATGGCGGTGACCACTGCAGGGCACTTCGTCGCGAGAAGAAACGCTCCGCTCCTCACGACAGAATGACAAAACGGCTGCCCTGAAGCGAGGAGGAGAGGCAGAAGCTGGGTGGGCTCCTCGGTGCAACAGGAGAGAGAGTATCAACAGCTCTGCTCCTCAGGGAAGGTTCTGGACAGGGTGAAAAGCCAGAAGCACTCCAAGGTGGAGCAGAAAGCTCTCCTGTACACCCTGCTGTGCTACAGAACTTACTGGACCCAGTATTTCTCAGCATCGGCTCAACTGGCCCACCCAGGAGAAGGTGCTGAGCAACCTGGCTTCTCCTGACCAGCATCAGCTGGGACAGTGGGTGCCAGTCACCCCCTTTTTGACAAGCCACCAAGCTCCAGGCTGCCCGAGCTGTCACCTGAAGGCTCCCAGAAGAGAGTGGGGTAACTCAAGGAGGTGGCAATCCCCAGGAAGGTTGGGTGATGTCGCTCTCGTGCCACCGTCAGCGCTTCCGAAGCCACCTTTGGCTTGAAGGCAAAGGTAGGAAGCCCTCTCCCCGCCCGCGGGGACGGCGTCTCCATAGAGCCCAACCACAACACACGGCAGCTCTTCTTCTCGAGGAGGTGGCTGGGGAGAACGTGGCTCAGGGAAAGGACCAACCTCTTGTTGAGGCACCTCCTCGAGCCTCCTGAGCTATGGCAGTAGGCAGATGAGCACCAGGAAGAGGAAGGGCACAGGGTGTTCGTCACCCAACAGAGACGGCGTCCACCAACAACAGTCCTGGTTGGATCGAGGGATTTTTCAGGGTGACAGAAGAGCAGGCTACCAGTATCGGAACTGGCAGCAGGTCCCAGTTTTATCATGCAAAGATATTCAGGACCTGGAGAGAGCAAGCTGTCCCGCTGCACCCATCAGAAGATGGCTTCTGGTGAAACTTAGAAGCACAAAGGAGCTCCAGGCAAGACGCGGCCTAAGCTCATTCCCCAAAATACCAGATTCCACACACTGAGCATCAGTTCGGCAGAACATCCACCCCAGGAAGTGAGGCAGAGGAAGGTATCTCGATCCTAGAGTACCAGCACCTTCACAGAAAGAGGTCCTGGTGCTCATCTCCATCCCTAGATCACCCTTGGGGAGTTAAAGCACTTACCATAGTCTTGGGGTAATTGCAGGAGCTCCAGAACACCAACTTCATCCTTTCCTCTGCCCACAGCTCCCCTCCCAGCCCAGAAGCTCCTGTGCCATGTCAATGCAGGCACCCGGGTGCCCTCCCTGTGACCATGTCCCCTGTGCTCTCACAGCAACAGCTTCTCCCTGGGGCTCTTGACCACTAAAGATCCTTTAGTGGTCTTTGACAGTGGTTGCCTCCAAGTCCAACCCTCCGCTCTAGACTGTTTGGCGGCTCAGGGCCATGCCCAGCTGATATTGGGACATCTCCAAGGATGGAGACCCCACAGCCTTTCTGGGCACCTTTTCCACTGTTTGACCACACGCTGAGAAAGTTTTTCCTTAACTGGAGCTGGAGTTTCCTCTGCTCTAGTCTGTCTCCACCACTTCCTGCCCTCTCATTGTGACACCTCCTCAGAGTTCGGCTCAATCTTCTCCACACTCTCCCATCAGCTGTTTGCAGAGAGCAGTAAGGTCTCCTCTTGCTTTCTCTCCTCCAGTCTCCCAGGGCCTATCCTCACCCACCTTGTGATGCAGTGGGAACTGTCCTGGGGCTTTCTTGCACTGATGGTGGGATCAGGTGGGATCTACAAGTGATTGCTGAGGAACACAACCAACCAGCACCAGTTAGATGTCGTGCTGCTGACCATGGGGGCCCAGCCAACTTTCCTCTTCTCCAGCCCCCACATCTTTAACTCTGCTATAAAGGAGGCTACAACAGACCTTCAGCTTTGCTGAAGTCCAGAAGAACATTTATTGGTCTCCCCTTGGCCACAAAGCCAGCCACCTCCTTGGAGAACACAATGGGGTAGTTCCCCAGATCTTCCTTCTCACCCTGTCTGAAGACAGGTGGGATATTTGCCTTCTTCCAGCACCATGAACCTCCCCAGATCATCAGGACTCTTTGAGATGAGAGCATGATGACATCATCTGGTTTCTTCAGCACCTTCAGGTGGTTCCTCTCAGACTAGGAATGTTTTCCCATTAGGCTGGGGCCCTTGGAAGTCTGAAGACAGACCTCACCAGTCAAAAAAAATCAAGGCAAGAGCAGTCCCAAGTACCATGTCCTTTGCCACCAAGCCCTCTGCTCCATTATGGAGCAAGCCTGCATCTTTGTGAGGTACTCCTGCTGCTGTCGAAGCTCTTCCTTTTCTCCTTCACACACTTCTCCAGACGAGCTTCAGCTGTCCCAGCTCCATCCCTGCACACTCAAGCAGTATCTGCCTCTTCAGGGCAGCCTGTCCTCCCTTCAGCCTTGGGTCCTTTCTTTTTCTCTTCCTGGTTGTCCACCTTGGCTGCTTACCACGCTTGCTTGACTTTCTGCTGAAGACCTCCGTGGACTTTGCAGGGCTCTGGCTTGTGTTTCAACTTGCTCTTCAACGTGTGCTCAGATCAGCAAACCCACCGCATCTCTTAACAACACAGTTTAGGGTAACGTAGGACACCACAAGCCCGGTTGTGGTGGATTCTGGTCACCTTCTATGAGCCTTGCAGGAGTTGGGCAGCTTGGGAAACACTAACTGCTCCGCAAGGATGTCCCTGTGTCCTTCACCTCTTTGAGGCTTGGCCAACAGCGGCCTCCCTGCCCTGGTCTCCTTGAGGTGTCCCCTGATCTACATTTGTTGTCTTCTCACCCAGAGAATCACCTGCTACAAGGGATGTGAAGATAAAAGTGTAGAAGAGGTCATTAGCTC
The DNA here is from genome assembly GCA_020746105.1 of Trogon surrucura. Classification (NCBI taxonomy): domain Eukaryota; kingdom Metazoa; phylum Chordata; class Aves; order Trogoniformes; family Trogonidae; genus Trogon; species Trogon surrucura. Next base: position 7,909,283 of record CM036629.1, read on the forward strand.
TTCCTCCCATGAAGGAAGCACGCTATGGTTCACACCAAAACCCGTTTAAACCCAAGTGGGCTTAGACCCCCGATTAGTAACATAAGAGGAGTCCATCCCTCGGACCTGAGGGAGCTCCCCACCTCTAGAAGCCAAATGAGCTGCAGGCAGGAGAGAGCAGCCACGTAGAGCTGGTCTCAGCCTCTCTGTCCCAATGCCACCCTCCAGGACGCCCTCAGGACAGCAGCCCAAGCACCAGAGAAGGCAGCGAGGTGCAGGCAGGGATGTTCCTCAGACCCACGCCAGCTCTGGCTTTTCCCCTCAGAGCCCAGGACGCTGGGAACAGCTTTTCCAGCACCAAGGTTGAGTCGAGGCTTGAGGTGCTGCCCAGGATGCACATCCTCGGGAAACGGGCTGGGACATCGCTCTGCAACGCTCTGGAGAGGCTCCACCAAGGGCAAACCAGAAGCCTCGAAGAGAGGGCACATGAGCAGAGATACCTGCCTAAGGCAGGAGACCAAGCTCCAATCAAACAAAAACCAGGCTGCATAGTGACTGAGCGTGAAGAAATCAGGTCAACTGAGAAGACCGAAGTAACACAGCAGGCGGGGGGGGGAAAAAAAGGGAGGATGGCCACAGGGTGGCTGCCCCCGTCCTCACTAAACCCTTGCTTGAGTCTACGGAGAAAGTTCAAAGAGCAATAAAACGCTGCTTGGAAATGGTTTCCTCAGATAAACACAACAGAAACCACCACAGGAGTCACTTCTGGAGACCAACCTCACGTCCAGCACCTAGCAGCGCAGGTGCTGCCGAGGAACATGACCTTACGGACCTCGAGGACACCTGCCAGCTCACCACAAAACCTCCCTAGCTGCGACTTCTCCAAAACCCAGATCTCCTTCAGGGCACCACCTTCACCCTGAAAATCCTTGAGCTTCTGAGGACACGAGGTCCTCATGCCACCAAGAGAGCACATGAAGGCTTATCCACCTCTTCAGCTCCTCCTCGCGGGAGCAGCCCAAGAGCACCTCTGTCATCGGCTGAAACAAGCTTCCGTGTTCCTCAGGACTCTGCGCACTGACCTCCAGGTGGCTTTTCTCCGCAAGTTTAAGAAGGACCATGTGTCAGGACGTAAAAATTCAAACGCAGCAGCTTTTGCGTTTATTACAATTTTGTTTTAAATAAGTGGTATCAAGCCACTTGCAGCTACTCCTGAAGTTCCTGTCTTGAACCTACTCCTCGTGAACGTGGCTCACACAGCCAACACAAATCGTAGAACAGTTCTGCCTGGAAGAGACCTTAAAGATCACCAAGTAACTTCTTCCTAGCCCTAACCCACGTCCTTCAGCACAACACCCACCCGTCTCTTAAACGGCTCCAGGGATGTGACTCAAACTCCTCCCTGGGCAGCCTGTTCCAGTGCCTGACAGCCCTCTCAGTAAAGAAATTCTTCCTCATATCCAACCTGAACCTCCCCTGGCACAACTTAAGGCCGTTTCCCCTTGTCCTATTCCCAAAGATACACCACAGAAAAATCCATTTTCCAGCACAAAGCGGAAATAACATCCCTGCTATCCAAAACAATAATTTAAAACCAGCCAAACTGAAGAAAAAGCGGAAACGACTCACCCCTGCAGGATCCTTCTCGGAGGAAGAGGCTTTACAGTCCGGAGATCACCGCTGGGTACCACACACAAAGCAAGCAGGTGAGCACGCAGGTTAATCCATTATTATTTATTAGCTGTACAGCAGTATATTCTCCTTCCCAGCTTTCAAACCCCATTACATATTTTATAACAGTATTTTTTTTTCTTTTTTTTTTATTCCCCCCCCCATGTTGGCTTCCTAAAATAATGAAAAATATCACACAGTACAGCTAAGTACAAAAATGCATCAACCTAGAGTCTGATAGCTAAACTGATAGCTCTCTTAAAAGCGATACATAGAAGAAAAATTTGTTTGAAATCAGCAAGACTGAGGCTCTATAAAAAGCTTACATATTTTAACATGTGACAGTTCATATACAGGCATCGTTTGTATTTCACATTATTCCTTTTTTCGTCTTTATCAGAGATCCAAAAATTGTAGAATTACTGACCTATTAAAATTTCCTGGCCCAGGTTGAGGGCTGCAGTGACCCAACTTTTATAAATCACCACTTCTGCCTTAAAAACGTAGGATTCATAAACACAAAAAAAAAAAATACAGCTACGAGATAGAGCAAAGGAAATGTCGTCGTGAAATTATAAACTCGGGAAAAAAGGTTAATTACACACGTTTCAAAAGGCCGGTTTTGTGTACTTCAAAACCAGATTTCATGTGGGTTTGTCTTTTTTCCCCTCCCTCCTCCTTGTTCTGCAAGCAACAGTCTGGGCGCGTCTCTTCTCTACATGATTGGTTATCGACAGCTTTTTCCAACATTTACACTTTATTTCTCTTGTCACTTAAGTCTGAAAGGAATTAAAACACCAGGGGTTTATTTAAACTCCATTTTTGCATACCTCTTAATTAATGGGAAAAAAAAAGAGAAAGATTAAAATGTAAAAAAAAAAAAGTTATTTACAAGCTTGACCATTACAGAAATGCTTTGCAGAAAAGCAAAGCATATAAAAAAGGACAGAAACCAGTTGGAGCATGCCAAAACTACCGTGTGCAGCCGACTTGGAGAACCGGAGCTAGAGTCAGGGAGGAAAAGCAGGAAGAAAGAAAGAAAGAAAAACTCTAGAACCCTCCCAAGTCTGCATTTACAGTTAAAAACACTACCGAGAAAAAAAAAAAAAAGAGGCTCAAGGACTCTGGGAAGTGGAAGGGCAAGTCCGGAGTGGTTTACCACATAGAATCATAGAATTGTCAGGCTTGGAAGGGACCTTAAAGATACGCTTTTGTGGATTAAAACTCGTTGCACGTAACCAACGCGGCCCTCAGGCCGGCTTTACGATGCAGTTCGGAGGCAAAACTTACAAGTGTCCCGCAGGAAACCCTCAAAGGACTCCCAAAATAAATTTCTTAACGTTTCCATGATCCTGTAAATGCTAACATAAAACCAGCGAGTTCTAGTTAAATCACATCCTAAACATCATTTTGAAGTTTTCTTTCCCAGTAACGTTTGGTAAAATGGTCTAAAATGACGCGTTTCCCAAAGCCAAGAAAAAAAAATAATGGGTAAAAGTCAAAAAAAAAAAAAATAGATTTGAGCCGCTTAAACACAGCCCAGGCCAGTTCAGTGAGCCAGCGTGGTCTTCCTCCATCACCGGTCCATCATGCTGAGAATCATCTCAGGAGTGAGGTCTCCGTTGGGAGCTTCCACTACAGCAGGCTGAGCTTCCTCCTCTTCCTCTACCGTTTCCGCATCAGGCTCTTTCTTTACTTCGACTATAATATTTTCGATTTCACCAGTGTTCTGGTCTTCAACCTGAATGATTGCTGCAGCTACAAGGGCAGGAAAAACAAAGGGAGAAGGGGGAAAAAGAAGAAAACGATTTTTTTACTGGTTCCAGAGCTGGCCTGCATGCTTCACTAGATAATTTTTGTTTAGCATGGCCACGTTCCCTCATGACCAAGAGACAGATTCCACGCAAAAGGTGGGTTTTAAGAGCAGAGAGGACAGCTACCTCCTTTTAAATGAGCTCACTCGAGGGGAGAAGTTCTCCTGCGAGAACCACCAAAGCCAAGGCAACAGCAGCTCAAGCGAGAGCGTAACAACACAAGCTTCGCTGGGTGACTTACGCTGGGATTGTTTTGGTTGGGAAGCAGCTTTGCCCGGTGGTCTTCCTCTTCGTTTCTTACTGGGAGGTGGTGCAGGAGCCTCTTGCTCCACTTCTGGTTCGGCCTCAATTTCTACTGCCGTTTCCTCCTCATCTTCATTATCATCCAGATCTGGTTCAGCATTTTCCTCTGTAAAAAAAAAAAGACCCAAAATGATAGCAGTAAGTCTGCAGTTTGAATGAGTCCATCTGCAGAGAGCCACTGTCAAATCCTCATCCAAAAAGGAGACAACTCCGATGAGAACGAAGGCAAACGAGGCCTTTGTGGAGAAGCTGGTGGCACAGACTGTTAAATCTGTTGCACAGAAGAGAACAAGCTGTCCCTCCGAAAGCAAAACGAAACGTGACAGTGTTAGGTCACGCAATAAAAAGCTCCTAGAACGTCCAAAAAGGGAGACAATGGCAGGAGGGGGCTCAAAAAACACGCTGCTGGGCTACTCCCAGGGCCACCAGAGTAGCCATCAGCCCATGAAAAGCCCCACCAGGACCACGATGGAAGGTGGGAACCCAAATCAACGAGGAACAAACATCTTGGGTCACTCTCAGGAGAGCCATCAGCCCCAGCATCAAAATGCAAACCCCACCCTGACAAGCAGTTCTCTGAGCCCTCAAGAAATTGAAGTGCTCGTTTAGATGGAGAACGAGGCCGGCAGCTCCCAGACACTGGGATTTACGTCCAAGATCTCAAAATCACAAGTTGAACGTGGCAGAACCACACAAACCTGGGCTGTCCTTAACCACGAAGGGTGAGCACAGGTTTGCCGATTCCAACCCAACAGTCCTCGTGGCAAGCCGTGGGCTTTTCTGCAAACTTGTATGTCGCTGAGCTTATTGCTCTGCACCTTATTCTTCAGCACACTCCTAGGTTAGCACCAGACACATTCAGAATGCCCAGAGCCAACCCAAAGCAGTAGGAATGTGTTGAAGATTTTACCATTTGGACAGTAAAATGATTGTCCTTAATTTTTTTTTAAGTTGCACTGTTCTGTCACAGCTTCATTCACCATTTTTAGACACTCAGCAGTTGCAGAAAGTCACAAAACTGCCCATCTAGAGACTAAATCAACCTTGAGAATATGCTCCAGAAATCCACATTTTTAATTACCTTCAATCAAGGCAGGTAGTTTAGTTTATTTCTCTACTTCTGCAGTCTTATTTTAAGACGAACAATTAGTTACACATTTTATCCAACTGATCCCAATACAATTTTTTTTCCATACCATTTTTTATCTATACCAACTCGGTACTTGGTCAGGCACTATAGTATCTTGCTTGCCAACTAGACAAGAAAACCCTTTTGGGTACCAGAACAAACAAACCAACAGCTGGCACAGCTGGGGAATCGCACGCCTGTAGCCTCAAAATGCACCGAGCTGTTCCTTACCACTGTCGGAGGAATCTTCTTTCTTAGACCGCATCTTCCTCTTTCTGCCACGTTTGCCTTTCTTCGTCTCTCCTCCGTTCTCTCCTTCCCCACCATCTAGGCCAGAGCAGTTATCGGCGTGTCTGGCCATCGTGTTCTGCTCAGTGAAAGAGAGGAAAAAAAAACAAGGTGGGGGGGGGGGGGGAAGAGAGAAAGAGGGGGGAGAAAAAAGAGAAAGAGGGGAAAAAAAAGAGGAGGGGAAAAAAAAAGAGAAAAAAGAATCCACAATGTGCATTGAATTCAACTTCACACATTCTGGCTCTGTATTTTCAAACACTGCTCTGGTAACTTACGGTTCTCTTTTTTTAAAGGAAGACTATTATGGGGAAGTAGGTAAATTTCATTAACTTTTATTCATAAAATTGCTTTTACACACAGCTCATGATGTTGCCACTAATACGTGCTAGTACTAATTCTGAATTATAGCAGCTCTCTTTTCCCTCTCAAGAAGCAGTGCTCTACCTTAAAAGATTTATTCCACCTCCAAAACCAACCCCCAAATGAAACCGCTACGTGGCCTTACCCTGCGAGTGAATGTTTTGCCACACTTGGAACAGACAAAGGCAGCAGGGACGAAGTTGGGATCGTGGTATCGTTTGAAGTGCATATCTAGGAGCTGTTTCTGCCGGAAGGTTTTATCACAATGGCTACAGGCATAAGGCTTTTCTCCAGTGTGGGTCCGTTTATGCATGACCATGTGCCGCTCCTGACGAAGCAAGACAGGAAAAGAACTGGAGAACTCGGATATACAGATACAGAAAAGTGAATTTTCAGCTGAAAGGGAGGCCAAAAACTTTATCCTTAAGAGCGAATAAAAGCATGATCCCACAGGAATAAAAGAATCACAGAATCGTAGAATCACAGAATGTTGGGGGTTGGAAGGGACCTCTAGAGATCATCCAGTCCAACCCCCCTGCCAGAGCAGGGTCACCCAGGGCAGCCACACAGGAACGCATCCAGGCGGGGTTTGAAAGTCTCCAGAGCAGGAGAGTCCACACCCTCTCTGGGCAGCCTGGGCCAGGGCTCCGGCACCCGCACAGCAAAGAAGTTTCTCCTCAGGTTGAGATAGAACTTCCTATGTTCTCGCTTAAACCCATTATTCCTTGTTCTATTACTTGGCACCACTGAGAAGAGACTGTCCCCTTCCCCTTGACCCCCACCCCTCAGGTATTTCTCTACATCAATAAGGTCCCCTCTCAGCCGTCTCCTTTCAAGGCTGAACAGCCCCAGGTCTCTCAGTCTCTCTTCACAGCAGAGATGTTCAGTCCCTTGATCACCCTCGTAGCTCTCCCTTGGACTCTCTCCAGTAGGTCCCTGTCTGTCTGGAACTGGGGAGCCCCAAACTGGACACAGGATTCCAGGGGTGGTTATGCACTACAAGAAGCAAAGGCCACTGAAGGTTTCTTCGCACTCTTCAGAAGATTCAGAGCTGATTTGAACTCAGCAGCTGCTCAAACAGAACAGCGAAGATTTCCACCTCGTATTTTCAGCTCACACAGGGTGCCAGTCACACCCCGCAGCTTACCTGTCTGCACGCGTAGTCGCACTGGTCACACTTGAAACGCTTCTCGTTCTTGTGAGACTTTTGATGCTGGATGAGGGCATACCGCTCGTGAAACACGGCGTCGCAGTAGCGACACTTCTTGCCCTGCTCGATGTAGGAATGCTGCTTTCGCAAATGGACACCTGGGAGCAAAAAAAAATCCAGGGCTTTAATCTCTGTGGCTTCCCAAGCTTTAAAGTCCAGCCTAGAGTCCCCTCCGTGATCCTCCCTCCCTGTGCTCTTGAGCTCAAGCCAAAAAACCCTGAAATCGTCCATTTAGGATTCAACTACAAGACTCCTAAGAGCAACCAGAACAAATTCTAGCCAGAAAGGTCTTGCAGGAGAACTCTTTTTTTCCCCATGGGATTCTAGAATTGGTTATCAGTCGCAGCCTGCACTGACACAGCGCGTTTGGTAACGTGCAATTGTCAGAACTAAAGTGTCTTGTCGACAGTTATGTTTTAAGACTACTCCGAAACACCCGGATGCAGCCAGAAACCAGGGAATACACCGGGGGAAAACAGGATTTGCTGCAAGATCAGAGGTCAGTGACAGGGCTAGAAGGCAACAGGGACACCAGCAGATAATCCCCGACAGAGGTTTTAGTCGCTTCTTTAGAATTCTCCAATTAAGAGCGTACCGCAGCTGCACAAGGTAACTTAGGGCAGCCAAAAGAATTATTACAAGAAAAATTTTTCACAGCGAACATCATTTTTGGTCCCATTGTAAACCAGCTCGTCTGCTCCCGCCATCCTCTTCAACTGCCTCTCGCTGCAGCACTTCACACTTGTCTGTACTGGAAGGGAGCCTGCCTTCCCATTACTTGGGTGACATTCTGTTTTAAAGACAGAAAGTTCTGCCAAATGGAGGCTTCTTCCTTCTCCTCAGCTGCTCCGAGCATGGTATTTTTCGCCTTCTTGTAGAATACAAGGAAAAAAAAGAGCTTCCCTGCCAGAATCACACTGAGGACTGCTCACCAGATCAAGCCTCTCCTACTGCAAGGCTGTGGGGATTTTGTGACAACCTCTCCTGCCCTGCCTGTGGCGCACAGCTCCAGCAGTGGAAAATTAAAATTGGTCTAATTTGAACCTTTAGCTCAACGAAAATACCTCTGCGTGAAATTTAATGGCCTCCAACGAGGAGGGTCAAGCCAAGCAACCTTTGTTTAGGCTCTGATCCACCTGTGGATGTGATGTCAGTCCAAGTTCACTAACTGCCTCGCACCCAATAGCCTAAAAACACTAACTTGCCTTGCCCGCTTGGAAAACATGCTCAATTTTCAAATAGTAAAAGCAACTTGTAAATTTTTAAGAGTTTGCAGCAGCTGCTGTCAGCTAGAAGTGCGTATCACCAGCCATGCAACTAAACTCATGCTTCACGTTACTAGAAATATTAGGTTAAAAATAATGAAAAAAAAAAAAGAGACAGCAGTTGGATTATGTCAACTCTTAATTTTGGGAAGAGTTTTGTAGAATCTTCAAGAAACAGCCACTTTTGTGAGGTACGTACCCAAGTCGCTCTTTCTGGCTATAACGGTATCACAGTGAGGACAGTGAAATTTGGCCACGTTCTCCGTGTGCTTCTGCAAAATGTGCATCTTCATGGTGCCGCTCTGAGTGAAGCGAGCGTGGCAGATGTAACATTCATATGGCTTCTCTCCTTCAGGAGCAGAAGGAAATAGAAAAATAAATTAAAAAAAAGGCACAAGTACTTTTAATAAAAAGAAATCTCACCACAAAGTCTCCAACAAAACCCAGAAATTTGCAACAGCCAGTTGACAGAAACGGTAACTTTAGAAAAATCTCAGATGTCTTTTTCTCTACAAGTTTTACCTCGTGTGCTTCTTTCTACAAAGAGACTCAGGTTCAATTTTTAAGCAAGAGTTAAATTATGATCTTTACTCCAAGAAGCTCGTAGAAGACTTACGTGCAGGCTGCCAAAAGACAAGTGCAATGAGATTTGGTTTTGAGGGGGGAGGGTGGGGGTTCTAAATGCTCTAAATGCAACAGCATTTCTTCCCCCTTCAATTTTAGCACTACGACTAATTCATTTGGCGCTCCAGTGCTAAACCCATCCTTGTTTCTATGGAAGAAAGAATTCTGGACCGCTGTGAACTAACATGCATGAGACACTTGTGCAACCACACTCAACTGTAAATGGCTACATCTCCAACTGGAAGTGGAACACTGATAACAGAAGAGGTTTCTTTTGTTCCTATTAGAAATGCCTGAATGTTATCACCTCAAACTGGAAAACAGAATCTTCCAAGCTCAGGAATTACTATTGGGGCATGAATTTACTAGAGCTGACAGTTCATGGTGCATTCTCTTCGGCTACAGATTTCCTAAAGGTTTTGTTTTCAACTCGATAGCAACACTTCTTTTGCTGTTTAAGTGTTAGCACACGTGGCAAACGGCCTCAGCCGCTAAAAAACCACCCCAGTGACAATACCAGAGTGGGTCCTCATGTGCCTCTTCAGTTTGTAGGTGTCCCTGCTGGCGTAGCTGCACAAGCTGCACTGGAACGGACGCTCTCCGGTGTGAGAACGGATGTGGCGTTTCAATTTGCTAACCTGGAAGTCAAAGGTAAACCCCGAGTTAGCGCAGATTGCCAAAAGGACAAGAAATCAGTCAAGAGTTTAAAGGCAGGCTATTTTTATCTTGCCACCAACCCACACAAAGGGTGCTTCGATGCCATTTTTCAGCTGCACATCGCCACTCGCTGCTGCCCGCCCCACCTCACCCAAGGACCAACTCGGTTATTCTTTCCTAATTCATGCCATGGAAATGACAGCAACATGATTTATTCAGGGCCTGGAATTATAGCACTGGAGCCACAGTGTGGGTAGGAAAAAAAAAAAAGCCCCAAAGCCCTGCTCATGCTCACTCCCTGTAGCCTTCTTCCACTGCAGATATTCCCCTTTTTCTAAAAATCACATCTTTCACCGTCTTGCAATTTCCTACTGTGCTACACAAAAGCTGTTCTCTAGCAATACTGCGTAGGGAAGCTTAATTTGCTCGAGCAGATTAGACAACCAGCCGGGCGTTAGAGAAGCTGCTTTTCCCCAATACTGAGGCAAAGGCTCTTAAATTTGGCTACAGCCACCTCTGGGCACGACCAGATACCAAAAACCTGAAGAAACGATGACAACTGTTTTCTCCAAAGAGGAAACAGACCTCATCTAGGATTTTTCTGGGCATCAATCCTCTCCAACTGTTTTCTCCCTAACTGTGGAAACCCCACCACTCGTTTCCAAGAGCAGATCTGATTTATAACTTTTTTTTTCCCCCACTTGGCGCCTTTCAAGCGAACGGCCAAAGAGGAAATGCCGAAGAACAGAGTTTCTAACAGATGGTGAATGAGCTTTGAAGCGTAAAAGGAAGCAACAATTCACTAACGTTACCTCCACACTGGCATAATCACACATTGAACATTTGAATGGTTTCTCATGGGTGTGTTTGTAGCGGCGATGTCGAACCAATTCTCCGCTGGTCACAAAGGCCATGTCGCAGTCTGGGCACTTGTGAGGGCGAGTACCTGAGAGTTTGCAGCAAAACAGGAAGGCAACAACATTCAGATTCAGTGACAAAAGAAAACAGAGGAGTTTTTTGGGGTGTCTGTTTACTTATTTATTTATTTAGTTAGTTTTAAGAGTGAAACAGAAACATTGCTCTCACGCCCTGAAAGATCAGATCAGAGCAGCAAATAATACACAAGGGTCACAACTTTTGTGTAACTGACAGATTGAACATCTCATGGAATATTCTTTCAGCGAGGAATCTTTTTCTATCACTTGGTTGTTTACGAATTTCAAACCATCCAATTAGACATAAGGTTAAGTGCACAGAGAAAATGAGGCGTATAAATTGCTTTTTTTTTTTTTTTTTTTAATGGCAGAAAGGTCACAACAAGCCCGGAGTTTACTTCCAGCTGTTACCAGTAGTTTTATACCAGAAACTTCAGAAAGGAGCAACAGCAATGTGCTACAGTTCGTAGCCACAGGTTGTATCGGTCCAGTTCACAATCTAATTTCTTGGGAGTTTTTCATTATTTTCAATTCCCTCAAGACAAGTTCGGTCTCACTCGCAGTTGACTTTTCTGCAAGCAGCAGAGGCGACACAAAGCTTTGAACCCAAGGACTAATACCCAAGAAAACCAGAAGAACATTTCTCTAATTCCAGGTCATTTCAAATAAAGCCCGGGATGGATTTTACACTGGCACACAGGGCAAGCTCTGCATCTGACCTGGCCAGACAGAAAACAACCACGTTTGTATCAGGAAAAAAAAACAACCCAGCACCACCTGGTTACTTCCTTTTCGGCTTGTTCTGCGAAGAGGAGTTAAGATTCAAGATAGAACCAACCTGGTTTTCTTTTTAAGGATGGAGAGGATCCTACAAAAAATCCCCAAACCCATGACGTACAGCAAAGCAAAGAGTACCTGTGTGAGTGTTGAGGTGGTTCCTCAGCAACGTGACCGTCCGGAAAGCCCTGCCACAGAGATGGCACTTGTGGGGCCTTTCGTCGGTGTGGCTTTTCATGTGACGGTCCAAGTTGGAACGACGCGGACAAGTGTAACTGCACAGTTCGCACTGGAATGTCTTCTTTACACCTGGCCACGAAGGAAACCATTGTTATTCTGCGCTCTGCTGCGTCCCGTAAGGGATCAGCAGGAAAAAGGAAAGATTCGTGGAGGTGTAACGATTACAAGGAACCACAGTGTAGCACTAAATCCAACCGTATATCCTTAGGGACAATCACTGCCTATGGCTGGCTTGGCTTTAATTTTCACTTCTATGCCAGCACTCGGTGTTCCTTCTCCGCTTTCAGACGGGTTTCTGAACTCAGTTTGAGAGAAAAGTCAAGCATATCTATCGCTGTATTTTGCACCATCTACTTTACACAGTAATTAGTCAGGGAACGCCCCCCCCCCGCCAGAACTAATTGTACTGTTGGTTCCCGACGTAAACCACGCAAACTCTTCCATACATCCTGCAGCAAAGAGGAGAATCTTTTCAGTCCTATTTATACAGGAGTGCTAAGGCCACAGCGTCGCACTTGAGGAAAATGAGCTCCTTCCCAGCCTACATGGAGGAGATGGGAGGTTTGCCCAAGAAACAACAAAGCTGAGCATGACCATGCAAAGAGTAAGAGACACAGGGCACAGCTGCTCTCCTCCCACTTGTATCTGCTCGGTCACCTCAAACATTTTGTAAGGTCCCACCGTAACAAACACATTTTCAAAATCCACTTGCGGGTGGGAACTTACCTTTCTTCTTAATTTTCGTGGGTTTAGGTGGCTTCATATTGCCCACCACCTTCTCCGCGTTGACCTCGGACAACAAACCCTCCTGCTGCTCCTCTTCAAAGTCATACACAGAGACATCGACATCTTTGCCCTCCTCGGTGTAGCGAAGCTTACTCTTTTTGTTTTTCTTTGTTTTTTTGGCCGGCGGCTGATAGTCTGGATCTTTTTGCCAATTGGGATCTTCTTGTGGCTGAAGTTCCCCTTGTTCCAGTGTCTCCACCTCCCCGTTTGCGCCGACTTTCACTACCTGGAAACCTTCTGGTAAAGGGAGGGTGTGACAGATCATGGGCTCCCCTTCTTGCAGGCCTCCTTTGGAAACCTCGTTCTCGTAAGCTCCCTGAAGCTCTTCCACAGATGTGGTGGCAACAGGTACAGTCACTGGTACGGGTACTTGGACCAGCTGAAGCTCCCCAAGGTTTATAGGTTGCTCTTCCATATTGACAACCTGAAGCGTTATGATCTGCGTGTCATCCACCGTGGCCTCCGTTTCTTGAGGCACGGCGCCCTCCATCACTTCGGTCTTCATCTGCAGGAGGGTTGGATCCAGCTGCTCCATCATCACCATCTGCACGCCGCTGTTGACATCCTGCACCACCTCGCCTCCGTCCGCCTGGTTCGGCGGGATGTGACAAGCATCGTCCTCCTGCCCACCCTCGCGGCGCCTCTGATAGGTTTTTCTCTCTTTCCCTTTAATAAAAGTTTCCGATTCCTCCACAATAGCTTCGACTGCCTCACCTTCCATTTCACCCTCCTGCTGTGAGAAGAGAAGAAAAAAGAATGAACTCTGTGCACCACCCAACTTATTTTAACCAGAGGGACAAGAGGTCTTGTTGAAAACAACCAGTTCAACAGCAACGTGTTGTAATCCCATTCAGGTACAAAAATAACGTGCAGTTAAAAAGCAAAACGCCAACCTTAACTAAATATTGCATTTTAGAACTGCACAACTCTTCCAAGAAGAAAAAGCACCAAGATGTGAGCACAAGAACTGAAGGCTCCCTCGTTCTGTGAGAAAATACGATTTTCCTGTACATTTAAAACTTCTCTGAAGAGGAAAAACAAAAAAGAAATAATCAAGTTGGTCAGCTATAACCCTCCTAAGCAGCCTGGAGTTCGATTTTGGCTCCCTGGCACCCAGAGGAAGAGGCACGGTGCCCTCTTCGGGTGGAATGAGCCACAGCAGGCAGACAAGGCTCGGAAGAATGTTTTACTTCCATTTAAATTACATGAACTCAGAGTCAGAGAATGTTAGCGATGAGGCCTAGGTTGGATCTATTAATTTACTCACAAACAAACAACAAATACCAAAGCTCGGCGTTTCGGCGGGCGTTAACTGTAACTCTGAAAATAGTTGTGTTTTTCCTCCCCCTCAGGCCACCCAGCGTTCCTCTCAGGGTAAAATACAGAATTCCTGTATTCTGACTCTGTGGGAAGGTTGTTTTAGGAGGAAAAAGAGCTGAAAGAAATTATCATTTTGGCCCTTTCCCCCCCCAAATGAACGTAATAAAAATCATGGTAAAGGAGTATTTCGCAAGTCTGCCTGCGTTCCAGGTGGTTTACTTTGGAAAAAGAGCAGCAGGTTCCACAAGCACATCAAACACATCCCCTGCACTGAGACAGAACTTCTTATATCCATCACTTAAGCGTTAAAAACACACCAAGGTACTGCTGAAACAAGTACCAAAAACGCCAGTTTCCTTACAAACCTCGCGATAAGGTTCTGATTCCAATTCCCCATCTGTGAAGAGCTTTCTGCGTTTTGTCATTCACCAGCCAACAGCTAACCATTTCACCTGCCTTAACGCTCAAATCTCGTGTCAACGCTGCTTCCCAATATCTACGCGTGCTCATTTTTGAGCCACGTAAGCACAAAACAGCTCCCTTCGCTTTAAGAATGACAAGACACATGCAAGCCCTTGTTTTTTCCTGCCTTTTTGAGCATCCTCCACTCCTCCTGAGAACTACACAGCGTTCTTCACCCTGCTCAGACTAAGGACATCTATTAACGCCTGACAGTCACGGCGGCGCGGGCAGCAGCAGGCTCCAGAGGGCACCAGATACCCAGAAATGCTGACATATGGCTTCATGTTCACTTCCACCCGCGGGGATCCGGCCTCTCCTCCTCCCCTTTACTACCCAGCAGCTTTTTTTTCTCTCCAGTCGGAGCAAATCCATATGGACAAACAGCTGAAGCACACGCAAGATGATGTAAGTACTTAACGTGAGGCAGCAGGCGAGCGGGAGGGAGGGCTGGTCTTTGGCCTTACGGCGACTGCGAGACAATCAGAGAAAACTGTCCTGGGTTTTTTTTTCCAATTATCTCAAGTATTTGCAGAGAGAAGGCGGCTCTTCAGGTGACCAAGTCTCTGAGCAAGAAAACGCAGAGCTAAATAGAATATAAGAACGTGGTAAATGGCTGAGAGGGGGAGTAACACAAGTTTTAAGATGGAAAGGGGGGGAAAAAAAAAAAGAAAAAAAGGGAAGAGCTCATCTGTGAAGCAAATGCAGTTTCATTTTGGTGCCTTGCAGAGGAATGGAGCAGAGGTCAGCAACCTCAATAAAAGGACAAGCAGCTCTAAGGAGCAGCAGGGCTCTCACAAGGACCTTCACTGGAAACAAACCTGCTCACTGACCCGAAAGCGAGCCAACGGGCCAAGATTTGCCAGCAGGCAAGGGTCCTGCAAGAAGCAGGTGCAGCGGTAAGAAAGCTTCAGCTCCCACAGTTTCATCTCGCACACCAGAGAAATCTTGCATCCACCATGGAAAAGGTGAAGATTTTGGCAAAGGGCTCATATCAGGAAGATTTGCCAACCTTGGCTTTACACCGAGACCAAATAAACACGTGCCGGCAAGGCTTGGCTTAAAGGACGCTCTCACACGGAGGGGCGTGTGTAAAATAAGCCCGAGGACTCGTAACGAAGAACTAAGGTGCCCTCGTTTCTTGTGTCTCCCTATTTTTGAGACTTCCATCTCTCACACCCGGAGAGTTCTGCCAAAGCCAGAGCCCGAAGCAGGAGCCAGGCGTGCCTCGGCTGTCCTCCAGCGGCGAGCCAACTGCACTGCAGCAGCACGGCCGGCGTCCCGCTCGCCCCGAATCCCACATCCAAATTTCAGCGTGCCCGTGAACTAGCCTGTTCCTTTCAGCACATTAATCTGAAAACTGGTTTGAAAGCAGGATCTTGTCAGCAGGGGAAGGGTTTATAAAGAAAAAAAAAAAAATCAAAAAACTTAGAAACCACAGCACATTAACAATGTACCATGAAAATACAGGAAGATACAGAAGGAGTCTTGATTGATGTCCTGGCCACCACCAAAAAATCTTGCCAAACTGCCAAGATTGCCCAAGAAAGCACAGATTTTCAAATTAAATTACTTCTAACTGGGTCTCCTATTAAATAAGCCCTCTGGCAAGACTCTCCATCTCTGCTGCTGTTGCCTGTCCATGTCGCTTCTCAGTAAAACATCTGCTACCTTTTATGCTTTCTATTTATTTTTTTAAACTTAATCCTCCTTTTCACAAAGTGGGGTTTAGAGGAAAGCTTTCTATTTATCGGAGGAGTCACCAGAAGATGCCATCAATTCACTAGATGTGACCTTGCAGCTCGCTGAGGATTTTCCATTTCCACTCGTTTTTACAGAAGTGGATCTCCCTCAGCTTTTTACAGATTTAATACTCCTGGAAACTACTCAGCCAAGCTCCGAGAAAAAGTTTCTAATATTTCAGAGAACACGTGCTGTTGACTCTGACTGAGACCATTCCAAGAGAGCACTAGGAATAAAAACTGCTGAACAGATTTATTTTTTTTTTTCCTACCATTCTCTCAATCTTTTATTTCTGGCTTTTATCTTCATCTCTCTTCCTACCACTTGCTGTACCTCATCCCAACGGCTTAGCTCCGCAATGACTGAATCTAAAGAGGAAAACAAAGGTTAACCCCAGCTTTCTCAAATAACTGACGGGCAGCTCATCAAAAAATAACCCTGAAACAAGCCAAAATGAGATGGGGCAGGGAGCTGATACAACTGACACCTTATTACAAGGAATGGAATTAAAAGGCTGCTGGAATTCAGTGCCAATAGCCCCAAAGGAGAAAGTCTCAGCTCACGGCCCCTTCTGGGTACCCTCTGAATGCCACTCTTAAGTTTTTCTAGCTTGATTATTTATAATAAAGCTACTGTCACAGGGAGGCATCTGCCTGCCTCTCAATGTTAAAAAACCCAAACCCTGAACTGCATCAAGCTTCACAGACCAAGCAACAGCAAAATGTTCCTTTTTTTGCCACGCAAGGCGCAGCCACTAAAAGCTGCAGGACATTCAAAGCAACTGAAAAGTAGATTTAGTGCTGTAACATACAGTTGACACGAGGAAAAAATAATAATAATAATAAATAGAAACAATGAAGCCAAATTCTCGCTGTCAATAAATTTTCGGTACTTGTAAAATAATGGAACTATCAGCAGCCACATTGGTGCACACAAACAAACAAGAAAACAAACCACCACCGCTCTGCAACACAGTCAGACATTGAACTTAAGTCAATCCCACTCCAAAATTGTGATGGCTTTATTAATTAGAACTGACACCTGAGTGGAAATAAAGCATTACGCTAAAAAATGGGAGGCTTAACATTTCTCCTGCATACCCTGTGAACCTCTCAAAGCTCAAAAGAGGAATTAGGTACAAACTTCGCCTACGAGTTTACAGTTATGCAGTATTTCTGCCATTTAAACCAAGAGAAAAAAAATTAAAAGAAAAACCAAAACATCATAGAGGGTTTATGGACAAACAGGCTTCCATCCGTGCTTGTTGCAGCCAATATTTATGTCTAATTATTTAAGGACATGAGGAGACACAAAGCAACAGCAGGAGGTAGGTGTGTGTGCAACCCCTTCTCGAAGATCCCCTCTCCCCATTTAAGGTCCTCTCTTCCCACTGAAAAACGTTCTCCACACAGTGTGGCACCAGAATAAAAATAAAATAAATAATAAATCCCCAAAGAGCTCTGCAGAGGGACAAGCATCCTCCCCCGGCAGGGTTTGCCTTTGTACAAAAGTTTAATAACCTTGTGTTGAATTCCTTAGAAATCCATTTTCTTCCTCTCTTTTTTCCTTTTAAAGGTAAGTCTAGGAACATGAAACTACCTGATGAAGCTCAGCAAAACTTTTAAGAGCAGGTAGCATCCCGTGAACAACTTGGGATAGGATATTTTCAAGGTGCAAAACGTGAAAGATTTACTATCAATGGCAGAAACTAGAAAGCTGGG
This sequence comes from Trogon surrucura, assembly GCA_020746105.1. Lineage (NCBI taxonomy): Eukaryota > Metazoa > Chordata > Aves > Trogoniformes > Trogonidae > Trogon > Trogon surrucura. The sequence goes on from CM036629.1 coordinate 7,926,564, forward strand.
CTAAGTTTCTTTTTCATTAAGTAATTTCCTCACATTGCAAATGCAAAAAAATGTCATTTGCCTACTGCATTAAAATCCATATCCACTGGTTATGACTGCTATGCCCACCTCCAGCTGTTCTCTCTCATTTCCTCTTTGCCACTTTTAACACTGGCACTGAAAACAAGAAAAAACAATGAAAAATCAAATATACCCGCTTCACAACCACCACAGCTTCAAATTAATTAATTAAAAAAATCCAAATTCCCACAGGAATGCTCGGGCAGAGGTAAGGGAGCAGCCTAAAGGTGCTGGGGGCAGCTTCGTGCCATCCTGCCACCCACCAACGCTTTCTTTCCAGCATCCCCTGGGTCACAGCCAGCTTGTGGGCGCCTTCTGGTTTAAATCCGATGGCACTTAAGCACCATCAAACCCACACCATACTATTTGGTTCAATTAGCTGTTAATTGAGAGCCAAAGCCACCCGTTCCTCAGGCAGAGGTGAAGGTAGCACGCTTTGGGACAGGTGTTATCAAAAATCATCTTTACTTTTGACCTTTCCGGACTCCCAGGAACGCAGCCAAGCCACCTCCCTGGCTACTGGACACTCCTTACCCACATCAGGGTAACATCAGAAAACATCACTTTTTCCACAATTACTAAGGATGAAGTTAACCTGTTGCTTGGGATCAAGAACTCCACGGAAGACACGTGCAAGATACGAAAACACAGTAATGCAGGCCCCCAGCAAGACAGAAGGAAACTCAATTCCACATCTGCATTTGCAGAACAAGCTCCCTCTTAATCCTTGCACCTGACAGCAACAAAAGGGCCCAGAATCCTGGCTCTTCCAGAACTAACCCTGCTAAATTCTGCCGCAATAAGCTGGAGCCTGCAACAGAGGGGAAAGCAGAACACGAGAACGTCAACCGCTCGCAACGTGCGTTGTGGAGAAAAATAAATCACCTGGCAACAAATCCCACACGCACTCAAGTCACTTGAGCTATAACTAACTTTTGATTTGATGTGTTAAGCTTCAACCTTCAACAAGGAAACAGCCTGGTAAAAGCATTTCAGCTTTATTTATGGAAGTATCCTTTTCCCCGCCCCCCCCTTGGTTTTTTTTGCCTTTCAAGGTGGAGAATTAAAGTTCTATCACTAGTAAATATTCTTGTTCTTAAATCTTCATTCTTTTTCAGTTTCTCCTTCCTATCTAACATTGTTTGAAATTTTAGTCTTAAGTTTTCCGTATTTCTTCCAATATCTGCTAGGGCAGCCTCACTACATGACACCAGTTCTTCAATCCTGCGCAGAATTCTCTAGCGGAAGCGGGGAAACACAAATGAGACATTTCCCTATCAATAATTTCTTTTGGCAACATTTCTCAAGACAGGTGTTCTGTTTCACTAACCTGACAGCTCATTTCAGAAGGACAATTTTATCAAGTGTGAAGTACAGAAAGATTAACACCTTAAGAGTAGCAGTCATAGAGGAATTCAGTTTCATCATGAAACTGATTATTTCCTTTTACAATTCTTCATAACACAAAAGGGATGAATCTGCTCACAAAAAGACCACCGGGATACTTACTTGAGAACAACAGATAATTCAGGGTAAAATAAAATCCTTTAAAATCCACTGTCACAAAAAAAAAAAATAGTCTAATCCCATAGGTAAATGTTGGAAAAGGTTAGTAGTTTTATCAGCAAGTATGTGGTTAATTTAGGTTTTCATTTAGGCTACTGGCAAACTGCTAACAGGAAAAAAGTGTTCCTTCAAAAATCAGTCTGAGCAGAGCAAGATTTTTTTGGCCATCTGGTTCAGTGCTGCACAATATCAAAAACAGCAACACCAGAAACTGCCACACCTGGGGAAAAAAAAAAAAAAAAAAGAAAGAGAGACCAGCACAACGAGTTTCATGGCATTCCAGAGACTTCCCAACAAGCTGCAAGGCTTTGGATTTTGTTTTCCTCTAAGGCTTCAACCCAGATGAACAAGTAGCCAAACCCAAACTTTTGGGGAACTGCTCTTCCTTTTCTCTTTGGGAGAGCACTCATTAAGCACCGATGCTCTGCCCACGTGAGGGAACTCAGGCTTCAAATCGGGGGAGCAGGATGGTGACACGGGTCCCAGCCTGTGTGGTAACTCTTAGTCACCTCACAAATGACACCCTGATGCACCTCAGGAAAACTTAAAAGTCAGTGCTATAGTTAACTTAATGTCAGGCTGTCAAACGTAGAGGTGTAGCTGGTGCAGGGACAGGAAATTCCAGGAGAGTTTGAGACACCTACTGCAGAAAGGGTGGTGGACGAGACAGTCCCGGAGCTGAAATTAAGCCATCCTTGCTTTTGAATCAGAGAAAAGTTCCTCTGAATTCACGAGCCTTGGAACACATGTAAACAGAATCAAACTCTGGGCAGAGGCCCACACGCCTTTTTAAGTGGCTTAATCCATTTTAGACCCACACCTAATTCAGTTGGACTTGTGTTCCAAATAGTCTCACAGGCCAAGCCCACAAAAGGTTAACTCAACTTTGGAGGAAATAACCCTTGGAGGTGGAAAACCAGGAGCAAGGTCCCATTTCCAACCACACTCACTCTGTCAGAGAAGCCATCCCTGCCTTGAAACCGCCCCCTCCTCGCACGTCACCCCAACTATTCCTCGCGTCAGCACGAGGGTATCTAACACTGCAGAGCTAACTGGTCAGGAAACTACGGGGGGCCAGAACTCACCCGGCCAAAAAGATACTTATTCCCATCCCAACCAGGTCTCTGGTGTGCCCAAATGCTCAGGCCAGCCAGAAGAGAAGCATGGTAAAAGGGCTTCTTCCAGCGTAAGCTTTAAGTGTTGAGGAAACTACTGCCTCGGCACAGAATGCACACCACAATTTAAACCCCCTGAATTTACATTTATGTTCTTGACTCTTCTGCACTTCTGCCTGGACTGATTTGTTCGCTTCATGCTGGCTACTCTTCATGCAGCTCCTGATGTCACAACACACTCTGGAACAGAACAGGTGAGGCGTACTAGTGACACTACATAAAAGAGAAAGGGAAGAGAAGGGGGAAAAAAAGAAAGCACTGGTTGAATGTTTAATGCTTGTTTAACAGAACACGTGTAATCCCACATCTCTAACAAGAGCAGCACTGATAACTGCTTGAGGAGCCCTCCACTTATTGAAAATACTCATTTGGTTTTGTTTAAGGCTTTTTTTAATCGGCTTTAATACTTTACAAACTCATTTTTACAAACTCTTCTCAAACTCCTTTCCACTTACGGTTCTTACAACGTCAACCCACACACTCCTCGCATCAAATTAAGAGTTGCAATAAGACATTTTAGAGCTGGTTACGCCTACTTCAGGTGTCCTTTTCTTCCCCTGCTGTGGAATGCCGAAAAACCACGACCCCAAAGCAGGTTTTACTGATAAAGGGGTGTAAATAACAGTTAAGTATAGCCCCTTGCATACTGTCAATGGACAGAGTAACCAGATCAGCTCTAACACAATTCTAACCGCAGTACCCTGAGGAAGAACAGCCTCAGCTCGTTGAAGAGCTGCGAAGTGTTACCCTTTATCAATTAAGAGTCGAAAAACATTCACTTTTAGAGAACTAAAATGTTTCCAAGGCAGCACTTTATTTCTCATCACTAATACTTTTCAGTCCTTGGCGTGCAGACATGCTAAAAACCCTGGGAAAAGCAGGCAACTCCTCAGCAGTAATTCTCCAAGCGAGGCACACATCTTTGCAGGGCCAAGCAGTGTTGAATTTCACACTAGTGCTACACCCTTTGAATTTAAATACTTCTACCCCTCCCAGTTCTTCCAGTAAAAGGCACTCAAGCCTGGGTTCCTGCTGCATTTTTCCCTCTCAGCAAGTCTATTTTTAATTGTTTATCAGCTTCAAAGAGTGTTACTGATAAGAAGTTCCTTGGAGCCATGGATGCTCAGCGATAGTGAGCTTAAAAAAAAAAAAAGCACATTTGGAATTGCTCTCTTTTAGTTTTAACACATACTCTGTAAAAACCCTGCACGCTCTATACGTTCGTTCACTGACCGGGAAAGGGGATGCTCAGAGGTTACGCGGGGTGTGCTAAGGGCACACAAAAAATGCTGACACAAGCTGCATCCTTGCCAGGTTCGGCGCTGGCGAGCGCCTGCACACAGCAGTGATGGGCATATTAAATAGTTACCCTTAGTAGTGAAGTTTTTATTCCTGATTTGTAACCCTGGAGAAGAGCACAATTTCCTAAACCTTCAAAACTTTTAACTTAACATGGAAAAGCCTTAAGAGTGAAGGACTTTTCCATACAGAAGACAACTGTGTCATCTCCAAAGCTTCTTCTCTGGACAAGAGACACGAGTCTCTTGAAGAGTCCTCAACTGAACAGAAGTATCCTTTTACCTTCTGCTACTCTTTATCTTAACTTTGGTTATCCTGAAATGTTTCATCAAGGAACAGTTTTCTTCCACTTTTCCAAACCTGATCTTCTGCTCAGCAAAGTAACTTAACAGTGGAAAGATCTGTTTGGAATAAACATGAGATCCAACCTCTTAGTAGAGGAAAAAGGGAAACAAAACCAGCCACAGATCTTTTCTACACTACAGGAAACACAAACTCATGACGGTTTACGGGGTATCTGCAGATTACAACTGATGGCGAGTTACGACAAGGAGCAACCATCTCGCCTTATAAGACATTGCCTCTGCTTATGGAAGTAAGTGCCTGGAGTCATTTTGAAGAGATGTTTGGAAGCAAGAAGCTCTGGTGCCGCTCAAGAAGTATCAAACTCCTAAGAGACAACCCAAGGAGCAAAGTTTCCCAGTGCTGCAAACATATGGACTTCAAAAAGGCAAGGCATATTCATTCTGATCTGCTCCACAGTAACGTCCCAGAGGAAAGGAAAGCCACTCCTACCCTCCTTTACTGACTGGCAAGGTAGCCTGCTTCTGTTACAGGAGCTGGTGTATTTTCCCTGCATCAATTTAAATTCCAATCAGAATCTTTGACAAGCTTGGAGGAAAACAGGGATAAGCTGGAAATGTAAGCGCTCTGTGCATCCATTTTTGAGCTTAGTACAGGGGAACGAGCCCATCAGAGGGATTCTCAAACAGCCGGAGAACAAGACCGACAAGAGCAGACTGACACAGGAGAGGACAAAGGGGAGACTTTGCCGCTGCCTTCAATCCCCTGACGGGAGAGCAAAGAGAAGATGAAACCCCACACTTGGGGCTACACAGAGAAAGGACAAGATGAAACAGGCAAGCTGCAGCCATCAGAGTAGTCAAACATGGGAGCAAGTTGCTCAGAGATGTTGTGGGAAGTCTAAACTTCCAGCTACTGAAAAAGTTTGCTAAATACAACCCTTAACAAGCTCACCTAACTTCAAAGCCTGCCCTGCATGGAGCCAGGGGTACCACAAGAAGCCCCTCCCAACCCTTATTATTTTACCATATGTAAGACGAAGGATACACCTAAAACTTCACACGCAAAAGAATGACGTTTGTTTTTTCCATCTATGCAGTTGAAACTAAAATGCTCTTAGGACAGAGAGATTTACTGGTCTCAGCATTTGCTTCCACGCAAGTTCTAGAGAACCCGGAACACTTTTGCAATGCCTCCAACACCAGAGAGTTATTCAACTAACACACGCATCTACAGTTGTTCTCAGCAATCTATTAGCAACCTACACTTTTTTGAATACACAAAGCCACAAATAATTTAAGAGAACAGCATCAGAAGAGCACAGACTTCACATTATCATTGTTTAGGAGACACAAAATCACGTAGGATATGAAGCCAAAGAAGGGCTGTACAAAGACCAACATCAGACAAGGCTCCTACGTGAACTTCAGACAGAAAAGCTGACAAGAGACCTCACTGTTTTTTCTTCTTATAATTCGCAGGAAAAAAGCCAGAACCACGATGAGGAAATCTATAAACTAACAACAAAACAAAACAGAAGAATCTGTCTTTGAAGAAATAAGGGCTGCTGTGGTTTCTTTTCCTCAGAATCTTAGAGAGGTTGTATCTCGAGTGCCAGAAGGTGGCTGAAAAGGCTCCCTGGCTGCCAGCCCATTTGAAGAGGTAGCTCTAGGACAAGAATGGTAAAACATCGCATCGACCAGCGACTCCACTGGATCAAGTACTTCTAACCAGGGAGAGCTGGGCTGACAGCACAGCAAGACAAATTTTCAGTGCTGTCTCCCTCCTTTGAACCTGGTCGAGCCAGAGGAAACATCCCTAAGGATTTGTTTGCACAAGCCACTCAAAGCAGACGTCTCCAAAACCATCATGTCAGGCAAGTCAGACATCTGAATATTTGATAGTCTGCTCCGTCACACTGTCATGGAAGCTGCCAAACTCTTCTTCATGTAGGTCAAAAGGCTGGTAGAACAGGTAGAGGATGCAGCTGCTTCAGTGGGACAAAACTATTTCCACAGGCACTACAGGAGCCAAGTAGTAGCTACTCCAGGCTCACATAAAGCTCTAGTAGCTCAGAGGAGGCAGGTGTCAAGAGCAGTCGTTGCCAAGCAGGAAGGAGAGGGACATTAATACAGAAGGTAGGCAAGGATCAAGTAATCAGTGAGTACCTTTTCAGTATTGCCACAGGAAGCGACAAATCTCTCTTCAAAGATGAGAAGTGGCAGTAAGTTATATACTCAGTAGGAATGCTGGGTAACACTAACTTCTTCCATCCTCCAGAAAGAAAAGAAAAAAAAAAGTTTTAATAATCTGGTAAGCTTTGACTGAAACTACCAGCCTTCAGAAATTTGATTAGTCTTTCCAAGCTGTAATCTGAAAACCTCCTGAAGCGCCCCTAAAGCGTTCTCTCGCAGCAGATACTGGGAAAGCAAAACCCAAGTTTAGATGGCACCTCCACTGCAAACAGTTCAGCACACAGGAGAAAGCTATTGCTTTAAAATATAGTATTGTTATACTACATTGGACACATATAAGCCAAAAAGGGGCATTTGTAATTCAGTAGCATTTCCCTCTTTCATTTCGTATCTCTGGATGTTGGAGGCGGTTTCAAGGGAACAGCTTTGAGAATTGAATACAAGGAGACCAAGAAACTGAACAAGAAGTTGAAGCAATTGGCCAAAAATCACTCCTGGTTCTGCAGCCATGAAAGGCTCTTCCAGGAGCTGGTCCAGAGCAACGACATCTCTTTCATCATTAAACAACAGGACAATTCAATTCCCTTAACAGTGATTTTAAACATACAGCAAAGTTTACGACTCTATTTGAAAACAGTGAAAAAATATAAATGCTTAAAAATATCCAAACGCTGCCATTACTACTTGTGGCCTCAACTATCCTTTCAGAAAATGTTTACTTCCTCCAAAATATTTCAGGGCACGGCTCCGCAAAGGCTTACGCCAACCTCAGAGCCGCAGTTTATTCACATCCACTTAGATCTAGTTGCTCCCCGCAAAACAAAAATCACCCAACCTGGCGACACAATTTTCAGCATGCAAAGGGAAGGAAACAGGGTCACAGCAGCCCTCACGCAACTTTATTTTCCAGGGAGACCATGACTTTTACTTCCCTAAATGCTTCAGTGTTATTCCCAACCATAAATTCGCTTGTAAAGGTTTTACCAATAGGTTTGGAGGGAGAAAAAAAATGGCATAAAATAATTTATTTCCTCAACGCAAGCCTAAGAAAAAGTGAAGCCATGCAAGGACAGATCAGGGTCTGCTGATCAGCCCCATCCCAACACCCAGGATTAAAGGATCTTCACCTTTGGACCTGCTAATCCCTTTTCTGAACCTACGGTGTCTCCAAAGCCTCTCACCAAAATAGGTTTTCCACTGATCGTGGTGTATTTTCTCCGTTTCATCCTCCTACAGCTACAGGTTCACATCAAAATCACTTCACGTGCCTAAAAAGTTGGCCTCCGGACACAGACCAGATTTGTAGGAAAAACACAAGTGGCAGGAGCAGAGCCCCCCTGTTTGCCTTCCTACAAACGGCCAAGAGGAGTCGGAATTGCCAAACTTCTGTCGAAACGACCATCCAGAGGAGCACACGGATTGCACCGAGACAGAACTCTTAAGCTTAATTTTCCCCCTTTCCACCTTTTAAAAATAAGCAAAACACAAAAAGTACTTTTAGCTTTCAGCAATCTTCACCTCAAGAGGCTTAGTCCACCGTCAGGCTACTCACTGTAACATTCCAGAGAGCTCCAAGCACGCAACACTTGTGTCAGGTCTCACATGATGCGTGATCATAGCTCAAAATTAAGTGTTGTTCACTCCTTCTTCCACAGCTTTACTCTCCCTAGTTTCATTCCTTAATTCAGTGTTTCACTCAGCACCCGCTTTAAAATGAGGATCACTGCACACAAAATTTCACACGAGGCGTATAAGCACAACATATAAACTAGGATTCCATGCATAATTTTACGTAACACAAGGGATTTATATAAAGCTCTATTTTTTCTGAAGCAGATTCCACAAAAATCACCTTTGTTTTACCCTCACCACGTATTTTCCACGCTCTGAACCCCTTCAGTGATAAAGGCCAGGGACTGCCTGGCTGGACAACAGCCCTGCTGACAAGGTTTTGGGCTACTTGGTGGCCAGCAAGCTGAACGCTGGCCGGCAGCACGCCCTGGCAGCAAAAGAGTAACACTTATCCTGCCAATCACTAACGCTACAGCCACAGACTGTACTTTATTTATTTATACAGCCACAGGTTTGGACTAAACACACAGGAGATTATTTCCATACACCTCTAATACATGACGTAAATGCCCCCTTATCACGTTCTAGATGTTGAAGAAGTCCTGAACTCATTTCTGTTCAACAAGAGGGAAGCTGGAAGTAAAGAGAAGCAGCTCCCCATGTTTTTTCTTTAGCATGATCACCAAGTCTGACCTCTTATAAATAAATTACAGTTCTCTAACTGCTTATGAAATAAAAGTAGTTCAGTACCTTGCAGCCAGCTGAAGCAATTTTCAATTTTTTTTTGCCACAATCTTAAGAAATTAAACGCGCGACTGCTCTTCATATTATAATCCAATGGTTAATCACCTTCCCTGGGAAACATTTTGTCTTAATTTGAATTTATCTCGCTACAAACATAACAAGGATTTGTCAGCAAGATTCAGATAAAGCTCACTAACATCCCGAACTATATTGCCAGGCAGATATCCAAGGACTCCAAGCAAGCCACCTCTTGGTTTTCCTGAGAAGCTGCGCAGTGAACTCTTTAACTGCGTTATTTCTTTGCTCTCAACCAAACTGGAGACAAATCCCCCTCGCAGCAGTTTTGTTTGGTTGGTTTTTAAGTGCCAAAGCCGGAACGGCACGTAACATTTTGGTAACAACTTCGACCCACCCCACAGGGGCAATGCCGTGCCTCTACTGCTTCCACTAACACCCCCAAGAACCACATCAGCTTCTTCATCGCAGAATCGCCTTGGAAACCCACGTTTAACCGTTGACCCGTCACGACTCCACAAGGCCGTTCAGCCACTGCTTTCTAGGGGATCACGTGCCTCGATTTAAATTCGGCTGAACTGCCCCGCCGCCGGGCGCGCAGCTTTACGTGCGGCACCTGCACCTCCACAGACCCGCTTCACGACAGCTGCCCGAGCGCTACTCGCCTTCCCACGACCCATGAGCTTTTATCACGCCGAAGTTTTACGTCGGTGGGCTTTTTGCATCAAGAAAAATCAGTAATAGAAAAAAACCACGACAAGCAATTACTAGTTTTTTTGCTGAACGTCCACGGGAACTATTCAGTCTTGTATCCCTCCCCAGGCTATTCCTGAACTGAGCGGCATCTACTGATACTCACTACTGAGTTTTCTATTCTGTAAGGCCTTCAAGAGGGACACCTTTAAAATAGCCAAATAATACTCATTTTCACTAAGATCCATCACATACTTTTCTCCCCTTAATTCTGTACTAAGAATAAATGGGAAAGCTGGTAATAATACAAATTATCTTCCCATTTACCCAAGGCAGGGCAGGGGTTTCTGCACCCCAGCTGCCGTGTCCACTCACTCCATCTCTTCTAACAGAGGCACCTCAGCGTTTCTCCAACCTCCTGGAATTTCCCTGGTGTTCCAAAGGGTATCGACTTCTAATCCTACAGCTAGGGACATTCCAGGGACAGCAGTGGGGAAAAAAACACCCTCACAGGCCAAGGCAAACACCTCTCTCACCTCCCAACGTACTTGGGTGAGGGGAGTTTGGGTTTTCAGGTTTATGTTTTGTCTTGTGTTTGTCTCTGAAATTCCGGAAAGGGGGAGTAAGGATTACTTTAACATCCCAATTAGTTCTTTATAGAGTTGGACCAAGCTAATTTCACCTCGACTTCACAGAAAGCTACTTTACCTGCTGATGTTTGAGACACAAACAAGCTTCTAATCATGGTATTAATACAGACAAAGGTGTATTTCACGCTCCAAACAATCTGTGATTTGGCTTCTGTTTTGTTAGAATTTGACAAGTTCAGTGATGCCAACACAATTTTTTTAGATTCTGGGGAAAAAAGGAGAGAGGTGAAAAGACTTTAGCTCACAATCTTTTTAGGTTTGAGCGAAGCTTTTCAGTGAAACCCACAAAGCCTCAGAAACTTCACGAGTGTTTTGCTGCGGCAGAAAAATAAGATGATGCCGGCGGCTGACCGACAAAAAGAAAGTATTTGGGCACGCTGCCCGAACTACAGGGTGCAAAGAAAACACCCCGCTGCACCGCTACCAACTGAGCAGCCCTCCCCTGCATCACCTGGTGAGCAAATCCTTCCTGATCTCTGTGCTTCTTGTGCTTTTAAATGCTTTTCAACACACCCGGCCTCACCTCTTTAACACCTCCTCCGCACAGCGCGCCGAAATCCTCGGGCAGCAGCGAGCAATGGAGCGGGAGGACTGGACCTGCAGGGTCTCTAAGAACAAACCTTTCCCTAAGAAACGCAGCTGCCAACATCTACGACTCACAACTTCATCTGTAGGGGTAGTTAATTATTCTTCAGGAATCTGCTCTATCACAGATCTCCCCTAAGCAACGCATGTTAGCTGCTCCGTTCTTGACAGCTGTCTGTCCTATACTTCTGCATTTTTTACCTGTCAAGAATCCTATTGGAAAGACATCACGACTTGTTTCCATGTTTTGGTAACACCAAACCAGGGGAAGCTTCACGTGAGGTTTAATTTTGATGAGGAACCAAAACTGAGTTGGTCAGCGTAGGGTTACCCGAATGTTAATAAGAGCTGGAAACTAAACCTTCCTACCTACCTCATATTCATTCTACTTTTCTTTTCGAGGTTATTTTTGTTAACCAGAAAATGCCGAGATCACTCATCTGAGTGGTTACTATTTAGTTTTGATATTAAATACACTGAGGATAAGCATCTCTCGTCTAATTCCTGTCAAATGAGGGATTATTGGAGAGAAGTGGGGAAAGCAGCAGAATGGGGTGTTTTAAATGAAATTAAAATATCCTTTAGTACGAAAACCCCCAACACTGCCAGCTACAGTTGGGTCAACAATTCTAAGTTTTGGCCAAAAAATAAAAAGAAAAAAAAAGCCATGTTCTGAGCCATTTTTCAGCTGTAAATATGATCTTTGAGTAAAAAAAAAAAAAAAAAAAAAAAAAGGGAAATTTCCTGGATCTGTGCACATCTCAAAGACCACGCCGCTCTGCAGAGCAGTAGAGCTCGATACTGTAATTGAAATCTCAAGGTTTAGTACAACAAAGACTGAACTGGGCATCTGAACTAGAGCCAAACGGATGAACGGAGGTTTAAAGTTAAGCAAACAAATCAGCACAGTTCAGTAAGTTAAGGCAAACAGAACGACCAGCGAGTCAAAGCTTTGGTTTCTTTCAGCTCCGGCGTGGAAGCAGAAGAGCAGCAGCTCGGTGTGTGCAGGTAGCAGCGGGGCTGTTACTTATCACACCCATTTCTGGAGCACATACAAGCGCAGGAGGAAGGAGTGTTTGCCGTCCTAATGCTCCTATTAGTCAGTCAACCATTCCCCCTCTGCTAAGGGAGGAGCAAGAGTTGCCAAGATAGGGAGTTTTTAGGCAAATATAATCAAGATACATAATACATCTGAGTGTCCAAAAACCGGTTCAGAGAGAGGAAGAGCTGGTCAGAGCTCAGCACTGCTTGATGAGGCATCATTGAAATGATGAAGCAGTTTCTTCATGTAGGGAGATACCTAAAGACGAGAGGCGATGCCTGTTACTCTAGATCCTTCTTGTTCTCCTGTACTATTTCCTACAAAACACCTTCTTAAAGCTTGTCACAAGCGATGAAGGATCTGTCAGAGTAGCAGGGATAAGGGCAAGGAAGAGGCTGGCCCTTCTCAGAGAGCAAGTAAACCTAATCGATACATATTTATATATGTATTAAGTGCCTCTCACTATAGTGATAAACATTCTTTGGAACGAGTCCGACAGCAGAGGTAAGACTCTGACTTTCAAACACCCTGGTTAGAAAAGCAGGAGTTCTTGGACAAGAAGGACTAAGGGCAAGAGAAGAAATTACGTTCCGGTGTAGGCTCCGCGAAGAAATTCCTGAGCAAGTTAGTAATCACACATAATAATTAGATTTTTCAGGTAAATGCTGAATAAACACAAGAACAGCGGGGCTCAGCTCCTGGCGTTTTCAAGACAACGGCGACGGTACCGCAGGAGGCAGGTACCGACCTGCGGCCCCCAGAGCTGCCAACGACAGGCACCAACGATCCTCGGTTCCTACTCCAGACACAGCCTGCTAATACGAAAGGCAGCTCCTGAAATAGCTCTTTTCCCCCAGTAACGCAGCAGGCACGAGCTGCCAGCAAACTTGACGCCGTCGTGACAAGCTTCCCCAAGCTGCGTCCAAATTGGACGAGGCTCGCCGTATTATTTCAGGCCGCTCCAGGCTTTCAGAGCTCGAGTTTCGCACCTTTCGCTCGGGCGTTACTCCTCCCAAAAAAACGTCCCCCCCGCCCGAAACGTTTCGAGAGCGTCGGCGAAGCCATCGTGCGCATCCTAATAATCGCCCTCGTGCACAGTGTAAGCAGAGAGGACGTTAAAACCGAGCAAAAAAGCAAAGTGGAAGTAAAAAAAGAAAATAATCTATCAGCCTATAAAAAAGAGAAAGCACCGCTTTGCCCTTGTACTAAAATTATTCCTTCAGTTTTCATGATGTCTTCCCTACTGAAGCAAAATGTTAGGTACGGCTTAAGTAAGAAAAACAGCTTGAATGCAATATGGAGCTACTTCTTACACCCAACAGCCTCCTCTAAATTCAACAGGCTCTGCAGAAGCAGAATGAACTGGAGAACTTGGGAAAAAATACGTACGCGCTTCCTGCACGGAATCAAAAAGAAAACCTCCACATATACTGGAAGGGGCAAAGAGTATTTCAGACACCTCTGGGGTTCATTACCAGGATTCAATAACTGGCAGGAGGTGAGGAAGAGCCACGCGTTTGTTTAAAGGCCGGGTAAAAATAAATAAAAATCAAAAGTCGCAAAAAAGGAAGAGCTCATTCTCACCAGCAGTCAAGTCCTGAGGATTACACCGAAGAGCAAATGATGCATCCAACGTGACAAACCTCCCCCCCCCACCCCAATCAAAGTCATTTCACAAAGCTTTAAGGCAAGGCCAAACCCGATGCTTTAGAAACACGCTCGTCAAAAGAAAGCGGACATAGAGAACATACACATACCAGAAAAAAAAAAAAAAAAAGGCAAGTTGTTAGGACACAGAGCATGTGTGGCATCACCCAAAAAAATTTAAATAAATAAATAAAAAAAGGAAAGTAATCGGGTTTTTTGCTTCCCCCCCCAAAAAAAAAACCCCGAACCAACCCAGGGAGGAGATGGGAATAAAAGTCGGGGCTTGGCCACGAGGTTTTTGGGCTTCGACTCAACTTGTCGCCGGGTCTGAAACCTCGGGGGGGGGGGAATATTTGGGGGGACAGGGGAGGGCGGGTGTTACATTGAGGGGGGGCAGGAATGAATTTGGGGAGGGGAGCGAATGGAGGCGGGGGGGGCACCGACTGCGGGTGAAACGCCGGGAACGGGGCGGGGGGGGGGATGTTGGCGACCGGTCATCGCGGCGAGAGAGCGGGCGCCCCCCAGCCGTGCCCGCCTCGCCGGTAGGTGCATGGCGCTGCTTCAGCCTGCCTTGCAGAGGGAGCTCGAGTCCCCTCTCTGCGCCTCGGCAGCGCCTCTCACTCCGCAGCCACACGGCAGCGCGGCAGCGAGGCGGCGGCCGGAGCGGGAGCGCCCTGGGGGGGGGCGGGGGGGGTACCCCCACATACACCCCCCCTCCTCCACAGCCGCCAACGCCGTGAGGAAGGACGCGGCACGAAGGAGGAGGAGAGCCCCGCTGAGGTTCAGTGAAGGCGGCGGGAAGCCATGGCGGGAGGGGAAGGGAAGGGAAAGGCGGGGGGGGGGGGGGGGGGGGCGGGGGGCGGCGGGGAGCGGGCTCGGCCCGGCTGGTCGGGGCGGGGAAGGGGAGGAGGAGGAAGGGGGGGTGGAGGAGGAGGGGGGGGGGGGCGGTAATCATCGCCGGTGGCGCGGCGGAGGAGACAAAGGGGGGAAAGAAAAAAAAAAAAAAAGAAAATGGAGTCCGCGGCCGGCGGAGGCCCCGGGGCGGGCGGTGACGCCGGGGAAAAGGGAAGGCCCGCGCCCAGCGGCCCAGCGCCGCGCTGTGGGGAATGGCGGCGGTGGCAGCCAGGCGCCGGCCGCGCTGGGGACGATAGAGGGAGACAAAGCCCCCCTTGCTTCCCCGGCGGCGGCCGCTGCGGGGCCCCAAGCCGAAGCGGAGCCCCATCGTGACACCTAGAGGCCGGAGAAAGCGACTGCAAACCCCCCGTCCACCGCTTACCTGCGCCCAGCACCCCGCCGAGCTCCCTCCAGGCCGGCCGGGCAACCCGCCGCCGCCGCCCCAGCGCTCCGCCCCAGAGGGCCCGCCGCGGAGCTCGCCGCCTCCCCTCGCGTCCCCCCCCCCCACCCCCGGCCGGCGGCCGCCGCCGCTAACGCCTCGGCACCAGCTCGCGGTTTAATCGCTTTCCACAGTCGCTTCGGACACAAAATGGCGGCGGAGCGGGAGGAGTGCGCCTGCGCGAGCGCGGCTGCCGCCGAGCGCCGGCCGGGAGCGGGGAGGGGAGGGGAGAGGAAAGGGGAGGGGGGGGGGGGGGGGGGGGGGGGGGAGTGGGAGTGGGAGGAGGGAGGGGCGCGCGCGCGCGCGCGCGCGCGGGGAGTAAAGCGGCCGCGCGGGGCATGTTGGGAAGACGGCGCCGTTTCCACCCCCCCCCCCCGCCCCGACACCGCGCCCCGGGCGTGGAGAAAGGAAGGGAGTCGCGCGCCAACTTCAAACGGCGCCGGCGCGTGCGTGCGTGCGTCAGTGCGTCATGGGGAGGGCGGGCGGGAAGGGGAGAGGCAGGGAGTGTGCTCCCCCTCAGCTTCCCTCAGAGGGGAGCCTCAGCTCTCAGGGGCTCTGTGGGTCAACCGTAGGGCTCTGTGGGTCTCTCAAGCCACCGGCACGTCCCCAACACGTGTTGGGGACGTGCCGGTGGCTTGAGAGCCCCCGTGGGGTTCGCCCCTGTGCTCTCTGGGGCTCTCTGGGGCTCTCAGGCCACCGGCACGTCCCCAACGCGGGGTTTTCCCCGCGTTGGGGACGTGCCGGTGGCTTGAGAGCCCCCGTGGAGTTCGCCTCTGTGCTCTATGGGGCTCTCAAACCACCGGCAGGTCCCCAACACGGGGGAACCCCCGTGTTGGGGACCTGCCGGTGGTTTGAGAGCCCATGGGGTTCGCCCTGTACGCCCGGTGACCCCCTCCGTGTCCCCTCAGACCGTCCCCTAATCTCCAAAAGACCTCTTAAGATCATCAAGTCCAACCGCCGTGACCGGCAAACCATGTCCCCAAGTACCACGTCTACGTGTTTTTTAAATCCCTCCAGGGATGGTGACTCCACCACCGCCCTGGGCAGCCTGCGCCAGCGCTTGACAACCCTCCCAGCAAAGAAATTTTTACAGATGGCCCATTTAAACCACCCCTGGCGCAGCTTGAGCCCGTTGCCTCTCGTCGCTGTTGCTTGCGAGAAGAGACTGAGCCCACAACCTCGTTTCGGGGAGTCGTAGAGAGCAAAAGGGTCTCCCCTCACCGGAGCAAAGCTGCTTTTATAAAAACCAACACGTTACTGGAATTAGGCTGCGTTCACCCGGCGGTTTTAAAGGGTGTGAGTTTATGTGGGAAAGCACGCCTGTGTTCTATCTCCTGCAGTTGGTGAATCCTCTGGGTTTAACGTAACTTTCTCGTCTCCGGTAGTGTCGTTGCAGACCCGTGGCTGATTGAGGGGTGAGCTGAGAGGAGGGGAGGATTCTATGAGCTCATCCTGCATCCTCTTTGTATTCTCTTACCATAAAAAAGCCATGTGAAATGGAGCTGGATTAACGGGTTAAAATATTAATAGTTCAGAAGTAAGATGCACTGGAAGGAAGCTGCGTTTTTTCCCTCCTTTTACTCGCCTTCAGTCCCTGGAGGACAACCAGGAATTCGGAGAGGAGAGTAAATGTAAAGAAACCTCAGCACAAACCCCTGCTAGGAGGACCAAGGCTGTTACAGGGTGTTAAAAATCTTGCCCCGAGTTTTTGTCTCTTGAGATGTCACTGCGAGGGCAGAGCAAAAGGTGCTCGGCAGCCTGGGCTTTACCCCGACCTGCTGAGCCAGTGGCGAAGCCGTCAACGCCCGTGAATGTCTGTAAACTGTGCTGTGTCATGGAGTGGAGAAAGAATCTGCCTGGCTGCTGCTCCGTGACTCGGGCTGAGAGGTGGCAGTGAGTGAGAAGATCAGTTCCTGGCCCGAATTCACGGGTTTCTCCTGACCCTGAGCTCTCCTGTTCTTCACGAGGAAGCAGAGCGGTGGCGGCAGGGCCGTGGGCTGCGCTGGGAGCACCGATACTCCTCTCGGGGCATGTTGACAACTGCGAGTGAGTTGCCTTCTGAGGATTATGACACCAGGCTGAGCCCATTAATTCGTTACAGCGGGAGAACTGGAGCTTACTGGGCGGCCAGAGAGGATGAGCAGTGTGGAGTCGTGAGGATGTAGCTCTGTTTCTTCAGCCTTGGCTGAAGGAGGGTAAAAAAAAAAAAAATCATTACAAAGCAATGGCAAAAAGTGACCATGAATTATGAGATGTGACAGAGTGTAGCCCAGCTTGGTTGCCTGAGAAATTTGAATCATTGAAATAGAGTATCCTGAGTTGGAAGGAACCCACAAGCATCTTTGTGTCCAGCTCCTTTTGGGACATCAAAAGCTTTGATAGTCCCAAAAAAAACAACTGAAAACCCACCAAAACCCGCATCTTTTGCCTTCCCTTTGTCCACTAGGCAGATTGATGTAAAAGGAAATTAAGTCAGTACAGCATGAAGCATCTGCTAAGAACATTTCTGGGAGGATCAAGATTCTGTAGTGCAATTTTTATATTTTTTTTTTAAAAATCATTTACATTTATTCAAAGCTGTCAACCCATCAATTCTCATGCTGTAATTTTTGGGAGGACGGCATATCTTCTTTGCACGTAGCCATGAATCCTGCTTTCAGCTCCAAACTTGGTTCAGGCACGAATCAAAATGGAGAGGAGCGCTGGCTTACGTGCAAAATTGCTTCTGATGCTCCCTTCAAATAGTCACCCAGGGCTGTGAGTAAACGAGTCCTAATGATCCTTCTGCCTTTTCTTTGTAGCTGCCCCTGTGAAAAGTCTTTGCTTTGTAGTAGGAACGTCTTAGGAAACGGAGGTCAGTCTGGAAAACACTTCTCCCTGGACTTCTTCTGCCCAAAGTGCCCCAGACCATCTCCCCATGTGTGCTGGGGTGGAGAGTTCTGACCGTTTCGTCTTGGATTTTCACACTTGGAGGCGCTTCTGAGCTGATTTGCCAAGGATTTGAGCCCCCGGCTTCCCTCCTGACCCTGGGTGCTTCTCAAGATTGGCTTCACACCTAGGGGCAGATGCTCCTACTAGAGAAGCTGCCTGAGCAAGGCCTTTCCCGGAGCCACCTCGCCTGCGAGCAGAACGGCGACAACGGAAGCCGAGGAGCTCCTGACACCTCACCGAGGCTCCGGATGAGCTCACCCGCCTCGTTCCCTGCTCTTCCTCCCTCTGTGCTCCCATCACCCTGACGCTGTACGAGCCGCCGCCCTCTCCTCGCTCAGCTCTAAGGAAGAGCAGTCGAGTTTGAGAGCTGGTGTTAAACTGAGTTTTGGAGACCACCTGGAGCATCTTGATATGAGTTGAAGCCCGAAAACACTATTTCCTGCAAACCTGGGATGAGGCAAGAGGTCTGACTTTGAGGCTGCTCAAACCAGAGATTCCCAACCCCCCTAAAACTGACTTGGCGCCGAGATTTAACTCATTTCTCACATGAGGCCTCCAGAAAAATGTTCCTTTCCCCCGTTTATCATTGGTTTCCTTTCCTCCCGAGAGGAGGGTACGCTGGCTGATCAGTTATTTCACGCTGATGATCTAGCTTGAGACCAGCAGGTAAAAAAAACCTCATACTGCAAAGCGCCCCAGAATCCATAGGCACCCCTTTAATTCAAAAAACGGTGATAAATGGGGAAAAAGGAACATTTTCCTGAAAGCCGGAGCGCGTGGGTAATGTAACTGTGACACAGACACCCTCCCACGGGCTGCGGCTCCTGCGAAGAAAAACAAGTAACTGCAACAGCCGTCGGTGCCGCCGAGCGCGAGCACGTCCGTGTGAGAGGGACATGTTTGAAGTGCTGACACAGATTTGGCTGACAAACGCGGTGCTGGCATGCCGGCTCCTTTGGAAGAGCAAACACGCCGCCGGAGAACGTGCTCCGCGGTGCCGTGTCCGTCCCCCGGGTGCCGTGTCCATCCTCCGGGTGCCGTGTCCGTCCCCCGGGTGCCGTGAGAGCGGCTTGCCGACGAGTTGACCCCAGGGAGCGGCGTGGTTCCTGCTTGAGGGCTGGAGGAGACGTTAAATCCTGAGTCCCCTGCCTCCTTCCAAACAGCTGCCTCTTGCCATGGTTGTTCTACTCCGCCCCAGCTCTTAAAAAAAACACGACAAAACACAAAACAAGAAGCAGAATGCAAACTGCAGCGCGTGCTGTCAGTAAGGGCTGTCCAAAAAATAAGATTTGTGGTTTTTAAAATTTATTCCAGTTAAAATGGCAATCATAGTATCATAGAATATCTTAGTTTGGAAGGGACCTTAGAGATCATCTAATCCAACCCTGCAACTCCAGGTGACCTCACAGCATCCGTGGGGCAGAGCTCCTTGGCAATGCTGGCGCAGACCCATTCAGAGCGAGGAGATAGATTCTTAAATTAAACCATCTGGTTCTTTTTTTTTTTAATATATTCTTAAAACCACCTAAATAATGAAATTATTCCTTGTGGTTCCAGGAGTGGTTTCATTTTGTCCTGACCTGCAGCTCCCTGCCCGCCCTGCCAGAAGGCTGCTCTCCTCCTCCTCCGATCTCTCCACGGCCGAGGTGTAGCTTATCTTGGAAGGTGGTATCGCGCTGCGAGGATGGAGCTGTAGGAAAACACCCGCCGAGGTAAGCAAATTCAATTCCCGGCTTTGACCACCTGGTTTTATTTCTAGGAGTTATTCAAGGGGGGAAAGGAAACAGAAATAAATGTAGAAAGTGGCCGCAACTTGCTTCGAAAATCCCAGGAAACGCTCCTGGACGGAACCTGGGGGCCGTAAATCACCAAGCGACGGCCGGTGGCCCTGCGATCGCTGCCCGTTCTGGCAGCGCCGAGGGGGTCCCTGCCTCTGCTGCTTTAACCTGCTCCCTTCCCAGGACCGTAAGGGCCACTAAGATGATTAAGGGATTGGAGCAGCTGTCATATAAGAAGAGGCTGGGAGAGCTGGCGCTGTTTATCGTAGAAAAACAAAGGCGGGGGGGGTTCCTACTCGCGTCTCTTAATACCTGGCGGGGGTAGAGAAGGCAGAGGTGGATGCTTCTCGGCAGTGAAAAGCGCCAAACTCAGACTGAAATACAAGAATTCAAGTTAAACTTCAGAGAAGCTTTTGCTGTGAGTATGCTCAAGCGCCGGCACAGGTTGGCTGGAGAAATTCTAGCATCTCCATCCTTGGAGATAACTCAAAACCCAACCAGATACAGCCCCGAGCTCTAACTCGCCCTGCTCTGAGCGTTTCCAGAGGTCCCTTCCCACCTCAACTCTTCGTCGAGTCTTTGAGCCGTTGTGGCAAGGAGACCTGTACCGAGAGGTGCCAAATCTTTGTGGGGACAGGTTTGAAAAACCGATTCAGCTGCGTGAGCTTCGTCCCCGCCTCTCTCAGCCCCCTGCTTGGGGTTGGTCCCCACCCCAGGTTACGGTAGATGGGGGAAACCAGGGTTGCCCTGGAAACAGGGGGCATCTGTCAATGAAGCCACCTCCATCCGCCTTGTGCCACCTTGGGTGACACTAGAAATCGTCATGAAGCCCCATGAGACCCCCTCTCTGCCACCCTTGATACCCCCCCGGCCTGGGTTTACCCTGTCCCCAAAGGTCACAGAAACACCCATGCAGAAACACCGTCACTCATTAAAGGTTTGTTCTTTTTATTTCTGGTTTTAAAATCAAAATTAGTCGTTCTCTGTAATTACATTATATATAGATTTATAGAGACATTATAGAAAAGAATTTTTTGCTTTCGTTTTCTTTTTCTGCAAAAATCTGTAAATAAAAAATAAAATAAAACGAAACAAAAGGTGGCGGCAGCTTCTGTCCGTCCGTCTGTCCGTCACTCCTTCTTGCCCCTGCCCTCCACAGCGCTTCCCGACGGACCGGGAAAGCCTCTGAGTTGAGGCCACATCTCGCTACACTCCCCCCAGGGAGGGACAGGAGCGCGTGGAGGCTGGAAAGAAGAAACGCCAGCAGAATATATTAATATCTCATATTTCATTTTATTTAAGTCCTGGGGACTCCGGGTGGCAAAAGGGGGAGCAGTCTCCACGGCCCAGGCAACTCCTGGAAAGAAGACGGCGTCGGTTTTTCCGAAACGCGGGTCCTTCCAGAGAAAATCCGTGCGTGTCCCTGCCGCTTCGGTTTTCCCAGCCGCTGTCGCCGACGAGGAGGGGGGTGGCCGGGAAAGGTGGGTTCCCAGTGGATTTTAAATAGCGATCAAGGAGGGGTGGGATGTGCGGCGAGCCCCCTCTCCACACCCAGGGGTGCGTCCGCGGCGCCCCGGGGGGCCAGGGGAAGCGGTGCTCCGTAAGGCAGTGTGCGGCCGGCCGCGGCGAGCTGCCGGCGGGGGTAATACTGCGGTGCGCTGCCGAGAGCGGGAGCTGCCGGGGTGTCCCTTGGAGCCCGGCGGTGCCTTCGCCCTCGAGGGATGGCGAGTGGGTTTTGCGTGGTGACTTCAGAAAGCTGTACTGGCCATGCTGGCTGGTGCAAAGATCCTCGGGAGGTTGTCCAGGGTCTCCTCCAGACGCCGGTGAGCTGATTTACCGTCTTCCCCTGCAAAATAAACGCCGTGGTGAGCGAAGTGAAGCACGGGAGCTCTGTCGTCTGCCTGTCCCCAGCCACCTTCAGCTGTTCCAGGGAACCACAGCTAATGCCTGGCAGAGCTATGGCCACGGAGTGGAGACCTCTCTTGTCCTCCTGACCCTTGGGCACCTCCTAGCCAGGATCCGGCTTCAAAAAACCAACCCCAGAGCTGATTTGGATGTCGCGGATCCTGTTCTTTCAGCAGCCTGCCATACCCTTGCCCAAGCTGGGCAGTGATCACCCATGGCTGGGCTGGCTTGTGGCAAACCTGGCTCGGGGACAAAGGGCTGGGGCTCAGGGCTGTGCCAACTCTGGTGTCTCAAACAGCTGTGCACATATGGCACGGGGATCCCGAGGGCTTCCCCCGGGCACACGCAGCAGGGATGCTCACATCCATGCTATAAGCTGCCTCCAAGATCTTAGAATCA
This sequence comes from Trogon surrucura, assembly GCA_020746105.1. Lineage (NCBI taxonomy): Eukaryota > Metazoa > Chordata > Aves > Trogoniformes > Trogonidae > Trogon > Trogon surrucura. The sequence goes on from CM036629.1 coordinate 7,948,456, forward strand.
CAGAATCATTAAGGTTGGAAAGGACCTCTAAGATCATCTAGTCCAACCATCTACCCAACACTACCATGATCACTAAACCATGTCCTGAAGTGCCACATCTATACATTTTTTACACATTTCCTTCACCCGGTAGCCACCCCCCCCCCCACACACACCGCACACAAATCTGCCAGGCCACCCCTGGCAAAGAGGTGGTGACACGGACAATCTGCTGGGACATGGGACACAAGGCGTCTATGCGTGCCGAGACTGGGGATGGGCTCTATGAACAACCAAGACACACAGACTCCAAAAAAAGTGACACGGCTGACAGGCTCTAAGACGGAGACATTCGTGAGCAAAGCGGCAGGAGCAGGGACAGTGCGGGGGATGAGGACGGCTCACGTGTCCCAACCTGTGCAGCAGCTGCTACGATCTGGAGGCCTAGAAACCCACTCAGATGGTTCTCTCAGTGCCATCTACCAAATAATAAATAACAACCAGGCTCAGTGCTCTGTCGCCACAGGATGCCTGGCCCTCGTTGCCCGCTGCCAGCTTGCTCTTGGCCCGGCAGAGCTTGGGGCACGATGAGCCAAAGTGTGTGGGAGAGGCAGGGACCAGCCTGGGACCCCCCCACCCGCTGTTTTCCCATGGGCAGGGAGGGAGCAGAGCAGCCAGACACTCACCGCACAGCATCAAGCTCTGCTTGGCTGCCTCCCGCACGGGCTCCTTGTCGGTTTGGCACAGGTAAAGCAGCTGCTCGATGCTCTCCTTGGCCTGCAAGAAAAGGGATGTGGGGCTGAGCGTGGCTGGCAGCAGGGAGGTGCAGGAAAATCCCTCGTCCTTTCCCTTTCCCTCCCCCCATTTGCCTTCCTGCTTCTCCAGCGCATTTGGGGCACCCCCGGCTCCTCTCTCCGGGGAGCAAGAGGCTGCGCAGGTTTGTCCGGACTCGCCGGCCCCACGTGATTCCTCTTCCTCAGGAAGATGCGGCTCCACCACCAACCCCCCTGCAACCCTCTCACCTTCAGGCAGCCCAGCGCCGCGCACCCTGCCACCCGCGTCTGCACCTCCTCATCCTCCAGCTGCTCCAGGTAGCACACGAGAGCCTGGGGAGGAGGAGATGGAGTGTGGCAGGGGGTCAGTGCCAGCTCTCGGGGATCAGCCCACCTCATCCCCGGTTTGCCTGGCACGTACCCGTTGGCGAAAGCGAGGGTTTTCCGCGAGGCCACGGAGCTGAGCCGACACGGCGCTCACCACCTTGCTGTTGCCCTCCACGAGGAGCAAGCTCAGTGCCTTCAGCCCTTCCTTCTTCAGGCGGCTCTCGGGCATCCGTTTCAGGGCGCGCAGCACCACGTCCTGGTCGTCCGAGTTGAGGTTCTGTGCCAGCAGCGCTGTAGGGAAACTGCCAGCTGAGCCCAGGAGCCGCCGGGAACCCATCCCTGGGCACCCCCCAGCAACAGTCAGAGGCAGCCCCACACATAGGGCTGCTGGGGCACTCAAGCCAAGGTGCTGGTTACCTACAACCAGGGTGCTTAGAATGGCAGCGTGAGAGTGGGCTGTGCACCAGATCAGACCTACTTGCCCACCCTGAAGATGGCTGAGCCTCCATGTGATCCCTCAGGAGGTCACCCCCTACGGTGATGTTCTGGCACCAGGATGTAGGGATGGTGGGAGGGCACTCACCTTCCTCTGCCAGCTCCATCACGTAGGTGTCAAGCACCAGGGCACCAAGTGATTCAAAGTGGCTCCAGTACTGGAAGATGGTGACCTGCTCACCCTGGGTGCTGCCGGGTCGCCGGGGCAGCCGCCGATTCAGCACGTCCTCCACCAGTTTCACACACACTGCAGGAAAGAGCCAGGGCTCAGGGCGTGTGGCAGTCATGGCCACCCCTTTGAGGGACTTGTGGTCGCTGAGCGGGGCTGGAAACTCTGTCCCTGAACAGCTCTGGGCACCCACTCACCGGTGTCAGCCAGGCCAGGGTGCCGTTCGCTGATGGGTGCTGCGTACTGGGTGCCAAGCACCTGCAGGAACCGCTCCACGGGGCAGGTGTAGACATTGGGGAGCTCCACGCAGAGGTCCCAAAGGGACAGTACACCCTCCTTTCGCGTCGAGAACTGCACCACTGCGGGGACAAGGGACCATCAAGCTTCCTCAGAGCCAGGTGACTCCTGCCCAATGAAGGGAGACAGGGCGATCCCCGGGATGTCACGGATGATCCCCCCAGCCACATGTCTTTACCTTCAGCAGCAGAGCCAGCTGCTCCCCCTCGTTCCTCCGTCAGCTGGCACACGATCTCCAGCACTTGCGACTCCCGCAGCAGCTTGTCGAGGGCATACATCTCCTGGCACCGCAGGGGACCGAAGGTGCCCAGCTTCTGCAAGGCACGGCCAAACCGGGGCGCCTCAGAGACAGAGCTCCGTGCTGCGGCAAGACACTCCTCGAGGGGGCACCCACAGCCCAGGGCTTCCCTCCCCAGAAGGTCTCCTGCCACCGTGCCCCTGTCCTCACCAGCAGCAGGCGGTTGCAATTGTTGAGGTGTAGGACCAAAGCCTTATCCAGGAACTCGTTGCCGGTGCTCATGGGCTCGGTGCTGGCCTCGGAGCCGCTGCACATGCCGGTGTCATCTGCCCCCGTCTCTCCAGCGCTGGGGGCCCTGCTGCCACGTCGGGGTCTGCCAGATCTCCTGCAAGGCAGGGGAAGACCGAGGCAGCAGGTCAGAGTAACCTGGACCTGCCTCTTCACCAACCATGGGGGCAATGCTGGGCAGAGTTTCTATAGGACCTACAGCATCATGGCGTCAGGGCTGGGTGAAGAATGTCCTGGGGACAAAGCCCAACCCCATGGAGAAATGGTGGGGTGGCATCGTGCCACCAGAAGGACCAGATCCTGCTGCATCTCCACCTGAGTTGTGACGGGCTGGCCTAAATGGGCTCGGGAACCCTTGGCTTCCCCCGTCCCAGGTGTCCCAGTGGCCACCCCCCACCCCATGAGCCCCTCTGTGCACCTCTCATCTTGGAGAGGCTCCTCCTCGGAGCCCTCCGAGTCCTCCATGTCGGAGGTGTTGAGGAAGCTGAAGCTCTCCAGTGCATGCTCCACCGTCAGGCTGATGCTAGAGGCCCGGCTGAGGAAGACGCCTTGCTTCTGCTGTGGAGGAAGGCATGACAGCGTTGGATCCTGGCTCACCAGTCCTGTCCTCATCATCCCTGGGTGCTACCATCAGGGATGGCCCTGTCCCCATCGTCCCTGGGCGCTGCCATCAGGGATGGCCCTGTCCCCATTGTCCCTGGGCGCTGCCATCAGGGATGGCCCCGTCCCCATCGTCCCTAGGCGCTGCCATCAGGGATGGGCCCTGTCCCCATTGTCCCTGGGCGCTGCCATCAGGGATGGCCCCGTCCCCATCATTCCCAGGCACCGTCATCAAGGATGGTCCTGTCCCCTTCACCCCCGGGCGCCACTGGGAGCCCCTCACCAGCAGTATCTCCTCCAGACGCTTGAGCTCCCGCTCAAGGGGCTGCAGCTCTGGGAACTGGCCCCGATAGTCATCCAGAGCCGAGCCCAGGAGCGCAATGGCCTCCTCCAGACCTGAATCCACCGCCTTCACCCGGGGCACCTCGGGGACGCTGGTGGGTAGCTGTGGGGCTGAGAGAGGCCTCTCCTCCACTAAGGCTTGTGCTGGTGCCGCAGGAACTCCGGTGCTGTGGCTCTCTGCCAGTTCGGCCCCGCTGGCCTCTGCCTCGCTGCTGGTAGCCCACGCCACGGTGGCACGGGGCTTGGCCTCGGCACGCCTGTCCTGCCCTGCCACCGCAGCTGCCATTGAGGTGCTGGCGAGGGGTGCCGCGTCCCGCTCGCCTGTCCCCGTGTCCTCTGGGCTGGGCGCGGCCTCCCAGGGGCTCTCTGCAGCCTTGGCCTCCGTTGTGGCGTCCACGCTGGCCTCGCTGATGTGGCTGAGAGTCCGGGAGTAGGGCACATGCCCGTTGGCCACCGTTTCCTTCTTACGGCTGCCTGACTCCTCTGGCTGGTTCTCGGTGGCGGGTACGTGGACGCTGCCGGCCCCGGGTCCGGCCCCGGTTTCCTCCGGTTGCTGGGAGAAGGAGATCTCAATGGCGGGGGCAGAGGCTTGAACCTCGGGCTGCACGATGGGCTTGTGGGTGGCGTGGCGGGCGCTGCCGGAGAGCTGGGGGCTGGAGGAGTCGTCTGAGGATTCGGAGGAGATAGACCACGCTGTGCCATTCTCCAGCTCCTCCTGGCGCCGCAGCATGTTCTGAGGACAAGGGGGAAATGGTGTCAGACAAGACCTTCCTGCCATCCCCTCATCTTGCAACCAGTTTATCATCAAGCCGAGGGGAAGGATCTGGCTGACACAGAGGGCACCAAAGCCACGGCGAGCCCCGGCACGGCAGGACGGGCAGCAAGGACCTGGCTGCCACTCTCCCAGCCTTGCATCTCACCCCTCGCAATGAGGGAATTCAGCTCCCCAGGCCCAGCCGCACACAGGACCCCCAGGGTGCCGGGTGCTCCCTGGGACGGCAGGCAGCACCATCATGGCCACCACAGGGGACGAGACATGGAGCTGAGGATGTCACCCACCACAGCTGCGAGGACGGCAACAGCTCCAGCCATGGTGGGCATCACCAGCCAGCGTCACACCAACGTCGTGGTTCCCAATCACTGAGCCAGTGCCACGTTAAGGTCACATCAACACCACGCCAACGCCACAGCACAGCAAGGCCACCAGCGCAGGGACACGGACAAGCCTTCTACTCACTAGTGCCCGGCCTGCGCAGCCCAGGCTCCTCTAGCTTGGGGACCATCTCCTCAGACCTCAGCCTGGCAGGATCACACCTCTGGGCATCAACGAGGGCTAGCGAGGGGCAGACACGGAGCAGCTACGGCTACTACGGGGTGGCCACACCACTGGGCTAAGCTACAGGCCGGCTCCAGCCCTCGCACTTACACGGCCTGGCTGCGGCCATGTCCCGAGCTCGGCTGAGGAGACATCGCCGCAGGAGCAGCTCTGAGACAGCTTCTCGAAGAGTGTCTCCCGAAAGATATCCATCAAGGACCAACCGTGCTTGTCAGACGCCCGCCCCGGGCTCTTGGGCAGAGAGAAGAGTAGCTGTGAGTGTGGGAGGAGCGGGCGCCGGTACCGGGAAGCCGTGGCTGGATGGCTGGAGAAGAGCTGCCCACCCCCGTGCCCGAGCCGTACCACCCTGTGGGACGTAGCCTGGGCATGTCCCCACGTGGACACCTCCAGGGGCCACCTCTCAGCAGCTCTGCCCGGTGCCACACTTACGTAGAAAGCCTGTTCCCGCAGGGACGGCGTGTCGGGAGGGCTCTGGTTGTAGGTGGAGAACCTCTTGTTGACCGTGGAGGCTTTGTTGACGGTGCTGGCTGCTGAGGGCTGGTCATCTTTGTCAAAGGGGCTGGGGAGGAGAGCAGGGAGGTGAGGGGTGTGCCAGCCTAGGCAGTCTCGACCCTGCTCTGCAACAAGCAGGACAGGAGGACCCCAACCTTGCTGTGTGCTACCAACGAAGCCTGCTGAGATACTCACTTCCAGGTCACCTCCAGGCTGAGTTTGAGGGTGCCCAAGTCATTGATATCCACAGCCACTACCTGGGGCAGAGCCGCAAAGAGGTCCTTGGTCTCGCAGGACACGTTGCCCACCACAACATGGTTGGCCAGGCTCTTTAGCTCTGTCACCTGGAGAAGGAGAGGGAGGAGAGGACAAGATGAAACCATGGGCTTCACACTCTGTGCTCTTTGCCTTCATGCTGTGTGCCGGGATGCCAATACCACCAGATGGCCTCCTCCCACCCCAGCGAGGGTGAGGTTTAGGTGTGGTCCAGGAGGGAAGCCCTGCCAGGATGCAGGGTGGCAGCTGGCCCACAACATCCCTGCCCCCGTCTGAGCCATACCTTGATGGAGAGGAACTCGGTGACGAGGGGCAAGAAGACCATTTCCTCGCTGTCCCACACCTGCTTGCTGTTCACCTCAATGCGGCCCCGCAGCTTCCACCGCTGCCGGCCGTACTTCATGAAGATCTGGGGGACACAGAGACGTGGGTATGGGGAGATAAAATACCAGGGTGTCGAGGGGCTCTCTGCACGCCCCCGAGGTGTGTCTGGGGACCTGTGCCACCCACCACCGCCCCGCAACGAGCCCTCCATGCCAGCACCCACCTATGCCCTTCCCCGCCCTGGGCACCCTGAGGGCCACAGGGCAGGAGAAGAGCAGATCCCAACCCACGTGGTCCCACCAACCTCATACTGGTCACCGGCACAAAGCCGAGCAAACCCCGCCAGTCCTGCAAGAGAAGGTAAAGGGATGTCAGTGGGCGGCGAGGCAGGTGGGCAGGACAGCGAGGGGAGGGACAGAGCAAGACTCTCTTACCTTTCATCCGGACGTGGAACTCGCCCAGCTGGCTCTCCAGCTCATTCTCCAACAGACACATGTTCTGAGGACAGACCGATGGAGAGCACCTTGTCAGCAGCCACCCCGAGGGGACCTCAGTGCCCTGCCAGCCCGCCTCAGCCACTCTGCCTCACCTCTGTGTACTCCTTGTAGCCCTTGTTGGCCTCGGCCAGGCTCTCGCGTGCCTCCCGGCTGCCTGGCGAGCCTGTGCTGTAAGCCTTGACCATGTTGTGGGCTCCGTCGCGGAGCCGCCGTTGGATGCAATAAGCCTCGTAGAGCTCATCGATCTGCAAGGACGGGCGCCGAGCTGCGGTGAGGGGCAGGGCGGGGAGGGGGGTACGGCGTGGCCGTGCCAGGGCTGAGTCGAGGTTGTCCCAAGGTGACCCCGCTTCCCAGCTCTCACCTTGCTCGCGTGAAACTCCAGGCGGCGCAGGAAACGCTCGATTGACTTCACTTGCTGGAAAAAGCAGAGGAGACGGCGTGAGAGGCAGCTCCAACTCCTCTGCAGAGGACCCACAGGTCAGGATGAGTCCTGCTACAGCTGGGATGAGTCCTTGTCCCCAGCCCTGCCTCAGAGGTGCCAAGGGAGCGAGCAGAGCAGAGGCTGCCCTTGCACAACCATGCTGCAGCACCCTCCAAGCCTCCCCTGCTCCGGAGGGTCCCCCCAAGAGACAAGCCAGGTTCCAGGGTGCTCCTCTCCCAGCTCAGAGCTCAACCAAGCTCAGCACTCACCAACACCAGCTTTTGTCTGCAAGAGGTGGGTTACAATCCCTCGCCTTGATCCCACCCCACCAAGGGACAGGGGTACAGGCAGCTGGACAGTACAAGCAGAGAGGAGCCGGCAGTAGCGAATCCCAGGCACTAAGAAGGGGAACGTGACACCGATCCAGCTTACCTTATCCAGATCGTAGAGAAAGCCCTGGAGGAGAGAGGAGAGGGATAAGATGCAGCACAAAGCCCGCTCTGCCCACCCGAGGAAACCCAGCACCTTGCACCCACCACCCATAGCATTTTGGTGAGGACGTGCAGCACCCAGCCAGGGCTGGAGAATGCATGGGGGTAGGACAGGAGCTCCGTGCAGCCCAACACCAGAGCCCAGGCTCTCTCCTGAAGTTCCCACAGAAGCAGGTTCTGCCCCCCGGGGACACGGATGGACCGCAAGCTGCCCCATCTGTCTGCCCAGAAAGCTCTTCCCAAGCCACACTCACCAGGCGTGAATTCCTCTTGGACTCACGGATCTGAGTGCTGAGCTTCTCCAGTTCCAGCTGGTGCACCTCCAGGTAGGCTCTGGGGGCAACCACACCATGGGGGTCAACCTGGGACGTCGTGTCCAGGGCTCTTAGCACCCGCAGACTACGCCAACCCAGCACATCTGGCCTTACATCCCCACTCCCCACTCCAGCACCCAGGCAAGGGAACCCCAGTTGTGCCTTTGCGTGGAATGTGGGACCCCCAGGAGACCTCATGTGTCCCTGCCTGTTGAGAGCAGGGAGCCACCAATCCCAACCCACAGCAAGCTGCCCCTGTGTCCCTCAGGGGCTCAAGCTCCAGAACTTACGTTAGGCCCTTCTTGAGAGCTTCGTACACCTCGTCCAGGCGGTTGGGCTGAGGCACCTTGGGTGGTGGGGATTTGTGGGACATTGAGAACATCCTACTGACCCTGGAGCCAGTCTTGCGGGAGACGGTGGGGGTGAAGGGCGAGAGGTTCCTGAGGAGAGAGGCAGGCAAACCCGGGGCAAATGGGGTCAGTGTGCAGCACCGGGGTCTGCCTGGGTGCCCCACCCTGACAGAGCACCCTATTTTGAGACAAGAAAGAGCTCCAGGATGGAGGTTTGGTCTGTTTGGACCTGCCTGCTTCTCCCAGGACTCCTTGGCAGGCAGTCTAACTGGGTGAGATGGGGCCATGGGCCTGATGCATTTGGCTACCCCAAAGCCATGGGAAGGACAAGGAGAAACCCTGGGAGCTGGCGGTGGAGAAGACCGGGGACTTAACTCCGTCCCAGTGGGGTCCAAGAGGTTGGCCTCTGGGGAGGTACGGGGCTGCCAAGCGCCAGCTGAGGGGAGCAAATGCCAACGAGGCCAGCAGCAGCCAGAGCCAAGCTGCTCTCCTGGAGTGGGGACACCTCTGGCCCATGGGGACATCTCCAGCCTTGGACACTCTCTGCTCCATCACCAGCAGCCCGGGTTGCCAGGGGCATGGGGATGCTCCCTGTGGTCCGAGCGCTTGTGGCAGGGTGACGCGTGCCACCGTCAGCTCCCATGGACCGGCAGGGATCCCAGTGGGTGGCAGTGTGTGGACATCCTAAGGACTTGCAGCCCTGTCGCCCCATCACACGGTGCAGGGACATGTGGCAGGGACATCCCCACTGATGTTATGCCTCTCCACATGTCACCAAACCTGTCATGTGGAGCTGCTGGCTGCCACATTACTGCCTTGGGGACCTCCCCCGGCAGACGCAGGACCTGGGACCCGAACACCACCCTTCCTGCCTTGTGCAACAGAGCAGCTCCCCGGCCTGGTGAGCAACGCCTCGCTCAGACCGGCTCTTCCCTTCCTAATTCCAAAGCATCATCACGCCACCAGCGCCCAGGAGACACCATGGGCTCCTCGGTTTCCAGCCCCGGGCTGGACCTCCCATCCTGTGCCACTCTTTGCAGGAGTGGCCAAAAGTCTTCCCAGAATCATTGGTGGGGGGGAAATGAGTGTCTTGGCCTCCTCCCAAGCCAAAGAGATGGGCAAGTGCTCGATTTCCACCATCCCTCCTCATTCCTGTCCTACAGGGTCCCTGAAGGCATCTCCTGCTTGCATGTCCCCACTCGACTGTGGGCATCCAAAAGTCCTCCCTCTTCCCTGTCCCCAAGCGAGCCCCTCTGCCACCCTTAAAACCAGTGATGTGCCTGTGACCTGGAAAGTGTCACTTGGCCCAGAGGCCACACAGGACCGGGGAACAAGATCTGAGAGGGTCTGGATGGCTTCTTCCAGGCATGGGGAGGTTCTACCTGCACTTGTGCCCACCCACTGAAGGTGCCCACGGGTGCAAGGCAGCTTGCCGCTGCCTTCCCCAGCCTGAGAGACATCTCTCTCCTGGTACCAGTGGGTGGACAGGGAGATAAAGAACCTGACAGGGCACTAGGAAAAGGCATTAAAAGCATTAAAATGCTGCAGTTCTGCAGGCCAGTGTCCTGAGAACCACTTGCGAGAACGTAGGCAGCAGCCAGGCATGGTGCGGAGGAGGGTGACAGGGATGAGCAGCGCGTGGGGTGGTTCTCACCGGCGCAAGGTTCAGCAGAGAGGAGGAGGAGGAGGAGGAAGGGTATGATGGGACCGTAACATCGCCAGCGGCCGGAGACGATGAGTAGGGAACGGCTGTTCCTCGCAACGCAGCTGACGGGCAGCCAATAAAACCACTCAGCAACAGGTTTGAAATGACCCAGAGGAACCCCTGATTCACTCCAACCCCAAAACCAGCTGCCGCGGGACGTCAAGACTGCTGAGACACAAACGCTTCAAAGCCACCCCAGCTCCTTCACTACACCCATTAAACACGGTGAGATGGGAAGCCCTTAAGAGCTGGCTGAAGCATGGAGTGAGCTCCACCTCCATGCTCCAACGGCTGTGGGGTCCTCACCCAGCCTGGGACATGACACAGGGTTGGGGTGATGGGCTCTGCCTCCCATCTGACCCCTGATGCTCCCCGCAGCCCCTCTGTGCAACATCCCCCAGGTCCCCTAAAGGGAGATGAGAGGACAGTGGGTCATCAGAAGGTCCCACCACTGTGCCCTGTCCCCATCCCTCATGGCAGGCAGCATGAGCACCCGACTCCTACCTGAAGGGCCGGTCGGCCGTCGAGTTCACTCCGGCGAAGGACTGGCTCCTATTGATCTTGGTGACGAGGACTCGGCGCTGCGGGCGCACAGACAGTGACATCGTTGAGTGTGACCTGGAGGGGCTCCCTGGGGGTGGACACACAAGAGACACACAAAAGTCAGTACTGGTCACCACTGAGACTGAGAAGAGCACCCACCCACCAGAGTGGCTACAGCAGGGACAGATGGACAGATACACCCCAGCTTGGTCCCACAGCTGGTGCCCAGCCTGCCATGGTACTTCCCAGCCACAGCCACGGCAAACTTGTCACCCAGCCCTGCCACCTTGTCCTGAACCCCACCTTGTCCTGCTGTTACCCGTGCCACCCCGCTGCAGGAAGGGCGCGGGGACAAACTTGGCTGCCCAACCCTTCGCCGTCTCCGCGCTCGCTTCCGCTCACTCCGGCAAGCCAGGAGGGAAACTCACAGGCAACCAAAGCTCTTTGGAAATTCCCCAGCTTTGCCAGGAGCTCCAAGTCGGGGAAGGAAAGGCCGAACCATTCCCTGCCGGACCCTGGAAATTCCCTGTGGGCAGCACATGTCCAGGCCCACGGCCTGGGATGGTGCCAGGAGCCCCGAAACCGCTGTTTGGCTTACTCTGCCTTTCCTCCTGCCCCCACAGCGCAGCCGACAGCGAGCCTCCGGTAGCACCGGGGGACACAGATGCTGCCGGGGCTTCTGCCATGATCCCTCCTCCTTCCCCTGGCACGATGGAGCCAGGTAGCCCAGCTTGACCCAGCACACACCTGCTCGGCCGCCAGCGAGTGTCCCCCTGCCGCTGCCGGCCCTGCTGCCCTGCCGCCATGCTGTCACCTCCCCGCACACCAGGCCGGGGCCGAGCATTCGCAGTGATCAGGACAAGCCAGAGATGTGGGGAGTCAAATCCAAGCAGCGCCAATAACCTCCATCATCGCCACGGAGAGGGAAGGCAGCAGGTCCACCTGGTCCTCGCCTCAGCACGGGGGTCCTGGGAGCTCGCTGTGGGTCCCAGGGTGTTATCTGGGTGCCAGTCCCTCCGGTTTCCAGGACAACACCATCCCAATTAAGCTCATTAGGAGGAGCTGTAATCCCTGGCAGCCCAGCTGACCTGCAGGGCCTGGGCAGATTACCCTCTACAGGGCTCTTTAATCTGCTCCCCACCGAGAGAGCAAGGCCCACGGCACCAGTGTTGGCTGCTCCAGCTGGGTGTGACAGAGCATCATCACTAAGAAAAGCACCCACCACCCCTGTGATGGGGTATGAGGCAGGTCACAGCTCCTACCAGGTGAGCACAGCCCCACCAGACCATTCTTCTTCAGCCCATGTTGCTATCTGGAGGCACGGGGAAAGCTCTAATGGGGGAGAAGGATGCTGAGGGTGTCGCGGGGGAGAAGGATGCTGAGGGTGTCGCGGGGGAGAAGGATGCTGGGGGTGTCGCGGGGGAGAAGGATGCTGGGGGTGTCATCCGGGAGAAGGATGCTGAGGGTGTCGCGGGGAAGAAGGATGCTGAGGGTGTCGCGGGGGAGAAGGATGCTGAGGCTGTCATGAGGGAGAAGGATGCTGAGGCTGTCACGAGGGAGAAGGATGCTTCGGGTGCTGCAGTGGAGAAGGACGCTGAGGGTATTATGGGGGAGAAGGATGCTGGAGCTGTCAGATGGGAGGATGGTGGTGGAGGTGTCACAAGGGAGAAGAATGCTTTGAGTGCTGCAGTGGAGAAGGATGCTGAGGAAGTTACGGGGGGTGCTGTGGGGAAGAAGGATGCTGGGGGGTGTCACAGGGGTGAAGGATGCTGAGAGTGTCAGAGGAAAGAAGGACATGGGGGGTGCTGCGAGGGACCAATTCCCCTGCAGAACCCCACAGCAGAGTCACAGCAAAACCCAGCCGCTCAGCTGGATTCCTCAGAGACTCCAGCACCCACCTGCCCTGCACCAGGTCGTGCTTCATGGCACCCGAGGCTCCTGCACCCGCAATGGGGAGCGGTGCCGTGAGCTATGACGACCGACACCACCACATGCCCACGCTCCAGCCCAGGGACCCAGCTCTCCCCCAAACACTCGCCGTGATGCATCGCGAGGCCAGGTTGCGGCAGGATGGGTGCGGACCTGGATGGGCGGTGAGAGAGGGCGCTTGCCGCCACCGAACCCTGGGCACTGCCAGGTTCTGCCAGCAGCAGCCTTTCTTGCTGGGACACCCTGCGTCCCCAAGCCTGGCACTCTGCAGCCCAACTCCTGCGCTTTTGATCCCAAACTTGCCTTGGAGGAGGGGGACGCCATGCCCCCCATTCTGCCGGACCGATGCCCTGGGAATGCTGGAGCCCGGCACACGTGTGACAGGGCGGGCAGGGCGTGGGGTTCCTGGCACGCTTGGCTCACGGCAGAGGAAAGAAAAAACTCCGACATGATGCATTCCTGACATTACCGAGATAAGAGGTACCTGGTACCGGAGGCACGGCCAGCCCCGGCAGTTAGCAGAGCCTGGGACACATTTGGAAGGGGTTCGCAGCTCACCACATCTCGCCCGGGGTGCTAAGCCCCACGCCAGGCACCGGCAGAGAGCTGGCACGCTTATGCCTCCCTGAGAAGGAGCCACGGAGGTCCTGTCCCGAGAGGTGCTGCCCCAAAAATCCAGTCCCTACTGCCAGCCCTCCCGCCCCCCCGCCCTTAATTAGAGATGCAGCGCTAACGAAGCTGCCTCCCTACCAAGCTTTTCACCTTGCCCGCAGCTCTCCAGGTGTAGGGAATGTAATCCCGCAGTCCGTCCGACCGTCTGTCCTTCCGTTCCCGGCCAACGCTGCCCACCGGGCAGCGGCTGAGAGGGCAGAGCAGCCAGATGTGAGCAGCTGGAGGGGCGGAGGGGGGTGGTGCTGGAGCCCACCCCGGGGCTCTCCAGCCCGGCCTCCTCCGTCTCCTCTCTCACACCCGGGTGCTCTGGAGATGATTGGGATGCCAAGAATGCTGGTCGGAGCGGTGGAGGGGGCAGTCCGACCGGCTGGGTTGGTCCCAGCTGGTTTCTGTTTCCGACACTCAGACACCAGCCTCAGGTCGCTCCGGCGGGTTTATTAACACTGCCCCGGGTCGGAGACGCCTCACAACTGGCTCTCCCCCTGCCCCGAATCCTCAACCCCGCAGCCCGGGGAGCTGGGGATGCTCCTCTGGTAATGTCACTCGCTTTGGGGCCAGCATCCCCGGCCCCCAGGATCAGCACCCACGACCAGTTAGCAGCACCCAAGCAGCTTCCCAAGGGGGGCTGGGTTGTGCTTCCATGGGTCCTGGTGCCCCCTGAGGCCACGGCACGGTGCCCACGGCGTGGTCTGTCCGCCCAAAATCTCTGGGGCGAGCAGGAGGTGGGGGATCCTGCCACCGCATGCCGGCGGCACGACCCAATCCCCCTCACCCTGGCACCCTTGAGCGAGCGTCCCTCGGGAGGACCTCGGGAATTTGCGCTCCCTCCAGCCCGGCTGCCACATCCTTGTTTGCACAGCTGCGGCCCCCGGCCCCCCGCCAGCCCCTCCCGGCCCTTGGCCAGCTCCCACCACAGCTCCTCTTCCCTCCCATCACCCCAAGTCCCTCCTCAGCACAGAGAACGGGGACCGACACCTTGGGCACGGGGTGCCTCTTGTGTAATCCCCTCCTCCAGGCAGGCAGAACCCCCCCTCACTCTCGCCTATCCCCTCCACGCCGGGTTTTTTGGGAGTCGGATAAGTTAGTGAATGGCATCCCAGCTGGGAAACTCCCGGCCCTAAGGAGTTTCAAAGCGGGGGATGGTGGGTTGTGTGCTGCTGGTTCTGGATGGGTGCTAGGTGGGCTCAGCCCCACGGAACTGCAGGGGGGGGGGGCACGGTGGAGGTATCCGCCCTGGATCGTTCTTTGGGCCGAGCAGGAGGGCGGCAGGAAAGGGAAGGAGCTGCGGAAGGGAAGAATTGGAGGAAGTGCTTATTTACCCCGTGGAGTATCCCCAAGGAAGGGCAGGGCACGGCGCAGGCAGACGCTCGGGATGGGGAGGGGGGTGTTCACAGTATCTCACCCCACCACCCGTCCCACGGGCTCCCAATGGGGTGCAAGCCTCAGACTGAGACCCAGAGAGGTGGGTACCGCTGGGGCTGGGGGGCGGTTTCCCAGTGCTCAAGCCCAACCTGGTTTCTAGGACACCACCTGAGAACCAGCCCAGGACCACCAGGGTCCCCCGCACAGAATGAGCACTCTGCGAGGATGAGACTGCAGCCTGGCCCAGAGGGACCAGATCCTGCTCCCGAGTAAGCTGGGACCCCTCGAAGGGGTGCTGAGCAGAGGACAGGGCTCTGGCGTGATCCTCCTGGGGCTGGCAGAACCTTGCAAAAGTCCCACAGCATTGCCTTCACCCCCACCTGCTCATCTCCAGGAGGCTCTGCTGGGTACCAGTAGCTTCCTCCCCCACAAAATCCATCTGGGGCAACACGATCCCCCGGTGAGAGCGGCCCCAGTACCCCCAGTTCTGCCCAGGTCTCCTGGAACCACAGTGCCAGGGACCCTCGACACAAATCCAGGCTCTGTTTGTCCCATTAACAGCTGGCGGCGGGTACTATCCTGTCACAGACACCCTGTTGTGGTGACAGCCGCCCCTCCCATGTTCCCCCTCGGGGGTCCCCAAATTGCTGAGGGTGGTCCCTGGTGCCGCTGGTGGCGCTCGGTACCTTTGGTTTTGCCGTTCATGTGCGGCAGCACGCCCCCCGCGGGCTGTGGTCTGCGTCTCGGGCCGTTGTTGGTCTCTCATGCCGTCCGTCCGTCCGTCCGTCCACCCGGGTGCAGGGGGCCAGAGACCGGGAGGGCTCCCCCCGGGGCAGGAGTCTCCTCCCACGCTTCCCCTGCCCGAAGGCTGACATCACTGCCCAGCGCCACAGCCCCAGCCACGACTCAAGGGCTGAGGACGAGAGGACGGCGGGACAGAAGGACGCCCGTCCCTCCCTCTTGGAAAAAGGAGACCCCACTAGCACCAGCTTCCCCGGGAGCAGGGGTGGGCACACTCACGCCGCTGCAGGCAGCAGGTCCTGGCTACTCACTTCCGCACTGCTTTTTTTCCTCTCTCTCAATATATTTAGGCTCTTTCCATATATATATATATATATATATGTATATTTATACAGCTTTGCATTCCCGTCAGCACCCTGCAACATCCAGGACCCGCTAGGAAAAAGGGTTTCCTTGCTCAAACATCCCTCAGTTTTTGTCTCCTGGGGTCTCCAAAGCCCCAGAGGGGTTGGCTTGAACCAGGGCTTCCTCGCGGGGCTCCCCAAAATTGCTGGGTGCCATTCCTACGTGGGAACCAAGGACATCCCATGCCCCCGTGAAGGGTCCAGCTCCCACACACCCACCTCCACACCAACCCCAGCAACTGGCGGCACCTTCCAGCCCCATATCTCCCTCTAGGGCACGGCAATGCCCTAAAGAACCAGGGGTCTCTCAGTCCCCTCCAGCCCTGCAGGTCCCCTGCACGAGTCCCAGTTTTGGGGTACCCAGCTCCAACTGTGGAGGCTGGAGTAGCCAGCTCCATCCAGGCTGGGACCAGCTGCCGACACCACGTCACCGGGGCAGGAAGAGACACCTCCCTCCCAGGCTCCTTTCCTGTTTGCTGCTGCTTTTAGAGCGAGGTCAGGCCAGGTTCGGGAGGAAAAGCATTGAGGGAGCATCTTGGGGTGCAGAGAGGGTGGTCTTGCAGAGTTGGGGTGCTCCTGGACACTATTAACCCTCTCCTTAGAGGGGGAGCTGGTTGTGAGGCTGCTTCCTCAGCCCGGAGCTGGTCCCTATGATGGATGGGATCAGCACACCACGGGGAAGGAGAAGCATCTGTAGGGTGGGCACCCATGCCCTTGGTCCCAGAGCCAGACATGGCCAGGCTTGGCGAGCTGGAACTTGCAGGGGTGCCACCAAAAAGCACTGTGTCCCAGGCCACCCTCTCAACCTAGTGCCTAGGTGGGTGCCCAAGGCAAGCCCCATCGGGAGAAAGCAGCTGGGAGAAGAGCTGGTGGGACTTCGCCACCATGGGGCAGGGAGCTTTTCACCCCTCACTGCTTCTCCTTGGGAAAATCATCGCTCCCGGCACCCACCAGCCTCCTGCAAAGTCTCAGCCGCGCTGGCAGCCACGCGGAGCCGGTGCCCGGCGTGCGGCCAGGCAACGCGCCCGCAGCCACGGCCCATGCCAGCTTGTTTGTTCTCATTAAAGGTTAAACAAGAAAGTCATGCTAAAGCTGTCGGGAGCTGTGGGACAAGCGATTTCCTGGTGCCACACGAAGGGAGGGGTGGTCAGGCTTCCCCAACAGAGGGGTGACGGCTGTTCACGGCAACTCGGACTCTCCATAGCCCCAAGGAGAGCTGACAGAGCAAGGAGTAAGCTGCGTAGCACAGCTCCATCCTAGCCACCATGTATGGGGAAGTGGCTACGAGCAGGCAGGAGGTGGGCTCACGCATTCAAAAGGTGGCAGAGGATGCCTGAGGAGGGGATGGGCATGTGGCATGTGGCATCTCCTCTGAGGGACCTTGCTGGCACCCCACGGGGCTTGCCAGCTTGAGGACAGTTTGCCAAAGGAGGGAAGAGGAAGGGCATGAGCCACAACCACAGCACTCGAGTCTGGGTGGTAATTGGGTTGAAAGAATCTCTGTCCCTGACCTGGCTGGGGATGGGGAGTGGGCACAGGAAAGGGGACAGTCCCATGGTCCTGCAGGGCACAGGTCACCCCGAGCATCCCCACCTTGTCGGTGACAGCCGAACATGCAAACAAACCCCTCCGTGGGCAGCTGTGCTCAGATATGGGGGTACAGCCATGGCCAGCCTGTGTACGGCCAAGATAAAAATCCAGACACCCCAGGAGGACATTCCCACTTCCCTGCCCTCCACGGGAGATGGGACTGTCTTCCCAGAGAACCCCTGTCCTGCCAACACTGAGTCCTGGGGAAGCTCCTCAGCTGCTCCTTGCTGGGACCACCAGCCCCAAGGTCACACCCACCAGCCCCTGGAGAAGCCACCAGCACCAAAGGCCAAAGCAATGATGAAACTATGTCAGGCTGTTCCCAGGCAAGTGATCCTCAGATATGGACACCCTTGCATGGCTGGGAATGTCACTCTAGCTGGAAATGTGGCACGAAAGGGCACGAGCCAGCAGGCAGAAGTCACCACTAGCCAAGTGGAGCTGGAGAGATGAGTGCCAGCATGTAGGCACCAGCCTGGCGAGGGGCCAAAGAGCTCCTGGCCGTGGGGAAGACCTAGGAGGGAGGGCAAGAGTTGACAATTCTGGCCAGAAGAACCACCATCATGGCTTGAAGGAGAAGCACAGTGAGTGACCAAGTAGCTTGTGGTCAGGCAAGAGCCAGTCCTGCTCTGGGAAAGCCGGGTCCTATATCTGCGGGTGGTCACCACCACAGTGCTGCTGCCGACCCCTCCGACTTCATTATTTTCTGCACAAACCGGCAAATTCAGCTCCCCTCAAAAAAATCCTGCACATAACATGCAGAGTTTTTTTTCTGCAGGGTTGATGACCCAAGGGCTGGAGAAGGACCAGCCCTCAGCCAGGCTGGCACCAACGCCATCTCTTTTGCTGGAGGGGCCCCGGCACCCCCTGACCGGGCACCCTCCCCCCGCCTCGTTTTGCTTCCTCGCTTCATCGTCCCCATACGGCAGCAGAAATAGAAGTCGATATAAATGGCAGCCCTATAAATAACCCCAAAGCACGAGGCGGAGAGCTTGTCCCAGCCCAGCAATGGTCTCAACCCACGCAAAGCCAGGGCTCGGTCTTGCCCTCACTGTCCCTTGGGGACCCCAAATGCCAGCTCCCTGCCCGTGACGGGTCTCTTGGGTCTTGTCCTTTAAGTCAGAGCCGTGGCAGGAGCCCTGAACCTTATCTGCTGACCCAGTGTGGCAGCATTCTGGAGGGGGGGTATCCTCACGCCCCTCTAGGGGTGACAGAATGGGCGATGCCCACTCTGGGTACCCCCAAGTCGCACCCCGATATCCTTCCGCAGCTGCCCACTCCAGCTCCCCTCTCCGTCCCCCACGCTCGACCGCATCATGGCGCGTCCTCTGGGGGGTCTTGGCCGCCAGCTCCCACCCCGGCTCCTCTCCAGGGGCTGTGACGGTGCAATCAGGGGGACCCCCTGCCAGCTGGGCTGGGGCAAAGCCGTTGGCAACGAGCCCCGCGCTGCGTCAGAGCCCCCTACCAGTGCTCAGCCACTGGCTGGGAGACGGGTCCTGGGCTGACGCGGGGTTTTATAGGAAAGACAAGACTTCTTGGTGGTCTCCTCCCGGGTAAAACCCGCCAAAGGAGCCCCAGGGACAGGGGCGGAGCGCGGTGGGGAGAGGGTTAACGGCGTGAGGCCTTCCCGAGCACTTCTTGGCAGGCTTGGGGAGGGCTGGGAGATAGGAGGATCGGGGCCAGCAACAAAGCGAGATCTGTCTCATTAATTCCTCCCGAGGAGCATTCCTCCCTCCGTCACTCCGGGAAGGGAGGAGGAGGAGGAGGAGGAAGCACCCAGCTGACATGGCAGCACCCAGGTCCCTCAGGATCCCCCCCTCCACCTCCTCGGGGTCCTGCCTGGGTGCAAGCGGTGTGATTTGGTGGGTGGGGTGGGGTGGAGGGGGGACATGGGTGCAGCTTCTCCTCCTCCAGACCCCTGCGGAGCCCACACACCACGGACACGGACACGGACACGGGCTGGGGAGAGCTGGGGGTGGGTGGGGGGGGACACATAAACACACCCCCTGGGGGTGACAACACGGCTAGGGGCTCCCCCCCATATGCCCCCCCCCCCCGATCTGGTGGGTTCCTCCGCCGCAGGGTGGGGAGCAGCCCCCCTTAAACCTCCCCCCTCGGCATCGTCCCCAGCCTCCCCGCCACCCCCAAAATTGGTTGACGGAGGTGGCTGTCATGCAGCGACGTGGACAACACCCCCCCCCTTCCCCAACCACCCGAGCCAACCGAAGGGTGTATCCCCTCTAAAGCCACCGAACCCCCCTTGTCATCGTCCCCAGCGGGGGGCTGGCGACGTGGCCCAGGGCGCAGAGGTGCCAGTGGCCACTCACATGTCCCAAGAGAGGCGGACGAAGCGCTGGGTGAGAGCAGGCCTGGCTCGGCGCATCCCCTTTGTTCCACTCCCATGGACGGCCGGGGAGCAAGCGGGGAGTTCGTGCAGGCTCTTGGCAGCGCCCACCCTGGCTCTCTCCATGGAAACGCGGGAGCCATGTGATTTCGGCAGGAAACCACGGGCGCAGCCAAGCGCCAATGGCGGCCGCATGGCCGGCAGCGCCTCCTTCCCCGAGGAGATCGCCGCTGGACGCCCGAACAGCTGCCTGGGGGTCCCGGCCCCACCGGCGTGGCGGTGTCCCCCTCGGTTGTTCCCACCCTGGGAGAGTTTTCTCTGATCCTGCTTGTTCCTGTAGGGAAAGTGAGGCTGCAGCTGCCCCCCCCCCCATCTCCTAATCACCCCCCCTCAAAGGGCTACCACAGCCCCCCAGCCTTCAGCCCTCCCCGAAAGACCCCGAGGCTGCGGCACAGCCCGCCGACCGGTGTCTCTGGGACGGTGAAGTGACATGACCAAGGCTGCGTGGGTGGTTCATGGCAGAGGAGAACAAGTGCCAACCCCCCCCGCCGAGCATCCTCGCTCTCAGCACTTTTCCACCTCTCTACGCACATCCCGACCCCGGCTGCGGGGAGCAGGGGACCCGCTCAGATCCCCCTGGGAGAGCGAGGCACGTTTCCCACCCCCACCAGCATCCTCAGCCACTGCCCCGGTGTGAATGCAGGCTGCCCCCCACAACGGATGTCATGGTCGTGCCACGCTGGCACCCTCCTGAAGCATCATGGCTACCCTGGGTGACACCCTATCGGTCCAAGTCTGACACCCTGACACCCCTGAGCACCCCCAGAGCTCTGGGTGGAGGGGACAGAGGAGGGACTCCCCTCCACACTTGTTGGGAGGATGCACTCTTCTCCTTCTCCTTTCTCCCAAGCCCGTCTTTCTCCTACCTGTCCTAGATCATGTTGAACCGACCTAGTTTTAAAAGGGACTGATGCGTTTGTGGCCCCGGTGAGATATCCTCCATGCGAGGACAAGGCAGCGCAGCGCTCCAGCCAACCCTGTGATGCAAAAGCACTAATTAGACCATTTCCTCGTCTCGGAGAGTCAGTGACGAGGAGATCACTGCACCACTGGTGCTCTCCTGGGGTTGCACCGAGGCTGCCAAGGACACCCGTCGAGAAGCTTCCCAGCTTCCCTTGGCCTGGTTACGCGGAAGGAGAAGCGATTAAAAGACAGGAGAGAGGACAGCAGGTCCCGCGGCTGCCAAACCAGAGGGTCAACACGGATGGGAAGAGAAGATGCATGGATCCATCAAGCCTAGGTCCCAGCACCACGTGGTTCCCTTCCCACCAGGGTGGCCCCACCACTTGGTGCCACGTTGTCATCTCTTGATCCAGCATCCCGTGTGGATCAGGTTGGGAGGGCTGGATCCCACCCACACCCTGTGGATGGTGTCACCACCTTGGTCACTGCCAGAAACTCTCCAAGGGCAGCCAAGGCGTCGCTGCGTGGTCAGAGGGTGATATCAGTTGGGGGAAGGCAGGAGACTTCTGCTGAGACCACTTAGCAGGTTGTGTGGATGGCCCAAGACCAAGCAGAGGAGCTCCACTGAGCTCTCAGGACTTGCCTCGTGCAGACACTCTGCCAGGGCTCCCCCTGAAAAAATGGGGGAGGGAAGCCGATTCCACCCAGCACCCAAAGAAAGCTCTTGGTGCGCAGAGTCACTTGGGTCACCCTCACTGGGTCCTTCCATCAAACCCAGCTCTGAGTCAGCACTTTGACCCAGCCACATGCCATCTCTGCAGGGTTCTGGGCAACCTGTCACCACACAAGTCAGGTGGCCCTGGGGACTCGATCTGCATCCGCAACCAGCACGACACTTGGGAACCACCCACTCTGGTTCTGTGTGAGTGTATCTGATCCTCCTCATGCCCCCAGCCTTGCTTGGTGTGCTGATTTGTGTCCACCACAGCTTGCCTGGGCTCACCCACCCCAAGGGAAGACCACTGAGCTGGTCCTACCTGCTCCCTCACGGCAAGGTGGATCTTGGGAAGGGAAGAGAAGAGAAGGGAAGGGATTTCAGTAGGAAGGGATCTACAATGGTCATGTAGTTCAACTGCCTGACCACTTCAGGGCTGACCAAATGTTAGAGCGTGCTATTAACAGCATTGTCCAAATGCCTCTCACTGAGAGGCTTAGGGCATGGACCATCACTCCAGGAAGCCCATTCCAGGGTTTGGCCATCCTCTCGCTAAAGATTGGGGGTGCCTGGAGGCAAACTGACCCATGCACCACCATTGCAAGCTAAAACCATGTTGCCAGCTGGTGCTGGGATGAGGAGTGACTCTGCCATCCTGCAGACATCAGGAGATGGGACCTTGCTGAGGCTGGGCCCCCCCAGCACCCCCTCCCCTCACCTGCACCCCTGTCCACCCTGCCAGCCTGGCTGTGTAGAGCTAAACATTCCCTCTGCCAAGGCTCAGGCTGGCACACTGCGCGGGCTAGACGAGGTCACCAGAAGTTTGCTCGGCGCAAGACTGGCTTCGCAAACAAAAGCAAGAGCAAGCTCTGCTGCCCTGAGTCCCTGCAGCACCCCCTGGCTTGCCTGACCCCAAACTACCACCCCAGTCCTGGTTTTAAGGAGGGATGGTGCCCACTGGCAGGCAGGGGTTAACCTTTGCAGCCTGGATGCTCCTGGAAGGCAGCCATGGGAGGAGGCTTCCTGGCAGTCTCTGCGGAGCTGGGAAGCTGGGTGCTGGTGCAGGCAGGAGACCCAGGGCACAAGGACACCCTGGTCTGAACACCACCTGGCATCACCTCCCTGGAGCCTGGTGGCCCAGGACCACTCTAAACATGTTCCCCTCTCCCTGGCAGCATCAAGAACCAGCTGTGCCAGCTGCCTGCACCCGCCCGCTGCAATGCGAAGAAAGGTCCAAGCCATCGCTTGCCACAGGGCTCTGCCCAAATTGCTCTTCTCACTGCAGGCTGGGCCTGGAGCCACGTCTCCCTCTCCCCTCTCTCCGGAGGGAAGGAGGCCAGCTCTTGGCTCCAGGCCTGCCTCCCTCCATGGCTGCCCTGGAGCTGCTGCATGCTCAGCATTCCTGCTCAGCGCTGGAGCAGGACAGGGAGCTCAGGGCAGAGCTCTGAGCCTCATGCCAGGCTGACCACGTGCTGAAGCACGTCCAGAGCCCGGCTGTCACCCACCAGAAGCGGCAGAGGTGCCCCAGCTAGATGGAACCTGTTGCAGGCTCAGAGCTGAGCATCCCAGCAGCAGGCTCTACGTCCTTCTGCAGGGCCAGGAGAAGGGAGGTGAGGACATCCCTGGAGGGGCCACAAATCTGCTCAGTGTCGGCCAACGCTGGGTCAGCTCACACAGACTGGCAAAAAAGCACCCAAGCCAGGACTTTACAAGAAAGCCAGACTGTGTCTGCATCAGAGTTAAGCCCCAGCATGGGCCGAGGAGGACAAGGAGCTGCAGAAGGTCCCTTCCAACCCAAACCATTCTACGATTCTGTGAAGGCCACTATGGGCTAGTCCAGACTCTCCAGCTACCAGCCAGCTTGTCCCCTCTCCTAACTCCCTTCTCCACCTTGGGAAGGTGGCAGGCAGCATCTCCAACCCCAGCTCAGAACATCCCCAGCAGCCGAGCCCTCCTCAGTAGGAATCATCTCACACACACCCTGGAGGAATCACTCCAAGAGCATTCATGATTCACAGGATTCCTGCAGCCCCTTGGGGACCGTCTGATGTGGAGCAGGAAAGCTGAGGTCACGACCAAGCCCAAGCAACCAGCCCAGCTCAGCACACAAGGTCGCCTCGTGAGCAGCACCCACTGCACCAAAAAGGAGGGAGAGGCTCCATGCGGGGCAGCCAGCGGGCACCCACGTTGGTCTGCTGGAAAGTGTTCCCTGCAGCTTCAGCCGAGGATCCCTCCAAAGCAAACAACAAAGAAAATGCTGGGATGGAGATTAAGGAAATGAAACCAGCTGCGGTGGAGGATAGGAAGTCACTGTAATCATCTCCTGTCCCCACCAGCCTGCAGCTCTCCCAGCCCAGATCCTGCAGTGAAGAACACATAAAGCCAAAGGGAAATCACGTGCTGGAGAGTGAATTGGACAGCCCGGAGGTTTCCCAGTGGTCACTGGCTTTTAATAACATGGTGACTCTCTGCACCTGAGCCCAGCACTTCCATCCTTGTTCCACCCCTGCGTCGGGGAGAGCTCCTGACACCACAATCTATGCTCTGGTCCTGAAGCTGGCACCATGAGGTGGCATCTCAGGAGCTTTGCCCTCATCCCTGCGCTGCTGGTCCAATCTGGTCCCCACTGGTAGAGCTGTCTCTGTAGGAAAGCAGCCAAGCACCCTGATCAAGGCTAAAACTGGTTCCTAAAAGACACTGGCAGGGCAGGCGTAGCAGAAGGGGGGCATATCGGGACCATCCTCCCACATTCTCTCCACCCAAATGATGCTCCCCCAAGCCTTAGGATGGGGCAGGAGTGGACCCATTCTGCCTCTCCTCCAGCCAAGTGCTGATGCCACCAGCTCCGGGGCTGTGGCTCCAGCCAGTCTCTCCCATATCTGTCACATGCCCCAGCTCCTTTTACATGTGTGAGTCTCATATTCTCCTGCCCGGGGATGAGTCAGGCTTCCCTGGGACGTCCCGAGCCTCGGTGCTGTCTCACCGACTGCCGTTTGCCACCCGACCCAGCACAAAACGGGTGGATGCCAGGCTGGGAAGGGCTCGCACGGCCCTTGTGCTTTCTGTCCCCGCTCAGAGTCATCTTGCGGAAAGGCGCTGGAGGTCGGAGCTCACTGCCAGGAAGCTCTCCTTGGCTCGGCTCCACCAAGCCGGCTTCCTTCCCCTCCACCCCACAGGCACGTCACAGCTCAACACGAGGCGGGGGTCAAGCGCTAAGCAAGCCCCCAGACCACTTTCCAGAGGAATGGGTGGGTGCTAAGGCACCCCCACATCTGCAAAGTCCTGGGGAGTCAGCTCATGGAGGAAGAGGGTGGTCCCCTGGATTTGGGACCACCAGAGACAGAGGTTGGAGCTCAAAGGAGAAGTTCTCCTTCTCCGGAGAGATGCCTTTTCTGTTTACTTCCAACTTTCCCAGGGTGGGAACGGAGCCTCGAGGTTCCTTTTCGGATTCTCCCCCCTTCCCATCTGCGTTCCCCTCGCTGTGCCCAGGGCTAGGGGTGGGCTGGCTCCCCGTGAGCACAATAAAAAGAAGCGTGTCGGAGCCGTTGGGAAGGAGCAACGTTCCTGGATGGTATGTGGCCCTGATAGCACTGGCTCTGCTTTAAAGGGTAACTTTATCCTGTAATAACAAACAAGAGGAGCCAAGTCCCTCTCCAGCGTCACTTCCCTGGCTCTGAGGAGAGGGACACTGCGGGGAAAGAGCTTATTGAAACAAGTTCAGATCCTTGTGCTTGTCATTGCTGGGTCTCGGTCCACTCCCTAGAGACACCAAAGCGGGGAAGGATGCTCCAGGGAAGCAGGGCTGGGACCTGAGCAGGCATCCTGGCCCTAAGAGGATGGAATGGGTACCTCTCAGTCTCCAGGGATGTCCTTGAAGTCCCTGTACCACTCACAGATGCATTTGGGGTAGGTCAACTCCCTTTAGGAACAGGAAGGTCTCCATGGGCAGCTTATCCCCTATCCGCCACCCCCTCAGCTCCCCCAGCCACACTCAGGGCACCAGTCGGGCATCGCCAGCAGCTCGGCGTGGTGACATCTCCGGGTGCAACCTCCCAGGAACTCGTTCTACAAGAGCTGGAATTTCAGGTCCAGCTGGTACCGGGGACCGGGCAGGGAGAGGCTGACCTGCACCAAACCCCTGGCAGGACCCTTCAAAGCAAGACGGGGTCCTACAGCCAAGGGCTCACTCTGGCAGCATCACCCCTTTGGCTGGGGTGGAGAGTGATGGGCACATCAACACACGAAGGCATGTTTGGAGGAGCATCTCTGCATCACCCCGGCAGACTCAGCAGCTGGGCAACCTACCTCTGCTCCTGCACAGGCACCGATGATCAGGAAAGGCGTCCCGTGGTGGTCATCACCAGGAAGGACATAATCTGACGGGACACTGGAGTCCCCTCCCTGTAGATAAGAAGGGGAAGGACAATTTCGAAGAGTTGAGTTGCAGGAGAAGATGACAATCCAGAGATTGCTGAGATATCTGTCCGATTTCCACTTACCCAAGGAGCAGTGGGTGGCACCTCCAGAGACCCTGGTGTTCAATCAAACCCCAGCTCATCAAATGAAGTTGGTGAAATGCTGCAATTTTCTGTCCCAAGATGGATTTCCTCCAAATTGTTCACTAGATCTTTGGGTTAAATCTGTGCAAAGCTGATAAATCTGCTGCCTCCATGGTGCAGCCCCAGCAGCTTCCAGAGGAAGCACCAGACAGGATTCGACCAGCTAAAAGGGGAAAGAGAGAGTAAAAAGGGAATCATTGGCACCTAAAGCCCTCAGCACCTTCTCTCCATGTCAAGAGATGACAATGCCAGCATCCACCCTTTGCAAGAGTGGCTCTGGGAGACAATAAGACTTTGAGGAGACCTGCTGTGGTGGGTGCTGCTGATTCCCAGGGAGGCACAGACTGCAGCAAGCTCCCAGTACCAAACTTCCAAAGTAGCTGTGGAGAATTCCCTGCTCCAATTGAGGGGAGCAGAGAGCAGCAGGCTGGGTAGCAGTGAGTTAAAAGTTTGAGGTGGGACTTGGTGAGCTGCTTCCTCCCGGCTAACAATAATAAAGCAAAGGGAGAAGGGATGCAGGCAGCTCTGCAGGGCCGGATAGCGATGGAGCAACCCCGACCCCACAGCTGTGGCTGCGCTGGAGGAAGCCTCAGCACATTATCTGGTGGCCCCACTCGGTTTCCGTGGCAGCCCTTGTCCTGCAGGGACTGGGATGTGCTTCCTCCTGAACTCCATTTCTCACACACCCGGGTACTTCAGTGGCAGCCCCGTGCCCCAGCACCCCCCGGCACTGCACCCCTGGAGAGCTGAGGGTCCCCAGATGATCCATCTTCCCCAGCATCAGTCTCCTCCACTGCTGGTGGCTCTAGAAAACTGTCATCCCGGGGCTGTGAGCCACCTGGCATGGAAATGTCCCCACAGTCCCTATCCTGCTGCCCCATCCCCCACACCATAGAGAATGCCCGCACCTTGGCAGAATGAAGCTGTTTCGGCTGGGAGAAGAAGATCCTGGCCGAGGTCCCCGTTGCCTCTGCTCCTGGTCCTTCCCAGGTCCACTGCACCCGGAGCTCCTGTGGCCAACCACCCCGGCCACGCTGGCTGGTGTCCCAGCGCTTCCTCGTGCTGGCTCTTTGTGACCTGCCTCCTGCTCCACCTCCGCAGCCACATCTCTGTCACAGGAGCAGCCCTTTTCCGTTCCCGGTCTCCTCTTCCGACCCTCTCCTCCCGGAGCAGGGTTTGCCTTCCACGGGGGCTCTGCCCTCCTGCTGTTTGCCCCACTTGGGTGGGGGTGATTGTGTCTTAAAATGGGGTTTGCCTTGATCCTGGCAAGTCCTGCCAGGACTCCCCACATCCTCCCTGCTCCTGTCCTGCCCCACCCCAGCTCCTGGTGCAAAAAGTCTTTGCCAGTGGTTATTGGTCTGCAAGAAAGCATGTGGTGGGGAGACCCTGGGAAATATGGGTCCTTCCCAGCACTGATGTCAACTCCTGACTCACCAGAGCTCGGAGATTGTCACCCAAAGCTGCTTGGCCAGACAACCTCCTCACCCACTGTCCCTGGAAGCCCCCAGATGTGTTCCCATGCCCTCATGGAGCCACTGCATGGAGTCCACCAGCTTCAGAATCAAGGGGGATCAGCTGCTAAAAGCAAATGGATCCTAAATCGTCCTTGCTCTGTCCCAGCTCTCCCAAGGAGCTGCTACATGGTCGGGGGGAACTGGCACTTTGGGTGCTTCCCAATGAAAGGACACAGGGCTGCATGCTGCCACCGCGGTGGGCAGGGCTGGATGCTGAGGGCTGGACATTGCCCAGAGCCAGGAGATAAGCTGGAGGCAAAGGGCAGAGCTGGCAAAAGCGAGCGAACAAGGCAGGAAACATCAGGCAGGAGAGGAAACGGGGAGATAATCAGCTTTGTGAACACAAACGCCCAGAACTTGTGCGACGGAAAAGCTGCCGTCACTTGACAAGTGAGCAGGAAGACCTGCCTGTCCAGCCCCTGACTGAGGCCTCTGGAGGAACACATCCTGGAGCACCTTAAGGTGCTCAGGCATCCCTGACCTCCAAGTGACTATGACCAGGCACGGTCCCTGGCAGCTCAGCCACATCGTGGGCTCCCGAGGATGATCCTTGTCATGGAGGGTGGGAGGACGGGTTCCTGGGGAGCAGCTGGCCTCACTTCAGATGTAAAAGCACTCACCAAGGGCCATTCCCCATTGCAGATGTCCAAGCTGCATCAATTCTGCCCGAGTCTTCTTTTTGCTTGAAACACAGGATCCACTGACCTGCTGCCTTCACTCTACATGGGCTGATGCTCACAGTGCTTCAGCCTCCAGCAGTCCCTCCAGGTTTGTCCTCACACCCAGACTTCTAGTAACGCCAGAGTGGGCATCATCTGAAGAGCTTCCTGCTCCTCGTCCCACCACCTTTGGCACCCAAGGTTACCCACATCCCCGATGACCTGCCCATGCCATGACGTTCCACTTCCCAAGGGGAACAGATTGATCAGCGCCCCGCCCCCCCCAAGCTAAGCCAAAACCCCGCTGCCACAGCAGGTAGGCCATCAGCCAGAGTCACCAGCTTTGCAGACCATCAGGCAAGCTGATGGAGCTTGTCCCAGCTTTCAGCAGCCCCGTTTCTCCCTGTGTTCCCAGGGGTAGAAGTTGCATCCATCTCATGGGGCTGGTAATGATCATGTTGGTGCGGGGGGGATGTGAGCTGCCTGCAAGCAGTGGTGGGATCTCTGGCACAGATCATCTCTCAGGATCCAGCATGGGGCAGAAGGGAGAAACATAAAGAGAGATGGGCATGGAGCCACCCCGCAGCGACTGGCCAGGTTCCAGCTGACTCGTGTGGAGCAACTGGGGCAGGAAAATCTCTGCCAAAGGGCAGAAAGGGCACTCGGTGGAGGCTTGGCCATGTCTGCGAGCCAGGACTGGGCTGAGTGCAGCCATACAGCTGCAGGATCAGGCCCTTCATCCAACCTCCTGTCCCACAGCCATTCCACACAAGGATTTTCTCTCCTTCTACTGCCACTGCAGCGCTGACAAACACCCAGGGAGGTGGGCACCAGCTTCTCTGGCAACAGATAGGAGCTGAGGGAAAGAAAAGACGCAAGATGAGCGAGTGGGAAATCAGGAGCCCAGATAGTTCAGAGCTTCCTTGAGGAAACTCTCCTGAGAAAACCCAGCACCACTCTGAAGTCCTTTTCTTTGTTGGTGCTACCACCACCTGGGCAAATTAATGAAGTCCAGGGCTGTCTGGCCTATCTTATTGAAGTTCTCATCTTCTCCATCCTGCGGAAGTGCCATGTCCATGCTGTGCTCCTCCATGGGACCAGGTTTGCTCCATCCAGGGGTACCATGCTCAGTCAAAGTTCCACTGCAGGAAGACCTGGCTGCCCGGGATCACTGAACTGGACTCTGGTGCTTGGTCCTCCCAAGGCTGCTCCCAAAGACCCCCAGTCGAGCACAAATTTGTGTTCCTCCACCAAGAAATCTGTAGCAAAACCATCATGCTTTGGATGGAAGCATGGTAGAGACCAGCAAGACAGCAGGGCTTTGGGCTGGTTCCATGTCCCCTAGGAGACCTGCCTTCAGCTTAGAACATCCAAAGCAAGGCAAGCAGGGTTATTTTTTTGCAGGGGGCAGCTCCAGGCCAGGGCAGAGACAGTCTCAGTGGGGACACTGTGGCTAGGAGAAGACACAGCTACTCACTGACTTTATTTATTAGCACCATGAAGGTAGGGAAGGGACTTGAAGGAGCTTCACAGGCTGCCCTGCACGCCAGCTGAAGTCCTGAGTAAGTCCCTCGCAGACCACGGAAGTCTGAGCATCCCAGTCACTCCAGGGTCACCTAGACAGTCCCCTTCTTGGGACCGAGTGGTCACCAGGGAATAGCTTTGCCTTCCCAGTTGAGCAGAGCCCCGCTGTGTTTCTCGGAGAGGGTCGGCAGCACCGACAGCAGCCCCCGCACGCTTGTGTCCACCGTCAGGTCAGCCTGCAACAGGTGAGGAGACACCACCGTCATTCCTGGCCGTCCACCAGCACCCCGCTCAGCTCGTGCACGTTAGCAGCCATGCTTCTTCCACTCATGCTGAGAGAAGAACCGTGTGAGGTGGGATGAGTCTAAGTGCGAGGAGGGCTGGGTATCTGTACGCTCACTGGTGTTTTGGATGGAAATGGCTTGAGCTGGGAAGCCAGCTACAGGCTTAGCCCAACAGGACACGTAAGAGAACCCTGCTGCAAGCAGGATGCTGTGTGCAGTCTTCTCCAAAATCCAGGGTTGCAGGGACCACCCCCACTCCAAAACAGAGACCCTGCAGAAGTGGAGACCTCCAGGACCTGCAAGCTCTTTGAGGAAGGGGCCATAGGATGGGATGATGCTGCTCCTCAACTCCCTGCTCTCTTGGGTTCAGGTTCTCTGCACATCTCCAGACTGCCCAAAACCCTTTCCCTCCTGACCTAGCCACTCTGGACATGAGCTGATGCTCTTTCCCAGGCAGCACTCACATGTTCTGCAGTGGGCCAGCACAGACGGGCCCAACTCGCAGCCCAAGCTCATTCTCACACAGATCCCTCCTCCTGAGAGCCACCCCAGCCACACAAGGCACCTCCTGTGCAAGTTTGTAGACTTGGGCCCCACTCATGGGTGTCCCCAGTCAGCCAGAACCCACCTCCTGACCTCCCATGTCGGTTTTCACCCAGCCAGGGTGAAGGGCCACGCAGAGGATCCCGGCTTGCCCGTAGGTGAGAGCCTGGCACTTGGTGAGCATGTTGAGGGCAGCCTGGGGGAGGAAGGAGACATCAGCCATGTGCAGGAGAAAATTCCACGCACCAGGTTCCCCTTCCATTGCCGCCTCATGGTGAGGGAGAAAAAGCAACACCAGGTCTTCAGGAGACAGTGCCACTCCCCTAGGTGGGCAGCAGCTGGAGATGGAGGTGCCCAAGGAGCCTGGGCAGTGGTCAGCATGGATCAGTCCACCCATGTCACCATCTCAGGTGTTTCTCTGAGATCAGGGCTGGCAAGCGGCAGCTCTGCTTCCCCATCGAGCTCAGGAGGAGCTCCCCAGCCCCCATACCTTGCTGCAGCGGTAGGAGATGACAGGTTTGAAGAAGGACTCGGGAGTTTTCTTGATGGACCCCAGGAGTGTGGAGATGTTGATGATGGCTGCTTTGCTGCAGCTCAGTCCCTTTTCTGTGCTCTCCTGGGCAGCCTTCTTCAAGAGGGGCAGGAACGCCTGGGGAGAAGCAACCTGTGCCAGCCTCACTTCTGGCAACTGCAACCCAGCCTGTCAACAGCAGCGAGGATGAGGAGGGAGAGTGGGAAGCCAGGAGAGCCTGTCCTCTCCAAGGTAGCCCAGCACAACATGATAGGGCTACAGAGGGCTGGGAGAGCAGCCTTAGTGCTGTCCCATCCCCCTCGCAGCACCCCCAAAAACTTGGCAAAGACTTCCGAAATCTCCATTGTGACTATGAGCAGCCTGGAACAATCTCAATCTGGGCTCCCCCTCCATGGCGAGC
This sequence comes from Trogon surrucura, assembly GCA_020746105.1. NCBI lineage: Eukaryota > Metazoa > Chordata > Aves > Trogoniformes > Trogonidae > Trogon > Trogon surrucura. Next base: position 7,979,448 of record CM036629.1, read on the forward strand.
TCCATTCCAGCTTCATCCATACCTGGGCCATCAGCAGTGGCCCCACTGCGTTGGTCTTGTAGGTCCTTATCATCTCTTCAGCGTCTACGTTCTCCAGTGACGCTGTCGGGGTGTAGATGCCAGCGTTGTTTATCAGCAGGTTCAAGCCCCTGCCGTTCAGCTTCCCCTCCACCACCTTCGCTGCATCCGTAATTGCAGAGGGATTTGCAACATCTGCAGTGGAAGAGAGCAGGGTTGGAGAGCCACGGGATCTCCCGGGGGGGGGCCTGGGGAGGAGAAGGAGGTGAAGATGCTGAGATACAGCTCTGCATCCCCGGCTCCTGTGGTTTTCCACTCATGGGCACTAGATGGTGCTGTGCAACCAGCTCAGAGCACTCCGGCACCCACAAGACCCAACTCACCCCCAAAACTGCCTCCTCTGTCACAGGGTGCCCCATCAACCACCAGCTGAAGAACTCCTGCTCTGAGGCAGCCCACCAGGCAAAGCCACTCTAGGGACAACCCCGTGGCTGCAAAGGTCCACGTGCTGTGCCCCACGCCAGCAGCCACAGCCTCCTGGTCAGTAGACAAAATCCATGCTGGAGCAAGCTCTGGGTTGCCAGTCTTGGCACAAGGAGGTGGATGGTTCCCGCAAGGGCTGTGCTGGGACCTACTGTGTTCTGCAAGGTCCTACAGCTCCTGCCCAGGCTCTGGGTCGATCACATAGCATTTCTGTGGAAGCTGCATTCCTCCCAGAGCACCCCCGGTCTCGCCTGGGAGCTGGAGGCCACCCAGGATGGGTCTCAGGAACCTCCTGGTCCCATGGCCACAGGGCAAGAATGTTCCAGGGAATGGGCTACTGCGGCTCAGACAGGTCTGGAGAAGCTGGGCATTTGGCAGCAGGACTTGAAGAAGCTCTAAAGAGCCAGATCCCCAAATAGAGTCCTGAAGGCAGGGAGGGAAGGAGAAATGGAGCAAGTATGGCCAGCAGCCACAAATTTACCATCTCGGAGGCAGAGCGCACCTACCCAGCTTGACAAGAACCACGTTGGGGTGTTTGGATGCCAGATCTCTCAGCTCCTACAAAAACAGAGCACGGACAAAAATCAGCACGAAGCAGGGGTGATGCCAAGCATCATCCTGGGGCACCAGCCACACTCCACACTGAGGCAAACCACTTCCAGATGTTACTCAGTGCTTGTGAAGCCAGCTTGGGTACAAGCAGGAGCTGAGGGAAACCTCTTCCAGATGTTACTCAGTGCTTATGAAGCCAGCTTGGGTACCACCAGGAGCTGGGCACCACCAGGCTGGTGTCAGGGTGGATTGTCCCTGTGCTGGGATCACTGCTGAGCCAGAACAAGGCTGGTAGCGAGCCCACTGAGAGCATCTCAAGGGCTTCCTCAGGTGGGATCCTTGAGTACAGCCAAGCTGCAAGAAGTTGCAACAAAATGCATCAGCAGGAGTGAGGATCCCTCAGAAAGCAAACATCTCTCCACTGGCATTTCAGTGGGTCACAGCGGGCGGAGGAAAACCAAAGCTGGACCTAAGGAGAGTCGTGAAGCTTCGCTCCTGCTCACGCAAGACATGTGAGCCTCTCCCAGCTTAACAAAGTGGAAAGCGGGGTAAGGAGGACCCCGCAGTTTCAATTAATGAACCCCCAGAGACGTGGCAGAACCCATCTGAGCAGTTCACACCAGCTCAACCGATTCAACCCCGCCTGGACCCGAGTCAGCGCGAGCTGGTGCCGTGCCCGCAGCGCCGGGGCCAAGGCTTGGCTGGGGGACAGCCAAGGCAGCCTCAGATAGCCCGGCAGCACGGTTTTAAGGGTGACTCAGCTTTATGCATTGCCCGAAGCACCGAGGACGTCTTGAATTGTAAAAAAAAAAAAAAACAACAAAAAAAACCAACCCAACCCCAAGCTCTCCTTCAACTGCGGTGCTTTATCCGAGTCGGCGAAGCTAACCGCGCCTCTCTGCACCCACGGGTGCTACTGACCCCTACCCCAGCCTGTGCTTGCGCACCCTCCTCGCACCGACCTGGGCCTGCAGCCCCTCGGGGTCCCGGCAGGTCGCGAAGATGCAGGCGGGGGGTCGCGGGGTCCCCAGCAGCTGCTTCACCAGCTCCAACCCGATGCCGCGGTTGGAACCGGTCAACAGCACCGTCCGCCCAGCCACCGCCATCGCCGCCTCGGGGCGGGATCCGCTCGGCGCCGCCTCCGCCTCGGGCTGGATCGAGGACTGGGTTGTCCCAGAATGTGGGTTTTTTCTTTCCCCGTTGAATATTTGGTCCAAAGTGCATCCGCAGCAGCCCTGCGAGAGCGGTGCTTTTGTGGGGAGGGGACCAGAGGGGACCCCCACCTCTTCCCAAGGTTAGGAAAAAGGCTTACAAGCATTTCTGGAGGGGGTGTCTTCAGCACAACGATGCAATTCCCTCTCTCAGATAGCTGGGGAGGAGATAAAAACCAACCCAAACCCCAAACTTAAATCCCAGCAGCTGATCAGGGAGGAACCAAATCTTTTGCAGCTGTTGTTATTGCTCACCCAGAAAACACCTCTGAAACTGATAAATAGATCAGGAAGTTAGTAATTATGCAAATTGGTGATTAGCAGCAGCTCTTTTCAGGAGGATCAGATGAGATAAACTGGGTGAGCAGGCTGCAGCGGGGGTTTGGAGGGGTTTAGAGGAGAGGGATTTTTTTTTCTTGGTGTGTTTATGGATAGGTATCAGGTACCTGGGGAAAAAGAGTAAAGGAAGGAAAAGGTTTGGTGGCATTTGGGGATGGGAAAGCAGAAAAGAGACTGTCACCATCAGCTGGGGGCTGTGTCTGGAGGGGATCTGCTGGTACCACCTGTACTGCCAGCCTGGAGGTGGGTGTTGATGTTTTATTTTTTATATTATACGACAAAACAGATGCACAAATGACATTAAAATCCCATTATGGTAAGTGTGCAGCTAGGAGCTCGACAGTGGAGTAATGACTGAGCAGCTCTGATTTCTGTAAGCATTGCTGTTTCTGTTGCTTGTTTTATTTCTTGTTTGACAAACACTAGACAAAACACCTCTGATACTGATAAATAAAGCAGAAAATAAATACTGGCATCAGCCTGGTGACAGCAACAGGCGACTTGTGCTGACTTTATCCTGCTCCCCTGCAGCTCAACAATGTGTTTGAGCTTCTGCTCTTGAATTTGCTTCGGGACATAGAAATGCTCCGAGAACCTCTTTAGGTTTGAACGACACAGAAGTTCTCTTCCTAGGTTTTTGCTTCAAAAAGCCCTGGAAACAGAGATCCCCGTGATCTGCTTTCTTGAAAGGGTTAACGCCTGGCCGCAGCTGAGGTCAGCAGGAGCCTGTTCTGAATATAAATGAGAAAAAAAAAAAAGCCAAGCTGCAAGCATCTGGAATTGGATACTTCCCAGTGTGGGTGTTGCTTGACCCACTTTTATGCTTCAGTTCCGCATACATAAAAATAGGGGATTATCTATCTTTTGAAAACCTTGTTTGTTGAAGTTGAGAGACTTCCAGAGGTTAATAAAGAGCCCAACAGACATTGGTAACATTCCACTGTCTGGTAAAGCCTGATTCTGATATTAATGAATTTTGCAGCACTTGTTGGACTCGATGATTTTAAAAGTCTTTTCCCACCAAAATGATTCTATGCTTCTATGTTCTACCTGTTTGCTGCACATGGTGAGAGCCACCTCTCCATGCAGCAGCTCCTGGTGTGGTCCATCTGACCCTCAAAACTCATCGTAGGATCATTAAAATTGGAAAAGACCTTTAAAGCCATGTCCCATCTCGCTGTATCCCTCGGAAATGGGATGTGAAGCCGAGATCTTCCATATGGAAGAAAAAGTCCCACAGCAGGGTAAAGAATTTTTCGTATGTATTACGTTGATGTGTTTTTTAATGTGTCAGTCAAATGCTCAGGTCCTACCAGTTGAGAAGCTGGGCTCTCATCACGGAGCAGCTGGTAGGGTAACATGGTTTTAGGAGGAGGGTCAGATATTTTGGTTTTAACAAGGAAGAGAGGTTGGAAGCAAGTTGTGGGTGGGCGGGTTGATTGGTTTGTTTTTCTCCCCAGCAGGTGGAAGCAAAACGCTTGGCCAGTTGTCCTCCCCCTCTCATCCTCTCTGTTTCATCCATTACTGCATGATCATTAGTTCAATAGGGCTTGAGCAGGCTCCCACCGCCAGCTCAGCTGTTATGGGGATGGCTGTGTCCTTTCATCCTGCCCGGCTCCAGCGGCACTGAAGGAAAACTGGCTCCTCTGTGCTTTCTTCCACAAGTGGAGTGTGACCCTGATCCTGCTTTACATGCTTGTCCCTGAATCTGGTGCAGTAATACAGGGGAGCGAAGGTGTTTTCTGTGCTTTGTACCTCTCTTGGCACCGTGATTGACTCCTACCAATGTGAACCATGCAACCCAGCTGCCACCTAAGCCTCTGTGGCTGCTCTTTCCAGTGACATGGCTGAGGTCTTCAGAAATGCTTTCCTTAGAGGAAAACCCTGGCTCAGGGGCTTTGATGGGATTCTCTGGAGCCTGAACCAGAGAACTCACTATTAGCTTGGAGAAGGAGGAATGTCTTTAATACCATATGGTTCCACGCAGATTCCTCCGGGTCTTAAGAAACCCAGCAGTACCCCTAGCTGTCCTCTGCACCAGGCAGAGGCTGATGGGAAACCTGCTCCAGCATTGATTTCTTCTCAGGTTAAGATACCATTTTCTATGCCAGGGTCCTGAGCACTTTCCATCTGTTTTCCCTGTTGCCAGCAGTTTGAGTTCCTGGGCTGAAAGCCAGCTCTGATATAATGCAGGTGTGGCCTGAATCCATCTGCAGGGAAAAAACTCTGACAAACAGGCCATGAGAAGCCTTACTTGGAACCTCTTTGCTTAGCTTGGGAGCTGCAGGTAAGCTCAGGCTCTCACGCTCAGTCGCTGCCCCATCTCTTCACAATGGGGTATTGCTAGTCCTCTTCAACCAAAAAGAAAATGAGTCAGGGAGGATGAATGTGACCTGCCCAGCTCCAAAAGGGTTAGGGGTTGGGTAGGTCTCATTCATCACTATCTCTTGATTCTTCTGCAAGGTGATTAATGAGTGGTGACATGTCCCGACTTCACCAAGCAAGTGGGTGGAATAAACAGTAATGGGTGTATCCTTACTTATGTGGTAGGTGAACCATGCTCAGGATAATTGTGCAAAGAAAAATGTGTTTCTGAAGGCTTCTCCAAGCAGCTTTGCTGTTGCCCTTTGTGCAAACATCAAGGTGAGAGTGAACTGATAGCAGAGGAGGTGTGGCGGCCTCTTGGAAACACCAGCTCCTGATGTGGGGAGGTGGGAGGCATCCCCACCACAGCTCTCTGGTGGGTGAGGGGGATACAGAAGGACCTTAATGCTCAGCTTCAGGTTTAGACCATGCAAGACTGTTTTGAGGAAAAGAATCCCTTCTCAAGAGCTGGTCTGAGGTCAGTTCCAGAAGCTTGGAGACAGCAGCAGTAGCTGGGCTGTGAGCCAGGCTAATTGCTTCCCCCTCTGCCTCTTCATGTGCTGGGTTGGACTCTGGTTCCCGGAGAAGAAGAGTGTGTTTAAACTCTAATGATTGACTGGGCAGTGTGTGGCCCTGAGCAAAGTCAACATGGCAAAACTAAAACTCCCAAACAATGGAAGGCCATAAAACTGTGGTAACACAGCAAAAATAGGAGTTATAAAGGTTAATTTTTTGTTGTTGCTTCTTATGCTATGTACTTCTGAGGCACTGTGGACGTTTCTAACAGACTGAGTGATGGCCTCGTCCTCCATCTAGAAGAAGAAAACTGTGGAAGTCTGTTTCTGAGGAGCAGAACTCTTATGCAAATGGTGTTGTTCTGGCTTGGCTGGAGTAGAATCATAAAATCAATTTTCTGTTCAGGAAAGCTGCATTTATTTTTTTTTTTCAAGGTGTAGATACGATGTTTAGTAACATGGTTTAATGGTGGACCTGGCAGCACTGGGTTAATGGTTGGACTCGATGATCTTAAAGGTCTTTCCCAGTCTGAATGATCCCACCATCCCTGGAAGATCTCACCTGTCGTTCCGCTTCGGAGGCCACTCTCCTGTTTGCTGTGACTGTCGTGTTTTTGCTGGATCTCTGGTGTTTGCAAGGTTGGACACCCAACATTCACTGCTGGGAGCACCCAGTTTGCCACCACTACATGGCCTGGGTATAATTATTAATACTGTATGGCTATTAGTATTGGATTATTATTGATACTATATGACTATTAATATTGGATTATTGATACTAGATTATTCTTCTTCTTATATTAAATCTGTCTCCATTCCAACCCACGGGTCTCGCTTTCCCAATTCCCCTTCTGAGTGAAGGGGTGTTCACTGGGCGATAGAACAACTGATTAAACAGAGACGGATGTGAATCAGCAAGCACAGTTGCGGTCATTAAAAATATCGAAAAGGCTAGTGAAATGAATCTAGAAGGTGGTCTTGTGACCTGGGAGGTGTGCTTGTCAGGTTTCTTGCTCCGAGAGATGGCTGGAAGATGCAGAGCTTCATACTATTGACAAGCAACAGATATCCACCTGGCAAAAGAAATATCTCTACCCAAAGTGGAGAATCAGAAAAGCAGGAGGAGGTTGAATGGGCCTCAGGAAAAAAAAATGGGGAAAAATGAAACAAATAGAACTTCAGGAGAGGCTGAGATTTGGCTGGGTCAAAGAAGAGGCTTCCCTGTGTCTGTGATCAGCTCCCAAATACAAGCTGCAGATGAGCTGTGCTGTTCCCCCAGAGGAGTGTCTCGCCTTGAAGCTGTGCAAAGCAGCACTAAACGTCTGTCGAAACGACCGTGGGATGACGGTGCAGAAAGTATCACAGGACCACAAGAAAGGGCGTTGCCATGTAAGAAAACCTGCAGGCAGTAGAAAGGAGCAGAGTAAAACCCCCGTCTTTGTTGCCACAGGGCTATCAAGTGAACGAAACGTGCATAGCGTGTGAGTACTGTATGTATGTGCAAAGTTTTATGGGTAACAGCAGAGGAATTAAATACCTTAGCAGGGACTGTTTTCCACAGGATTCAGAAGGGGAAACGTTGGCTCTCGCCTGCCAACAAAGACTGGTTTTCATCTGCCGTGCCAGAAAGCCCCGGGGTGTTTGTGTGCATTTCTGTCACTTGCTCTGCGTTTTATCTCTGGTTTTATACCAGACAAAAAAAAAATGATAAGTTTTACTCCAAGCACATGAAAGTAAATGAACATTTGCTCACAAATCTGCTATGGGAGCAGAGGGCAGGCTGGGCTTGTCACCAAACTGAATGTTCCAGGGTATAGGGGGAATTACAAAGCCCCTTGGAGCTGGAGAAAGACTACACCAGGTCTGGCTGGTCCAGTCCATGACTGAGCCTTCAAGTCTACTGCTCCAATATGAGGTGGGAGGTGAGTGAGGCAGGGCAGGACTGCCCGTTCTGGTGGCACCGTGGTGACCATGAGACCAGCCTGAGTTGCAGAGGACTCCCTGGGACTCAGCTTTAGTGCACCCACACTTTAAAATAGTTTTGTTTGCAGGGAAGGTGAAGGCAACAGCGATGTGAGGGTGCTGCAGTCTTGGAGCAGGACCAAGCCAGATGCAAGCGCAGGAATGAGTGAGTGGCAGAGCTGGACCAGCGCTTGGAAGGAAGGGGTTGGCAAGAGGTTTCTGGGGATATGTCTTCACTTGCAGTGAAGAGAGAATGCATGATGTGCACGAACACCGATCCCAGCTCTGCAAATCAGTTGAGGTATTGGGAAGCACTGGGTTTCACTGGTGATGGCACAGAACTGCCAGTGCCCCATGCCTACGGGTGATGTGGAGAATATGGCTTTGACGAAGGCATTGCTCTTTGCAGCAAAACATCCCAGGCACCTGAGGGTCCCATGGCTGTGGGAGAAGCACCGCTCAACATAAGACTGCATCCTGAAGGGATGGAGTACACGACCAGCAGCGTGGAGATGTGCAAGAAGTGCAGAGTCAGTTTCCTTCTGCCAGAAGACTGTGATGGGTTTGCTCCACTCCATGGGTCATTCATGGGGCAACTGGTGAATGGGCATTGGTTTGGAAGAGTCAAGAGCAAAGCAGAGATTTCCTTGTGGTCACTTGAGGCATGACCTAGTATGATGTGGAAAGCCTGTCCGACATGAAAGATACACATGAAGCTCTCAAGTCCACCTAAACCACAGAGTAGCCCATGTCCCTCCTGCATGCTGATCCCAACCTCCTCACCAGTAACAGCCGCTGCTGGACAGGCTGAATGGTACCTTCTAGATTATACAGAGTTTGCCTGGAAAAGCCAAGTCATTTTTGCCCCTTGGAAACAAGGGATGGCTTCTAGCCAGGAAGTATTCTTTAGAGATTGAAGATCTGGACAGGTTTTGCCTGGAGGCAAGGGTTTTTGCAAGCCCTGAATCGGTGGGGTGGCCATGGAACAGGCTATAAAGAAGCATGAGGAGGCCAAGCAAACAGTACGAGCTGGAGCAGAGGGAGGAGAAGCGCCATGGGAGAGTTTTGCGTGCGCTCCGTTCTGGTGACAGGGGCCAACCGTGGCATCGGGCTGGGGTTCGTCCAGCACTTGCTGGGGATGCCGAAGCCACCCGAGAGGGTCTTTGCAACTTGTCGGGACCCCCAGGGGCAGCGAGCGCAGGTGAGGCCAGGCTGGGAGGTGGTGGGTTGTGCCGGGGGCCGGGAGCGCTTGGTGCCAGGGAGCAGGTTGGAGCCGGGAGGCTTTGGCCAAGGGCTGGAGCTGCAGCCGGGCCCCCTGGGGGCGTCACAGGGCAGCTGGGTGGGAACAGTCGTGGGACCAGCTGGGCGCAGGGATGAGGAAGGGGTGGTGGGTGCGGGAGGCACGGAGCCCCATCCTCCCACAGCTGGGTGCTGGGCTGCCTCTGCGTGCCCACACGCTGCCCTGTCTTGCAGGAGTTGCAGAATCTGGCCTCCAAGCACCCGAACCTGGTCATCATTCCACTTGGTAGGTGCTCCAAGGTGGGATCCCTGTCCCTGGCTCTCATGGTGCGTGCCAGGGCGCTGAGCACAGCTCGGGAGCCCAGTGCTGGGAGGGAGCTGTGCCAACAGATACCGGACACTGCCATCCCCCTGCCCACCTACAGACCCGTGGGGATACAGGTGACCCCCAAACCATGAAGGGCACATGGGAACTGACCTGTGCTGTGTGGGCTCTGCAGATGTCACCGACTCGGCCAGCATCAAGGCGGCTGCAGTCAGTGTTGGGAAGCACCTGGGGGGTTCGGGACTCAACCTCCTCATCAACAACGCTGGAGTCATTAAGTCAAATTTGATTGACACTGAGACTCTGGAGAGTATGACCCAGACTTACATCACCAACACGGTTGCACCCCTGCTCCTGGCCCAGGTGAGACTCTCAAAGGAGAGTGATGGGGGTGATGAAGGACTGGTGGGAGAGGGTCCTGGCTCTGCTCCAACATCTGATGGGCTCTCACTCGACGAGAAGCTCATGGAGCTCAGGAGCTGGAGCGTGTTGGGCTAGGGCAGTGGGAAGTGGAGGGGGGTTGCTCTGGTGCTGGTGCCAATGATGCCCTTTGTGGAAGGAGCTGATCCTCACCTGTCTGGCACTTCTGTGGCTACCCCTGTGTCCTCTTTCTCCTTGCAGGCACTCCTGCCCTTGCTGAAGAAGGCTGCCCGGGGCGGCCCAGGCTCAGCGCTGAGCTGCAGCAAGGCAGCCATCATCAACATATCCAGTGCTGGGGGATCCGTGACTGAAGTCCAGATGTTCAATGAGATTCAATGTGTCTCGTACCGCTGCAGCAAGGTATGTGCGGTACGGAACATGAATCCATGTGCAGAGACTATTATGTGTCCAACTTTCTTTGCTCAGCAAACAGCTGAGCCCAAGACCTTCCAGTGTCTCCTGCCTTGGTTCCTGCACCTCTCCAGGCTGTGGCTGATGTCTCATCAGCCTCTGACAGCACATGCCCGTGCCTGTCCCTGTAGCAGGGCATGGAGGCACCTCATTACAGCCACCCCTGCCACTGCCATCACACCACGTCTCCCCACAGGCTGCTCTGAACATGCTGAGCAAGTGCCAGTCCCTGGCGTACCGCGAGCATGGCATCCTCTGCGCTGCTCTCCACCCCGGCTGGGTGCAAACCGACCTAGGGAACTCCGCCGGAGGCAAGGTAGGTTTTTCAGGTGTTTTTCCTGGGATCGGGTCCCTCGGAGTTCCCAGGCTGATCTTCCCTTGGAGGACTGGAGAGAAGGAGTCGCTGCTGGAGCATCTGAGCACGAGCCCTCCACCTGCCCCATCGCTCCCCGGGCATCTCTCCTAGCCCCGGGTGCCAGCTGCCCCCTCGGCTCCCTGCCTGACCCCTCTCGCCGGAGCTGGTGGCTTTTGAGCCCCTGCCCTCAAGTGGCTCCTGGCCCTGGGGCTCCAGGGCAGCCCTTAGCCAGGCCTCGGGCACGGGCTGCCTGTACCCTTGTGCCCCGCAGCCCCCCGTGACAGTGGACGCCAGCGTGCGAGGGATGCTGAAGGTGCTCTCCTCCCTCTGCGAGAAGGACACCAGCACCTTCCTGGACTGGGAAGGGAATGTCATGCCCTGGTGAGGCACTGGCCGGGCCTCCTGGCAGCAGAGCCCCCCCATGCCGCCACTTCCCCTGCCCCATGGCCTCAATAAAGTCATGTCCAAGAGCCCCTGGCTCTGCTCTGTGCTGCCAGATAATGGGAGGCCCTTCCCATGTGCCCACTGCTCACGCCGAGATGTGCTGGTGCCTGCAGTCACCTGCCCACCCGATGCAAGGCCATCGCTGGGGTCCCCAGCCGTGACAGCACCGGACAGAGCTCCAGAGCCCAGGCAGAGCCCTCTCCAAGGATCAGGATTTCCCCTGGGCATCAGAGTGGCCGAGTTGGGGCCACCGTGGGGTGCCCGAGGGTCTGTGGGTCCAACAGAGCGGCTGCCCTCTCTCCTCAGTCAGTGGATGCTTGGTTGCTGGGTGGGTGGGTGGGTGGATGGATGAAAGGATGGACAGACAGACACACGGTGCTCGGGCAGCCACAGGCCTCGTCCACCCTGTCAGCCTCTCCCATCCCTCCTGCTCTGTCCTCAGCCCACCTGCCCCAAGGCTGGGGCTCTCAGGGAGTGAGCCCTGAGGCCTGGAGGACTCCTGGCTTTAGCGGGGTGGCCTCGGCCCCCTGGGCATGGTGGGAAAGCAGTGGCCTCTGGGGAGAGGCCCAGAAGATCCCCAGGCTGCTGTGATGTCCTCCTCCATGCCCACCGGGACCATGCGATGGCAGGGCTGCCATGGCCTGTGCTCCCTGTCCCTGAGTGGCTCCAGAGGCTCCTCCCGCTTGTGTTTGGACATAAGACCTCAGAGCTGCTCTTGGGGCTCCAGGACTTCTTGGGGCCCTGTCTTGCCTGAGAGGGAGAAACCCTGGGGTACCAGGAGGGCTACTAGATCCTGCTGTCTCTCCCCTGCGAAGGCCAGTACCTCCTGCATGCCCTTGTTGGTTTTCACTCAGTCAAGATGGATGGCCACATAAAAGATGCCCTTGTCTCGGAGCTTCACCGCCAGGCACCTCGTCACCGTGATCTGGGCAGCCTGGAAGAGGCAGGGCTGTGTCAGCACCACCAGGGCCACGGGTGGGCAGGAGGGGTAGCATTTCCCAGCCTGAAATGGGCTGTGGAGCTGTCAAATGGGACTTGGCCCTGGGGTAAAGCAGCGACAGAACCCAGCTGAAGGGCTCAGTCCCGGGTGCTGCTGGCTCGGTCTCCATCTGACTGAGAGAGACAGGCAGGGATGGGTGGGCTGGGGCTAGTGGATGCCCCTGTGGTCTCCCCTCTGTGGGTAAGGTGTCAAGCAGAGCGTTCCTGGCAGAAGGGCATGGGAGGGTGAGGTCGCCGCAAGGAGGGGCCGGGCTCCAGCTTTTGCCTTCCCCAGTGCAGGAGGGAGCCGGTACAGCCAGCCTGGGGCGGGCAGCAGCTCCAGAGAGGGAACTGGGGAGATGCTGGGCCCGAGCTGCCTCCCTGCTGCTGTGAGTGGCAGAGGAGACTGGAGATACTGGCCTTGATGGCAGCATACCCCATCAGTTGACACTTGTCTTGATGAGGAGCTGCAGGCCTTGGCTCTTCAGAGCCACCTGAGGTGGAGGAAGCTGTTCCAGCTTTTCTGGGCAAAAGCAGAAACTTTTATCCTTCCCCAAAGAAGCCTCAGAAAAGCCGTAAAATGGCAATGCAGTAACATGAGAGAATTTGCAGAGTAGGAAGGCAAAAAGTGAAGCTCCCGACACCAGCACGTCAGAAGTGACGGGGCAGCTGCTGAGCTTAGTGCCGACTGAGGCAACCCCCAAAGGGATGGGGTGCGTGACCATGGCTGCGTGCAGGGCACGGAGGTCCACGCGCTTCTGACAGAAGAGCAGGTGAGGTGTGCCTGACTCCAGGAGTCTTTCACGTGACAAATGCTGGATGGGCGTTGGCTTGGAAAAGTCAAGAACGAGGCAGAGAAGGTCTGCTCGTGGCCAGCTGAGACACAACTGGTGGATGAGAGGTGAGATCATAGAATCACAGAATGTTGGGGGTTGGAATGAACCTCTAGAGGTCATCCAATCCAACCTCCCTGCCAGAGCAGGGTCACCCAGGGCAGCCACACAGGAACGCGTCCAGGCGGGGTTTGAAAGTCTCCAGAGCAGGAGACTCCACACCCTTTTACACACAGCTCATGATGTTGCCACTAATACGTGCTAGTACTAATTCTGAATTATAGCAGCTCTCTTTTCCCTCTCAAGAAGCAGTGCTCTACCTTAAAAGATTTATTCCACCTCCAAAACCAACCCCCAAATCAAACTGGTACGTGGCCTTACCCTGCGAGTGAACGTTTTGCCACACTTGGAACAGACAAAGGCAGCAGGGACGAAGTTGGGATCGTGGTATCGTTTGAAGTGCATATCTAGGAGCTGTTTCTGCCGGAAGGTTTTATCACAATGGCTACAGGCATAAGGCTTTTCTCCAGTGTGGGTCCGTTTATGCATGACCATGTGCCGCTCCTGACGAAGCAAGACAGGAAAAGAACTGGAGAACTCGGATATACAGATACAGAAAAGTGAATTTTCAGCTGAAAGGGAGGCCAAAAACTTTATCCTTAAGAGCGAATAAAAGCATGATCCCACAGGAATAAAAGAATCACAGAATCGTAGAATCACAGAATGTTGGGGGTTGGAAGGGACCTCTAGAGATCATCCAGTCCAACCCCCCTGCCAGAGCAGGGTCACCCAGGGCAGCCACACAGGAACGCGTCCAGGCGGGGTTTGAAAGTCTCCAGAGCAGGAGAGTCCACACCCTCTCTGGGCAGCCTGGGCCAGGGCTCCGGCACCCTCACAGCAAAGAAGTTTCTCCTCAGGTTGAGGTGGAACTTCCCATGTTCTCGCTTAAACCCAGTATTCCCTGTCCTGTTACTGGGCACCACTGAGAAGAGACTGTCCCCTTCCCCTTGACCCCCACCCCTCAGGTATTTCTCTGCATCAATAAGGTCCCCTCTCAGCCGTCTCCTTTCAAGGCTGAACAGCCCCAGGTCTCTCAGTCTCTCTTCACAGCAGAGATGTTCAGTCCCTTGATCACCCTTGTAGCTCTCCCTTGGACTCTCTCCAGTAGGTCCCTGTCTCTCTGGAACTGGGGAGCCCCAAACTGGACACAGGATTCCAGCGGTGGTCTCACCAGAGCAGAGCAGAGGGGCGGGAGAACCTCCCTAGCCCTGCTGGACATACTTTTCTTAGTGCCCTCCAGGATCCCCTTGGCCTCTCGGCCACAAGAGCACGTTGCTGTCCCATGGACATCTCACTGCTCACTGGGACTCCAAGGTCTTTCTCTGTCCGGCTGCTTTCCAGCAGGACGGCACCTAATATGGTGCCTGGTGTTACTCCTCCCCCGATGCAGGACTCCACACTTGTCCTTATTGAACTTCATGAGGTTCCCCTTTGCCCAGCTCTCCAGCCTATCCAGATCTCGCTGTGTGGCAGCACAGCCTGCCTGGGTGTCAGCCACCCCTCCCAGTTTTGTATCATCAGCGAACTTGCTGAGGGTGCACTCTATCCCCTCATCCAGGTCATTGATGAAGATATTGAGCAAAACTAGACCCAGCACTGATCCCTGGGGAACACCGCTGGCCACAGGCCTCCAACTTGACTCTGTGCTGCTGATCACAACCCTCTGAACTTTGTTGCTGAGCCAGTTCGCAATCCACCTCATGGTCCAATCATATATTCCGCATTTCTTGAGATTACCTATGAAGATGTTATGGGGGACAGTATTGAAAGCCTTGCTGAAGTTGAGGTATACGATATCCACTGCTCTCCCTTCATTAACCCATTTGGTCGTGTCATCGTAGGATATCAGATTAGTCAGGCAAGATTTCTGCATGGGAAATCCATTCTGGCTATTCCTGATAACCTCTTCTTCCAACTGATTAGAGATGGCCTTCATCAATGAACCGCTCCATCGTCTTCCAAGGGATGGAGGTATGAGCCTTTTGCCAATGTTCTGTGGGCAGGGTGTGAGAATTGCACGCTGTGAAGCTGTCAAGAACTGCCAAAGCACGGAGCATCCCACACCCTGCTCGCTTCCTCCTCACCCAAAACAGTCTCTCCTGGCTACCCTGGATCCATGTTCCTGGATCCATGTTCTACCAGGTCACCTAAGTTTGCTTGCAAAAGCCAAGTGATTTTTGCCCCCTGGAAACCAGGGATGGATTCCAGCCAGGAACTATGTCCTAGAGATCGAGGAGCCGGAGAGGCTGTACCTGGAGTTTGTGCAAGCCCCGAGTGGGTGGGGTGGCCATGGAACTGGCTATAAAGAAGCATGAGCTGGCCGAGCAAACAGTGCGAGCTGGGGCAGAGGGAGGAGAAGCGCCATGGGAGAGCTTTGTGTGCGCTCCGTTCTGGTGACAGGGGCCAACCGTGGCATCGGGCTGGGGTTCGTCCGGCACCTGCTGGGGATGCCAAAGCCACCCGAGAGGGTCTTTGCGACTTGTCGGGACCCCCAGGGGCAGCGAGCGCAGGTGAGGCCAGGCTGGGAGGTGGTGGGTTGTGCCGGGGGCCGGGAGCACTTGGTGCCAGGGAGCAGGGTGGATCCGGGAGGCTTTGGCCAAGGGCTGGAGCTGCAGCCAGGCCCCCGGGGGCGGCACAGGGCAGCTGGGTGGGAACAGCTGGGGGACCAGCTGGGCGTGGAGGTGAGGAGGGGGTGGTGGGTGCGGGTGTGGGTTCCCCCACAGCTGGGCGCTGGGCTGCCTCTGCATGCCCACATGCTGCCCTGTCTTGCAGGAGTTGCAGAATCTGGCCTCCAAGCACTCCAACCTGGTTGTCATCCCACTCGGTAGGTGCCCCGAGGTGGAGTCCCTGTCCCCAGTTCCTGCAGCGAGTGCCTGGGCACTGAGAACAGCTCGGCAGCACCGTGCTGGGAGGAAGCTGTGCCAACGAAGACACCGGGCACTGCCACCTCGTGCCTATGGCCAGCCCCAAAGGCATGTCTGTGAGGGGACACAGGGAACCCCCAAGCCACCACGGGGACGTGGGCGCTGACCTGTGCTGTGCGGGCTCTGCAGATGTCACCGACCCCGCCAGCATCAAGGCAGCTGCAGCCAGTGTTGGGAAGCACCTGGGGGGCTCAGGGCTCAATCTCCTCATCAACAACGCTGGGATGTTGATTTACACCACGCTTGACAAGGAGACTCTGGAGAGCATGACCCAGATTTACACCACCAACACGGTTGCACCCCTGCTCCTGGCCCAGGTGAGACCCTCACCCCCAGCACCACAGCCCAGGTCCAGGGAGTGTCCGTTTCCATGGTCATGGGTGCACACCCTGCTGCTGTCCCAGGGAAGAGCACGAAGGTGATGTGGTCCTGGTTCCACTCCAGCACCTGTTGGTCTGTCAGCCAGAGAACAGGTCATGGAGCCCCAGGCTGGAGCTCATGGAGCTGGAGCCTGCTGGGCTGGCGCAGTGAGAAGAGGAGGGAGGTTGCTCCAGTACTGGTGCAACCTATGTGTGTTGTGGATGGTCCTTACTTACCCCTGTGCCACAACCGTGTCTGCCCCTGTGTCCTCTTTCTCCTCACAGGCGTTCATGCCCTTGCTGCAGAAGGCTGCCCAGGGCAGCCCAGGCTCAGCGCTGAGCTGCAGCAAGGCAGCCATCATCAACGTGTCCAGCAGTGGGGGATCCCTTGAGAGGGTCACAATGTTCAACGAGGTACAATGTGTCTCATACCGCTGCAGCAAGGTATGTGTGGTGCTTAACATGAATCCAACGTTTGTTCAGCAAAGAGCTGAGCACAAGGCCGTGCAATCTCTCCTCCCTCACTTCCTGCACCTCCCCACACCGTGGCTGAGGTCCCACATGCCCATGCCTGTCCCTGCAGTGGGGTCTGGCGTCCCCATGCAGCCACCCCTGCCCTGCCACCGCCATCCCACCCCGTCTCCCCACAGGCTGCTCTGAACATGCTGAGCAAGTGCCAGTCCCTGGCGTACCGCGAGCATGGCATCCTCTGCGCTGCTCTCCACCCCGGCTGGGTGCAAACCGACATGGGGAACTCAGTCGGAGGCAAGGTAGGCTTTTCAGGCTTTTTTCCTGAGGTCAAGTCCCGCAGAGCCCCCGGGCTGATCTCGCCCAGGAGGGAGGGAGGGGGGGACTCACTGCTGGAGCATCTGAGCACGAGCCCCCCACCTGCCCCATCTCTCCCTGGGCAGCTCCCCCAGCTCTGGGTGCCTGCTGCCCCCTCGGCTCCCTGCCTGACCCCTCTGCCCAGGGCTGGTGGCCTTCGAGCCCCTGCCCTCAAGCGGCTCCCAGCCCTGCGGCTCTGGGACAGCCCTTAGCCAGGCCTCGGGCATGGGCTGCCTGTCCCCTTGTGCCCCGCAGCCCCCTGTGACGGTGGACTCCAGCGTGCGAGGGATGCTGAAGGTGCTCTCCTCCCTCTGCGAGAAGGACACCGGCGCCTTCCTGGACTGGGAAGGGAACGTCGTGCCCTGGTGAGGCGCCGGCCGGGCCTCCTGGCAGCAGAGACCCCCGTGCCACCACTTCCCCTGCCCCACGGCTTCAATAAAATCATGTCCAGACCCCCTGGCTCTGCTCTGTGCTGCCAGATCGTGGGGGGCCCTTCCCACGTGCCCACTCCTCATGCCGAGATGTGCTGGTGCCTGCAGTCACCTGCCCACCCGACCTAAGGCCATCGCTGGAGTCCCCAGCCGTGCCAGCACCGGACAGAGCTCCAGAGCCCAGGCAGAGCCCTCTCCAGGGATCAGGATTTCCCCTGGGCATCAGAGTGGCCGGATTGGAGTCACCGTGGGGTGCCCGAGGGTCTGTGGGTCCAACAGAGCGGCTGCCCTCTTAGTCAGTGGACGCTTGGTTGCAGGGTGGGTGGGTGGATGGATGAAAGGATGGACAGACAGACACACGGTGCTCGGGCAGCCACAGGCCTCGTCCACCCTGTCAGCCTCTCCCATCCCTCCTGCTCTGTCCTCAGCCCACCTGCCCCAAGGCTGGGGCTCTCAGGGAGTGAGCCCTGAGGCCTGGAGGACTCCTGGCTTTAGCGGGATGGCCTCGGCCCCCTGGGCACGGTGGGAAAGCAGTGGCCTCTGGGGAGAGGCCCAGAAGATCCCCAGGCTGCTGTGATGTCCTCCTCCATGCCCACCGGGACCATGCGATGGCAGGGCTGCCATGGCCCGTGCTCCCTGTCCCTGAGTGGCTCCAGAGGCTCCTCCCGCTTGTGTTTGGACATAAGACCTCAGAGCTGCTCTTGGGGCTCCAGGACTTCTTGGGGCCCTGTCTTGCCCGAGAGGGAGAAACCCTGGGGGTATGGGGAGGGCTACTAGATCCTGCTGTCTCTCCCCTGCGAAGGCCAGTACCTCCTGCATGCCCTTGTTGGTTTTCACTCAGTCAAGATGGATGGCCACATAAAAGATGCCCTTGTCTCGGAGCTTCACCGCCAGGCACCTCGTCACCGTGATCTGGGCAGCCTGGAAGAGGCAGGGCTGTGTCAGCACCACCAGGGCCACGGGTGGGCAGGAGGGGTAGCATTTCCCAGCCTGAAATGGGCTGTGGAGCTGTCAAATGGGACTTGGCCCTGGGGTAAAGCAGCGACAGAACCCAGCTGAAGGGCTCAGTCCCGGGTGCTGCTGGCTCGGTCTCCATCTGACTGAGAGAGACAGGCAGGGATGGGTGGGCTGGGGCTAGTGGATGCCCCTGTGGTCTCCCCTCTGTGGCTAAGGTGTCAAGCAGAGCATTCCCGGCAGAAGGGCATGGGAGGGTGAGGTCGCCGCAAGGAGGGGCCGGGCTCCAGCTTTTGCCTTCCCCAGTGCAGGAGGGAGCCGGTACAGCCAGCCCGGGGCGGGCAGCAGCTCCAGATGCGGAGATGCTGGGGTGGAGCTGCCTCACTCTTCCTCTGGGTGGGCAGAGGAGACTGGAGATACTGGAGATACTGGCCTTGATGGCAGCATGCCCCATCAGTTGACACTTGCCTTGATGAGGAGCTGCAGGCCTTGGCCCTTCAGAGCCACCTGAGGTGGAGGAAGCTGTTCCAGCTTTTCTGGGCAAAAGCAGAAACTTTTATCCTTTCCCAAAGAAGCCTCAGAAAAGCCATAAAATGGCAATGCAGTAACATGAGAGAATTTGCAGAGTAGGAAGGCAAAAAGTGAAACTCCCGACACCAGCACGTCAGAAGTGACGGGGCAGCTGCTGAGCTTAGTGCCGACTGAGGCAACCCCCAAAGGGATGGGGTGCGTGACCATGGCTGCGTGCAGGGCACGGAGGTCCCGGTCTTTCTGGCAGAAGAGCAGGTGAGGTGTGCCCGACTCCAGAAGTCTTTCACGTGACAAATGCTGGATGGGCGTTGGCTTGGAAAAGTCAAGAACGAGGCAGAGAAGGTCTGCTCGTGGCCAGCTGAGGTATGACCTGTGGAAGAGACGTGAGAGGAGCCTATTGCCAATGTTGTGTGGGCAGGGTGCGGGAAGTGCACCAAGTGAACCTGTCAAGCCCCGCCAGAGCACAGAGCATCCCACACTCTGCTGCCTTCCTTCTCACCCACAACAGTCTCTCCTGGCCACCCCAGATGCATTTTGGATCCATGTTCTACCAGGTCACCTGAGTTTGCCTGCAAAAGCCAAGTGATTTTTGCCCCTTGGAAACAAGGGATGGCTTCTAGCCAGGAACTATGTCCTAGAGATCGAGGAGCCAGAGAGGCTGTACCTGGAGTTTGTGCAAGCCCCGAGTGGGTGGGGTGGCCGTGGAACAGGCTATAAAGAAGCATGAGGTGGCCAAGCAAACAGTGCGAGCTGGGGCAGAGGGAGGAGAAGCGCCATGGGAGAGCTTTGCATTCGCTCCGTTCTGGTGACAGGGGCCAACCGTGGCATCGGGCTGGGGTTCGTCCGGCACCTGCTGGGGATGCCGAAGCCACCCGAGAGGGTCTTTGCGACTTGTCGGGACCCCCAGGGGCAGCGAGCGCAGGTGAGGCCGGGCTGGGAGGTGGTGGGTTGTGCCGGGGGCCGGGAGCGCTTGGTGCCAGGGAGCAGGTTGGAGCCGGGAGGCTTTGGCCAAGGGCTGGAACTGCAGCCGGGCCCCCGGGGGCGTCACAGGGCAGCCGGGTGGGGACAGCCATGGGACCAGCTGGGCGTGGAGGGCGTGGTGGGAGTTGGATGATGTGGGAGGCACGGAGCCCCATCCCCCCACAGCCGGGCACTGGGCTGCCTCTGCATGCTCACACGCTGCCCTGTCTTGCAGGAGTTGCAGAATCTGGCCTCCAAGCACCCGAACCTGGTCGTCATCCCGCTCGGTAGGTGCCCCAAGCTGGGATCCCTGCCTCCGGTTCCTGTGGCAAGTGCCCGGGTGCTGAGCACAGCCCAGGAGCTCCGTGCCGGGAGGGAACTGTCCCGACGGGGACACCGGGCACTGCCATTCCCCTGCCCACCTACAGACCCATGAGCATGTCCCTGTGGGGATACAGGTGACCCCCAAGCCACCACGGGGATGTGGGCGCTGACCTGTGCTGTGTGGGCTCTGCAGATGTCACTGACCCCGCCAGCATCAAGGCAGCTGCAGCCAGTGTTGGGAAGCACCTGGGGGGCTCAGGGCTCAATCTCCTCATCAACAACGCTGGAGTCGCCAAATTGACTTCGATTGATATTGAGACGCTGCAGGACATGACCGAGATCTACACCACCAATACGATCGGGCCTCTGCTGACAGCCCAGGTGAGACCCTCAACCGAGCTGTGCTTTCATGCGGGTGATGAAGGGCTGGTGGCAGAGGGTCTTGGCTCTGCTCCAACCCCTGACACGCTGTCACTCAGTTAGAAGCTTGTGGAGCTCAGGAGCTGGAGCCTGCTGGGCTGGGGCAGTGGGAAGAGGAGGGAGATTGCTCCAATTTTTGTGTCAGTGTTGCCTGTTATGAAATCTTGTCTTCTCCCCTCTGCCACGACCGTGTCTGCCCCTGTGTCCTCTTTCTCCTCGCAGGCGTTCCTGCCCTTGCTAAAGAAGGCTGCCCAGGGCAGCCCAGGCTCAGCGCTGAGCTGCAGCAAGGCAGCCATCATCAACATATCCAGCATTGCAGGTTCTCTTAAGGATATCTATATGTTCGGCGAGATACAATGTGTCTCGTACCGCTGCAGCAAGGTATGTGTGGTGCTGAACAGGAATCCAACATTATTTGTTCAACAAAAAGATGAGTCCTAGGCCCTCCAAAGTCTCCTCCCTCAGTTCCTGCACCTTCCCACATCGCGGATGAGGTCCCACATGTCCCTGCAGCCCATGCAGCCCTCCCACCACCATCCCACCCTGTCTCCCCACAGGCTGCTCTGAACATGCTGAGCAAGTGCCAGTCCCTGGCGTACCGCGAGCACGGCGTCCTCTGCGCTGCTCTCCACCCCGGTTGGGTGCAAACCGACATGGGGACCGCTGCTGGACACCCGGTAGGTTTTTCAGAAGGTCTTCCTGGGTTGAGTCCCTTGGAGCTTCCAGGCTAACCTTTCACAGGAGGGAGGGAGAGACTCGCTGCTGGAGCCTCTGAGCACGAGCCCCCCACCTGCTCTGTCGCTGCCCGGGCAGCTCCCCTAGCCCCGGGTGCCGGCTGCCCCCTCGGCTCCCTGCCCGACCCCTCTGCCCAGGGCCGGTGGCTTTTGAGCCCCTGCCCTCGAGCGGCTCCCAGCCCTGGGGCTCCAGGGCAGCCCTTAGCCAGGCCTCGGGCATGGGCTGCCTGTCCCCCTGTGCCCCGCAGCCCCCTGTGACGGTGGACGCCAGCGTGCGAGGGATGCTGAAGGTGCTCTCCTCCCTCTGCGAGAAGGACACCGGCACCTTCCTGGACTGGGAAGGGAACGTCGTGCCCTGGTGAGGCGCCGGCTG
This sequence comes from Trogon surrucura, assembly GCA_020746105.1. Taxonomy (NCBI): domain Eukaryota; kingdom Metazoa; phylum Chordata; class Aves; order Trogoniformes; family Trogonidae; genus Trogon; species Trogon surrucura. Next base: position 8,000,792 of record CM036629.1, read on the forward strand.
GGCATCCTGGCAGCAGAGCCCCCCCATGCCGCCACTTCCCCTGCCCCATGGCCTCAATAAAGTCATGTCCAAGACCCCCTGGCTCTGCTCTGTGCTGCCAGATCGTGGGGCGCCCTTCCCATGTGCCCACTGCTCACGTCGAGATGTGCTGGTGCCTGCAGTCACCTGCCCACCCGATGCAAAGCCATCGCTGGGGTCCCCAGCCGTGACAGCACCGGACAGAGCTCCAGAGCCCAGGCAGAGGTCCTCTCCGGGAATCAGGACTTCCCCTGGGCATCAGAGTGGCCGGATTGGAGTCACCGTGGGGTGCCCGAGGGTCTGTGGGTCCAACAGAGCGGCTGCCCTCTCTCCTCAGTCAGTGGACGCTTGGTTGCAGGGTGAGTGGGTGGGTGGGTGGATGAAAGGATGGACAGACAGACACACAGTGCTCGGGCAGCCACAGGCCTCGTCCACCCTGTCAGCCTCTCCCATCCCTCCTGCTCTGTCCTCAGCCCACCTGCCCCAAGGCTGGGGCTCTCAGGGAGTGAGCCCTGAGGCCTGGAGGACTCCTGGCTTTAGTGGGGTGGCCTCCGCCCCCTGGGCACGGTGGGAAAGCAGTGGCCTCTGGGGAGAGGCCCAGAAGATCCCCAGGCTGCTGTGATGTCATCCTCCTCCATGCCCACTGGGACCATGCGATGGCAGGGCTGCCATGGCCCGTGCTCCCTGTCCCTGAGTGGCTCCAGAGGCTCCTCCCGCTTGTGTTTGGACATAAGACCTCAGAGCTGCTCTTGGGGCTCCAGGACTTCTTGGGGCCCTGTCTTGCCTGAGACAGACCACACTTTGGGATATGGGGAGGGCTATCTGGTCCTGCTGACCCGTGTTTCCAGAGCCCGGTACCTTGTCCATGTTCATGTTGGTTTTCACCTGGTCGGAATGGATGGCCACTCACAAAAGATGCCCTTGTCTTGGAGCTCCACAGCCAGGCACCTCATCACTGTGCTCTGGGCAGCCTGGAAGAGGCAGGGCCATGCCAGGACCACCAGGGCCACGGGTGGGCAGGAGGGGTAGCATTTCCCAGCCTGAAATGGGCTGTGGAGCTGTCAAATGGGACTTGGCCCTGGAGTAAAGCAGCGACAGAACCCAGCTGAAGGGCTCAGTCCTGGGTGCTGCTGGCTCGGTCTCCATCTGACTGAGAGAGACAGGCAGGGATGGGTGGGCTGGGGCTAGTGGATGCCCCTGTGGTCTCCCCTCTGTGGCTAAGGTGTCAAGCAGAGCATTCCTGGCAGAAGGGCAGGGGAGGGTGAGGTCGCCGCAAGGAGGGGCCGGGCTCCAGCTTTTGCCTTCCCCAGTGCAGGAGGGAGCCGGTACAGCCAGCCCGGGGCGGGCAGCAGCTCCAGAGAGGGAACTGGGGAGATGCTGGGCCCGAGCTGCCTCCCTGCTGCTGTGAGTGGCAGAGGAGACTGGAGATACTGGCCTTGATGGCAGCATGCCCCATCAGTTGACACTTGTCTTGATGAGGAGCTGCAGGCCTTGGCCCTTCAGAGCCACCTGAGATGGAGGAAGCTGTTCCAGCTTTTCTGGGCAAAAGCAGAAACTTTTATCCTTTCCCAAAGAAGCCTCAGAAAAGCCATAAAATGGCAATGCAGTAACATGAGAGAATTTGCAGAGTAGGAAGGCAAAAAGTGAAGCTCCCAACACCAGCACGTCAGAAGTGACGGGGCAGCTGCTGAGCTTAGTGCCGACTGAGGCAACCCCCAAAGGGATGGGGTGCGTGACCATGGCCGCGTGCAGGGCACGGAGGTCCACGTCTTTCTGGCAGAAGAGCAGGTGAGGTGTGCCCGACTCCAGAAGTCTTTCACGTGACAAATGCTGGATGGGCGTTGGCTTGGAAAAGTCAAGAACGAGGCAGAGAAGGTCTGCTCGTGGCCAGCTGAGGTATGACCTGTGGAAGAGACATGAGAGGAGCCTGTTGCCAGTGTTGTGTGGGCAGGGTGTGGGAAGTGCACCAAGTGAACCTGTCAAGCCCCGCCAGAGCACAGAGCATCCCACACTCTGCTGCCTTCCTTCTCACCCACAACAGTCTCTCCTGGCCACCCCAGATGCATTTTGGATCCATGTTCTACCAGGTCACCTGAGTTTGCCTGCAAAAGCCAAGTGATTTTTGCCCCTTGGAAACAAGGGATGGCTTCTAGCCAGGAACTATGTCCTAGAGATCGAGGAGCCAGAGAGGCTGTACCTGGAGTTTGTGCAAGCCCCGAGTGGGTGGGGTGGCCGTGGAACAGGCTATAAAGAAGCATGAGGTGGCCAAGCAAACAGTGCGAGCTGGGGCAGAGGGAGGAGAAGCGCCATGGGAGAGCTTTGCGTGCGCTCCGTTCTGGTGACAGGGGCCAACCGTGGCATCGGGCTGGGGTTCGTCCGGCACCTGCTGGGGATGCCAAAGCCACCCGAGAGGGTCTTTGCGACTTGTCGGGACCCCCAGGGGCAGCGAGCGCAGGTGAGGCCGGGCTGGGAGGTGGTGGGTTGTGCCGGGGGCCGGGAGCGCTTGGTGCCAGGGAGCAGGTTGGATCCGGGAGGCTTTGTCCAAGGGCTGGAGCTGTAGCCGGGCCCCCTGGGGGCGTCACAGGGCAGCTGGGTGGGAACAGCTGGGGGACCAGCTGGGCATGGAGGTGAGGAGGGGGTGGTGGGTGCGGGTGTGGGTTCCCCCACAGCTGGGCGCTGGGCTGCCTCTGCATGCCCACATGCTGCCCTGTCTTGCAGGAGTTGCAGAATCTGGCCTCCAAGCACTCCAACCTGGTCATCATCCCACTCGGTAGGTGCCCCGAGGTGGAGTCCCTGTCCCCAGTTCCTGCAGCGAGTGCCTGGGCACTGAGCACAACTCGGCAGCACCGTGCTGGGAGGGAGCTGTGCCAACGAAGACACCGGGCACTGCCACCTCGTGCCTATGGCCAGCCCCAAAGGCATGTCTGTGAGGGGACACAGGGAACCCCCAAGCCACCACGGGGACGTGGGCGCTGACCTGTGCTGTGTGGGCTCTGCAGATGTCACCGACCCCGCCAGCATCAAGGCAGCTGCAGCCAGTGTCGGGAAGCACCTGGGGGGCTCAGGGCTCAATCTCCTCATCAACAACGCTGGGATGTTGATTTACACCACGCTTGACAAGGAGACTCTGGAGAGCATGACCCAGATTTACACCACCAACACTGTTGCACCCCTGCTCCTGGCCCAGGTGAGACCCTCACCCCCAGCATCACAGCCCAGGTCCAGGGAGTGTCCGTTTCCATGGTCATGGGTGCACACCCTGCTGCTGTCCCAGGGAAGAGCACGAAGGTGATGTGGTCCTGGTTCCACTCCAGCACCTGTTGGTCTGTCAGCCAGAGAACAGGTCATGGAGCCCCAGGCTGGAGCTCATGGAGCTGGAGCCTGCTGGGCTGGTGCAGTGAGAAGAGGAGGGAGGTTTCTCTGGTACTGGTGCAACTTATGCGTGTTGTGAATGGTCCTTACTTACCCCTGTGCCACAACCACGTCTGCCCCTGTGTCCTCTTTCTCCTCACAGGCGTTCATGCCCTTGCTGCAGAAGGCTGCCCAGGGCAGTCCAGGCTCAGCGCTGAGCTGCAGCAAGGCAGCCATCATCAACATATCCAGTGCTGGGGGATCCCTTGAGAGGGTCGCAATGTTCAACGAGGCACAATGTGTCTCGTACCGCTGCAGCAAGGTATGTGTGGTGCTTAACATGAATCCAACGTTTGTTCAGCAAAGAGCTGAGCACGAGGCCGTGCAATCTCTCCTCCCTCACTTCCTGCACCTCCCCACACCGTGGCTGAGGTCCCACATGCCCATGCCTGTCCCTGCAGTGGGGTCTGGAGGCGTCCCCATGCAGCCACCCCTGACCTGCCACCGCCATCCCACCCCGTCTCCCCACAGGCTGCTCTGAACATGCTGAGCAAGTGCCAGTCCCTGGCGTACCGCGAGCATGGCATCCTCTGCGCTGCTTTCCAGCCCGGCTGGGTGCAAACCGACATGGGGAACTCCATTGGAGGCAAGGTAGGCTTTTCAGGCTTTTTTCCTGAGGTCAAGTCCCGCAGAGCCCCCGGGCTGATCTTGCCCAGGAGGGAGGGAGGGGGGGGACTCACTGCTGGAGCATCTGAGCACGAGCCCCCCACCTGCCCCATCTCTCCCTGGGCAGCTCCCCCAGCTCTGGGTGCCTGCTGCCCCCTCGGCTCCCTGCCCGACCCCTCTGCCCAGGGCCGGTGGCTTTCGAGCCCCTGCCCTCAAGCGGCTCCCAGCCCTGGGGCTCCGGGACAGCCCTTAGCCAGGCCTCGGGCATGGGCTGCCTGTCCCCTTGTGCCCCGCAGCCCCCTGTGACGGTGGACTCCAGCGTGCGAGGGATGCTGAAGGTGCTCTCCTCCCTCTGCGAGAAGGACACCGGCGCCTTCCTGGACTGGGAAGGAAACGTTGTGCCCTGGTGAGGCGCTGGCCGTGCCTCCTGGCAGCAGAGACCCCCGTGCCACCACTTCCCCTGCCCCACGGCTTCAATAAAATCATGTCCAGACCCCCTGGCTCTGCTCCGTGCTGCCAGATCGTGTGGGGCCCTTCCCACGTGCCCACTCCTCATGCCGAGATGTGCTGGTGCCTGCAGTCACCTGCCCACCCGACCTAAGGCCATTGCTGGAGTCCCCAGCCGTGCCAGCACCGGACAGAGCTCCAGAGTCCAGGCAGAGCCCTCTCCAGGGATCAGGATTTCCCCTGGGCATCAGAGTGGCCGGATTGGAGTCACCGTGGGGTGCCCGAGGGTCTGTGGGTCCAACAGAGCGGCTGCCCTCTCAGTCAGTGGACGCTTGGTTGCAGGGTGGGTGGGTGGATGGATGAAAGGATGGACAGACAGACACATGGTGCTCGGGCAGCCACAGGCCTCGTCCACCCTGTCAGCCTCTCCCATCCCTCCTGCTCTGTCCTCAGCCCACCTGCCCCAAGGCTGGGGCTCTCAGGGAGTGAGCCCTGAGGCCTGGAGGACTCCTGGCTTTAGTGGGGTGGCCTCGGCCCCCTGGGCACGGTGGGAAAGCAGTGGCCTCTGGGGAGAGGCCCAGAAGATCCCCAGGCTGCTGTGATGTCGTCCTCCTCCATGCCCACTGGGACCATGCGATGGCAGGGCTGCCATGGCCCGTGCTCCCTGTCCCTGAGTGGCTCCAGAGGCTCCTCCCGCTTGTGTTTGGACATAAGACCTCAGAGCTGCTCTTGGGGCTCCAGGACTTCTTGGGGCCCTGTCTTGCCCGAGAGGGAGAAACCCTGGGGTACCGGGAGGGCTACCTGGTCCTGCTGTCTCTCCCCTGCGAAGGCCAGTACCTCCTGCATGCCCTTGTTGGTTTTCACTCAGTCAAGATGGATGGCCACATAAAAGATGCCCTTGTCTCGGAGCTTCACCGCCAGGCACCTCGTCACCGTGCTCTGGGCAGCCTGGAAGAGGCAGGGCTATGTCAGCACCACCAGGGCCACGGGTGGGCAGGAGGGGTAGCATTTCCCAGCCTGAAATGGGCTGTGGAGCTGTCAAATGGGACTTGGCCCTGGAGTAAAGCAGCGACAGAACCCAGCTGAAGGGCTCAGTCCTGGGTGCTGCTGGCTCGGTCTCCATCTGACTGAGAGAGACAGGCAGGGATGGGTGGGCTGGGGCTAGTGGATGCCCCTGTGGTCTCCCCTCTGTGGCTAAGGTGTCAAGCAGAGCATTCCTGGCAGAAGGGCAGGGGAGGGTGAGGTCGCTGCAAGGAGGGGCCGGGCTCCAGCTTTTGCCTTCCCCAGTGCAGGAGGGAGCCGGTACAGCCAACCCGGGGCGGGCAGCAGCTCCAGAGAGGGAACTGGGGAGATGCTGGGCCCGAGCTGCCTCCCTGCTGCTGTGAGTGGCAGAGGAGACTGGAGATACTGGCCTTGATGGCAGCATGCCCCATCAGTTGACACTTGTCTTGATGAGGAGCTGCAGGCCTTGGCCCTTCAGAGCCACCTGAGATGGAGGAAGCTGTTCCAGCTTTTCTGGGCAAAAGCAGAAACTTTTATCCTTTCCCAAAGAAGCCTCAGAAAAGCCATAAAATGGCAATGCAGTAACATGAGAGAATTTGCAGAGTAGGAAGGCAAAAAGTGAAGCTCCCAACACCAGCACGTCAGAAGTGACGGGGCAGCTGCTGAGCTTAGTGCCGACTGAGGCAACCCCCAAAGGGATGGGGTGCGTGACCATGGCCGCGTGCAGGGCACGGAGGTCCACGTCTTTCTGGCAGAAGAGCAGGTGAGGTGTGCCCGACTCCAGAAGTCTTTCACGTGACAAATGCTGGATGGGCGTTGGCTTGGAAAAGTCAAGAACGAGGCAGAGAAGGTCTGCTCGTGGCCAGCTGAGGTATGACCTGTGGAAGAGACATGAGAGGAGCCTGTTGCCAGTGTTGTGTGGGCAGGGTGTGGGAAGTGCACCAAGTGAACCTGTCAAGCCCCGCCAGAGCACAGAGCATCCCACACTCTGCTGCCTTCCTTCTCACCCACAACAGTCTCTCCTGGCCACCCCAGATGCATTTTGGATCCATGTTCTACCAGGTCACCTGAGTTTGCCTGCAAAAGCCAAGTGATTTTTGCCCCTTGGAAACAAGGGATGGCTTCTAGCCAGGAACTATGTCCTAGAGTTCGAGGAGCCAGAGAGGCTGTACCTGGAGTTTGTGCAAGCCCCGAGTGGGTGGGGTGGCCGTGGAACAGGCTATAAAGAAGCATGAGGTGGCCAAGCAAACAGTGCGAGCTGGGGCAGAGGGAGGAGAAGCGCCATGGGAGAGCTTTGTGTGCGCTCCGTTCTGGTGACAGGGGCCAACCGTGGCATCGGGCTGGGGTTCGTCCGGCACCTGCTGGGGATGCCAAAGCCACCCGAGAGGGTCTTTGCGACTTGTCGGGACCCCCAGGGGCAGCGAGCGCAGGTGAGGCCGGGCTGGGAGGTGGTGGGTTGTGCCGGGGGCCGGGAGCGCTTGGTGCCAGGGAGCAGGTTGGATCCGGGAGGCTTTGTCCAAGGGCTGGAGCTGCAGCCGGGCCCCCGGGGGCGTCACAGGGCAGCCGGGTGGGGACAGCCATGGGACCAGCTGGGCGTGGAGGGCGTGGTGGGAGTTGGATGATGTGGGAGGCACGGAGCCCCATCCCCCCACAGCCGGGCGCTGGGCTGCATCTACGTGCTCACACGCTGCCCTGTCTTGCAGGAGTTGCAGAATCTGGCCTCCACGCACCCAAACCTGGTCATCATTCCACTTGGTAGGTGCCCCAAGCTGGGATCCCTGCCTCCGGTTCCTGTGGCAAGCGCCCGGGTGCTGAGCACAGCCCAGGAGCTCCGTGCTGGGAGGGAACTGTCCCGACGGGGACACCGGGCACTGCCATTCCCCTGCCCACCTACAGACCCATGAGCATGTCCCTGTGGGGATACAGGTGACCCCCAAGCCACCACGGGGATGTGGGCGCTGACCTGTGCTGTGTGGGCTCTGCAGATGTCACTGACCCCGCCAGCATCAAGGCAGCTGCAGCCAGTGTTGGGAAGCACCTGGGGGGCTCAGGGCTCAATCTCCTCATCAACAACGCTGGAGTCGCCAAACTGACTTCGATTGATATTGAGACGCTGCAGGACATGACCGAGATCTACACCACCAATACGATCGGGCCTCTGCTGACAGCCCAGGTGAGACCCTCAACCGAGCTGTGCTTTCATGCGGGTGATGAAGGGCTGGTGGCAGAGGGTCTTGGCTCTGCTCTAACCCCTGACACGCTGTCACTCAGTTAGAAGCTTGTGGAGCTCAGGAGCTGGAGCCTGCTGGGCTGGGGCAGTGGGAAGAGGAGGGAGATTGCTCCAATTTTTGTGTCAGTGTTGCCTGTTATGAAATCTTGTCCTCTCCCCTCTGCCACGACCGTGTCTGCCCCTGTGTCCTCTTTCTCCTCGCAGGCGTTCCTGCCCTTGCTAAAGAAGGCTGCCCAAGGCAGCCCAGGCTCAGCGCTGAGCTGCAGCAAGGCAGCCATCATCAACATATCCAGCATTGCAGGTTCTCTTAAGGATATCTATATGTTCGGCGAGATACAATGTGTCTCGTACCGCTGCAGCAAGGTATGTGTGGTGCTGAACAGGAATCCAACATTATTTGTTCAACAAAAAGATGAGTCCTAGGCCCTCCAAAGTCTCCTCCCTCAGTTCCTGCACCTTCCCACATCGCGGATGAGGTCCCACATGTCCCTGCAGCCCATGCAGCCCTCCCACCACCATCCCACCCTGTCTCCCCACAGGCTGCTCTGAACATGCTGAGCAAGTGCCAGTCCCTGGCGTACCGCGAGCACGGCATCCTCTGCGCTGCTCTCCACCCCGGCTGGGTGCAAACCGACATGGGGACCGCTGCTGGACACACAGTAGGTTTTTCAGAAGGTCTTCCTGGGTTGAGTCCCTTGGAGCTTCCAGGCTAACCTTTCACAGGAGGGAGGGAGAGACTCGCTGCTGGAGCATCTGAGCACGAGCCCCCCACCTTCTCTGTCGCTGCCCGGGCAGCTCCCCTAGCCCCGGGTGCCGGCTGCCCCCTCGGCTCCCTGCCCGACCCCTCTGCCCAGGGCCGGTGGCTTTTGAGCCCCTGCCCTCGAGCGGCTCCCAGCCCTGGGGCTCCAGGGCAGCCCTTAGCCAGGCCTCGGGCACAGTCTGCCTGTCCCCCTGTGCCCCGCAGCCCCCTGTGACGGTGGACTCCAGCGTGCGAGGGATGCTGAAGGTGCTCTCCTCCCTCTGCGAGAAGGACACCGGCGCCTTCCTGGACTGGGAAGGGAACGTCGTGCCCTGGTGAGGCGCCGGCTGGGCATCCTGGCAGCAAAGCCCCCCCGTGCCGCCACTTCCCCTGCCCCATGGCCTCAATAAAGTCATGTCCAAGACCCCCTGGCTCTGCTCCGTGCTGCCAGATCGTGGGGCGCCCTTCCCATGTGCCCACTCCTCACGTCGAGATGTGCTGGTGCCTGCAGCCACCTGCCCACCCGACTCACAGCCATCGCTGGGGTCCCCCCCCGTGACAGCACTGGACAGAGCTCCAGAGCCCAGGCAGAGGTCCTCTCCGGGAATCAGGACATCCCCTGGACATCAGAGTGGCCAGATTGGAGTCACCGTGGGGTGCCCGAGGGTCTGTGGGTCCAACAGAGCGGCTGCCCTCTCTCCTCAGTCAGTGGACGCTTGGTTGCAGGGTGAGTGGGTGGGTGGATGGATGAAAGGATGGACAGACAGACACATGGTGCTCGGGCAGCCACAGGCCTCGTCCACCCTGTCAGCCTCTCCCATCCCTCCTGCTCTGTCCTCAGCCCACCTGCCCCAAGGCTGGGGCTGTCGGGGAGTGAGCCCTGAGGCCTGGAGGACTCCTGGCTTTAGTGGGGTGGCCTCCGCCCCCTGGGCACGGTGGGAAAGCAGTGGCCTCTGGGGAGAGGCCCAGAAGATCCCCAGGCTGCTGTGATGTCATCCTCCTCCATGCCCACTGGGACCATGCGATGGCAGGGCTGCCATGGCCCGTGCTCCCTGTCCCTGAGTGGCTCCAGAGGCTCCTCCCGCTTGTGTTTGGACATAAGACCTCAGAGCTGCTCTTGGGGCTCCAGGACTTCTTGGGGCCCTGTCTTGCCTGAGACAGACCACACTTTGGGATATGGGGAGGGCTATCTGGTCCTGCTGACCCTTGTTTCCAGGGCCCGGTACCTTGTCCACGTTCATGTTGGTTTTCACCTGGTCGGAATGGATGGCCACTCACAAAAGATGCCCTTGTCTTGGAGCTCCACAGCCAGGCACCTCATCACTGTGCTCTGGGCAGCCTGGAAGAGGCAGGGCCATGCCAGGAACACCGGGGCCACGGGTGGGCAGGAGGGGTAGCATTTCCCAGCCTGAAATGGGCTGTGGAGCTGTCAAATGGGACTTGGCCCTGGGGTAAAGCAGCGACAGAACCCAGCTGAAGGGCTCAGTCCTGGGTGCTGCTGGCTCGGTCTCCATCTGACTGAGAGAGACAGGCAGGGATGGGTGGGCTGGGGCTAGTGGATGCGCCTGTGGTCTCCCCTCTGTGGCTAAGGTGTCAAGCAGAGCGTTCCTGGCAGAAGGGCATGGGAGGGTGAGGTTGCCCCAAGGAAGGGCCGGGCTCCAGCTTTTGCCTTCCCCAGGGCAGGAGGGAGTGGGCACAGCCAGCCCGGGGCGGGCAGCAGCTCCAGATGCGGAGATGCTGGGGCGGAGCTGCCTCACTCTTCCTCTGGGTGGGCAGAGGAGACTGGAGATACTGGAGATACTGGCCTTGATGGCAGCATGCCCCATCAGCTGACACTTGTCTTGATGAGGAGCTGCAGGCCTTGGCCCTTCAGAGCACACTACACCGCCTTCAGAGCCACCTGAGACGGCAGAAGCTGTTCCAGCTTTTCTGGGCAAAAGCAGAAACTTTTATCCTTTCCCAAAGAAGCCTCAGAAAAGCCATAAAATGGCAATGCAGTAACATGAGAGAATTTGCAGAGTAGGAAGGCAAAGAGTGAAGCTCCTGACACCAGCAATGGCCCCAGTACGTCAGAAGTGACGGGGCAGCTGCTGAGCTTAGTGCCAAAAGGCAACCCCCAAAGGGATGGGGTGCATGACCATGGCCGCGTGCAGGGCACGGAGGTTCGTGTCTTTCTGGCAGAAGAGCAGGTGAGGTGTGCCCGACTCCAGAAGTCTTTCACGTGACAAATGCTGGATGGGCGTTGGCTTGGAAAAGTCAAGAACGAGGCAGAGAAGGTCTGCTCGTGGCCAGCTGAGGTATGACCTGTGGAAGAGACATGAGAGGAGCCTATTGCCAGTGTTGTGTGGGCAGGGTGTGGGAAGTGCACCAAGTGAACCTGTCAAGCCCCGCCAGAGCACAGAGCATCCCACACTCTGCTGCCTTCCTTCTCACCCACAACAGTCTCTCCTGGCCACCCCAGATGCATTTTGGATCCATGTTCTACCAGGTCACCTGAGTTTGCCTGCAAAAGCCAAGTGATTTTTGCCCCTTGGAAACAAGGGATGGCTTCTAGCCAGGAACTATGTCCTAGAGATCGAGGAGCCAGAGAGGCTGTACCTGGAGTTTGTGCAAGCCCCGAGTGGGTGGGGTGGCCGTGGAACAGGCTATAAAGAAGCATGAGGTGGCCAAGCAAACAGTGCGAGCTGGGGCAGAGGGAGGAGAAGCGCCATGGGAGAGCTTTGCGTGCGCTCCGTTCTGGTGACAGGGGCCAACCGTGGCATCGGGCTGGGGTTCGTCCAGCACTTGCTGGGGATGCCGAAGCCACCCGAGAGGGTCTTTGCGACTTGTCGGGACCCCCAGGGGCAGCGAGCGCAGGTGAGGCCGGGCTGGGAGGTGGTGGGTTGTGCCGGGGGCCGGGAGCGCTTGGTGCCAGGGAGCAGGTTGGATCCGGGAGGCTTTGGCCAAGGGCTGGAGCTGTAGCCGGGCCCCCGGGGGCGTCACAGGGCAGCTGGGTGGGAACAGCTGGGGGACCAGCTGAGCGTGGAGGTGAGGAGGGGGTGGTGGGTGCGGGTGTGGGTTCCCCCACAGCTGGGCGCTGGGCTGCCTCTGCATGCCCACATGCTGCCCTGTCTTGCAGGAGTTGCAGAATCTGGCCTCCAAGCACTCCAACCTGGTTGTCATCCCACTCGGTAGGTGCCCCGAGGTGGAGTCCCTGTCCCCAGTTCCTGCAGCGAGTGCCTGGGCACTGAGCACAACTCGGCAGCACCGTGCTGGGAGGGAGCTGTGCCAACGAAGACACCGGGCACTGCCACCTCGTGCCTATGGCCAGCCCCAAAGGCATGTCTGTGAGGGGACACAGGGAACCCCCAAGCCACCACGGGGACGTGGGCGCTGACCTGTGCTGTGTGGGCTCTGCAGATGTCACCGACCCCGCCAGCATCAAGGCAGCTGCAGCCAGTGTCAGGAAGCACCTGGGGGGCTCAGGGCTCAATCTCCTCATCAACAACGCTGGGATGTTGATTTACACCACGCTTGACAAGGAGACTCTGGAGAGCATGACCCAGATTTACACCACCAACACTGTTGCACCCCTGCTCCTGGCCCAGGTGAGACCCTCACCCCCAGCACCACAGCCCAGGTCCAGGGAGTGTCCGTTTCCACGGTCATGGGTGCACACCCTGCTGCTGTCCCAGGGAAGAGCACGAAGGTGATACGGCTCTGCTCTGAAACCTGATGGTCTCTTGCTCAATGAGAAACTCGTGGAGCCACGGTCTGGAGGTCAGGAGCTGGAGACTGTTGGGCTGGGGCGTTGGAAAGAAGAGGAAGGTTACTCTGATGTTAATGTCGGCATTGCCCATTATGAAATCTCCTTGTCCTCTCGCTGTGATATGACCACGTCTGCCCCTGTGTCCTCTTTCTCCTCACAGGCGTTCCTGCCCTTGCTGCAGAAGGCTGCCCAGGACAGCCCAGGCACAGAGCTGAGCTGCAGCAAGGCAGCCATCATCAACATATCCAGCATTGGAGGCTCCATTGAGAATGTCCATAGGTTTAACAAGGCACAATGTGTCTCGTACCGCTGCAGCAAGGTATGTGCAGTGCCTATCATGGCTCCAACCTTCTTTGCTTGGCAAACAGCTGAGCCCTATGCTCCCCAGTGTCTCCCCCCTCACTTCCTTCACCTCCCCACACCGTGGCTGAGGTCCCACATGCCCATGCCTGTCCCTGCAGTGGGGTCTGGAGGCGTCCCCATGCAGCTACCCCTGACCTGCCACCGCCATCCCACCTCGTCTCCCCACAGGCTGCTCTGAACATGCTGAGCAAGTGCCAGTCCCTGGCGTACCGCGAGCACGGCGTCCTCTGCATTGCTCTTCACCCTGGCTGGGTGCAAACTGACATGGGGAACTCCATCAGAGGCAAGGTAGGTTTTTCAGGCGTTTTTCCTGAGGTCAAGTCCCTCGGAGCCCCCAGGCTGATCTCGCCCAGGAGGGAGGGAGGGAGGAAGTCACTGCCAGAGCCCTGGAGCACCAGCGCCCCGCTTGCCCCGTTGCTGCTCAGGTAGCTCTCCTAGCCCCGGGTGCCGGCTGCCCCCTCGGCTCCCTGCCCGACCCCTCTGCCCAGGGCTGGTGGCTTTTGAGCCCCTGCCCTCGAGCGGCTCCCAGCCCTGGGGATCCAGGGCAGCCCTTAGCCAGGCCTTGGGCATGGGCTGCCTGTCCCCTTGTGCCCCACAGCCCCCCGTGACAGTGGACGCCAGCGTGCGAGGGATGCTGAAGGTGCTCTCCTCCCTCTGCGAGAAGGACACCGGCGCCTTCCTGGACTGGGAAGGGAATGTCGTGCCCTGGTGAGGCACCGACCGGGCCTCCTGGCAGCAGAGTCCCCCCGTGCCGCTGCTTGCCCTGCCCCATGGCCTCAATAAAGTCATGTCCAAGAGCCCCCGGCTCTGCTCTGCACTGCCAGATTGTGGGGGGCCCTTCCCATGTGCCCACTCCTCACCCCGGGCTGTGTCCGCCTACCCAACTAATGGCTGTTGCTGGGATCCCCACCCATGACAGCACCAGAGTGACCCCCAGACCTCAATCAGAACGCCTCTCCCAGGAGGAGAGAGATTGTCAGAGCATCTGTAGGGCTGGTGAACATCCTTGGGGCTGACTTTCCCCTGCCTGGGGTTTCCTGAGGGGCTGGGGATCACGGAGATGAGACGCCCTCTCCTCTCAGTCGGGGGCTGCTGGGTTACAGAGAGGACAGACGGACTCACAGTGCTCGGGCAGCGGCTGGGGACTTTTGAGGCTGAGGTTGAAGAGGAGGAGCAGAGAAGCATCAGCTCCCAGAGTTTACAGAGGCAGTGGGTACCTGTGTGGGGGTACACAAGGGCTGCGGGGCTGCATGTGGGGTGGGGAAAGGGAGAGAAACCACTTTCCAAGGCCCTGTCTTCTCCCAGGCACATCGGGTTGGGTTGAGGGTGAACAGGATGACCCTTCTGAGCACTGAGTCTGTGGCGTGGGCAAGATACGCTGTCTGTCTGTCCATCCACCACCAGGGCAGGCTGTTTGCTTCCCAGTCGAGGAAGGCTCTGGAGGTGTCCTGTGAGAGGCCGACCAGCACGGTCAGGATGCCCTGCACACTGCGCTCCACCGTTAGGGGCGCCTGCGGAAGAGGATGAGGCATGGCGTCACTGTCCTGGGCAGTCACCAGCACAGAAAGCAGCAGGGCTCATGCAGACAGGAGGGTCCACGGCCTGGAGGGATATTTCCTGCTGGATTGGAAGGGAACAGGGCTGGCAATCTGCAGTGCAGCTCACTGCCTTCACCCTAGGAGATGGTCCACAGCATCACCCAACGGAAACTTCCTTCTCCCAAAATGGCAGCACAGTGGGGTGTCCTGCTGACTCTCCTCTGCGGAGCTCAGTACCTCCTGAGTGCCCATGTTGGTTTTCACCCAGCCAGGATGGATGTCCTTGCACAGGACGCCCTTGTCTTGGAGCTCCACAGCCAGGCACCTCGTCACCATGTTCTGGGCAGCCTGGAAGAGGCAGGGCCGTGTCAGCACCACCAGGGCCACGGGTGGGCAGGAGGGGGAGCATTTCCCAGCCTGAAATGGGCTTTGGAGCTGTCAAATGGGACTTGGCCCTAGAGTAAAGCAGCGACAGAACCCAACTGAAGGGCTCAGTCCTGGGTGCTGCTGGCTCGGTCTCCATCCGATTGAGAGAGCCAGGCAGCGGTGGGTGGCCCGTGGTCACCTGAGGTATGACATGTGGAAGAGACATGAGAGGAGCCTGTTGCCAGTGTTGTGTGGGCAGAGGTGGGAAGGGCACCAAGTGAACCTGTCAAGCCCCGCCAGAGCACAGAGCATCCCACACCCTGCTGCCTTCCTCCTCACCCACAACAGTCTCTCCTGGCCACCCCAGATGCATTTTGGATCCATGTTCTACCAGGTCACCTGAGTTTGCTTGCAAAAGCCAAATGATTTTTGCCCCCTGGAAACCAGGGATGGATCCCAGCCAGGAACTATGTCCTAGAGATCGAGGAGCCAGAGAGGCTGTACCTGGAGTTTGTGCAAGCCCCGAGTGGGTGGCGTGGCCTTGGAACTGGTTATAAAGAAGCATGAGGTGGTCGAGCAAACAGTGCGAGCTGGGGCAGAGGGAGGAGAAGCGCCATGGGAGAGCTTTGCGTTCGCTCCGTTCTGGTGACAGGGGCCAACCGTGGCATCGGGCTGGGGTTCGTCCAGCACCTGCTGGGGATGCCAAAGCCACCCGAGAGGGTCTTTGCGACTTGTCGGGACCCCCAGGGGCAGCGAGCGCAGGTGAGGCCGGGCTGGGAGGTGGCAGGTTGTGCCGGGGGCCGGGAGTGCTCGATACCAGGGAGCAGGTTGGATCCGGGAGGCTTTGGCTAAGGGCTGGAGCTGTAGCCAGGCCCTCGGGGGCGGCACAGGGCAGCCGGGTGGGGACAGCCATGGGACCACCTGCGTGTGGATTTGTGGAGGGGGTGGATGGTGTGGGAGGCATGGAGCCCCGTCCCCCCACAGCTGGGCGCTGGGCTGCCTCTGCATGCCCACATGCTGCCCTGTCTTGCAGGAGTTGCAGAATCTGGCCTCCAAGCACCCCAACCTGGTCATCATCCCACTTGGTAGGTGCCCTGAGGTGGAGTCCCTGTCCCCAGTTCCCGTGGCGAGTGCCTGGGCACTGAGCACAGCTCGGCAGCACCGTACTAGGAGGGAGTTTTGCCGACGAAGACACCGGGCACTGCCACCTCCTGCCAATGGCCAGCCCCAAGGGCACGTCTGTGGAGGGACACAGGGAACCTCCAAGCCACCACAGGGACGTGGGCGCTGACCTGTGCTGTGTGGGCTCTGCAGATGTCACCGACCCCGCCAGCATCAAGGCAGCTGCAGCCAGTGTCGGGAAGCACCTGGGGGGCTCAGGGCTCAATCTCCTCATCAACAACGCTGGGATGTTGATTTACACCACGCTTGACAAGGAGACTCTGGAGAGCATGACCCAGATTTACACCACCAACACTGTTGCACCCCTGCTCCTGGCCCAGGTGAGACCCTCACCCCCAGCATCACAGCCCAGGTCCAGGGAGTGTCCGTTTCCATGGTCATGGGTGCACACCCTGCTGCTGTCCCAGGGAAGAGCATGAAGGTGATGTGGTCCTGGTTCCACTCCAGCACCTGTTGGTCTGTCAGCCAGAGAACAGGTCATGGAGCCCCAGGCTGGAGCTCATGGAGCTGGAGCCTGCTGGGCTGGTGCAGTGAGAAGAGGAGGGAGGTTGCTCTGGTACTGGTGCAACTTATGCGTGTTGTGAATGGTCCTTACTTACCCCTGTGCCACAACCACGTCTGCCCCTGTGTCCTCTTTCTCCTCACAGGCGTTCATGCCCTTGCTGCAGAAGGCTGCCCAGGGCAGCCCAGGCTCAGCGCTGAGCTGCAGCAAGGCAGCCATCATCAATGTGTCCAGTTCTGCAGGCTCCATTGAGGAACTCCTCGTATGGAATTACGGACAAATCGTGTCGTACCGCTGCAGCAAGGTACCGCCATGCAGTGCTGGGGACAGGTTTGCTTCTCTTGCCCTGTCCTTGCAGTGGGGTCTGGAGGCATCGCCGTGCGGCTACCCCTGTCCCGGCACCGCCATCCCACCTCGTCTCCCCACAGGCTGCTCTGAACATGCTGAGCAAGTGCCAGTCCCTGGTGTACCGCGAACACGGTGTCCTCTGCGCTGCTCTCCACCCCGGCTGGGTGCAAACCGACATGGGGAATTCCGTCGGAGGCACGGTAGGTTTTTCAGGTGTTTTTCCTGGGGTCAAGTCCCTCGGAGCTCCTGGGCTGATCTTTCCTGGGAGGGAGGGAGGAAGGGAGTCGCTGCTGGAGCCTCTGAGCACCAGCGCCCCGCTTGCCCCATTGTTGCTCGGGTAGCTCTCCCGGCCCTGGGTGCTGGCTGTCCCCTCGGCTCCCTCCCTGCCTGACCCCTCTGCCCAGGGCCAGTGGCTTTCGAGCCCCTGCCCTCGAGCGGCTCCCAGCCCTGGGGCTGCAGGGCAGCCCTTAGCCAGGCCTCGGGCATGGGCTGCCTGTCCCCTTGTGCCCCACAGCCCCCTGTGACGGTGGACGCCAGCGTGCGAGGGATGCTGAAGGTGCTCTCCTCCCTCTGCGAGAAGGACACCGGCGCCTTCCTGGACTGGGAAGGGAATGTCGTGCCCTGGTGAGGCATTGGCCGGGCCTCCTGGCAGCAGAGTCCCCCCGTGCCGCTGCTTGCCCTGCCCCATGGCCTCAATAAAGTCATGTCCAAGAGCCCCCGGCTCTGCTCTGCACTGCCAGATCGTGGGGGGCCCTTCCCATGTGCCCACTCCTCACCCCGGGCTGTGTCTGCCTGCCCAACCCATGGCTGTTGCTGGGATCCCCACCCATGACAGCACTGGACAGACCTACAGAGTCCTGGCAGACCGATGCTCCCGGGAGGAGAGAAACTGTTAGAGCATCTGTAGGGCTGCTGAACATACTTGCGGCTGACTTTCCGCTGCCTGGGGTTTCCTGAGTGGCTGGGGATCACAGGGATGAGCCGCCCTCTCCCCTCAGTCAGGGGCTACTGGGTTACAGAGAGGACAGAGGGACTTGCAGCTCTTTGGCAGCGGCTAGGGGTGTTTGAGGCTGAGGTTGAAGAGAAGGAGCAGAGAAGCATCAGCTCCCAGAGTTTACAGAGGCAGGTGGGTACAGAGGGGATGCGGGGCTGCATGTGGGGTGGGGAAAGGGAGAGAAGCCACTTTCCAAGCCCGTGCCTTCTCCCTGGCATATCGGGTTGGGTTGAGGGCGAACAGGATGACCCTTCCGAGCACTGAGGCTGTGGCGTGGGCAAGATACGCTGTCTGTCTGTCCATCCACCACCAGGGCAGGCTGTTTGCTTCCCAGTCGAGGAAGGCTCTGGAGGTGTCCTGCGAGAGGCCGACCAGCACGGTCAGGATGCCCTGCATGCTGCGCTCCACCAAAAGTCCATTTCTGTTCACAAACAGCAGGTCCTTCGGGCAACTTCTGTCCTTGTTCCATCACCAGTTGTGTGAAGAAGGTCATTTCCACATGCTCCAGGAACCTCCTTGACTGTTTTCCTCTGCTGTGTTGTATTTCCAGCAGACATCCGGTCAGTTGAAACCCCCCATGAGAACAAGGGTTGGTGGTTATGAGACTTCTCCCAGTGGCTTGTACAATGTTTCCTCTGCCTCTTCATCCTGATTGGGAGACTCCTACCATGATATCTGCCTTGCTGGCCTTCCCCTTGATCCCTCCCCATAAACACTCAACCCTAATGTCATCATCATTAATCTCCAGCCAATCAAGACACTTCCTAGAACCGAGGGTTAGCTCACCACTTCCTCTTCCTTGCCCTATCCCTTCGGAAGCACTGTGGCTGTGTGAGTTATCCCACCATGTTTCTGTAAAGGCACCTATGTCATAGTTTTCCAGCTGAACAATCACAGCAGAAACCTCCCCACCACCATGGAACATCCCGCATCCCTCACACACATTCCTGCCTCCCTCTTTCCCTCCCTCTTCACCCGCAAGAGCCTCTGCTGGCCATGCTGGCCCACAGCTCCAGGATTAAGAGTCCAGTTTACCGAAGGTCACCTGAGTTTGCCTGCAAAAGCCAAGTGACTTTTGCCCCTTGGAAACAAGAGATGGCTTCTAGCCAGGAACTATGTCCTAGAGATCAAGAAGCCGGAGAGGCTGTACCTGGAGTTTGTGCAAGCCCCGAGTGGGTGGGGTGGCCGTGGAACTGGCTATAAAGAAGCATGAGGTGGCCAAGGAAACAGTGCGAGCTGGGGCAGAGGGAGGAGAAGCGCCATGGGAGAGTTTTGCGTGCGCTCCGTTCTGGTGACAGGGGCCAACCGTGGCATCGGGTTGGGGTTCGTCCGGCACCTGCTGGGGATGCCGAAGCCACCCGAGAGGGTCTTTGCAACTTGTCGGGACCCCCAGGGGCAGCGAGCGCAGGTGAGGCCGGGCTGGGAGGTGGTGGGTTGTGCCTTGGGCCGGGAGCGCTTGGTGCCAGGGAGCAGGTTGGAGCCGGAAGGCTTTGTCCAAGGGCTGGAACTGCAGCCGGGCCCCCGGGGGCGGCACAGGGCAGCCGGGTGGGGACAGCCGTCGGACCCGCTGGATGTGGAGGGGGTGGTGGGAGTTGGATGGTGTGGGAGGCATGGAGCCCCGTCCCCCCACAGCCAGGCGCTGGGCTGCCTCTGCGTGCCCACACGCTGCCCTGTCTTGCAGGAGTTGCAGAATCTGGCTTCCAAGTACCCGAACCTGGTCATCATCCCACTCGGTAGGTGGCCCAAGCTGGGGTTCCTGTCCCTGGTTCCGGCGGCGAGTGCCCGAGTGCTGAGCACAGCTCGGGAGGGAGCTGTGCGGACGAAGACACAGGGCACTGCCACCTCTTGCCCATGGCCAGCCCTGACAGCATGTCCCTGGGAGTACACAGGGGACCTCAAAGATGCCACGGGTACGTGGGTGCTGACCTGTGCTATGTTGGCTCTGCAGATGTCACCAACCCTGCCAGCATCAAGGCAGCAGCAGCCAGTGTCGGGAAGCATCTGGAAGGCTCAGGGCTCAACCTCCTCATCAACAACGCTGGAGCTGCCAACCCGAACACACTTGATAAGGAGACATTAGAGAGCATGATCCAGATTTACACCACCAACACAGTTGGGGCCATGCTGATGGGCCAGGTAAAACTCTCACCCCCAGCACCACAGCCCATCACCAGGGAGTGTCCCTTCCCGTGGTCATGGCTGCACAGCCCAGGCTGTCAATATGGTACTGGCTCTGCTCCAGTGCCCAATGGGCTCTCACTCAATGAGAATCTCATGGAGCCATGGGCTGGAGCACCGGAGCTGGAACATGTTGGGCTGGGGTATTGGGAAAGGGAGGGAGGTTGCTCCAGGGCTGGTGCCGATGTTGCCTGTTGTGGAAGGAGCTGGTCTTCTGCCACATCCGTGTCTGCCCCTGTTTCCTTTCCTCTCGTCTCCCTGCAGGCATTCCTGCCCTTGCTGCAGAAGGCTGCCCAAGGCAGCCCAGGCTCAGCACTGAGCTGCAGCAAGGCAGCCATCATCAACATGTCCAGCTCTGCAGGCTCCATTGAGGAACTCTTTGTGTGGAATTACGGACAAGTCGTGTCGTACCGCTGCAGCAAGGTATCGCCATGCAGTGCTGAGGACAGGTTTGCTTCTCTTGCCCTGTCCTTGCAGTGGGGTCTGGAGGCGTCCCCTTGCAACCACCCCTGTCCCACCACCGCCATCCCACCCCATCTCCCCACAGGCTGCTCTGAACATGCTGAGCAAGTGCCAGTCCCTGGCATACCGCGAGCACGGCGTCCTCTGCATTGCGCTTCACCCCGGCTGGGTGCAAACTGACATGGGTGGTGGAGGATCAATCAAGGTGAGAGAACTTTTGTTCAAGGACTGGAAGAACCTATTTATTTGGGAATGTAGTGCTTGCTGAGGCTCTGAGGTAGCTCCCTGTCAGATACTCTGAGCTTGAAGGCACATGAGGGAAGGAGATGAGAGATGGGGAGCTCTTCTTGCCCTGTGTTTGCCTCTCTTCACTCTAGAGAGCCCCAAGCCCTGAGTAATGACGTTCTCCAGGGCAGCCCCTAGCCAAGCCTTTGGCATGACTGTGTTTCTCCTTCTGCCCCCCACAGCCTCCCTTGACGGTGGATGCCAGTGTGCAAGGGATGATGAAGGTGCTCTCCTCCATCTCCGAGAAGGAGACTGGGACCTTCTTGAACTGGGAGGGGAAGGTCGTGCCCTGGTGAGATGTCAACCCAGGACCTTTTTGCTGCTGCACCAAGTTGTGCTTATGTCTTAATAAACTTGTGTCTGTAAACACTAAGTAGCAGTGACGTGTCCTCTTGGTCTCCTTTTAACTGTAATTGCAAGAGTCTTCACTAGTGCTTTGTGACAGCTTCTCAGGATGATTCCTCAACATAATTGAGATAAGATGATCTGATCTCCTCTGTGTGGGGGCCTGGCCATTATCCTGGCATGATTTTTTTACCTGGGCATAGAAGGGCTCATTCCACAGCTCTCCCTCGGAATGACAGCACAACCTCCTGGTGCATCAGTCAACACTCCTGGCGAACTCTTCCTTTTTTTCTAAGTATGAGGGACATCAGAGCACTGTTCCTCCTTGGCTCCTCTACCATGTATGCTCCATCACATGAAGGAAAACCCTATAAAGAGGTTCCCTGGGTATTCCAGTATCCCAGAACTGGATGGTGCCGTTGGAGTTCATCTCTGCGCCTTATCTGCATCCTCCACCGCTGTTCTCAATGTCCTCTCTCGCCCTCACTCTTGAGGAATGGGCAGTGAGGTGGGGATGGCACCTCCGAAAGACCCACCACACCTCCCCTCTCTCTTTTAGGGCAAAAACTGGCAGGATTTGGGGGAGTGGGGAGGAGGAACGGGGGGTCTTTGCAGCCTCTCTGTGACACAATCTGGAGTCACAGTGGGACACTCCACATCTGAACGGAGCTGGAGACCCATCATGGAGGAGATGCCTCCTCACTCTCCTGCTACTAGAGTTAACCCAGAGGGAGGTCGGGACAAAGACGAAAATCCTGCGCCCAGGTGTGTTTCCAACACTCAAGAATCTTACTGTTGCTGATGAAGCTTGGAGAAGTTATTCTCTGAATGTTGTGGACAATATTTGATATGAAACATGGTGTCTTTGGGGGGGGGACTGGACAGGGCTGATGGGTGAGTCCTGTCTGATCATTCCTTCCTGGCTTAGGGATCAGTTTGGCAGCAAGGACTCCTGGGTCCTCTTCCTGAGGACCTTCTCCTGCTCGTGTGGAGAACCTTGCATGTTTTTAATTGGGGTGGCGATACCTTTAATGCCACTCATCACCTCCTCGGGGAAGAGTGTGCTGAAGGGCTGTGAGCTTGCTGATGTGGAGCACGACACATCTTCTGCTTGATTACCAGAGATCCCTAAGATTTGGGATAGCGTGTCTGAATACATCAGACAGCTCTTGGAGGAGGATAAGGTGAGTCTTTCATCCTCTTCCTCCCCTTGTGAAGCTCTGAGAGCTTGCCTTGTGAGGACATTGCTGTGCCATCGAGTGCCACCACTTCCCCACTCTGAAAGCAAAGTCACCTGGCAGGATGCTGCTGTCAGTAAATGTGGCACAGATCAACTTCTGTGGCACCTGAGAAAAATGAAAGTCTAGATGAAGTAGAAGAAAGTGTTGAGCACTTCCTGGATGTTCTCTCTTCTCCACTGCCAGATGGGGAAGATCATACCTTGGTACTTCTTTAAGGGTTTGTCCCCATTGGAAACCCCTCCCTTCAAATCTCAGGGAGGGGCCTTGGCTCTGATGTCACTTTTCCTGACAGGTTCCTTGAGCAGAGTAGAGGAGAAAGAGCAAAATAGACCTGGAGTATGTGCTTTCTCTCCAAAGCTTCCTCAGTGTCTCTCGTCAACCATTGTAGGCTCAGGGTGGGCAATGCACAAGGCATCATGCCCAGGCAGGTTATTGGGCACTTATAACTGCACCTTCTTTATACTTCTGCTGTTCTCAGGGTGTCCAGCTGGCGGGAATCGGGACATTCTGTTTTTAATGACTACATGTGCACTGTGAACAGCGAGGTTTCGATTGTTTGGAGACCCGTGTTTCATGTGTCCAAGGTGATTGCAGATGAATGCAGCCTCAGGTATCCTGAAGAAGATGTTCCTGGTAAGAAGATGAATTAAAACCTTTGCCTGTCCTTGCACCACCCTTGAGGTGGGTGTTAACCACTGCTAAGACATGGCTGAATGCCTAAAGATGTTCTGAGAACATTCTCAGCTTGTTCAAGCTGAACAGAGCACCAAGGACCAATTTCTCAGAATGACCTGTTAGTTGTCCTTTTTCTACAACGTGCCTTCAGCTAGAGGATCTCGTCTTTAATTGCTTTCATGCTTGGCTCCATATCATTTGTGGTTACGCAATGGTAGGACTATGGCTTTCAGACTGTGATTTATTGGAGCTGCTATTTCCAATGTAACTGAGATAAAGCTCATGCTCTGCCTTTACGATGTTGCCCATTTACCCATAAGAGCAAAGGCCAGAGCTCCTGCTGGTTCTTACACGCTTCTTCTAGAGCAGAGTGGGCCCAAGTCTCTTGTGGACACACTGGAACCAAAGATGAGGACAAGAGTTTGCAAAAGGATGGGTGAATGGCTAGATCTGCCATGCCTTTCTGGCCGGTGCAGCTGCAGCGTGACATGACTGAGGGCAGGAACAGATTGAGTCTATGTTTGGAGGGGTTCTTCTCTTTCGCATGACCCCGTCTTCCATGTGATTGCAGCATCGGGTGGGTGCATGGGTGTGAGGGGCAGGGGGACAGAAGGATGCTGTTGCGCAGTCCTTGAAGGAATCCTTTGCTCCTCCATTTCTTCTCCATGACTCTTGGCTGGAGCACACTGGGTGTGGGCACATACGGGACCGAGCGCCATGGACTTTGTCATGGGATTTGCACCCATCTCCCCTGCCCTCCCACACAGTGTTCACTCCCTTGGCACTCTTAGGAGCTGTTAGCGTGGGATTCCACAGGCTGCTCTGTAGCCAATGTCCCACCTGAAGCTGCTGACACCTTCTCAGAGCCTATGCTGTCCTGCTGCGGATGTGATTTTTTTTTCCTCTTTTTCTGCTCTCTAGCTGACATAACAGTCATCCCTCTGAAGGATGAGGACCTCCCCCTGTGCGCACAACTACCTTTTACAACAGTGCAATGTTGTGTGTTTGAGACTGTCACGTTATTCTTTCGGGCCATCTCTACAAATCAAGATATGGACTTTGCCTTCAAGTCCTTCGGCATTCTTTCCGTACAAAAGGGGGAGGTCATTATGAGATTTTTTTGATCACTTTCTCCTCACTGTGGATGTCACTGGGAAGCTGCTGGAAGCCCTTCTCACTGTAAGTTGTTCCCCTTCCCTCTGCTGCACCTCGTCCTTCTGGACATCTGCCAAAGGACACGTGCCCAAGGAAGTGGTGGCGTCACCATTCATGGAGGTGTTTAAAAGACATGTAGATGTGGTACTTAGTGGTGGACTTGGCATTGCTGGGTTAATGGTTGGACTCGATAATCTTAAATGTCTTTCCTAGCCTAAACAATTCTATGGTTCTATGACAATTGAATTGATTTCTAGTGGCCTATGGAGCTGTTATGGCCTACAGCAACGCTAGCTCTATAGTGTCCTGCTCTCCTATGCAGTGGTAGAGTTGACATAGGAGAACCCAAGAAGAGTCATTTAGAGTTAGATCAAGACTCTACCTAGCCCAGCAACTCACTGTCTGTCCTAGAAATAACAATGGGGTCTTTGATGGGTTCAAAAGTAGGCACTGCCTAGGGAAAGAGTCCAAGACACAGGGATGTGCCCATTGCACGTCCTGTCTGACTTCACCCCTCACAGAAAGATGAGGTTTAGTTACCCCATGTATTAAGAGCCATGGGGTGATCTCACTGGCTCTGAATCAAGTTCCTGGACCACATTTGGGATGTTGCGACAGCAGACACAGCAGCTGGAGTTCCCCGTGTTCCTGTTGTCAACCTGAGAGATGGCAGCTTGCACAGAATAACACGTGGATGTGCTATTGCTGCCGGTCAACTCTGAGCCGTGCAGCTTCTGCCTGAAAAGCTGAGGGGCTCATATTAGCCAAAGAAAACTTTATAAGATATCCAAGTGGCCGTGTCTTCTCTGAGTAGATGAAAGACTTGATAAGCAAGGTAAAAATGTCCCTTAAATGCTCTCACGTACCTCCATCTCTGTTTCAGACCCCAGGGCAGAGACATCTGGTGGTATCAGACAGAGAAAGTTCTGATTTTCATGTGGGTCCTGGCAGTGTCTTTTTGCTGCCAGAATACGTTGGCTTCTCATTGGTTTAGGAACTTAGGCAACATTGCCCATGAGGTTTTCCCTGATCCAACGCTTTCTTCTGCATCCAATTTTAAAACTGAAAGATCCCAAAACTTCGTCCACGTGGATTGTACAGGAGACGTGTCCCTGAGCAGGTACCACATAGACACAAGTCCTATGTTTGTGACATAACCATGCCTTTGGTGAGACTCAAGGTCCCCAACTTCCCCTATTCTTGCTTTCTGAGTCTCTGGGGAACAGGAGGAGCAAGTTCTCCTCCTGTGCTTGAGTAGGGTTCCTAAGAACTCTGACCTGAGCCTGGGGATGCTCAGTAGTGTCCTTAGAGGCCATGGTGATGGTGATTACGCATTATGGATGTCCTGACATGAGCCTGAGAGGGTCTGCAAGACAGTTGCAAGGCAGGGTTGGAATTCAAACTGACCTTGACCAGTTGGGTGAAGAGGAAGTAGTCTGTCCTCCACATCCATAAACAGGAAAAGGAGATGAGAGATGATCTTGGGGAAGTCAGCTTTTTCAGAGTTAGTATTGGGAAGCCCTTGGAGCAGACGAATGGGGCCTCTCATGTGTTTCCAAGCCATGGAGGTCTTGATTGTGTGACTCTGTTCCTTAACAGAGCTCTCAAGGATGTTGTATATTCTGCTTCAAGAAGCAACAGCCTTGAGAGATTTTCTCAAGTTTCTTCATGGCTGAATCGCTAAAGGAAGATGCAAAGGGAGTGTGGTGTCCCTTTCTTCAGTCTGGCATCTTCTCATGTCCAGGTTTGATTTCATGCTTCCACCTGAGAAAGAATATCTTGACTGTGATTGGTGTAAATTTTCCTCGCTTTGTGTTTAAAGGTATAGACTAAAAAAATTCAATGCACAAGCTCAGTGAGGGGTGGTCGTGCCTCGGAGGAGGGTAGCTTTTGGGATGGAGGTGTGTTTTGGTATTATAATGAGATTATAATGAGCATAGTGCACCCAAAGAACAACATCGATCAAAATATGACAGACTTTTGGACCAGGATAGCAAATGTGCAGTCAAGTGGCTCCTTGATGTCTCCAGGTTCCCTTGTGTTCACAGAACTTGACCACAATATCTCCACAACGTTCCATGCTCCATGGGATTTTCTCTTAGGGACAGAACATTAAGCTGCCTTAATGTTACTAGTCTCTAAGTTTGTTTTGGGAACCTTTGTGGGGAGAACTCCTTATGTACCAGCTGCACGTTGTCCTGGAAACTTGCTCGATGGTCCGATAGGTAAAAAATGCCATTTGGGCAATTAAGTAATTTCATATAATTATCCCACATCAAATACTGTGAGAATGATTAGTTTTTGAGGCCTAAGCATTCTGGTAATGTTTTAGCCAAGATGGTTGCCTTGCAAATAGAACTAAAGTTTAGGCAAAAATGTCTTAATCCCACAGTATCAGATGACCCTCTGGAACCAAAAGGAGAGGTATCTGAACTTCTGGCTGAACAGAGGACATGTGAATATGATGAAGTCTGAGCTGTCTCCTGCAACCTGCCAGGACTTTGAAGGGTGTTCAGTCCTATAGGGCCACGTGGATTCATATCCCTGTAGAAGATCCCGTGACCACTCCCCATATTTTCTTCACTTCGCACACCATTGGTCTTGGAGCCAATAGTTCAGTCTTCAGGGGAGATCGGCTCCAAAATCAGGCAGCTAGCGTTGAGTGGCTTCTGTCTAGGATATCTTGGGTGAGTGAGCCCAGAGCCCTATGGTTCAAGGTTCTGTGGTGAGGGCACCATGGGTGGATGCAGGGCAGCACCAACTTGTCTTGCTGCCCCCTTTGGTCTTGGAGCAAAACTCAGTTGTTGGCAATTCGGGAGGCTCGGCTTCAAAATCACACAGCTCACGTTGAGTGGCTTCCATTGAGGATATCTCGGGCAAGAGAGCCCGGAGCCCTATGGTTCAAGGTTCTGTGGTGAGGGCATCATGGGTGGATGTATGATGACTCTGCAGCGATCAATTTCAGAGCAGGTAAGCCTGCCCTGCGGAAGGGAACTGTGGCCAAAAGAACCAGAAAATAGCTCTTATTTGAGGTTGGTATTTTTTAGCTGGGAAATGCTCTTGCTGGTGCCGAGGACTGTCCCTCTGGTGGGCGGGCTGACGAGAGGGCCTGGGCGGGGCCAGCACACCTGTGGCTAACTCAAACAAGCCAGAGGTATAAGAAGGCAGAGGGAGGGCAGTGACTAGTCACTACCCACTGAGCACAGACTACCCATCCAATCAACCAGTACTTGTGAGCCACCTGGGCAGTGCTGCAGCTCATAGGGCAGGATGCTGTTCGTCTGCTGTCCTGAAAGGTAAGTGTGATTCCTCTAAGTGGTTTGAGGCCAAGTGAGCTCATTCCAACTGACCCTCAGGTCATAAGGTGCCAGAGCCTGGCACTTGCGATGGAGGGGAGCGGAGATGACACCTGTGTCAGATGTGACCAGGTGAACGGATCTGCTCAGCCTGGTGGCTGAGATGAAGGATGAAGTAGAAAGGCTGAGGAGCATCAGGGAGTCTGAGAGAGAGATAGATTGATGGAGCCACTTCCTGAATCGTAAGCAGCAAGCTCCACAAGAAGCAGAAAATCCCCTCCCCTCTGGCCACCAGGCAAAAGGAGGGGACCTAAAGTATGGGGAGGAGTGGAAGCAGGTGCCTGCCAGCAGGTGAAGGAAAATCCCTGCCTGGCCTCCCTCACCTGTCCGGTTGCCCTTGCAAAACAGGTATGGGGCTCTAGACAATGAGAGCCAGGCAAAGGGAGAGACGGATGGAGGTTCATCCATAGGGCTGAATCAGTCAGCCACATGTATTAGGACTTCTTCATCCAAGAAGAAGTTGGAGACTCCCTCCTGAGGGGAACAGAGGCCCCTATTTGCCACCCGGATCCAACCCACAGGGAAGTCTGCTGCCTCCCTGGGGCCCAGGTTAAGGATATTATTAAGAAGCTTCCAGGTCTGGTTAAGCCCTCTGACTATTACCCGCTTCTGGTTATGCAGATTGGTAATGATGAGACAGCAGAGAGATGGCCTTAAGCAATCAAAAGGGACTTTAGGGCACTGGGATGGATGCTTGAAGGATCAGGTGCACAGGTTGTGTTTGCCTCCGTTCCTTCAATTACAAGGAAAAATAGTGGAAGGTTCAACAAAGTGCAGCAGATTAATACTTGGCTGAAAGAGTGCTTTGGCTTTTTTAACCATGGGGAGATCTACACGGCACCTGGTCTACTAAACCAGATGGGGTTCAGATGACTCAGAGGGGAAAAAGGATCCTCGGTCACGAGCTGGCGGGACTCATAGAGCGTTCTTTAAACTAGATATGAAGGGGAAAGGGGTTACAACCAGATCAAATGAAAACGACCCTGCGATACACATAGTGACATCAGAAGCGGAATTGCTAGCACAGATGAAGTACAATTGTACTTCATTGGGGGCTCCAGGTACCTTATCAGGGGCCAAACTCAAATGCCTTCATATGAATGCCCGCAGCCTGGGCAATAAACAAGAAGAGCTGGAGATGCTTGTGAGTCTGCAGCGCTACGACCTGATCGGCATCACAGAGACGGGGTGGAATGACTCCTACGATTGGTGTGTTGGACTAGAAGGGTATAAACTGTTCAGGAAGGACAGGCAGGGGAAATGAGGAGGGGGTGTTGCCCTCTATGTCAATGAGCAGCTAGAATGCATGGAGCTCCACCTGGCAAGTGATGACAAAAGACCTGAGTGCCTGTGGACCAGGGTCAGAGGAAGAGCACGAGACTTTACAGTGGGGGTGTGCTACAGATCACCGAATCAGGAGGACCAAGTGGACAAGGCCCTTCATAAGCAGATAGGAGTTGCTGCTCATTCACAAGCCCTGGTCCTCATGAGGGATTTCAATCACTCCAACATCAATTGGAAAAAGAAGGCAGCAGGAAACAAAGCAATCCAGGAGATTCCTGGAATGCATCGATGATAACTTCCTTCTCCAAGTGATATGAACCAACGAGGAGAAGTGCTGTGTTAGACCTCGTTCTTGTCAATAGGGAAGGGCTGGTGAGTAATGTTAAACCTGTGGGTAGCCTTGGCTGCAGTGACCGTGAGATGGTGGAGTTTGAGATCCTAAGGGCAGCTAAGAAGGGGAAGCTCAGCAAGCTTGAAACCCTTGATTTCAGAAGAGCTGACTTTCACCTCTTCAGGATCGTCCTCGGCAGTGTGCCATGGGATAAAGCCCTGGAGGGACTGGGAGCCCAAGAAAGCTGGACGACTTTCAAGGATTATCTCCTCCAAGCTCAAAGGCATTGCATCCCTAAAAGGAAAAAATCAGGCAAAAACACCAGGAGACCCATATGGATAAACCGAGAACTTCTGGCTAAAATCAAATACAAAAGGGGAACACACAAAGCGTGAGAGCAGGGACTGGTAACCTGGGATGATTACAAGGAAGTTCCTCATGCAATCAGAGAGCAGGTTAGAAAAGCTAAGGCCCTGACAGAGTCAAATCTGGCCAGAGATATTAGATATAACAGAAAAGGATTTTAGAGGTATGTAAGAGAAAAAAGAAAAATGAGAATGTGGGGCCTCTCCAGAAGGTTACAGGTGTGTTGGTTACCGAGGACGTGGAGAAGGCTGGAATATTCAACAACTTTTTTGCCTCAGTCTTCACTGGCAACCACGTGAACCACACCACCCAAATCACAGAGGGCGTTGGCTGGGTCCGGGAGAGTGAAGAACCATCCAGGGTAGGAGCAGATCAGGTCTGGGAACACCTAGAGAACCTGAAGGTGCACAAGTCCGTGGGACCTGATGAGATACATCCATGGGTCCTGAAGGAACTGGTAGCTGAAGTTGCTAGGCCACTAGCCATCATATTTGAGACCTCCTGGCAGTCTGGTGAGGTTCCCACAGGTTGGAAAAGGGGGAACATCATGTCATTTTCCTGGACTTGTGCAAGGCGTTTGACACTGTCCCACATGACATCCTCGTCTCTAAAATGGAGAGACACGGATTTGACAGACGGAGCACTCGGTGGATAAAGAACTGGCTGGATGGTCGCATTCAAAGAGTTGTGGTCAATGGCTCCATGTCCACATGGAGCCCAGTGACAAGCAGTGTTCCTCAGGGCTCTGTGCTGCGTCCAGCGCTGTTCAACATCTTTGTCAGCGACATGGACGGCGGCATCGAGTGCACCCTCAGCAAGTTTGCCGACGACACCAAGCTGTGTGGTGCCATGGACTCACTTGAGGGAAGAGATGCCGTCCAGAGGGACCTTGACAGGCTTGAGGAATGGGCCAGTGCAAACTGCAGGAGCTTCTACAAGTCACAGTGCAAGGTCCTGCACCTGGGTCAGGCCAATCCCAGGCACAAACACAAACTGGGCACAGAGTGAGTTGAGAGTAGCCCTGAAGAGAAGGATTTGGGGGTGTTGACGGACGAGAATCTCACCATGAGCTGGCAGGGCGCTCATGCAGCCCAGAAGGCCGACCGCATCCTGGGGTGTATCAGAAGAAGCGTAGCCAGCAGGGCAAGAGAGGGGATTCTCCCCCTTTACTCTGTTCTGGTGAGACCCCACCTCGAATACTGTGTCCAGTTCTGGTGTCCCCACCATAAGAGGGACATGGATCTGTTGGAGCACGTTCAGAGGAGGCCACAAAGATGATCCAGGGGCCGGAGCAGCTCTGCTACGAGGACAGGCTGAGGGAGCTGGGATTGTTCAGTCTTGAAAAGAGAAGACTTCGGGGGGACCTAAGAGCTGCCTTCCAATACCTGAAGGGAACCTACAGGAAGGCTACAAGAGCGTCCACTGATAGGACAAGGGGAAATGGGTTTAAGTTGAAGGAGAATAGATTTAGATTGGACCTTAGGAAGAAATTCTTCAGTATGAGGGTGGCAAGACTCTGGAATAAATTGCCCAGAGACGTGCGGCTGCCCCCTCCCTGGAGGTGTTCAAGGCCAGGTTGGACAGAGCCTTGAGGAGCCTGATCTATTTGAGAGGCGTCCCTGCCTGTGACAGGGAGGTTGGATTAGATGGTCTCTAAGGTCCCTTCCAGCCTAGGCCATTCTATGATTCTGTGTAGAGCAGCCCCAGTTTGCCTTGCTGCCACCTTCGCTCTTGGAGCCAAAGTCATGGAATCATCAGAGGATCACAGAATGGCTTGAGTTGGAAGGAACCTTAAAGACCACCTCATTCCAACACACCCCCCCCCACCACGGGCAGGGACACCTCCAGCTAGACCAAATTGCCCAAGGTCTCATCCAGCCTGGTCTTGAGCACTCCCAGTCATGTACCACGCACTTAGGAGGCCATATAATTACTTAAATTGCACACCTCTTGTACAACTTAGACTTAGCTGAAACTATTATAACTCTAGATTTGCTGTGACGCTTCCATGGGCATGATGTCCTCTCGACTGCGCTGTCCTTCGCAGCCACCTCCATTCCCTGGTGTCGCCAGAATCCTGACCCAGATCGCCAAGCCTCTGAGCAGCAGCACCTCAAGATCATTTTTTTAATAAAACAGCAAGGTTTTGTTCTCTGGCTGTGCCAGATGCCAGGGAAGGAGACAGCACAGGAGGTCTCCTTCCTGTGGTCCTGGTGTGTGGCAGGACTTCTCTGGCTGTGATCGTATAGTGGTCAGTACTCTGCGTTGTGGCCGCAGCGACCTCGGTTCGAATCCGAGTCACAGCAAGGTTTTTGCTGAAAGCCCAGGAGGAAGGAGACATCTCTGAGGAGGTGGGTTTGAAAAGATGTCATGCCCTCTGATGGGGGACACGTGCTCAGGTGGGCTCCAGATTTGCACCTACACTTACATCCTGACCCATAGTCAGCGTGTAGGGTCTCACCGGTGAGGCTCCAGTGACACTCCAGCTTCTCCTTTTTCCAGGCAAAGCTTTTCTTTTTCAAGGAAATCACCCAGCTCTCCACCTTTCCTGCCTCCCAGTTCCTCAGAAGAACGACCAGAAGAGGCTGTGGCTGCCCTGCAGGATGAGAGGAGGTGGGTGGGAGGCAGCAGCTTGTTACCCTAGGGCTCCGCTCCCCCCTCTCCTGCTCTCCAGCGTGGGCAGGAGCTGCCATGGTGACCACCTGGAGAAGGAAGATGAACCTGGTGAAAGCCCCACTGCTGGTGTTCCCACCCCTTGGATCTGCAGCATCTCCAGGGATGCTCTCACAGCAGAGGTGACATGACGAGGGGTGGCCCTGACACACTGCGGGGTTGGGATCCAGAGCTCTCCCGGGCACCAAAAAGCAGGTGGAGATCTCTGGGATGCACCAGGAGGTGCTTCAGCTTGCGAGAGCGTTTGGAACTGTTGCCTTTCTTCTTTAGGAGCCTTCAAACCCTGTTTGCTTGGTCTTGGTGCCCTCTCCTGACAGCTGCACAGAACTCACTCTGGATGGCAGCTTTCAGAAAACAAAATACGAGGAAAAGCAGAAACACAAAGAAAAACAGAATTTCTCCACCCCTCTTTTCCCTCCCCCAGAAAAACAGTTCGGGGTGTGGCCCCACAGGTTGCTGCAGCCTCTGCTCCCCCATGAACCATCTCCCCTTAAGACACAACACAGGGGTCTGCTTTGGTTCGAGTGGGTTTGGAAGGATGGAATCACAGGATGGCTGAGGTGGGAAGGGGCCTCTGGAGGTCAACTGGTCCAACCCCTCTGCTCAAGCAGAGCCATCCAGAGCTGGTTGTCCAGGGGTCTTTTCAGATGGCTTTTAGTTTTCTCCAAGGAGGGCAATTTCACGACCTCTCTGAGCAACTTGTGCCAGCGTTCAGTCACCCTCACAGTGTCTCCTGTGTTCCAGTTTGTGCCCATCACCTCTGGTCCTGGCACTGGGCAGCACTGGGAAGAGTCTGTCTTCCCACCTGGGATGCTCCAGTCCCTTCAGCACATTCATGGAGGTCATCATGCAAAAAATGCAGGTGCCAGCAGGAAGCCACCCTTCAAGGACTCTGCCTGAGGATGATTGGTTTGGGCACCCCAACATCCCTGAGGGAGGAAAATTCCTGCTTCATCCCCATCTCAGCTGTCCAAGGACAGACTCCTAAAGGATAAAGGCTTCGCCTGAACAGGGGCTTGAACCCTGGACCCTCAGATTAAAAGTCTGATGCTCTCCCAACTGAGCTATCCAGGCTCATGTTTGGGGTTTGGGGGGATGCTCAGGACAGGCAGGGAGCACCCTGCTTTGCTGTGGCACTGAGGAGGGGGGGCTTGCTTTGATCCCTTCCACCTCCACCCCAAGGAGGGAGGGCATCCTCCCACTATGAGAAGCAGCACCGGGGCCTCTACCGCTCTTCCCCAGGCAGGGATGGGGTCCTGGGGGAGGAAAAAACCCACCAGGTTTATCCTCCTGGGATCAGCCAAAAGCCAGAGCAATGATGAAGAGGAGAGCTTGGCAGAGGAAGCTGTAAACCCCCCTGCTGTGCCCCGCATCGCTCCCCGGCCAGAGGAGAGGGGCAGCAGCGCGGAGTCCCCCACTCGGCGGCTGTGATGGCAGAGCGGTCAGTGCTCTGCGCCGTGGCCGCAGCCTCCTCGGTTCGAGTCCGAGTCACCGTGAGGGCTTTTGCCAACAGCCCGGGGCCGAGGCGAAGGCCTCTGCGAGGGTTTCGGAGAGGGACTCAAGCTCAGACAGGCTCCCAAAATCTGCCCTTCTTTCCTCTTGCCTTTCCTCCCACGAAGGGGTCTGCTCCACAGGGAACCACCCGGCCAGCCCAGCCCACCCACCAGTGCTCTCCAGCCCCACATAGACCTGACCCACCTCACTCTTTTCTGAGAGGAGGAAGATGTCTTCCCTTCAGTAGGAGAATCTGACTTCTACGAAGCCAAGATGCTTTGCTGGAGCTCTTTGCTCCTCTCCTGGCCAAGCTGGAAGCAAATTCTCCCTGGCCAGGCTGCCTGCCCTTCTCCCTTCCCCTCAGAGCGAGGCGAGTTGGGAGGCAGCAGCTTTCTGCCCCAGAGCTCAGCTCCAGAGAAGATGCCAGGTAGGAAGGATTTACACCCAGAGGATCAAAAGACCATGCTCTGGGTGACCTTGAACTCCTCTTGCAGCATCCTCTGCTCAGCACTGCTGTGCAACAGCTCGTTGGCCCACTGGAACAAACTGTGAAGGCTGGAGCAAGCCCATGAGCAGCTTGGTTTGTTCCTACCATCATCATCACCATTCACTTCTTCTTTACCCCACCCTGCCCCTTCCCTCCCATGTCCCTCCAAGGGCTGCCAGCCTGGGTCACCCTGCCTTCCCCCAGGGTCCCTGATGCAGGCAGGGTCGCCTGGACCCCTGCCCGTGCAGGATGGGGGTGGGAGGTTCCCCCGTCCAAGGGGACACCCATAGAGACCTGAATCTACAGGGTCCCGGGGCTGAGTGGCTGTTGGGGAGATGCTCCCAGCAAGGGGGGCAATGGAGGGACACTCTGCTGCTATGTGGCATGAGGAGCTGCCAGGTGTGTCCTTGCTCATTCCAGCCCTGACTTCTTCTGCCAAAGGTTTTTGGGGTCTTCCTGGGCACAGCGGTAGCACCAGCCCGCCCCTCCCCTTGCCAAGGGAAGAGGTGCTGCCTTCACCCTGGAGGGGGTTACCCCAGGAGCACAGTGGAAGCTGCAACCCCAGTAACGCAGCAAAGGAAACATCAGGAAGCTGCTAAAATTATGTGGCAACTTTCACCAGGGCAGTTTTTTCAGGGCATGGAGAGTCCTCGGGCATTGCTGGGCTGCCCTAGCAGGACATGGCAGCTCCCCAAGGCCAGTCCTTCAGCCCTCCCCGTCCCTCCTCCCCATCACGGCCAGCCCCTTGCAGCTCTCCCCTCCCCTGCAGCCCGGGTGCCTCTTGGCTGGACCTGCGTTTAAAAAAAAAAAAAAAAAAAAGAAAGAAAGAAAAAAAAATAGAAAAAGTTGTTTTTTGCTTGGAAACATCCGGAGGATTCCAGCCGAGCCGAGCTTGCCATGGAGAACAGCGGTGCCGGGGTTGCGTTGCTGACGCTGTTGCTGCTTTTGCAGCCCACGTCCCAGTTCTGGCTCTTCAACGTCCTCTTTCCACCCACCACCACTCCAGAAGCTCCCCCCACCAACAGCACGCCGCCCGTGGTCCTCGGTAAGGTCACCCGCATTGGCGGTGGGGTACGGGTAGAGCACCTCAGGTAGTGCCAGCAGTGAGGTGGTCCTAGGTTGTGATGGACCCTTTGTGATCTGGAGCTGGAGCCACCAAGGTAGAGGGGTGGTGACACACAGCTCCTGCGTCCCCTCCCTGCTGCCAGGCTGGCTGTATCCAGCCGGAGCTGCCCAGGGCTGGGGGGAACAGTTTGGGCATCCCAGAAAGCAGACGGGGCTCTAAGATCTCAAGATTGGTCGAGAGAGTGGTTGAGGGCTCAGTTCTTGGAGGGTTCTGCAGGCAGAGGGATGGGGGGTGCCGCACGTCCTCATCTGCTGCTTCCCACAGCTGTTGGTGGGCCAGCGACCACCACCCCTTGGGGGCTCAAAGCCCACCCCGTGCCTTGTCTTTTGAGGTCCCCTGGAGATGGTGAAGCCGTTTCCTGCTGCTGCAGAGGGGCGTCCATCTCAAGGTGACCACCCTATCTGGGGGACAGCGTAGAGGAGAGCAAAAGTGCTCAGGGAGGTGAAAGGAGAGATTGGGGCATCACCTCAGGGAGGTGGAGGTGGGAGCAGCAACCACCAGCTGATGCCTCCATCCTCT
The DNA here is from genome assembly GCA_020746105.1 of Trogon surrucura. NCBI lineage: Eukaryota > Metazoa > Chordata > Aves > Trogoniformes > Trogonidae > Trogon > Trogon surrucura. Next base: position 8,036,263 of record CM036629.1, read on the forward strand.
GCTTTGCTTTGCCCCTGTGCCCTCCCTAGGGACTGGAAGTTCTGCTGAGCTGAGAGCTGGGTGGTTTTGTTTTTCTCCTTTCCCTTGAATCAAGACGAGTTCCTCCTTTAAAAAGAGAAGAGAAAAAGCAGAACAGTCCTTTTGCAACAACCTGGAGAACCTCCCTTTCGTCAGAGAGCAGGGGACGATGTCTGGTGCCTCAGCGACCTGGGGCTGGTCCTGCCTGGCCATGCTGGTGGCCAGGACACCCGGGTGACCATCATCAGGTGTCTCTTCTCAGGATGTTTGGACCCTCGGCACCAGCCTCAGCCTGTGTCCCTCTCCCAGCCCCACGTGCGGCTCGGCGTGTAACCCAGCCCCCTGGAACTGGGCGTCTTGGAAACCCTCAGTGCCCTTGAGACCGCTGATAACCCCTCTGCCCCCACAGGAACTCCCTTAATGATTACCAAATGTTCTCTGGAAGGGGGGGGCAGAGCTCTGGGCTTCGTGCGGGGAGGCGGGGACGCATGCTCCACACCCTCCAGAGCCATCAGAGCAGCTCCTGGTCCTGCTCTCCTCGCTAGAGGACCTCTCTGCCTGGTCTTCTCCTATACCTGGGTCCACTGGATGGGACCCTAAGCCCCAACCGGGTGCTCCGAGGGCAGGATGAGACCCTCCCTCTATCCCTGGGGAGATGTCACAGAGGGCAGGGAGTCATGAAGCAGGTTGAGGAAGGCAACTGCTGCATCTCATTCACTTCTCGCGTGGCTTTCGGGAGCTGCAGCCCTGCTCTCCCTGCCACACTACGGGTGCTGGGGCTGCTGGGATGAGGACAGAGCATCTCCAGGCCAGGCTGCCCTTTCATCTCCCCGGGGACTCTGCACACCCCTGAGTTGTCCCGTTACCTGGGGACAAGGTGTCTGACTCCTTCCCTCAGGCTGTGGAGGCAGAGGATGGAAACCCGGCCAGGCGGCAGGGAATAATCCAGGATGCTTCATGCTGGGGATTGGGAGTTTTGGGATGAGGGTGGTGGGTCAGGAGGCCACCCTGTGGGAAAGGCAGCTCTGGGGGTTTCCCGAAGGAGGCATTTTCAGAGCTGCTTCCTTGCCCATTTCACATCTCGTCTCTGGATGGGAGACAGTTCTCCAAGGGTCCCCTGGGTGGGCAGCCCTGTTTGGGGGGGGGATGGGGGAAGCAGTGGGATGGGGTCTAGAGCCACTCTGCTCTCCCCCAGTGCCCGGGTATCTTGGGAACCAGCTGGAAGCAAAGCTGGACAAGCCAAATGTAGTGAACTGGATGTGCTACCGCAAAACAGAGGATTACTTCACCATCTGGCTCAACCTCAACACCTTCCTGCCAGTGGGGGTGGACTGCTGGATCGATAACACCAGGTACTGCTCACACCCCACCCTGGGAGCTCCCCAGGGAGAAAAAACCTTCCTGGGTTCTTCCTCCTGCCCTAGCACACGTGGAAAACCATGGGAGCACCCCTGATCTCTTTGGGATGTGGCCCTTCTGCTACTTTCTGTCCTGTCCCCGCAGGGTGGTCTACAACCGAACCTCTCGGAAAATGTCCAACGCCCCGGGGGTGCACATCCGCGTGCCTGGTTTCGGCAAGACTTATTCCGTGGAATACCTGGATCAGGGCAAGCTGGCAGGTGAGAGGAGGAGAAGCGTGGGATGTCCAGGGATCCCGCTTGCTCCCTGAAAATGGAGTGTCACCGATGGGGATGGGTTCCTCAGAGAGCCCAGGTCACCTGGGAGTGAGGAATGTTGACTTTGGGTTCACAGTCCCTTCAGACCACCCCATCCTTAACCCCACTGCCCATGGGATGCATGGAGCCACCACCTCTGGCTGGAGCCACCGAGCTCCAGGGCTTACCAGAGAACATTGTGGCTATGACCAGGACCAGGGTCCACCTCTTCTGACAGGGGAAGACCACAGACCCTAATTCCCACCTGTTCTCTCTGCCTGTAGGTTACATGCACACCCTGGTACAGAACCTGGTGAACAATGGCTACGTGAGGGACCAGACGGTTCGAGCAGCTCCCTATGACTGGAGGATCGGGCCCCGTAAGTCTGGAGTTTGTGGCCATGGTCACTCAAGCAGGGAGGGAAGTGGGATGGACAGCTCTCATGGCTGGTGTGGAGGAACCCCTGGACAGGGTTGGCTGCCCATGGTGGTGAGTGCGCAACCCTTCACAGGGTGAGCATACGGAGATACTTGTGGCCTCTGCGCCCACACCTCTCTCTGGGCAGGGCTCCTAAGCTCATCCCTGGAGCCCACGAGTGAGGTGAGACCAAGAGCTGGTGCCCCTCTTGTCCACAGGCGAGCAGCCTGAGTACTTCCAGAACCTGAAGGTGCTGATCGAGGAGATGCACGACGAGTACCAGCAACCTGTCTTCTTCATCGCGCACAGCATGGGCAACCTGCACGTCCTCTACTTCCTGCTGCAGCAAACGCAAGCCTGGAAAGACCAGTACATTGGGGGCTTCATCTCCATGGGTGCTCCCTGGGGAGGGTCCGTCAAGCCTCTGCATGTCCTAGCATCTGGTGGGTGACTCCTTGCGTGCAGCCACCTCTTTCGCTTGCTTTCCCTCCCGTGGAGATGGAAGGGCAGTGGTTGGCAGGGCAAGGACACTGTGGTGGAAGAGGTGAGGGGACAGACAGGACTCATGCCCTGGCGCTGATGCCACTGCATCCCGAGGGGCAGAAGGCAGCATGGAGGGGTTCCTACTATAGCAGGAGAGTGGTCCAAGGCATGCTCTGGTTTCCACGATTGAGTTTGGTGGGTTCGTGTGTATGGGAAAATGCACTCAGAAAGGTCCACCTGCAGTCTGGTCACCCCCCTTCCTTCACACCGGCTCGTACCAGACAGCCCACACTATGCGCAAGGTTAACTCCTGGGCTAGGGGGTGCTTCTGGAATGCCGAAACGCCCACCCACAAATCTTGGGGCCAGAGAAGCAGCCCAGGGCATGCTCACCCCCTTCTCACCTCCTCCGTCCATGCAGGACAGGGAGGTTGCTGGACCTTTGCTGCAAACCATGCATCTCTTCCCCAGCAGAGGACATGGAGGCCACCCAACGGACTCTCTTGCCCTCCTGCACCACTTCCTTGGACCTCCAGAGCCCATCCCCCACCAGCTTTGCTGCCTTCAGGCTTTAACCTCCCATCACCCAGTTCCTCTTTAGTCTCTTTCCAGCTCAGAAAGCCACAACTATTTGCTTAACACTGATGGCCCAGAACATCTGGAAGTCACAAGCTGAGCCTCCCAAAATACTTGGAATTCAAGATCATGCGCTTGAAGGTTTTGACATCTGGCCCCTTGCATCACCCTTAAGTCACCTCTTCATATTTTTCTCTGTTGCCACAAGGGCCGGAGACATTTTTAAGATAATCTGAGAGGGTCGCATGGTCTTAGGACTCCAGACACTCCAAAAAATGCCAAGGCTTGCAGAAGACATGCGGGTTGGCCACCTTGTCGGGCTCGGATCGTTCCTGTCCCTGCAGACAGGCATGAAGGTGCTGGGGTTGCAGCAAAAGTCCAGGGCTGAGTTGGTTCAAGGCCATCACATGTCCTGGACACGGTGGTGGAAGAGGTGGGGGACAAATGGCCAAGGGGTCCATGGAGGCCATCACAAGTCAGGTCTACACTCAGCCCCTCCTAGCAACTAGAGATGTGATGCCTGAGAGGCGAGTTTGGAAGGTTGCTCTGGATATCTGCAGCCAGAGGGGTGAGGAGGGGACCTATGGCGGTGGGCAGGCTTGAAGGGGGAAGCAGGGGAAGATCTGAGGTGGAACCGTACCCCAGGCAGGAGGCAGCTGGGAGCCACTGCTTGGACTGGCCGATCCCAGTGCAGCCGCACAAGGGGCACTGCTCACAAGGGTCCATTCCAGTGTCATTTGTGTGTCCCGCAGGTGACAACGAGGGCATCCCTCTCATGTCCAACATCAAGCTGCGCAAGGAGCAGCGCATGACCACCACCAACCCCTGGGCGTTCCCAACGAGCCTGGCCTGGCCTGAGAACCACATCTTCATCTCCACACCCTTCTACAACTACACCTACAGGGACTTCCAGCGTTTCTTCACCGACGTCAACCTGGAGGATGGCTGGTACATGTGGGAGGACATGAAGGACTTGCTGAAGGGCTTACCACCCCCCGGGGTGGACACGTATTGCCTCTACGGCACAGGCCACCCCACTGTGGAGACTTACATCTACGACGAGAGTTTCCCTTACGAGGACCCTGTGGACGTGATTTACGGCGACGGGGATGACAGCATCAACATCCGCAGCCTGGAGATGTGCAAGCGATGGCGCAGCCAGCAAAAGCAGAAGGTGTATGTCCAGGAACTACGAGGCATCGGCCACTTTAACATGGTCTTCAACAACGTGACACTCACTTCCATCAACGAAATCCTGCTGGGGAGCCCGCGGGAGCAGGGGGAGCTGGGGCAGGCGAGATCCAGCCCAGAGGCAGGGACGAGAGGGAAGATCCTGCCTGGACAGAAGGTCCTTAAGAAGCCCAAAAAGAACGGAAGGGAATGAGGGCCAGCTTCCCTCCAGCGCTGGTAGCCACCAGAAGCTGCCACGCAGGGGAGCAAAGGACTGGGAGCTGAGTTTTTGGAAGGAAAAGGGGCAAGACCAACAGCTCAAGTGGATGGGCTGGCACCCACTTCCACGCTGATTAGTTTCTCTTTCGGGAACGGCGATTAATTATACTTCAGAGGCTTGTCACTTCCCACTAGTGGCTGGATAATTAACCACGCTGCCAGCTCGCTAATGCCCAACTTGCGAATCCTGGCATACGCGCAAGCCCTTGGCTCTCGCAAGCCCATGTTTAGGCACTTTAGAAGCTTCAGAGATCGCGGTGCCATCACCTCCACTCACTGGCAACGGAGCAACTTGCCCTAACAAGCACGAGCTCTGACTTACCGGTGATGTCACGCAGGGGTGGCAGGGCAGGCAGGGCTTGCAAGAGCATCCTCCGGTAGCTGCCGGCGTGTGGATGGGAGAGCTAGGCTCTGCAGCACGAGACCGACTGGGAATCAGCAGATTGACAAACTAATAAACACCTTTTGCTTCCGCGCGCTGAGCCGACCTCGTGTTTGGTAAAGCCAGTCCTAACTGAAAAATGGGGATGGTGGTGGAAGTGGGATGGCAGAGCTGGGGTGGTGATGAAACTGGGATGGCGATGGAACTGGGATGGTGATGGAGATGGGATGGTGATGGAACTGGGATGGTGATGGAGCTGGGATTGCAACGATGAAACTGGCAAGGCAATGCGACTGGGACTGGTGACACAATCGGGCTTGGTGACACAGTCAGGGCTGGGGATGCAGCTGGGAGTGGCAATGCCACCAAGATGGCAATGCACCTGGGACTGGTGACACAGCTGGGCTTGGTGACACAGCTGGGGCTGGGGACGGAACTGGGGCTGGGGATGGAACCAGGGCTGGGGGTGCAACTGGGACTGGTGACGGAACCAGGGCCAGTGATGGAACTGGGGCTGGGGAGGAATCCGAGCTGAGGACACAGCCAGGGCTGGGATGGAACCAGGACTGGGGGTGCAGCTGGGGTTGGCAATGCCACCAGACGTGATGCTGCAGCTGGGACAGGTGACGCGGCCGGGGTTGGTGACACGGCTGGGGCTGGGGCTGGAAGGAAGGCTGGGGCTGTAACCAGGCGATGGATGGAACCGGGGCCGGGAACCGGGGCTTGGCAGGATGACGATGCAGCTGGTGGACGGGTGACACGGCCGAGGTTGGTGACACAGCGTGCGCGGAGGATGCAACCGGCGCTGCCCACCCCCCGGGTCCGCCCCGACCCCCCCCACCCCCCGTTCCCCCCTCCCCACACCCCCCCCCGCCCCGCTCCCCGGGCAGCGCCAGGCTCCGCTGGGGGGCGGGGCTCACCCTTCACGCTCCCCTTCCATTGGCTCCGACGGGCCCGGGCCGAGGAATTCGATTGGCGGCGAGCCGCGGTGGGCGGGGCCACGGGTGGGCGGGGCGGTGCCGCTGCAGCCCACGTGTCGCCGCCGCCGCCGGCGCGCTGGAGGCCATGGTGCTGCACCCGGGGGCGGCGGCGGCGGCGGCGGCGGCGGCGGCGGCGGCGGGGGGGGACACGGCGGGACCCCCCCCGCCCTTACCCCCTCGCCATGACGCCCCGCTCTACTCGTGTCCCCCCGCTCCCCGCCGGGGAACCCGGCGTTTGTCGGAAACCGGGATGCGGCGGAGTGAAAGCGGCGGAGGAGGAGGAGGAGGGCGGGGGGGGGCTGCGCTCCGCCGCTTCCCTGCCCCACATCGCCCGCGGCCGCGGCGAGGAAGGCGGCGGGCGGCGGAGCAGCCCCTGCCTGCTCGTGGCCCTGCGGCCCCGCAACGTGGAGGCGGAACGGGAGCGGTTTTTCCGCGCCAGCTTCGCTTACGACCCGCAGTTCGAGTACGCCGAGCCCGTGCCCGCCGCCGTGCTCGATAAGTACGGCGCCGCCTCCGATCGGTTCGTCGCTCAGGTGAGGCGGGGAAGGCGCCGGGGGGGTTGGGGCGAGCATCCCTGCTAGCTGCTCCCTCGGTGCTGGGAGGGATCCTTGGCCTGGAGGAGGATGCTTCCCGCCCGGGAGGGTCCAAAGACTGGGGAATCCTCACGGGTGCTACCGGTAATTGGTCCACGAGCAACCCACTTAGCCGATAAACCCCCCCCCGGGAAGCGAGATGTGGGTTTGGGGTCTCTAAGAACCACAGGCAGACACGCCACCGGTGTGACCCGCGGTGTAAAGGGCCCCGTTTCTTTGTTTAAGCCCTTCTTTGGTGACCCGAGCCCCACCGTACTGGCTCCCCAGTTGGTGTGGATGATGGTCATGGTGGAGCTGGGCGATGCTAATGGCAGAGTGTGTGCGCCATCACGGACCCCTCACACTTGTTGCTGCAGAAATAGAAGACGATGAACCTTAGCGCAGGTGTGACAGTGTGGGGAGTGGTCCTTTGGCCCCGGTGACCCCAGTAGCGTGGCTTTCGGAAGGCCCTGAAGGTCTCCTCAATCCCTTAACCCACCAGCTGACATGGTCAGCAACAGTAAAGTCGGTGTAGACCCCACTTAAGGAGTCAGTGTCGCCGTGCTGAGCCGCTCCCGGTGCTCACCGACTGCTGAAACATCCCTGCCTTGCTCTTGGGGGTTTTATAGGGGTGGGCTTTTTTATTTTGGGTATTGCCTTATTCTCACATCGCTTCCTCCATCGGTTATCCAGAGGATTCAGGCTCTCTCTGTAAACAGCTTTCCAAGCAGCCCATCATTCACAGCGCCTGCCCCAGTTGAACTGGTGCCGGCCACTCAGGGCTGAGGGTCAGACCCCTGCAAAGACCTCGCCTTCCCACATTTGAGCGCGTTCTGTTCCGAGTAACGGGGTAAAAGGAGCTGTTTGAGCTGTTTTCCCCTTCCCTTGCTTCCTCTTTTGGTACAGATGACTTAACAGTAGAGTACAAGGTGAATAATTGAGGCGGGTTTTTTGTCTACTTGGAATGAATGAAATTAAGCATTCGTCACCGGTGTGAGCGGTCTCATCCTGGCTCCTAAACCTTTTACAGGAGGTACTAAGTGCTGAGCGTTTCTCCTGGTGTTTCTCTGGTGCGATGGGACTTTACTCATGCCCTGCAGTAACCTCCTCCCAGCCTCTCTTATTTTGGCAAACCTCCTCGCCGGCCGTTCGCTATGAACTCCTTCTGTTTTAGAAAAACCTGTGTTAATCCTGGAGCTTAAACGAAAGAGATGTTCTGCCAAGCCGGCGTCCTTGGGCGCTGGCGAGCAGACAAACCCAGCGCCAGCTTCTCCGCTTCCAGCTTGCCGCTCCTCTACGTGTGCTTGGGATGGAGGGGGAGCTGTATTTTATTTTTTTAACAGAAAAAAAAGAAAATAAGTAAATCAATACGCCCCGTATGGGGCCGCTATGGTGCCTGTTGGCTTCCTCTTTGCCCACTTCCCACGAGAGATGCCTGTAAGGGTGATAAAAAGCAGGGAAAATAAAAAAAACCACGCTTTTGGTCACGCTGGTGGTGTGTCCATCCATCCTGGTGACCTCCTTCAGCTGACCTCAGGTTCTTAGAGACCACAAACCCAACATCTCGCTTCCCCGGGAGGTTTATCAGGGATTATCCCTGCCGGGTGGGATTTTCGAGACGAGGAGGGCATTGGGTGCTGATGTTGGGTTCCCCCCTTGCCAGGCGATCCGGATCATTCGCGCCGTCCTGGAGAAGTACGGGACCTACGAGAGCTTCGAAGTCGCCACAGGCGGGAGGCTGCTGAGCAAGTGCCAGATCTGGTCCGTGATCCGAAAGTACATGCAGAAGGAAGGCTGCACGGGAGAGGTGAGCCCAGCTTCAAAAAAAATTAATTTTTCTTAAATTTTTTTTTTTTTTGAGAGGATTTAAAAAGGACTCAGATTCTTTACATACAAACTTTTTCTCCTTCATGTCCTTGCACCTCCGAGTTAGCTGCGCTCACTGTACCCCGGAATTAGGATGTGGGTGCTGCTTCCCACTGATTTCCTATGATTTATTTATTTTTTTTTTAGTGTTTATTTCCCTTTAGTGTTTATATTCCTGAGAAGCTGCTGTCTGTTGGTGCAGCCGGTGTTCATCACCGCCGTTACCCCTGGTACAGCAAACATTTCCTCCGGCTGCCTTTGCCCCTGGCTCCAAAAAATAAAACTGGGGAGAGATTTTTCCTGCTGGGAAATACATAGTTGAGAAATGTGTGGTGGGGAAAGCTCAGCATCTCTTAATCTGGTGTCTAGCCAGCGTGGGATGTCCGACGGCTTCGTTAAAGGGGTTTTTGGTCGTTTCTTTGTCCCCCTTCTGCCCGCAAAAGCCTTCCACTGTCCTGGGTTCAAGATCTGAGAAGGATTTCTGGCTTTGGGATATTCTTTGGGTCGTGGCGGGGTTTCCTACCTCTGATTTTCCACCGCAGCAGCGTCTCCCTCGGCGGTACCCGGCGCGTTTCGTGCCCGCGGAGACGCAAGCGGGTGGGTCCCTGAGGTCTCTCCCGGGATGCGGATTTGGCACCTTGGTCCTCCTAAGCCTTCACTTAGGACGGGAATATTTTCTGCAGATCTCTTCTTAAAATTCAGCTTTTTGTCCCCAGAACCAGTCCCAATACCCAGCCCAGCCAGTCCCACAACTTCCACTTAGGACTTGCTGGTCGTGGTCTATCTCTTGATTAAATTAATTGATTAAATTAATCTCTTTGACGATTCTGTATTAAATCTAACCCCGAATCGAGCTCTGGCTGGGCAGAAAGCTGGTTATTTGTTTTATTTTTCTTAAGTATTCATGGCTTTCTTCCAGCCCTGTGCAATTTTCCCTTTGCTCCGGGGAACGCGGGGTTTGGGAGCGACATTTGCAGGACCCACAACTTTCGAGAAGTGCTTTTAAAACCATTCAAACCACTTGTTCCTTCCCGCCCCATAACAAATCCTGCTGAATTTCTCCGGCGCGGAGGGAAGGCTTCCGTCTGCTCACGATACAATGACATCGGCAAACTTGGCTGCCCTGTGGCGAACGAAAAAAAAACTTGCCAAAGCTATTGCCGAAATAATTCATCGTCAGGGTGATTTCAAGCGTGTGTCTCCCTCCCCGCGCCTCTATCTGTAATTTCCCTTGCTGTGCCCCATTTGCTTCCCCCCAACCCTGAGCCGTACTAACCGTGATGGCTTTTCTTTTTTTAATTAAAAAGAAAATATAATAAAGAAGAAACTCTAAGGTTAGCCCAGAGACCATCGCGGGGAGCTGCCCTTTGTCCCCAGTGCCCAGCGTGCTCCTGGGTAAGTATCTGCACTATAATTAACTCCACGTCTTCCAAATCTTCTTTGTCGGGGCTGGGGGTTGGCCTGAGCTGCAGATCTTGAAGCTCTTCTGCTTTTCTTCTCGCCCAGGTGATGCCACCAGAGCTCGGGGGGCTCCGTGACAGATTGCGGCGGAGAAACTCCTGGTAAGCGCTGCGCGGTAATCCTGGGGGTTGCGAAATGTCATTAACCTAAATAGCATTAACGAGCATCTCCGGGGATCCCGTCAGTGGTGCCTCTCCCTCTCTGAGGTGCCCGGTGCCGGCGCTTTCTCAGCGTGGAAGGAGGCAGGACCCTGTGTCCCAGCTTCCCTCGGTTCCTGAGGACGAGCTCATTCTCCCTCGATGTGGTTCAACCCCTGGGTTTATGCGATATTTTTTTCTCATACGGGTTGTTTCCAGCAGTGGCTTTCGAAATGGCGCAAGGGAAGCTGGAACTGCTGCGAGCCAACCCCACCCCTAAAAGAAAATAAAAAATCCCCCGCTACGGGGGTCCTGGTGCTGCTGCATCCCTGGGCATGGTGCCTGGAGGAATCCAGCCTTACATGGCCAAGGAGAAGCAGCTGGAAAACGGAGGAAAAACAGAGAGGAGGAGCTTGGGGAGGGGGAGTATTATTTTTAATAGGTTGGAGGAAAACAGGTGGGCAGGGAAGGAGGTGGGTTTTCTGCATCTAGTTTGCTAAATGCCAACTTCCTTGGGGTTTAATTCATTTTTTTTTTTGAATAGGGATGACAAGACAACGAGAGGTAGACCCAACCTTCCAGCCCTCTCCCAGCCAGCCGAGCATCCCGTATCCCAGGCGCTTGACCCAGCGTTCCCTGCAAGATCCGCAGAGACCTGGGCACTGGCAAAGGGTCCAGGTCCCAGCTCGGTGTTCCAGCAGAAAAAAAATCTTGCGGCAACAAAATGCCTTGAAACTCAGTCCCCTGGCTCTCCCCTTCCTGCATCCCAGGATTTCAGCCTCAGCCAAGTCACAGTTGGATGACAGGGCTCTAATCCTCTCTCACCGAGCTGACCGAAGAGATGGGAATTGGTTAAAAATCACACCAAAAACCTGGTGTTTGCACCTCCTTATTTCTGCTTTTGGTGGAGCCGTAACTTCCCTTTTTCTCAGAGCTGGAGGAATTCTTTTTCTCGATGTATTTTAATCCAGGTAAGCAATTGTACTGTCAGTATTTTCTGCTGTGTGGTAGAATCTGCTCTGTTACGTTGCACTTTGGACGAGCAGCTTTGCACAACAATAAATCTGGGTTAAAGCAAACGTATTCAGTCTCCTCTTTTTTTTTTTTTTTTTTTTTTTTTTTGAAATAAGGGAAGAATTGTGGCATAGCAACACATGTGCACGTTTTCGTCTGGACGAGTGTCTGCTGTGAAACAATAAGCGGTTTTTTTTGAGTTGACGTGGAGGTGGCAGAAGGGTTTTGAGATGAAATTGCTCTGTGCCCGAAGGTCCCAAGGTCAGAATATGCTGCCACCCAGCATGTTGGCTCTTAACGTAGAGCAGCTGTCTTGGCTCCAGCACCTGCCGTTGCCTGGTTTCCCAAAAGAGATGTGTTTTTTTTCCATATGAAGACATGCGTTGCCCATCCTTGCTCATGCAGATCCAGCCTTTTGGCTCACGGAGCCTCCAGAGGGAGAATCCTCCATGAAAATAGAGCCAGAGCCTTGGTTCCCTCCTCACGGGATGTTTATTGGGGGGAGGATCTAGAGGTTGGCCCCACCACAAAGCAGTTGGTTGTGATGGTGTCCAGATTTATTTGCTAGGCTGACCAGGTAGGTCTCCGGCGCATTGTAGAATTGTTATGGTTGCAAAAAAAAACCCTTAAGATCATCAAATCCAACCACAGATGCCCATCATGCTTGGCTGTAAATTGGTGGGGAGCCTGTGGGAACAAGCTGGAGTTTGGAAGGGCAGATCTGGAGCCGGAGGGATGCTGGAAGAGGTTGCCCAGAAGCTGCCTGCTTGGGTTTGCTGAGCATAAAGAGATTAAAGAAGTTATTTCAACCACTCCATGGGATCAGCCCTTTCCTCTCAGCTCCTGCTTGTCGCGGTTTCTTTGAGGAGCGGCAGCAGGAGCCGGTGACGGTGCAGCCAGATGGTGCCACCCATGATGTGGGACGCTTTTTTTGCAGAATCGTTAAGGTTGGAAAAGACCTTTAAAGATCATCAGGTCCAACAACACCCAGCGCCGTTTCGAGCGTCTCCTCCCGGGGCAGCGCTGACGGTTGCCTCCTTCTCGTTCCGCAGGTGGTGGTGCAGCTCACCGATGACCTGCTGTCCCAGGCGGTGATGATGGTGGAGGACAGTCGGCCAACGCTGGCCATCAACCTGGCTGGAGCCCGGCAGCACTGGCTGGAGGGGATGCTGCGTCATGAGATCGGTCAGCTTGGGGCTGGGTGGAGGGGGCAGCTGTGGGTGGCGGGGGATGCTGTGAGCATGGGGACCATGGGCAAGGTGGTACCCACCAGGTCTTGCATCTCCTTGGCGTGTTTTTGGAAGAGGCTGAAGCCATTTGGGTCCCTCCCTGTGGATGGAGAGGAGGGTATTGGGCACCCACATGCATGTCCCTGCCGTTGGGGTCAAGGTGTCCCCATGACAGCACCTCAAGCCAAGCCTGGAGCTGGCACCCATGGGTACCAGTGATTTGAGGGATGGAGGAGTCAATCTTTTTGGAGGCTGTGGCCAACAATGCTCGCTTTCATCCCCCCCCCCCAGGCACCCACTACATCCGGGGGGGTGAACAACACCCGCCAGCCCTGGCACAGCTCCGAGGGGCGCAAACAGTACAGCCTGAAGCCCGCCAACCCCACGGAGGAAGGCTTGGCCAGCCTGCACAGCGTCCTTTTCCGCAAGCAGCCCTTCCTGTGGCGGGCAGCCCTGCTCTACTACACCATCGAGCGGGCGAGCCGCCTCTCCTTCTCTGCCCTCTTCCAAGACCTGGAGCAGTACGTCCAAGACGCCGGCGTCCGGTGGGAATACTGCGTGCGGGCGAAGCGAGGTCAGACCGACACTTCGCAACCAGGTACCGGTCCAAAATCAATTTGGGAAGGTTTGTTTTTTTGGTTTTTTTTTAAATAGAGATAGGTGGATGCATTTTGCAGCTGGGTGGGTTGAGCATCGCTGGTCCTGTGGGCGCAGCAGCCTTTGAAATGAAATGATGGCTCTGACTCCTCTCTTCTCTGGAAGAGGCTGAGGGGAGACCTCATCGCTCCCTACAACTCCCTGAAAGGAGGTTGTAGTGAGGTGGGTGTTGGGCTTTTCTCCCAAGCTACTAATGATAGGATAAGAGTAAATGGCTTCAAGTTGCACGGGGGAGATTCAGATTGGATATTAGGAAAAATTTCTTTACTGAAAGAGTGCTGAGGCGCTGGAACAGGCTACCCAGGGCAGCGGTGGAGTCACCATCCCTGGAGGTGTTCAAAAAAATGACCACTTGGGGACATGGTTTAGTGGTCGTGGTGCTGTTGAGTACATGGTTGGACTTGATGATCTTGAAGGTCATCACCAACCTTAATGATTCTCCTTATCCCCTGCACTGCTCTCCTGTGCATTTGCGCTTCATGGTCGTTATTTTTTCTTTATTTTTTTTTTATTCCCAGCTCTTTGGCTGCTCAGGGTGAGGTAGTGATGGATGAGGCACACTCATAAGCACCATCGGGGCATGTCATGCTCCGATGGGAGCAACTTGCACAAGCAGGAGAGGGGGGAGAGAAAAAAAAAAGGCATTTCTTTCGCTGCATTTAGATTCTTGCAGTGGTTTGCCATTAAAAATAAAAAAATAAAACATTGAGCGGAAGGGTGAAAGTTTCCCAGGGAGAGGGTTGGGGCTCAAACTGCGCCCATCTGCCTCCACTGGTCACAAGCTCTGTCTGAGCCCTGGCATGCTCGTGTCACCTCAGCCCAGCACTGTCGCCCCAGTTATTGCAGGCAGCAGACTTTCAGAAGAGCAGAGGGGGAGGCAGCAGAGCACCCGCTCCCCAGCCTCTCCCCCCTCTTTCCAGGCTGTTTCAGCAAGGACCAGGTGTACCTGGACGGGATTCTGCGCATCCTGCGCCATCGGCAGACCATCGACTTCCCGCTGCTGGCTGCGCTTGGAAAGGTAACAGCTGGGACGGGGCTGAGCTCAGAACCCTGTCACACAGGTGACAGAAAAATAACCAAAAAAAACCCCCTAACACCACAAATCCTTGCAAATCCCCCCCTCCACGTGGCCGCAGGAGGGGTGCTGGGGTGGGTCACACCCCCCTCCTTGGTGCCTGCCAAGGGTTTGGTGTGGGATGAGGGGGAGCTGGTATCTTCCCCCCTCGCCCCGTCATTTTCCCCTTTCCCACCAGGTCTCCTACGAAGACGTGAATCGGCTGAAGGAGTTCGGGGTGCTGGAGAAGACCCGCATCCCCCACTTCATGCAGGACCTGGAGCGCTACATGAAGCAGCTGGACCACATCGTCACCACCAACGGCCTCAACGAAGAAGAGCTGGAGCGGCTGCTGCCAGACTGAGGGGCACAGATCCCTCCCCAAAAAAAAGCACCCACCCAGTGCCCCGAGGGTGTAACTGGTGCCATGCCTTGAATATTTATTGGAGCCCGGCGGAGAGGGCAGAGCTGCTGTGCATGTACCGCTGAGTAGGGTAGCACGGCCGCGAGGGCCGCTGTGGTTCGTGTTGATGTGTGTCGTGTGCGTGTCCTCCCCTGTGCCCCTCCAAAACAGTCCCCTGGGCGTTTTGGGGGTGGCCGCGATGCTTTGGGGCGCCGGAGGTGGTTCAAAGGGCGCGAGGGCAGAGCCAGGGCCACACACTGGGCCCCAGGGGGGCAGAAGTCTGGGTTGGGGGGGGTTGCAATGGGGTGGGGGGGGGTACCTTTATGGTGTTGGGGGGCCAGCAGGGAGGGCTGGCCTGGACCCACCCCTGCATGTGTTTCCCCTCCTGACCCCTTCCCTCTTGATCCCCTGCTGCCAGCAGCAGGAAGGATTTTAATTCCCCTCCCCCCCCCATATTTAATATTTGCCCATAATTAACCCCGATGCCCCCCAACACATCCGCTCCACCCTGCTCTGAGGACTCAGGGTGGGGACTGGCCTCGATGAAAGAGGAGGGGGGGGAGGGAAAGAAAAAACAAAACGCGTAATCAAAATGACGTAATGGAAACACTGTGTGGGCGAAAGGTTGCGGAGAAAAAAGAAAAAAAGCCAAGGCTGGCACCGGGGTGAATGTTGACCGGGCTCCAAGGTGGTGGGTGAGGAAGAGGAAGGGGTCAACAGAGGGTGTAAAACCCCAGGCGGGGCTGTGACGTTAATAAATCGAAGTAAGCAAAAGCAGAAGGTGACCTGAGCGGTTCCTTGTCTCTAACTTCTTGTCTCTGCAGCACTTGCAGCTGATTTAAAATAAAGAAGGGGGAAAAACAAAAAAACAACCCTGAAGGGATTTAGTTTTGGCTTCTAGCTCTAACTTTTCATCACGCAAAGGTAGCGCAGGCCAAGGGCTCCAGGGAGCCTGGGCTCAATCCTAAAGGCTGCCAGCCCCGTTCTCAGTCCCCCTCCCCAGCTCCCCCCATCTCGCAGGGGCAGCACGAAGCGAGCTCAGGAAGGGACAAGACCCCTCATCTTGGGGGTAACCCTGCAGGGAAGCTCTCCCAAGAAGACGCTGGCGCATTTTATATCGTCCCAGCGCGAACACACTGCCACAGCACAGTCAACTCGACTCTGCTCTTTAATGTGCTATTTTCCCCCCAACCTTGAACGTGATACAGCGCTGCTTTCAAAAGGTATTTCCACGCATCCAGGCATCACCAGCACCCCCCTTCTTGTCACCCCAAGGAGCAAGGCCTCGACCAGCGCAGAGAACCAACCGAGGGAAGTCTCTCGCGGCCTTTTGGGCGCAACGGCGGCGATGACAGAGGGCAGCGATGGTTTCGGTCACATCCCTGATGAAATAACAGCATGGAGATGAGAGAGACGGCGTTTCACCTCGTCTCCTCGGCCAGGGCTAGAAGCGTTTCATCTGGCGGCGTTCCTGTCGGCGTTGTTTCTTCTCGTTCGGTTCCTGAGTGGTGGGCGAAGAGTCGGCTGCCAACCAGGGCCCCAGGATGTTCACCCAAAGGAGGTAGAGAGCGCGGCCCGGAGCCTGGAAAAGAAAAAAAAAAAAAAAAACAAACCCACATGTGACATGAACTTGGTCACTTGGAGGATGGGTCTGGCTACCGAAGAAGCTGGAATGTCTCTACAGTGTGGATACGGGGCATCGCAGGATGCAGGGAAATCAAAACCAGCAGCAGGCGTCCAAAATGAAGGGCCCCGTTTAGGAACTTGCGTACGTGTACAGCACTTCGGCTTCAGATACGGAAATGCCAGCATCGGGTCCGAGTTACACAGAAAGATCCAACTTCCCAGACATTCCAGCTCTTGCCTCCTGCAGAAAACATCCCCCTCCTCTCCCCGTTTCTGAATTTTTTAAAAATAAATGTGATCCAGATGGTCTCTAGGGAATAGTCCAGAGCCTCGACTGCCCTCTGCCAGGCCAGCGAGAAAGGAACCTGTAAGGACTGAAATAACTTTCTACGCTCCCAAGACAGCTTTATGCACCTTTGTGGGATAGACTCAAAGCAGCTTTACGATTTTTTGATTTTTTTTTTTAACTGACTCGAGGCCAGCAAAGTTTTGGCCTAAACCGGCGCTGTGAAATGAAACAGGCAAAGAACGTTTCCTCCGAAGACGGGGAAAGACAAGAGCAACGAGGAAAACCGTGGGGGGCTTACCAAGAGCCAGAAGTACCAGACATAGAGCGAGAAGCAGCTCAGCACCTGGACTATCGCTGTCAGCAGGATCACGTCCTTGAGGTGCCTGAGGCAAAAAAAAAGCAAAACGTGAACGTTCTGTTCCAGCCCCAACCACACTGGCTCCTCCATGCCCCCGCCCCGCATCCCTCCAGCTACGCTTTGCCTCACTTCCTAGAAGAACTGGAGCACGCAAAGAATAAAACCTGAGCCAGGTTCCCTCCAGAAAGGGATGTTGAGAAGCTGAGGAATGCAGGAGGGGTGGAAATGGGCAGCGAAACCACCCCCCGCAGCGGCCAGCACCCACTGCCTCTACACCCATCATGGCTCGAATCACGTCCAAGAATGGAGTCGAGTGAACAAAGGCAAAAAAAATCACTTTGCGGCATAGAGCAAAGTGACCAGAAACAACTGGTTTAGGCTGGGACACCACCATCAGCTCGAGATGCTGTGCAGCATCTGTCTCGGTTACAGGCAGCACGAGGGAAATGCCATCGGACCCCAAAACACAGTTCCCCAAGGCCCAGAGCGATAAATTTAAAGGCTTCACCTGACAAACGGGAGGAGCACTGAGCAGGTTTTGTTTTCCCAGCTCTGTCTCCTCCCCGATTTGCACAGCCTGTGCCTCGGACAAGCATCAATTAATTTTTAAGATTAATAAATAATAATACTCCCCCCCTGGGGCTTTATTGCTCAGGAGCCCTACTGGACCATCCCCACATTGTGTCTCACAAAAAAAAGCAGGCTTTTCATGCTTTGACTCACGAGAGCCGAAACAGCGTAAAACAAGAGAAAAACATTGAAATTCAGGAATAAAACTTCTGTTAAGAACAGTAAAAATGTCTAAATCAACACATGGTCCTTCCAGCAGGAGAACCTGTGACAGGAAGCAGAGGGCCCAGCTGGGAACAAGGCCCCACTGTGTTTCTTCAAAAGCCTGGCAGCAAGATGCTGATAAACCTTAAATTGTAGGTCGAGGGCGTGGGAGGGCAGGGACCAATGACCCTCGCCGAGCGCACGCTGAAGAGCCCAAATAAAAGCTGGACCAGCAGACAGAAGGCAGGGGAGGACAGAGAGCAAACCCTGACATGTCCAAGACAGGCACTTTTCTGTACTACTTTGAGGCTTGCTATTGGGAAACGTGTAAATCTAGAAGACATTTCTGCTGTTTGCAGCACCGCTGTCTCCTTATTTTGTTTAACAGCACTTCAGAGGAATTGCTGTTGTGTCGACTGAGACCACCAAGAATTGTGGAGAGGCAAACGCTTAGTGCTGTCTGAGGACAGACATGAGGAATCAGGAGATGGATTGGGCTGGAAGGGACCTTCAAGATTGTCTCATTCCAATCCTCCCGCCAGCCCAGGTTGCTCCAAGCCCCGTCCCACTGGCCTGGAACACTTCCAGGGATGGGGCATCCTCAGCTTCTCTGGGCAACCTGTGCCAGGGTCTCACTTGCCCTCACAGTGAAGAATTTCTTTGCAATATCTAATCTGAATCTCCCCTCTTTCAGTTTGAAACCATTACCCCCTGTCCCATCACTACATTTCCTGATCAAGAGTCCCTCCCCAATTTTCCTGTAGCCACTTCAGGCACTGGAAGGCTGCTATAAGGTCTCTTCTCCAGGCTGAAAAACCCCAACTCCCTCAGCCTTGTCCTCACAGGGGAGGTGCTGCAGCCCCTGATCACTCTCACAAACTCCTCTGGACCCAAACGTACAAGCACCCGAGGTGGAAAAGGCTGAGGTAACAAGGCCAGTTTAGGTACAACCTCGGAAAAAAATAGCTACAGGTTTCCAGCTCCCCTCACGCCTGTGCCACCTGAGGTGGGAGCCGGGGCCTGGCCTTCTGGCTCTGCGCGCACGCTCAGGCAGCAGGTCCTGCTCACCTGGACTCGTGCGGGTGTGGACACTCACTCTGCCATCCCCTGCTCCATATTCAGGTCAATCCCCCCGTCAGCGAGGCTGCCATCGTCTGCGAAAGACGGTTTGGCCATGGAGCTCATGGACCGGTAGCTGGTGCCGTACACCACCACGCTGAAGATGAACACCACCTGCAACAAGACGGAGGTCAGCTGCAAAAAGCTGCGACCCCTCTGGGGTCAGCAGAGAGGCAGGGGCCGGCTGGCAAGCGGGAAAATTGGGGGTGGGAGGCCAGTGCTCACCCATGTCCAGGCCGAGGCAGCAGGGTAGAAGATCACCAGGTTCACCAGGGCATAGAGGGCCTGTGGAGAGAGCACGGTACAGCTGTCAGCCCGTGGCCTGGCCCTCCTCGCCAGCCCCAGACTCCCCCGGGGCACTCCCCTTCCGTCCTGGTCCATTTCCCCCCTCCCCGAGACCCTGCCCTCCCCTCCCGGCCTGTTTCGCCCCTCCCCGGGACTCTGCCCTCCCCTATGGGTCCGATCCCCCTATTCCCTGGACCCTGCCCTCCCCTACCGGCCTGTCCCTCCCCCTCCCCATTGCCCTGCCCTCCCCTCCCAGCCCGTGTTCCCCCTCCCCATTGCCCTGCCCTCCCTTCGCGGTCCATTCCCCCTTCCCAGGGCCCTGCCCTCCCCTCCGGGCCCGTGTTCCCACCCCCCATTGCCCTGCCCTCCCTTACCGGTCCATTCCCCCTTCCCAGGGCCCTGCCCTCCCCTCCCGGTCCATTTCCCCCCTCCCCGGGACCCTGCCCTCCCCTCCCGGCCCGTTCCGTTCCCCCCCCCCCCCCATTGCCCTGCCCTCCCCTCCCGGCCCGTGTTCCCCCTCCCCATTGCCCTGCCCTCCCTTACCGGTCCATTCCCCCTTCCCAGGGCCCTGCCCTCCCCTCCCGGCCCTTTCCCCCCTCCCCATTGCCCTGTCCTCCCCTCCCGGCCCGTGTTCCCCCTTCCCGGGGCCCTCCCCTCCCGTCCCCTCCCCTCCCGGCCCGCCATCCCCCCCCCCCGGGCCGCACTCACGGAGGCCCCCAGGCTGACGCGGAGGTAGAAGCGCAGCGTCTCGCGGTTCTCCTCGAAGATCTGCTTCTTGCCCTTGGTGCCCGCCTTCCCCTTGGGCTGCGGAGCCGAGAGAGGAGGGGGGTCAGGGCGCTCCCCGGCACCCCCCACCCTCGCCCCCGCCGCGCCCCCCGCCGCTCACCGCCATGGCTCCGCGCTCCGCTTCCGGCCGCCGGCGGAACGGGCGGGGCCTACCTGGGGCGGCGGGAGCTCCGTCAGGGCTGGCAGGGTCCCTCTCCGGTGTTTTTAGGGAGTTGAGGGCTCCGGTGTGACCGCACCGGCGGGTCCTGGTCCGCCCTGACCTGTATTTTAACCATGGTTGCCCATACCACAAAGGTTTTAATCGCTTCACTTGCTTAATTTCGGCACATATTTTCAGAGTCACAGATAACCTGCACAACAGCGTCCGTAGTTAAACCCACCCCTCGGTCACAAGCCCGGCTGTACGTTCCATCTCTTCCCTGATGTCCTGAAGTGTCGAGCTAGAAATAGTTCACCTTTGCGGTCCCAGCCCAAGTCTATTTGGAACACTTGAGCAGCCTGCCGGTTGTGTCAACTTTTGGGCACGTGGGCATCTATGTGACGCACCTTCGCAACTAAGTTCTCTCGCGGGGCAGCGGTGTCTTGCCACCACACCCGAGTCAGTACGGAGATAAAGCACTGGCCATTTTTCCCGTTCAGCAATGTCTAAGGCCAGCTGGATGGCTTTTACCTCTGCAAACTGACTCGATCCACCTTCTTCAGCTGCTTCTATGACTTGTCGTATAGGACTCCACACAGCAGCTTTCTACCTACAACAGTTTCCTACAAGGCGGCAAGATCCATCAGTGAACAGGGCATATTGCTTGTCATTGTCTGGTAACTGATTATATGGTGGACCTTCTTAAGCACCTGTCACCACCTCCTTAGGGGGCATTGCAAGGTCTTTACCTTGTGGCTGGTCTGCGATCACCTCTAAAAGTCCTGGACAATTGAGATGACCAAGTCAAGCTCTCTGTGTAGTTAGCTCAAACCAGGACAACCCAACACCAACAAAACCACTAAACCACATCGACTAAACCACATCCCTGCCCGACTGCCCGACTTTGAAGTAGTTCCAGGGATGGGGACTCCACCCCTGCCCTGGGCAACCTGTTCCAGTGCCTGGGAACCCTTTTGGGGAAGAAATTCTTCCAATCAAAACTTCCCTGACACTACTTGAGGCCATTTCCTCTTGTCCTCTCACTTGTTACTTGGAAGAAGAGAGCAACATTTCCCTACAACCTCCTGTTAGGGAGTAGTAGAGAGCCAGGAGGTCTCTCGGCAGCCTCCTCTTCTCCAAGCTGAACAACCACAGGTCCTTCAGTTGCTCCTCGAGACTCTTCAGCAGCTTCACTGCCCTTCTCTGGACACGCTCCAACATCTCAATGTCCTTGTAGTGAGGGGCCCAAAAATGAACATAGTGCTTAAGATGCAGCCTCACCAGAGCCAAGTACGGGAGTAAAATCACTTCCCTAGGTAGGGAAGTGACTGTCCTAGGATAGGACATGGACTAATGGTTTCAAACTGAAAGAGAGTAGATTTAAATTAGATATTAGGAAGAAGTTCTTCACTGTGAGGGCAGTGAGACCCTGGCACAGGTTGCCCAGAGAAGCTGGGGACGCCCCATCCCTGGGAGTGTTCCAGGCCAGGTGGGACGGGGCTTGGAGCAACCTGGGTTGGCTGGAGGTGTCCCTGCCCAGGGCAGGGGGTTGGAACGAGAAGATCTTGAAGGTCCCTTCCAGCCCAAACCCTTCCAGGATTCTACGATTGGCCTGTGCCTATCACCTCTCCTTGACCCTTAGGAGAAAGTGACCTACAGCACCCAGCCGGGTTCCGGCACAGCCAGCAAGAGCCTGACCTCAAGCTGAGTGACCCACGTTCCTCTCACCTCAGGAGCTCCGCTGGCTCCCAGGAGGTAGTTCAGGACGAGAAGGGGGGCTGCAGAGCCTGACCTCCCAGTGAAGCGCCCCCGCAGAGGCTGCCTTCGCCAGCCTCATTGTTCCTTGCAACACACTTCATGGCCAGCAGCCTTCCAGTCGTCCTCCAGGCTTCTTCACGCTCCGTGCCGCAGCACCCTCCCAATCCCTCCCGCTCCAGCCCCACGGGCAGCCTGACCCCTTCCCCAAAACTGCTGGAAAGGACACGGCCCCGCATTCACCACGAGTGTTTATTTTCCCAACAGTGGGAGGCAGAGGCACGGTCGGAGCCCCGGTGACCCGCAACGCCCCTGGGAGAAGCCAGAGGTGCGGGGCACTGGGGTGGGAGCCACCAGGGCAGGGGGGCTCAGAGAGGAGGTAGTTTGTGGTGGTACAGTAGTGCAGCAGCGTGGCTGAAGTGTCCAAGAACCCGTTCGGGGAGAGCAAAGGCACCAGGATCGGCACGAGGCCGGGCAGTGAGGGGAGAACAGGGTCTCTTCCTCACGCCAGGCACCGCAGCAACGAGCTCCTCCCCACGTGCAATGGTGCTGGGAGAGGGGGGCCGTACCCTAAACATCCCCCTTTCCAGCAGATGAAAAACACCGGGCAGGTGCACCATGCTCGGGAGATGACGGCTGCTCATCAAACTGAGCAGAAAAGGGGCTCTGCTCCTTTCTCTAACCTGCTTTTTTGGCCAGAAAGGATCGGGGGGAGCCAGGAGCTGTGGATTTGTACCTTTGCAGTGCTGCCTCCCCCTCCAGCTGTCCCAGGGCTGCCTGTACCTTCATTCCTGCCCATGTCCTCACCCTCTCTGCCCCAAGCCTGGCTCCAGGTGGGGCAGCTCAGCAAAGCAGATGGGTCCCCCCACTCCTCAAACAAGAGCCTGAAGCTCTGTAGCTTATCCCTGTGCTCTCGCAGGAGGGCAGGATGGGGGCAGGTGGGAGCAGCCACCTCACCCCAGCCAGCCCCTGGGCTTGTCCCTTTGGGCAGGAGTTGGAGGACAGAGCCTGGGGAGGTTGATTTTGGAGGGCACAGGGTGAGGGGAGGAGCGGGGAGGAACTCACTGCTCCGCGTGGCTGAAATCGTAGCAGAAGTTTAAGTTGCTGGGGGGCTTTGGGACAGGCGGGGGGGTGTCGGGGATGCTGATGTTCTCCAGGTCGAGGAGCCGCAACTTGAGCTCCATGGAGAGCAGGACATCGAGGTCCGTCTGCGTCCGCTCGCTCGTCATCTCCTTGCCCAGGAGCACGTTCAGCCCGTCCGTCCAGAGGCAGAACTGAGGGAGCAGAGCACAGGCACTGCTGGCACTAGCCCGGGGCAACCAGAGAGCCCACTTCTCCTTCCTCCCCATGGCTCCCACCCCAGAGAAGCCCAGGAGGGTGGGTTGGGGCACACACAACTCCCTTCCCTGCCTGTTTGGCCACAGCAGCCCTCAGAGCTCACCTCGTACCGGGTGGGGGCAACAAAGTTGAGGCAGTATTCCTCCACGTCGTACACGATGGAGAAGGCCAGCTCCAGGACATCCTGTGAGGACAGCGCAGCAAGGAGTCAGTCAGCTTCTCAGACAAACTTTTTCAAGCCCTGGCAGGGTTCAGAGCAGAAGCAGCCTCCTCCTCCGCACCCCAGAAGACCCAAGAGGTCTCCAGTGTCGAGCCATGTCAAAAAGCTGACACCGTCCACGAAACCACCCAACCTGCCACCATCTACCCACCAGCGAAAACCATAAGGAAATGGGGAGGGGAGCATGCTGGGCCCCCCCAGTGCGGGAGGTACTGACCTTGTTCTGCTTCCCAGAGCTCTTCTCCTTTGTGTGTGGACACTCCTTCCCCAGGAGCAGCACCTTCATGTCAGCCACAGGAACTGGGGCAAGCGGAGGAGCTGTGAGCATTCTCCTCTCTCGGTCCCCGTCACTCAGAGACCAGCAGAGCTCGAGCAAGGTGGCTCACAGCCATCTGCAGCTCAGCACAGGGGGGGCTCAAGCCGCTCCGCTCCGGAGAGCCAGCCCACCCCAGCTTGAAAACTTCCAGCTCCCAGTTCCACAGACCCTGGGCTGGGCAGCGGGGCTATTCCCACCTTAAGGCATCCCCAGCCCATCGCGGCTCATCCCTCCTCCTTCCTTCCCACCCTCTTCTTTCTCCCCGTCACCTACTTTTCTCCAGGAGGCTCTCGATCGGGGGGGAGCGCACCCCCTCCTCCACGTCCCCGTAGTGCAGCACCTTATGGTTGGGTGACAGGCGGCAGTACCAGAGCTTGTCTGTAGCAGAAGAGCCGTCCGGAAAGGCTCAGCCTCCCCGCTCTGCTGACATCCCCTTCCCCTCATCAGACACCCCACAGGTCAGCCCCACGCCAACTGCACCCTGTAGATTGATCGTGATTTTCCCAAGGGCAAGGGGGCCTCTGGCCCCCATCCCAGGCCTCCCGTCTCACCTTGCCTGCGGCGGCTGCTGATCTTGCGGAAGAGGGTGCCCTCGCAGAGGTGAAGCAGTCGCTGCTGTCGGATCAGCTCCAGGAGCTCCGGCTTCAGCCTCTCCCGCAACTCCCTGGAGCGAAAGCCAGCAGAAGAGGAGCACGGTCATTTCCACAGGCGCTCGTCGACATTCCCCCATCCCCACAGAGTCCCCTCCCAGCCCACTCACAGCACGGGCACGGCCAACGTCTCCTCCTGGTGCAGCCGCTCCGTCTGCCGCAGCTTAAGGATCTCGCTGTAGTTCAGTGCGTTCACTCTGGTCTTGAATAGCTCCAGGGAGGTGGGCTTGAGGGACAGGGTCCTGGTGATCTGCTCCCGCACCACTTGCAGCACCTGCGGGGCCCCCAGGAGGTCACCCCCAAGCTTGGTGATGCTCCCTGGAGCCTCTGAATTTGTGGCCCTGTCCCACGCCCCACCCCCAGCAGCACCTTGTCAAAGTCCTCCTGGGTAGCGCGCATCTCCTTCCAGGTCTTGTTCACCAGCTGGATGCAGATGCAGAAGAGCTCTTCGAAGAAATGATCCTGCCCGAAGAACATAGGGTAAAAGGCCTGAGCCGTCTCCGAGCCTGCGGTGAGAAGGACAGATGATACCAGGCGTCTCAGGTTTTCCAGGGAATTTCAGCAGCTGGGAGAACCAGGACGTTCCCCAGCCCGCCCTTCCCCACCACGCCAGAGCCTGGCGGCCCCACAGATGCAGCGCTCCACCCTGGCAGCTCGCCCCAAAGTTTCCCCCCCAGGGAAACGTTCAAGCTGGAGCACACACATACACGGCTCTCCAATGTGCAGGATCTCACAGAGGATCAGGGTGAGCTGGATGCTGCTTCGAGCGAAGGGGCATTCGTGTTTGTCCTCCCGGCTGCTGTTTTCGAGGACAAACTGGAGGAGAGAAATGTTGCCTCACATTACGCGAGCCATGGACTCATGGAGAGCTGCCCCAGCGGTGAGGCTTGGACATCTCACGATTTCACAGCTCTTCCTGAACTTGCTAGTCGAGCTGTCCCCCCCAAAGTTAAGCCATCCCCAGAAAACTAGTCCCAGCCTCCTGTGGCAGTGCAGGAGCTGAGCACAGGCACAGTGGGTTGGAGTAGCTAAGGTGAACAAGGCCTGAGAACCAAGCCGTGGGCAAAACGCTAAAAATTACGAGGACCCTTCAGCACCATCGGCTCTCAAATGGCTGCTCCTACCCCCACAGAGGATTTGGCTCCATCTGAAACAGGGCAATAGCAGGACACCTCCCCAAAAGGGAAATCCTCACCAAGGTTTGACCAAGGACAGGTCACAGGGAAAGGAAAGGAACATCCCTCTGCCAGGAAGCTTTTCCAGGAGAGAGCACGCACCCTGCTGTAGGCGTTGGGGGTGTTCCGGGAGAAATACACCATGTTGTCGAGGGCGAGGAGTCCCGGCGGGGCACGGCGGAGGTCCTCCGCTGGGTTGCTGTTGTTCTAGGAGGACACAAAAGGACACGATTTAGCGGCTGCTGCTTTCTTCTCCGAGCAGTGGCGTGCCCCCGACACAGCCACGGGGTTTGCCTTTTGAGTCCCGGCATTTCCCCAGCTCTTTTAGAGTCGTGGGGGAGCAGACGGGAGACAGTGCGTGGTGACCCATCAGCATCAACAGGGACACCAGACTTTCACAAGGTGTCACCAGGGCCAGGTGACAGGGACGCTGGGACACATACCATAAAGCCGAGCTTGCGGAACTCCTTGGCGCACAGGGATCGCCGGCGTTCGGTGCTGAAGTTGCTGGCAGACGCTTCGCTCTCCGACTCAAAGGCGGTTTGGCGCAGCGACTGGAGGAGCTCCCTCTGATCCTGGAAGCAGGGAGAAGAGGAGGGGATGGGCTGGCAAGCCCTGGGCAAAGCAGGTTCTCCCAGGACAAACCCAAAGGTGAACCTTCTAATTCCACAGGTGGAAAAGACCAGGGCCAGACTGCTCGCAGACCTGCGAGTAAGGATCCATGGAAGTCCTCATGCGACGCTCGCACAGGTTGAGGCTGACGGACTGCAGCACGTACAGGTAATGGGCCATCTCGTCCCCCAGCGGCTCGGAGCTGTGGACGATGTTCTACGGGAGAGGGCGAGTGAGAAGGTTCCCCTGGGCTGCTGCTCCCAGTTCCTCCAGGGCCCAACAGCGAAAGCCCAACAGGAGACCACAGGAGGCATCCCAGAAGGGGTTTGAGGCACACAGGCAATGCAGCCAGGCATGGAGCCCGGGGTTGAGGGGACAGGGGCTGGGGAGGAAGGACAGAGGACGAAGCACAGAGCAGACGCTGGAACATCCAGATTCTGAATATCCAGCTCCTTACCTTGTGGATAAACTGCCTGATGTTTTTCTCCCTCAGGTAGTCCATCATGTCCTAGGAAGAGAAGAGCCTGTGAGGTGTCTCCTGTCACCTGAACACTTGTGGCCTCCTGAAAACTACTCCAAGGGGTGTGAGACAGCTGAGGGGCCACTGTGGGGCTCCCACCACCCTGCCATCGCCCCGTCCTGCCCCTTACCCGCCGCTCAGCATCAGTTGCAGCCAGCAACAACGCGATGAGCAGGGCCATCGCCTGCAGCTGGGTGTTCGTCCTGCAGGAGGAGGAGGAAGAGTCACCAGCTCTGAGGACGGTCTTGCCCTCCCCAAGGCAGAGCCCTCTCGCCACACTTCACTGCTGGACCCCGCTGCACGGAGCTGGTGGACACAGAAGAGGTCAGAGCCACGAGAAGGCAGTTGCTGACAGCGGGGGTCAGGGTGAAAAAAATACCCTTGGAGCCACGGCTGAGTCAGGTGTTGCTCTGCACACACCAATGGGTGCAGCATTTAGGAGCTGTGGGAAAATTTTCTAAGGAGGCAAACATCCAAACTGAAGAGATGCCATGGTGCGAGGAAGAGGAGGGAACAGAGACCTTGCCTTAGTTGAGGGGATTTAACAAATTCTGCTTGGTACAGGCACCATCGCCCCAACTTCCGGGGAATAAACTATTGCTCCTAAATACTCTGGGCAAAAGGGCTGGAAGGCTCAATACCAGAAAAAGGGCAGGTCAACTAAAGAACTAGAACAGGCCAGGAATGGAGGAATCTGACCTGGAAATCCTCCAATTTGCTTAGGAAAGGACAACACAACGTTGTGCCAAGGACCCAGAGAAATTCCCTCCCTCGCCTCCTCCCCAGCAGCTTTGGGACTCGCCGCTTACACCTGCAAGTGGGTGAGGAGACGATCCAGCGTCACCTCTTTCTTGACCAGCTCGAAGAGGAGGCGGCTGGTGGGCACCATGTTCTCCAAGATGGACAAGGAGAGCTGCTGGACAGACACATCCACCGCGTTCATGTTGACGTAACTCACTACCTAGGAGACACAAAACCAGCCTGGGTGACAAGGGCGACAAGGAATCCCACAGGCACAGCTTGCAGAGCCTGCAGAAGGCGCTTACCTTCTTGATGAAGGCTGCGCTAAGAGTCTCCCAGGAAACAAAATCATGCTCCATCAGCTCCATGAAGGCCTTCAGGGTGTGAGCCAGCATTTCCCCTGTACTGGAGGGACAGATGCGCAAACGCAGTGAGGATGGCTCCAGACAGTCACCACCATGACAGGGAGGTACAGCTGCACGTTGGTGGGTAGGTTAGAAAGAGCTAGAAAACCAGCGAGCAGGAAAAGAAAGGAAAGAGAGACGGTTGGGTAAGAAGTCGGACTCTTGCTTAGTCATCCCAGGAAGTCAAGGCAAGGCAGGTTCAACAGTTTCTGGAAGGCTGCGTTACCATGGTACAAAGATCGCTGCAGGCAAGCCCTCAGGAAAGCCAAGTCACCCCAAATCCCTCCCCCTACTTCCACGAAACGTGTGCTACGCTGCTTGGCTTTAGGCTCCACACGCTCCGTGAGATAGGAGCTGCGAGGAGATACACCATCACATCCTGAAAGAGGCACGAGTTGGGAACAACCAGGGAGGGGTTTCTCGAGCTGCCTGCACGCAGCTAAAACCTCCAGGCAGAAAGATTATTTGGGGAATGAGCAGCAGCAGCATTAGCAAGGGAGAAGAGCCAAGGACTGCAAGGAGAGTCCTCTTCCCATACTCACGCGTTCCCTTCTTCCACGATAGAGAAGATTTGTTTCAAGCCATTCCTGCTGATGAACTCCTGAGCAAAGGTGACATCTTGGGAGAGGCTCGCAAGCTTCTTCAGCGAGTCAGTCTTCACGTCCGAGTTGTTGCTCTGGATCCCATTGTACAACCGCTCTGCTTCTTGGTCCTACCCGGAAGGAAAGAATCAAGCCAAAGGGGCTCGTCAAAAGACAGCAAGAAGCTTTGAGAGGGCTGCAAGAGCTTAAGCACAAGTTTTGCGACAAGGGTGAGGAGCCGGACTGAGAGGCAGAGCCACCAGAGCAGAGACCAGGAGGAGCCGAGGGAAAAGGTCAAGCTGCCACAAGGCTAAGAACGCTTGCTGAGCTGGCCCACGCGTCCAAAGCATCTCAAAGATGATTAGTTTCTTTCCAAACTCCCCGAAGGGAGAACGAAAGTCGAAACGGGTCCCCTCTCTGTGTTATTTCTGCTGGCGCCAAGTGGAACCGTCACAAGCCAGAAGTCCCCGAGCAAGGCAGCGGACTCAGACCCCCGTTGCAGGGGGACGCCCCACCAGAGCACGCAGCGGCGGCGGAGGAGGAGAAGGCAGGGCGGGGGGGGGCCAGGGGGATGTACCGGGGAGGTGGTCAGCCGTAAAATGCTCCCGTTCTTAATTTCCCCGCGATTCTGTGAGGAGAAAACAACCGGTGAGCAGCCCAGCCGGCGGGGCCACAGAGAGGTCGGGGAGGGGGGGTCGTCTCACCGACTCGGTGATGTAGGTCTGCCGCCCGTCCACGTACTGCAGGGCGTAGCGCTCGGCGTTGGGCAGGCTCCACCTGAGGCGAGGGGTGGCTGGTGACGGCGCCGCTGTGGCCAGCGCCGAACACCGTCAGGCCAGCAGTAGCCTCGTTGCGAGCCGTCACGACAGACACAATACTCACGCATCGCAGACGTCCTTGAGAACCGAAGCGAGGGGCTTGGTCTGCGGACAAGAGGGCAGCCGTGAGTTGGGGTCAGGGGTCCCGGCGGGGGTGTCGAGGGGCTGCCGGCCGGTACCTGCTGGAGGTCGATGAGCTGCGGGATGGCTCCCACCATCTGGATGGCGATCTTCACCACGTCCTTGGGTGGCGGCATGGCTCCCCCGCCGCGGCACCCTCGCTCGGGCACGGCTCCCCGCCCAGCCTCGCCGCAGTTCCGGGTCGCCTCTGCCTCCGCCGCTTCCCCGCCTCTCCCGGAGGGCCCCAAGGCCCTGCCAAAACCGGCACCGCCGGGCTGGATGGCAGTGCCGGACGCCGAGCAAGCCCGGCCCCCTCACCTGAGCTGACGCGGGTTCGGCGGGACCCACCTCCGCGGCGAGGGGGGACGGCCGGCACCCCAGTTTTTAGGGCGGAGGAGAGGCGCAGGACGGGGCAGGCAACTCGGGCAAGTTTTTGTTTGTTTATTCACGTCAGAGAACACTGTACAAATATTACAGGCAATTTCCTTGCAAAAAAAAGTATAAAAATAATCTTTATATATGAATCAAAAGTTCATTTGTAACTGTAAGGGGTTTTTTTTCCTTTTTTTTTTCTTTTTTTTTTTTCTTTTTCGCTAGGTATCCTTTTCTGAAGGTCTAACTGGTGGCAAAACGCAAACACTTGGAAAGAGGGCGAGGGCCAGGCAGCACGGGAGAGTCTGAGCTACACCAAAGCCACAGAATCTAGCTAACGCACGCGCAGGACCGAGAAATCTCAGTCGGCTTCCGTGCGAAGGACAGGGACCGGCTGCGTGCGGGCCTGAAGTCCACCCCCCAGCAGGGTCCCATACATCCTGGTGTTCCTCCTGAATTCTTCACACTTTTCTCAAACAGGCCAGTGCTCTGGGGTTGGAGAGGAGCAGCTCTTCCAGAGGAATCCCACACACAATGGGATGGCCCGAGGAGCCACATCACAGGGACGTGGGTCCCCATACTTCTTGTCACCTCGGTGGGCTTCAAGAATTGAAGACTTTCCATCCCTCATCGTCAGCGCTTCGGTTCACAGGCAGCGAGCGGCGAAACAGAGAAGTTAAACGTCAGCCAGTTACGTGGCACTGGTTGGCCACGCTCCTGGCCTGGTCCTCTGGGGCAGTTTGTGGGACAGAAGAGGCAGGAGAGCTGCTACCACCGTGTGGGCAGGAAGATGTGCAAAACTGAAGGCGCTGAAATACAAGATCTGACTGAAAAACCAAAGTTCAGGCTTGCAAAATACAACACAAATCCATCAGGGCCACAGAGGGTCTGTGAGTGGTACTACCCGATCCTCCTAAGCCAGCAGCAGACCTCCTGCTGCAACGGGCGAAGGCAGGAAGAAAGCAACGAAGCGAATTTTGCAGGAAAATGATGCAGAGAAAGCATCATGCCGGGTAGTGACCCGCCACAGGATCAGGGATTGGGAATGCGGGTAAGGACACTGGAGGAACAAATGCAAATATACAGAAAGGCTGATCCTGAGCAGATGCCGAGAAAAAGGGAGGTCAAAAAAAAAAAGAGCACTACTTTAACAATGCCTACATAACTTGTCACAGCAAAGTACTACTGAATTGCTACTCCTTGGTTGCCTTTTTAGACAGTTGAAGGCTCAAGTGCAATGGTTGGAGAAGACAGCTATTTGCAGAGATGAGCAGGCTCTGAGGTACCTGGAGTACCTTACAGGCACCAGGTGGAGCAGTCTTATCCTTTCAAACATCTCCTCACTGAGGCATAAACCAAGAAATAATTAAAAAAAATAAAAACAAACCATACTGGCACCTCTTCTTTAGCCCTGTAGAAACAGCGCAGCTGCCGTACGAGGAGCCCCGGGGCTCGTGCATCAGCAGAGCGAGGGCAGAACCAGCGCTCCTGGTGATGCATGAGCAGGGAAGACTCAGCTCCTGGGTCCTACTAGGAACGCTCGGCTCCCGAGTCCCACCAGGAGGCACAGCTGGCTAAAAAAAAAGTGCTTTTTCTTGTAAAACATATTAGCTTGGTCTGGAGTCACGGGAAGAAACAGACACTTTGGTGCCTTTGCTTTTGATTTCTTTCCCTTCCCCCCGCCGTCACCTCAATGTCATTCAGAACTTGTAGCCACCCCAATGTGACCGGCTCACATCGAGAAATCGAGCGTTCGCCACGTCCGGGCTTGCGAACTGACCACGATCTGAGGGCTCCTTGGAGCAGCTGGTACCTAGGAGGTGCAAAGTGCCTCGAGGAGTGCAGGAAAAAAAAAAAAAAAACAAGGCATGCGGAGTTGAGGAAGCTCGGAGAGGCACATGGGCAAACCCTACAGGTGAACTGGAAACACTCAAAACACAGACCCTGGAAAGAGAGAGGCGTCGAGGCGAGCCGCACGCGCGCCTTGTGCAGGCGACAGAGGAAGAGGAAGAAGCTATGGGGAGGCTCCCGGCCGGCGAGTCCACATCTCTCGGTTCTGAGTCCATGCAAGAACATCTCTGAATCGCTCGCTCATCGAGCTCTAGCGCAAAAGGAATCCAAAAATATAAACACTTTCCAAAGAGTTACAAAACGGTCTGTGTCGGGCGAGGCTCACGCGGCCGCGCTGAGAAGTCAGAGGTTGAGGACAGGCACGTCGAAAAGGTCACAGACGCCTTCGCTCTCGTCCAGGTTGTAGATGTAGTCGTGGTCTCCAGGTGGAGGAGAGAGGCGGAGCAAGGGAGCGAACACTGGGGAAAGAGAAGCCCACACTCGGTTACAAAACGGGTGTGGAACCCACGAGGAAGCCACCTCATAGTAGCAGCCACTGAGGTTGCTTCACATCAGCCTCGCGATACGGAAGAGACGGGCTCTCCCGGTCCTCACGCCTCGCTCGCGGACAGGCAGGACTCTCTGTGAGAACGGAGCCTGTGTCCAGAGCCCAGGAAAGATGAGAGCGACTCTGCAGCCGCAGGGATGGGTGAAGTCATGCAGCCTGGTCTTCCTCCCATTCCCCAGAAACGCCGTGCTGGGAGGAGGAGACTCGAAGACTCACCTTCGGATGACATCAGCTCCTCCAGCAGCTCCGAGTTCATACATTCTGGGGAAGAGACAAGCACGGGTAAGCAACACGCTCTGCTCTCCTGGCCTCCTCCCTCGTCATCCCTCCTCTGGCTAAACGCACGGCGGGCAGCAGCCAAAGGATGCTCAGACCTCAGAAAATCGGTGTCAGGCAGTTCAAGCGACACCCAAACATTCTGCAGGAGGTTTCTGCCTGCTTTAGCTCAACCAGGCTCCTCTGTGACAGGCTGGGCCTTGCCCCCACACCGGCCTGCGAGCTGGAGATCCAAACTCCTCCAAGAGAAAGTCTCCAATGCATGCCTGAAATGGAGCCGGTAAAGCCCAATGTGTTCAGAGTCCTCGACTACCCACCGGCTTTGCTAAGTGTGGGAAATAAAAACATTAATGTGCCATTAGCTCTGCTCCCCCCTCTCCTGCCCACACAAAACCATAAAAAGAAAATTCATTAATTCTCTAAAATGAGACATGTGATGGGTAGAGAGACGAGCACCCAACTGCAGCAC
The DNA here is from genome assembly GCA_020746105.1 of Trogon surrucura. Taxonomy (NCBI): domain Eukaryota; kingdom Metazoa; phylum Chordata; class Aves; order Trogoniformes; family Trogonidae; genus Trogon; species Trogon surrucura. The sequence goes on from CM036629.1 coordinate 8,068,757, forward strand.
ATGTCAGTCAGCCTCTTTTCTTTAAAGAGGCCAAGCTTGAAAACAACTTTCTGAATACCTCCCTCACTTCACCAAGATAGTGAATATTGAACTCAGTCTAACTGAGCTGATGAGAGACATCCAGGTTTGAAATAAGCTTTCACAAAAGAAGCTCAGAAGAGCCCATTTTCAAGACACTTGGCCACAGGAGGTTATTTCCTTAGAGGAACCTACCTGCCTCCGTGCCATGAGAAAAAAGAATTTCAACACCGAGCGCCCCAGCTGGATTGATGCCAGCTTCAGTAAATAGGTATTAAACGCAGAACCTGCATTCTTAGATCAGGGCTGGTAACAGAGCAGGGTGTGTACACGTGTGTGTCGAAATTTGTGTGTGTTTTTCCCAGGATACGTGTTTCAAACAAGACAGTTATTACGTACCCATTTAAGAGAGAGAGAAAACCAGGCAGAAAAAAGTGATTCCAATACAAAACACAAGGGAAGAACTCCGGGCTCTTGCAGGTTAAACTGCAAAGCTTTAAAGCAGCCACTGGGACCACACTGGGACGGAAGAGGCTGCTGCATCTGAAACGGGACTAACGGGGATTTTCCTTTTACACGGTGCGGACAAGTTGGAGAAGGAGCGGGGGAAGTCAGAGCATGGATTAGCGCTGGCACAGGGACAGCGCAGCCCTCGCCCGCGAACTCTTAACAGAGGCTGCTGGCAACGTGATGACGGAAAAACACACAGAGAAAGCAGTAATTTCAGGAGCGCTGAACGACAAGCAGAGAGCCAGCAGCAACCGCGAGCACCTTACGCAAACCACAAGCCCGAAGCAATCCAAAAAAGGCGGGTAGCGAATGGAAGGAGCTGTCCCACTTCTGTGGGTAGACGGGCACAGATGAAAGCTGCGGTCAGGGAGCGAACGTACCTCTCGTTGGGTCAAACATCTCTGACAGCTCTTTGGGAAGTTCCAGGACTGCAAAGACAAACCAACTGAGTGGTTACGTGGGGAGCCTGAAGGGCTTTACAGCATAATCACCCGCTGTCCTGCTGCGCTCCTTAGGCACCCCCGATCTCCTATGCCAGCCAGAAACTGCTGCAACACCCCACACCTCAATTTCTGCTGAAATAGTAAGCGATAAAAGACTTAAAAAATAAGCCTCCTTTGGCTGTGTGAGCTACATCGGAGTAAGTTTTCCCCTTCTAACCATAATCCTCTAACCTAGAGCATTTCTGCAGCGAAGGTAGGCTTCAGAACTTTAAAGCAGCATGTCTCACCTAGAGGATGCTTTTCCATCCTCGGGCCAGCCTGCTATTTCCTGGCATAAAGCTCAAACATCCCTTTTTGAAAGTTCATTTTCATCTCACCCATCAAGAAGCTCCCAAAACATACACTGCGGGATCATTAAGACCACAAGACGACTATTGTCATCTCAACATCAGTTAAGTATTCCTGAGCAGAGGCAGAAAAGAGAGACAAGAGCTCTCCTAACAAAGGAAAACTCTCTGTGAGTTATAAAGGCGTCTCCGTGAGGCCAGAAATTCTACAGTTTCATGCAGTCTCAAACACCAGACCTCACGCTACCGAAGGGACAAAAAGGGAACAACCCTACGTGTAACGAGGGGTGAGTACTCACTTCCTGTGGGGTCGGGCTTGATGGGCTCGAAGGAGGTAGAGGGGCTGGGTAGGACGGAGCTGCTGTCCAGGGAGGCAGAGGACTGGAGCGGCTGCGTATCCAACCCGGTCGGCTGGCCGGCTGCTGCGGTGCCAAGGGGCTCGAAGTCACTGCTGCTCTTGGGTTCGGCCGCCGAGGCGTCGCATTCTGCAAAAGAGCCACAGGAATGTCACCTCCCACCAGCCCCAAAGCGAGCGGCTGCAGCCCAGACCCAACCCTCACCAGCAACACCAAGGGCAGACAGCTGTGGAGGAAGGTTTCTTGCTTTCACCACGTGCTACCAGGCTGCACCTAAACCAAGAATGTGCTCTCTCTCCGGCTGTTAAAAAAATTAAGGAGCTCTCAGGTGTGCCAAACGATGTAGCACACAAAACGGGCACAAGATGCAGCCCAAAGGATCCAGACACTGGGAAAAAGAATTCACTGAGAGGGTGCTGCAGCCCTGGAAGAGCTCACTGAGGAAGCCGGCGACCTCCACCGCCAGAGGCTTTTGAAATTTTGCTGGACAAACACACAACCAACCTAATCTAGTATTTCACAGAGTCACAGAATGTTGGGGGTTGGAAGGGAGCTCTAGAGACCATCCAGTGCAACCCCCTGCTAGAGCAGGGCCACCCAGAGTAGGTCACACACGTCCAGGCGGGTTTGAGAGTCTCCAGAGCAGGAGACTCCACACCCTCTCTGGGCAGCCTGGGCCAGGGCTCCGGCACCCACACAGGGAAAAAGTTTTTCCTCATGTTTTTGTGGAACCTCCTGTGCTCCAGCTTGCACCCATTGCCCCTTGTCCTGTCACTGGACACCACTAAGAAGAGTCTGGCTCCGTCCTCCTGACACTCACTCTTTCCATATTTATCAACATGAACGAGGTCACCCCTCATCTCCTCCAAGCTAAAGAGCCCCAGCTCCTTCAGCCTTTCCTCATCAGGGAGATGTTCCACTCTCCATCATCTCTGTGGCTCTGTGCTGGACCGTCTTTCTGACGGTCTTTTATCAAACCGAAAGCAGAACTTGAGGCTTGAAAAGACCCTTTTGCAAACTTCTGCTGATCAGACTTCCACTAATCGATGAATCTGTACGATTAACGTCTCCCCCCTCACTGGTCCTACGTGTCGGCGTCCCTCCCTCAAGACGGCCGTCCTCTCCTGTCAGCCGTCACGCCGTTTCTACCTCCTGCAGCCTTCTCCCCCCCACCCCTCACCTGTGCTGGTGGCTTTCGGCGCAGGGGGGCTGTGGTCCTGAGTGCTGGTGGGTGTGGGCGTGGAGGGCTGGGTGCTGCTGGGAACCGACGCCTCCTGGAAGTGGGCGAGCGGCGGGATCTGCGGTTTGGCGGGGGCCACCGCCTGGCACTGGATGAGGTCTTCGGGGGGAGGGACGGGGAGTACGACAGGAGGGGAGCTCCAAGCGTCTTTGTTTACTAAGAGAACGTCGATGGGACCGCTCGTGCTCTTCAGGTGAATCTGGTATTTCTTCTGCCCGTTTAAGCCCTGAGAAAAGGCCAAAGTGAAACGCAACCATGTGTGAAATGACCGTTTTGAAGAGAAATTTCCACTCCACACCATTCCTCCAACTCCCAGGACTATCCTCTCCCCCAGGGCTCCTACAATGACTTGTGTCCTTCCAAACAACGGAGCCTCCTGGCGATTATTTAATAACTGGAGCCTTCCTTGGGCTGCCAGTTCCTCCCACCAACCGTCTGACCACCAACTGCCAGCCTTGTCAACCCAGCAACAGCCCCTGTCCCGACACACACATCACTCACCTCGGGGATGGGAACCTCCAAACGCGTGCCTGAGGGGGCTCGAATCGCAAGGAGGGTGTCTCCTGTGAACACAGGCTGGTGAGCGCTCAGCGGGCAAAAGCTGTTCCGACAACAATTAAGTGCTGACAAAGAGCCCCTCCCCAAAGCCCCCTCTCCCCCGTGCCCCTTCCCAGAGAGGATTGCCATTTACACCCACCTGACCTGAATCATAGAATCGTTTTGGTTGGAAAAGACCTCTGTGATCAGTCGGGGAAAAAAAACACAGTTCAAGAACACCAGAGGTCCAACTGAGAATCTCTGCACGGCTCAGATGCTCAGGAGAAGGGAAAAAAAGTCACACAAAGCAAATTCATACGGGAAAATTGAACAGAAAATGGAAAAAGCACGGATTAAGCCTCTATTCCAGAAGGGCTTCAGCGAGATCTGATCTCTGTGCCATCTCGGTGAGGTCTGACTTCAGAAAAACAGGTGCAACGAAATGCAAAACGCTCAGCCAGCCAAGCAATAAGCTGTCTGCTGGTCTCCAGCAAACTCTCCCAGCCCGTTACCAGTTATCTGGCCCTCGGTGCTGCCAAACAGAAAATGCAATCCCTGTGTCATCCCCTCCCCAAAAAAAAATGAAGTGAGAAGAAACAGCCAAGCGAAGCGGTTGGGGGATGCAGAAGTTACAGCAGGAACCTGAGCAGCACGAAGGCTGGTGAACAAGGAAAGCACACGAAAGCAAAGATGAAAAAGCAGAAGAGCTGGCGAGGAGAAGGTGAGGAGACGAGGAGAGAGTCAGACAAGGGGCACGGCAGTACGTGAGGTCACAGCAAGCGGTGTGTTCCCTTCTGTCCTGCTCTTCACCACCTCTCCTGTTCTTGCTGGCACGCCGCAGCTGAGGGAGCCCTTCGGCACCGTTTCCCTCTGCGTGCGCCCAGATTTCTACCACGCGATAAAACTTGCCCCCTATTATCAGGACATTGTCCAGTCAAGCCCTTAAAATCAAAGGCTTCCAGTACAACACACACACACACCCGCACAGTGAGAGCCCTTCGGAATCGCAGCTACAATCCTTCATGCACGAGTAAAAGAAAATATCTCCCCCCTCTGACGGTGACACGGAAGCCGCAGCTCCGCGGTCCGCAAACCCAGGGCGGCGTCAGAGCTCGCGCTGTGTTTAACCCGGCGCCGCTGGGCAGTTCGCCGCCTCCTTTTTTTCTGGAGAAAGGAGAGCAGCCGGGACAGAGCGACGGGGTCGCGGCGCCACGTCTTAAAACGGAACGTCCGTCTCAAAGCGAGCGCCGTTTCCTCACCTGTGAAGCACTTGCAGATGTCTTCGTGCGTCACGTACGCTAATGTTGCCAAGGTTAAGGAGACGAGCTGCGGAAGGAGAACTCAGGGGGCAGCCGGCGTTTCCTTCCTGGGTTCCCGGAAGGGTCCTGGTGCCGCGCTCAGAAGCGCGCTCGCCGGAGCTGACGCCCCAAGGCAGGCAAAACCACGAGAGCAGCTCCACACTCAAAGCAGGCCCTGCAGCTCAGAAGGAAGCGCTTTTCCCGTCACACTGAAGATGACGAGCATTTTTAACATCAAAAAGCCGGACAACGAGGCGTACGCCACGGAGTCACCCAGATTTCAAAGCCCAGTGCTGCCTCTTGGCCCTTTCAGTGTGGATCCTCCAGCAGCACGAGGTCACCATCCCCATCTCTGCCCTGAGCACCAACACAGCCCTCGGGTCAGAGAATCACAAAACAGTTTCAGCTCAACGAGACCTTCAAGATCAAGTCCAAGCTTTTCCCAGCTCTATCAACACCACTAAACCACATCCTTCAACACAACATCCACCCATCTCTTCAACACCTCCAGGGACAGTGACTCAACGCCCTCCCTGGGCAGCCTGTTCCAGGGCCTGACAACCCTCTGAGTAAAGAAATTCTTCCCGATATCCAACCTGAACCCCCCCGGCCCAATTTTAAGCCACTGATCTGTGTCTCTGCTCCCCAGCCCAGCGAGCAAACGCGGAGACAGAGCGGTCGGTTCGCACAAAGGATATCGACTGTTCTGCACGTCTTCCGTAACGTTTTTGATGCTCTGCTGAACCCACATCTTCTGCTGCTCCAGCTCCTGTTCCCGCTGCTCCAGGTCCTCGATGTCTGCCTTCAGCTCGATCAGCTTGTGAGCTATTTCACGGGTGTTGCAGCCAGGACCCACCCCTCTGGGCAAAGTGAAAAAAGGAGCGACGTGCGTCAGCTTTTGGAGGCGCCCAGACCGGCCCCAGCTCCCTTACTGCCACCCCCGTCATTCATCAAGGCCAGGTCACCCAGCAAACCTCATCTGTACCCACTTTAGATGCCTGGCACAGCACGGACCATCGAAGAACCTCGCTCCGAGCAGGGCATTTTAACCCCAGCGTCACTCAGACCTGGACTAGAAGGGAGCTGTGAAGGATTTAGACTTTCTCTGTCACTCACTTCCACTGGATACTGTTCTTGGATTTCTTCTCGATCAACCCGATGCCTTCCAGGACGTTGGTGATATCATAGATCCGTCGCTTTTGTCGCACGGCCAAGGTATCCGCAGCCTGCAAAAAAGGTTAAGACGCTTAACTCCGGACTCTCAGCTGCGTCTCGCTCCCTCCCACCCATCAGATTAACTCCCGGCCAAGCACTCCGCTCGCCACCTCATACCTCTCGTGTCCCGGCGCCTCAAATTACAAAGCCGCGGCCTCAATGTCATTACGACCACGAGACGCGGCTGCTGACCCATCCTTCCTCTTCTTACCCCACAAACCCTCTTGGTTCGTACTTCACAAACCAAACTTCCGCCAACCCCAGCTCGCAGTGGGTCCAAAAATCACAGCGCGGCGGCAGAGCGGTACCAGGAGAAGCCAGTCTGGCTGCCTAAAAATTCAGTGCTCCTTCAGGCTAAAAGAGACGGAGCTGGGAAGAGGGACGCAGAGAGCTCTCCGCACGACTGGCAACAGCTTAGCGAAACCCACGTTCGGAATGTCTTTTCTAAATCCGATCTGCTGCCACGCCGATAGAGAATCGACACCTTTCCAAGAGGCAGATTCCTCTGTTTAAAGGCACGATGCCAGCAGAAGAGCATAAGGCAGGAGCTGCTTGCCCACTGTGCTCACGTGACTCTCCTCCGGCACGGCCACAACCAACGACACCGGCTCCCACACGACCGATCCGATCACGCTGACCCGCACGAATGCACTCAACGGACAGTTTAAGCAGGAAAATAATGCCCAAATCCAAAGAGAGGGCAATTTGGCACAGGAGAGGGCGGAAGCCTCCAGCCTGGAGACGCCTCCAGCCCTCGCACCTTCCGAGCCCGTCGCCTGCGAAGGGTCAGAGCGTGCTCGCACGCGCATCCTCCTGAGGGATACGGGTATAAACCGCAGCTGAGGAACTTCACCCATCGAAAAGGCCTAGTTTCAAGTACTGTGTGCGCCACAAAGTTAACAGTTATTTCCTCCTAGGTGAAGATCGTCAACCTGCAGAAGCAAACAGCACCTAGAGGCATCAGGGACGACCTCTGGCAGAGGTGAATGTGACTGTGCTCCACTTGGTGCTGTATCCCCGGGGAGCAACGGGCAGTAGGGAGGAAAGGGTGGCTGTTTCTATAGGAGGTTTTATGGGGGCTGAAACATTATGGTGCCAGTGCTCTGAAAGGAGGGAACCTGAAAGGAGGTCATGGAATCATAGAATAGTTTCAGCTGGCAGAGACCTTGAAGATCATCGAGTCCAGCCTTTGTCCCAGTCCTATCAAATCACTAAACTATGCCCCCAATGCAACACTCACCTGTCTCTTAAACACCTCCAGGGATGGCGACTCAACCCTCTCCCTGGGCAGCCTGTTCCAGGGCCTGACAACCTCCCAGTATAGAAATTCTTCCCCATATCCAACCTGAACCTCCCCTGGCACAATTTAAATCCATTTCCCCTGGTCCTGTCACTCTCCACTAGGGAGAACAGACCAACCCCCGCCTCTCTACATCCCCCCTTCAGGCAGCTGCAGAGAGCGATGAGGTCTCCCCTCAATCTCCTCTTCTCCAGCTGAACAGCCCCAGATCCCTCAGCTGCTCCTCACAAGACTTAAGTCACAGCGAGGTGGGGGTTATAGTTTCTTCTCCCAAGTGACAGCACAAGAGGAAACGGCCTCAAGCTGAGCCGGATCGGGAATTTCTTCCCCCTGCAACAGGCTGCTCCGGGGGGCGGCGGCGTCGCCAGCCCCGCGGGTTATTTCCCAGCCGTGGGGACGAGGCGCTCGGAGACGCGGCTCCCCCCGCTGCCTCCCCCCTCCAACCCTCTTTCAGCCCCGGGAGCCCCGAACGCCGCTCCCCACCCCCTTCCCCAGAGCGACCCCGGCCGGCGGCGCCGGGAGCCCCCTCGGAGCCCGCCCCGGGGGGGGTGACGGGGGCGGCGGGGCCCTCCCCCCGCGCTCCCCGGTGCCGCACCAGCTTGAGGTCGAGCACGCCGTCCTTGGCCTCCTGCAGCAGCGACACGAACTTGGTGGTGAGCAAGCCCAGGCTCTTCTCGTGGCGGCTGGGCGCCCCCGCAGCCCCGCTCCCACCCCCGGGGGGCTGCGGCCCGCACTCCGCCATCTGCCCGCCACCGCCGGCTCCCGGCCCCGCCGCGCTTCCGCTTCCGGCCCGCGGGGCACGACGGGAACTTCCGGGGCGGCTTCTAACGGCCGCTCCCCTCAGCGGCGGGAGGGGGGGGGGGGCGGCCGCGGGCAGGGAGGGCTGCGCCGCCCGGCGGGATCCGCGTCCCCTCAGCCAAACCCGCGGGGCTAAACCGGGGTTGAACCCCGGGTTACCCCCACACACACTCCCTGCGGGGTCGAACGTCCACCCTCGCTCCTCACCGTTGCACCCCCGGGGGCTCGGCGCTGCAATAAAATGTCCCTAGCGGGGGGGAACCCCCCGGGGGAGGTGGCTTGTGGCGTGGGGACGGCCTCCGGGTCTGTCCCTCGATCGGGGAACAGGGGCCGTCGCCGCTTGTCCCAGTCGGGCTTGCCCAAACCCTCTCCCAGCTGCTCCATCCTCACCTGCAGCGATGGGCGCCCCGAGCCAGGGACCCTCAGGGGCACCCCGGGCTGGGGCAGGGGCTGGAGGGCACGGACAGGAGGTTGGAGGGCACGGACAGGGGCTGGAGGGCACGGAGAAGGGGTTGGAGGGCACGGACAGGGGGGTTATGTGTTCCAAGGCAGCCACTGAGGGCATGCAGGGTGTGACGTCCGCTCCCAAGGCCTGTGGCAGCACCTCCATAAAATCACAGAGTCACAGACTGGTTGAGGTTGGAAGGGACCTTGAAGATCATCTCGTTCCAACCCCGCTGCTGTGGGCAGGGACACCTCTCTCCCACCAGCCCAGGTTGCTTTGTCCAACCTGGCCTTGAACACTTCCAGGTGTACGGAAAATCCCGTTGCCAGAGGTCAGTGTTCGCAAAGAAGACGGAGGAGTCTGAACTTTATTCGAATAAAGGGAGAGTTCACGAGGGTTGCCAAGGCCCAGGGAGGTCTCTCAGATTGCTGGAGAACGCAGCCTCCTTTCCTCCCAATTTCCTCCTTTCATCCCAATTTTCTCCTTTCATCCCAGTTTCCTGCTTTTATGCCAATTTCCCGGCCGCATGAAACCCTCTCCCTTTCCCCAGTGGCTGAGGCACTCAGCAGGTACAGACCCCCCGACCCGCCTGTTCCATGTTCCCCCTTGACACGTACCCCCTTCACAACACACATCCCGTGTCTCATTAAGTTTATGCCGCCCAAGGTGGAGAAGTTAATATTCATTGGCCTGTGGAGCCTGCGCGCTCTTTCTCAAAGCTCCAAAGTTCAGAGCATCCTTGCTGCTGACTTAATTAACAGCCCTAATGGTCCAGGGGTCTCGTCGTCTTCTCCCTGTGACTCTCTCATTCACGAAGGATACTCTCCTCTTTGCTCCATCACTAACGAGAAAAAAAACCACACTCCCCTTGTTGTTTGATCACTCACTTGTAAAGACACTCGGCTTTCTTGTTCTCTCACAGGGATGGGGCATCCACACCCTCCTTGGGCAACCTGTGCCAGTGCTTCACCACCCTCATAGTGAAGAACTTTTTCCTTATATCTCATCTAAATCGACCCTCTTGCAGTTTCAGGCCATTGCCCCTTGTCCTGTCCCTACAAGCCCTTGTAAAAAGCCCTTCTCCAGCCTCTCCTGCGTGCCTGTGTCTGTGCGTGTGTCCCCCTCCCTCCCCTCCGCCCCCAGTCCCTGACGTCCTGAGCGTGGCTGCGGGAAACACAACAATGAGGCCCCGAGGAGCGGCAGCTGCTCCGGCTTGAGGAAACGGCTCGCCGGGTTTCCTCCACCACAGCCCTGCCCTGGCCGGCCCGGAACGCCATGGGCATGTCTGCGGAGGACGAGCGAGCCGCCAGCCCCAGAGGTAACGGGGATGATGCAGCCGGCCGCCCCAGGGAGCCGGCGGCGCTGGGCAGGGGAGGGATGCGGCACATTTTGGGGGCTCCTCTGCCTCGCCACCCCCTGGACTTTTCCCCCTCTGCCGGGGTTTTGTGCTCTTTGGGAGGGCGGGAGCCTGGCTCTGCCTCCTGACCGATCACCGCGCCGCGGGGCAGCGCTGCCCACTGCACAGCTCGTCTTCAAAAGCCCTTCGAAACCTCTCGGTCACCTTTGCGGGCAGGCTGTCCCCGCTGAGTGACATCCCCATGGGGCTGTGGGGTGGGGGGGAAACCTGGGGCTGGCGTGTGATAACTGCGCCGCTTCTCAGCCCCATGCTCTGGCCAAGGCACCCTTGGCACGGCTTTGGACTTGCTCTGGATGATCCTGCTCTGACAGGGGGGTTGGACTAGATGATCTTTTGAGGTCCCTTCCCACCTTGAACACTCTGTGATTCTGTGGGATACTGAGGGGACACCATAGCCCCCCTCACAGCTACGTGGGTGCTTTTGGCGGGGCCAGGAGGCTCCTGTCCTCACCTCAGCTGCCATCTCTCCATCCCTCCTGCTGACTCACTGCCTCAGCCCTGCCAAGGGCTTCCCAGGTGCCCTCAGCTCTCACCTCGGGCAAACTCTACGTCGTGTCTGGGTCGAGCAACCGGGACGTGCACTCAAGCCTGGGGGTCGCCCCGAGCTGTTGTGACAACCCCAATCTGCGGCGATGGCATCTCAGGGTGGGTGGGGGGAAGAGTCCTCACGGAAAAAAAAACCCCACACTGTCCAGCTTCTCACATCTGGGTGTGCTTGGAAGTCCACTGAGCTTCCTGCCTCTGGCCTCAGGGGCCCTGCTGGCCTCAGGGGCCCTTCCTGCCCTGCCAGGAGAGGCTTCGTTAAGCTCATTAACCCCTGGCTTCACCCCTAGATGAGGAGTGGCCAGAAGCAGAGAAGGCTGAGAAGTTGGCGAGAGGAGCCGCTTTGAAATGGGCTTCAGGGGTGTTTTACCGCCCCGAAAAACTGGAAGGGCTCGGGCACTACCGGAGCCGAGAGACGCAGCGGAACAGCTCCATCCAGTCCCGGCTAAAGGTGGGTGTTTGCCACAGCCCACCCCATGGACGCCCACCCCCTCGCCACCTCCCCAAGCAGGGATCCCTTTTCCATCATCGTGGAAATCATCTCTTTCTTTTTTTTTTTTTTTCCCCCACTTCTGGCAAAATCTTGTCCTTCAGAATCGTAGGATCACAGAACGGTTTGGGTGGGAAGGGACCTTAAAGATGATCTCGTTGCAACCCACTGCCATGGGCAGGGACACCTCCCGCCCAAGCAGGTTGCTCCGAGCGCCGTCAGACCTGGCCTTCCACTAACCTTCCACTTGGTGGAAGAAACACAATCATTTTGTGGAAAAAGATAAGGTAACCCCCCTCCACATACCTCCTGCCCTGCCCCTGGGATTATCTGAAGCGTTAAAATGAGTCTCCCCTGTCTCCAGCCATCCTTTGAAACAAACCACCAAGCGCATTCAGCACATCCTGTGTGTGGGAGTCTGTGCTCCCTGTCCCGCCCCAAAGCTCCCCAAGAGCTCCAACCTGCAGATCCCTCCATCTCTACACACTTCAGGGAGGGCTGTCCCTGGTCCTCCAGTGCAGGGGACCCTTTTTCCATAACCCAGGGAACCATTATCCTCAGGATCCGATCAGCACCCTAACCTTCTCATTTTGGAGATGGTTTCTCCTACCTGGAACATGGGCGAAGTGTCCAGGAGGCAACTTGTTTTAAGTGATGTGGCCTCAGGCGAAACAACTTGTTGCTGGTGATGCCAGGTAAAAGGGCTTCTTGGCACCAAGAACCAGGAGATAAATGGTCTGCAGGGCTGGGAAAGATGGAAATCTATCTGGGAGGAGGGTTCATATGGCCACCGAGGTGCTGGGGCAAATGGCGTGCGAGTCCTCCAGCCTTTGAGAGCTTCTCCACTGCCCCTCTGTCCTCTTCTGCTCCCCAGTCAACCGTCCAGTCCTACCTGGAGGGGGTGAGCGCGGGGCTGGAGCAGCTGCGGTCGGCGGCGCAGGAGGTGCAGAGCATTTGCCAGGACCTGGGGGCGGCGCGGTGGGCCCTGCTCGATGGTGCAGACCGCTTCCAGGGCCTTCAGCAGATGCGGGCGCTGGTGGCAGAGCACGTGCAGCTGGCCTCGGTGGTCCAGGTGCTGCCCCAGCTCTTCTCAGGTAAGGCGCTGGCCCAGTCCCTGTGAATTTGGACTGGGAAGGTGCTGGGGAGAACTTCAGTCCAACCCTGGGCTCCAGCAGCAAAGCTGGTTGGGTTTTGGGAAGTCTTTGTGGATAGAGATTCAGGAGCGTGTTCCCAGACCCCCAGATCTCAGACCTTTCCCCTAACCTGCACCCGTGATCCTGCTGCTCAACCCCCTTTGCCCCCTTCCTCACTCCCTGCACTCAATCGTGGCATCTCTCCTCCCTCTCCCACAGTCCACGAGGTTTTTTCCCATACCCTGCAGCTGCTCCGTGGGCAGAACCTCCTGGAGGCCCACGCTGAGCTCATGATGATGGAGCACCTTCGAGATGACATCCTCTCCCAGCTTCACCTCCATGGGCTCTCCAGCGCCCAGGCAACTGTGCTCTCCTACTTTGGTGGCCTCCAGGAACTCAACGAGAGCTTGGCCAAGCAGCTGTGGGACATCGTGGGCAACAGCCTGCAGCTGGTGCACGAGGACCCAGTTCTCTTTGTCACCGCTGTAAGGATCATCGAGCGGGAGGAGAAGATCGATGATACTCTGCTCCTGGAGGCCACCTTCCTGCCCCCCGGCCGCCCAAAGGGCTGGAGGCAGAAGTTTTACCACGTTCTCCGGGAGACCATCACTGGAGCCCACTTCCACGCCGCCCGCGTGGACGCTGAAGGGCCGGGGCTGGCCAAGCACCTGGCAATGCTGCAGAAGGACATCGTGGCTGAGCTGCGCGTGGTGAAGGACCTGATGGTCCAGTGCGTCCCGGCTCACTACGACATCCTCGGCGTCTGCACGGCCACCTACCATCAGGCCCTCACCACCCACCTCCAGGACATCCTCCGAGAGGACCTGGACAAACAGGCGCTCTTCCTCCTCCTTGAGTGGGCCCTTTGTGTGTACCACAGGTCAGCGCCGGCCAAGCTGGGGAGGTTGGGGAGAGACGGGTTGTCCACCAGCCCACGGGTGGCTCGGGCTGCCTGGAGATGACCACGGGGAGGGCAGAAGGAGAGGGAGGAACTGCTGGAAAAATGTGTCTTCCCAGCCCTGTCCCACCTCTGCCCTCCAGCCCACAGATGATGGGTCACCCTGACCTTCTCCCAGAAGTGGACGTTTCTGCTCTGGGTCCCTTGATGTCCCCTGAGCTCGTGGATCAGACAGAGAGGAAATACGTGGTGAAAGTCAAGGTCAGTGAGCGGGACGGGACACGGGCAATGAATACGGGGATGCAACCGCCACCGCTGTGCCGGCATCTGCTCTGTCGGCAGCAGGAGACCTGTGGGATGAGACCCAGGACTTGCGTTGGGTCTCAAGAGAGTGGCTACCTGAGTTCTTGGGCTGACCATGGTGGGCGTCCATCCCGCAGGCTAGCGTGCTCGAGTGGATGCAGAGGACCCTGGAGGTGGAGTTCAAGGAGTGGTTCAGGGAAGAGGAACCCGAGATGGACCATCAGGGCTTCTTCCAGTCAGCCCTGCCCATCATTGTCATGCAGGTGGGTCCCCAGCGCTGCGGCCTTGCCGAGACCCCTCCAAAAAGGGACCCTGCAGCCTCCTGCTGACTCGCCTCCGCTCTCCTCTGCCTGTGCAGATGCTGAATGAGAATATCCAGGTAGCCTCCTTGATCACGGACTCCCTGCAGAAGAAGGTTTACGACATGGCCTTGGAAGAGCTCGAGGCATTTCTGGGACGGTCAGTGGAGCTTCTTGCACCCCTGCCCATCCTCACAGCCCCAGGGTCCTGGGGTCTGAGCACACAGAGGTCTCCTCATGGAGATCTATGGTGGGGAACCCTGCACTCAACCAAGTCCCAGCAGCCTGTCTGCCCACAGGGCTACTGTCTCAGCTCCCCTCCAGTAGGGCCAAGCCCCGCTCTGCCCAACAACCTGTTGCTCTCCAACCTGGGGGCAGGACCTGGAAACACCCAAGTGAGCTGAGAGGGTTGTGGGAGGTCCACATGCACCCCAAGAGCATCCCGGCTCCAGGTCCTTGCGACGAGATGTCCGGGGCTCTGCCCACCCATCACGGTTGACTCGCTGTGTTGCAGTCTGAGGGAAGCCCTGGCACAATGCGGGAAGGAGCACCAGAAGGACCGTTCCACGCCCAAGTACTACGTCTCCTACCTCCTGGCCATGCTCAACAACAACCTGGCTCTCAGGTAACATGCACCAGCGCCTTGGAGCTCTTGTAGCAACCTCACTGCCCAAAAGGAAGCCACATCCTCCCTGTCTCTCTGGGGACCGGAGTCCTCACCGTGCTTCTCAGACTACCTGACCTCTCTCTTCTCTCTCTCCTAGCTCCTCTGTCTCCTCCCTGCACCCTGACGTCGCCCGCAGAGAAGTCCCTGCGTCCCTCCGGGATGCTCTAGACAGGACGCAGAAGAAAGCCTGCCAGCTGCTGCTCGAGGAGCTGCTCCTGGACCTGCAGGTACGCTTGTCTGCAGCCCCCGGGGCTCCAGGGCTGCAACAAATGCAGCCCTGGCAAGAACAGCCCCGCTACACCCAAAACCAGCCCCACCACACCCCTGGGCATGGGTTTATCCTCATGATGTAGCCCTGTGGCTATCAGCCTGCAGACATCTCTGCCAATTTTGCCTCCCAGACCTCGATAAACCACCCGCGGCGCGCCCCATGCCCTGTATCGCCGGGGCAGACGCCTTGCGGCCCCCAAATCACCGACCGACAGAGCCCAAGAGCCACAGTCCCACTGCTGTCCCCCTCCTCAGGGCTGCCTCGCGCTCCTTGTCACCACTGTTTCACAGCAGAGAACCAACAGGAGGTTGGCCCTGGGGAGGAACCAAGGCCATGTATGACTGCCACGAGTCGTTTCCTGCCACCATGGTCAAATTTAGCTTTCCTGGAGCCTGGACCAAAAATCTGGAATAATTAACGGCTCTGCTATTTAGGGCTCGAATGTCACAAAAACAAAGGAGCAGCTAAAGGGGGAAACACTCAGGCCTCCAACTTTGAGAGAATGCCTGCCTGCAGGCAGGAAGACAAGCGAGGACAGAGGGACAGGAGTAGGAGATCAAAGCCATTGGCCAAAAAACCACATTGTGCCTACACAAGGGAAGTGGAGAGGAGTGGAAATTAAAAATAAAATCGCAGTGGGATGGGCCAAAAGCAGGCGTGTGAGGAGCAGCTTGCTGCCCAGACCTGGGGTGCTGCCCATGCTGGGGCATTGGGACCCAGATAAAGCCCCAAAACATGGATCTCTGGGTGTCACCAAGGGATGCTCCGTGTCCGTTTCCATAATTTTCTAATTTAAACCGCTCCGCTCTTTTCCTGGTGACTTCCAGCTGGCGGTGAGGGCTCAGGGGGAGGGTTTGCAGGAGGTGGCTGCTGCGAGAGCGCGACGCGAGGCACCGTACGCTGCTCTGCTTCTTTCAGCCCCTCTGCCTGCAGCTGCCTTCCCGCAAGTGGCTCTCCGGGTCCCAGCTCGTCGGCAGCATATGCGAAGTGATCGACAAGTACGCGAAGGATTTCTCCCACGTCAGGAAACCCATCTTCACGGTACCGTCAAGGCTCTGAATGGCTGCTGGGGGTCGTCACTTGGGCAACTGGGGTCTGACCCCAGCGCTGAGACGTCTCCCCTGCCCCAGCTCCTGCTGATGGAGAGCGAGCTCCTGGTGACGAGCCAGTACCTGCAGGCGCTCATGCAGAAGAAGATGGTGTGCAAGAGCGAGGAGAAGAGGGACCAGCTCTGCGACCGCCTGCTGCAGGACGCCGCGCAGCTCCGGGAGCTCTTCTGCGGTCTGGTGAGCGGCGGGGGAGCCGGGGTTGGGCCGCAGGAGGGGAAAATCACGCAGTGATGTCGGCATGAGGAGCTTCGTAGCTCCCCTCCGTCACTGGTGGCCTCCTCCCACGCGGCCACTTTCTCTCCCAGGGTCTAGACCAGAGCCAGCAGAGCCTGGAGGCGATCTTTGCCGTGCAGGAGCTGATCTGCCTCAAAGACCCGACGCTACTCAGCCTGGAGGTGCTGGGCTTCATCACCAAGTACCCTGACGTCAGGTAAGAGATGGGATAGGTGTGAGTCTGCCCCGGGGAGCCAGGCTTGGAGCCTGTGACGTAACGCTGCAGAGCAGGCAGAAATCTGAGCTTTTCTTCTCCTCCCTGAAGTATACTCCAGCTTTGAGGGGTTTGTGCACAGTCTCAAGGACAAAAATGTAAAGTAAAAAAAATAAGCAGTTCTGCCGTGGCACTTGCCCATTGGTATTCGGGGGCTGAAATCACAAACTACCAAACTGGAAAAGTCAGAATCAGCCCAAACCCATGCAATGTCAAAACCAAATCTGCAAATTTTGTGGCATTATTTTCAAGCTAACTTTAAAGCTGGGCTGCTGCAAAGGACCGGCTCTCCCCTGGCCTTAGCTCAGCTTCTTCGGATCGCGGAAGGCTCGTGGGGGCGCGAGTGGGCAGCGCCCAGCCTCATCTTTTGCTCTTTGCCCAGTGATGAGCACGTCTCCACCTTGCTGGATCTCCGAGGTGACGTCTCCAGGGAGGTGCGGCACATGGTGCTGGAAATGATGGCCCAGCACCCCCAGGTCTTGCCCGAGAGCTACCGCCCCATCTTCAGCACCATCCCGGTCCCCGCGCCGGAGCTGCCCCACTGCCTCGGCAAAGCCAAGTGTGCCTGACATCGCACCCCGCAACCTGCTCCCCGCTGCCCCCACGGACACAGGGACCACACAGGACATCTCTGAGGCTGAGGAGGACGAGGTCACACATGGCAGCTCACCCTGGGATGGGGACAGTGCAGATATGTGCCTTCCTCCTCTAGTCTTGCCTCGCTGACTGTCCCCTGCAAGCCCTGGATCCAGGAGAGCTTGGTCAGGAGAAAAATCAACCCTTAGCTGTTGCGCTGGGCTGCTGAGGCAGTGGTTGAGGGCCTGCAGGAGAAAGCGGAGCTGCGAAAGACAGGAGTAACCACCTGGGGGTGAATCCACATCTCCGTGGGGCTGCAGAGATGTTTGGGTTTCCCTGAGAGCCCTTCAAGCCCACCTGGCTTGGCCGTGGAGTCTGTTCCCACCCCAGTTCCGAGGCAGGCTGGAGCATTGCTGGACCCAGGCTTGCCGGAGGGTTTTAGCCATGGGAGGGCTCAGCCCAGAGGGTTCAGGTGTTGCTTCCACCAGCCTGGGCCCTGCATGGGTGCTGGAGAGCAGCTCAGCCAGCTCCACGGCTGGAGTCTGAGACCCTCCAACCTCTCGTACAGCACAGTTACGTCCGGTGTGTCCGAGCATCCTCCTGTCCCCAGGTTCTTCCTCTGCCCTTGCGTCCAGCCCTTTGGGAGACCTCCACGCTCTGCCTTGCCTTCCGCCCTTGCGGCGGGCCAGATCCTGCTGCCCTTGCTGCCAGAAATAAAGGCCTGAGCTCTGCAATCACTCACCGGCGTCTTGGCTCTGCTCCCCAGTGGGTCAGGGCAGGGATCGGGGCGTGTGGGTGACACAGATTCTCAAGCATTGCCCCAGGGATAGCCCGAAAGCATCACCCAGGGGCGTGAGGGATGATGGAGACACCATGTACCCCCCTGTGACCGGGACGGAGAGGACCGTAATGCTCCCCTGGGGTGAGGGACCAGGCGGTGGCAGCAGTGGAGGGCTTGGGGACGTGCCTGTTGTCTTCACCGGGGGCTCACAGCGTGCTTGCCCAGCTGGCCACTGCTCCCCCCCCGCCTGGGAAGGCGTCCACCCTCCCCACCTTTCCTGAGCTGGCTCTGGAACACGCTCACCTGCACCAGGGCCACAGTTCAAGGGGTGGCCCTGGGAACGTCCAGCTGTCACCGGCGCCTTCCGCCCTGAAAAACGATTCTGGTGCCAACAAAGCTAGAGCAGGCCTGGGGACGGGGTGACTTCCTGCACCCCAGGAACTGGTGCCTGTCCCTGCATGTCCAGCCCCACTACTCCCCTGCTTGTGTGCCCCCAAGCAGCCCCTCCCCGCCCCTCACAGTAGCCCTGCGGTACTCTCCCCCTCCAAGAACTGACACAACTCATTACAGTGACAGCCTGAGCACCCCAGGGGTGGCCCTTTCAGCGCAGCCGCCGGCACCGGGGCTTGCGTGGAGCAAGGCAGGTGCCAGGTTTGGCCCCTCGAAGGCAGCAACGGGGACTTTGCCCTACCTGGCTATGAGCCATGTGGCTCGCTGCCGCTATAAAGCTCTTTGGCTGCCAAAGCGCGGCACCGTCCTGCCGTGATGGCGTTTCTGTGGGCTCTCGCCTGCCTGGCCCTTGCCAGCATCGTCTCAGGTAGGACCGGGGCACTTTGGGGATGGCGACAAGGGTGCGGGCAGCCCCCCTCCCCGAGCTTTCAGTGTCACCCACGTGCCCCACAGGCTGCGGGGTGCCTGCTGTCAGCCCCTCAGTGCACTACAGTGAGAGGATCGTCAACGGGCAGAGCGCGACGCTCGGCTCGTGGCCCTGGCAGGTGTCCCTGCAGGTACCCCTGGGGGATGGACAGAGGGTGTCGCGGGTCCCCTCGGTGCAGGGACCTGCACCGAGGGGACCCGCGACACCCTCTGCCCATCCTCAGATCTGGGACGGCTCAGCCTGCCCAGCCCCGGCTCTTTCCTCCCCTCTCTCCTCCCCAGACTCGCTCGGGATCCCATTTCTGCGGCGGCTCCTTGATTAACGAGAACTGGGTCGTCACGGCTGCCCACTGCAATTTCAAGTAAGGAGAGATACCTGGCATGGGCTGGGGGCATCACCGGCCTCGCGTCCCCCTGACTCCCTTACCTCTCGCAGCCCATACTCCCATGTCGTCGTCCTCGGGGAGTACGACCTCAGCTCCCCCGCCGAGACCGTTCAAGTGAAGACCGTGGCCAGGGTGAGCGCCGGGCTGACGTCCCCCGGAGGGTCTCGCTGGGACGAAGCTCTACGACGGTCATTTTCTCAACAGGCTGTCACCAACCCCAGCTGGAATGCCAACATCCTCAATGACGACATCACCCTGCTGAAGCTCTCCTCGCCCGCCCAGCTGGGACCCCGCGTGTCCCCCGTCTGCCTGCCCCCCGCCAACCTGGTTCTGCCCATCAACCTCCCGTGTGTCACCACCGGCTGGGGACGCGTCAACACCAACTGTGCGTGCACTGAGGCTTCAGGGAGGGCTGCGGGCTGCCG
Organism: Trogon surrucura; assembly: GCA_020746105.1. Classification (NCBI taxonomy): domain Eukaryota; kingdom Metazoa; phylum Chordata; class Aves; order Trogoniformes; family Trogonidae; genus Trogon; species Trogon surrucura. The sequence continues at coordinate 8,087,925 of CM036629.1, forward strand.
TCCTTCTTGGGGAGGGGGTCTGCATGGTCTGGGGGTGCCCAGGAGGCACCTGGAGAGGGGTGACACCTCATGTGCATGTGGCGAGAGAGAGGAGTTGGGCAGCTGAGTGACCCCGGGAGTGTCCAAGCGTGTGTTGGTGGGATTTCAGGTTGTGGTTTCACGGTGTTTGTGTCCCGCAGCCCAAGCGCTGGCGGCGCAGCTGCAGCAGGTGACGCTGCCCCTGATCTCCCAGAGCCAGTGCATGAAGTACTGGGGCAAACGGATCACCAGCTCCATGCTCTGCGCTGGAGGGGCTGGCGCCTCCTCCTGCCAGGTAACGAGCCGAGCTCCTCCTGCATGCCCAGGGAGGGTGGAGGAAGTGGAGACGTGCGGGTCTTATATCTACGGAGCTGAAAATTCAAGCGATTAGCACCTCGCCACATCCAGAGGACCAGGCAGTGCCCAGCTGCTGGGACCACTAAAGCAGGAGGCATCTTCTCTGCAGGGTGACTCCGGTGGACCTCTGGTGTACCAGAACGGGGACAGCTGGACCTTGATCGGCATCGTCTCCTGGGGAACCACCAACTGCAATGTCCGTGCGCCAGCCATCTACACCCGCGTCAGCCAGTACCGAAACTGGATCGACTCCGTCGTCGCTCAGGGATAGGAGCCGGTGTCGGGGGGATCCCTTCGCTGGGCGCTGGCCCCCAGCCCGGTGAGCTCCACGGAGCCGGCAGCAAGACACCTCAACCTCATAATAAAGCATCAGCACTTGCTACTTCTGGCTCCTTCCCTGTCGTGCTGCAGGCTGGGGTGGAACGTGCATGGGAGAAGCCTGTGGTTTGGGTGTTCTTCTCCCAAATTCCAGCACCTCCCAAGGCTGGAGCTCAGCAGGGATGTGCTGGGAAGCTGCAAAAGGCAGAACATGACGGGGAGCAGGGCTGCCTGCAGCTCAAGCCCACAAGATCTACACCCCAGCACGAGCCCAGAGACAAGTGCAGCCACAAGGTTGGGTGATGTCACCTGCAATGGCCTCGCCACCAACCCGCGTGCAAGGTCTCCAGCACCAGCTGGTCCCACCAGCATCGGCTCCTCTGGGAAAGGGATCGCGGAGCTCACCAGGCTTAGCACAAGCAAGCGCTCCTCGGCTTGGGATGGAAGGGTGGGCACTGGCGGGCACACAGGATCTTCAAAGATCCCGCAATTTAAAGCTGGAACTCGTGTAACAGCCTGGGAACGCGGAGCGGGAGAGGAGAAACACTATCGGCAGCTCTTTGGGAAGGTGGAAGGGGGTAGCTGGAGAACAGCACGCTGCTTTCTGTGTGTGGGTTTGCCAGGTAACACAGCAGGAACCTCAAGGTCATCCTAAAGGAAAAGCTGAAAAAATGTTAGGTCAGGCAAGGGGTTTCCAGAAGAAAGCAGTGCTTTCACCCCAAGGGGTTCTTGAGACAATGGCAGGCAAAAAGAGAAAAGGAAAGTAAGTCTTGTGTTCACACATGGTCAATGAATTAAAACCTGGTTCCTGGCAGCTGGTCGTGAGCGTGCTGCGGAGAGGAGTAGGATCAGACTGTCCCAACAACAGGCAGGGGGTGTTGTTGCCTTCTCTGCGAGGTGAATGCGACATAAAAACCTTTGCCGCGTGAATCGCAGGCCCTCCAAAAATGCTGTCCTCAAAAATCACGCTTCCAAAGGTGGTTGCACTTTTCATTTGGTGTTACACGGCTTCCTGTTCACCTACAAAAGCTGCTCAGAGTGAAAACGAGTCACTGGGGGCAACCCGGGAGGATTCCTCCAGCCCTGTTTGCCACCCTGCAGGCAACGAACGGGGAACAAAACGTCCCCAAGTGCCCGTTCAGCTTCTGAACGCTGCCCTTCGGCGTGAGGCCGACTCACCCAGAGCACCCCTGCAGGCATCTCAGCCCTGTGTGAGGTCTCCCTGGCCTGGCAGCTGCATTAAAGAAACCAGAAAACCTTTTTATGGGCCCTTCAGTACCTTCTTCTTGTGCTCCAAGAAGCCGTCAGAGCGGCGAGCAGCTCCTGGTTTTGGTGGCCATGAGGACAGATCCGCGAGCCAGAAGTAACAACAGCAGAGCGACGGGGTACACAGAATACGTTTATGTGTTTAGCAGACCGAGTACACAAAATAAATAACTCTGTACACTCTAATCGTAACGTTACAGACTAATTACAAGGGTTCAGACCCCGTCCAAGGAGACAGTCCTTCGGGGTAAAGGCAGGGCTCGAAAAGGCAAGGCACAGAACCGGAGGCTTCTCTCCGTTAGGGATGAGACCGGAGTCTTTTCAAAATCGTTCCAACCCAGTGCCGGAAACTCGGCGACCAAAAATAACAGCAAGTGGCCGGAAGACGTGCGGTCCCACGAGCTTCCCGGGAGGCGTCTTTCCGTAGACGAGAGGCGACAGGAAAAAACTCAGGGCATCTGGGCGTCCGCACCGGAGCCGCTCGTCTCTAAATACGCCTCCCCGGGGTCGCGGAGGGTCTCCTCCCGCTGACAAATGGAGTCGGCAACGGCGGCGACCGGCTCCAGGATGCCCTTGCTTCCCTTTTTTTTTTTTTTTTTGCAGGGGGGCAAATCGGCTGCACGGTCAGACACGGAGCGCCCCGGAGCCGCGCTCTTCATCCAGGCTGAAAAGAGGAGACTTGAGTGGTCAAAAAAAAGCACCAAAAAACCCTCCTGCGAGCAGGGCGAGCGGCTTAGGGCTGGGTATCCGACACGGGCACAGGCACTTTGTGGTGTTTTCCAGGCTGGAGGTGGGCTGGTGAGAGGCCGGGAGATAAACCCCGGGGCTCAAGTGGGACAGGCTGCTGCTCACGGACTCCTTCCGAGGGTGTGATTCTCCCCTCCCTCAAAGCCTTGCTCCGAAAACTAAACCACGTCTAACAACTCGAGGTTCTCCTTCACGCCGCTTAGAACCCTCCGAATCTTGAGTATCGTCACCTAAAATCAGGATGTGACCCCTACATGGTACAAGATCATCCTCGAAGGGAGCCTTCCCGTGCCTGCACGGCGCCGCACGGACGCTCCATGACTCCCCACAGCTCCAGCAGGGGCTGCCGCCCAGTTAGCCATGATTCCTCTTCCAGTTTCTGCATTATCTGGTGGTTGGCTCCATTAGTACTTGAGCCAGACGCTCGGGGAGAAAAGGAGACTGGAGCAGGGAGCAGGGTGTGAGAAAGCAGAGAAACGCATAGAAAACTACGTTATGTCCTCAAAAATCTGGACACAAACCCGTTGACCACCGAACGTCACTTCTGGAAGACCTTTTTCACATTCAACTCCCAAAAAACAAAAAAAATAATAATCAAGGAATCAACAGGCCACGTTCTTTGAAGCCGTAATTCTCTCTCCCGGGAGAGCAGCCAGACTCTCGGGGCAAAGCGACGGGGTTGTTTCACACAGTACCGCTAAGTTCCGAAAGGCAAACCACCGTAACTCCTTTTGCTCCTTAAAACTGTGGCTCCCCAGAATACGCGTCTCGTCCAGGAAGAGAGGGAACAAGGATAACTTGCCACTAGGTGTCATTCCAACTTCATTTCCATTGCATGAAGTATGTGGAAAAGGAAAGGGCTCGGAGATCCGCGCCCCAGCTCACCTGAAGACTTCAACCCAGCCATCGTCCTGAACTTGCACGTGTCACCTGCGTTCTCCCGGCTCGTTCAGTACCGGAAAACCCTTCACGCTAAAGAAAAGAACAGAAAAAAAAAACAAAACATTTCGGAGAGATTTTAGCTACTAAAATCCCCAAACGAGGCACTCCTGAAAAGCGTAAACTCCTGAGACTTCAGATAAACCGAGCGCGGAGATGGCTCTGGTGGAATCTGAAGAGAGATGATCGAGAGAATTCACAGTGAAGAGTTTTTTTTAGAGGACAGACCGAAGGCACCCGATCTACGGCTCAAAATTCCAGCGCTTGGCCACGGCTCCTTGGAGCAATTCCCTAGCAGAGGGATGCCCAAGGACCACAAAGCTCCTCGGTAACCCCAAAGAGGCAGGGAGCAGCTCTCCGGGATCGGAAGGATCCTCCCTTTTCCCAGGTCACCTCCTGGTCACAAAGTCCCATCACAGAAAACCGACGCCGTCAGGAACCTACGTAGCGACGTCTCGCTTCCCAAAGCGTCTTCCCACCCCGACCTCTCACCAGGAACGCTGCCGCGCTGAGAAAAATACAAAACAACCGCTGAGAAAAGCAACAAAGCAAAATCGCAGCTGCGAAGATTCTCGATCTGCTTCGTGAAGGTGGAGAAACAGGGCTGGTCAGCTCGGAGCTCGATGTCCTGACCTCCCCTCCGCCTTCGACTGTCCCTTCCAGAGGGAAAGCACGAAGGCCCAGCGTCCGCACGACGTCCCCGCATCCTGACGGTGTAAGGGAAGGAGTTCTAGAAGTCTTGGCTCAGTTGATCAGTTTGACCTCCTCGCAGAGGCAAAAAAATTTTAAGGACAAAGACACAGCGCGGCCACGGAAGCATCCAGGAGGGGGAAAGAGATCGCAGCGCCCGGGTAGGAGGCTCCAAACACGTGGAAGACTCTCACGAGCGACTTCTCAGAGCCAGAAACCCTCTGAGAGAGCATCCTGCTGCCTCTTTAACATGCGGGGTAAGAACAATTTTCCAGTCAATGCCCGTCTTGGAGCGGTGGCCGCTTTCGGGGAGCTGTGCGCAGTAACAGGAGGGGCACGGAATCATTCCTGAAGCGAAATGTTCTGTCAGAGATCACGTCTAGTTCGCAGCTCGTGGTAATGAACTGGGGAAAAACAACTTGAGGAGGTAAAAGAAGCTGAAGAAACCTTTTTTTTTTTTTTGCAGTCCGCAGAGATGAAAAATCTCTTTCTGGTAATTCTGTAGTTAATGTTGATGGAAGGAAGGCGGTGGGCCGGCCGCTCAGCCGAAAGGCGGCCTGCGAAGGATCCGGAGTTTTCAGAACAACATGCAAAACCATCCAAAGGACTTAAAATCCAACCCTGCGACACATACTGGCATTTTCCTTCACGGCAGATCACAAGGGGCCGGATCCAACCCACGGGCGTGCCGGCAGCCCCGCTCCACCGCTCGGACTAGGTGGGAGGGTATCTCAGCAGGTTTGCCCGAAGCTCAGCTCTGCAGCACCCGCCTTCCCCAAGAGGTTCTTCGCAAGAGGCGCCCGTGCCGCCCGTCCAGCCCAAGGAAACCCGAAAAGCAGCTTTTTCCCGTCAGATTTAAGTCAGGCCTAACAGTTTGAAGGTGTCTGTGCAGGGCACGATTACTGCTGACACTTTAGGATGAAACCTCCCCTCCTTCTCCAGCCCTTGCCCTGATGCTCCAAGCGAGAGGCACAAATGCGGCGCGGCAGGCACCGGCTTTGCTGCGATGCGGGGAAGGCAAATTCAAGGGGAGCAGCAAGGAGCCCCCTCAAAAAAAACCCAACCTGCTTTGGCAACGACATCTCTCCGCACATGAGATGAGCCTCTTCCCCACTGCCCCCATCGGGAGCACCCACCCACCTGGGATCAGAGGAACCAAAGGAGCGGGCAGCACTCCAAGTGGCTCTCGTGAGCGCCCTTCGACGTCATCGGAGGGGGACGGCAGCCCTCGGAGGGGGGAAAACCTCACAGCTTTCACGGGAAAGAGTCTTCAGCAAGGAGCCGGTGGGCTGCGGGCCGCTGAGTCAGAGCTACCCCACTTGTAACCGCGTGTGACTCACGCCGGCTTTGCCACAAAAGGCGCCGCCGAGCCCGACCGAAGCAGCTCAGGATTTGTGTGCCTGTTGTTTTTAAACACACGCAAACGCCCACGTGCGTGTGCGCGCATACGTGCCCGCGCGTACGCGTCGAGTGGCTTCTTTCTTTTTCCATAGGCGAGAGAAACTTAACACTCCGGAATTAATAAATACCTACGAAAAACCAAGCTCGAGGGTGACAGAAAGAGCTCTTCTCCCCGCGCGGCTCCTTCATTTGCATAACGCTACCTCCCCCGATCCCCCCGCGGCGCAGCTTGAGGGATGTGAGGGACGGCCACCGCGAAATTCCCTCTCCTCCGCGCGGATTGGGGTGGGACATGCACGCACACGGAGAGGAGGAGGAACCTGGGCGCTGCCACACCTCGGGCGGCAGAGGAGACATCTGAAGGACGCCCGGCGGGTCCCGGCGCGGCGCTCAGCCCGTGTACTGCTGCTGGTAGCGCAGGTTGAGCTCGCGCAGCTCCCGTTCCCGGACGCGCCGCGACTTGTTGGATTTGGTGGAGCGGCTGGAGCGGGTGGACTGCGCCGACTTGGTGCTCTGGCAGCGGGAAGACGCCCTCTTGAGAAGGTTCTGCGAGATGGAGCGGTGTAAGTTCTTCATGGAGGAGGAGGCTGCCATGCTGACCACCCACGGGTGCTTCAGGGCTTGAAGGGCCGTCATCCTGTCGCTGGGATCCACCGTGAGCAGGCGGTCGATGAAATCCTTGGCCAGGTTGGACACGCTGGGCCAGGGCTGAAACACAAAAGAGACGATGGCGAATGAAACAGCTTCGCTGGTTAATTAATTCCTCCCGTACCCGGAAGGCGCTCCGGGGCGTCCCTGCTCTCTCTTTCATCCTCCAATCTTCCCAGCTGTGACCGACTGGATCTGCCCAAGGAAAATGAGACACGATTACTTCGAGACTTTCAGGGGGAGAAGCTGAATTAGTGAGAAACGGATCCCTCTGGCAGCACGGGGCTCGGACACAGTCCGCCCAGGAGCTGACCCTGCTCCTCCCAGTCCTCCCAGCTGCAGAGCCAGCCGGGGGTTTCTTCTCAATCTCCAGAGGCACATCTGGAAAGCCAGCACTGACCCTATGCCTCAAGGCTTAAAACCCACGGCACCCGGTCTCGCTCCCGCGTGGAAATCTAGATGATGTCGCTACCAGGTCAACCCTGGAACAGCCCAGCTGGAAACAACTCCCTAAAACAGTTTAAATATATAAAAATGTTAGACATAAGGCATTTTCAGGAATGCTTACCGAGGAAACGGGTAGGAAATGGTTGACAAAATGCCTGTTTTATAGAAACAACCCCCAAAATCATTAATTACTCCTCTAATAAATGACTCCGATAAGAAATTCCTCCTATATCCCCCAATAATTCCAGGTGTGCTGGAATTATTTAATTCTGACAAAATCCCTCGTTTGCTAACGTGAGGAGCAGGAGTATCTCCCTGAGCACAAGGGGGAGGGAGGGCTGTGAACGAAGCAAGGGGAAAAGAACGTGGCAAAATCCGCCGTACGAGCGGAGGAGGCAGTAGGGTTAAATAAAAAACCAAGTGTCTGCTGGACCTGGGCAGGTCTCTGCTGTCACGGGGTGTCGTGTGGGTCTCACCCCTCCTGAAACCACCGACGCCGAACTTTTTCAGTACGTGAAGTGGCACCGGAAAAAAAAAAACCAAAAAACAACCCCAAAACCTGAGCAGATTCATGCGCCAAAGCAAGGATTTCGATACAAAATGACATGGCCAGGAAAGACGGAGTCGAGCTGAGGAGCCGGCTACGAGGATGATCAGGGGACGGAAAGTTTAATTTTAAGCGATGCTGAAATGGTCTGGTTACCCAGCTTAGCTAAAGCGGGACGTACGTCGGGAGCGACGCAAGAGAAAATGATCCGAACTGCTCGAGAGAAAGAAAATATCAGTATACGAATGAAAAATTCTAAGCGCCCCTGAAGGTATTTCAGGAGAGAAATGGAGATACTTCAGAGTTGGAGCCTCCTCCTGCGGATCAGACGCCACTTCAAAACCGCGTCCAAACCCCGCTCCCCTCCACGTTTCCAGCAGGAAGTCGGTTAACACGTAAAAAATTCTTAAAATGCAAGCGTTCGTCGACTGCTTTCAAATATAATCAGTTTGTCGTGGCCCTTAAATCACTTTTTTGTAGCTGATGAAATGCATCTTGATAATGAACGGTAAGAAAAAAGTAGACGCTTGTTAAACAGGGACTATCTTCGATCCGAGACTCATCGAGGTGTTCGTTTATGAAGAGGATAAATAAAATTGCAAAAAATCCTTTTCTAGGACAAGAAAGAAAAAGCGCAACGAAAGTTACAACTGCAACCGAACGTGCCGCCCTGCTCTGCAGAACTCCGGCCCCTTCGAGTCGCTCAGCCTTGCCACTATTTACAACAGAACCAAGGAGCCAAAGCTCTCCGTGGGGAGACGTAAATCGCGTTTTCAAGCCCACAAATTTCCTACCGGAGCCCTGGACAAGACGCTCCCTTTGTTAAAATAACAGCGAAGGGAATCGACTCGCAGGGTTTAGTCTTTATCGGCGTCATCTCACAGGGTGAAAATCAGAAAATCAACGTTCCCTGTCTACACCCCATCGACTCCCAACCACCGCTCTCCTCCTCCTCGGAGCGGAGGACTCGTTTTCCGCCCTCCACGTAACGCTGACAAGACACCAAAGCTAACGATACGTCCGTCTATTCTAACGGTCGTAACTCAAAATGATATTAACCGCCCGTGACGGCTCTACTCTCTTTGCAATCACTTTTTTCCCCAAACGCTTCGCTCCCACTTTCACTACTGTTTCGTTGAGAGGACTCAGACACCCTGAAACAGCTTTTTTGGCAAAAAACGCACTCGCACGACCTCAACCGTAATTGTTTTTCACGAGGAATTTCTTCCCATCTACCTAAAAAGCTTTTACCTTTTTGAATATTGCCCCTCACTGAGATACGAGCACACCGGGACCTCCAGCTTCACTTTTGGACCTAAATCTAAAGACGTGAGAGGGAGACGCACTCATAAATACTCGCACAAAAACACTCGCGGGCTGGCACGACGACACGTTCCTTGGAAATAGAGCTTTGGGCCGCGTAGGAGAGAATTATTTCCTCTTGCAACCAGAACAACGTTACTTCAATTCTTTCGGGTTGCATTACGAGACGGCAAATTTAGAGTTTGCAGAAATCCGTGAAGAACGTACCAGTCTGAACACCCAGAATACGTCACCAGCCGAAGCCTCCAGAGGGTCGTGCGTCGCACCGGCCCCGCTTTAATTAAACCTAAAGAAGAATCAACTGGGAAGAAAAGCAAATTGGATTTCTCATTACTCCAATTACTTGAGCTTCGCCACAAACGTCGAACACGGAGTACCTGCAATTAGATTTTTTTTCTTCCGGTCAGCAAACACAAATCAGTTTATTGATCTGTTTATGCAGCCGGTGGTTTCATTTGCTGCACCGCACGCATCTTTGGGTTTATTTCCTTAAAAAACAGGTGAGGCTACGTTCTCCCGAAGCACCGGGGGGAATGAATTTAGTGATTTGCAGCCCCAGCCCCTGGAGAAATGCAGCCACTCTCCCGGAAACTTTGCATCGGTTGGCAAAACAGCAGTTTGGACTTGGCAAAACCGCAGGAACCGGCCCCGACGGATACCACAGGGCAGGGAAGGGCGATGCTGGTGTTTGGGGAACACCAAGAAAGACAAAAACGTGGGACACGACAGGACCAAAGCGATCCAGAGGAGATTTTTGCCCCTCTGCTGCTCTGAGAATGGCTTGGGAGGAAAATGCTCCCGTGGAACACTGCGTCAGATAATCCCATCAGGTAGCTTTGCCTTTAATCTCACAGCTGCAAGGACAAATCCCTCTCTTTCGCGGCACAAAAATGCCACCAAAAAAAAAGCTGTGGAGAAGCCACCAACGCTTCTTCATGTTGCACCCCTGCTCCTCTATGTGGGTGGAACAACTCCTTGGCGCCGTCTGGGCATATCAAGGATAAGAGGGTGATCGGGAGCAGGCAGCACGGCTTTGCCAAGGGGAAGTCACGTGTGACCAACCTGAGAGCCTTTGATGGAGATGTAACCAGGTGGGTGGATGGTGGCCGTGCACTGGATCTGGTTTATCTGGATTTCAGTCAAGCATTTGACACCGTCTCCCACAGTGTCCTTGCACCTGAACTGAGGAAGTGTGGTCTGGATGAACAAGTCGTGAGGTGGGTTGGGAACTGGTTGAAGGGAAGAAGCCAGAGAGTTGTGGTCACTGGGGCAGAGTCTAGTTGGAGGCCTGTGTCTAGTGGGGTCCCTCAGGGGTCAGTGCTGGGGCCGGTGCTGTCCAATATATTCATCAATGACCTGGACGAGGGAACAGAGAGAGCTGTCAGCAGGTTTGCTGATGACACAGAACTGGGAGGAGTGGCTGACACCCCAGCAGGCTGTGCTGCCATTCAGAGAGACCCGGACAGGCTGGAGGGCTGGGCGGGGAGAAACCTTATGAAATTCAACCAGGGCAAGGGTAGAGTTTTGCACTTGGGAAAGAACAACCCCGAGTACCAGCACAGGCTGGGGATTGCCCTGCTGGAGAGCAGCGCAGGGGAAAGGGACCTGGGGGTGCTGGGGGGCAGCAGGATGGCCATGAGCCAGCAGTGTGCCCTCGTGGCCAAGAAGGCCGATGGCATCCTGGGGTGTGTTAGAATGGGGTGGCTGGTAGGTCAAGAGAGGTCCTCCTGCCCCTCTGCTCTGCCCTGGGGAGGCCACATCTGGAATCTTGTGTCCAGTTCTGGGCCCCTCAGCTCAAGAGGGACAGGGAACTGCTGGAGAGAGTCCAGCGCAGCCACAAGGAGGATGGAGGGAGTGGAACATCTCCCTGGTGAGGAAAGGCTGCAGGAGCTGGGGCTCTTTAGCTTGGAGAAGAGGAGGCTGAGGGGTGACCTCATGAATGTGGATAAATACGTAAAGGGTGAGTGTCAGGAGGACAGAGCCAGGCTCTTCTCAGGGATGTCCAAGACAGGACAAGGGGCAACAGGTGCAAGCTGGAGCACAGGAGGTTCCACAAAAACATGAGGACAAACTTTTTCCCTGTGAGGGTGCCGGAGCCCTGGCCCAGGCTGCCCAGAGAGGGTGTGGAGTCTCCTGCTCTGGAGACTTTCAAACCCCGCCTGGACGCGTTCCTGTGTGGCTGCCCTGGGTGACCCTGCTCTGGCAGGGGGTTGCACTGGGTGATCCCTAGAGCTCCCTTCCAACCCCAACATTCTGTGATTCTGTGAACTGATTGCCAGGGTAAGGCAGTTTGGGTAGAACTTCGCTGCCGTTCCCTCCAGAAGGGAAATTGAAAAAAAAAGGAAACAGAAAAAGGAGGGGGGAGCAGAAGAGCTGCAGTAAGTGACTCTGAATTGCTCACCTTAACGCAGAAATAATGAGGGTCCCCGCAACAACCAAAAGGAACAAGAGCACATCTTTGCTCTCGTGTGCAGGCTCAGCAGAGCGTGAAGGAGGATGTCTTACCATCACTTTCTTCTCTTTTATCTACTCATCAAGAAGACTTACCAGCTCATGCTTACAGGACAAGAGCTCTAAGGCACCCTCCCCTCTGTTCACCAGGCAGTAGCTGGACTGCCGGGCTTCTGAGGTCAGAAGAGATGAGATGCAATAAAGCCGCGTGCTACTGTAAGCTCTAAATTCAAAACTAAAACAAACCAAATCCCACCAAACCACCTCCTGCCTGCTAACTAGCACAAACCTGGCGAAACCACGAACGAAAGCTGAGGGGGCAACCAGGCAATGTTCGGACAGGTCCCTTTCTTGCAGGCGACCTGCTTGAACCTGGCTACAGCGTTCTCCAAGCTAACCACGACTCCTCCCCGGCCATCCGAGAGGGCTCCTCGACTCCATGGCGCAGCTCCCAAAGTCCAAGCTTTGCTTTTAGTCTTGTCAGAACCCACTGAAAGAAAAACACACACAGATTTCCCCATTCCTACCCAAGTTCAGCGTTGTTTTCAGAAGTGACACGAGCTCTAAAGGTGATATTTTGGGGAAGGGGAGGGACACTCCTCTGCAAAAGCCCGAATCTCCCTTGCCAGTCAGCCTTTACAAAACCAGGAAGCACAAAGCATGTTATGACAGCTCAAAAAGATTGCTCTTAGGTCAAAAAACACCATACTCCAGCCCAGCTGCCTCCCAGGAAGAGCTTGATTGAGCCCTGGAGAAGCCTCAAGGCACCAGAGAGGCGGAGAAGCCCACCAGCAGCACTTGGGTTCCTGCCGGGTTCACCTACAGAACACAATCAGGCGGCTACTTTCAAGTTTTACGAGACAAAAAAAAAAAGATGAACTGGGAACAAGCCTGCCCCGACAGCTCGGCTGGGTCGAACCCAGCCCTCTCGGTCAGGGGAGCTGCCCTCACACTGTGCCCTCCCTGCCGCGGAAGGCGAGCGCATCGCTCGTTCCCATTCCGACGCCGCACCAGCACAGGCCCTTTGCTTCGTGCGACCAAAGCGAGCCAAATCAGGGAGCTGCCACTGATTTTTCTCTCTGTTTAATTTTCACGGTGGCTTTTCAGCCACCGTGCCGTGGCACGATTCACCGGATGGCTGCGGAGGCACCTAGAGAAACCCAAGCAAGCGGCTGGCGAGAAATTAGCAGCGCTTCAACCAAGTACGAGCCCTTAACGACAACGGGAGCGACTCCCGCCATGGTGATGGGTGGCTCCGGCCCCTCAGGGGGGGCAGTTGCCGCTTCCGAGGGGCACCAGCATCTCCTTCCAAAAGCAGCCCCCACAAAAAGCATCTTCCAAGCTTCTTGGCTGTGTAAAACACCGGGCGCGCCGGCGATCCGCGAGATAATAGAGCCGGGGGAAGGCGGCCTCGTTTACAAAGCTTTAAAGAGCTCTCAAGTGCGCTGTCTTTATTCAGACTCAGGCTGGAGGAGGAGGAGGAGGAGGAAGAGCAAAATATCCTCCTTTTGAGTGTCACTTAGGCGAGGCGATTGCGTGCAGCGCCGGGCCCTCCATGATTCAATCCCGTCGCCACCGCTGCTTGTTATTCCCTTCGGCACACAAAAGCCATCGAGGCGCCGTCTGCGGGGAACAAGCGACGCGCTGTTCTCCCGGTCGAGTGCCCGACCCACCTCCTGCGCCTACGGACGGAGCCGGCGCCGGCAGAGAGCTCCCGAAACAACTAAACCCACATCAACAAGCTCGCTCGTGGTATTAACTTGGTATTTAACTCATGGTGTGAACTTGAACATCTCTGCTGTGAAGAGAAGCTGAGAGACCTGGGGCTGTTCAGCCTGGAAAGGAGATGGCTGAGAGGGGACCTTATTGATGTAGAGAAATATCTGAGGGGTGGGGGTCAAGGGGAAGGGGACAGTCTCTTCTCAGTGGTGCCCAGCAACAGAACAAGAAATGATGGGTTTAAGTTAAACATAGGATGTTCCACCTCAACCTGAGGAGAAACTTCTTTGCTGTGAGGGTGCCGGAGCCCTGGCCCAGGCTGCCCAGAGAGGGTGTGGAATCTCCTGCTCTGGAGAGAATCAAAAGTCACCCGGACACGTTCCTGTGTGACCTACTCTGGGTGATCCTGCTCTGGCAGGGGGTTGAGCGATGATCTTTCGAGATTCTTTCCAACCCCCAACATTCTGCGATTTGCTTCTGTGATACGAATCCAAAGCCCTCCATCGTGCTACGTCTCGCACACAAGAGAAGCGAGGCATCTGAACAGTAAAATCTGTAGAAAAAATTTTGGCAAAATCGGCATTAAGGTGGCTTTGGGCAAGGATGAGATTTGGACAGCACCACAGGCTGCCGGCCAGATGCTGATGGTTTTTGGAATCTTCACATGAACGTGGCTGTTTCATCTAATTTAGGAGGTTCCCACTTGACTTTAGAAAACGGAAAGCGTCAGGCTGGGGACACAAACTAGGAGATGTAACACGCTGAGCCGGCCGAGGAACGCCACGAGGTTCCGGGGCATCGTAGCAAAGCAGTGATCAAACCCACTCAGACCAAAAGAGCTGGAACCACAAGAGAAAAAAAATGAAGTTTCCACTGAAAATGTGCTAAAGTCCACGCGGGACGGATCCACAAGCGTTCAGCATTAATTTGTTGATGCGAGGAGGAGGAATAAAGGAAGGATGAAAGAGGAAAATACAACAGCCCTTTAATAATCCACAGCATTATAAGTCTGCGCGGCCATCTGGCGCGGTGAACTTCCATAACCCAGCTTTCGAATGGAAATAGCCGACGGACTCGCCCCGTACCAGCGCCGGGTATTCAGACAGAATCACGCAGTGAAATTACAGCAGCTAGGGAAAAAAAAAATAAAAGCAAAGCTTTTCTCTGCAGCCCAGGACACGGCTCTTCCAACCGTAACGCCCGGGGAAATAACTGGCACGTTAAAACGGGGTAATGTCACGCTTTGGGTCGGATCGCTTCGCATCCGTCGCTTGAAATCATGTCAGAGAGTCACGGTGGGACACGGGGGACGTGAAGCCCTCCCTTGAGTGAGAGATTGGATAGTGAGAAAGCTCAGAGCCAACAGATTTGGAAAAATAAAGGTGAGATGACCAGGTGCAGACCGCCAGAGTCCGCCATCGGAAAGGCAAGCAGGGGAAAGAGTCCAAAATTTCCACTGGAAATTTTGCAAATACGAGTGTTTGCAGTAACTAAACTGGGAAACCCCTTTCCCAATCTGGTCCTAACACCTGGCTTTCCTGGCACCTTCCGTGCTTTTCTTCTCCAAAGGAAACCTCCGAATTTGACCTGAACAACGAGCTTTCGTTCCGAATTAGCAGCTTCCGAGAGATGGCTTGGCCAAGAACTGATGCCAGCAGGCGTTTCTACAGCCCAATTCAGAAACCGTGCCCCCGACAGGGAGGAAAAATCTTCCCCCGGGGAGGAAGTGCAGGGAGCAAACCGATAACCTTCCCCTCACTTCCCACAGGCTTGGAGCTGTCAATGCACAAGCCCCGGGTGCTTACAAAAGACTCAACAAGGGGGAGTAAATCCTGTTTTAGCTGCTAGTCCCTGCTCCCCGGCCGGCCCCGGTGCCCCTCTGCTGCTCGGGACAGCGAGGAGGCTCCTTTAACCTCCTCAAGCCCCAAAGGTTGCGGATGAGGAGGAGGAGCTGTGGGGAGCAGAGCAGGAGAGCAGCATCTGTCCTACCGCCCGGCTTGATTTTCCTTTCTTCCTTACGGTGACTCTTCCAACTTTAATCAGGAACAGAGGAGGTCAAACGCCTCTTCCATCCGAGCATCTCCTGAAAATCCAGGTTTAAGTATTCAAGCGAGGCCGGTACGGCCCAATCTAATGACATTCCCGTTTCTCTCCCAGTAAGCACTGGTTTGGGTAGGCAAGGTGGACATAAACTATTGCCTCTTTCAACATCAAAAAAACCAAACCAAACCCCATTTGCTTGGTTTATCGCAGTTTGGTCCGGGGAGATGAGTTAAGAGTTGTCTTCCCTGGGACGATTTGGGATGTTTTTGTTAGAATCCAGAGCAGGACAACTGTGCTGGAGCCCACTCTGCCGCCTTTCTTTTTATCTTCTCAGTCTCTTTCTGCATCCAAACTACTCAGAGATCCTACTGAATGTTAAGCACGTCAGCGATACTGCACCAAGCTGCACAAGCAGGAAAAAATCAGTAGCAAGGACAACTCAAATACTCCTAGTTTACACATACCTGCAGCTGTATACGATGGGATTTCTCTTTTTTTCTGTTACACCCTACTCTGTTCCTTTTTGGTTCATTTCGTTTTTCCCAAAAAGAAGAGCCAAGGTTTTCACTTTGCGACATGGAATCGTACTGCTGAGCCTGGCCAGGCTCAAGGAGGACACGGAGAAGATCGTGGTGGGAGCTGCCAAAATAGCCAAGGTTCTGCAGCCTTCAAGAAGGAGCTGGGCTTCTTCAGGCAGGCCAAGAGAAGCCCAAGCGCAATCTAACGTTTATCTGAAAGTGGTTAGAGAGCCAGAGAAATACCAGGGATCAGGAGATACCAGGGGAAGGGTGGAGAAGGTCACCAGGGAGGTTGATGTCCATCCTTGAAGCCTTTCAAGACGGCGAAGAGGTCAGCAGCCAACGCAACCACCGACTTCCGGAGAAACTTCAGGTTTTTGAACTCGCCACATCTCTCAAAACGGGGCTGAGGCTGACCTCAGCAGTTAGAGTCAGTGCGACTGCGTGTAACTATTTGCTTCCTTGGGAAATCTGCTGGAGAGAGTCCAGCGCAGCCACAGGGATGATGGAGGGAGTGGAACATCTCCCTAAGGAGGAAAGGCTGCAGGAGCTGGGGCTCTTTAGCTTGGAGAAGAGGAGGCTGAGGGGTGACCTCATGAATGTTGATAAATATGTCACGGAGGAGTGGCAGGAGGACAGAGCCAGGCTCTTCTAAGGGATGTTCAATGACAGGACAAGGGGCAACAGGTGCAAGCTGGAGCACAGGAGGTTCCACAAAAACATGAGGACAAACTTTTTCCCTGTGAGGGTGCCGGAGCCCTGGCCCAGGCTGCCCAGAGAGGGTGTGGAGTCTCCTGCTCTGGAGACTTTCAAACCCCGCCTGGACGCGTTCCTGTGTGGCTGCCCTGGGTGACCCTGCTCTGGCAGGGGGTTGCACTGGGTGATCTCTGGAGCTCCCTTCCAACCCCCAACATTCTGTGATTCTGTGAAATCAGTGCAAAACCAGAGTGGTGACGGACACCCAGGGATCACCCAACCCAGCCCCTCTAGACTCATCACTCCTGACAGACGTCTGCCCAACTCGCTCTTCAAGGCAGCTTCAACAATCCTCCAGGTCAATATTTATTATTTTGGGGTTTTTTTTTAGGAGCAGGAGACACCAGCATCGTAAAAGCTCTAACGCGAATCTCCCCAAGCGCAATTTCAAGTCGCGTTCGACACAAATCTGGAAAACAGATTCTTCCTTTGCCCTTTCGAAGGAGCCCTTCGCACACTCGCAAGCTGCCATGACAACACCTTCCTTAGGCCAAAAACCGCTTCGATGTGCCGGAGGCCGTGGCGTTTTTGGACTCGACAATTGTTTTTCTTTGCTTTCCCATCAAGCCTCTCCACTTGGCCTGCGGTGTTTTTGAAGTCGGCTGCCCAGAAGCGTCGGGGCTTGGGCTCGGCGCGCTGCGTCAGCGGGATGACGCCGCAGGCAGCCTCTCCTCCTGCTCCTACCCCTCAGCAATTCACCTTTTTCCGCAAGCATGATATTGCTGTCTCACATAATAGCTGGTGACTCACAGGCAGATCCTTTTCTGAGAAGCCCACGCCTCCTAATCTTCTGTTCTTCACCCGGGTTTGTGCACCAACTCCTTTTTTTTAAAAGAATAAAAAATTTGCACCTGCTATTGAACCGCTCAGGTTTGTTACGGCCACCCGGAATTTCATGATTTGGCATTCTCAGCCCAAGAGCCAAGCTTAACTTCGCAACGTCAGCCTTGCGAGCGAAACGGTAGCTTAAGAACACCACCAAGAATTCCCCAAAGCTCGACTGGGAAAAAAACCCACGAAGTTGAGATAAGAAGCAGTGAAAGAATCCCTTAGAAATTATCCTTCAGACGTGGACAAAGGCAGGAATCATGCAAACGCTTCCCTTCTCCGCTCGGTTCTACAAAAACCGAACTCAAAAAGCACCTGAAAGGCTGAGGGGAGGTTGAGGGGCAGGCGGCGATGACAGCGTCCCGCCTCTCTCGACTCACCAGCCGAGAGCTAATCCGGCATGTTAGGAAAAGCTCAGTTTTTCAGGGAAATCCATACGAGCGTCCCGCTTAAAATAAGGAGCGCCATCGGAAAAACATGCCTGGGGTTTGTCTCTCTCCGTCGCTCGGGCGGCAGGGGGTTGGAGCTCGCGCTCGGCTCGACCCGCCCCTTCCAGCTCCCCTCGTCTCTGCCAGCCTGGAAGCTTCAGCTGCAATCTCGTCAGATTTAGGGATTTTGGGGATTAGGTGAAGAGAGTAGCAAGAAAAACTTCACATTTAGGAAGTGTCTGTTTAGCCACCCAACAGGAGCTCCCCGAAACAGTTTTTGCAGCTAAAAGAGATTTTTAACTAGCTGAAACCAAAATCTTGACTTCCTACCTACCTAGGATCAACTAGAGGCCAGGAGCTCCTTGCAAAGCCACCGCGTTCTTCTGGAAAAGAAAAAGATTTGCAACGAGGTGCGCGGTCACAGCCCTTCCTTGCTGAACTCGGTTTTGACTGATTAAAATTGGTTTTTAATCTGCAGCGCGGCCAGCCTCAAGGCTGGCGCTCGGTCCTGGGAGCTGAGAAGACGCCGTAAATTTTCTCCAGAGCAACCCTCCCTCCAAAAGCTCCCTTTAAAAACCTTTTACAGGTGCTCAGCAGCAGCTGAACTCGAGGCACAGCTTTGCCCAGAAGCTCAGGCTCCCCAGTGGGGAGGAGAAGACGGCTCTTGTGTCCAGAAAGCAGCCAAAGGCAAAAAAAGAAAGAGCCCAGTCTATTTTTAGGGAATTGGAAAGAAGTTAGACACCAACGTGGTGGATAGACCAAATCCTTTGTGTTAATAACGTATATTCTGCGCGGAGGCAGCTTAATATTCTTTTTTCGACCCTCCTGCCGTCCCTTTATCCCTGCCTCCCTAATTCTGCAGAAGGAGTATCCCGTCATTAACAGGATTTGACAGGGCCCGGAGAAGCAAAAAGATGCAAAACACGACACGTCAAAGCGCAGCATTGCCCAAGTCCTTCTCCCTCGGACGTGGCTCCTCCATCCTTACCCAAACCTTCACCGAAACACTCAGCTGCTGCCTCTCGACCCGCCTTGAGCCCGTGGGTACGGAGCAGCCCCGGGGGACGAGGGGCTGGAAACAAACTTAGGGGGAAAAACCATCCCCTTCCTCTTCTACACAGAATTTGGATTTTTTTTTCAAGGCGCACCCTTTTACCGGGGAAAACGTTTCCTTCCCTGTAAATAAAGCGTTTATCCGACACGAGCTCCCGCAGGAGCCGATCCACGCGAGAGGTCGGGAGGATTTTCCAGGTTTTAATCGAGCTTATTGTGTTGCTGGACAAAACACTTCAGCTCTCAGCCGCACAAGAGAGCGACACAAACCCACCTCTCCTCACACCCACGAAGCCGGTGCATTAAAAAGAATAATAATAATAAAAAAAAAAAAGAGCAGAAGCTAAGGGAGGTGCGTTTACAGGGGCTGGCCTCGGCGCTTTGTGCCGGGCGAGGAGAGGTGCGTTTTCATCCCGCTCGAGTGTTCCAGCTCGTCAAAGCGGAGCGCGGAGCCCTTTGCATCTCGCCAACTCTCGTCGCCCTGCTTCCAAATTGCTGGGCGAAATGCAAAAGCACATTCCTCTGTAAATTGATTTATTTCCCCCTCCCCGCCTCCACAAAGCGCTCAGCAATTTATAACAAAAAAAAAAAAAACAACACGATTCTCCTTTAAGTGGAGAAACCCTAATTTTGAGCAAAAAATGCGCGTGTTTCTCTAAAATCAGGACTATCGTAAAACGCTTCTACCATCTACTGCAGCTCAGGGCAAAGTAAAGTAAAAAAACCTCTTTTTTTCCCCTCCTCCAAGAAGGTCGCAGGGATTTGTACGAAGGGTCCCGCTGCATCCAGACCCTCGCGGGCGCCGAGCCCAAGGAGAACTTCCAGAAGAACACGGTGGCTTTGTAAGGAGCTCCTGGCCTCGTGTAGGTAAACGACTTTATCTCCTGTATTTCAAAATAAAACAAATAAAAAATACAAGAGGAACAACGGGAACATTAGAGGGCAGTGGTGTTTCTACATTCAGATTTTTTAAATCCCCTTGGAACGTTTTCCAGAAGACACTGTGCGGTCCAAAGGCGGGGAAGGAAGCCCAGCGGAAACACGGGCTGGACCAGGAGAAAAAAATCAAATCAAATCACCAGAAGGAGAGTTTTGGCCCTTTGAAGGCGGCTGCGACCCTACAACCAATTTAATCACTGTATAACACACATCACACGGAGCTTTTAGGATATCTAAGGCTATAATTGTGAATTTCAGGACAAAAAATGGGATGAATTTCTGGAGCAAGCAAAGCAGAAAATGGAAAGTTCATACATTATGAAACGATCCTTTTTTTTTTTTCTTTTTCTGAATGGGTGTTTTTTTTTCCCTGAAGGGGTTACGTTTCGTGTCATCAAAAGAATAAGAAAATGGATATACTGATTTTTTTTGAAATTACATATTCTAAGCGACCAGGTCCCAACTGAGTCAGAAGCAGCCTGGCTTCAAGTTCTACCCCGTTCTCTCTCCGAAAGCGGAATAAATGCAGGGAATTAATATAATAAAATAATAGAATAAGAGCCGACAGAACCATCATCCGCCTCCTCCCCTCTGTGCCCTGAGGGACTTGATGAGTTCCAAGTCCTCCACAGTCTTTCAACGAGCCTCTGCAGCAGGGACGATGACAACAACGATTCGGAAATGCTCCGACGTGCCTGGGGTGAGGAATCACCTCGTGGTTGGCTGGTTTAAAATTGCTTCTTGTGTTTTTAACTCACTCTCTACCTTTTTTTTTTTTTTTCCATGTAATTAGAGGCTCTGGTGAGACCCCACCTGCAGTTCTGTGTTTGGCTCGGGGGTCCTCAGCACGACGAGGATGTGGAGCGGTTGGAGCAGGTCCAAAGGGGGCCACAAAGATGCTCAGGGGGCTCGAGCAGCTCCGTGTGAGGACAGGCTGAGGGAGTTGGGGCTGTTCAGCCTGGAGAAGGCTCCAGGGAGACCTTATAGTGACCTTCCAGTACTTAAAGGTGCTGCAGGAAAGCTCGGGAGGGACTCTTGATGAAGGAACGTGGTGATAGGACACGGTTTCAAACTGAAGGAGGGGAGATTAAGACATTAGGAAGAAGTTCTTCACTCCAAGGGCAGTGAGACCCTGGCACAGGTTGCCCAGAGGAGTTGGGGACGCCCCATCCCTGGGAGTGTTCCAGGCCAGGTGGGACGGGGCTTGGAGCAACCTGGGCTGGCGGGAGGTGTCCCTGCCCAGGGCAGGGGGTTGGAACGAGATGACCATGAAGGTCCCTTCCAGCCCAAACCAGTCTGTGACTCTACGATTCATTCTGCCAGCCTGAATCTATCCACGGCAGTGTCTGCAGAGTTTACTCAACACTTGCATTTAACTTGATGCTTTTAGCTCCAAGCGAGGGCACAGAATCACAGAACTGTTGAGGCTGGCAAAGCCCTCTGAGATCATTGAGCCCAGCCTATGATCCAACACCCCCACACGGGCCAGACCAGGGCACTCAGTGCCACATCCAGCCTCTCCTTAAACCCCCCCAGGGACGGGGACTCCCCCCTGCCCTGGGCAGAGCATCCCAGTGCCTGAGCACCCTCTCCGGGAGGAAGGGCTGCCTGAGATCCAACCTGAACCTCCCCTGACGCAGTTTCAGGCTGGGCCCTCTCGTCCTGGGAGAAGAGCCCGACCCCCCCTGACTGCACCCTCCCTGCAGGGAGTTGTAGAGAGCGAGAAGGTCTCCCCTCAGCCTCCTCTTCTCCAGGCTGAACACCTCCAGCTCCCTCAGCCTCTCCTCATAGGACTTTCCCTCTAGCCCCTTCCCCAGCCTCATTGCTCTCCTCTGGACCCGCTTCAGCCCCTCCAGATCTTTCTTCAAGTGAGGGGCAGATGATCACTGAGGTGCTGAACGCTCAAGCAGAGGAAACGTCAAAAGCCACTCGCGCACACAACCTCAAGTGTCCCCCTTGGTGCTGACCTGAAGCCATCTGAGCTGCGAATTTCTCGTTTAAATTTTTTAGCACTTGCCTCTTGGCTGCTTTTGACCGAGATTTGGAGGAGCTGCCGATACTCAGGAGGGCAGGACCACCAGGCAGAAGGAGCTCAACCAGCCGGAGAAGCAGAATGAGCCCCAAAAATTTCATAAATAGGTGCTCTCGACTCGACATAACTGCAAAAGGCGCTGGCAAAGCCAGGTGAGCCCAGGTTGCAAGGTCTAGGTAGAAAGTGCAGGTTACTCAAATAAAGAGGCACAGAGGTTCAGGATGGAGCAAGAAGGTGGATTGGGGGAGAAGGATGCTGCAAAGCTTCAGGCTCAAACCAAGAGCCTGGCTGAAGGGTTTGCAAGATAGAGAGAAAAGGCCGGGTTCTAAAGTAAGCTTTAAAAATCAAAAATTATCCACAGAATGCGTTTCTTATTGCCGCTTTGTCTGCGTATGTTGCCTGCCTCTTCACCTACCTACAGGGGAACTCCAGCGCCGGGTCGTAATTTAGAAGAGTTCAAGGACATTTCCATTCAACGCGAGACCCTCCTCACTTTTTCCAGCTCCAGCCTTTCCAAAGGAGAGTCGTACAGCAAGCGAAACGAGCCCCTGGGAGTCGATGAGCCTTGGGATTGATTTCCAATTCTCAAAGCCAGCTGAAATAACGCTGCCTTCCAAAACCGCACGAGAAATTAACAGCGTTCATTTGTGGCTCGGGGCCCCCTTGATCTACATTCCGGATTTTTCGGTGTTATTCTCTCCACTGCCTTGTCTTCCAAGTCATTCTTGGAAGTCCCTTGCAGAGCTCCGACAGACCTGCACCGCTTGGCGTCCTCCATGTCTCAAACTCATCTCCCCTTACGTCACATTTATCCATCTATCCACCAGCACAGCTATTTAGGAGGTTTTGGGAGGTTTTAAACCAATCGAGAGATGTTCCCACGCACCGACCTCGCTTGCGGCGAGAAGCCGATTCTGTTTTCTGAACAGAAAATCCCACAAAGGGGAACTGTTTGCCCAGATCAGGCATCGAAACCAGAACGATCCGCATACCCCAGAGCTCAGTTTCCCGATTTCACCGTACCGTATACTATCTTCCGCTTCCTCCAGCGAGTTTCCCAGGTGTGCAAAGCACCGTGAAAGCATTCAACAGCCAGACAAGCTTTGCAACAGAACCAGAGGAAAGTCAAGAACAGAATTCCGGCTTTGTGCCTCAGACAACTTTTTGAGCTACAAAGAGGTGCCCAGAAATCAGTTTCATCCCCGAAGTTTCAGCTGAGCACGTTGCCAAATCTCCTTTTCAGTGAGCTCTAACAAAACAAGTGGAAGAAAAAGGCTTGGCACTTTGGAGAACCCACGGAACCTTTACTCAGAGATGCTCAGGAAAAAAAACCCAAAAGAAAAAGTGGTTACAAAGCCACCTTTTCTTCATTCCTCACTCTGCTCATTAGCTTAGAAAGCACAGAAGGAGACAGCAGAGAGGATCAGAGCAGTGAAGTCAGCGGCACCTGAAAAACCTATTATGGGAGCCCTCCTATCGCCCCGCTAACAGCCTCTTCACACAGACCTCACACTCCAGGAATGGGCGATAAGAGGGTCCTTGGCAGAAAGCAATTATGTCCACTGGCCACAAGCTCGCTTGTTCTTCCAAGAACACGGAGCCGCTTCTCAGGTCGATGTGCATCTCGCCTTTTATTCCCCTTCTCAGTACAGCTTTGTCCTCTCTGACCCGGTTTCGAGGCCAGAACTTTCCAGGAGCGGGGTTCGGCGCCGCTTCCCGCAAAATACATCCCTTCTGCGCCCGAGACGGACGCCTTCCGCAACGCGGGCGGGTGTTCTGCCCGCTCGGGTCGCCAACAAATCAAGGCTCACGGCTCCTGCCATCTCCTTTAGTCTGACAAAGCGATCGGCGGCCTCCTTTCCGACACCTCCCCGCTTCTCCCAGCGCGACGCAGGAAAAAGGAAAGCGGTTTTGTGTGAGCGCTGGAGATGTGGAAGCATCTAAAAGTCCGGAAGATGGTCTCAACCCAGTTGCAGTCAAAGCACGTCTGTAATCTAGAGGCACAAGCTTAATTACACTGGTAAATTAAAGGCGTGTGTTCTTCCCAGCTTTGGGAGAACAGAAAGCATCTGGGCAAAACACACGGGCCAGTGGCTGACACGTATTTGCTTTGCAAGCGGTAAAATATCTCCAGCTTTCCAAAACAACCGCCTGTGTCACACTTACTATATGGAACAGCCTCCAAAGTGTGTAATTTGTGGTGAGATAAGGAGTAAAATGTTTCAGGCTTGTGCACTGGCGCTTTGAAAGCACACAGGCTGATTATTCACCCCACCGCTTGGTGCCAAGACCTCAGAATTACCACAATAACGGGCAGAACAGGTCCTGGGCAGCACCCTAAACTTAAGTAAAACTCTGCAAAAAGCTAAAAAAAATAGCAAAGTTGGACGACAGCCATAGAATTCAATATATTCCATAGGAGGCACTAAACATGGACAGATCTTCAGCCTCAAAATAAAACGAAAAAAAAGAAGAGTCTAAAGCAATACAGAGACAGGGAAGAGTTACTCCCCAGTTTCTCAAGACACACACAATAAAAACGTCAGGTAAATAAAAACTAGGAGAAGGGAACGCCTCTTCCCTGTGTTTTCGAAATAAACGCAATCACAGAATATTAGAGAGGCAAAGAATAAAACCAGCTCCCCAAAATGACGCAGTAAATTCAGAGTCAACAGCCTCGCTCACCTGCTGGCACTTCGAGGCGTGGGACTGACATAAAACCAGGGAACCACAATAAAAGGAAGATGTGTGTGTACACGTATAAAAAACACAATCCTAAAGCAGCTTAATGCCTTTAAAAACTTAACGTTTGACTCCCTCCATCCATCCTTCACATGTCAACGCACCTGTCATGCCTCAAAACGTGAGAGCAGTTATTAATTTTTTGTAGGTTTTTTTTTTTTTGACAGTTATTTCACTGTCATTTCAGAATCTCAAATGTAGCCACTCGTTAACAGTTTCCCGGCGGGGCTTCATCTCACAAAATCACTGCGTTTGGGAACCTTATTAAAGAGGAAGCAGCTCGCTTTGTTCGCCACGAGCCCATCTTTCGGCGAAGGGATTTTCAGGCTACACTCGGATTCGTGTCGGAAATCGGACGAGGTTTCAAACGCTCGCCCTGGCATGAGTTTCCACAGCAAGGCACCGAAAAGCAGCCTCACTGAGGTCTCCCCAGCCAGAAACCCACGAGCATCCCAGCTCTGCCGACCTCTACGTGAAGAGATCTCTCCTTCCTTCAGGTATTTTCAAGGAGCGCCCGACGCTACACCGGGAGCGGTTTTGGAAAGCGGCACGAAAATGGGAAAGGGTTTTAAGAGGCAGAACGACAGATTTTTATGGCAACACCCAACGGAGAGCTCCTCGCCCGGCTTCCCCCTCGGCGCACTCACCTCGCCCGAGTAGCTGTATTTTCCTTTCAGGATCTGCCGATACAAGCGGGTGCGGTTGTCGTCCTCGAAGGGCATCGTGCCGCTCAGGAGAATGTAGGAGATGACCCCCAGCGCCCACATGTCCACCGAGTTCGTGTAGGGTTTCCTGACCAGGATCTCGGGAGCGATGTACTCCGGGGTGCCGCACGTGGTTTTCATGAGGCAGTCGTCGCCTTTCTTGCGAGCGCTCGCCAGGCCGAAGTCCGTGATCATGATTTTGGAATCCGTGCCCGGGTGGTAGTAGAGCAGGTTCTCCGGTTTCAAGTCCCGGTGCGTGATACCCAGCGTGTGCAAGTACTTGACGCCGTCCAGCACCATCTGCAGCACGCGCGTGGCGTCCCTCTCGGTGAAGGAGCCTTTGGCGATGATCCGGTCGAAGAGCTCTCCTCCGGTGGCCAGCTCCATCACCATGTACACGCGGTCCTGGGTCTCGAACACCTCGATGAGCTGGATGATGTTGGTGTGCCGCACGCGGCGCAGCACGCTGAGCTCCGACTCGCACACCTCCCTCCCCTCCCGGTATTTGGTCTCGATCATCTTGATGGCGTAGGGCTGCTTGGTGGCTTTGTGCTCCACCCGGACGACGCGGCTGAAGCTCCCTCGCCCGATCAGGGCTTTGATGTCGTACTTGGCCGTCACTCTGGGGTCGAACTTGGCGCGGTATTTCGCCACTTTGTTCTTGCGGGGCTCGGGCTGGGCCACGTGGGCGGGCAGGGCGGTCCCCGCGTAGGGGCTGGCGTGACACGGAGGCGAGGGAGAGCCGGCTTTGATGGCAGCCCCGCCGTCATCTCGGATGAAATGCTTGTAGATGTCGCCGTGGCCCGTGTAAGGCTCGACTTTTTTCACCAGGTCCAGCTGCACGTCTTTGGGGGGCTCGGGAAGCACTTTGCTTGTCCCACAGCCCATCCCTGACTGGTGTTAATTTCCCGTCAAGGCATTTTCCCAGAGCGACCGCAGCCGGGGCAATTCCCACAGTTGAACCTTAGGAAAAAGAAGAAGCAAATAAACAAGCATGCAGGCAGCAGAGTTTCAAACTGGGGGCAAAAAAAACCCCATAAACGACTTCACAAATGAAGAATTGGGTGTTTTTACGGAACTACACTACAGAGAATCACAGATTTATTGAGGCTGGCAAAGCCCTCTGAGCTCATCAAGTCCAGTCTGTGACCCAACACCCCCACATGGGCCAGAGCAGGGCACTAAGTGTCACATCCAGCCTCTCCTTAAACCCTCCCAGGGACGGGGACTCCCCCATGCCCTGGGCAGAGCATCCCAGTGCCTGAGCACCCTCTCCGGGAGGAATTGTTTCCTGGTATCTAACCTAAATCTTCCCTGATGCAGTTTCAGGCTGTGTCCTCTCGTCCTGCTTCGCGGCTTTCAACACAAACTAGTGAAGATAGTGCCCACAAAACCACAGACGTCTGTGGAAATCACACAGGATCTCTTTTTATTGAGCACAGTTGGTTTAATGCTCACTGCTGAGCACTGAACCGTGAAGTCACGGAATGGCTGAGGCTGGAAGAGACGTCTGGAGGTCTTGTTCAGCCCCAACCAACTAACACAAATCAAATTAAGGAAAGAGCCAAGCGTTTTCCTTCCTTTTGTTTAACCTGCTTGACTCCCTACAAGAGCAGCCACTCCGAATGTCAGAGCTGCAACGCTTCTCACCAGGAACGCCACCAGGCATCTCAGCAACTCGTTCATATAACAACTACTTCTTTACGCTAAAGCCGTACCCTTTGTAAAAAGGCAGCCTTCATTTAAGCGGAGCAGCTTGCAGCTAGCAATCCCCTCCAAATCCTAAAAAGCCAAGGTGGGCTTTGACATTTTTTGGTTTGTCCACACAGGAGCTGGGCAGAGGGAGCGGGATTTCTCCCAGCTGTTCTGGACTAGAGTGTTTCACTCAGCACAAACTAGGAGACGGAGAAACCACCTGTTGGCGTTCCGGCAGTCAGCCAAGCACTTTTGAATTTCTATTCTTCGAGAAGGTGCCCGACGGGCGGCTACGGAAAAGCTGCCAGCCTTGAAACGTCATCGCAGGCCTTACCATCACCGAGAGTGTCTTCACTCATTCACCACCCCTCCACACAACCGCGCAGCACGAGCAGCAGGAAGGGAACCCCGGCTCATCTTCTATCAGGAGAATTATGTGGAGAGACAAGAAACGGTTTAGTGGGACGTCCGGGAGGAGTTTAGGCTCTACATTCAACCTGGAAAGAAAACAAGGCGTTAGTTAAAATTCCCTTTTAAAAATAGACAGCATCAAAGTAACTTTCCACTACAGCTAGTCCGGAATAACGCTTCCCATTGAGAGATTTTTCAGCGTTACTGTACCTGCAAACATATGAGGTTAACAGAGAAATGGAATGAGAGCAACCACAAGCAACATTATTACAGAGTAATTCCATACTGGGGTAAAAAGTCCCACCCAGAAATAAAACCAGCAAGAAGGCCTGAACACTGAACTTGAAAACAGCGTCTATAAATCCACGGAGAACCAGTACGTCACTGGTTTTTCCTCGTAAGGGTCTCAGGGAAGCCTACAGAACCCCAAGCTGCATGCCATGGTGAGGAACAGAACGTTTAACCCCATATGGACACAATCACCAAGAGTTTGAGAGAAGAAACTGAGGCGTCAGTGAAAACCACATGCTGGGCAGGTGCCAAACTCTCTGAGAGGGGACAGCGTGGTAAGAAGCAGCATGGGGGTCAGCTCTGCGGGGCAACACCTCAGCTCCCACCAGTTCGGAGCCACCTCTCCGGAAACATCCTGGCCCAGACAGTTTAACACCAAGGGCGTCCCTGTGAATAAAGTGTGTCTCAGCCACCCGATTAACCTGTTCCCATCAATTAAAGATCTCACGTCCTGAAGTTATTTAACTTTGGTTTTCCACGTGATGCCAGCAAGGGAATTTGAAGACACCAGCCCTTCACTGGGCTAAGCAAAACTCACGCATGGCAAACTTCAACTGGCACCCATGCCAACACAGCACTGCCCCGAGCACCCCACCTCCAGTTTTACTCATAAACCTCCAACGGGTCTCTCGTTGCTGCGACGTGACCCTGGTGTCACCGGCCGGCAGGGTGAGCCTTGGGGAGGGGTGTCCGAGGGGAAACCCGGGGCCAGAACCGCCCGAACCAACCGGGATTTCGAAAAACTCGGGTTTGTTTCTCATAACTCAACCCGAACTACGCCGGTTCCCCCCTGCTCTCCTCCCCAGGGAGGGGGGGCACAAGGGGCCGGCACCTCGTCCTTCGGGGGGCTCAGAGCTCCCTTCGCGGCCCGGCCCGCTCCCCCCACGCCCCTACCCGCGGCCCGGGGCTGAGGCTGAGCCAGGACCCGCGCCTCCTCGGGCCACCAACGCTCCAGGAGAGCGGAGGAGGGGTGGCCGGGACGGGCCGGAACTGTTCGGCCCGGCCCCTCCCGGCCCTCCCGGTCCCGCGGGCGGCGCGGCCGGTCCCGCACTCACCTGGGCCCGCTCCGGCCCACGGCTCGGCGCCGCCTCCTGACGTCATCACCGAGCGCCGGGGCCACCCGGAGGTGGGGGGGCGGGGACAAGGTGCCCGGCGATTGGCGGAGAGGGAAGGAGGGGGCGGGGAAGGGGGCGCCCTGTGCCTCCGCCCCGCGCTCCAGCGCCCCCTGGCGGTGGCCTCCGGGAACAGCCGCCGGGCGCCCCCTCCGCTCAGGGAATCCCAGAATGTTGGGGGTTGGAAGGGAGCTCTAGGGATCACCCAGTGCAACCCCCTGCCAGAGCAGGGTCACCCAGGGCAGCCACACAGGAACGCGTCCAGGCGGGGTTTGAAAGTCTCCAGAGCAGGAGACTCCACACCCTCTCTGGGCAGCCTGGGCCAGGGCTCCGGCACCCGCACAGCAAAGAAGTTTCTCCTCAGGTTGGGGTGGAACTTCCCATGTTCTAACTTAAACCCAGTATTCCTTGTTCTGTTACTGGGCACCACTGAGAAGAGATTGTCCCCTTCCCCTTGACCCCCACCCCTCAGGTATTTCTCTACGTCAATAAGGTCCCCTCTCAGCCGTCTCCTTTCAAGGCTGAACAGCCCCAGGTCTCTCAGTCTCTCTTCACAGCAGAGATGTTCAGTCCCTTGATCACCCTCGTAGCTCTCCCTCGGACTCTCTCCAGTAGGTCCCCTCCCTCTGGAACTGAGGAGCCCCAAACTGGACACAGGATTGCAGGGGTGGTCTCCCCAGGGCAGAGCAGAGGGGCAGGAGAACTTCCCTAGCCCTGCTGGACACACTGGCTGCACCGAAACCCCCCAACAGACCCCTGGATCCTCTCACCCCCCAGGCCCCCTCAGCTCTGTGCATCCCAGAAGTGCCAGGATCCCCCTCTTAGCCCAAGAAGCCCCCGGAGCCCCCTCACCTCACAGGGCCTGAGACCCCCCCTCAGTCCCACAGGCTCCTCCTCAACCCCACAGGTGCCCAGATGCCCCCACAGGTCCCTCTTCAGCCCCGCAGGGCCCTGGGACCCCTGCACAGCCCCATGGATTCCAGAGCCCCCACTTGTCCCCACAGGGCTCAAGACTCCCCTGAGCCCCCCAGGCTGAGCAGGAGACCCTCCAACAGTGTTCCCACTCCCCAGGGTGACTCGTTGCCCGAGGAAGGCCGATTCCTCGCCTCCTTTTCGGAGCCAAACCCAACCCAAACGCGTCCTCGGCAGCGCCTGGGAGAGCTGCTCCCACAGAGCAGCGCCGAGGGCTCCCTGCTGGGCTGTAGGGCTCTGGGAAAACATTCCCTTTGCAAGAAAACCGCCCGGAAGCCTCATCCCCTTTCCTTGGCAGGGAAAACCCGGTCCCCAAGGGTTAGCTCTTGTGCACAACAGAATAACGAGGCACATTCCTTTCTCCTTTCTTTTCCCCAAGTGCCACAAACCCCCGCAAAGCTTCCTTGGTAACTGCTGGTGGACTTTCCTCCCCTTTCGACATCCTTGTTCAGCATTTCAGCCCTGGATGACCTGAAAGCGGTGGGACAAGTGACAGACCGACACCTTTGCGGAGCTGCCAACGGCGCTTCTTTCTGCAGGGGAGACACAAACACGACGCTTGTTTTCCAGCCTGGCTGTCACGTCATTCCTGACACGGTTTTGGGCTATTTTCACACTCCTACCATGCTTTTAAAAATAGCTCATTTTATTTTCTTGCTCCTGGGCTCTCTGGCTGTTTAAAATGCTCCGTAATAAAAGTTACACCTGCTGATGCATCCTGTTGTCATCGGCTTCTTCCCCATTAATTTCAGATAAGGTCTGCAAACGTGGACGGGTCTGAGAAAGGGCTGGTTGGGCTCTGCTCAGTGGATCTGGGGAGCTGGACAGATTCCTTCAAGGGGAATTAACCTTTTCTTATCGTCCCCCACGTTGCTGGTACATTTTCAGCCCTATACCCCTCCTCATTTTCTTTCTGGGGATGATACCACAGCTGCTCATCCCCCTGCCCCTTCCCTGGGAGCTGGCTTAGTCTGCGCCCAATATGTAAAAAACCCCAGGTGTTCTTCCCTCAGGGTTTTGCATCTTCCATTAGTCGCTTTCCTCACAGCTTTGTTTCCTGGCCAGCTCGTGAGAAGATCAAATGGGGCAGCTAGATGATCTTTCGACGTCCCTTCCAACTGCTTATGTTCTGTGGTTCTGTGGTTCTGTGGTTCTGTGAGCTCCGGGTCCATCACCACTGCTAATTGTCAGGACGAACCCGTCTGAGAGCCAATACGTATCAAACTCTTGGGCCCAAACCATGGGCTTCTGAGAAATTCAATCCGAGCGGCTCTTTCTTGTATTATTTATGCCGCGGTAGTGCTCCAAGTCTCAGTGAAGCCAAGTGGACGTCATACCAGGCATCGTCTTGATGCTGATGGATCCGCCCTGCTGGCTACCCAGGGACGAGGCTGGGAAGAACCCACAGCTGGCTACAGAAGGTCCAGCAAGGAGAAACCTCTGATGCAGCTCAAAAGCAGGCAGGGATCTCACAGAACCCTCCTCTTGTCTGTGTGATCTTCTACCTGCCAGTTTAGACTTCCGATTTCAGTTACGGGGGTCATAGGATCACAGAATCCTAGAATGCTGGGTTTGGAAGGAAGCTCCAGAGCTCATCCAGTGCAACCCCCTGCCAGAGCAGGGTCACCCAGGGCAGCCACACAGGAACGCGTCCAGGCGGGGTTTGAAAGTCTCCAGAGCAGGAGACTCCACACCCTCTCTGGGCAGCCTGGGCCAGGGCTCCAGCACCCTC
Source organism: Trogon surrucura (assembly GCA_020746105.1). NCBI lineage: Eukaryota > Metazoa > Chordata > Aves > Trogoniformes > Trogonidae > Trogon > Trogon surrucura. The sequence goes on from CM036629.1 coordinate 8,119,052, forward strand.
ACAGCAAAGAAGTTTCTCCTCAGGTTGGGGTGGAACTTCCCATGTTCTAACTTAAACCCATCATTCCTTGTTCTGTTGCTGGGCACCACTGAGAAGAGATTGTCCCCTTCCCCTTGACCCCCACCCCTCAGATATTTCTCTACATCAATCAGGTCCCCTCTCAGCCGTCTCCTTTCCAGGCTGAACAGCCCCAGGTCTCTCAGTCTCTCTTCACAGCAGAGATGTTCAGTCCCTTCATCACCCTCGTAGCTCTCCCTCGGACTCTCTCCAGTAGGTCCCTGTCTCTCTGGAACTGGGAAGCCCCAAACTGGACACAGGATTGCAGGGGTGGTCTCCCCAGGGCAGAGCAGAGGGGCAGGAGAACATCCCTAGCCCTGCCCCCCAGGATCCCACTGGCCCTCTTGGCCACAGGGGCACATTGCTGTCCCAGGGACAACTCACTGCCCACTGGGACTCCAAGGTCCAGCCCCAGTTGGCCTCTGGATCCCATTCCTCGGTCTCGAGCCGTTTCTCCAGCAAGAAACACTTCATAACCAGGGTGAGCGCTTTGCTGCTGGAGGCAGGGATCTCTCCGGTCTGCAGAAGCAAGAGGTGACCCCGCAGCCTCGCTGCTCCCTCCTGGGAACCACCATCCCCCTGTAAGGATGGGTTCCCCTTAGGGTTTGGCATCTCCCATCAGCGGCTTCCTCACAGCTTCTCCCCTGGAAGCTGCTAAAGGCAGGCTGGGACCACGGGCAACCAGAGAGGTGGGGAATCCTCCCTCCTTGGAGATGGAGACAGCCTTGAGCAACCTCCACCTCTGGGGTAAACCCTGCTTGGAACAGGAGCTCGGAAAATCAACACCCAGAGCTCCTTTTCTATCCCACTGCCGCCTGCAGTGCTGCCGTCTGAACCCGGAGTCTCTCTGGGGCGCAACGAGCTGTAACTTCCTATGGCTTGCTGGAGCCACAAGGCTCGCGCTTTAGTTTGGTCTTTGCTTTGGAACACCATTTTTGCCATTTTCTGCTTGGTACCCAGTCCAGGTACATCCTCCTGGGGTCAACGAAGTGTGAAGAGGTGGCAGTGAAGTCTGCAGACCAAAGGAACCGTGGCTTGTCCTGACCTACGTCGCGTCTCTTGACTCAGTGTTGGTCTGTGGGCGCTGGCTCGCTCCGGGGGAGCCGTTCGCCCCCACGCCAGGACCTCTTGGGCTGGAGGTGCACAACCTCGGTGCTGGATGCCGCACCTCGGGAGATCTCTGCCCTGTTCTCATTTCAGACTTATGGGCCAACAGTGTTTCTAATGCCCACTTGACATTCCAAAAGCTTCACTTCTTTTCTGCTGGTGCTGCCCACCTTAGCCCTAGGAAAGCTGCTGAGCAGCCCCAACACGCCCTCCCGAGGGTTGCAGCTGCAGCTGCGGTTATTGGCCCTTTGGAAGAGCTGGATGTGGGAGTCCTGGCAGAGATCCAAGCCAGCGCTGCTCCCCTGCTCCCAGTACCTGCAGTACTTGGTTTACAGCAAGCTGAGATACACCCCAGTGCTGCGTTCAGCCATGTAGACATACCCAGGGGTCAAAAATCACGGTCCACCAGCGAGTCGGGAGGGTGGTCTCTCCCCAGCCCTGCTGAGATCTCCTTAGGTCTGTGGGGGACACGATCACTCCCGGCTCCTGGAGGGGTTCAGCCGGGACAGGGAGGGAACAGAGGAACACGGTTCGTTACCCAAAAGAGACTTAAAGAGCTGGTCTCTGTGTGGCAGCGAGAAGCCTGATGGCGGTGGGTGATTTTCTGTTAATGCGCCGAGGGAGGGCAAGAGCCCCTGGAGCTAGAGAACGAAGTCAACTCAGAGTCCGGCCAGCTTGGACCGGTCACAGATGATCGTGGTCAGTGTTTCAGAGAGCGTTTCTCAGTATCGAGGAATTGGCTGGTGCAGTTCCGAAGAAGCCTTCTGGCAGGCACAGGCTTGGAAAAACGGGTCTGGTTTGACATCGGAGTTTTCCCTGTGCATGGAGGCGCCCTGTGACGGGTACAGCATCTCCAGCAGCTCAGGAGGTGTTTCTCACAGCATTATTTCCCTCTCCCAGAAAGGTGCCGTGCTTTCAAAAGTGCTTTAAGGTTTAAGGTAACTCCCTTTGCTCTCCTCTTTGGTGTTTGGCCACACAGAGGACTAACATGTCGGGCATGTGTGAGAGGAGGCTGCTGGGAGAAGCGGGGGTTGTTTTTACATTAATAAGGTGAAGTTTGCGTAGTGAGTTGCAGCAGGTAATGATGTGTATCTTCTCTTGTTGGTACCTGCCTCAGCTTAGCTGGGAGCGTTGGTGAGAGCAGAGATGTCATGATGGGTTTAGAGACTGTGCCTCGGGTACTGGATCCAGTGTGGTGTCCACCGTTCAGAAAAACTTAGAGAGTCTGGAAGGTGTCAAGGAAGGAGTTGTTGGGACACCCGTCTGAAAGGGCTAATTCTGAGGACGAGGTCGGAGGAGGTGGGTGCAGTAGGCGCGGAGGTGTTCTGATTACAGTCTGCAGGCATCCATGGGGTGAGGGAACTTCAGAAAACTGTGCCTTTTTAATCTTAACCTGCCTTTGCTTGTGGGTTAAACAGCTAGAGCTGAGGTCAGGCAAATTTGGAGCTGGTTTTTACCAGTGAGGTGGGTCCCCACAGAGCGAGGGTTTGCCTGCCTCTCCACATCACCAGCTCTACTGGGTCCTCCCCTTCGGCAGGCCCCGCTGTCAGAGCAGAGAGCACGTGGTGTGGTTCTGGGGTCAGACGTGGACTGGAAAGTGGCAGGTGCCAGGAGGCTTGAAATGGGTGGTTCTTGCGAAGTCTGCGCGCTGCACAGCTCGCATAGAGTGACGGCACCGTGTTCGGGAGAGCCCGGGAGCAAGGGCAGCAGTTCCTAATCACACCCTTTCTTCCTGGAGATGAGCAAGATCCTCTCCTTTCACTGCTGCAAAGCATTTAAAGCTCTGGTGAGATAATCCTTGCTAAGACCGTACCCTGCGCAGGGGATCCGCATGGCTAATCTCTCCAATGGGAGCGCTGGCCTTGCCCCTGTTGGTCCCTGACCTGCAGAAATCTCTCGTTCTGCCAGCGTTGCCAGGGTTCAGTCTTTATCAAGCCGGGCCTGAAAGAGGTGGCTCTGCCTGGGCACGTTGCACTCTGCTGCCCTTTCAATTGCGTCTGTGGGCAAGCGAGTGCTTTGGAACGTGGTTTGTGTGGGCACTGCTGTGTTTGCTCAGCCTCTGACCCGGTTTCAAGGCTGGTTTTAGCATCCGGGGTTTCAGTGTCCAGGTTAGTTCCACAGTTAATTATTAGTTGCTGCGTGTGGAGACCGAATGTGTGTGGCACTGGCGCTTCTGAAGCATGAGGCGGGGGAACCTGGTATGCTCCTGTGGAGGGAGCAGCCTGAGCGAGGGGTCTGTTTCACCCGGCCGCCCCTTCCTCCTCCCGGCTCTGCAGCAGCGAGTGGATGCAAGCGCTGCGAGGTGCCAGATTCCCATGGCTGAATTCCCACCGAGCTGTCTAAAGGCAGAAGGGGCTGTTGTGTCTGGCCTCGGAGAGGGAGGGCTCTGCTCTCCTTAGTGCATGACACTGCCCGTCCCACACCCGTGCCCTGGTCTGTAGGTCACTGGAGGTGTCGAACATGATTGCCCAGTCTTCAAAAAGGGCAAGAAGGAGGACCTGGGTAACTACAGACCGGTCAGCCTCACCTCCATCCCTGGGAAAGTGATGGAACGACTTATCCTTGGTGCCATCTCAAGGCATATCAAGGATAAGAGGGTCATTAGAGACGGTCAACATGGCTTCACCAAGGGGAAGTCGTGCTTGACTAACCTCATAGCCTTTTACGAGGATATAACAAGGTGGATAGATGATGGCAGAGCGGTGGATGTGGTCTACCTTGACTTCAGTAAAGCATTTGACACAGTCTCCCACAGCATCCTGGCTGCTAAACTGAGGAAGTGTGGTCTAGACTCTCGGGTAGTGAGGTGGACTGTGAACTGGCTAAGGGGAAGAAGCCAATGAGTCGTGGTCAATGGGGCGGAGTCTGGTTGGAGGCCTGTATCCAGTGGAGTCCCTCAAGGGTCGGTACTGGGACCAGTATTATTCAATATATTCATCGATGACTTGGATGAGGGACTAGAGAGTACTATCAGCAAGTTTGCTGATGACACCAAGCTGGGAGGAGTGGCTGACACGCCAGAAAGCTGTGCTGCCATCCAGCGAGACCTGGACAGGCTGGAGAGTTGGGCGGGGAAAAATTTAATGAAATATAGCAAGGGTAAGTGCAGAGTCTTGCATCTGGGTAGGGACAACCCCAGGTTCCAGTATAAGTTGGGGAATGACTTATTAGAGAGTAGTGTAGGGGAAAGGGACCTGGGAGTCTTGGTGGACAGCAGGATGACCATGAGCCAGCAGTGTGCCCTTGTGGCCAGAAAGGCCAATGGCATCCTGGGGTGTATTAGAAGTGTGGGTGGTTAGTAGGTCGAGAGAGGTTCTCCTTCCCCTCTACTCTGCCCTGGTGAGACCCCATCTGGAATACTGTGTCCAGTTCTGGGCCCCTCAGTTCAAGAGAGACAGGGAACTGCTGGAGAGAGTCCAGCACAGAGCAACTAGGATGATTAAGGGAGTGGAGCATCTCCCTTATGAGAAAAGACTGAGGGAGCTGGGGCTCTTTAGTTCGGAGAAGAGGAGACTGAGGGGTGACCTCATTAATGTTTACAAATATATCAAGGGTGAGTGTCACGAGGATGGAGCCAGGCTCTTCTCGGTGACAACCACTGATAGGACAAGGGGTAATGGGCTGAAACTGGAACATAAGAGGTTCCGCTTAAACTCGAGAAGAAACTTCTTCTCAGTGAGGGTGACGGAGCACTGGAACAGGCTGCCCAGGGAGGTTGTGGAGTCTCCTTCTCTGGAGACATTCAAGACCCGCCTGGACACGTTCCTGTGTGGCATTATCGAGGCGTTCCTGCTCTGGCAGGGGGATTGGACTGGATGATCTTTCGAGGTCCCTTCCAATCCCTAACATTCTGTGATTCTGTGATTCTGTGATGGAGAAATGGAAGTGGCTGGCAGCATCTCTGGCATCCCCCGGCACTCCGTGGGGGATCACGGCAAGGCCAGGGCGATTCAGGAAAGCACGGAGCTTCCTGCCACAGCAGGACACGGGAAGGCTGCGGCGATCCTCAGCTGCCGTCAATCAGAAAAGCGGTGAAGTGGGAAATCTGGGTTTCCTCTGCCTGTGCCTCGACGGCCGCACCAGACCAGAGCTCAAGGTTGTCCCGGCAAGGCTCAGCAGAGGTCGCAGGCGGGGAGGATGTTCAATTAAAGCTGCTTAAAAAAAGAAATCCAACTTTCCATATGCCTCTCCGGGGGAAAAAAATATAAGCCCCAAAGCCGAGCACAGACGGGGTGCCAGGCCAGGGCCCCCACAGCAGAGGTGACTCCGGCTCAGCGTGAGCCCGATCCGCAGGGATTGAGGCTGCCTTTTGGCCTTTCCTTACAGAAAGTTGGACATTTGTCTCGGGCAGAAATCCCCACGCGAGCTCGGTCGGCGTCCTCTGGGCTACGCACGGTTCCCGCTGCTCCCCAGCACGCCGGCAACGCTGTAGGTGGCTCGTCCCGGTGACCTCTCCTCCATGGGGACACCAGGCTGGGACGGTGGCATCAGACACTGTGGAAAGGCAAGGAGCCACCTGCCACCTCCACTGGAGTCCCCGGTACCGCTCCAGCCCATCCTGTTGGAGAAACCCAAGCGTGTTCCCATGGATAAGGAGTCATTCCCCTGGCTGGCACTCTCACCAGGAGGAATTTCCCTGGGCAAAGGAAGGGAGGATTGAAACCTTCGCGTGACGGAGGCAGCGTGGCTGAGAAGTTGGCCCTCATGTTGCTGTGCCACGTGTGCCATCCCACTCACACGGCTGCCCAGAATAGTGTCACCATCTGGTTCCAGCTGCCCCGAGGATGCGGGGACCTCCCTGGCCGCTGCCACGATTACAAAAAAAGTGAATTCAAGCATCAACTCAACCTAACTTGGCCTTCCTTTATCCCTTTTTTTTTTTTTTTTTTAATAATTCAGGTTTGTCTCTTGGAAAAGAGAGAGGGAGATAATGTCTGCAGAGCATTTAATCTTCTGCCCAAAGAATAGCAGAGAGCAAATTAGGATCTACTCCAATTAATTTGCCTTGATGGGCAAAATCTGGAGAGCGGCCATATCTGGGAATTAAGAACAAAAGCGGGCAGTGTAAAGTAGGTCACCGGAGTTTCATAACCCGAGCGATGGGTTTTCACAGCACGTCGGGTGCTCGGGGGCACCCACAGCCACTGGTCCCTGTCCTCCCTGTCCGGTGACTGTGGGTTTCACTCCAGGCTGAGCAGATCCCGGGAAGCAGCTCTTCAGTTTTGGGGGCAGAAGTGAAGACGTTGTCCCTTCCCACAGCAGGACATGGCCACCGGACTGTCCTGAGACCTTGAACCCAATGTGTCACCAAGCGGTGGCAAGCCACAGGCCTGTCGTAACCCAGCATCCCAAAATCCCCATCCTGGCATCTCCAGAGCTGTCAGTGCCTGCGTTGCTCTGGTGTCACGTATGGGCACGCCTTCAAGCTGTGGGACAGGTGTGCTGGCACAGCCAAGGGCCATGAGAGGTGACAAGGGGACACCTGCCAGCTGCAGGACACGCGTGGTGGCACAGCCAAGGGTGCAGTGACGTCTTGGGAGAGCCCCACCGCGATGACTCTCCAGCTCTCCCACCGCCTCCCACCACCCCGGGGAGGTGCCAGCGAGGCGACGGGCGCCGCGCGGTGCGTGCCCGGCGTTGATCCTCTTAGCCAAGCCGCGGGGATCCGGCGCTAATTCACCCTTAAACACAGGATTGTCAGGAACTGGGAGGGAAAGAACCGGCGGATTATCCCCCCGGCGCCGGCGTTAGACACGGGGAGCGGCAGCTCCCTGATGAGGAGAGCCACGATGGCGTTTTGCCCCCGTGTCCCATGGGGGACTCGTTTGAGGTTTTAATGTCCCTTTAGGTGGCGGGTGGGAGGACACGGCTGTTCCCTGGAGAGCGGGGAGGTCACCTCGCCAACCCACATAGAGGGGAAGCAGTTCGCCACGATGGTTTTTAGTAAGCTAGGACAAAAGAAACCTGAAGTTTAACTGAGTTAAACCCCCAGTGTGTCATCTTGGTTTAACTTCAACGAGTCCCACTTGGACCTGAATGAGAGTTTCAGTTCCCTTCTTTTTTCACCTATAGTGTCTCGGCTAAAAAAACCCTCTTCCCTACAAATCTCAAGTCCTTTCTTGACCATTAGTAGGAATGAATATAGCAGAACTAAAACAAAAGGGAGAGAAAAGAGGATTTCTTTCAGAAAATCATCGAGAGTTGTGCACCAGAGGACAACCTGTTGGCTGCTGTAAAGAAAAACCAAGAAATACACCCACCGTGTTTTCCTAAGATGCCCTTGAAAATAAAGAAACTGCAGAAACTGTTTGACCCATCTCTAAAGGGAACATCCTTCATGCCCTGCCCTGCAAAACCACCCCCGGGGAAGAGTAGGGTGGTGGGAGTCCCTGGTACAGCCCTCCCCGAGGCTGGGACAGAGCCCCAGAGCCCCCTGCTGACCCTCCCTGGGGGCTGCTCCAATCCCCGGAGCAAACCCGGAGCTTGGGAAGGGCACTGGGGGCATCCCACGGCAAAGAGACAGGAGAAATGTAAAAGCATCTTTTAATATAAATATAAATCCATCTGAAGGGCTGCGGGAAGGGACCGTGCCCCACGAGGGATGCCCAGAGAGGGGGGAAGGTGGGCTCGTCGGGGACCACCGGTGCCGGGGAAGGGGGGGACCACCCCGGGGCGTCACCCGGGGTGAGCGGGGCTAGAGCTGCGCCACCAGCAGCGGCAGGGTCAGCAGGGCCAGGAGCCGGGGGCGCGGGGTGGTGGCCGAGCCCCGCAGCGTGGCTTGGTTGGTCTCGGCGTCCTGGGGGCTGCGGGCGCTGGCCAGGCGTCCCCGGGCACTGCAGAGCTCCTGCAGGTTCCCCTGGAACTGGATCTTGCGGGATTCCTGGCGCAGCGATTCCCAGATGGCGGCCGCTTCCTCGGGGCAGCTCGAGAGGACGTCGCTGGCACAGGCGTGGAAATCGTCCCAGGACCTGACGGGGGACGACAGGGCGGGTGGGAGTTGTTAGCGAGGGCAGAGGGTCACCCCGATGGCCTGGCGGGTCCCCCAGGGGGATGGGGACACTCACTTGCAGATGGTGTCGAGCTCCTGCGCCTCCTCGCCGCCCTCCTCCCGCTGCTGCCGCACGCTCTGCGCCATGCTGTCCCCCAGGCTGATGAGGCAGCCGGCGAAGCCCTTGTAGATGGTGTCACACTTCCCCGCCATGCTCACCGGCTCCTGGCTCGTGCCTGCCGGGGACAAGAGACACAGAGATGAAGCCCCAGCAATGGCTCAGGGGCTGGGTGGGCTCTGAAACATGGCCAGTGGCTGCCACCCCCGGATCCCTGGCCACCTCTCCCCAGGTGCTCGAGGGGAAACTTCACACCCAACCCGGGAGCCCCGACGTCGCTCGATGTGACGACCCCGCAAGTGCCGCTGCCATTAGCCACGGCGGAAGAGCGGCGTGCCGGCCGCTTCGCCTCCAGCCTCCCGGGCTCTCCCTGGAGCCATCTGTCCCGGCTTTTATCCCCTAACAGCAAAGATTAATTTGTGACTACAACAGGGAAAAAAAAAAACAACCACAAAACCCAAACCAAACAATAGCAAAGGCTCAGCAAGCTGGAGTCCCTGCTGCCTGGAAAAGGAGAGAAGGGGAAAGGAAAAGTGGGAAGGTGGTGGGGGAAAGAGAAAGGGAAGCAGGGGAAGGGGAGAGAGAAGAGGAAAGAGAAAGAGGAATGGGAAAAGGAAAGGGGGAAAGGGAAAAGAGAAGGGGAAAGGGAAAAAGAGGAAGGGGAAAGGGGGAAAAGGGGAAAAAAGAGGAAGGGAAAGGGGAAGAGGAAAGGGAAGAGGGAAAAAGGAAAGGGAAAGGAAAGAGGAAAGAGGAAGGAAAAGGGGAAGGAAAAGGAAAAATATAAAAGGAAGAGGACAAGTGCAGCTCGGTCTGCTTCACTCCGAGAAGCCCCAGTGCCCTGCTCTGCTTTGCAAAAGGATGAAGCCCCAGGACCGGCTGAAGCCCGGTGCCAGCCAGGGGACAAGGGGTGTCGGATGTGTTGGGAACAACCATGGGTGCATCCACGGCTGAGGGGAAGCCCAAAACAAGCAGCCAGGTCACAGGGAAACGCTGCGCGGTGCTTGGCTCTGCCCCAGGGGTCCCGCAGGACCAGGCAGATGCAGGTTCCCTGGGCGAAGCGAGGGGAGGTTCAGATCTGTCGGAAGCGCCATGGGCCTCAGAGGTCTCTAAGCTGAGGATGGCATGAGGGCAATCCCCCGCAGCAAGGTGACCCCAGAAGCAGCCAAAAGTTGCCCAGTGGCTGCAGGGGCACCAGGATGTCTCCGGGGAGCTGCACACCGTGTCGCTGGCATCCAATGCCTGTGCCCCTGCAACAAGGTCCTGAGCAAAGCGTCTGTGGCCAAGGCTAAGCCCGGGGTGAGCCTGAAACCTCCACCCGACAGAGAGCAAGGAGGGCATTTGCAATGGGAAACCCCCCCAGCACATCATTGAGGAAAGCCTTGGATTGATGCCGGCCACGTGGGCCACAAATATCACAAATATCGACGGAGAAAGTTGCTCCTCTTCTAACCCAGCCAGCCAACAAGCACATCTCCCACCAGCACAGGGACACGCTGGCTGGTCCCCAGCACAGGGTAGGTTTTGATCTCCTGCGCTCCTCTAACGCTCTCCCCTTTGTCCAGCTCCCTCGGCACAAGGCAGGCAAGCAAGGAGAAAACCACGAGGGCAGATCATCCCTGCTGTCCCTGCCGCCAATCCAAACGGGAAAAAACCTGCCCTGGGCTCCATCAGGGGAGAGAACCCCGAGGGAACCACACAGGGGGAGTTTCCCAGGGTGCTGCAGAGCATCGCTGCCTCCCAAGGGAGCACTGACACAGTCATCTTGGTTTGAGTCTGAATCATCCACCCTCCGAACCCCAAAATCATGCAGGGCTTGGCGGTCTCTGTCCTCCACCCTCCGAGCAGCGTCGGACCAGGCGAGCGCCCCGCATCCCTCTCTCCAGGGCAGGGATGCTGCCGGGTCCCGCGTCCCTCTCTCCAGGGCAGAGATGCTGCCGGGTCCCGCTGCACCCGGAGCCGGAGGGAGACCCCTCTGGGCTCCAAGCGGAGTGGGAGAGCCTGGAAGGGGGCGAGGATGTGCCGGACCCCCCCAACCCAGCGGGCAGGAATCGGGGGGACCCAGCAGGAGCGGAGGGGGGTTTGTTGGGGAGGGCTGGAGAGCCTGACCCCGGGGACTGTCCCTGCCTGAGCGGAGAGTGCAGCGAAGCCCCTTTTCGTTCTCCGCGGGACGAGGGGGAAGGAGGATCGCCGAGCAACCGGGCACCCCGCTCCGCCCCGCCAGCCTCCCGCCCCGGCCCCGGCTGGGCATGTCCCATGGGCAGCCAGCGGCACGGCTGCCGGAGCCGGCGGCACTCACCGAGGTGCAGGAGCAGCGGGCACACGACCCCCAGCAGCCGCCAGCAGCCGCAGCCCATCCTGCGGGACCCGCCGCCGCCGCCCCGTGCTCCGCGATCCGCAGCCGGAGCCGGCACCGCCGGCCACGCCCCCTCCGCCATAGGCCACGCCCCCGGACCAGGCCACGCCCCCCGGTTTTTAGGGGGAGCAGCCCTGGGCTGGAGCGCAGAGCCCGGGAGGGGTTTGGGTCTCCGGGTGCAGCCATCAGCGGGTGGCTTGGGTGAGACGGGACCTTTAAGATCATCTCTGCTCCCCTGGGCAGGGACACCTCCCGCCAGCCCAGGTTGCTCCAAGCCCCGTCCCACCTGGCCTGGAACACTCCCAGGGATGGGGCGTCCCCAGCTCCTCTGGGCAACCTGTGCCAGGGTCTCACCAGCCTCACAGAAAATAATCTCTTCCTAGTATGTAAATCTCCCCTCTTTCAGAATGAAACTTACCTCTCCACCTATCACTGCACCCCCTGATAAACGGTCCCTTCCATTCTTTCCTGTATCAGAGAACGTTCAGGGTTGGAAGGGAGCTCCAGGGATCACCCAGTGCAACCCCCTACCAGAGCAGGGTCACCCAGGGCAGCCACACAGGAACGCGTCCAGGCGGGGTTTGAAAGTCTCCAGAGCAGGAGACTCCACACCCTCTCTGGGCAGCCTGGGCCAGGGCTCCGGCACCCGCACAGCAAAGAAATATTTCCTTATCTTTACCTTGAATCTCGTTTTCCAGTTTGTAGCCACTGGCCCTTGTACTGTCACTGGATACCACTGGCAAGAGTCCGGCCCCATCCTCCTGACACCCACCCTTTAGATATTTGTAAGCATTGATGAGATTCCCCCTCAGCCTCCTCCAGCCTAGAGTTCTCTCAGCCTTTCCTTGTATGTGAGATTCTCCAAGTCCCCTCAGCATCTCAGTGGCCCTGCCCTGGGCTCAGCCCAGCCCCTTCAGGCACTGGTAGGACACTATAAGGTCTCCCCAGAGCCTTCTCCAGGCTGAACAGCCCCAACTCTCTCAGCCTGTCCTTGCAGCAGAGCTGTTCCAGCCCCCTGAGCATCTTTGTGGCCTCCCCTTGGTCCATGTCTTTCCTGTACCAAGGACCCCCGAGCTGGACACAGAACTGCAGGTGGGGTCTCACCAGTGGAGCAGAATCATCTCCTTCACCCTGCTGGCCACGGTGCTCTGGCTGCAGCCAGGACACAACTGGCTTTCTGGGCTGCGAGCGCATCTTGCTGGCTCGTGTCCCTTTTGTCCTTCTCCTGAGGGCTGCGCTCCATTCAATCCTCGCTTGCCCTGCGGTTGTGTTTGGGATTGCTCCAACCCAGGTGCAGGACCTTGCACTCGGCCATGGTGAACTGCACAAAGTTCACAGGGACTCGCCTCCCAGCCCGTCCACATCACTCTGGACAAACATTCCTTCCCTCCAGTTGTGTCAACTGCACCCCACAGCTCAGTGGCACCAGCAAACATGCTGAGGGTGCCCTCGATCGTCCCATCAGGATGTCTCATGTGCTCCAGGAGTGGTTCCAAAGACCACAGCCTTCCCTCTACAGCACAACAGAAGCAGGTCCTCGCTTGCTTTTTCTTTTTTTCCTCGAAAAGTTGTTTATTGAATTGTTCTTAATGTTATTTTCAAAAAAAAAAAAAAGTTTTTCCAAAATTTAGATAAAAAGAAAAAAAAAACAAAAACCAACCCTGGTGTAAAATCAAAACTTAAATGTCTGAACCATGGACATGCTCCGACACGCAACAGAGCCGGCGGCCCCCCCAGGGCTCATGCAGCTCTGCTGCTGCCTCGCCACCTCGGGTCACTCGGGAGGGTGGGGTGGGCACCCCGCAGCAGAGGTAGCGCCAATCTGGAGTTAACGAAACCCCAGTCCTGCTCCGCCAACATCCTCCCAGCAACTCACCCCACCAGCAAGGAGGAGCTGGAGTCCTTGACTAAGAGTTTCTGGGTGACGAGGAGCACATGTCCCTGGCAGACCCCTCACCCAGGGCTCAGAGTGGACCTCCCTTTCTCCTCTGCCAGAGGCAGCAGGATCCAAACTAAAGGGGAAAATAAAAAAAAAATATTTCCGCCAGCTTCTGCTGAATGCAACTCGCACTGCGCCAGCCAGGCCTCGGGGACGGATGGGCAGGTGGAAAGGAGGCTTAACTCTCTCAAAAAGAGGCTATTTAGGAAAAAAAAAAAAAAAACAAACCCGAGTGAGCATTCAAGTGACTATTTGGGACTATACACAGATGGCGTTTGCCTTAGAGACATCACACACACGTCGATAGATTTTCCTGGCAAAGAGCTCTGAAGCCATAGGTGGTTAGTAACTACTGGATCTGCTGGGTGGGCTTCCACGGAGCAGCCCACAAGGCAGGCCAAGTCCTCCTAGGTCATGCCGGGGGTGACCAAGCCCTGGAGCATGATCATGAGGCGACGGGCAGGCTTGCCCAGCGTGTTGTGAGGTTCCACCTGGAGGAACTGGAAGAGCTTCTGTCGCACCTGGTTCATGACTGACCCCATGTGGTCGCGGGTGATGGGGTCACTGTGGTCCAGGTGCATCACCGCTTCCTCCAAGTAACTGTAGGAGAGAGACCGGGGTTAGAACCAAACCCGATTCAGCTCGGCGAGGCGCTGGAGACGCACGATTCTGCTCCCCCTCCCACCCACCTGAACCCATGAGCCGCCAGAAAACGTTACTGACTCACAGCGGAGTCCACCTATCCCTTCCTCGACACGTAAGAGCAACCTACAGCTTCCAGCAGTCACCCCGAACCAAGCCCGAACCAACAGAGGCACAACGGCAAGCGAGAACCCCCGGCAGAGCCGGAGGTGGCACTTGGCCACAGGCCACGGCTCTGTAGATATTTTCTTTGATGCCTTTTTAGCAGCAGCAGAATTAGTCACTTATTAAGAGAGTGAAAATCCCCACCAGCGAGGTTTGTCTCACGTAGGGACATATTTAAGGGCTTCTTCTAATACATCTATCGAGGGAGGGGTGTGGGAAGTGCAAGAATTTTACCAATAAGCCACCCTCAAGTTTAGATGAGCCATCAACTTTCGAACTGCAGCCCAAGAGCAAAGCAACGTGGTCGCTGCTATAAGGTTTTCACTAACACACCAGCCTGAACTTAACAGCAGCAACTTTTAACTCCCACTACCAGCTCGTCTGCAACTTGAAGCTTTTTTCAGCTTTTATCCTTATTGGCGAGTTAAAAATGAGATTTCAATGGTTTTTCATACAAGCCACGTACGTTAAAATCTGCAGGTACTTTAAAAAGTCAAGTTCTTTAGGGCAGAAAACGGGGTTTTGACTCACTAAAAATGTTTGTGGCGAGCATCAGCACAGTCACTATTTTGTCAGAGAAGCTTTGCTTGGAACATCGAACAGACATTATCACCAATAGCTCCTACTGCCACCTCCCACTGAACCTGCCCAGCAGTCACGACTGAAATTTCCCTTTCCAGGCATCGAATTTCAAGCCCGACCGAGGAAAAGGTGAGACCCACGGCTCTGATTATACTCACTTCAGCTTCAGTTCCGTGCGAGTACCCAAATCCGAGGAGAGCTGCTGGATGAGAGAGAGCAGCACGGGCTGGGACAGTGGGCACGGATGCTGCCCAAATACTTGCTGGGTATCCACCGTCTCGCAGACATACAGGACCAGGTTGAGATCAGCCGCTGTTAGAGCCTGCGAGAAAGACGGAGTTAGGGACGCAGAGAAAACTACAGGCAGGTGAGGGACACGGGACAGAGCAGAGACAGCCTTGGGGCAGCCTGAGGGCTTGCAGGACCATGTTTTGGCTCTCAGGTCTACGCTCAGAAGACACCCGTGTCTGTTCAGAGCAGAACAGAGCACGACAGGACAGGAGGGAGCAGGTTACAGTTTGCAGGGTGGAGCAGGGCTGCGTTTGCATCCCCGCAGCGTTGCTGCTATTCCCCCGAGGAGTTTGTCCGCAGCAGCTCAAACCGATCTACCTACATAGTCAAAGGCAAAGGCAAGGTCAAGGCCCAGCTGCTAGATCTGCCCAGAGAGGCTTACGAAGCCGTCGCTCTTCAGGGGTGCACCACATGCTGCTGCTGACGGCAAAACACTCGGGTTTACTGGAGCGCTGACGCTCCAGGGCATGGGCAGGGAAGGAAGAACTTAGCAGGTACCAAATCACAGGGCTGGCACGGCTCTGGCTCGATCTGCATGACAGCGCGTCCGCACCCCACGAGCATTCTGCTGTCACGGGTCTTTTCAACTTACTCCTATATAAATTCATGTGGGATTATGTCTCCAGCTCAAGGAGTCCCTTTTTCCTGCTCAAGGAGCCCTTTTTCCCCTTTAAGAAGCAGCGATGCCCGCTGCCTTGAAGCCCAGGTACCTGCTGGAATGCTTGGTTGAGGTGTCCCTGCTGCAGCAGCTGAAGGATGTGAGTTTGCTGAGACTGGAAATCCAAGTGGGTGGAGGGGATCGGAGTCCCGGCCGCCGAGCGCATTGCCTGGACGATGCTCAACGTGACAGCTGCTTGCTGTTCCTTCATAGCCAGGCTCACTTCTCCTTTAATGATTCTCTGCACCTGGGTCAGAATAGACTCCTGCATGCTAGAAAAAAGGAAAAACAAACAAAACCCAAAGGCATCTCTGAAAATGAAACGGAGGGACAACAATGGAGGGACGGCAAGAGAGCACAGGCTTCCCTGCTCATCGTGGCATGTGCAGAAGATGCTGGGACTGGGAAAGCAACGTTTCAGGGAACTCTTTCATTACTCAGGGATTTAAATCCTTAATGTCTCTGGCTTACAAACAAGGTTACTGGGATCATCCCCAAACGGGCGCAGCGCTCTACGTCAGATCTCTCAGCTGCAGTTTCCCAGCCTGCAGATGCCACCTTTAGAACATATTTCCCCCAAGCCTTCTCCACAGAAAGGAGTTGACAAGGCAGGCTCTGCCACTGAGTGTTACACCCTCTCACAAAGCACCAAACCCGCTCTACCGCAGGCAGAACAGTGAGGACTTCCCTGGGAGCAAGCGCAGCGCACGTAACGTGACCGCGATTTAATCCAGCAGCCTCCCTGGCAAACCTGGTCTGCAGCAAAGACCCCAATCGCATTCCAACATATGTTCGAGCAGCTTAAAATAGACAAGGACACTCTGGCCCGCAGGTGGACCACCGGCCAAGTCTGAATGCCTGGCAGCCCAGCCCAGCAGCTTCATGGTGGGAAGGAGCCACTGGAATCACCCCTCGAAACCAGGGTGGTCAAGCAGGAGTCGCTGGGAACTGTCGGCGTGCCCGAGGATGCAGAATTGAGAAGCAAATCCTTCGAAGGACCAGAAAAACACTTCAGAACAGGAAGGCTGGTCAGATTTGAGGAGACAAGCAGCCCCACAGTGGCCAACGGCTCGCTCCACCACTAGCAGGGAGAAGTTTTCGTGATGCCTGTGCCTCTCTCTCGCCGACACCTCTCTCCACAAGCCCAGTTGCCAACTTACTTGCCCACGATAATGTGCAGCTGATGTTGCACCTCCGCGTGGATGCTGGCTGTGACGGTGGAAGCCAGCTGCTCCGTGGTGCTCTGGAAGGTGCTGATGAGCTGTCGAAGCTGATTCAGCAGCGGGTCCCGGGCCTCCTGCTCTCGTACCTTCTTGTTCTTCAAGTGAGTCTCAAGCTGCTGGATATCTGCAACGAGCAGAGAGGAAGATGTTCGTGCCAGTGGCACCTGCAGAGGTGGTCAGGGCAGAAACCCAGTGGCCACGCAGCAGAAACAAGTGCAGGAGGGAGGGAAGAAGGCACAAGCCTTGTTTCCGGTCGTGTCACACTAACCCAGAAACCCTGCTTCCAGCCTCCCCATCACGCAGGATTACACAACACAGCACCAAAGCCACGAATTCCCTCACAACAGAGTTTTACAGGCCCTGTTTGTTCACGGCAAGGTAAAGGTGGGAACCAAGGTATTTTATTTCACATACGGCGTGATCTGCATTAGTGACCGAGTTTGATGCCAACAAAGAAAGAGGAGGAACATTTCTGACTGAAAAAAATCATCGTGTCTGCAGAGCTCACAAAACTGTACTTCAAAATATCTTATGGACCGGTCTCATCAAAAGGGAGAAGAACACAAGCTCTATCTACTTGTAGGAGGCTTGTGATGAAAAGGAAGGGTGCAAAACAAACAGCAGCTGGAGATGCCACAGGTCTGTGGACAACAGAAGTTGCTGTGCCAGCATCAGGCAACTTCAGCCCCCGTAAAAAAGGAGCTCTGCAGATGAATACCTGCCTGGCCTCCCAGAAGATCAAGGAACTGAACCGCAAGCCTGACAAAAAAAATCTCCAGCGCAGCAGCATAAAATTTTCCTCAAGAGCACAGTTGTCTTTTTTTCCAGGCCGACTCTGGTCTGTCTACACTGGTCAGGCACTATTTAACTCTGAATCATCCCTGTACCCTTCTCTAAACTTTCCCCACCTCCATTGCCCCTCTGCAGCACTGCTACCTTCTCTGTGTAGCGTCTCCCTGATGTCAGGACAGGGTAATCCTACAGCTGGTCTTTTCTACTCAACACGTGGAGTCACAGATTCATGGAATGAGGCTAAGTATTTCTCCGCACAGGCTACAAAGACCAGACGTGAACCTCTGTTCTTGTGGCAACCCCCCACAAAGCAGCCCCGAGCTTCTGCTTTGATTTCTCAAGCGCAAAATGGAGCGTGCGGGTGGGCTACGAGGTTAAACAGTCACCAGTGAAACTCTAAGAGGCAAAGACCTAAGGAAAGGCCAAGATATTGGCAGTCACTAATGCAAACACGCTGTGCTGACAGAACTCTGAGGAGAAAGCCCACTCACATTCCTGCGTGCCCTGCTTGAAGGTGTCATTGATCTGCTGGAACATGGACTGGCAGCTCTTCTCAAAGGCTGGCAACACGACGCTCTGAAAAGCTTCCCTGTAAGCTGACTGGATCGGTCCCTGCAGGGTATCGGCCGTTGCCCTCACGATGGTATCTGTAAGGTTCTTGGAAGCACACAAAGAAGAGATTCCAGAAAATTAACGACAGCCTGTTGCAGACTCAGGATGTGAACAAACCCTGAAGGTTCCTGCAACACACCCACACCAGAGAAGGACAGCCCAGGAACGAGTTTTGACCACTCGCAGCTAAACCAACCCCGGACCCACCAGGAGTCCTTACCCAGGTGGGTGACAACTCAAAATGCCCAGGAAAAGCTACAGTCTGGTTCTCCTTACCTTTGATTTCACTAGCTTGGTGATACTCTCTTTCAGTGTCCCCTCAACAGCAGTGAGCTTGGCAGCAACAGTGTTACTCAGCTGGCCAGCGACTGGGTCCACGCTCTTGGAGATGCCTGGGGGCAACACAAACACCTCAAAGTTGCAGCTTTAAGCCCAGAGTCACACTTCAAAACCCCCAAAAAAGAAAACAAGAGTCAAAACTACAGAATCTGTGATTCTGTGAAAACTCTTCTTGAATCTGATGCCACACGGGGCAACGCTCACAAGCTTGGGAAGTTACGGTTGGGCATTAGGAGCAACTTTTTGCTAGGAAGGTGGTGTGGCTCTGAAGTCACCGGAGAGGCTGTGGAATCTCCACCCTTGAAGGTTTTCAAAACTTGCCCCAAGGAATTCATGGCTGACCTGACCTAGAACAGCGGGTAGCTCTGCTTCAAGCAGAGTGGTGGACACTACCAGCTGCTTTCCCACCAGCATTTCTTTCAAAGTTTCTTGACAGGGGTGGTGCCAGCGAGTCAAGAAAGGGCAAAGACAAATTTAAGTCTGCTCCGGTCAAGTCTCCACATTTCCAAACCCATCAGCCTCTTCTGCCTTCCTCCACCAAACAAATTCCAGAAGTAAGGTAAGGTGTCCCCTCTGGAAACCTCATATTCCTTCCAAACCTCAGCTCCTCAGATCACAGTGAGGCCCACGACAGTTTCAATTGCCACAACCAGTCTTCATGTAACCTAACTCCTCCCTTATATAGAGCCAATGCTTTTACACAGCCTGAGGGAGCTGGGATTGTCTAGTCTGGAGAAGAGGAGGCTAAAGGAGACCTCTCTGCTCTCTACAACTCCTTGAAAGGAGGGTGTAGTGAGGTGGGAGTCGGTCTCTTCTCCCAAGTAACAGCAATAGCATAAGAGGAAATGGCCTCAAGTTGCACCAGGGGAGGTTTAGACGGGACATTAGGAAAACTTTCTTTACTGAAAGAGTGGTGAGGCACTGAACGGGCTGCCCAGGGCAGCGGTGGAGTCACCATCCCTGGAGTGTGTTCAAAAACCGAGTAGCTGTGGCACTTGAGGACACAGTTTAGCGGCCATGGGGGTGTTGGGTTGATGGTTGGACTAGATGACCTTGGAGGTCTTTTCTAACCTTAATGATCCTATGATCCCTGCCGGGGGCATAAGTGCAGGGATCCCCCTTCACAACCCAGGCAGCACCACTCACACTGGGGTACGGTCTTCTTCATCTCCTCGCGAATGGTCCTCTCCAGGCGGTTACACACGGCGGTGGAAAGGGACTGAGTGAGCTGCTGAGACAGATGCTCCTGGAGCTGCCCGTTGCGCTGCTGTCCTTCCGTCAGCGCCCGGTCCAGCCTTCTCTCTAATGCGAACGAACGTTAAGGAGCATGAACAACAGATTTCTCCTCTGCCCTCAACGCTCCTCACCACAAAGAGTGACACTACCCTCACCTCCAGAGCTTCAGAGCAAGCAAATCTACAGCTCTGAGGAACGAGGGGTAAAATAACGTTCCTGCGAACAACGGGGTGCTCTTAAATGATGGAGGTGAGAGAAGAGCTGTGGAAGGTGTGAGGTAGAAAAGCCAAACGGCTAAAAGAAGCTCAACGTTAGCATTCCCTGCATATCGTGGGCTGACTTAACTGTCCCGTGGACCACACGGCAAGTGACATCCCTTTGGTCTGTGTCCCCTCCCTGCTTCTTGCCCAGCCTCCTCGCTGGGGGAGCAGCTTAAGAAACAGCGTTGGTCTTGACAGGGTTTAGCTGTAGCAAAAACATCGTGTTATCGGAGTTGGTTTGGTCACACAATCCAAACCACGCCACCAGACAAGCTGAAAGTTAACCCATCCCAGCCAAAACCACCACAGAAACCAAGGAGACCAACACCCATAAAAAGCAAAGTGGGAAAAATGGGATAGAATTGGTGGAGATAAGTGACACAGTGCAAGGAGCAAACCCCAGACTTAGTAACAGCTCGTTGTAACTCAGGAAGCGACCAAGCTTTCTGAAGGATCCAACACACAAACACGGAGATGCATCTGCATCTTAAAAACAAAAACAAACAAACTGAAGCCTCAACAAAATAAACCGTGAAAATACAATTCAGTTGCTGACAAAAGACAGTGCAGATAGGGAAAAAATATTCTAATATTCCGATATAGCTCTGGACTCCAAAGTGCAGTAGAATGCGATTCAAATTATCTAGGAAAACATCAGCCTGATGGTCAAAAAGGCAAAATCCAAGAAAAATCAACAAGAAAATCAGAAATCATTGTTGTGCCATAGAAGTTAAGAGTGGTCTCACGCATACACTGTCTAGAGCTGCTCAGTTTGGGGAACAGGACTGAACTCAGCGCAGCAGACGGTGCGCAGGAACCGACGGCTCACAACCCGACACAAATAATTGAAAACACCGAAACAAAGTACTTTTCAGGTGACACGTAAGGGACCTGTGGGCCACCAGACGTACATGCGGGTACCGACAAGATAATTTGACATTCAGTTAAGCAGCATAAGGCAGCCAAATGCTATTTCAGGTGCAAGCACTGCCTCGTCTTCACAAGGGAAGGATCATCCTGTAATTACTCTTGCGCAACCAGCCACTACCCGATGTCGGGCACTGGGAGCCCCTCTAGCCTACTCCAGTGCTGCAGCACTTGCTCTCAATGAGTAACTAGAAGATGTAGTGGCGCTGCAGAAATAGCACTTCCCCTCCGTTCTATTTCTGAGTTTCTTGCCCTCGGAAAAGGACTGAGAGGAACTGAAACAGTTCTATTGCAGTCGGGCGATTTTACCGCACCTACAGCTACCGAGATCCTTGAACCTTTCTTAGCCTTCCTCACGTCTCCAGTCTGCCTCGCTCCTGAACCGCCGCGTCTGCCGAAAAGGATACGCTCCTGTTCCTGCTGGGAGTCAATCACCCTCTCCACGTGGCCCATGAGGGAGCTCTGAACGGCGTCAAGGTGATCCGTGAGTCTCTGCAGCAGCTCCATCTGGTTCTGGCGCAGCTCGGAGAGCTCCCGCTGTTGGCTCCTCAAGATGCACATCAGCTCATCCTGGAACTCCGGCGTCACCTACACGCGTGGGAGAGGACAAGCGTTCGCTTCTAATGGGATCGAAGGTCAGTCAAACTTTCTGTGCTAGGTATTAAGTCAAGCCCTGCGCCTAGGACTGAAGCGTAGACACACAAAGCAGAAAACAGGGCCACTGTAATGCCTATTTCTAAGGCTTTTGTAGCAAGAAACACACTACTAAAGCAAGGTACACGAAATTCCTGCGTGGAATTCATAAACAGCTGCTTAGAATATCAACTGTTTAGATTCAAGACCACCTTCAAAGCTCTGGCATTTAGAAAAACCTCACAAACCATAGATGAAAAAAATCCTGGTCTCTTTTGGCTAGGTACTGAGAGAGAGGGCTTAGGCCTCTGGATATAAGTAATTACCTCAAACACTTACGAAAGAGCCATGTAATCAGCAGAGTAAGAAGGAGAGTTCCAAGAACACTTTTTTCAGCTCTTTCACTACTTTATGAAAATATGAATTTATAGTTCACGGTCTCTTCACTTGCTCAAAACACCTAAAGAATGCACGCACTTTAAGAAGTGTGTGCAACAAATCTGAGAGCATTTTCTGCCGGAATCCGAAGGCATTACCAACTGGGACAAGAAATTCCAACAGGTCAGTCCCACTGTGACCCTTACTTTAGCTGGGAACAGCTTAGGGTAGGGCTGAGTTTTTTCTTGGGTCTTCCGTAAGACAGTAAAAAAAAAAAAAAAAAAGCAAGCTGAAGCATCCTGCCCTCGGGACAAACCGCGGAGCGGCTCTGACTCACCTGGTTGTTACACGATCGCGGTGACTGGTTCACATCCCTGGAAATAAAAATTTTAAAAAAATTTTAAAAAAAGGAGTAATCCAATTACGGCAATTAACTGCTCTTACTATAAAAGTCTTCTGCCAAAACAGATCACACGTTTTACGGTTGCTTTAGATTTTACACTCTGGCTCCTACTTCTGTTTCGCGAGCGACAGGAAGGTGATGAAATCCCAGCCCTCACAGCACCGTGACCCCATCGTTCACGTTATCCACAAGCCCTGAAGTTCCTTACAGACTGGTCCCTTCACAGGGAGAGGAGTTTGAGCCAAGTCTTAATGAGGACTGCTACAAAGAACTGATTTTTTAGCTTTGTCCAAATTCAAAGCCAAAGGGAAGGCTTTGCCAAACAGCTTTTGAAGGTCTCCTGGTATCTTACAGAGCAAAAAAAAACAAGTGCCTGTTTTGTTAAGTATAGAATTAATGAGCTTGAAATCATCTAGAATGATGCTGGCTCTCAGGGTGAAGAAACTCCACCAGAGTGAAGATGCACTCCACCAGAATAAAGAAAAACACTGAACTGAGCCACCAATATTGCATCAAAGTCGCAAACCTATGAATATTCAAGCACTACCAGAAGGAAAGTAAACATCTGTTGTTCCCAGACAGCATCCATTCAGCAACTTCGAAAGGACTGGGGCAGGAAAAATGAAAGGCATTGCTGAGGCTGAGAGCTTCTGGGTGTCACAGTGCGAGACCACAGCCAGAAACTTAATGCCACAGCCCATCTTTGCTGTAATCTGCACAGGCAGAGATCCAAACCCTGGAGCGACGGGAACACAAGAGGAGAGAGCCCTGGTGAGAGCTGCGCTGCTCTGCTCGCCTTAACACAGGCAGGTTGGTCTGATTTGCCACGGGCTGACCTTTCCAGCCATCGATTTCCCCTTACAAGGAAGGTTTAGAAACGCATGAAGGCAGCAAGCGAGTGACAAACGACACAGATCGTCGAACAAGAGCACCGCGCCAGCGCTTCGAAGGCAACTGGAGTCGAAGGCCACCTCTTGCTACGCTCTCAGTGTCACAGCTCCAACGAAGCCCTCACTGAAACCAGCAAACGGATCCAGTGTCCCCCCCCAATACTTTATGCAATTTACCTCCCCGTGAAGGGCTACACCGGGTTGTGGCCCCGTGACCCATTTTCTGGCATTCCCAGCATACCCGTCATCTTTCTTGCCCTTGCGTTTTAGCTTAGGGGAGGCCCGAGGCGACGCCTTGGCTTTCCAATCCTTCACGGGCAGCCTCTGTGCAGACGCTTTGGCACCGAATCCACCCGATGTAGAAGCCAAGCTTGCAACTTCGTCGTCGTGGTCACTACGAAGGAAGAGGAAGGGGAGAGGACGTCACCGGCGGTACCGGACGGCACTAGGCTTCGCTAGCATGGACTGTGAATGAATCCAGGGCTGAGCTGAACGTGCCCACAGAGCTTGTGGGTGGCTCAAGGAGGAGCAAAGACATCAAAAGCAAGATACCCTTGCTAAGGCACGGTACTCGGAAACTGATAGAATCATAGAATGCATTGGGTTGGAAGGGACTTCTAAAGGTCGTGTAGTCCAACTCCCTGCAGTGAGCAGGGACATCTTCAACTGAGCAGCCTGATCTAGTGGGGGATGTCCCTGCCCATGGCGGGGGGGTTGGAATAAGATGATCTTTGAGGTCCCTTCCAACCCTGACAATTCTATGATTCTCTGAACTAGATCAAGTTGCTCAGAGCCCCATCAAGCCTGACCTTGGAATGTCTCCAGGGATGGGGCCTCCACAACTTCTCTGGGCAACCTGTGTCAGGGTTTCACCGTCCTCAGAGTAAAGAACTTCTTCCCAATGTCTAACCTAAATCTCCCCTGCTCTAGTCTCAAACCATTGCCTCTCGTCCTGTCGCTACATGCCCTTGTGAGCAGCCCCTCCCCAGCTTCCCTGTAGCCCCTTCAGGCACCAGGAGGCCACTAGAAGGTCTCCCCATGGCCTTCTCTTCTCCAGGCTGAATAACCCCAACTCTCTCAGTCTGTCCCTGATCCCTTAATAGGTTTTCAACGGTAATGAAACCAAGCTGCTCCAAGCTCTTACACAGTCCAACCTTTCCCTACCGACAAAACCCAGAGGGCAACCTCGTGACGAGCTGAAGTCATCAAAACATCACGGAAGCTGGACTGCGCACAGGTGTTAAGTCAGGAGACAAACCAAAGACATTTATCACCCCACATGGGAAGGTTTGCTGGGGGCAGGAGCACAAACGCAGCCTGAACTCAGTCTGTGCGGGGCGAGGGAAGGAGCCGAGCGCTCTGGTACCTTTGTTCCGCACTCGCATCCTGGCTGTCGTGCTGCAGGAGGTGGTAGCTGTGTCGGTGATAAGAAGAGCTCTTGTGTTTTTCTTCAACCTCATCCCTTGGGCTAGAAGAGGGGAAAAACGAAAACCGCATCATGAAAGTCTCTTTCAGTTTGGCTCTCTGCTCACTCCACTTCTCAGAGGGGATCCTGGTAGAAGGTCTAAACCAAGCTAAAAGCCCCACACCCATCCACACAGACCCAGAAAGCTGCAGGTGCTGTTCAGAGGCACGAAACTCTCAAACTTCATTTTCTGGGAGCCTTACAAAGGGAGAAGCAGCTCAGCTCTGCTTCAGGCACTAACCAATGACAATCTCCCCACAAATATTGATGCAAGACAGGCAAGGCACTACTCAAAACGGGCAGTACAGCGTACTTCACTGAAAAGCATCAACTCGGGTTTGTTTTTCCTCCAGTAATACCAATCTTGCTGGGGCAAAAAATCATCAGCACTTCTCAGTTATCTCGAGTGCGCAAATTTGATGGGTTAAGATCTACCAGGTAGAACAGAATTGTGACAGGGAATCCAGGCCAAGTTTCGTAAAGATTTTGAAAGGAAGCTGCACGCGCTGCTAAGCTGTAAGCTAGGTCTATCTGGATTCAGCTTGCAGGAAGATCTGTAGACAGAAGTGAGCATTTGTTACTTGCACACGGGCTGATGGCTTGAGTGAGATGGAATATAAAAAAAAAAGTAAAAAAATATCTCTCAGATTCAGAGATATCTGATATTCTCATATGAGAACTCCTGGAGAATTCAAAGACAGAGTGGGACTGAGGGGAGCGGTGAACTCTTCTAAAAGTATTTTCTCCACTTCAAATGATGAGCAAAAAGCAAAACTGAGACCGTTTCCTGAAGCAGCATCTTCTGGTGGGGAAGCACAAGGTGAGGAGGCCCTTTGCCATGGGAGGGAACAGCCCTGGACAGTCTGAGGCCAGCTCTGACACCCTCAGCCTGCTTGTTGTGTTGGAAAGGAAGGTGTTTGCAGCCCTGGAGGTGCCAGACACTTTCCTTGCTTCAGACAAGAGAGGGACACAGGTCACAGTTTGTTTCTGGCAAGCAGGCTTTACAAGATATTGCCCCACTCTGCGGCCCACTCCACTGCCATTCCGACTTTTGAAGTATTCACTTATAATTCTAGCTGCACGGGGCCAATCCTAGAAGGGAGGTATACAATCAACCTATAATCAAACCTGCCAGTTACGTGCTAACTGGTTCCTTTCAGCCGTGCACGAAGGAATGCATTGCCTGGGGCAGGATTTAACTTGTACTGCTTTTATTTCCAGAGTAGGAAAAAAAAAAAGAATATCCTATCTCCATTCCCAGCAATAAAGTAGACTTTTCACCTTCTGAAGAGAGGTCCTTTACGCTGCAACAGGTATTGGACAGTACAAGTTGCTAGAGCTGGCCTAGGAAGTTCAGGATACAGAGGCCAAGCACACAGGAAGGCCAAATCATCAGATCCTTTAAGGAAAGGAGGAATGGAGAACCACCAAGCACAACATCAGAACTTTTCACCAAGTTAGCAATTTGGCAAGCACCAAGAACTCGCCCTAAGCAAGGCCAACCCAAGGAATTACCTGTCGGCCATGCTGTTCCTGGTTTCTCTGGTGATATCGGGAGCTGCCGGCCACGGCTGACTCACAACACTGTCAGAAGATGCATTTTCCTGAGTTAAAGCAGTCTCCAGTAACGACGGAGCATTCAGTCTGTCCACCTCCACTGGAGGCATGTCCAAAGAGTGGTGGCTGTGCTCTGAATTGTGCCGGTTCCTCGGAGACAGCAAATGCAAGGCCGAGGCGGCAGATGCCATACTGTCTGCATGATGACCGGGCTCCAGCACCTCGGCAGGGAGCCCGGACGGAGCTGCCGCAAAGCTGCGTTGCAAGGTCTCGGAAGCAATCTCTGGGATGTCTTGGGACATGGCCGTGGAAGCAGAGGAAATGACGTCCGGTGAGCGCTCGCGAGTGGGAGAAGCCTGGGGAACCACCAAAGGCTCCACTTCCTGCAGTTCCAGGGCTAGGGAGGCATTTCCCGGTGGGACCTGAATTAAAAAAAACCCAACAGAATAAAAATAATCAAATGAGAGCCGTCAGGGTAGTGTGGAGGCATCCCAAGAACTCCCGATACCTTACACCAACCACCCCTGGGAACAGCCAGTTGGATCCTTTCCTCACGTGATCCCCCTGCTCTCAGCAGATGGAGAAGAGCCCCAACTTAAGCCAATGCTAGTTTGAACACACTTTCAAAAGAAAACCTAACACCGGTTCTACCTCCTTGCTTCTGCTCCAGGATCCCTTCTCCTTGAGGGAAAAAGTTAAGTTTTCAAATTGAGCATCTGCTGAACTGAAAGCTTATTTTAATTTCAAGCCTTGTTCATCATTCCTGGAAAGAAAAAACTTAGCAATAGGTGTCCTGATTCGAGACAAAACAGAACCGATTCTGTTCACTGTTTTCACTTTTCAGCTCAGTCTCTTCTAAGAGGCTGCACTTTCTGAAGATGACGACGTTTTTGCAGACAGCACCTGCTGCTAGAAGTGATAACACCTGGTGTTTGTAGTTACTACCAGGGATGGGGATGCAGAAAGGCTCTGGCTGATACTTGCTTCTATAATAAGCAAGGTCACTGTGAAATCTCACGGGTCATGCTGGGGTGCCAGGAAGGAAAAGGGGTCACAAGGAAGTAAAAAGCTCACACATCTGGGGAGGAACAGGCAGGACAGGTGACCCAAACCTGACCAACGACGTATTCTGTTCCACAAACACCACAGTATAAAGCTGAGGAATCACAGAGGTTGAGTCATCTTCTCCAATGGCTGGCGTCCAAGGAGGACTCTGTTCTTCTGCTCCTGATCCCGATCCCAAGTTCCCAAGCCCAGCTCCTGTATGAACCAGCAGTGTGTCCAGGGGGACACGGCAGCCAACAGCACCCTGGCCTGGATCAGCAAGAGCGTGGCCAGCAGGAGCACGGCAGGGATTGTTCCCCTGTACTCGGCGCTGGTGAGGCCACACTTCAAATCCTGTGTTCAGTTTTGGGCCCCTTGTGACAAGAAAGACATTGAGGGACTGGAGCGGGTCCAGAGAAGGGGAAGAGTCTGGAGAACAAGCGTGCTGAGGAGCAGCTGAGGGAGCTGGGGCTGTTCAGCTGGAGAAGAGGAGGCTGAGGGGAGACCTCATCGCTCTCTGCAGCTCCCTGGCAGGAGGGGGTAGTGAAGTGAGGTTGGTTTCTTCTTCCAAGTAACAGGGACAGGACAGAGGAAACAGCCTCAAGTTGTACCAGGGAAGGTTTAGATTGGATATTAGGAAAAACTTCTTCCCCAAACGGGTTGTCGAGCCCTGGCACAGGCTGCCCAGAGCAGAGGTGGAGTCCCCATCCCTGGAGGGATTTCAAAGATGCGGTGCTCAGGGACAGGGGTTAGCGCTGGGCCTGGCACTGCCGAGTTATGGCTGGACTCGACCTTCCAACCTAAACAATTCTACAATTCCATCCGGTTCCCCTCAGCCACTGAGCCTGGGACTTCCCTGGTGCCTGCCTGCTCTGCAGCATCAGTGGGGATTGCTGGGGAGGGGTGGGGTGTGTTGAGTTCAATATTGGGTATTTCATTATTTTAACTATTCCCTTATTAGTACTGTTACTGTTTCATTAAAACTTTTTGCTTTCTTTTTGAATCTGCAAGTGTCTCTGCCTTATTCCCTTTAGGGAAGGAGAGGTGTTATTAGAGAGCACCTGTCAGCTGCTTCGTGGTCAGCCCAGCCCTAACCCTTGGCAACAGGAAATTATTTGTTTCAGATCCATGAGATCAAAAAAAAGACGAAACCTTTCCAGGTAGCACCATCTCCTGACACAACAGCTGATCATGTCCAACCACTGGGACAGCAAAAGCACAAGCTAGAGCTGTCTTTTAGAGACGTGCTGTTTTAGACATGGTCAAGTTCCATTAACACAAGTAAACCTGTTAATATCCGAATAAATCTAATTTCAGCTTGTACAGGCCCACAGAGAGAGGCCCCTTGGTCCACAAGGAGGAGGAATAGAGCAGCATTTGGAGCCTTACTGGAACGGGTGCCTTTGGTGTTAGCTTGTCCTGGAGGCCTGGGATAAGAACGGAATGGCTCCTGGGACTAGTCTGGAGGCTGCTGCTACTGCTGCTCAGCGTGAGGCTGGTGTCCAGCTGCATCTTGGGGCTCACAGTCAAGTCTTCTGATGGCCTGCAGAAAGAGAGAGACACAAAGAAATCAAGCAGGCCAACCTAATGACACAGATCTGCATCAAACACTCGAGGCGAGGAGACAGGATCCACAAGTCAACGGAGAAGCCCAACCCAAACTTCACTTGCGTTCTCCAAGCCCTTGCTCCTTCCATCATGGTCAGCCACTCTCCGTCAACTAGTGTCCACTTCTCCTAGTCCCCACACAGCCCAAAAAAAAAAAAAAGTGGAAACCAGAGGGAGACCACAATCTCTTAGAATATGAGGTTTCGATGAGAGAAAGGTCCTGTTACAGCCTCAGTTCATGATGTACAGACATTAGGGGGAAACAGGACACTACAGGACAGGTTGTTGTCCTTTTCCCAGCCCTCAGAAATGAAGTTTTCACTCGTTATACAGCCCAACCCACTGCGACACTAGTGAGGTTTTCTTAACAGTCCCAATTATCTCCCTGTCCTTGGTGGCTGCAGCGTTCTCTTACCTGTAAACAACGACAGCCCTTTGGGAGAAGCAGGTAAAGCAACAAAACTGAGATGCAAGAAGAGAATCCCTAAGAGGCACACACGAAACGCCGTTGTCGGCCCCTTGGATGACAACAGGCGTGCTCCAAGCTGCAGCAGAGACGCAAACAGCTGCCCGTATAGGGACGCTGGGACTCAGGCCAGTTTCCAACTTCAGCTACAACCTCCTCTCCTACAGCTCTAGCCACCCCGAAGGAGCGTATCAGTTCAGCTGCAGATCTATTACTCAATACACGTGCTTTACCTGGGTATGGAGGCATCCGTGACAGAAGTGCTGCTCATGGCTGTGACTGCGGTCAGGGAACTGACACTGCTGCCTGGAGAGACGGCGATCTGTGAGAAAACACACAGCGGTCAGGATGTGACAGAAGAGTCCAACAGCAGAGCTTGATCCAAGAACGTCGGCTCCAGAACTTCTAGACTCTTCAGCAAAGAGGGAACAGGGAAAAAAAAGATAAATATATAGCAGTAAAACATCCTCACCACATGAACCACGGCTGCTTTTTCAAGCAATTTCACTCCCAAAACAAAGCGGCAGGCTGCAGAGCTCTGCACCAGATCTCCGTTTTGTTCTTTGAGCTAGACTGCTCTCGTCGAGGACTGTCACCAACAGCAAGGCCAGAGTATGTACGGAGTTTAGGTCCTGCATTGCTGATCCATGCAAGCAGAAAGCTCCAATGCACAAGAGGCATTGCTCAGAGCATCTCTGCTACGAGGACAGGCTGAGGGAGTTGGGGTTGTTCACCTGGAGAAGAGAAGACTCTGGGGGGACCTTATCACTGCCTGCAGTGCCTGAAGGGACCTACAGGGAGGTTGGGAGGGACTTTTCACAAGAGTGCCCAGCGACAGCACAAGGGGAAATGGATTTAAATTGAAGGAGAATAGGTTTAGGTTGGATCTTAGAAAGAAATTCTTCAGTCTGAGTGTTGCAAGACCCTGGAATAGATTTCCCAGAGAGGCTGTGGCTGCCCCCTCCCTGGAGACATTCAAGGCCAGGTTGGATGAGGCCTTGAGCAACCTGGGCTGGTTAAGGGCATCCCTGCCCATGGCAGGGGGTTGAGTCAGATGATCTCTAAGGTCCCTGCCAACCCAGGCCATTGTAGGATTCAGCTAGCTGGTTAGCAGTGAAGAGCACGCTGGGATAAGCTGCTCCTGGCTACCAAGAAACACCAAGATAAGCACACAAGTAGTCAGCTGGAAAAGCCCATGTAGCCAAGCTTCTTAGGCTTGACAGAGAGCAGGGACTGAGCTAAACTCAAGGCTGTGTCCACCCTGCAAGGCTCCTGGGTGCTGGTGTCAGGAGTTAAAAAACAGTTATGAAACAGGCAGCAGTGAAAAGCCAGTTTTAAACTGAACAGCTACGCTGTTAAAACTAAAAAGTGAGCTGCAAACACTATGTGCAACCATCGCCCCGACAACAACCCCTCTCTGCTCCGTCGAGACATCCTTGCATCGGAAAGGCTGCCCACCCTCAGGCAGAGCACCAACTCCTCAGCTCAGCAACATCAAAACCTTCAGGAGGAGTTGAATTTAATTCTTTCCTCCCCAAGTTGTTACCAGGGGGCTCTCTCTCATTAGCCAACTCAACACGAACTCCGTTTCTGCACGTGCTGCCCGTCCTCACTCAGGCTTCTCCAGCACACTTCGAACTGCGGTGACAGCCACACATTCCTGGTGACAGCCACGGAGGGGGAAGCCCTCCCTAGCCATGTGGGTGGAATGCTGCTCACAAGCACTCTCCTTCT
This sequence comes from Trogon surrucura, assembly GCA_020746105.1. Lineage (NCBI taxonomy): Eukaryota > Metazoa > Chordata > Aves > Trogoniformes > Trogonidae > Trogon > Trogon surrucura. The sequence continues at coordinate 8,149,519 of CM036629.1, forward strand.
TGCCTGTCAGAATGGCATCAGCGCATCAAACAACCGCTGACAGCCAATTTCTCACAGGAACGCAGAGAAAACACCAACAGCTTCTCACCAGGGGAATCCACACCTCATAATTAAGCACAAGATCACTCTTCTTAAAGGACACACTTGAAAAAAAAAGGCTTTTTAATTTAGGCCTACTCCCAAAAGCACACAGAGAAGACTACAGGGTCCCAAATTCAGCACAAGAGATTCAGCACAAATTCAGTACAGAGGCACAGAAGCAGGCTAGAAACCCTGAGTGGGTTTAAGACAAACTAAGAAGACACTTGGATGCAGAGTGGCGAAGAAATAACAAGCTCCTGCACCAAATCTTGTTGGCATAACCAAGAAGGGGCAGCAGAAATCCGTGTGGAGTTAGGCAGGTGCCCGCTGTTGGTGCCTGAAGGTCTGTAGAAAAGCCCAGTGGGACGCATCGGTGTGTGAGGCAGCACTGCACGCGTGTGACAGAGCATTCAGAGGGATTCTGAGTTTTCTGCCTGCTCCACCAGAGTTCTGATGAGGAGTAAACGCTTGCTTATGGCTCTTCGTCACGACATTTTGCTACCCCTCTGCGGAGATCACCAAAAGGAACGTTTTACGCGCTTCCAGATGCCAAAAAGACTTGTCTTCTGCACAAAGTTAAGGCCTGCTGCCTTAGATTAAAAAAAAAAAAAACGACCTGGAGCTGGATCCACAGTTTGCAAATCTCACGCAGAAGATGTCACAGCCCCGTGTACCCACTTGATCGTTTCACAGATGCGTTCACACAGGACCCCATCGAACAGGATGCACAGCGACGGCGTATTTTCTTCCATTATAGTTACGTCACAACCCCAAACAACACGCGTAAACCCGTCAGAGCGGGTCTCCCAGCTTAGATATGGTTACTTAGCAAACTCGTACTTCTACACAACGCAGCTCTGTCAGCAGTTTCGCAGCTGAATGCAGCAGTCGCAACCTAAGCTGAGGTCAGCTTTGCATTGTAGACATGCCAACACGTCTTTAAACAGTTTGGTTACGCGCACAGAGTTTCCTCTGTGCTCTGCACTCAGCTAGCGTAGCCTATCAGCTGCGTTACGGCCTAGAAAAAGTTCCCTGAAGCATCAAAAGCCAACACCCCTCGCCTTGTACCACTAACAGTGCTGCTCTGTGGTTACCTGTTGAAGAGATGTACTTGGTGTCATGAATGCGTCTGGAGTCATCAGCTTGGGTTTGGCGTCACTCGAGAGAGACAGAAAGTCTACCGGCACAGGCAGGTCGGCGATGCGCCGCAGGTCTGGTTGGGAGCCGTGCACCGATCCTTTTTCAGATCCCAGCCCTTCCGCGCTCAGATCGGTCATGTGGTCTGGAAAGGCTTCCAAGGGGGAAATACAAATCGATTTAAGGAACTGGCCCCCTCCAAAATCAAAGCTTTAATTCCATAAAGCATGAACTTAGGCCATCACCAGCTGAATCGGACTCCACAAAGAACAAGCAAAAGCCCTGCAACACCCTGGACAAAGCTTAGGGCAAAGCAAACCCTGTGCTACGCTTATTCTTTATCTGCTAAAGAGTAGATTTTATCAGGCTTTGATAATAAGAGATCCAAGCTTGCTTCCTTGGGGAATGAACTGAAAGAGGTCGAACACACAGCCCAGTCCCCTCTGCTCCCAACGCTCTGGTGTCACTGCAATCTCTTCCACTCGGCGAGAGACAAACGTCAAGTTTCTAGCACAAGTGCCAGATCACCTAAGAAAGAGGAACTCAAGCGTGCGCAAAACTCTAACGAGTCCCCACGCTCCACACTCGCTCCGGGCTCTAATCGAGCATCCTGCTTCGCAACCAGCCCATACTCAGAACCCTGTATGCAATGACACTGCTCCATTACGAAGAGGCACCCAACAACACCAAAGACAGGTTTAACACACTCACCAAATTCTTCGTGAGAGCCATGAGAAGGCATGGACGCGCTCACATCGGGGCTATGAAGAGGCTGGAATCTGATCTGCACATCCTGTAGGGCCCTGCATGAAAAAAAAACCAAAAGCCAGGCATCACTGAGGAGTTTATGGATCACCAAGAGGAGTCTAAGGTTTAGAAGATCACAGAACTGATCCCCTCGGAATCTGCTTTTGGCATTTTCTGCCTGTGGGAGAAGCAGCAGAAGCTGATCCTCACTCAGCTGCGTCACCCAGGGCATCCGAGAGACTCTTCCCAACGCTTACACGCTAGCACGACGCTTAAGTCGCTGTGTACTTGCGGTGACATAAATCCTAGCTTGCTACAGCACCATGCAGGGCTGCTTCCTGGCAAGGTCACACTGAACACACCAAGAGCTTCTATGGGTTCAAGTAGTTTTTGTTATGAGCAAAAAGTTAAGTTTCTACAGGGCGGCGCATGATTAGGACAACTGCAGGCAGCTGCCCGTGGTAGCTGCTCCGCGTACTCACTTGGTGTGCACGCAGAAGAGCTTTATCAGCACGCCCGCTGCTGATTCAACGGCCCCAGCTCCCTGAGCACCTTCTGGAAGGGAGACAAAAGTAAAATGTGAGGTTAGATGGAAACTGCAAACAAAATATGAGGAAAAGACATCGTAGTGGATGAACCAGTACGACACAGCTTCGTTGCTTCTCCACTTCTGGGGTGGTTTCACCCTGTTAAGGGAAAGGATATCCTACACTCCCTTCGCTTTTCAAAGTGAAAGCCGTCAAATTTGCTCTAGTCCAGCCAAATAAGCCTCAAGGAAGGGAGAAAGAAAGATACCTCGCTAGATAAACAGGAAGAAGCCAGCAACTTGTTCTGGTTGTTGAAGTGACTGGTCGGGTCTATTTTTAAGAGAGATACCACACAGAAGTTCAGACTCTGGCTCACCCAGCCTTCCTGGCTCTGTCACTTTGAAGAGATTGGCAGTAACTTCTCATCAGCCAGCGCTGACAACATTCACCCAGCACCTGTATCAGTCTCGCGGCTAAGGAGGCTGAGTAGAAAAGATAAACTTAACTCCTCATTAAAAACTTGTCCTAATTATCTGGGCACCAACCAGGGACCCGAAGTTTCAGTCCCAGTCTGCTCCTGACTTGCCAAATCATTTTTGTCTCTGCATTTCAGAGCAACACGCCACAAACATCAGCAACAACATGAATTTAATATTATTCCGTACAGTAATAGGTGTAGGGAAGCATTTCGCACTGATGTTATTAAAAGCAGCTTTCCAAATTTTACTGACAGGAAGATAGGAGATCAGGAGCAAGGCAAGAACTGAAGTGAGGCAGTGATCAAGGGATGCCTGCGTGGGACAGTTCTCCCCAGGATTCACTAACATATTCATTGTAGTAACAGCCAAAGAAGAAAATCTTACGCGTGTCTCCTCAAAAGAGTGTCTCTCTTTCATCTCTGTTACGAAGAGCTTTGTAGCTTGGCACGACAGAGAAGACCTCCGCCTTCTTCAACCGAGACTGCGTACTGTCCCCTCACACCTGTCACAGCTCAGGCAGTGTGATTCAGAAGCAACCAACTGGTTTCTCAAGACCACGTGCTCACACCTCCGATGTCACACTACACACAGTTTACTCAGATGAGCAGTCACAGAAACACGTCCCGCCAGTTCTTCCAGGAACGCTCGTGCTCCTGTGAGTCTCCACCAAACCGTGCTGGCGACGGACTCAGCCCTGAGCCGTCCCCTGCATCCTGCCGTGGTCAACACTGCAATGCCATCGCAAAAAGCGTCACAGCTCAGGTATCGAGCGGCTAATCTTGTACCTTAACTAAAGCACCGTTTGCACTCACTTCAGCCTCGGAATGCTTTCTTCAGAGAAACAGCTCAGTGGAGTTTCTGTGTGGCAAGGGGCAACGGCTACAGTCTGGGTTGGGGGGTTCAGGTTGGATACCAGGAATACGTTTTCTTTAAGACACGAGCCAGCCCTGGGACAGGGCACCAGAGTCAGAAGCATCATGTTTGCGGGCCTCCGCACACAACCAGATGAAGCCAGAGGTGACCCAATCTACTAGCAGCCATAGCCCTGCTTCCAGCATCAGGTTGGACCAGAGACTTCCAGAGGCTCCTTGTATTCAACTCTCATTTCTCCAAAGCTCTCTAGCTGCACAGGATGTATTTCATCCAGACTAAGAGAAGAATAGAGCCAGCCTTTCATGAGAAAGCCACCTGGACGCGTTCCTGTGTGACCTACTCTGGGTGACCCTGCTCCAGCAGGGGGATTGGACTAGATGATCTTTCGAGGTCTCTTCTGACCCCCAACATTCTGTGATTCTGTGAAAGACATCCCGATCACACAGCAGGTAAATTCTCCTCATCACCTACCTACACTCAAGTTGTCATTCTCCTCTTCTGCCGGGAGCACTTCTGTGTGCCTTAACCGGCAGCGGCTCACTGCCTGGATGCCAAAGCTCAGGACTGGGTGGGTAAGGAGGAACTCCGAGATGGAGCTGAAGTAAGCTTTGCCCTCTTCCTGGTTCTGCATCAGCTCCATCACATACAAGACCTGGAAGAATCAGAAAATCGGTGGGCTTTCAGAGCAGAGCACGCAGACCTGCATGTGGACTACCAAGCCTGAATGAGATTTGGAACAACAGGAATAACAGGAGGATTAAAGCCTGGGACATTTAAAGTTAAAACCAAACAACCAAGGGATCCACAACAAGCACACTACTATCCGAGTGAACACTGATCAGGAACTCGCTCCTACCGTGCCAGACACAGATTCCTCCAAATAAGAGCTTTACTTTAAGGTGACAAGTAATTCTTAAGGCTCCTCAGGATTCATCAGCTGAATTGTTACCATTTTTCATCTTATGGTGAAAGAGCTGAGGCCCAAATCTGCACTTTTAGCTATTAACGAGCAAATCCTAGACACAGGCAGCAGCATTAGTCACACACACAACCAGTTCTCCTTTTGTTACCGTTACCCACACAGTCAGCAATAAAATGAACTACCTACCTTCCTCTGCACGTCGCTCAGTATCAGATATTCAGCCGAAAGGTCCAGGCAAACTTTCAGGCTGGGAAGAATACTCATGGAGCTGAAGATGTCAGGAGAAAAGCTAGATCCACAAAGAAGAGATGGGAGGGGAAGAGTGCAGAAAGCAAGGTGGATTAGCACAACCGGAAGGACTGCTATGAAATTGCATTAGTTAAAAAAAAAATACTAAAAAATATAAAAATCTTAAGAGTTTATAGCTGTATTGCAGTACAAACACCCATTAGTAAAAAAAGCATCACTGTGGAGATCAGCGCCAGCTTCGGTTTGGAGACCAGCAGTGAGATCACACAACAGGATCACGTTACGGATTCTGAATGTATTAAAACAAAAGATGCAATCTGGAATGCCTCTACTCATGTCTACGCTCTACAGACCGAAGCGAAGACAACAGGTAACACCAAGGAGATCATTGAAAATGCATCAACCACCCTGGCCTTGCCAAAGCTTGATCAGACAGTCGGCCGCAGCCCTCATGGCAAATCTGATCAAGCTAAGGTAGAGCATCTAAATTTCATGTTAGATTAGACTCCTCGGAGACCGAGGATCGCCTTCGCAAAGTTAAAGGTATCTGGAAATCCAGAGGTTTGTTATGATCCACTGCTCAAAATAAATCCAACCCCAGAGGGGAGTCAGCGTATCGACACGTACCGGATGGTTTGCAGACAGGTCCAAGACACGGTGCACCACATCTTGAGCTCTCTGTTCTGATCCGCTCCTGTGATGAGAAATCTCCAGAAGGGAACCCTGCAGGTACAAGAAATTCAGTTGTCTTAAGGAAGGTCTGTCCTTTCCACAATGGCACTTCACAGAAAAGTTCCTCACTAGCTGCCCATAGCTGACTGTGCCCAACAGGGTCTTAAAGGTCCCAGAAAATCTCTGCTTTTAAGACAGTTAGAAACCACTATAGCTCTCAAGAACCTTAAGGCCACGAGTGACAGCAGAAAGAATAAAAAACTGAAAAAGCTATTTTTTAATCAGCTGCAGCAGAAATCTGGGGGAGTAACAGGCCAGTTAAAAGTGACCATAGCACAAACCTGAAAGGACTTGTCAATTAAGAATCTTCACTGCTTTCAGGGAGTTGACATTAGAATTAAGGTCACTTTAGGCTGTGCTCCAGAGACTTATTACTCCATCGTTAGAAATCTGACTACAAAGAGGATAGGAATTGCTCCTGTCACAAAGCCATTTTACAGGTACAATGCAGTTGCAAGGAATCCTCTAAAAACGGAGTCAGAAGTGCTAAACTTTGATACTCCGAGTACGGGATTTGGGACTTACTCTGGATCTTGCTTTTTATGGTTGTCACAGAAGAGCAGGCAGGAAAGAGGCCTCCCATCGTGGGGCTTCCACTCGTGAAGACACCTAAGGAAGAATCAGAAAAGACTCAGTGTGTAGGGAGTAACAAGGAACAGATAAGGTGGGTGCTGAGGACATCACACCCCTTGCCCAAAGGCAGCGTGAAGTCAGCAGCCACCAGGTGTTAGCAGCTCGTAGCTTATATAAAATAAGGAGATCACAGTCAGAGATTGTGACGTAAAAAAAGAAAGAAATGAAGTTGTCTGTTGCTGTTTGGTGTCTCGACAAGGGCACTGTACATAAGAGAAGTCAACGCTGAGAGGAACAGCTCAGAGACACTTTCCGTATTTACAGGGACAGCGCAGAACAGTCTGACTACAGCCCGCGCGAGCACCCAACTCCTGCTCCCAGGCCCTCTGCTTCTTCCACAAGTTCACCAAACCTTCCCGTGAGACTCAGCGATACAACTCTTCAGCCACAGATCACTTTACACCCTCTATCTTTGTAACATCCTGAGAACGACCACCGCAGGCGATACCATAACAAGGAAACTCTCAGAGAAAATGCCGTTCTCTGTTCCAAGGTCTTGTCTTTTCCAATTCTCCAGTTACCTTGGCTCGTCTTGCCCCTCAATATAGATCTGCCAGAACTTGACGAAACCATCGTGGCTTGCTGTGGCCAACACGGTTCCGTCTGGAGAAAGTGCTCCCTCGCTCAGGCACTACACAGAGGAGGGAAAAAAAAAAAAGAAAAAGACACAGAAAAGTTATTTTTATAGCTCTTTGGGGAGAAAGAGTACTCTCTCCAAACAAGAATTTGACTAACAGTCTGACAGGACAGGAAATCAGAGTGATTTCTGACAGTCACGTCACCAAGCAGCTTAACCCTTCACAAAAGAACTGATGGGCTTTTTTCTTTTTTTTTTGGTCACAATAATTAACAATCACATTTTCCAGACAGAAAATTCAAGTACAATGGTTTGTGCTGCTACCGCTCCCACTGTCACTCGTGTTATGAACAGAGCTCATTTTGGTTTGGGGATCTTTCCACAATCATTACTGTCTCGTCAAAGGGATACGATTACTTTGTCATCATCCTGTTCAAGAAGTGAAACTGAGACTCTTCCCAGTCGTTTCTCTTATATTTAAAATATCACCTACTGGATACTCAGCTGCAGTCCTGGTCCACTGTATTTATAGACAGAATTATACTCATGAGGGAAATCACAGAGGAGTAAAGGTGACACCAAGCCTGATTTTCCCCTTTTTCATCCAGCAGTAAGCCACAGCAGCGTTAAGGGTTCCCCTTACCAGAAGACAGGACAAAATAGTCGATATACAGCCCAGGGTATCGAAGAGGTCCTTGGAAATACAGAGGAACTTTTTTTCCAGAGCCATTTTTAAAGCAAATGACTGCACGCTCACCTTGGCTCTTGAACCAGAGGTTACTCACCAATCCTGGTTGGGGGCGATAGTGTGGCTGGGTAAGAAACTGCTTTTTTTTTTACAGCCAACTGTCCTCAGACACTATAACTCAAAGCAAAACTAAGCAATCTGCCGTGGCAACCTACGCAACGGTGGCAAAAAAACACAAAAGAGGTTTCTACCGTGCTGTGGCCTTTCACTACAATGAAGCCTTCTTTGATGCTGGGCACTTCCACCGGCCAGGAGCTGTTGTTCGTCCGGATGATGTCCAAATCCCACACCTCTGCCTGGAAAACAAACACGGAGGTGCACAGGCTTATTTCTGTCACAACCAGCCCAATCCAGCAGAGAATTTCTTATATCCTTACCTTAAACCCTGACATACCAGCCCAACAGCAAGTGCATGACAAAACCCTTCCCAGTTCCACCCGATTTGGCCGTTGGATGCTTTCCTGGCACCCAGCCGCAAGCAGAGGGAGCTCTTGGCAGTTGCTGCTCACCAAGTCCCTTCTCCGAGGTACTGGCTCAGTCTGAAGAGACGAGCGGTGCCTCTGGCCCTCCACATCGTTTCTAGCAATCCTCACTACTTGATGGTGAGAAGTTATCCCTCTCCACCCTCCTGAGGCCCAGAGAAAGATCAGTATGACCTTGCCTCAGAAGAGACGAATCCCACATCTCCTACTATGGGAGGATCCCCAACATGGACTAGACAGTAGCCTTTAATCAGGAACCACAGCAACTCTTTCCTTCGGTAGATTCCCTCCCTCTAATGAAAATATGGGACATTTCCAAAAGTAGGGTTTCCTTACCCTGTCCTCGTGCAACAACGCCAACGTCTGACTTCCCTCTTCACCGCTCTCCTCATTATCATCCGGGATGAAAGGACACCAGATGATTCTTCGAGAGGTGTTCAGCGGGGTGTTGTCAGGCCGCTTGATGTTAACCAAGATCTCCTCTCTGATCACTGTGGTTAAGGAACGTAATGATCTGGCTGCATTCCTAACACTCAGCAAGAGCCTCTTTCAGGCTGGGTCCTCCATCAAATACTGCTAAACCTCAAGATTTTTATGGATCACCGATTGAAAAAGAAACCAGGTGAAAGGATTCTGCTAAGGAAGCAGGCAAGCCAGCATTTTTTCCCTGTCAGAAGAGGTTAAGCCTACAAAAGTTAAGAGCCTCTCAAGAGTTACCACCACCTGTGCTCCAGCTGATTTTGAAATGATAGTACGTAATTAAAATTTAAGAAGCCCCAACCTAAGATGCATTCCACAGACTGACGCACTTCCCAAATGCACTGAGCGGTCACTCCCAGCACTTAAAAGGAAAATACTCAGGGCAACAAATCAAACATTGAGATTAAATTTCAGGACCACCAAAAGAAGAGGGTTTGGAAGGAAGACAGTGAGTGGGAAGGAAGCATTACAACCTCTTCCCTAAAAAAGTGACGGAGGAAAAGAGCTAGAACAAGAGAAACATGAGTAAAAAAAAACCCAGTGAGGTGCTGAGGTGTTGCTGTCCCTGTGTAAGGCCAGCTAGCAGATACCGACATTTCTTACTGGCTCCTTCTGCCTGTGCCAGAAGGAGAAGGGAGGCGTCACTCCCAGAATCTGAAGTGATGTGTGATTTCAAGTGACGATTGCGCCCAACATGGGCACAGCTTAACTGGTTTGATACTCCAGAAGGGGCAGAACTATTGACTTTGCCCTTGCAAGCCGGTGTTCTGGAAAGGCTACAAAACAAACCCGCAATTTTGAGGTGGCATCCTCATCTACCCGTCAGACTGACGGCTTTTTTTCACAAGATACTGGATTTTTTCTTTATCCATGGCCAGGCGCCAGACGAAAAGGTTGCCGGCCTCATCCAGGCACGCCAGCTGGTTGGAGTTGAGGTGAGCGAAAGCCAGGTCTGCCACGCCGCCCGTGAATCCTTTCAGCAAGGTCCGCTCGGCCGTGCTGACGCTCAGCACCCGCACCATCGCCGAGCCATTGCTGGCAGCTGCCGAGAGGACGGAGGGAGAAGTCACCGTTTAACCGCGCCGTTTCCCCACGGGATCCTTTTCGTTTCCAGCCACTGGCTCGTCATTTCCAGTGCCCATCTTGCCATCAGACAGGGCTGGCAGCACACCCACAAACCCCATCCATAGGTACCATGTTAAGAAGCCCTTTCAAGACCCAGGACACACACAGAAATATTGGCCGCGCTCATCAGCTTTGGCACGGAAGGTTGGGAAGGCAGCAAAGAAGGGCTTTGCCTGGGGCAAGCCGACTTCCCCACCTCTTCTGTTTCTTGACCACCCCAAAGTTGCTCTACTTAAGAGCTGATTTCTCTTAATTTTGGGGGTTATCCTCACAAAAGAGGCCTCAATCTTTATCCTGAGCTCATGATAAAGCCACCAAACCTCTAGCCCTAATCTCCGGTGGCAGGGAATTCATTTTAATTGCAATTTATCACTGCTTGGAGGAGTCACCGAGAGGTAGGAACCTCAAACACGTGTTCTGTAAGGGGAATGTAAAAAGCATCGATATTCACCTGGCAAAAAGCATCGCTTTTTGGCTGGTGTGACTGGAAAGAACTTGCTTTAGAGCACGAACATACCGAGCAAAGTTTCCAGCTTCCCCTTCTCAGACACGCATCACTATAATGCTGGCAGACATACGGAGCTCATAGCGCTTCCACTTCTCGATTCCCAAGCCAGTGCTAGCAAACTGCTCAGCTTCCCGCAGTACTACAGCTCCAAAGCTTTAACACTTTTTTTAAAAAAAAGGGTGAGGTACCCTAAAGCTGCTCTAAAATAACCCTGGCTAGGGAAAAACCCCACAGAGGCAGAGCAGTAGCTTTCATAAAAGATGCTAGAACTAAGAAGTGTCTTCTCTTTCTTCTGTTTTTGGGGTTGTTGAAGCCCCAAACACTGCATGCTTCTAAGAGAACAGAAAGAGAAACTATAGACTTGAGAAACAACGCTTCCCTGCGTCCCTCTGCTTTTCTCTTCCTTCCTGCTGCAAAACTCAGTGCTCCCTGGCTCCTCTAAATTTAGCCTTAAACTCAACTCCAAATTTATGCAAGCAAATCCATCGCAAACGCTGATCTGCTCAAATTACCACGGGGCTGCTTCTGCGCTCGGCTACAGAAACATTTAATTAGAGGAGTACGCTGAACATCAGCTTGCTGTGCAGTGAAACCAATGCAAGCCTTCAACTTGTCCTCCATCCCCATCAAGTCCTTCTCTTTCTTTTATTTTTCATTTCGGAAAAGCTTTCGCAGGAGAAACTCTCCTACGTGACCAGTTCCTCCCCACCCTGGAGCTCCAGCTTTGCTTATATTCCCACCACAACAGTGCCCTGATCTGGGCATCGCGAGATGCGTTTCAATTACTGCCACTTACCTTCTCCTGACGCAAAATTTGCCTCTTTTAGAGAGACGCAGAGCAAAAGAATATAAATTCTACCCAAAACAAGAAGAAGTCTCACCTCTAATGGCATAAGCCAGGTAAGAGTTTGAAACAGCTATCAGATTGCCATAATAGTATTTCTGCTCCCAGTCGTATCTAGCAACGGGTTGTATTTTCACCTGCTCGGGAGAAAGAAAACAAAACACGAGAAATGTCCAGAGAAGTACCTGAGGGTCCTGTGGATGACAAGATGCCCATGAGCCAGCAACGTGCCCTCGTGGCCAAGAAGGCCGATGGCATCATGAGGGACATTGAGTGTGGCCAGCAGGACGAGGAAGGTCATACTCTCCCTCTACTCTGCTGGGCTGAGGCCTCACCTGGAGTTCTCTGCCCAGTTCTGGGCTCCACAGTTCAAGAAGTCAAGAAACTACTGGGTTGAGCCCCATACAGGGCCACTGAGACGCTGATGGGATTTGGAGAACCTCGCATACAAGGGAAGGCTGAAAGAGCTGGGACTCTCTAGCCTGGAGGAAGCTGAGGGGGGATCTCATCAATGTTTATAAATATCTAAAGGGTGGGTGTCAGGAGGATGGGGCCAGACTCTTCCCAGTGGTATCCAGTGACAGTACAAGGGCCAGTAGCTACAAACTGGAAAACAAGAGGTTCAGCCTAAACATAAGGAAATACTTCTTATTGTGAGGGTGCTGGAGCCCTGGCCCAGGCTGCCCAGGGAGGGTGTGGAGTCTCCTGCTCTGGAGACTTTCAAACCCCGCCTGGACGCGTTCCTGTGTGGCTGCCCTGGGTGACCCTGCTCTGGCAGGGGGTTGCACTGGGTGATCCCTGGAGCTCCCTTCCAACCCTGAACGTTCTGTAAACATCCAGAGCTCTGGAGGGTGATGAGCATCTCCTTCCATAGCAAGGAGGGATGCAGCTCACCAAATTTGTCGTGCTGCAGAACGACGCTTCTACCCTGCCACTACAACAAAGCAGCCTTCTGCTGTTTATCAGCACCGTGTCTGGATTCTCAGCTCTCGGAAACTTGTTATGGAAATAGAGAAACACATCTGCTGTGTGGGCACTTGCTTTTTAGTGTTAGCACTGCTTTCTGAGAACTCCTAAGTCTTGCTCGATAAGCATTGCCTCTGTGAGCAAAGAATTAAGAAATACTATGGAAATTATGGCAGTGATCCTCCCTTTCACCTGCATCTTCAGTATTACCTATGAAAAGCAATGATACCACGGTACAGTGTTTGTTTACTATCCCTGCAGTCCCTTAATTCACCACAGATTAGGGAACAAAATGAGGTAATATGGAAAAGGGTCGAGAGGATCAAGACCAGAGTTCTCTCTCCCAATTTCTAGCATTTCTTCTGAGCACATGTTAGTGCTACAGCTCGAGTTCTAAGCTCATATTGGCTCTTCCGCAGCTCTGGTCGGCTGCGAGAAACCTTCAGCTGGATCGAGGCGAGCAAACTGTCAAGAGCAACGCTCCTTCTGTAGCAAAGGCCTTCCACAGAAGAAAGAATCAGCAGGAAAATCTTGTGTGTGAAGGGCTTTCCCAGGAACCTACAGCTTCAATCACAGACTTATTCCTGAAAATCAGAGGGTAATTTGGCCAGACTCTGGAATAGCAGCAACACTCAGCTCCAAGACACCGCTCCAATTTTTTTTCCCCTCCTTGTTAAGCTCTTTGACAAACTTCTACCTAGCTATGCACTCCTGTAACACGGGAAACAAGATAGTCATTTCTGTTTAAAATATTCAAACGTGTGACTAATAAAAAGAGAGAGAACCACGCTTTCTCTTGCTCCTTACCTTGTTACTCCCTCTTGCCTTACTGGTGATGCTGGAATCACTGCTGGCCACTATCTCCACGTTTTTCGCCGATATCACTACGCAAGTGGAGCTGTCATCACCAGACAGGCAGCTTTTAAGAAAAACAAAAGGAGGGTGGAAAATCAGACAGGACTCCCAGGAAGAGTATGAATATATATATACACATAAATAGAGAGTTTTTGTTTGGGATTTTTTATGCCAATCTATAAAAGCTTTGCTGTAACGCTTATTGTGTAATGATAAAAAGCAGAACTATTTCTCTTTATTTACAGGTGTGTTGCAAAGCTGTGACACTAGGCATCCAGCCTTGTTGAAAAATATGTGGTTAAAGCCAGAATAGAAACAGAAACTCGAAACTAAATGTCTGGAAAGTCAAAATAGGTAGAGAAACTCCTCAAGCCCTGGCCAGGCTTTGGGTGGAACTCAGCAGGAAGGGTGGCACTAGATGTTTCTGCATGTGAAGTTTCAAAATGGACCCTCTTGCAGCGACTTTGGACACCTCCCCTACGAGCGGACGCACTGCGCAGGACTTCCCAATTGCTGGGAGAGGTGCTTCAAATCCTCGCTGCAACCGGGGCTCCCCAGCATCTGCGGATCTGGATGATTCTGAGGTATCAGGGCAATCGGTGACGTATCCTTCCTAATCGGTATCGTTAACCTGATGTCGTAACGATTAGGGGCATCCCCCTGCTTATTCTCTTTGCTGCTTAGAAGTGGAGTGTAATAAGCTTACCGTTTTAACTAAATGCCTTGCCTTATTTTTGTAATACCTTGAAATAAATAGTAAAATAAGCCTACTCTTTGGTTGGTGTCTGTGTCGTTTCGGGTGACCCCGTCAACTGGCAAAGCAGGAGCTCAGCAAAGAGTTAGGTATGAATCTAGCTCAGGATCATTTGTCCTGTTGTAAGTTATGTGGAGAGAAATACTTGGGTCCCTGAAGGAGTTCCAGCTGGAGATCTATGTGAGGACGCAAAGTTTCACCCAGAGCCTTGCTAATTTATTTCCACCCTGACTCACAACACGCACCCTGCGATCAGTCCAGTTCCCCTTCTCTCTAAACAGTTCTGCCGGCATCCTTTAGTCCCTGAGCAGCGAGGACAGGGGGCTCAACGCATCAGCCTTGCAAAAGCTCTGACCAACAGCACAGACTCATGACTGTCACCTGAACTCAACGTAAACTTCACCATCAGATTCCCCACACGCTTGTCCACGCTCACCAGAACTAATTTTTAACTCTCAGCCATTTTTATTTTTTTGACAGAACTTACATGACTTGCTTCTCCTGCAAGGCTCCCAAAGAAACGCTGCGATGCACCGGCTTAGCCAAAGAAGGTCCATCTCCGGCCACGATGGGATCAGGCACCAGCAATCCATTCAGGTCTCCGTTATAGGAATTCGACGGTCTCTGGTTCTCATTCACCGAACCTAGGGAAAAGCAGGACCAACCGTGCACAACATCCATTTAAAAGCAAGAGCACCGCGTGAAATACGCCGCCTCCGGATGGTTTTCGTCAGGTTCTACTGCTCCGTCAGGTAGAATACACCAAATCGGTTGGGAAAAGCATTCTTGCCCAAAAACGATGTGTAAGAGACATCCCACGTAAGAAATTTCGCTCCACACAAATGAGTCAAGTCCCAGCTCTCATCTCACACAGGCAATCCCAGCAGATCAGAAAGAAAACACAAACACAAAGAATAAGTACAAGGGACTTACCGGGTCTAAGGAGCAAAGAGTCTAAGGCTAAACTAGCAATTCAGATTTACTGAACCAAGTGCCAGACCAAAGGGTCACCTCTAACTCTCACACCTGCAGAGAGATTCCTGACATCCAGCAACACAGTGGCCGGTCACAACGTTTGGAGTCGGCTGGAAATAATCCATTCGTTACTTCCCAAACTTGACCGAGACCTCAAAGTCCTGGTGCTCGAGTAACCGAGACAGGAAACTGCACAGCGGCACCCACAGAATCCCCAGGTCTTCCCCTTGGTCAGCTAGCCAGACAAAAGTTCACAGCACTCAAGCTTTGTGCAAAGCAATCGCTTGTTCAGGATTTCAGCCGCACTTTGAAGAGTGTACGTGTCCCAATTTTTGGCCTGGTGGCCTCTGTGCCTTCTGAAGGCTTTTAGAAGGGGACAGACGTGACAAGGGGTGAAGGAGACTCTTCTCTCCGTGTCACTAGCAAGGTAAATAGATGACAATCCCCACCGCAGAGCAAACCCGCTCCATCTGCGCTCAGCACAGCAAAGTCAAAGCCTCCTCCCTCGGCAAAACCCTCGCTTGAAATTTCCACTGGTTTTGAAAAACTGAAATTTCGTATACTGTTGCCAGGTAACAACTTGCTGCCGAGCTCTGGCAAAATGGCTGCTCCTGGGACCTGAAGCTCCACCACGGAACAGACTCAAACCGTGGGCAAGAGGCATGTCCTTTGAAAGCAAGGCAAGCCTTCCATTACCAAACAGGCTTTAACGGATCAGGATGAGTTCCACTGCCTACGGAAATAACTACAACTATTACTCGTTTGCCAGAAGAATATTTAAAACTTGCCTGGTTTCAAGGTAAAGTCGTGAAGTCGGCAACCACGTTACGGAGCCAAAAAGCCCGGGCAGTGACAGGGGATCCTCACGCTGAGACCAGCCGGGTGCTCACCTCAGCGTGAAGAAAACAGCGTCGGCCCTCAGACAGCCCAAGAAACTACAGGAAAAAGCATCTAGGCTGCCAGAGAAAGGTGAATCTCTGGTTATCAGTAAAGATTCCAGCACTGATTGAAGGATCCTGCCTACGGGCCCCACTGGGAGTTCTATGGTTTGATCATGCAGCTCTCCCGGCGGAGGGCACGGCACAAACGAGGGAAAGGGCTTCTGAAGCTACAGGTGGCCTTTATAAGTCCTCTCCATCCCAAAACATTCCATGACTCTACGTTTGCTGCAACTGGGGGAAAACCGCGTCAAGAGAGACTTCAGCGGTGGATTTTCACGATCACCAAACCCGGCAAAACTGATAAACTGCCGTGACAGTCACAAACTCTTGAGAGCAGGGAGTGTTTCTCATTGCCTGCCTGGACAGCACCCGGGGTAACAACTGCTCGTAACCTAGTACTGCAAAGTCTTGTTTGTGGCAATAACCTTGGGAAACAGCTCTGTTGGGTATTAAAATCTCTAAGGGAATCTCAGCGTTACACAGAAACCAGGACTAGAGAGAGCCTTGACCACAGCAACTTTACGCCAGACAAGACCAACCCTACACAGGCAACTCACGAGGCTGCTTCTACTCTCCTTCAAAAGCCTTGAAGGATTCCCCAGTTTCCCTTTCCTCTGACACCCTAACAGGATCTCCAGAGGCTTTCAGTTAACAAACATTCACTTTTGCTCTTCTCCTTACTATGTCCAATTTTTTCAAGTCTATTTGCCATTACCCAGGGAGTGATTTCTGCCGAGAACAACTGCAGGTTCCTTACTGCTCGGCTCACTGTCCACTTGCTCCCTCTCCTCTCAACTTCTGCCTGTGCACTAGGGTTGACAGAGAAGGTATAAAAAGAATGAACAGGAAAGAAGAAAAATGGGAAGAAATTAAGTCATACTCGGTAAATAACCCCTTCGTTTCAACCAGCTGCTCCCCAGTTGCTTTGGGGGAAAGTCAAGTCACCCTGAGAGGACAGAAACAACCATTTCCCAGGCACAACACATCCCTTCAGTTCAGACCCTGCTCGTGAAACAAGTGCTCCCCATCCCCGCACCGAGCTCTCCTTTCGGTCTTTTGAGTACAGAGCACTGCACTGTGAAGGAAAAAAAAAGTATTTTCTCCTAAGAATTAATATTCCAGGAGGATCCAAGCGCTCCAGAAACAAGAGAAACTATTTCAAGTAAGGAGAAGTTTCTCTGTGGGTAGTAAAACATGTGCCTCCACACCTCCCACAACAATCCTGCTGCCAGCCTCCTCTTGGCCAAGCCAAAGGCCGTTGCTTTGGAGGCAGCACATTCGTATGACTCTCGGGACACTTAAAAGCTGCGTTATTCCCGCCTTTCCCTCAACAGGAGCACAACACAGGCGTAAATTCTGTCCTCTACCCTAGTTTTTCCAAAAGAGCATCAGTCTCGCCCTCCTTCTGACCATCACCAATCGAATGAAACGCTGTCGTAGGTTTAAAGAGCTGTAAGAGGGGTCAAGAGAGATTCTAGACTCCAGGGGAGGAGAGGCACGTTCTACACAGCTGACTCCTAAGGCTGCTGATGTTCACCACCGGCATTTTTACGGGCAGAAAGTGGTCCACGGAAGTCTGAGCCGAGAAGTCCAAGAGCTCAAAGCAAAGGGAGAAGACTCGCGATCACTTTCCGAGAGCTATTCGTGCTCCCAATGCACATTCGGAGAAGAAGGAGACATAGAGTTGGTGGGAAGAGCTGGAGCCCCTTCCACCGAGCCCTGCGAGACACCTGGGAAAACTGCTAACAAAGGGAGGAGCCTTGTGCCGAAGAGATCAGTCCTGCCGAGGTATGTGAAGGCACAAAAAGCGCCCAGAGACCCGCGGCAGGGGACCCAACTCTGCTCGGCAATAACAATCCTCTGCCCCGGGCGAGGCCGGCTCTCCGGGCAGGGAGGCAGGGCCGAGCGGGACCCCCGGGCGGGACGGAGCCGCCGGAGGGCGATGCCACGGGCGGCCCGAGGGGTAACGGGCCGGGCCCTGCCCCGGCCACCCGGCGGAGCCCCGGCTGAGGGGGGGTCCCGCAGCGCCGGGCCCTGCGTGCGCCGGCCCCGCCCCGGCCAGGCCCCGCCGGCCGCGGCCTCCCGCCCCCCTCGGCGGGGCTGCCGGCGCCTCACCTCCCGGCCGGTCCAGCTTGAGGATGTCCCGCAGGTGCTGGGTCGCGTCCTCGATGTCGATGCTGGAGGAGGAGGCCATGGGGTCGGGCCCGCTTCCCGCCGCCGCCGCCCAGCACAACCGCCAGCGCGCTGCCCCGGCCCGGCCCGCCGCCCGCGCTTCCGCCTCCGGTCCGGGCCCTGCCGCGCCGGGCGGAAACCGCCGCCGGCACCCAGCGTTCCGCGGGGCGGAGCCGGGCCCGCAGCGGGGGCTGCCCGGAGCCCGCGGGCGCTGAGGGGCAGGCGGCTGCGCAGACCTCGGGGCCTGCACCGGGCCCGGCGCCCTCGGGGCATCGCGCCACCGGGCCGGTGTTAATTCCCATTCCTGCGAGGAACGGCCCCCAAAATCTCGCTCGTAAAGGCTTAAGAGAGGTTGGTTACGGGGGTAAAATAACCCCCCGCCGCCGCCCGGCCTCCCCCCGCCCTCCGGCCGCCTTGGCCAGCCCCCCGCACTCGGGAGGCGACACTCAAAAGTCTGACCCCAGCACCAAAATTGGGCCCAAGAAACAAAAAGTGAAGACGCAGCACGCGAACAGGGTCTCCGAGGCGTATCTGACTCGAAATGTGTTTGACCTGGGTCAAGTGTACATCTCAAAATGACACCACCTGCAGGCGTCAAATATACGAAGAGATATTGATTTAGAAATGCTGGTGTTTTGTCTCCTCCGGCTGCGGGGAGAAAGGCAGGGAAAAAAAGAGCCCCAGAAAGATCGACGTGACCAATTCCAGACCTTTGAACTTTTAAAGAGCCTAAAATAAACTCATTTTAGATAGCTTTTAAACTAACACCTGCCACATGCATCACTCTTTGAACTCAACTTCTAGGCAAGCTCTATCCCAGCTTACGAAGCTTGTTATGCAAAGGACTACCCCGGCTTCACGGACTAGACTCTTCTGCAGCGCAAGGCTGTTAAGCCAGACCTATTCTTAGACCCTCCCTGATGTGCCAGGCTGGAGCTACAACCTGAGGATCCTTGCTTAGCAGTACCCATCCAAAAACACCTCTTTCCTACTGAAAGAGCTCATCTCTCATCTTGAGCACGACTTTCAGAGCTCAGCGAGGTCTGAAGTGAAGGCGGATGCCAGTCTGCTCCTGCGCTGGAAAGATTAATTTAATGGATCCCTTCACCGGTGGAATACCACCACCTCCAGGGTGGAGGACGCACGACAGCCAGCCACGTAAAAACCTAACGCTACTCACATTCTAACACGGGGATACCAGAAAGACAACACAGAGAACAAAGTTTTCCAGGGTTTTCAAGCAAACTCCAGGAGGGCAGCGCTGGACTGACGCTCCGTGCGTCTGCCTGCGAAGGAGACGGAGCTGTCCTGTTTAATTTCGAGGGTGAACATAATGGATGTTGTGACGATTAATTACAGGCTGCCCATGAGTTGTCATCCTGGTGCAAAATACTTCAGCTGAGAACGGGTCAATGTTAAAAACAGTTACAAGTGTATTTCCCCTCTGCTGAGAGGGAAAAAGAAGTTGTGTGGCCAAAGGCACACTTGAACTGCCCGCAGGGGTGAAACTACTTTTCACTTCGAGTTTTTGGTTTGTAAGCGTTTCCCCACCAGGCAGGCAGGGGCTACCCAAAGCGAGCGGTACCACATGCTCCACATCCAACTCATTAAAACGATTTAAACTGTTAAGAAAATCTTATGGTTTTATTGTGTAACGTAGCATCGAAACATCTGAACAAATCAATATCTGGGCTGTACAGGCTGCTGTTCTTTCATTTCTTTGGGTTATAGAGCATCCGGTCAGTACAGAAACAACAACCTTTTGCATTATAGATTCTTTCCGAGGCATGCTGGTACAACACAAATTTCTCTTGTCAAACGCAGCTAAGTCTAAACTTCCAAACATCATGCACAAGAAACTCATCTAGTGACAATGTAAACTCAGCAGAAGGTCACAGGTCTTGCTCGCTCACGCTCCGCAGTGCTGCAGGGTTGTGTATGATATTTGGAATGTTCCGTGAGTGTGAATAATACCAGTAAGAGAGGAAAAAAAAAAAAAAAAAGAAAAAAACAACCAAAAAATAAAAGAAAAGCATGGGTGCCTCGGGGTTGCCAGCTCAGCCAAAGTTGTGCAATGCTAGCCTGAACATGTCGTTGGTGCAAACCCAGGCATCGTTGATGTTCTTTAATAGAAATATCTGGTGGAATCCCATGATAGGATCTTCATCAGCCTGTAGGAAGAGAAGGGAAAACAAGTTCAAAACAGCTCTTTTCTTGAGAAACATTCCGAAACGTACGATAAGACAACTTTAAAGCTCGCCTTAGCGGCGATGTCGCGTGCTGTAAGATGTGTAGTACCTCAGGAGACACTAATGCAACCAGAGGTTCTGTTCCGAGCCCAATGACACGGAAATCCTGCAACGGTGTCAGAAGTCGGGCTTTTCTGGAAAACTCAACTCATTCCAGCAGCTTCCCAAGACTAAGAACACGCCTGCCTTTCTGTCAAACCACAATTTTCTTTGGGCTTTGCCCAGGAACCAAGTGCAAACTGAGGCATTGCAAAATTAGCTCGTAGCTGCCACACTTTGGACTGACGACAGAAGGGAGTTTCCGTAGAAGTCAGCATCAACAAGTATTGCCTGGACGATCTAGGTCACGATCCAGGATTTTGAAAGCTTGCCCAGAGCAGGTACAGCTGGCCAGCAACATCGTACTTCCCATTTGCACCGCCCAGGAAGAGCTCAAAGGGAGCAAATTATCTGCTATAGCTGCGATGAGATGTCCCAAGCACGGGGAATTTTTGCAGCAGTTTGACAATTCATAGAATTAGGGAATTCCTCTAGGTGCACTAGTACAGTGCCTGCACTGTAGGTTACTACAAAAGCAGAAAACAGTGTTTTGTAGTAACCTACAGTAGAAAACAGTGTTAGAAGAAAGACTGGTTCTCCCACATAATGCTTACCAGGCTCCTCAGAGCCACTGTGCAGAAATTAAAGCCTCAACATAACATAAACGATTCCCAAATCAGTTGGGAAAAAAAGATAATCACATGACAGGATTTAATCTGAACAGCGCAAAGGGACCAAGCTACAAAACCGATCTTCTGATACTGACCACAATTCGGCATTTCTGGAGGATTTAAATCACAGAATCACAGAAGCTCTATTCTTTCAGCATACAATTACTCAACTTCAGAAAATGGGGGGAATGCATGGAAAAAAAAAAAAAAGCAGCAGCTAGAGCAGCACATGAACTAGACTTCCAAAGTGCTGAATGCTTCTTCATAACGCTCTGCCGCTGTCCGCCAAGAAGAGCTAAGGAAAAGGCTGAAGAGCAAAGAAGACTACAAACCAAACAAACAAACAGAAAGCCTTTACTTGAAGTAATATTCATGTTAAGTGATAAAATGACCGTGAAGCAAGTCAGCCGTGGGGAGCAACCCGCTAAGGGCATCAATGATACCACAAACCAGCAACGCTGCCAGAGCAGCGGCAGGATCAAGTGCATGTAAAAGCAGAGTTCACACCTAAAAAAACACTGCAAGGATTTCAGAGCAGTGACTGCCTAGGAAAGAAAAGGGTGTAGGTGAAGTCAGTTTCAGTGAGTGGATGCTAATCCCCAGAGGAAAACCAACAAGGGCCCTGGATTAGCTACGGCCTCTCAGGAAACTGATACTAGAGTTGTGATGGAAATTCTTCTATTTTTATTTTTTTTTTAAAGCAGCTGAAAGCTCAGCAGCTATCAAGGCAGGCACAGTGTCAGCAGTTATTGGGAAAGGAACAGAGAACCAAAACCCATTACGCAACTGCATAAATGCACAGAGAGCATCCACGTATGAAATCCTGCGTGCACTTATTTAAAAAAATTAAAACTGCTTGATAAAGAAAGGCCAGAGAAGGATAATAATTCCACACCTGCAATATTGAGTCCAGTTTGGGGCTCCCCAGTTCCAGAGAGACAGGGACCTACTGGAGAGAGTCCAAGGGAGAGCTACGAGGGTGATCAAGGGACTGAACATCTCTGCTGTGAAGAGAGACTGAGAGACCTGGGGCTGTTCAGCCTGGAAAGGAGACGGCTGAGAGGGGACCTTACTGACGTAGAGAAATATCTGAGGGGTGGGGGTCAAGGGGAAGGGGACAGTCTCTTCTCAGTGGTGCCCAGCAACAGGACAGGGAATAATGGGTTTAAGTTAGAACATGGGAAGTTCCACCTCAACCTGAGGAGAAACTTCTTTGCTGTGAGGGTGCCGGAGCCCTGGCCCAGGCTGCCCAGAGAGGGTGTGGAGTCTCCTGCTCTGGAGACTTTCAAACCCCGCCTGGACGCGTTCCTGTGTGGCTGCCCTGGGTGACCCTGCTCTGGCAGGGGGTTGCACTGGGTGATCTCTGGAGCTCCCTTCCAACCCCCAACATTCTACGGTAAGTAAGATGATCCAACTCCAGGATGGTTTCCTACTGAAAAAAGTCAATTGGGTATGACTCCAGCTTGCAAAAACGTGACCAGAGGCAGGAGAACAGGCAAGATCAATTGCTATAGAATCACGAAGGACAAAGTGGATGAGGAAACTACTACAGCCAGAAATTAAGGCAACAAGTGAGGCCAGAAGAACAAGGAAGTCAAGTGTTCGGCAGACGAATGAATGAAAGAAAAATCCTCAAGCAAGGCGAGTGCCAGTCAAGTCCCTGCCCTGATGAACCGAGCAGCTTTCGGTCACGTAGGTACGCGCCTCCTTTTGCTTTAGCCAGAGGCTCCGTAACAATCAGCGTGGAGCAAACACAAGCAATTACGCCGGATTAAAGCAGCCGCCCGCTGAGTTTGTTAGCACACGCGACGGCAGCCGTGCCACCAATTATTTCAGGGCAAGTACGATCAGGGTTAGATCCACCCAGTGAAGACGCTTTGCAACTCCGTGCTGAAGACGTGGCCTGTGAACCAAACCCCCCAGGTTTGTGCCTTTTCCAGCTTTCCCAAGAGTCAAATGTAACACTTGGATCCCAGCATAGTCTCATTGCTGCTTGAGTCAGTAGATTCCTGGATATGAAGGGATTTTTAAGAAAATTCAGTGCCATCCGAGCGCTATTCTTTAAAAGTCTGATGTACGACTTTGTAAAGCATCTTGTTCGTGCTTTTATCATCCCTTATGACCACGCTGGAATGAATTTGTATTTGTGCCAGTTCCTTTCTAATGGCTTAGTTAAAACCAGACAGAATCATTTCAGCTCAAAAATCACTTCTAATGACTAACTATTAATAAGCATTTAGTGCCCTCTCAAGCTGCTCCATGGTCTCCTCTTTTTAGGTCATTGAGGCATCTATTACAAGTTGCACCAGCAGTTTTCACACCAAATTTGAGTATGTTATTACCGACACGAGTACACTTTAATAATAAGGAAACGGATTAGTTTTACTGTAGGTGTACTCAATCTGTGTTAAGCCCAGCTGCACTGTAGCTCTTAGTGCTTTGGCTTGAGGATTTTCCCTTTTCTTATGCAATTCAGGACTGGACACATGGAAAAAAAAAAAAAAAAAGACTGAAAGGAAATTCTTCCCCAAACACTTGTACATCTGGCAAATTCTCTCAAGTCAAGTGTTAGTGCTTGCTTTATTCCTTTACTGTTATGTCTTCACAGAGGACCAGGATACTTTAAAAACAAGGAAAATCTTAGACTGCATTTAAGGTGGATGAAATAATTCCTAGTCCGTTCCCAAAAATCTGGATACATCTCATTAACATAGACCAACGACCCATAGTTGAGTGGCTTGAGATGCTCTAGGACGCACAGACTAATCCTATCCCATTTCAGTCTGGATCTTCATCACAGTTTGGGTAACCTCATGGAAAATCTTGACTCTTAATTTCCACTCCCAGCTTAGCTACGCCTGACTCAAATTTTGCATTCCAGCCGTGAGCCCAGGCTTGAAACACAGGGGCTTTATTTTTTGTACAAAGCTTTCCCCTTACGCCCTTCAAAATTGTTTCAGGACGTCCTTGAATTGAAATAAAGAATTTTCCAAGTCGCAGAATCAGACTGGAAGGCTGCTCTGATTTCCCGTCCAGCCCCAGGCTCGTAGCGGGACTACCACCCGCATCGCCTCTGCCAAGCAAGGAGGTTTTACAACGTGTCCAGGCAACATTTCCCAAGGTTTCAACCTTCCAGCGGGGGAGAAGAAACAAAACAACTCAAAAAATCCAACCAAGCCATCCCTTGCATCAAATCTCAACCTCCCAAGTTACGGTCTGCAACCACTGTCTCTTGTTACACTGTCTGCTCTCACCAAGATGTTTGCTTTCAAGTTGTTGGAAGTACTCAACTACCTTCCACCTTCAGGCAAACTGCCCTCATTCATCTCCTCTCCCAGCTCCACAAGCTCTCAAATACTGGGAAAACTTGCAAACTTGGCAGCTTTTTGACCTCTTCCAGTGGTTCTGGAACTGACCTGGAGGGTCAAAATTGGAGGAAGTGCTCAGCTCGCAGAGCTGCGGGTCACATCAGAGTAGCAGGCGCAACCCTAGTTTGCGATCCAAGTTGAGCCGCACAACTTTTCTCCTCTTGTCTGGTCAGAGACAGTTTTGCTCCTTCACCAGCACCCCCACGGCAACCACTGATTGAGCTGCAGGCCTGCAACCATCCTTATCCCAGAGGAAAAGCTAATTAATTCCGATTGCAGGTTCCTTCCGACGTTAAAGCCTCATTTAACAGGCTTTAAAGGGCGCTTTTTAGTGTTCAGCATATAATTATAAAAACATCCAGTGATCTTAATTGCAAATGTCCTTTCCAAGGCTAGAAAACAATTAGTTATTTGCAATTAATTCTGCCACAATCGCTTGGAAATTCAGGACAGCAAGGACTGCGTGGAAGAGAGGTACGGAAGAACACACTTTTCAATGAAAGCTTTCGCCACCCCCGCTGGTGACATGCACCCAATTTTGATGCTCTATCACCCTCCAACACCCTCACTGAGGGGCTGTTGCATCCGATCCCCTCAGCAATTAATTCTGCTGCAAAAGATGTACTTTTTTTCATTATTATTTTTATTCACAGTTCATATTGGCATCAGCACGCTAGGTTGTGGATCAGACAAGAGCGGCACAGAGGCACCTCCTGACCTCATCAAGGGGCAGCGATGATTTTGACCGACCCCTCTCCGACAGGGGTGGCCAAAGGCTTTACAACAACCCAGACCCACAGGTTTGCTTCAGGCATAAGACTCTGGCAACGGAAATACAGAGTTTGATAGTAGTAGTCCTCAGCCCCATTACTTCTTCAGAACTGTTCTTGCCTAGTTAAGAAGAGACCTGAGGATCCGTAACAATTTGGTAGCAGCTAACCCTCCCCAGCACACATTTAGGGAGAACAGAGGTTTTCTCTGCTTTGGTTTTTTTTTTTGCTTCTAAAACCAAACAAGATCAAAATCTAACGGTTTACAGAAGAAATGAAAGATGTGCCCAGCTCACTTGAGTTTCCGCTGAACTTCCAGGATTAGCAAATCAAGCAACTAATGCCTCAGAAAATCTATTTAAATATCAGGCCAAGAACGTCTCCTTAGAAAGGACACATCACAGGTATTTTGGCATTATTGTTTTCTTGGATTCTTCTGTTAAAAACAAGCATTATGCACGCTCCTTCGTTACGCAAAACAACGCGAGTTTTGAAAAAACGCAGAGGATTCAAACGCATATGCATTAATTGGTACTTTGCTTTGAAGAATTTGGCTCGCAGCCCCGTGAAAAGGATAACAATCACGAGCAGAAAAGCCACAGGTTTCCCTATAAACCCCGCTACTGACGGTCTTGAAAGGGCCTTTCCTTGTGCAAATTTTCTACAGTTTTCCTTGGGAGCAAGAGGCATGAAAATGTGCTTTTCAAAGCTAAGACTTGAGGCACGTACACGTGAAGGGTGGAAAAATGTTGCCTCTCCTCCCAAAAATTCACAAATATGTTAGATTTGCTCATGACAGCAGGTGTACTTCAATCCAGTATCTCCTTTCCAAGTACCTAGACGCATTAATACACAATCCCAGAATTATTCTGAATAATTTTCAGCGAGCAAGGTGAAATTTTTCAGAGGATAAAAGCAATTCAGTGTTTTCCCGTGGCTGCGTGTGTCTTTCCCTCAACAGAGCATGGGCAGGTGGGACTGAGCAACACGAAAGCTGGAATCCAACTTGCAGCAAGGAAGGAGGAGCAACTTTCACGAGAGGAAAAGCCGCGTTCGGTTTAGAAGTGGATGCGGTAAGGCTGGGAACTGCTCTGCTCAACCGCCCAGCCCGAGACAATTAAGGAGAATTAGCTAAGCAAGCAGATTCAAACTTCCAGGGCTGTTTGCTGAGTTAACAGGACAGTCAGTGGAAGCTCAAAACGGTCTGACACCAGATCATTCGGAGCTAAATGGGAAAGAAAACCTCAACAGCTCTTTTAAAAGAAAATGGGTTCAAGCAATTCTAAAGACTGGATGGCTTAAGAGTCCTGACTCAACAGCGGGGCTGGATCAAACCCTGACAAAATTAGCTCTGATAGTTTTCGTTATTGCTATGTAAAGTCACACTTTTAAATAAACATTGTATTCTTGTGTCCTGTGACAGCAAAAACGCAACAACATGGTCTTACCGAAGGGTTGTCAGCTAAGTCAGTCTGCTAAATCGCCGCTCGATGCACACGTTACATCAAAGAGCACATTAAACTCGATGAGCTTATGCTGCCCAAGAACACTGTAACGATGATTTTAAGTGCAACCAAGGAAGGGAAGTATCGATGCTTCCAGAGCCCATACGATACTTGTCCGCACAGTAAAACACAAGGTGCTTTGCTTGGTGGGAGCATCCAGCTGTCAGATTACAGGTATTTCACCTAGTGCTAGTTATCTCAAGGGATGAGCAGCTCCTTGACAAGTCTTGAAGAGCAGAAGGATGACATCCCAATGCAAGTTTACCAGTGTTCCTTCCCCACCCAAGAGAGCATTTTAATGTTTTAAGACACCGGGTGATTTCACAGTCCTGCAAAAATCTCAGGTATAAGCATTTGTTAACCTGTAATGGAAAGAGTTTACCTTAAGCTGTCCCACTACCATACTGAGTATACAGCTGTCAGGTGTAGGTTGGTGGTCTTGTGCTGTGATGCTGTGTTGTATTTTTTGGAAAGGGAGGCTCTGAAATGAAAAGAAAGCAAAATAAGGAAGCGTACAGCCATTGCATTGTTTAACTTACGAAAAAAAGATCACACAAACCCAACATCATCAAGCGTTAGACTATTTGGGTGGTTACTGCGTGGAGAGTTGTTGCAACTCGATGCTGCTCAGGCTGGGTTGATCATAATAGTTGTTTTTCAAGTACTAAGACGTAACATACATCATAATAGTTGTTTTTCAACCACCAAGATGTAAAATATGTCACCATACACATTAAGCAATACCTTTTCCTACTGCCTGGAGAGCTTCAGTTCATCTACACACTGAAAATTTGTATGATGAAGGCACAAAGCTTCTCTGCTCTAAACAGTGTTTAAAGATTGTTTACTCCAAGTATGCTTCCTTGTTAAAGTGACTATATATACAAAGGAAAGGTGATTGACCAAAAACCAGCTTTCGGGACTTGAAATCCACATATCTACCTTTTTTTTTTTTCCCCCCCTTCATAACAGTACATGAGGGGATGCAGAACAGCAACAGGAACCATCTTTGCCACGTACCAGGCAGGAACAGGGCGGGGAAAAAAGACGAGGAGGTGGTGGCAATCAAAAGCACGTGTTTTGAAAAGAAAAAAAGTCTTCCACACTCACTTACCACGAGTACATCTGGAGTTAAGTGTGCAAGAGACACATCTTGAGAGACACCA
This sequence comes from Trogon surrucura, assembly GCA_020746105.1. Classification (NCBI taxonomy): domain Eukaryota; kingdom Metazoa; phylum Chordata; class Aves; order Trogoniformes; family Trogonidae; genus Trogon; species Trogon surrucura. Next base: position 8,177,094 of record CM036629.1, read on the forward strand.
GACACTGAGGAGTAATTCCTCTCTTTCAACTTTGACCCTGTTCACATTGCAACCACGGGTGACTCCAAGAAGTGAATCTCTGAGATAAGTCCCATCACGCAAACGCGGTTTTGGTGCCGTCCTAGCAAAAGCTACGCGAGTGCGAAGTGATGCCTTGGAAGTGGCAGCTCAGCACAGGCAGAGCCCCAAGTGACCCCACGGCTGACACCCAGACAGCAGCACACAGGCATTTAAGCCTCAGGTCATACTCTGATGCCTTGACTTCGTTTCCCTGATTCATTCACAGGTCGAGGCAGACCCAAACACGTACTGTGCCGAGCTCTGCATTTCATTCTAGTGGAAAGAGCCTGAAAAACTTCCAAGAAAACCTCAGTACACGAGAACGGGAGACCCAAGTCCTGTAGTCAAGGACATGAAGTACACGCTTGGCTCTACAAGCGTAAGGCTCTAGGAAGAATACCAGGAAGCTGAATTCTTAGCTGATTGAGAACACAGAAACTGTGGAAGGATCAGGACCTGGGGAAGCAAAGGAAGTGTACGGAGCAGCCCTCTTATCAGAGGGACACTACTCAAGAGCATGCTCCAATAAAGCCTGCAGTATTTCCTCTTGGCTGGGAGAACAATCCCAACCTATGACGACCTCATTAATGTTTACAAATATATCAAGGGTGAGTGTCACGAGGATGGAGCCAGGCTCTTCTCGGTGACAACCACTGATAGAACAAGGGGTAATGGGCTGAAACTGGAACATAAGAGGTTCCGCTTAAACTCGAGAAGAAACTTCTTCTCAGTGAGGGTGACGGAGCCCTGGAACAGGCTGCCCAGAGAGGCTGTGGAGTCTCCTTCTCTGGAGACATTCAAGACCTGCCTGGACACGTTCCTGTGTGGCATAGTCTAGGCATTCCTGCTCTGGCAGGGGGATTGGACTTGATGATCTTTCGAGGTCCCTTCCAATCCCTGACATTCTATGATTCTATGATTCTATGATTCTATGATTCTATGATTCTATGACCTGCCAAGTCAGCCAACTGGTTTGTAATATGGAATAGACACTTGGAAAAAAAAAAAAAATCCTGAGTAGTTTTTTCCAAGCTACCAGCAGATTATTACCCAAGGTCAATATCCCAAACCCTCAGCGCACGATGTGCCCACAGAACCTGTCCAAGCATCAAGTGGGACACTGCACACCCTTCCTCTGACAGAATCCTCGAATGCCTTAGGTTGGCAGGGACCTTGGAGATCCTCTAACCCAACCCCCTGCCATGGGCAGGGATGCCCTTAACCAGCCCAGGTTGCTCAAGGCCTCATCCAACCTGGCCTTGAACATCTCCAGGGAGGGGGCAGCCACAGCCTCTCTGGGAAATCTGCTCCAGAGTCTTGCCACACTCGCACTGACAAATTTCTTCCTAAGGTCCAACCTAAACCTATTCTTCTTCAATTTAAATCCATTTCCCCCTGTCCTATCAGTGGACACTCTTGTGAAAAGTCCCTCCCAGCCTCCCTGTAGGTCCCTTCAGGCACTGCAGTCAGTGATAAGGTCCCCCCGAAGTCTTCTCTTTTCAAGACTGAACAATCCCATCTCCCACAGCCTGAACTAGTGGCAGAGCTGCTCCAGCCCCTGGATCATCTTTGTGGCCTCCTCTCAACACGCTCCAACAGATCCATGTCCCTCTTACCGTGGGAACACCAGAACTGGACGCAGGACTCGAGGTGGGGTCTCACCAGAGCAGAGCAAAGGGGGAGAATCCCCTCTCTTGACCTGCTGGCCACACTGCTCTGGATGCAGCCCAGGACAGGGTTGGCCTTCTGGGCTGCATGAGTGCCCTATCGGCTCCTGGTGAGCTTCTCATCTGTCAAAACCCCCGAGTCTTTCTCTTCAGGGCTACTCTCAACCCACTCTGTGCCCAGTTTGTGTTTGTGCCCGGGGTTGGCCTGACTCAGGTGCCAAAACCTGCTCCCACCTCAGAACAGCAGCTTCATGCTGCACAAGTCCTCCAAGAAGCATCTCTTGAGAAGACAGAGGGAGGAAGGGGAATGAATGTGGTCGTATCCAGAACCTAGCTTTCAGTGTGACAAGATGCCAGTGAGAGGTGAGACTGGGGAGAGAAGACAGGGAGGAAGGAAAGGCTTTGGAGTCAAGAGCTTTGCAAAACGGTACCAGGGACCTGAAGACAAGGCTGGGTAAGGCAGTGCCTGTTCTGATTGTCCCCTTCAGAGAGAGCGACGCCAATGGTTGGCCAGTTGAGTGATGCAGGAGGGGAAAAACCCACTGGAAAGAGTGAGGTCAGCTTGTAGGAGACAGCACAGGTTTGTAGGAGAGACAGAAGCTTCCTCGAAAGGATGGTTGCTTATGGATCTCTTTCTGTACTGGAGAGAAGCATTTCTTGAGTACAATAAAAGCAACAAAGAAGCAAGAAGCCACACAACAACCAAGGCTTTTCACGTCTCTGATACTAAAACTTATTTGGGCTTTCACTACCAAAACCATGGAATCCTCCTTGAAGTCAGATAAGAGAAACTCTGTGAAGAAAGTCAAGCAGCTTAAACTCACTCCTCACAACAAAGGTACGTGTCAGAAATTCACGTAACTACAAGACTATCTCAAATGCTCAGTGTAAATCAGGCCACACCCTGCTTAGCACAGGCACTGTCTTTGAAACAATGAAGTCCAGCACCAATTAAGACAGAATAAGTATCAGCACCCACTCTGTAACAGAAAACAGGTGCAGCAGTGCAGGCCAAGCAATGTCTTTATGAGTTTGCCCTACTGTCTCAGCATCATCTGACAGAGCATGCTGAAAAGGTGCCGTTGCGTTGCTGTTCCGCAGCAGAGAACCAGCCCCTTGGCACTCACGTCGATTAATCAGCGAGGTGCTGAAGAACACAGCACTGCAGAAGCACAAAAGAATTCCAGCGTTGAACTTGCAGTGATTTGCTCCACTCCCTACAAAGCTCCAAAAACACAGAGTGGGTGAGTGCATGAAACTGAAACAGCAGACAGAGCCACGCTCACAGTAAACTGATACCAACCTGGAACGAGCCATGGCAGCAGAAGGGCACGGAATAATTTTACTACATTTCTTCCCTACTTTAAGCAGATGATACCAGTGAGGAAAAAAAGCCTTCCCGAGGCAAAGCAGCGCACCTCCACTCCCCAAGCCAGCCCATGCAAAGGGCACACAAATCCAGAAAGTCCAAGTGGCCCCACACACAGGGTACAGGTAAAGATGAGTAACTCTCTGGCAGGAAAAGGACTGATCTGCGCTGGGCCAGGTCCAAGGCAGCAGTCTGGGACGCGGTGGCCAAGCAAATGCTCAGCTGGTTGGGTATCTAAATGGCTGCTAGCCCAGGAGTCTAAAGAACACCAAGTACACAAACGAGCAACTCTGGAGCTTGAGTATCTCCTTGTCTAGAAGCGTGCAGTTGCAAGCTGTGCTATTCTGAGGGGTGAGGCCTTCTCAAAGGCAACGCAGGCAGCTAAAACAGATCCAAGGGCAAACCTCAGCCTTCACAGTTAAAAGCATTTTGGATGAAAGCGGCAATGCCAAAACAGAGGAGCTGGAGCTGTACAAGACAATCGGAGTTACAAAGATTTTTCTTCTCGATGTGCAATAAAAATCATCTATCTGCCTGGGACTTTGTGATTCTGTGACATACTGTGCTCTGAGCAGAGTGCCCCAGGACCCAAAAGCACGTCCTCCACCTATCTTGCAATAGAAACAACCTTTCTAGTTTCAGGGCAGCTTGTAAGTACACCCAGTTTTAAAAGAGAAGTGTGGATTTATCCAAAAGGTAAAACTTCTCCCAACTCTCACTAAACGAACGTGGAGAGAGAGTTTCAGTCTCTACCCAGTAAGAAATGCTTTCCTCCCACTTGCTGAAGAGGAAACACTGGTTTCAAAGTCCTCAACCACAACTGCTCGTATTGGAACGGCTGACAAATGCTGCACTGGGGGCAAGTCAGGTTCTCCACCATAGAATTTGTTTGCAGTTTCTGTATCAGAAAACAAAGTGTTCCTGGCAATAGCCTCTATCGTAGAGAGCTCCAAATAACAGGTTTGCTATTGCTACTTCCTTGGTATGCTTTAAAAGAACAAAAAAAACCACCTTTCATTCCTCTGGATCATGGGGTCAGCTTATGAGCTATACTTTTTAAAAAATAAATCAATAATCTCCGATGTAATTGCGGTCACAAAAGAACCTTGTGAATCAACGGAGTCAATTAACTTTCCACCATTAGAGCCACCAATGGAACACAGAATTAAATCACAAATAACACGTTTTGAAGGTCGAAAGTTGGAAGCACAAGCCCCATGTTCAAAACTGCTGAAATCAAAGCGCAATTTTCAGAAGCAATTCATCTACAGTCTTCAGAACCGTTTCCCAAAACATTTGGGCGGGGTGACAGACTTACAGAGAGTTTTTCAACAATAGCTGCTTTGCCCTGGAACTGCTGTCCTTCCCACGTAAGGCATGATGCATCAATCTGGGGGGGAAAGAAAAAAATTCAGCAATCTGCTTTAGCAATCATGGTAACAGACTTAGTTTACTTGGCATCTGTCCTTAAAATCCAGCTATTTGGGAACCACCTCAAGGAGAAACAGAAAGAAACCACAAAGAGCAACTGAAGAGAGTGAAGAATAACCAACCGGAAACTAAGGCGATTAAATTTCATTATCATGATTCTACTAGCAAAAACAAATTCCTGCCTTTGGGTCAAAGTTAGCTTTCAGAAGAATATCTAAAGGACACACACACAAAAAAACCTATGGATACAGAGTCAAGCACGTAGGAAGACAAAACATATGAAGACGTCTGACAGGATGAGTGGTACCACCAGCTTTTCTTCCTCCCAGGTACTGATTTGCATACCCTGCTCGCAGCCAGAGCGGCAGAATGTGCCTCTGAAGGTTTTCTAACAATCTGCCCTGTGTGGCATGAAGCAATTGAGCTGCTTCAGCCTACCAGCTCTCCCAGTACGTGAGGGAGGGCGTTCTGAGCATGCTAGGTCAGGTGTGACAGCAACAGGCAAGAAAATTTTCCATTCTGCTCAAGATACTCGAAACCAGAGTTCCAATATCCTATTGTTGACCCAGCTCTGCCTTCTCAAATCCCATTTTAAACCGTAGCAAGCAAACTTAAATTTGCATTCGGTTCCACCGAGCTCAAAGTCCACCTGCTGTCATCTCCAAACAACACCCTCGCCCCACACCCAACAGAAAACCTAACGAATAAAAATAAGAAAAGATTTCATTGTAAGTAACCACACACCCAAAGTGGAGGGAAGAAGCAGCTACAGCTTCTTCTTGCAAAGTGACTGTCAAAGGATAACTGTAAAACAACTCTTGGACTTGGTACTTCACCTCACTGGCCCAGATCCCTAGCTGGAATAGGTTACAAAAGCTCAATGGACTTGGATTTCAAAGCTAAAGGAGAAAACCAAACCTTGTGGTGGAAGCAGCACTACAGGAACATCAAACAAATCCAAGAGCTCCCTGCATGCTACAAAATTTGCTCGCTCTGACAGGGTCTCTGTAGCCAGGAAGCTCATCAATAAAAACCCCTTTCTGCAGAACCTCCTCTAATTTAAACAAGTTGCAACCTCGGTGCAATTCAGGCACACCAAAACAGGGCCCCACCTCCACAGAAAAAGCCTAAAGGCGAAAAAAGCCCAGGAAATCGTTGTGCAGAAGGAATTTAAATTATCCTGTCCTTATCATCAGTTTTCTACTGAACATGTTTTGGTAGTAATGTGACAGAAGCTGCTAAGCACCTTCTTATTTAGAGCCATGGATTGAACAGAGGATACTTGTTTTTCTTGCTTTACGGGCTCTCTGTGCAGCTTCTTGGCTGAAAACGCAACAACATTCCAGCAGGCAGCAAATACACGACAATCCAAAGAGCAAACGCTACCAGCGCCGGTGGATACTGCCGAGATATAAAGAGGGTGTCAGATGATGCTCGTGCAACAGTTTTGACCCTCAAGAGCTTGGTGAAGCTTCATACAAATCATCCAGCAGATGAAAAACAAGTCAGAAAAACAGGATATGCTGCTGGAAGACTTGTAAGACTTGAGTGTCTTGCCGAATTGCCTCGGCCACCTGGCAATATTCCTCACCACCAGTAATCAACTCCACAGGCAGAGCACTTGGCATGTGCTGGAGGAGTCTTCCCCCAAAGCTAAAAACTCACGTTCCTTGGGTTTGTTACTTAGAGCCTTTAATTCTGGAAGCCAAACTTACTTTACTTTGCTCCAAATGAGAAGCAAAAATAGAAGTCTAATTTTCGGGAAAAAAAAAAAAGAATTAACTTAGATTTAACAAATTATAAATAAACTGGATTCAAAATTTTAAATCTATTTTAGTGTTCTGAGGAATAATAGAGCATGAGATCCAAGAAACACCTGCAAGAACTGCTAAAACACAGAGCAGGACTTAAATCGCATCCCACTTCAAAAGGGATTCAAGTAAATCAACGCCTGTAAATTAACGGCAAACTAAGGTTTGACGCTGGCTGGCAGGCAGGTGCCCACCACAGCTGCTCGATCACTCCCTCCGGTCAGTTAGACCAGGGAGAGAAAAATATAACGGAGGGCTCGTGGGTCGAGAGAAGGCCGGGAGATCTCTTAGCAATCTCGGGCAAAACAGAGTCGACTTTGAGAAATCAACTGAATTTCTTACCAATTAAATTTGAGAAGGGGAATGAGAAATAAAACCAAATCTCAAAACACCTTCCCCCCCAATCCCTCCCTTCTTCCCAGGCTTAACTTTACTCCTGATTTCTCCACCTGAGCAGCACAGGGGATTGCAGTCAGTTCATTAGATGTTGTCTCTGCTGCTCCTTCTTCCTTAGGGGAAGGACTCTTCACTCTTCCCCTGCCCCAGCACGGAATCACTCTCACTGAAGACTGCTCTTCATAACCTTTCTCACAAACCACCCCATGGTCTTCTCCATGGGGTGCAGTTCTTCAGGAGCAAAATCCTCCAGCATGAGTTCCCCACGGGGCCACAAGGTCTGTCAGCAAACCTCCTCCGGTGTGGGCTCCTCTCTCGCCCCGGGCTACAGGTCCTACTAAGAGCCTGCTCCAGCACACGCTTCCCATGGGACAAGGGGCAACGGGTACAAGCTGGAGCATAGGAGGTTCCACAAAAACATTAATTTTTTCCCTGTGAGGGTGCCAGAGCCCTGGCAGAGGCTGCCCAGAGAGGGTGTGGAGTCTCCTGCTCTGGAGACTTTCAAATGCCACCTGGACGCGTTTCTGTGTGACCTACTGTAGGTGACCCTGCTCTGGCAGGGGGGCTGGACTGGATGATCTTTTCAGGTCCCTTCCAACGCCGAACAGTCTGTGATTCTGCGATGAGGCTACTGCCTCCTTCAGGCATCTACCAGCTCCGGTGTGTGGTCCTCCACAGAGCACAGGGGGACATTCACACCTCATCACCTCCAGGGGCTGCACGGGAACAGCCTGCTTCACCAGGGGCTTCACCACAGCCCAGGGCAATCTCTAGAGCACATCCACTCCCCCTTCTTCACTGACCTTGGCATTTTCACATATTCTCACTCCTCTCTCTCCACGTGCTGTCTTTTTTTTCCCCCCCTCCTGCTTCTTAAATGCGTTATCTCCGAGGCGTTACCACCACTGCTGGTAGGCTTGGCCTTGCCCAGCCGCAGCTTCGCCTTTGGAGCCGGATGGCATCGGCTCTGTCAAACCTAGGGGAAGCTTTTTGCAAAAGCCACCCCTACAGCCTCCCCAGCTACCAAAACCTGGCCACGGAAACCCAGTGCCTAAGGCCAGTGTATTTGCTCCTGTAGAGAATTTCATCATGGGATCGTCAGCTCCTTCCACTACAAGCCATTGTCTTCAGCCAGTCAGGGGTTTTTATGGGCCTGACCGCCTATAGATAGGGCAGACAAAGCTCAAAATAGAAGTGAAATGTAAAAGAATGCAATAAATAAAAGGCTGAGTAAGCATGATTGGACTGAACAACATTCCAGAGTCAGGATAAAAGCCACGCTGTGTATTCCCACCCATCAAAATAGGGAAACCTGGGGAAATAACAGGAAAGAGTCGCAGCCCTCTTTTTGTAGATACTTACATATATTGCTCCTAACTGAGTCCTGTCTGCATCGAAAAGCTGGTAGTAATGTTGTACGAAGCTGGACCCAATCTGCTCCCAGATAGGCTTGTCTCCCATTCTGAATCCTCACCCAAAGCTGTAAAGCAACCAAAAAGGATCATCAGGGAGCAAAAAAATAAAAAATAAAAACCCTCACATAAACACAGCACTTGACTTGGTATTAAGCACGTCCTTCTCAGGTGGCCAGATTTTTTTTCTGGTAGAAGTAGGACAAACCTCACCTCTTTTTCCAGAGGAATTTTACACACGGCACACGCAGCAGTCCAGACTCAGGAAACTCTACTGCGCCGTTAAATTTTTCAAGAAAGCAAATTAATTTTTTCTTTATTGTGATACTTTTCTGAAAGACTGAAGAACTGTGCTCAAAACGCACTACATTACATTTTAACATCTGGGTTTACTTCGAGCAAACAAAATGACACTTGCTAACCATCCAGGTCTGTCAGCGACCCCTGCCCAGGAACCCTCGAGCTGTAGGTCTGCGTTGCACTACAAGTCCAGAAAGGCATGAAATTCTGTTTTAGGAATTTAGGAGAAGGCAGTTGCTTTGGCTTCCTTTACAGGTGCATTACTCACCTGTTTAAGTGTGACAAACTCTTCAGAGAAGCAAAAAACATATTCCTAACATCTCCACAGCAAGTACTACTAGGCCTAGCTTTCTGCGCACAGTCAGTCAAGAAAAGTTCTTTCCAGATCTTGAGCTTTACTCCTACAAATGGAAACTGAAACAAATTCAAACCCTAGGTCAGAAATTTCAAGGTAACACAAGTTTTCCCAGACTTACAGAAGACCAATTTAGGAGCTCAATGCCACGACGGGTGGTAGCATTCAAGCGTTCGGGGCGATAGATAGAGCTATAAAAGTGAAATACAAGCCCAGAACAACACCCAGAGGCTCCAACACCAGGGATACTCGAGGGAGAAAATGGTTGGCATGAGCGGAGAACGCGACAGCTTGGAGAGCTGGCCGGGCGGTTCTCCCCGGTGGGAAAGGGATGGTTCGTAGCCCGTGAGAAGAGGTTCGGCAGGAGGCGCTTTGGTTGTGGCGCCGCACCACAAAAACACGCTGCAGACTCGGCGCTTTCTGACAGCCAACCCACACCGGCTGCAAGCGAGCTCTCAAGCGCACCTTGGAAGTTTTATTTGATTCAAGGATGACGTCAAAAAAATGAACTTCAGCTAGGAACAAACCTACCCCATTTCTAAACATCCTTATTTCGGTATCAACCAACCAGGCAATACCATCGACAGCAAACTCGGTAGCCCTGCACACTAACTTCAGCTGAAAAATTCACTTCTTGTCACATAACTTAATATTTAAACTGCTCAAAAAAAAAAACAAATCTACAATTCAGCATTGGTGACCATCACTTGCGCTCTACTAATACCTGCACCACATCTCATGTGGAGCCAGAGGCTTTCAGCTCAAGGCATGCCAGCCTCACTCCAGCACCAGGTGCCTTCTCTTCAATCCCGAAATTGCGAGTGAGCCTCCAAGACTGCAAGGAATTAAGGAATTTGTATTTTACACACAGAAAGCATTAAGCAAAGAATAGCATGCTAGGCTCCTATCTCCTTCTAAAAAAAAAAAAAAAATAATTATATTTTGGCAGGTAAAATACCATTTAAAAAAGGTATAAATTTAACAAGATGTTGATCTTGCCAGAAGTGAGAACCACACTAAAAAAAAAAAAAAAAATTAATGCTCCTTAATTTTTTTTGGTTTGTTACCCATGTCATTCACATCAGGTTTTGCTGAACACTCTCACTGGAAAGCATTTATTTATTTATTTATAAGTTTTCCTGCCTCTCATCACAGATATAAGAAGCTCAGAGATGCACCTAAAGAAAGAACAAGACCAGAATGATCTTCTGCATTATCAAGCTCAGTTCCTTCCAAGAAGATCCAATCTATATAACACTGCACCCATATGACCCTTCCAACCCTAAACATCGCAATTCATCAGGCCGGTTTAATGAGAGAAATGTAAAATTAAAGGCTTTTAAGACCTGTTCCAAAACTAGAACACACACGTTCTGATGGTGTCAAACACGAGGACAATGCAAATGAGCCTGAGAGCTATCCAGCCACAACTACCCACGGTTCACTCCAACGTTGGTTAGAGGCAAGAATATTCAGTTATTAAGCCAGATAAAAGAAGTTTTAATAAGCTAGAAAGCACAGATTATGTGGCACACCTGCCCTTTTAAAGCCACTTGCTCAAACTTACCATCATGTAAGTGTACTATTGGATATTCCACCTTAATCCCCCACAGAAAAGGAGGGTTTCCTGCAGCTAATTAATTTTCTCTCCTTTGTCACTTCAAACCCACCTCATCGCACGCACTCAACACCGCAGCCCATTCGATTAACAGCTCCCTTGCTGAAGCACAGCGGCGACGCTGAGCTACCAACGTGGAGCGTAACGCTTGAACTCCATTTCTCAGAATCTGCTCGTGCCAGTAGAGAATTTATTCCCCTCCCCACTCTGATACCACCCAGTGGCCTGTGCTCAAGCTGAAACCCAACACCGCGCACAGAAGCCGCAGCTGCCAGCAGCTCGCTCGCCAACAGGTACACGCTGACGCAGCGGAGCTGGGATGGCTGCTCCTCAAGGGGACTCTCGCTCTCCAATGCCTGAAATCATTGGATGAAATGGGGACTGCCCTGCTGGAGAGCAGCGCACGGGGAAGGGACCTGGGGGTGCTGGGGGGCAGCAGGATGGCCATGAGCCAGCAGTGTGCCCTCGTGGCCAAGAAGGCCAATGGCATCCTGGGGTGTGTTAGAAGGGGGTGGCTGGTAGGTCGAGAGAGGCCCTCCTGCCCCTCTGCTCTGCCCTGGGGAGGCCACATCTGAAATCTTGTGTCCAGTTCTGGGCCCCTCAGCTCAAGAGGGACAGGGAACTGCTGGAGAGAGTCCAGCGCAGCCACAGGGAGGATGGAGGGAGTGGAACATCTCCCTGGTGAGGAAAGGCTGAAGGAGCTGGGGCTCTTTAGCTTGGAGAAGAGGAGACTGAGGGGTGACCTCATGAATGTGGATAAATACGTAAAGGGTGAGTGTCAGGAGGACAGAGCCAGGCTCTTCTCAGGGGTGTCCAGTGACAGGACAAGGGGCAAGGGGTGCAAGCTGGAGCACAGAAAGTTCCACAAAAACATGAGGAAGAACTTTTTCCCTGTGAGGGTGCCAGAGCCCTGGCCCAGGCTGCCCAGAGAGGGTGTGGAGTCTCCTGCTCTGGAGACTTTCAAACCCCGCCTGGACGCGTTCCTGTGTGGCTGCCCTGGGTGACCCTGCTCTGGCAGGGGGTTGCACTGGATGAGCTCTAGAGATCCCTTCCAACCCCTGACATTCTGTGAAATAAATTTTCCAACATCTTTGCCAGGCCACGCACCAAAACACCCTCAAGTGTGAGCTCTGGCCCTCCACAGATACCATCTCTCACCATGGTGTCCCCAGAGTCTCCATCCCTCACCCTGGCACCACTGCACAGTGTCCCTGACTGCACCACAAAGGTCCCAGGTTCAACATCCCCGTGGCACAGGAGAGGGATTCCACACCCCAGGAATTAATTCACAATAAATGCCCCCAGCTTGCTGTGATCTGTGCCACTGGCCACGCTGTTCCAGGAGGATAACGACGGCCTGAATTAAGCTCGCCCTCATCTGCTTTGGCACGTAGCACCAGTATGACGTGATCAGCATCACCCAGGGAGCAGTGGCACCAAGGAGGAAAGAAAGAAGGTATGAGACAGAGGAGGGCTGGAAGAGATCGGGGCTTTCACACAGGCCCCGAGCGAGCTTGAATTAGATTAGGGTTACACCTGCCTCAGGCAAGAAGAGCTTCTGTCTACAAAATCTCAAACCACAGAACCTTTCCCACTGCTTGTCCCAGCTCATGTGTTCCTATCCTTGGAACTGGCTGCCCAGGGGATGGGTGGAGTCCCCATCCCTGGGGGCATTTCAAAGCCAGGCAGATGTGGTGCTCAGGGACAGGGACAGTGCTGGGCCTGGTGCTGCAGGACTCGATCATCTTAAACGTCTTTTCCAACCTAAACAATTCTACGGTCTACACTCAGCCCATTCCCTTCTCCGCCTTAATTCTGGAGCGAGAGATCAGCATGTGTAAACCAAGACTGCCCTCAACTCCCAAGGGGAGCACAGTCCTTAAAAGACCCATTTCTGCAAAAGGTCTGGATGAACCTCTCCCCGTTGTTTCCTTTGACAAACAAGAAATCACGAAACAGCCTGGGGACGATTCTCTTGTCAGCATGCCACAGCACAAAGTCCATCATCAGAGCTCCTCGGAGGTGTAACTGAGGAAAAGCCACCTTTTTACTTGACAAATATCGAAAGAGTTGCCTGCTGACAGACAGACAGATCACAACCAGCAGTTATGTTTACTGCATTATCAGGCTCGGGCATGTGTAAGATTACTGCTATTAATTCAAAAAATTAAGTCTTTGTGAATTCCTCTCTAAGAATCCTACATTTTTTTAAAATATCAAGAAAACTAGTATGAGCGATGGTTAAGTATAAAGCAAATTGCTAAAGAAAATGAAAGTGGTCGCCCAGGAATTGCCACAATTAAAACAGCAAGCTGCATCCCAAAAATCAATGAAAAACCATCAGAGACAAATAAGCTCAGTAAAGACTTTCTGATCAAGAAAGAAAACACAGAATTTAAAGTGGAAAAACCTCAAATGAATACATTCTAACACACCAGCAGAGAAAAAATATCACCGCCACTATCCAGTTATGACTACACATATTCGGTAAGTAATCAGAGCATAAACAAAGCACATTCCCTGCATATTAAAGCTGCCCCTACACCTCACTGCACCAAAGCTAAGCTCTCTTAAGATTGAATTGAAGCTTGTTTGCTGGAAGATTTGAAATTCAGCGTAACAAGAGAGGACCAACACTCCCTGTAAACCCACGCTGTTGGTCCAGGGGTAGTAGCCATGAATCCATGGCAAACACGATTTAGACCATCAGTTGCTGCATCCTTCGCTACTGATTAACAAGAGTAAATAAGGACAATCAAAGAGCTCTCAAGCATTTCAGTTCCTGTTATTCAAACCATTCCCACCAAGCTCGTATATCTGATGGCTCAGATCAAAAGAGCGAGAAGTCTTTAGACTGCAATAAAAAAAGTAAAGTGGCAAACAGTTCTTAAGAATATTTTTCCTTCAATCTCTCGTTTGCCACTAAAACTTACAAAGGCAGGGGCGTCTCCTGCGTGTGCTTTCTAGGAACACAATGGCCCCAGCACCACAGGACCAGTTAATTTGCTCACAAACAGATCATCTATTCGACTACACCAAGGATCACCCAGTAACAGATCGTCTTCCTTCAAAGGCATATGCTTTGAAAAGCAACTAAACGACTCATCATAGAATAATTCAGGTCATGAGGGATCTCCTCCGGCTCAAAGCAGGGTCAGCTACGAAATCAAATGTTACCCACGCTTCTACCCACCTTGATTCCCAAATGCTCGATGTTGCAATCCCTTTTGTTCCAATTCACGCCCTTCGTCCCTTGTGCTCCCACCAAAGACCCCTGTGATAAGCCCAGCTCCGTTTTCCTGATAACAGCCTGACAGATAGAAAAGGTTCTGATGAAGCCCTGCTCAAGCCTTTTCTCCTCTGGGCTAACCGGGACAGGCAGAACACGCATTAACACAAGGGTGAAGAAACACTGGGACTCACTCGGGGACATCACACGTAGATCTGAAACACACTGTACCTCTCTCAGAGAAATTCCAACCTTTCTCCAACTGAAAACCTAGGGAATTTCCAGTTGAGGAGTAAATTCATGCATTCAGAGACTGAAAGGAAGAAATGCTTCTCTTGGGCACTTTCACCATCATCTCTACCGTAGCTGACTGATCCAGGGAGGTTAATCTGAAAATTACTGCTCCAGGTCAATCTGAAATTATTGATTTCAAGAGAGACCTTCACCTAGTAATTGCTACGGGCTGCGCTGTGCAAGAAATTACATTATTCTACATACGCTTTCAGAGCTAAAAATAATTAAGTCTAGATACATGAACAGAGAAAGGATGGGAAGGGAGAGAAGGGGAAGAATGACAAGGTGCAGACTGTTTCCTTCTGAAAAATACGGAAAATAAACTGACTTTCCCCTTCTCAGTCTTTTTATTCCTCTCCTCCAACTTCATTAAAACAAATTAATGCAGGAATTATGCCAACCTAAAGTACATTTTTTTGGTTACAGATGTCAGCAGGTGCAAGACCACTAGTAAATAAAATACATGGGGAGGACTCTGGAAAAGCTTTTGCTGTGCCCACAGCTGGATTGATGCACGTCCTGTCTGCAACCTGACAGCCCAAAAGAGTCACAGAGAGTTGGCCGAGATGATTTCTAAATATATAGATTTATATTATTTTACATTACGTATCATTGCAGAGAAAGGGGTAACGTTTTGTTGTTAAGCAATAGCCACAACGCTACACATGTGCCATTTTTTCCACAGTATTCTTGCTGAAATCCCCAAACTGAATTCCAGTTCCCAAGGCTGAAGTCACACCTCTTCTCTCCGGGCTGCTCAGCTTTTAAGTAAGAGAAGAGGCAACGGGGGGTAGAAGGGGGGAACCGCTGCACCACATTTTTCTTTACCTTATAGGCACAGCAACATTACCATTTAATCTTCAAGAAACAGCAGAATGTAAGATATTTCAATCCATCTGTCTGTGTCACGACAGCTGTTCAAGGTTAAGAGAAAATTGGGAGCTGATTTTGAAGCTATAGAAGAAAAGACACCACATTTTCCTTACAAACTGTCACTCTTCTCTATGAAGTCGTTAAGATTTAACCAGGTTCATTCATGAACTCAGTAGTAAAATGATATTCAGTATCAGTTTCTTATTCTAAATCGAACTTTCAACAACAACTGCAATAGCAAGTCATCTTGGAGTTCCCAACTGAAGTTTCGGCACATTTGAAAACAATTACAATCACTGTTGTTTCCTTGTCAAAGTGGCCAGCTGTGTGATTAACAGCCCCGAATTAGACGGCACAATGGTAGCCACCCCTACAAACAACTCCAGGCACCCTGGCACAGTGCTAAATGCAAGAAGCCCAAGATAACGTTACTATTTTGCATTATATCACCACATAATTTTAGATTTAGCCACAGCATTCCTCTACTATTGACTGGCAGCATTAAACAGACAGAAAATTTTCTCCAACGTGCTTTACGATCCACAAGCTTTTCCTGCGTGCAAGCAAGGCTTCTTACACCTCACCTCCATGCAACTGGCATCAGGTCTTTGAGTTCCAGATTTCCAAGATACACCTGGGAAAAAGAAATCACCAACACTTTTCCTACAGTATCTACGCTTCCAAAACTGCACATTTTTCCCTCCTGCTTTGCTTCATTTTTTCCCCTGCCCTGTAACACACAACAGTCCTGCTTCCAGAAACATGGTACCTAAGCAAAGTGATCACACGCAAGTACAAATATCAAAACTGTCTGCCAAGCTCCGATACCTAGGAGTTTTAAAAACAACTGCAAGAAATCATACTTACGTTACCAGCCATTTCTACTGCAATCCTTACACAAAACATACTCTACATCATCACCAACTGGACAATACCCTTATTAATGACAGAGAGAAAAAGAAATCCCAGGAGAGAGAACTGCAGAAAACCGTTACCATTTGCCTTTTTCTAAAGAACTGAACGAACACAGATGTTAAAGCAAATATATTTCAAACCATCTACCAAATAACTTGCAATCTTTTGGGGAAGAATATGAAACAATAATTAGGACTTCAATGGGAAAATAGTCAATTAGTCCAAAAAGCGAGCCAAAAGTATCATTGCACTTTAAATCGATGTTTTTCACCGATAATGATACTATATACCATAACTTCTTTACTCCTATGTGCAGACCTCTGATATGCTTTCTTTTTGTTGCTGCTAAAAGAAAACCTAAAGTCACCACACAAAAAGCATTGCTTGAACCCGGCTCCTCCCAGAAAAAGAGAAATCAAAAGCGTATCCACATGAAAGGGCGGCTGAGCAAGGAATCAGATTTAACTTTCAAGCACCAGTTTTGCAACCGATTCCTATTCAAGCCTTTACCTGGGCTTTGTTCCAGTTCGACCGCGATACAATGTGCATGCTGCAAATCCAGCTGTGAAAGACACATTTACACTGGAAATGATGGAGTTCAAATGAGAACAAGCAGTCGAAGCGTTATTACAGCCTGCCTTAGACAGGTAGTTAAATCTGAATAGCAAGAAGAGCATCTTGGGGACTTAATGCCTTCAGAAAGCCATCTCCTGTTAGGAAAATGCAACACGCAGTCCTCACTACTGCAATTTTTTGCAGGTTTTGATTGGTTTTCGAGCTAAAAAGTGCTGAGAGCCACCGAGGTGAAAGGAGAGGGGGAAAAAAAAAAGTTATCTCTTGTCGAATCACATCGGAAAGTGGCAACTCGAAGGAAAGAACCAGCAGACCACTGAACGCACACACACTGGTGCTCGTTTCACTCCGGGGGAGCAGAAACCTTTCGTTTGCTTACGCTGCAAAGCGACTCAACCCCGTCAGATTATTTCGCACAACCTCCTGCCGGGACAGTAATGCGGTAAGAACATCAGGAACAACCGACGCAGAACGCACCTCCCGGGCTGCCCAACAGCCACCTCCCGGCAGCTCCAAGAGCTTCTCAGCCCCTCTCCCTTCTCACCCACCGCGGCGGTACCAAGGCAGAAACGCCGACCGGCCCCGGGATCGGTGCCGAGGGAGACAAGTCCCGGGGCCGAGGAGGAGGGAGGAAACTCCCAGGGCCTCAGCCCGCCGCCGCGGCGAAGCCCGGAGCCCGCCGGAGGGGTCAGCTCTGCCGGGCCGGGTAACATCCCCCCCCCCTTCTCCGCCGTTACCGCAGGGGCTCCCCGCGGCTCACCCCGCCGGAGGCCCCTCGCTCCCCTGGGGCCGGAGGAGCTGGCTGTGAGGCCTCCCTTCAGCCCCACCGCCCCCCGCCCACACGCGGGGCCCCGCCGAGCCGCGCCCGGCCTTCCCCCTCCCGCCTCCCTCCCCCTCAGCCCCGGGCACAGCCGGCGGCGGCCGCTGGGCTCCCTCAGCCGGTCAAGCGAGGCCGCCGCCACCGCCGCCTCAAAGACGGGGAAGGTCAGGGCGGCTCCCGCCCAGCCCAGCCCAGCCGGCGCGGCCCGCGGCGAGGCTGGGGCCGGACCACGGGAGCCGCCGACCGGGTGTGGGGCGGTGCCATGTGTCGGCCCGCGGGGCGGCCGGGCCCGCTCCCGCCGGGGACCCGCCGCCCCGCCTTCCCCCCCCCCCCCCCTTCCCTTCCACCCCCCCCGCACTCACCCCGCGGCTTCCACTATGGCGGCGGCACCGTGCGCGGCGCGAACCCCCCTCAGCCTCTCTCGCCCGCGCTCCCCACCCCGCCTTGCCCCGCCTCGCCCCGGTGGCCCCGCCCCGCGGCACGCCGGGATAGCGAGTCCCGCTGGAGGTGGGAGAGCGCGCAGGGAGAGGGGAGCAGGACTACAACTCCCGGCGTGCCCCGCGCCGCCGCCCGCCGTGTCTCGTTCGAATGAAGGGAAAGGGGAGACCGAGCGGCGCTGGCCCCGCAGGGCGGTGCCCCGGAGCACTGTGGGATAGTGGCGGAGCGCGCCGCGCCCGCCTCGCAGCGGGGTGGACCCGCCTCCCCGTGTTCGCCGTCAGGGGCTCGGGGCCCCTTCCTGTGTCCCCGCCTGTCCTGTGGCCCTTTAAGCCGTCCCCTCCTCTGGCGAGGTGGCGGGAGGGCGGTGGCGCCCCTGCGACATGGCTGAGGGGACCCTGGGGCCTGGGCTGTCGCCACAGCTATGCCCGGGTCCTAAAGGTGGCGGGGTTTCGCCCCAAAAAAAGAGGCGGGAAGGGTTTCCTCCCTCAAAAGGGTTTGGAATGATGAGCCACAGCCTGAAGTGCAGATCTTGAAATTCAGTTTTAACTTAACAAGTTGCTCGGCTTGGTTGTGGCGAAAGAAGTTACGGGCTGAAGGTGAGGGGTGGTAGGAAAAAAAGCCTTCAAATAGATGTTTCCAAATAGGTAAATGGTCTAAAAATCATGGTTCTGTCTCACTGGAGGCCACCACCACGTTCACTCAAAGCAGCGCTAGGGAGGGCTTATAAAGGTGCTGAAATCTTCACTCCCGGGTAGTTCAGGTCGAAGGGCTGAGCCTGAAAGACCCCTCAGCGGTTGTTGTGTACCCAGTACGGCATTTTTCTCAGATCATAGAATCATAGAATCATAGAATGGCCTGGGCTGGAAGGGACCTTAGAGATCATTTTAATCCAACCTCCCTGTTGTGGGCAGGGACGCCACCTCTGGACTAAGTCAGACAACACGTGAGAACCGAACGGGAATCAGATCCTAAGGTTCCAGGTGCCCGCCAGCAAACCTGAGCGTTAACCCACCTGCTTTTTAGAGCATCGCACAACCCTGGGAAGAGATGGGCTCGCGCAGTGTTCGCCCGGGCTCACTGGTGAAGGCGATGCTGGGAAAGGAGACGGAGGTGGCTGACATTGAGCCCCTTTTCCATATTTTTCACTAATGACATTTCCCAACAGGTTTCTCCTACTGGAAAAAGGCAAACCTGAGTGGCCTTCTATCCTGCACGGCCTGGAAATGGAGCCTGTAGGCAGCTTAAACTCCACTGAGTCCAAGAGTAGCTGAACAATAAATAGGTGATTTTTTTTTTCCTTCTTCCTTATTTTCTGATTGAGGTGCTGGTTCCTGGGAGGAAATTATGAGCTTTTTCATTGCCTGTATCATGAACGTTCTCAGATCTCCAGCTGCCAGCCTGAGATGCTCTACACCGGATCACAGCTCTTTGTGGACTCAGGTTAAGGATCTGTGTCACGAACTAAACCTATTTTTTTTAAGTGTGGAGCCTGTGACAGTCATACAGATATACAGTCTGTGCACAGCAACCCATCAGGTTTATCTAGGAGTATCTAACTGGGTTGATTACACATCAACACAAAGCTGTGAACTTAGAGAAAAAGCTACTTCTCATTTGTTCTTTAAGTGGAAAGATAAAGGAGAAGGATTTGTATGACATGGACCTCCTCGAGTCCCTTGTTCCAGCTGATGTGTTGTGGAGTCAGTGCCAAACACCAAACCCGAGCCTGGAACTTGGCAGACGTTAGAATAAAACACTGTTGATTTCCTTCTGCCGTTCCGGTAGTCGCGGGATTAATGTCTTTCAGGATGTGACCACCCAGCTATAGAAGCCCCTTTCTGCTTTCTGCAGCCTATTTTCTAATTTTTGTGAGGGATAATTGCGATAAATTTGGGGTGAAAGGTAGAAATGAGATGGTGAGGCCTGAACGGACCATCCCAAGGAGGTAACTGGCTTTTAGGGATGTTTTGCTTGTGTGAGAGCTGTTCCTAAATCATCAGCAAGTGCACCCTCCGAACTGAAGTCTGTCAGCAGATGGTAACCCCGCCACTCGCACGAGCACAGTAATTTTGTTCTTTGCCTGCGTAAACAACTCCCAGATGAGTTGTGGGACCAGCACGGGTGTGGCTGGGGCCACATAGTACTGGGCTGTCGCAGCACACCTATCTGAACTGTAATATTTCTGCGGGGAAACAATTTGAAGTGGGAACTGACAGGGCAGTGGCTGAGTGCTGCTGATTATTTTTTTAGCAGAGCTCTCATCAAGAGCCACAAGGGGAGCCAGCCCCGAGAACAGGCCTCGACGTCCCCCTTTTATTTCTCACCATCCCCATTACGATTGACAAGATTTAAGAGTGACCTTGGTTACTATAAGTAAGAGCTGTTCTGCATTACCAATCCTTGGTAGTAAGTCTCCGTGTCAGGCGTTATCACTTCTAGCAGCAGGTACTGTCTGCAAAAACCAGCTGTTTTCTTCAGAAAGTGCAGCCTCTTAGAAGAGACTGAGCTGAAAAGGGAAATCACTGAACAGAATTAGTTCTGGTTTAGCCCAAACCAGGACATCCTGAGGGTACAGAGAGGGCATGTAGTGAGACGCAGAGAAAGAAAAGAGTGGCAAGGAGCAGAAGGTTGGAATTGTTGGCACTGTCTCACTCAATTTATCCCTGATTTAGGCCAGAATTTCAGCATTTCTGCAGTCTGGACAGAGTGGTGAAGTCTGAGAATGATATCAGGAGATATGGCCAGCATCCAGCCTTTCGGTCTGCGCAACACCCAGAGGAGCGTCCAGCTTCTGCGTAAAGATGGTCGCTGGCACAGGAACTTCTGCCCCGTCACATCAGGGACCCGAGCACGGGGCAGAGGGAAGACCAGCAGGAAGGACTAAGCGGAGGCAGTTTTTGAAGCTGGAGGCAGGACACGAGACAGCAAAAGAGAGGTGGAGTGAGTTGGCACGGTAACACCCTGACCCCCAATACAACGACTTCCAGTGATGGAAGGAAGAACTTCAAACGAAGTTTGGGCAGAACACGGCAGAATATTCCTTGTGGAGGAACCCACCCTGTGGAAGAGGCTGTGTTAGAGGTCAGAAAAGCAATCATCTGCCCGATAATTTAGTGGGAGCGATACCAATCCCTAAAATAAGGGTGAATTGAGCAAGCCTTGCACACGCGCAGAGAAATTGCTGAGGGTTTCAGCGACGGGAGAGAGGGTTTTGCATGGGAGAGAAGCTTCTCTCTCTGCCTCCTGTTTGGTTCAGCTTGTCAACTTTTCTCATCACAGAAGACCCTTATCTGATTGCAAAGAACTCAACACAGACCTTGCTCTGGCCATGGCCAAAGCTCTCTTCACGCTCCTTTCTCATGACGACTGACTGTACCTTATTAGGTTTCCAAAACTTTAGTCCTTGGAAATGCAAATGCTTTGGGCCGAGCCAAGTGCTGAGGCGTGCCACCCTCAGAAGAAGAACATCTCTTGTTTCACCCAGAGGTGTGGATGTCAGGATGCCAAACATGCATGTCAGAATGTTGGTTTCCCTCAGTCTACCCTGAGCTTCAACCAGTCGCAGTGTAATTTTGTCATCCAGTCGGAAAACGGGGGAAAAGGACAACCAGAAACTCTCCAGGTGTCAAAAACCCCAGGCTCTGTCATCCTCAGCCATGTTGCCCGGATTTTAGGATTGCACGGTTAAACATGCCCTAGCTGGAGTCATGTTTCTGGATTTCTTGTGGAACTGGGAGGCTGAACTGGTAGGTGCATTTGTCCCACAACACTAGGTCTAGGCTACTAATGGAATACATGTTTGGTGTTTGAGCTCTGGCACCTTGAGGATGCTGAGCAAGTGCGCATCATCGTAAGTAAAATGAAACTATTAATCCTCTGGGCTTAAGGCTACAGAATAAACCTTAAAAATAGGCACAGAACCCAGAAAGGGAGTTACTTTTAATCCCTAGGGGTGATCGTTATGAAGATGAAATTTGTGTTTTCCCTTAGAATAATAAAAGCCATTTTAAAAAACAATTCTTTGAGTCTTTTTCTAGGGTTGACGTTTCTAGGGTTAACGTTTGGAAATACACATGCGTGGGACAAGAGAAATACCGTGAGGTATTTTACATATATACCGCAAGGGTACAGGCTAGATTTGAATACAGGGCACGGAGGGTAAGGAGTTGAAATGGAAGCAAAAGCATTTGCATTGAGCAACGATACAGTTTATTTGTTAACACATGAAGGTACGTCCCTACAGAATTAACTCGCTGCCAGTACTGTTGGTCACCTACCTTCATTTAGCAGCAAACGGGAGAAAGCGTGCACGAGGAAAAGCGTTCTCTTCTCTCATGCAGCTTCAGCTAACGCTCCCAAAAAAAGTCCTGTGATGTTTGAGGCAGAGCTGCTTTTTTTAATTTTTTTGCTGCTTAACAGTTGTTCGAGATGAACTGCTCTAGTCTGAATTTAGGAACTTCAGGGAGTTGAATTACAAATTCAAAGCTACTCCACCCAAGCCTTTCCCTGCGCTAGGCTGGCTCATGGGACGCAACGCCTTCTGTTTTCCCCACCGCGCGCAACAGGGAGCCTGGTGCTGTTCCCCTCCAGCAGAAGCCTCGTGTGGGAAACCCAGCTCTTTGTTCAAATTGCTTCGAGACCACCCCATGACCCCTCTGTCCTAACAGCCGTTTGCTCATCCAAACAGCTCTAACCTGCTGTGTAGGCAGGCACGTGATCCACCGAGCAGACCTCAAACGTAAAGATATTCACACTGTTGCAGCTGTGGAGTTCATGAGGAATAAAAAAAACCCAAAAAGCTACAAAAAAGAAGACAACCTACAGCCACCGATCTTTCAGAAATAGGTATATGCAGCACGGAAACAGGAAACGTAACAAAACAAAATATACTTTATTAAAATTAAGCGTGTTAGCACCTCAGGGTAACCTGGAGAAGTCAAAGAGTCCAGCAGTTAACCAGTCCAGCAGGCCGAGCCGCTGAACGTCCCGAAGTGCATTCCAATGGTAGAAAAAATACCACGACTGTTACGACACGCTCGCCCGCAAGAAGCTGGGGCGCACAACCCGTCGTCCCGTTCGTAAGGAGAGACGTTGTGCTGCCTGTTGTCTTGACGGGAGCGTCTAGATCTGCTGGACCAATCACATATGTTAAATCAGATGGCGTAGCAGTTATCTGCTCTCCCTACAAAAAAAACCCCAAAAACAAACCCAAAACGAAGCCAACTCAAAAAACAACAAACCAACCAACCAAACCGCCGCTTGCTTGACGTGTAGGAAAACCAGTATACCACGGAGCTGCAGTTGAGAGCTACAGAGCAGATTGGAGAAAATAAATTAAAAGGAAATCATGGGAAATACTTAGTACGTGAATAGACCTGTAGTATCCTTACAGTCGACCATCCAACTCAGTACACACGATAATAGAAAAAAAATGACCCATGCATCACACAGCAGGCCGTGACAACGCTTTTAGCAGAATGGGCTACACGATCAATAGATAAATTTCCAAGAGATCAACGAAACCCCACCGTGCCCTTTTGCCTGGTCACACAGAGTATCGATAGGACAGTTGTAAAGCTACGTTAGCCAGTGTTACAAAGATTACAATATTTTCAAACTAAAGATACTTTTTTTTTTACATTTAGAAAATACTTCTATAAAATTTAGGAAAGCTGACACCCTGCTCTACCGAGCGTAACGCGCTCCGATTACAGGTGAAGGATCTTGCAGACCCAGAAGACACCTGGGCATTCCTCCCTCGAATGCAATTTCGAGCACACTGTGGCCTTTCCTTTTCAAACATCCATCACTATCGAAGCCGCACCTCCTAAGCATGCGTTGCCAGAGAGCTACCCAGGTGCACCAGATACCCTCCTCTTCCTCTTCCCAGTCGCCAAGGTATCTGTTCCACCAGCTAACCTGCAAGGACATCTTCAAGCCTTGCTATCCTCGCTCACTTTCTAGCCAATGCTGCTGATTTGGTTTCCTGTTGCCGAAAGCAAGGGGACGAATGCTGGCTAGAAACAGACACTACACAATCGTTCCACACAGATTCATTACAATACTCTTAAATCTTAGTTTAGAACACGCAAGCACGTTTCCGTGAGGTCTTGCCTAATGTACAGGTTATTAGTCATGCCAAGTAGTTTAGGATTAGACAGCAAGGGTTTGCAACCACTGCAGAGAAACTCGCTTCGCTTCCGTTTCACCCCCGTTCTCTGACTGAAAGCCAAGGATTTAAATTCCAACGTGTTACGAAGCCTTCATTTCCTCAGAGGGAGTTCTTAAGCCAATGACATCAACTGCAGCCGCCAAATGTCACTGGGTTCTTTGTACCAGTGTCGAGAGCATCGAGATGTCTGTTACAATTACACACGTACTGCGGAGAAAGCAGAAACTACATAGTACAAGCGCACTCCTTAATCGGGGGATTCTTCCACGCTAGGAAGAGCCATCTGTTATGGCATCAGTCGTTCACTGAGGGGACACGTCACCCTGAGAGGGTTTCTAAAGCTCTCCTCGGGCTTCTGCCAGGCGAGGCCCAACGCAACATCCTCGGCCATTCTTACGAAGGCTCCAGCGCCAACCGCGCTGCCGACACGCCTTCTCCAGGGGGTAGCGTTGTGGCTCCCTCCCATAGCACAGAGCGAGTTTATTAGATGAAAACTGACACCCTAACGCCTACTTCCCGCAGACGCGCGTCCCATTTACACCAGAAGTGCTTTCTGCCGTTGTTGGCATAGAAGGGGTTGCTGTGGACGGGACGGCGGCAGGTGCCCGCACAGCGCGAACTGTGGGGTGATGTCGGATGGGTAACGGGGATCGGCACGGAGCTGACAGCGTGGCCTGGCTGTCTAGGCAGGGGAATCTGGTGGCACGGGGGTCGCTTCAGTGGAGCCAGGGGAGACTGGGCAGCGATGGCCGCAGCCCATCCCGTCTCTGTGATGTCCAGACATCTCAGCGAAGATGACATAAGCTCCGGAACGGGGGACGCCCGTGCCGTGCCGGGCATCCCCCTGTACCAGGCCAGGCTTCCCTCCGTGCTGGGCCGGGTCCCGGCGGCCCTCAGAGGCAGTGTCGCTTGCGGGTCCCGGCGCTGGCGGCGTGGAGCAGCCGGTCCTTCTCGCGGATCTCCTCACGGAGCTGGGCCTCGGCCAGGCGGAGGCGGCGGATGCTGCCCTTCATCTCCTTCATCTTCACCTCCAGCAGCGCGATGATGTCGCGCTGCTCGTTCAGCTTCCTCAGCAGCTCTTCCGACGTGGTGCCCGACGAGAGAGAGTACGAGTGATCCGGGGGACCGCCCTCCACCGGGCCCTCTTCCCCCGCCGCTAGCCTCCCGGGAGCGGGCCCGGCGGGCGCCCCGGCCCCGAGCTCCACCTGCACCGTCAGGTCGATGGGCTTCACGTCTTCGGTCGCGCCCCCTGCCGGGGCCTCGACGGCGGCGGTACCGGGGCCTTGCGCGGCGGCGGAGGCGGCGGCGGCGGCGGCGGCGGCGGCGGGGCGGGGGCGACGAGCGGCCCGCTGCGCCTTGCGCTCGTTGACGCCGCGCAGCGGGAAGATGGTGGGGACCCGCACCAGGTAGGACTTGCGGCCGCCCTGGAAGTGCTCGCTGCAGACGCGGTGGCCCGTGGTGGGCTGGAAGGTGCTGAAGCAGCCGCTGACGCCCGCCCGGGAGACGTTCTTCAACCAGAGCCGCCGCAGCTCCTCGTCCTTGGGGAAGGTGTAGAAGTGCAGCGCCTTGTCGCGGTGCGAGTTGTTGTAGCAGCCCGGCACGCAGCAGGTGAAGCCCGGCATGGCGGGGACAAGCCAACCCCCCCGAACCCCGGGCGAGAGCGGGGCGAAGGGGGGGACCCCCCCCCGTCGCCGAACTACAGCTCCCACAAGGCCAACCGCCGCGGCCCGCTCGCCTGCCCGGCCTTTCCCCTGCCCGGCCGCCACCGGAACTACGCGGACCACAATGCACCGCGGCGACGGCGCCGCGCCGGAACTACCCGCCCCACACTGCGCTGCGCCCCCGGCGGCGGCTGCTGGGCGTGGCTTCGCTCAGGGGGCGTGGCCTGGTCCTAGACCAGGCCACGCCCCCTGAGCGAAGCCACGCCCCCCAGCCCCCAGCCTGACAACCCTCTCAGTATAGAAATTCTTCCTCATTCCCAACCTGAACCTCCCCTGGCGCAATTGAAATCTATTTCCCCTCGTCCTGTCACTCTCCACTAGGGAGAACAGACCAACTCCCGCCTCTCTACATCCTCCCTTCAGGCAGTTGCAAAGAGTGATGAGGTGTCCCCTCAATCTCCTCCAGCTGAACAGCCCCAGATCCCTCAGCCTTTCCTCACAAAACCGGTGTTCTAAGCCCTTTCCCAGCTTGGCAGCCACCTCTGTACCCTCTCCAGCACCTCAGTGTCCCTCTTGTAGGGCCCAAAACCGGACACAGCACTCAAGGTGGGGCCTCACCAAGGCCGAGCACAGGGGCATGATCCCCTCCCTGCTCCTGCTGACAGCACCACTCCTGACCCAGGCCAGGATGCCCTTGACCTTCTTGTCCCCCAGGTCCCACTGCTGGCTCCTGTTCAGATGGCCATCTATTAACACTCCCAGGTCCCTCTCTGCCTGGCAGCTCCCCAACCGCTCCTCCCCAAGCCTGTAGCACTGCTGGGGGTTGTTGTGGCTGAAGTGCAGAACCTGGCATTTGGCCTTCTTGGATTTCATGGAGCTGGCCTTGGCCCGGTGATCCAGCCTGTCCAGATCCCTCTGAAGAGCCTCCCTACCCTCAAGCAGATCGACGCTTCCACCCAGGTTGGTGTCTTCTGCAACTTACTGAGGGTGAACTCCATCCACTGGTCCAAATCATTGATGAAGATGTTAAACAGGAGCAGCCCCAGCACTGAGCCTTGGGAGATACCACTCGTAACCGGCCGCCAACCGGATTTAACTCCGTTGACCATGACTCTTTGGACTCAGCCATCCAAACGGTTTTTCACCCAGCAAAGTGTATGCCCGTGTGTGCCTGCCGGCGTCCTGCCCACGCTGGGCCCAGCGGCACGCCTTCCATGCCGGTGGTGGCAGAAGGCACTTCTGGTGTAGATGGGACACGCGTCTGCTAGAAGTGGGCGTTAGGGTGTCAGTTTTCATCTAATAAACTCGCTCTGTGCTATGAGAGGGAGCCACAACGCTACCCCCTGGAGAAGGCGTGTCGGCAGCGCGGTTGGCGCCAGACCCTTCGTAAGAATGGCCGAGGATGTTGCGTTGGGCCTCGCCTGGCAGAGGCCCGAGGAGAGCTTTAGAAACCCTCTCAGGGTGACCTGTCCCCTCAGTGAACGACTGATGCCATAACAGATGGCTCTTCCTAGCGTGGAAGAATCCCCCGATTAAGGAGTGCGCTTGTACTATGTAGTCTCTGCTTTCTCCGCAGTACGTGTGTAATTGTAACAGGCGTCTCGATGCTCTCGACGCTGGTACAAAGAACCCAGCGACATTTGGCGGCTGCAGTTGCTGTCACTGGCTTAAGAGCTCCCTCTGCGGCCGCGGGGACTCCCTCAGGCCCGAACTCCAGGCCCCGGCTCGGGGCGGGAGGCGGTGCCTTGCTGAGGGGAGGGGGCGGGGCCTGGCGGCGCTCATCTCGCGAGAAGTGGCGGAGGGCGGGAAGGCGCTGGGGGCCGTTACGCCGTCATGGCCGACAGCCGGGCCCGGGCCCGCCGGGCCGCCAGGCGCAGCGGTGGCTACCCGGTGCGGGCAGTCTCCAAGGTGGTGGAAGGGAACGGGGAGGGAGAAGAGGGGCGGAGTGGAGAGCCTGGCCCCTGCCGGCCGCTCCGTACGGGGGAGAAGCTGGGCCCAAGGAGCAGCGACGGGGGGGGGAAGTGTGTGGAGGAAGAGGCTCCCTTGCTCGTGTTGTTCGCCTCAGAAAATGGGTGAAACCGCCGAATTTCGTGCTCACTGAGCCACCAGGGTCGTTACAGCCTCGCACCTCGGCTGCGTTTTCCTTGTGTTTCTCCTTCTTGGGGTGCTGGAGGTCGGGGCCGGGAGGGGCTGTGAGCTGTGCGCTCGGGTCGCTCGGGCCTGGGGCTGCGGGGGGAGTTGTGCGCGGAAACCTGCCTCGGTCACACACCCCTGGGAGTTGTTCTCTGACCCAAAGTGAAGCACCAGCGCGGATAAAAAGCAGGCATGCATGATTTCTTTTGGGGGATTTGGTTTTCTGGTTATCTAGTTTAGGTTTTTATTAGGAGGCGGATACTTTTGATGCTAAGGTTAATGATGAAAATACGATTTTTTTTTAATTATGTACCTGTGATTTCTCTCTTTAGGCCATATCTGATTCGGGAAAGGAGAGAAATTCTGGCAGAATCACCTTGGCGAGGCAGAGACCATCTGTGATGCGTGATCTTGACAACGACACGCCACGGAACATGCTCAGGAAAATCATCCAGACCCGTAAGTGTCTTTGTCCGGGGAGAGAGAGAACAGAACGACGATGTTTTGGTGGAGTCGAGAGCAGGAGATGTTCCTTTGCAGCCTGTTCTTCACACCCTGTTGTGCAGAACAGAAGCCCAGACCCTTGTATGACCGATTTATCTAAAAAAGGGATTTCTGCAGCTGACTGAGGTCATGCGAGACAACTCTCTCTCAAAGACCAGATCTTGCACTGATGAAATCATGTTCTTGAAAATCCTCTTCACTGAAAATCTGTCATCCTGGTTAGAAAGCCAGTAATCTTTGTGCTGCCTTTAGATAGAGGATAGTGTGTAAATTATAGAGGCATGCAGCTCTCCTGTGGTATGTGAAACCCTCCCTGCTGCTGTTTGTCGCTGTATGTGCCAGCCTTCTGAAGAGTAGAACCCAAATAGTATTCGCCATTTTTTTGTTATAGCCCATTCCTAAAGGTAGTTTAGGAAACATAGTGTAGATTTGACCCTCTGGGGCACTTTGTTATTCTTGCTGCATTGAGTTGTGGAAAGAAAAAGTTTTTGGTTTGTTGGCAGAACCGCAAGTTTCACCTCTAGCACCTCGCATATCTAAACATGAAGAAACGGAAGAAGCTCAGTCAGAACTCCCATCTAAGAGGGTTTCCAACACGTAAGTAACTTTTTTTTTAATTTTTACTTTTAATTTTTGCACTGCTGGGTGTAGGTGCAGTTGCTGTGATGGAGTTGGGGAGCAGGATTTCTCTATCGGTAATGAGAATTGCCATTTCTGGCTTTAAAAGTCACACAGGAATTGCTGGGACTGAGGGACTGAATAGTAAATACTGCAGGTCTGTGTTTAGTCCTCCTTCTGAAATGCAGACTTTTAATATCTTTTTTTGCAGTGGAAGTGCTGGTCACAATAAGTCCACTGTCAGAAGCCTACTTTTTGTAGCTATCCGAGACAGATGCTAAAATAGAAGTTCTTGGATCTCCTGGAGGGGTAACTTCCTTCCCACAGGGAGATTTGGAGATTTGCCTGAGGCTCAGCTGCTTTTATTCATGTTTAGCTTCCTTTTAGTATTGTAAATTAATGGGCCTTGGTTAATTGGAGCGGCTGAAGTGTGGTTCATTTACTTCCACTTCAGTGTGAAACAGGCCAGCAGCAGTGGTAGCTCTTAATTTGATTTAACCAGTCTTGGCACGATGCTCGGGCACATTTTTGCTTCCTGCAAAAGGGGCTGTTCTAAATAATGCCATTTCTTTTATTTCATCTTTATAGCTAAACTTTTTGCGTCAACCATAGCAACTTTAAGCAGGTTGTATAAAATCTTAAGCAAACTTCCATCTTCCTGATTTTTTTTTTTTTAATAGAGGAAGAAACATCTGAGCTTTCTCTAAGTGTGACAGCTTCTTTGTCGTTTTCATTTTTAAATTCAAAAATAGATGAGCAATATTCTTTTAGTTCCTTCTCGATTTTGCTTATAGTTCTTCAGCATCTTTGTGCTTCTCATCAGCCTTTCTTAAATGGAAAGACAAGACGATTGGATCTTTGCAGGGTTTGCTGTTGAGCTTAAACAGATACAGGCTTTTTATTTAAATTCCTTCCTTTGGTTGACGTGAACATCCTTGAATTGGGGAAGGCCCCACTTTCCGTGGCTGTAGTGTATTCTGGGATAGATGTGAAAAAATGAGCAATCTTTTTCCCCGCTTCTTTACATTTGATTCCCATTACAAACCAGGTAATTCTAATGCTTTGGCTTATGTTACACTCCTAATGAGAAACGAAACTCAGCTGCATTTCAGACTGGCAGAGAATGTATTTTGTAAAGGGAAAAGGCCCATAAACTTCACCTCCTTACCGTTCCTGCTGTAATCATGTCCTGGGATATTCTGTGTCTATTCTGTGTACCAGTGGGCTTTGTGATACCTAATGTTTTTTCATGATGAGAGCTGTTTCATTTACACTCTAACGATGGACAAACCTAATTGGTCCCATGTGCTGGTAGAAAAGCGCTGCGGAGCTTGTTGGAAATCCAAGCCGTTACTCTGATCTGCCCTTCGTTGGCCCCTGTTGTTTTGAAAATGCACTCAAGTTTTTAATGTCCTTTGTTAAAGGCTGGGTTTGCGTTGGCAGGGTGGAAATGCAGCTGCCAGACCTTGGTCCTGAGGAGACATCTATCACCACGTTCCCCGTGACTAGGAAGAGAAAGAAATTCAGCATTTCTGAATTTGAGAGAGCGGCCGACAAACGGCTTCGCCAGAACCAAGGTGAGGCCACAGTCCGAAATTACCTCGGTCAGCGTTGTGTTTGCTGTCAGCTGGCTTTCATCTGCTGCGGTTTAGGTCTTGGTAACTTCTCAGCTGCACTGTTGTGTGTTTGGAAGCAAGATTGCATGTCTCATGCAAAGGGGGTAGATGAGAAGGTAAAAACCTGTCCTGTCAGATTTCAAATGAACCTTTTCAAGCCAAATTCCAGGTTCTGCCCGGACTACATGTAACTTCTTGACTATTTTTCCAATTTGGTCATCTTTGAGGTTTCAAGTGCTTCCTTCTCAATTCCAGAAACTTGAAAATAGAACAAGCTGCATACTTTCTGTTGCAATTATATTAAGTTACAAAGTTCTTGTTTGAGAGAAAAGGGTATTGCGGTTTTGTAAAAAAAATAAATGTTTTATGTTGGAATAAGCCTTCCCTTTAAACATAAACCTCCTCTAGGCTGGCTTCTTGCTGTTAATGTGGTAAGATTAATATTGTTGAGTGTGAGAGTATGCGTGTGCCCTACTAAACTTTCTTTGAAATGAGTGTTTTATTACCTTTTCAGAAATTGCTTATTAGAATTCGAAAACACAGTTCTGAAAAGCGGAGATGAAATTCTAAAGTGAATCCGCCATCTACTTCTGTTCTCACCAAAAATGTAACTTTTGAGAGTGGTAGCACACTTGGCTCTAGAAAGAGGAAGATCCATCAGGGTGTTTTGGTAGCCTGTTTTGTTAGAGGGTAATTTCTCAGTATAATTTCTAACTAATGTGTCACTAATCTTTTCTAGCTCAGTCGACATTGGACAGCACTGCTTTGGCTCGGTGAGTTTAAATTAAATTGTCTTAATGAGGGCAGGTTTAGCTCGGTGGGTTGAGCATGGTGCTTGAAACACCAAAGGTCGCGGGTTCGATTCCCGTTCGGTTCTCACGTGTTGCCTGGCCTAGTCGAGAGGTGGCGTCCCTGCCCACAACAGGGAGGTTGGATTAAAATGATCTCGAAGGTCCCTTCCAGCCTGGGCCATTCTATGATGAACTTCTGTCTGTCCTAACTATAGCTGCCTTGATTCATCACCTCTCTGATGGCGAAAAAACAGTGTAGATGCCTGGCTTTGGGATAAAGACCTATTTTAGCAATACAGTCATCTCCCGCTCTGGTGATACGATTTGAAGGTGTTACACTAGATACCTTGAGAGAATTGTTGCAGCGTGTTCAGAGGAGGCCACAAAGATGATCCAGGGGCCGGAGCAGCACTGCCACGAGGACAGGCTGCAGGAGCTGGGGCTGTTCAGTCTTGAAAAGAGAAGACTTTGGGGTGACCTAATAGCTGCCTTCCAATACCTGAAGGGGTCCTACAGGAAGGCTGGGGAGGGACTTTTTATAAGAGCATCCACTGATAGGACAAGGGGAAATGGGTTTAAGTTGAAGGAGAATGCGTTTAGATTGGACCTTAGGAAGAAATTCTTCAGTACGAGGGTGGCAAGACTCTGGAATAAATTGCCCAGAGAGGCTGTGGCTGCCCCCTCCCTGGAGGTGTTCAAGGCCAGGTTGGACAGAGCCTTGAGGAGCCTGATCCAGGTGAGAGGCGTCCCTGCCCGTGACAGGGAGGTTGGATTAGATGATCTCTGAGGTCCCTTCCAACCTGAGCCATTCTAGGATTTTCAGGAATTGTCACTCTGCTCTATATGCTTAGGTTGGTCTAGTTTATATTGTGACTATCACCCATCTTTTTACTTACTAGATTCGTTTCTCTCTTCGTTTCATTCTCATGCTTCCAAAACATTTTTTCCTTTTTTATTTTTTTACTTAATTTGTTAAATCCCTGAAGTTTTTGTCAGGTGTGCTGTTGCAGCCTTCTCGAGGTCGGAGGCTGTAAAACAGTCAGTTTCCTGACCTCTGCGATACATACCCTGATGTTAGGCGATGCCATGAAATAAAACTGCTTGTTTCGAGTAGACTGGCATATCATCTTCAAGGTGGGGTTTTTTTTGGGGGTGGAAATTCCTTCTAGCTGAAGGGTTTGTGGATTGTCTTGCTGTTAGTGACACCGTGTCTATAACCTGAGGGTAAAAGGGGAGTGTGCAAGTTTGGAAAATGATTTCTTCCTGCCTCTTTTTCCAGATCTCTTCGCATGTCTCTTGGTTCCTTGTTTCCACCAGACACTGTTGAAAAGAGAGGCTTGCTCCGGAAGCCGAAAAATCGCAAAGCTGTTGATATTGAAGCTTTCGAAGGCGGAGTGGAACAGAACATGCTGAATAGAAAAGGTTTCTCTTATGTTATTGCTTTTGTTTTGAGAGGAAAGGGCCTTATATAAGCTGATTTTTAGAAGCAGTTATTGAAGTGTGATCTCTTTAAAGGCTACTAGCACGTTCATAGAAATCTAGTGTAATTTAGGAGGCAAGACTCGAGTGAGGCTCTGCATCTGTAGTTGCTTTGATTCCATACACTTAAATACGTGCTGCACCTAGTTTGGTGATTTGTACCACAGGAATTGTTTGAGATAGTGTTCATAACTGTGGGCGCTGGTGAGATGGTTTGGTAGAGGAGGTTCAGGGCACTGCAGCCTGGTGATACAGCTTCGGTATTTGATCTGTGGAGGATGAATAAAATTTGGTGGAATGACTTAAAATTTGAGTTACTCAAGTCCTGGTAGTAAACGTGCGTCCATATGAACTTGAATGGTTTCTCGCATAAAACTTTTTTTTGTTTAACTGTGTCTGAACAGCGCAGAACTATCTTGTGGACTCGCAAACAGCGTCTGGGATTCAAACAGCCATGCTGGCGACTGACGTGGAAATTGTGCTGAGTAACACGGAGCTCTTTGCTCAGCCTCAGTTTGGTGAACAGAGTGAAAATAAGCCGCATGCTCCTGAATCACAACTGTTGGATTCACACACTTCGGCACGGAGAAGCAAGACTTCTGACACAGCTCAGCTGGTGGGCCCGGTATCCAGTGCAGGCATGAATGATGAGGGAGGGCCCCAAAGATACTCTGAGGACTTAATCCTTGACAGTGAGCATGTCGGTGTGACTCATTTATCTCCAAAAACACCTGCAAACCAGCAAGAAGATAAGCAAGATCGTTCCCAGCGGCGTAACCCGATGGAACAGCTTTCTCTTTCAGAAGAGGCAGTGGTTGGCAGTGAGTACGGTGGGTTAGGTCTCAGAGCTTAGCAGGTGTTACCTGAAATCACGGAGTGATTGAGGTGGGGACGTCATCGTCTCCAACCCCTGCGCTCGAGTGAGGCCACCTGGAGCCAGGACCGTGTCTCCAAGGATGGAGTCTGGAAACTCTGGGCGGCTTGTTCCAGTGCTCAGTCACTATGATGGTGAAAAAGGGTTTCGTTATGTTTAAGCAGAGCTTCTGGTGTTCCAGACTGTGCCTGTTGCCTCTTGTCCTGGCACCAAGCACCACTGAAAAGAGCCTGGCTCCTTTTACTTTATACCATCCCTTCAGATACTCGCTTGAGCTTTTTCTCCAGGCTGACTGGTCCCAACTCTTTCAGCTTTTTCCTCCAAGGAGAGATGTTCCAGTCCCTTAGTTGTCCTGGTGGCCCTTTGCTGGATTCTCTCCAGTTTGTCCGTCCTTCTCTTGTACTGGGGAGTCCAGAAGTGGACACCATAATTTGATCACAAACATACTGAGAGAAGGAGATAAAGTGTAGGAGCTATAGACAGAGTTAGGAGTCTCAGGAGCTCGCTTCTCTAGACCTCTGCCCTGGTAAGGTCACTTATGTGTCGCAGCTAATTGATCCAGGGCCTTAAATATCCCTTGGCCAGAGGTAATATTTAAAGAATGGTTGGTGTGTTCAGTACTGCTCAAGGCAGGAGAAGAGTTCTTACCATGGAAAACGTAGAGATGAATGAGTGCCTGGTGGGCTGCTGTCTCACGCTCTGCTTCTGGAGCGTTGTGTGTGGGAAGCTTGATGGGGAAAAATGTTTTGAGAGGACAAGAAAAGAGAAGAACAGGAAAAAAAAAGGTTAGTTGCTCTGGAGAGTCTGGTGGCAGGCACTTTTAGAGGAAACGGATAAGTAATGTGGAGAGAAGCGTGGAGGATGTGAAGTAGGGGGCTGGATCAAATAAGAGGAAGAGGAGGGGGAGTGAGAGTGTAAAGATGCTGGAGTTTGTACAGCATTAATGTCCACATTTAATGGTCACGTAGTTGTGCTGTTTTACCAAGGGTAGTTAATGCCAGTGTTACTCCTTGGTGTGAGCTGAAAAAGTAGTTGCAAGGCGTATTCCGACTGGTTCCTAAGATACCTGGAACAGTTTAGGGAGTTCGCACTGTAAAGGAAGAGCATTTTCCTGTGCGTATTCCTCTCTCTCTGCTTGGGTGGGGTTTTACTTACGAGGAAAGCCAGGAGAAAGTTGAAAATGATCCTGGGAGCTCATTAATGCTCTTGATTTCTAGCTGTTAATAGATGGAGCTCCTCTGTGCCAGCTGGAAGTTTGAGTAAATGTTTGGGATCCCCAGTCGCTCTAAAGTCTAAGAGATCTTTCATTGTGTCTTTGAGAGAAGTTGTGTCCCATATAATTGAAGACCTCAGTGTAAGTGATGCAGAAGAAGAGGTGGCTCTTGCAGTGACCGAAGTGGATCAGAAAGAGATTTTCAGAGAGGCTAAGAGGTGCTTTCAGTGTGGCAAGGGAAGGGAGTGCTTTAATCTGATAAAACCCCAGAATTTTTCATGTGACTTGGGGAGTAAAGTAAGACTTGGTTGTGCAGTAGAAGCTGGAGATATTTTTAGTTCAAGTCACATCAGAGATGCTGAGCATTTCCAGACGAGCTTTCTAGAAGTAGGCTGCGACACGCTTGTGGGCTTTCTTGTCAGTGTTTGCTTTGTCCCCAGTGACTGCAAATGGAATAAAGGTCCCTGTATTTTTGATAGGTCAGTAGTACTGCTCCTCTGCCCATAAGAAAGATGAATAGCTCTTTCTTGGCAGGCGATACCTCTGACTAATCAGCCTTCCTGTTTGTATCCATTTTTATTTATTTATTTTTTACTCTATTCATTTAAACCATGTTGGTCACTACCTTTCTCCTGTACTAACCAGCAGCATTTTCTCTTAAGACAAGGGCTTGAAGGTTGCCCTCTCTCAAGTACTAAACCTTATCACTAGTTTGTTCCTAGTTCCTGGAAGTCGTACAATTTGTCTGTTTTCACAAGCACGTGCTCAGTTTTCTCTGAAATCCTTTTGCCTTAGAATAAGAGGGTAAAACCTCTGCAGAGATGCTGAGCGTGGCAGGTGTTGCCCAGCCGTTACCTAAAGCTTTGGATATTCACGCTCACGAATGCCCGTGTTTTGTTGAATTTTATTTTCCAGGCTCCAGTTTAGGAACTTTTAAGTCTTTCTTGTTCCTTCGAGAGTGCCTGGAAATGAGAGAAGACCATTGCACTGTGGAAGCTGAACAGTCTAGCACCAACAATTTTTTGCTAGAATCTTGAACAATACTTGCAGTGCCCATAACTAATTGCTCCCACATCCCCGTCAGCAAAATTATTGTGATAATATGGCCTTTTGTTTTAAACAGTTCTTTTAGACTAGTTTGTTAAAGTAGCAGATATTCCGCACCTCTAAATCTACCAGGTTGGCATCCTGGAACCTTTTGTGATTTTTTTTTTTTTTTTTGCTCTGTTCTAGTTTTACTTGGGTGCTTAAATAGGACGTCGCTCTTGAGACTGATGAAAGTCACCTCAGAATTGTTACAGTTCTGTGAACACCAGCTCGAAGCTTGAGGGCTGATCAGAAAAGCAGATAAAACGTAAAAATTACTGTGAAAATAGAATGTAAAAATTACTGCGGAAGGAAGAGATGACAAAATGCCTCTATGGAAACGATTGTCATGCTCACTTTTTGAATACTGTGTGCAGTTCTAACCTCTCCATCTCTAAATAGGTTTAATAGAACTAGAAAAGGCACAGAGAAAACCAGTTAAGGATAGTCAAGTGTATGGAGCGGGTTCTGTACATTGAATAACTAAAGATAAGAAGTGCTCAGCCTGGAGAAAAAAAAGAGAAATGTAATTGCTGTCAGAGTGAAATAGAAGAAGTTTAAAAAGAAAAGCCTTGAGCAGCGTGGAGGAGATGGTTCAGCGAACAAATTGAACCAAGCAGCTCCCCGATCTGTCGGTGCACAAAATAGAGAGGAGCGACCAGCACTGAGAGCTGGTGGATTATTCCACCCTGCAGGAGGTATCCCTGCTAGTGACAGGGAAAGAAATCAGTAAATATTGAGACTTGAGCATGTCAACAGCATGAGGTATTCGGCTGGTAAGGTCCCGCATCCCAGCAGGGATTCGCTGGTGTCTGTCTGCTTTAGGCAGTCTTAACGTAGAGCTGAGCTTTTGGCTTCTCCCCACAAAGCTACGTCATATTCCACTTAATTTTAGGAAAGGTTTTGCCCTGTGTTGGTGTAGGAAGCCCAGTGTTCTGCTTGGTGAGAGTGATATTACTGATCTTTGCATCACTTTTGGCCAAATTTTCCGTCTGCTGGGGCTTGGGGCTCCCAGGACCTTGGCACTTGTACTTTTGACTGTGACAACTCCTGGTCACTGGAGGAGCTGGGAAAAATCCACTTTTAGAGCTTTTGGGCTCGGCCAAGATTTCCAAACCCTTCAGCAAGTGACGATACTATGAGAGTTCCCAGTAAGGTTTCCCCAGATAATTACCTGTGTGGGTTTCTGAGCTCTGTGGCAACAGACAGATAGGCTGTAGATTTAGTATGTAGGAAAAAGGAATACTTAACTACTGCTCTTCAGCAGCTGAAGTTTTTACATTTATTTCAACTCGTGCTGCCTGCTGGAGGCTTGGCCGAGATGATTAAAACCACTGCTAGGCGCTCTCGTCTTTATAGTACAATATCTCTCTTCCAAAATTGTTTATTTGAAAGAACTGAGGAAACGGGGAGCACAATCTGAGCATGAGCTCAGCTGGAAGGAAAAGAAGTTGGGCTTTCACCCCGTTGTCAAAAGTGAGAATAGATGTGGAGGTGGCAGATTTGGAGGAGCTCTGCTTACTGATAAGTCGAATTCCTTTGTTGGGATCTGATGTGCACCCTAATTAGGTGGCTGTAGGGCAAACACAGGAAGAAGTTTGCATTTTTCAGGTGTAAATGCTTGGAAGGAAACTTCATCTGCTGCCCTGATTTAGAGCTTGTGGCTATTGCGGAGTGAGGAAATTTTAGTGGTTGTTAAACTACTGGTGATGAATAGGGGCTTTTTTTGGTAGGCAAGATTGACAATAGAATTTCCTGTTTTGGCTGCAGAGCATCGCGCGAGTGCTAGGTATTCTGAATATTTGGAGAAGAAACGGACTGAACCAGCAGAATCAGAGATAAGTGGGCCACAAGGTGCCGAAGTCGGACCAGAAATTACTTCTTCAGAAGAAAAGGGAATAGCAGACGATGGTGTTGAACGCCAAGGCTCTCCTGAAGCTGGTGAGGACAACCTCTAAAGCTCTAACACAGAGAGCTCTTAAGCTGTCTTATTGGTATCCGTGCTGGGAGAGAGACTTATTAACTCTCCTGGCATTCTGAAAGCTGGCTTAAATGCTGGGAAAACACCAAACTGGTGTTGGCATGTTGAGCTGAAAACTGCATTCTGCTCAAACTGGCAAACCAGAACATTGTCAGGGGTGGCAAGTTAGGTTTCATTTGTATGAGTGCTTTGAAATTTGGGCTATTGATACTTGTTTGTGATGTATTTTTTCCTGCTTTGGAAATCTAGAACGCAAAGTTGCCGGAGGAGCCAGAGATGGAAGTCTGGACAGACGTTCTGTTGCTCTTTCAACCACTGAAAAATCTGGGATGAAGCCACTAATGGAAGTTGTGGAACAAGCAGATGAACTGGAAGACCA
Organism: Trogon surrucura; assembly: GCA_020746105.1. Classification (NCBI taxonomy): domain Eukaryota; kingdom Metazoa; phylum Chordata; class Aves; order Trogoniformes; family Trogonidae; genus Trogon; species Trogon surrucura. The sequence goes on from CM036629.1 coordinate 8,215,162, forward strand.
GGCTATCATGGTCGAATTGGATGGTCCAGAAGAAGAGCTTACTGAGGATGAAGCTGAAGACCCTGAAAGCGAAGGTAAGAAACCCGTTACAGTAGTAGCAGAAGGCAGCTTGAGAAATGTTTTCAGGACTCTCATCCTGAAACCTGATTCAGAACCCTGTATTTTGTATGTGTAGTTGCAGATTTCCCTTCCAGTTCTTTATTTTTTAACATCTTAAAGTCATAAGGACTTACATGCAAAGCAGTCATACACTTTATCCTTAAAACCCAGAGGTAAAACACGTACACAAATCCAACAAAAGGCTTGTACACAGTAAAGCCTAAGAGTACTACTGTGCAATATTGTGAACACATAACTTTAGAGACTTCGGTTTAGTAGTGTTACCTATTCATTTCTGAAAACATTCACAAAGATTTTAAATGCAAATTTTCATCCCGTATCTGGAATAGAACAAAAATTATCTATGTTATAACAACTTCTGGTCATTTGTGTTTGACCAATTCAGTAAATTACAGAGACCCCAAAGAATTCTGTAACTTTCTGTAGAGCTATGTAATAAAAACATTGCGTATGTTCCTACTATGATGTCTTTAGCAATCGTTTACTGAAATGAGCACGCTGGCTTCCCAGAAAGGTGAGAGGAGGTGTCTGTTTCTAGACAGTTTTTCAGATGCTGTTCCAGTCTGCTGTGTTGCCCCAAGGGTGCTTTTAAAGAACATGCGCATCAGACCGACTCCTCTTCCATCAAGGCCATGTTTGAAAATGCTCAGAGTGTGTTTTAGTGGCATCTTCTGGGATTGGTCTTAAAGCCTTTTGAAGTACAATATACCCCGAAATAAAAAGACTGAACTAAGGACACCCTAAAAGAATTCGGTTGCCAGGATTTGGGGTGTCGTGGGGGAATTCAGCTGTAACGAGAGTGTGGATTTGTGTGTTCTTAGTGCTTATCTCTAACACCAGTATGAAGAGACAGAAGATCTAGATCGAGAGATCTCTGCTGATAGGGTGGAATAGTAAGAGCAGCACCTTACGGGTCTGATCGGTCATGGAGAAGAAGAAAAGATAGAAAATTCTGTGCTCTTGTCACCTCAGAAGCCTCAGCGTAACGAGCCTTTTCCCGGCATCCTTCTCCTTGTCCCTCCAGCGCACAGAAATACTTCTTCAGGACAAGTGGCAGCTCACCCAGCCCGGCTTTCTCAGAGAGGCTCCTGACCCTTGCAGTTGGAGAGTTTTAATTCTCAGTAGTACCTGAGGCCTGTAGTAGCTGGGACCGTCTTCTACAACAGGGCAGGTGTCCTGGCTCTTGCGGGGGTTGCAAAGCTGCCACCATTACCAGACGTGCCGGATTCTCGAGTTGCCCTCAGCTTGTGAAGGAACCAGCAGGCAAGAAGCCCTCTGTGACCTCTGTGCTGGTCATGGCACTTCTGTTACCGCCGTTTTCTTTCCTGCTCTTGCCTGTTAAGAAGTGAAGAAGCTTGAGAGCAAAGTTAGAGGATTTAGATTAGGCTTAGAGGAAACTGATAGGGATAGTTCCCAGCAAATAAGAGGAGAGGTGCTGGCTATAAGCTGAGCCCATGCTAGAGGGAATTTATGAAAACCTGTGAGTATGGCAGATGCTCATGGACTGACCCTTGTAATATGATTTCTCTGCTGGCACCAGACCAGATGTGTGGGAAGCTGGCTGGGCTTCTGTCTGCCACTGCAGAAACTCTGAAAATAGAGTTCAGTGTTTTGTTGGTTTTGTTTTTTTTTTTCCTTCCTTAGAGGATTCCATGAAGACGCCCACGTTTGTCCGTGCCGCAGCCTCCAAGCCACTGGGGTCAACTCCACATTCTGCAAAACTTGCTGCGTCCAAGTTGACAACTCCACATCCTGCAAAACCTGCTGCCTCCAGGTAAGCAGAAAGTCCCCTTCAGCAGCGGCCTCGTGGAAGTGTGGCAGGGGTGGTGTAAGTGCTGGAGGGAGAGAGCTGAGCCCAGCTTTGTCACTTGTTTTGTGCTGTATCAGCTGTAGCGAGGGAGTAAACTGTCCTGAGGTCTTTAGATCACTCACTGCTTTAGCAATTGAATGAGTTCTATCAAGTGAAGGTCAGTCTTCTCCCAGAGCAAATCTGATGCCTCCAAGTCTTTCCAATATTCGTTCTTATAATATTCTCTTGTGCTGAAGGCCAAAACAGTTTCCTAGTTTTTCAACTGGTAGTTTCCTACCTTGGAGCCCCAGACCCCAGTATGGGATGTAGAGGCCCTTTCTACAACTACCTCAAAGGAGGTTGTAGCAAGGTGGGGATCGATCTGTTGAAGTAACAGGTGATAGGACAAGAGGAAATGGCCTCAAGTTGCACCAGGGGAAAGATATTAGGAAGAATTTCTTTACTGAAAGGATTCTCTGACATTGGAAGGGGTTGCCCAGGCCAGGGGTGGGCTCTCTGTCCCTGGAGATATTTGTCAGGTAGACACAGTGCTGAGGGATGTGGCTCAGTCAAGGACTTGTCAGTGTTGGGTTAATGATTGGACTCGATCTTAAAGGTCTTTTCCGATTTGGGCAACTCTGTCTGATTCTGTGATTCCGTAATTGGAGATTACGTTATGTGAAATGACGTATTTGTATTGACTTTAGGAGCCCAAAGGTGTGTACTGTTGCCGTGTGCTGAATATAGAAGCTTGCCTAGAGGCAGAAAGTGAACCTGTCCCCTACATTACTCCAAATTAATTAACATTTTCCTCCTCTTAACTAGAAATTTGGTGAAGCTGTGTGATTCTGTGGGTCCTAGGGAACAGGAGGAATTTTCTAGCCCATGACTCTAGATTTTTGTTCATTGAAGCCACAAACAATAAAACCCAATTCTTGTACTGCTATGAACAGAGGGGATTGATGCTTACAGAAGGTGCTGGATGATTGCTTTAATGGTCAATAGGAAAATATATTTCTAAAATAGAAAAAGGAGTCTTTGCTGAAGTAGAACTGAATGAATGCAAATATGCTTTAGGATTTTGTGCTGAGATGTTCCATATTATCCTGTGAACCAAACATTCATATCACCATTCACAAACGGGTAAAGCGAGGCACAAAAAAAGCGACCAAGGTGATTTAAATCATGCCTGTTAGGGTTCGTTTTTTTTTTCTAGCTCACTACATACTACGCCTCTGGGGCTGATGGCTTCTGCTTGCCCCTGAGGTTCTGACAGAAAAATGTGCCCGTGGCCTGGAGAGAGAATCAAATGATCGACACGCTGCCTCTGTGGGTTTTGCATGTGTCAGCCTGAGATTCTGGGTCTTTTCTGTTGTTTTCCACTTGCTAGTGAGTGAATCCGGGGATTTCACTTCCCTTTGTCACATTGCAATATTTTTTCCTCAAAACGGAAAACAGTTTTCATTTCCTTGGAGGAGTTACAGTCTTGTTTAAGATCAAAAACAAAAAAAAAAAAAAAAAGGCAAACCAAACCCATGTCAACCAATCAAACAAAAAAACACCCCCCCAAAAACCCCACAAAGAAACAAACCACTAAACAAAACTTTGATAGCAGCGTAAAATCTACCCTGCAGACCAGACACTCTCCTGTCAGCAGGTGACCTGTGGGTTTTGGAGAACTGGGAGGGAGAAACAATGAGGAGCTCGAAGTAGTTCCTACCCTTTTGAATTCAGCGTCAAGTCTGCCCAAACTCAGCCTGGTGTTCTCTGCCTCTCCCTCGTGTTTGTTCACTTGCTGCGTGGATTTTCAGCCTCCCCCAAAGGTCTCCCCTGCAGCCGCTGCAGGCGAAGTCGGTTCCAAAGAGCTCGAGACCGTCGCGGAGGAAAACTTCGGAACCTGAAATAGCAGGCAGTTTGATAAAGAAGATATTCAGCCATTATGCAAAAATGCCGGTGACCAGAGATGCGTTCAGAATTGTTGGAAAATGGTAAGCAGCAACAGACTGCTCCCCTTTCTGCTTTATTTTTAGTCTTTTTTTTTTCCCAGTTTTCCCCAGCAGGCCACAAGCAACTTGCCTTCTTGGACTTTTGCATGCTCCACAGTCTGACTTTTTTCTTTTCTCTCCCTCCTGAATCCTCCTTCAGCTCCGAGAGATATTTCAAGCAGCTGAGCAGTGATCTGGAAGCTTACACCAACCATGCGAGGAGGAAGACAGTGGAGAAGGCTGACCTGGAAATCCTCATGAGAAGGTAAAGGGAGGGTTGTAAATTGTTATGAGCTTATAGTAGGAAGACTGTCATTGCCTGGGTGAGCGCTGGCAGTGTTTCCCCTGTAAGGGTGTTACAAAGCAAGCATGAATAAATGCTGCTATTTCTATTTTCTACGAAACTAGCAGATACTGATTTAAGTGCTGCGCTAGAAACCTCCGTGGCCTACACAGCTTGAAAATGCCAATTGCCTCTAAGTTGGGAACATAAAAAAATCTGCTGAGTAACGAGCTAGTTGCTTCTGCTACAATGTTCTGTGAGTTCCTTTAAATGGTAAAATGTACCTCATGGCAGGTGGAATTTAAAAAGCAATGAGCTAATACTTTGTCAAATCATCAGTGACTTGATCAAAAATGTCACTGCAAGAAAACTTGAAAAACTTTGGTACTAAGTTTGAGTGGAAACATTTTTCACTAAAAACTCTTCCTTTTTTTTTTAACAAAGGCAAGGGCTGGTGACAGACAAGATGCCGTTGCACGTGCTGATAGAGCGTTACCTCCCGCTGGAGTACAGGAAGCTCCTGATTCCGGTCGCTGTGAGTGGAAACAGAGTGATCCCCTGCAAATGAATGTGCCCCTCAGGTGGCGGCAGGTTGAGGGGGGCCCCGGCTGGCGGGTCGTTTCATTTAACAGCTCCCTGTGGGGGTTTTCAACTAGCAGGGTGAGAAAAGGCCGATGTTCTCTTGAAGCGATGCAGGTTGTGCTGTGGCTCTCACGCCAGCCTGCTGGATATTTCAACTAGCCTGAATTGATGTTACCTTGGGATACTTGTACAGCTCTGATAAATAAAATATTGTACGTGTTCTGCACGATGTGAATGCTGCTTATTCCGGTGAGCTGGAAGGCTACTGCTCAAAACGTTCTTAATAGACGTTCAGCTGTGTTGGTGCTCTTCCTACTACTTATTTGTGTGCTCAGAGGAGCAAAGTTGTGTACTACCTTCCAAAAAGAAGCAGATCCTTGTTTCAGTTGTGTGTTTCTCTAGAGCAAGGGCTTCCAAACTTGGGTTTTGTCCCTCTTTGTAGTCTGGTCTGCTGTGTCGAGTAAATCGTAATCCATCTGGGACCACAGCTGTTCACTGAAATGGGGAAAATATGCTTTGTATTTACTTTCATATATAACTAAAGCAAGGCCTTTGGAGAGATGAGGTTTTCTGGTGCGCACACCATAAGTAGACTGGGAGAGATTGACTCGGAGTTAATCGTATCATGTTTGCGTGGGAAGGTTCTTGTAGGGAATGGGGGGGTGCTGCAGGAGTGGCCTTTGGGCCCCCCTCTCCCCGTGTCAGCCAGAACCAGTTCCAGCCAACTCCAAAATGGACCCACCACTGGCCAAAGCCGAGACGTGGCTGGCATCTTTGTGACGACGTGTTTAAGAAAAGATAAAAAACGCTGTGCGGCAGCTACAGGAGGGAGGAGTAAGGACGAAAACGCAGGAGAAACGACCCTGTGGCCACTGAGGTCGGTGAAGATGCACGCTGGAGAAGAGACTCCTCCGCAGCCTGCGGAGAAGACCACAGGGGGGCCGACTGTCCCACGGAGGAGCGCGGTGGAGCAGATAAGGACCTGTGGCCCCTGGAGGACCCTGCAGCACGGCAGGTGGAGATGCCCCACAGGACACTGCGCCCGTGGAGGGGAGTCCACGCAGGAGCAGGTTTGTTGTAGGACCTATGGGGTCCTCCAAGGGCTGTATCCCACAGGAAGGGACCCTACTCCCTGGAACTGTTTAAGGCCAGGCTGGATGGAGCATTGAGCAACCTGATCTAGTGGGAGATATCCCTGCCATGGCAGGGGGGTTGGAACTCGATCTTTGTGATCCCTTCCAACCCAAATCATCCTGTGTTTCTGTGAGGTGGAGGGGGGAGATGTGAGGAAGGAGCAGCAGAGAGTTACGGGTTGACTGAAGCTTCTGGTTCCACATCCTCCCCACACTCCTCAGCAGGGAGGAGATACTTGAGCCTGGGAAGAAGGAGGAGGGGGGGAAGGTCTTTTTAGTTTTGACTTTATTTCTCCCTATCCCCCTCTAACCTGCAATTCCAAGCTAGAGCAATTTGCTCTAGCTTTCTTGAAAAACTTGGCAAATTTGGTGTTCGCCTGCCAGCCGCTTTCTTGGTGTTTAAGTTCCCCGTCCTTTTTTAAGATAGATTGAATTTTGCCATGTGACAGCCCCTCCTTTCAGAAACACTCCAGTTAGGATGTTTGGTTTCTAGCTGGACAACATATCTCCCTTTTCAATATTTTTACAGTTTCTTTCTGGGTACTTTGCGATTTGTACTGAAGGTGCTGAGCACCACGTTCCGTATTCAAGGCAGAAATCCCAGAGGCTTTGTCTCTTTGGGAGGTACTTATGGCTTTCCAGTTTACAAATGCAACCAGTTTTTGCAAAAAATGGGCAGGGTTTTTAGGAAGGTGATCTGTGATTTCACGTTTCCTCTTTCTACTTTTCAAACTATGTTGTGACAAAAAGAATGGGTTTTGTTTCTGGGGTTTGCTCCACTTCCTTGGCAATAGCAGACCTCTTTTCCTACAGGGCTTTTTTTTTTGAGAACTCCCGTTCCCCTCCCAGGAGAGGGCTATGTGCTGGAGAGAGAAAAGGAGAATTGAGGCCAGCGGTTGGAAAGGCAGTTACCAAAACCCGTGTGGTGTCTTCCTTGAAGCGAGGGACAGATTTCAGCATTTCTGAGCTTGGCGTCCTTTCCCAGCTCGGGGTTTGCTTAATCCTACACCAAGATAAAAATCTCCTGGGGGACAGCAAACCTGAACTTGTCTTTTGCATGCGCCCTGACTGTGCTGATGGCATTTTTTTTTTTTGCAAATGTATCTTGGAAGCCTTCCTTTGCTGAGCCAAGGAACCACCGGGCTCAAGGGCTAAAGGAGCCACCTTGCAGCCTGGAGTTTGGCGGCTTCCCAGGTTCTAGCAACAGCTACTGGGGCTGATTTGTCACCAAGCCAAGAGCCCAACATCCCAGAGCCGTGGTGGGGATCAGATGACCTCCTGCTGAAAGCCTAGCAGAGCTGAAACAACTCCGCAGAGGCTGCAAAATGGTTTGGGAGTGCTTTGCGTCTCAAGCTGAAAGAGTTTCTGATAGTTCCAGCTAGTCCGTCCTCTCAGTGGTGCGTTACTGGGTGTATTTGTGTGCAAGGGAAGAAATATTTAGTGCTTGGGTATCCAAGCCTGGAGATGAACCAGGCCTTTTATTCTTAATCCTGGAAGCCTCCTTACTCTCCTTCAGAGCCCGCTGTGCTTCCCTCCCCAGGTGAGGGCCCTACTTGTCTCGCGTTTCCAGCGAGCAGCCTCTCGAGCGCGGTTTCCACAGGTACAACTCCTTCGGCCGGCTCTTCTCCTCCGGCTGGGTAAGCCAGGCCGATGTAGGTGTCCAGGGTCTGAGCATCGATGGTGGGATCGATCGTGCGGAAGGTGGCCTTCAGATCGTCTGCCTTGACCTCTCTGTTCAAAAACAACTTGGTCACTGTGACGCTGTGGCATGCGAAAGGAGTATTTACTTACTTGCATGTCGTGACCCCCCTTGTTACAAACTGTGTTTCCCCCTTGTCAATTCTGTGCCCACACTGGACAGGATTTATCTGTATGGGCCTCTTGGTGTTCTCAATGTATGGCCCCAGACTTTTTTTTTCTGTGCAGTAACTGCCTCTCACTTTTTGATGGAGCTGTTCCTCAGATTTACACCTTTACATCTGCAGCTGCTGGTCCTGTTCGCTCTCCCTGCTCCTCAGAACCAACCTCTGAGGACGGGCAGGATTTTACTGCTATTTTGGGAGAGCTGAGGAGCGTCAAGACGTGAGACTTCGGGAGCTGAAGGGGCTTATTGGTATAATCAACCTTCTCTACTAGTTGCCTGCCCCATCCAAGTCCTTCAGGTTGGGAATGGACACTGCAGTGTTCTGTGGAGCAGGGCTCAGCCAGATTTTTGGCATTTGCTGCAATATTCACCATCCTGGTCTATTCTCACCATCAGCCCCTTCCCTCCAGACTTACGTTAAATCTCTCAGCTTGTCCTTCAGCTGTCCCAGATACTCCTGCTGCTCCCTGATGTACTGGCTCCTCAGCTTGGCCGCAAAGGGTTTGGGGTTCCCCTCCTCGTCCTGTAAGAGATTACGGGTGTGTCTGCACTGAACACGTGTTCTGCTGTGGATGGGAGCTGCCCCCCCAATGTGAACTAAAATAACCCGTCTCTTCTAGAAATGGAATTTCCGTGTAAAAAGTGAAAATAAAAAGACTGTAGGAGAAGGGTCACAAAAAAGGCACGAGCTTGCATTGCTGTTGCCTGCAGAGGGCCTTCAGGTGTTAGAGCTTGTGCTGGGCGTTGCAACTTTGTTAGTCTGATAAACCTAATTACTCTGAAAGAAACTAGATTAATCCCTAAACTAACTTAACCTGAATCAAAAGGAGAACTTGAGTAACATCAGCTTACTTCTTCGAATAAGGACATGTAGTTGATGAGGCTGTCAGCATCGTCCAGCTTGTGCCTGCTCGCATCGACTAATTCTTGGATCGACTCTTTCCTTTTCAGGGGAAAAGCTTCCCTCACGGCCACGCTGTACGGAGACAGGCAACACGGACACAAGTGTTTGTGTGTGTGTGTGTGCGCCACTCCAGGGCCAGCACAGAACGAATGCCGGCGTGCTGGCAGTGGTTGGGGCCACTGGAGTGTGCGGGTACTCCATGGGCTGCATCTTCCCAGGTGCACTACTCGAAACCTGCAGCGTTCACGTTATTCCAAATCTAATGCTAAGGTTAACAGGAAGCGGGAATCGAAAAGAGAGCAAAGCCTCATCTCCCGGCTGCACCGCGGAGCACCGTATTGCCGTGTCCGCCGCATGCCAGGTGTGGGCTGAGCTCCGTGGGCAACCGTCGGCCTCTTGCCTGAACTGCGCGCCCGTCAGGAATCCGCTGTCGGAGCTGTCGCAGGCAGCCAGTGCCGTCTGCAGGTTGGAAATGAGCTGGTTCTGGCCATGGTACTGTTCTTCACCCACCTGTGAAAGAGGGAAGGTCCGCAGGTCAGTAACCCCACCTTGGCTCACCTTCAAGAGGGAAGCAAAACTGCCAAAGGGCCACGCTCGCTTCTAAAGCAACTTTGACATTGAGCGGCTTTTAGGGATTTTCAAATAATTAAGCAAGTGCCACAGCGGCTTCTTGTTCAACAACTTGCAAGTTGAACGTAGAGGACTCCCTTCTGAATGTTTGCTTTTATTCTCATGAGAAAGCACAGCTTCCCAGGGAATGGAAGGCTGGTTGGATCTGATGATCTTAGAGGCGCTGGGTTGCTTACCTTCCCGGTGAGTATGTTGTAGAACGAGCTCAGGACGTGGTTTGATCGACAGAGTCGCATGTTCTCATAGAGGGTGTAAGACCATTCCATGGCAGCGGCGTTGCCGTACTTCTTCTGGAGGTAGCCGAGGAAGAACTCGGGAAGGCTGGATCGCTTCCCTGCCTGCGGATAATGAGTGAGTAACTCCTGTTAGCAGCAGAACCAGATCAGCATTAGGTTAATGAGTGTGGCCTCAATGACCTTAAAGTTTTCTTTCCAGTCTGGGCAATTCTGTGATTCTGTAAATCTGCCCATTTCATTCCAGCTGTCTGCATGCAGCTGTCTGTCTCTCGGGGATCTCACAAAGTGCTAACACCGTGCTAATGCAGCCTGGAGTTATTCAAAAATGACCTTTGAAGCTCTTCTGTCACTGAGACCACTGATAAAGTCTCTTTTTTCCTTTGTGCAATACGTGGGAACTTGCTACCTGTGAGCACTACCGCTCCGCCAGATTTAGCTAAGCTGGGCTCACAGGTTGAGAAATGGGAGCGGTTTTGGGGAGGAAGTAGAGATTGGAGAAGCAATGGTGATTGCAGCAACCCTATTTCCCCAGGAAACCGAGCTGAAAGTGAAAAGACATAAAAAGGAAACATTCAGCCTTTTAGAGCTGATCTCAGGGGTGTTTCTGGGCTTCTAGCTCAAGAGAAGAGATCTGCAAAGCGACTCTGCCTCTCTCAGGGTTGTTCTCCTCTGACTGAGGCTCGGTCACAGAGCTTGTGCAGTGTCAAACTTGTCCCTAATGTGGGAAGAACTGAACATTCACTTTTATCTTCTTTTTCAGTCTTGTATTGCTCCAGACAGGCAACCCATAATAGCAGTTTTGGCAAAAGACACACCCCTTTGGCCTCCAGCTGTCACTCCCTTCTTTGCCCACAAAGAAAGGGAAATTTTGGGGGGCTTATGGGACAAAACCAAAGTGCTTTTATGTCGATAAATGATTAATGTAAATGATTTTCCTCCCCTTGCAGTTTTCCTCTCTCACACGGGCACAAACGCTGTGGAGCTACTGACACTGTCCGAAATCATGAGTCAGATCCCCGGAGAGCCCTGCCAGGCACGGGGTTCCTGCCAGCTGCGGCGGTTTGTTCTTACAACACTTTGTGCAGCTCGATCCGGATGAAACACTAGACAGGACACGGGTGAGACCCTGACTTCCCAAACTGGGCTGGCTGGCCTAGCAAACGCTGCTTGTAGAGCAGTAAAATGGGACAAACCTGCTGTTCAAGTGCGATTTTCTCCTTCCAGACATCCTTCAGGATGTTCACCACATCCCTCTTAGTCAGCTTTTTGTTCTTGACTTCACCTTCGTGCCTCAGGTATGCGGGAACCTCCCCACTGTTGCCCTAAGTAATGGAAAAGAAATGCAAATGTAGGTAAGATTTACCTCGCTGGCAGCAATGTGGCACTGAAGCTGCATTTTCAGCATCTAAAGCCTTTCAAATGAGTCACTTCTGCAGGTCTCGTTGCCAGTACTATAAAACACATCTGTCAGCACCTCTGCAGCATGGCTCCAGTGCTCCAGGGTGGACAAAAGGGGCCCCTGTGAGAGATTCTGCCAAGCAAAAATAAAAAAGGAAAGGTCTTCCTTGGAAATATCTTCCAGGAATAGCAAGGAAAACAGTTCAGGCTTGTGGAAAGGCTGAGGAAGAGGTGTTGAAGGACAAAGAAATGCTGCTCAGTGTCTAAAAAAAAAAAGACCAAGTTATGCTTGGTATGATGCGAAGTATCCTTGTAACGCTTCCCGGTATCATTTCCTGATTGCCCCACGTGCTGGTGTGCTGCAAGCAGAATCAGCTTCCTGATGCCACGAAAAGTCGTCATCCCCTGCCACGGAGTCTTGCTTCTTGGTCATTCTAGGGTTTTCTCTGAGTTCATCTCATCAGCAGAGACCTAACCTGGGGCAAAACCAAGTACCACTCTCCTGGGTCACCGCAGCCAGAATGAGAGTGAGGGACGGGGAGGAAGATGAGGCTTTTCAGCAGCAGGAAGCTGTTAATTTGGCTCAGCTGTGTTGTGCAGTATTAATTTGTAACCACACTAAGTTTTAGCTTTTCAGTTGCACCCGAGGTTTCCTAGCTTTAAACATTGTGGTGGGAAGGTGGATATTGAAGGTACCAGCCACCAAAGCAATTCTCCCATTTTCCTGATGGATATTTATTAATCAGGGTGGAAACAAGCAGCACGGAAAGCTTGCACGTACCCATCCAGGGAAGACATCGATCTCTTTTAGCACTGCTGTCCCTATTTCTTCCAGGAGCACATCCACCAGCTGATCACTGCTCTTCCCCTCAGCCAGACAGCCCCACCGGTCGGCTCCACCGGGAATCACCTCTGCAACCGCAAAAAGATGCTGAGTTGCCAGGAGAGGAGAATACATTTAGGATCTGGTTTATCTGGATTTCAGTCAAGCATTTGACACCATCTCTCACAGTGTCCTCTCAGCTAAACTGAGGAAGTGTGGTCTGGATGAACAAGTCGTGAGGTGGGTTGGGAACTGGTTGAAGGGAAGAAGCCAGAGAGTTGTGGTCACTGGGGCAGAGTCTAGTTGGAGGCCTGTGTCTAGTGGGGTCCCTCAGGGGTCAGTGCTGGGGCCGGTGCTGTCCAATATATTCATCAATGACCTGGATGAGGGAACAGAGAGAGCTGTCAGCAGGTTTGCTGATGACACAGAACTGGGAGGAGTGGCTGACACCCCAGCAGGCTGTGCTGCCATTCAGAGAGACCCGGACAGGCTGGAGGGCTGGGCGGGGAGAAACCTTATGAAATTCAACCAGGGCAAGGGTAGAGTTTTGCACCTGGGAAAGAACAACCCCAAGTACCAGCACAGGCTGGGGACTGCCCTGCTGGAGAGCAGCGCAGGGGAAAGGGACCTGGGGGTGCTGGGGGGCAGCAGGATGGCCATGAGCCAGCAGTGTGCCCTCGTGGCCAAGAAGGCCAATGGCATCCTGGGGTGTGTTAGAAGGGGGTGGCTGGTAGGTCGAGAGAGGCCCTCCTGCCCCTCTGCTCTGCCCTGGGGAGGCCACATCTGGAATCTTGTGTCCAGCTCTGGGCCCCTCAGCTCAAGAGGGACAGGGAACTGCTGGAGAGAGTCTAGCGCAGCCACAGGGATGATGGAGGGAGTGGAACATCACCCTGGTGAGGAAAGGCTGAAGGAGCTGGGGCTCTGCAGCTTGGAGAAGAGGAGGCTTTGGGCTGACTTCATGAATGTGGATAAACACGTAAAGGGTGAGTGTCAGGAGGACAGAGCCAGGCTCTTCTCAGGGATGTCCGTTGACAAGACAAGGGGCAAGGGGTGCAAGCTGGAGCACAGGAGGTTCCACAAAAACATGAAGAAAAGCTTTTTCACAGTGATGGTGCCGGAGCCCTGGCCCAGGCTGCCCAGAGAGGGTGTGGAGTCTCCTGCTCTGGAGACTTTCAAACCCCGCCTGGACGCGTTCCTGTGTGGCTGCCCTGGGTGACCCTGCTCTGGCAGGGGGGTTGCACTGGATCATCTCTAGACATCATCTCCCAACATTCTGTGATTCTGTGATATAGATCTCTAGACACCCAGTTTGCTTTCCCTAAGATGTCTAAGGCGAAAAGGAGGAGAAAATGGGGTGTCACAGGTAAAAAAGACGTCGTAGCAAAGTGTCTAAAGGTGGAGCTGCCTTAATCAAATAGCTGCTGAATGCATCCGGCACCTGAACACTTTGGCCAGTTGGGCCGGGGTGTGTGGTTGTGCTGGATCCGCTGGAGTTCAGCGCCGAAGCTGTCTCGCTCTTCGGCAGTCTCTCGGTGGGTTTCTACCAGCGTTTTGTGTTCCTGCTGGAGCTGCTCAAAATCATTCTGCAGGGCTGTCATCTAGAGGACACAGAGAGGAGGGTTGTAATGAACTAACCAGTGTAACAGGGGTTTTCTGGTGAGCAGTCAGTGTAGTCTGTGGACTTATGGAGAGCTATGCCCAGCTACTTGCTTCTAGATTGGAAGAAAAATAAATCATTTATTAAATTTTACTGTCACCATTTGCAAAACCTTCTGACAAAACCTGTCAATTATACTTGCTTCTGTGTTTAAAAATAGGTCTTAATCCACCAGAAGAGAATAGGAGAAACACAGGCTTCTGTTCTAGACATTTTAACGTGCAACCCCTTCAGACTCACTATACTTTATTTGGAAAGGATTTCTTTTTTATATGGTTCATCTCCGCTCTACAAGTACGAAGACATGTGATGTTTCAGAGGTAACCGCAGCTCCGGTCTCAGGTTTGAGGGCCTTGTCTACGTTTATTAAGCCCCGACGCGGTGACACGAACAGCGGATCAAGCTGTCCCGCGTGTGCCGTGGCACTGCTCCGGTGCAAGCTAACAATGCAAACATTTCTTCCAAAAAGGATACGACGTGAGGAACCTGCTCCAAGCTTTTCATCACGGGAAAACACGTTGATCAGCCCCACAGCTCGGTTGATGACCTCAGAAGTTCAGTAGGTTAAAAGAAAGCTGAATACTGAAGCATCACGTTAGGTTTGTATTTATGTGGTATCGCTTGGAAATTAAGAGCTTATGCTCACCTCCTCAAGTAGATCAGAGTATTTCTTCTCCAGCGATTCAAAGTCTTTCCTGGGCACGACGTCTCCGTAGTCTGCTAGCGTTTGGTTCAGCTTCACCTGGGTCCGGGTGAGGTCCTGCCGAGCTACCTTGAGTGCCAAAGTCAACTTCACCACGTCTTCACCTTTGACATCTTTAAACAACAGCCCATAACAGGAAAACAGACAGTAAAGAGACAGTAAATTGTCTGTTAAGCTTTTAGACCACATAACTCTACAAGTGTCGGTAAGAGCTGAGTAGGTGTGGACTGTGTTATTGCTAAAGACCTGAAGTGTTCACGTTTGCACCCGCTGTGGGTCAACAGTCATCACAGACCAAAAGGGTCCCACCACCAGGAGTAACCTCTTTCCTACCCATCGGTGGACTTCTTGGCCATGCATTTGTCTAGCAGCTTTTAAGAATCAAAGCATGGCCGAAGACATTTTGGAGATACTCTGAGTTTTCCTGCCATAGGTGAGCATTTGGGTCCCTGTGTGAGAGAGGTTCTTCTGGAGATCCGCTCTCTTTACCTTCACCTTGGTGATGCGTCGTGTCCACCCGCTCGTTCAGCATCTCGTTCAGTCTTACTAGAAGCAGCTTGCGGGCGTCACGCTCATCGAGGTAGCGAGCGTACTCCTTGGCCACACTCGTCTGCAGATGCTCCACCTGCAGGGAAGGGACGTTTGAGTTGATCAGGTGGGAGGTCTTGGACTGGTTTGGTGGGTCTAGAGCGGAAACTCGGCAGCAGAGAGTGGGATAAGGGAAGCAAAATGGGAAGAGCTGGAGCAGGAGAGCAGGCAAGTGGTGACAGTGTAGAAAAGGACAGGCCAGCTAGAAACAGGATGAGTTCAAACCTGGAAGTAGTGTGCAAAAGCATACTCCATCCAAGTTTTAACTCTCTAGAAGGGTGAATTATATCCATTTCATGATCTGAGTTAACCATTTAAGATGTGCAATACATATTTAAAGATGCTAAGGGTACGACATTGTAAGCATGTATATGCTTTTACAGAAGAACTTACATTAGTAGCAGGAAGTTATTTATTTCCTCCCCCCCTTCGAGTGTGACAGTGCAAGAGCCAGATGGAACAAGAGATACAAGGAAAGATTTCTGCCAGCAGCAGCATGGAAACAGCAGCTCCATTTCCATCCATCTGTTTCTCATGTTGGTACTTGCACTGACTTCATTTTTGCTGGAAAGGTAGGCGCAGATCAAAAGTTGGTATTTTCTCTGTTTACAGTGGACTCGGAACATCTCTGTGATCTATGGATGGAAATGGAGCTGCTGGGAACCTGTCCCAAGGGAACAGGATATTGTCTGGACCTGGCCAAGGCCCAGCATCGCTTCCGTGCCTGATGTTCCGTGCCTGCTCCAAAACTTCCACTGGCCCCGAAGGACAAGAGGTAAGAGATCAGGTCTATAAACTGCATCCGGCTGCAACTGGGAAACGTTTGACTCCTCCTTGTCTAATTTACCTGAGTCTGAAGAGAACACATTTCTTCTCTCATGTCGTCAATGAGCTTTAACAGACGTTGTTTCTCGTGCTTTAAGGTACTTATTTCATCTTTCTCCTTTTCCTGCAGTGCCAGTATCTGCCGGGTGCACTCCTCAGAGATGGTTGCGACCGTAGCCTTCAGTGGCTCTAAGGCACGAATCGTCTTCTTCTGGTGAGCTAAAGAAGACAGAGGTGGGCTCTCACCATGAGCAACGACGCCTGGATATTGCACTCGGCTGCACGGTTGGTTATTCAACCGCCGGTGGGCAGCGGAACGGACCACGGAGCTTTTACTGCTTGGCCTCGTGAGTGCCCAAGGACGAGGAGCGGTCTGTTTTGGGACTAAATCCTGTTGTTTATCCAGCTGTGTGTATGAATTTCAGGGGGGTTGCTGATTACCCTATCTATCCTGGTTTGGCAAACAAAGGATGACCAGTATTTTGTCTTAAACTTAAGGTTTTGACAAGATATAGTGAGCATTATGGTGAGCTTTATGGTGTTTCACTAGATGGGAAGGTGTCACTATTTAAGCAGGGGCAGCATGAGGGGCTAAAGACAGCTGGGAATTAGCAACACACCCTCCTTTGTGAAGGCACCTTCTTCACAGATTTCCATCTGCTCGCTTGGCTCCGAACGCACAGCCTCCTGCAACCTTTCGGGTACAAATCTGACGTCTAGATCTACCCACTCTTCCCTCTTTTTAGGTTTGCCTTGACCTCTCTTTTTTTGCCTTTCTCCTCTGTACATCTAGTAAGAAACACACGTGCTCTTCTTGTCTTTGCTATTACTTGTGCTATTCACTCTCAGCTATTTCCCCTTGAACATTTTTCTTGAAGATATTTTCCTGAGGAACAGAGCAACAGGACTGAACTTGGGTCCCTCCCCTAGTTGCAGGGCAGGAATTCATCTGATGCCATCTCCTCGGTGCAGAGGCTTGTTTTGGTGACTAGATGGAATGCCACCAGGAGAATAAAACCATCAAAGACAGGATATGGCATGGGTCAAATGAGGCTGTGAGCAAGCCTCATTTCGTTTGTGAATAACTGCATTATTCAGCAATCCAAACTGTTCACTTCCTCTCCTGAACAGAGGGATAGAAATGCTGGTGGATGCTGAATAACCTGCCTTGGAGAGGTTTTTTTACCTCCTCAGTAAAACCAGATCTTGATATTTATGTACAAACACCATGCGACAGATTTTGCATTTCAAAATTTTGCATTTCAAAAGCTAAAACCTGTACGTAAACCTACAAACAGAAACTACTTCTCTTGCTACACCTGGGTGTGAATTTCCTCTCCACTTTATAATCTTACCAAAGGTTTTGCAAAACTCTTTTCGCTCTGATACTAGTATGAGGACAAGAAATGGTAAAACCGAGAATGTTAGCATGGAGGGTTCTGCCACTGCGCTGTCTGGTTGCTCGGTTAAAACTTTGGCAGACCTGTTTTGAGGTGCACGATTAATTTGTTTATTCCTGTTCAGTCCCCATGTGTTGCCTGATCTAGTTGAGAGGCGTCCCTGCCTATGACAGGGAGGTTGGATTAAAATGATCTCGAAGGTCCCTTCCAGCCTGGGCCATTCTAGGATTCTATGATTTGTTTCTTCTTTAAACAGAACTGGGAATGTCAGGTTGAAGGGGAGAACCTGCCCTGGCAGCGGGCGCAGGGGTGAGCACCTTAAATGTCATGCAGGATATGTGCCTGTAGGGCAGAAAAACACCAGAGTAAGGCAAAGCTGCTCAATCAGACGACAACACTAATAGCCAGCTGGCTGAGGAATACAGAGCTGTGGTGTAAAGGAGGTTTAGTTTCAGTTTCAAAAGGAGCTGAAATGCTACAGATAAGGGTACCAGGGCTTAGGTGGAGTGACGAGGCACTTCTCTAAGTGAACCGCCCCGTTTATCAGCTCCAAACTGCATCTTAAGACTTGGAGGGAGCACCGCAGTGGTGAGGGACTATGAACAGAATATAAAATTCTGATGTCAGGAGCCCTCAGAATGGCCACCCCTCACAGGGAGGTTGGATTAAATGATCTCTACCTTCCAGCCTAGGCCATTCTAGGATTCTATGATATTGAAGCTGTGGTTTTTGTTAGGCACAGTCAGACATAATCGAAGAACAAAGATAAATATTCCGAGCGCAGTTCTACAAATCAGTAAAACGTCCTTCCTTTCCTCTTTCTTTCTGCTCTCCAAAACTTGCTTTTGTCTCTTCCCTAGCACAGGCACTTTCTTGAGCAATTCAGCTCACTAAACCAACAGGAAACTTTGCAGGTCTTTGTTTTTCCTGCCGGGTGAGTTGACTCAGCTCCTGCGAGTGGCAGAGCTGGTGTGCTCCAGGCAGTGGGAGTGAGCCAGCAGGACTGGGGCTGTGGGACCTCCTTGTTTCGGTGGCCGTGAGGGCGTGGATTAGGTCACCTCTCCCTTGGCCAGGCAGGTAAGCTGGTGTCTGTGCTAGGAAGAGGCCTGGAAATCACTTACCGATAACCTCATCAGTCACAGAATCGTGGAATCATTAAGGTCGGAAAAGACCTCTAAGATCAAGCCCAACCATCAACCCAACACCACCATGACCACTAAACGAGATCCACAAGTGCCCCATCTACACGTTTTTTGAACGCCTCCAGGGATGGGGACTCCACCACTGCCCTGGGCAGCCTGTGCCAGTGCCTCACCACTCTTTCAGTAAAGAAATTTTCCCTAATATCTAATCTAAACCTCCCTTGGTGCAACTTGAGGCCATTTCCGCTTGTGCTATTGCTTGTTATTTGGGAGAAGAGAGCAGCACCCACCTCACTACCACCTCCCTTCAGGTCCCCTCAGCTAAAAGGGGCTGGAAGTCACGCAGGCTTTTTACGTGTAAAAGCTGTAATTAGGAAAAATGAGTTGTTTATATTCAGAAAGGTGAGAGGATCCCAATCCCCAACTTAGGGAAAAAAAACAAATATTCCCATTTGTTTTACTCTTAGAGTACGCTCGCTGCCGTGGCGTAGCATTTATTTCCGAAAACAAAGCTACCATAAAAGAGATGTTTTGCTCTGAAGTCTCCAGCAACTTCAAGGAAAAAAAGGGGAAATATCACATCCACACAGTATGGAGGAGTCAGCAAATAAGGGCTTATAAAAATAAAAAAAGTTTTGGAAAGCAGTACAATGGCAGTTACAGCACGGAACTAGATGATCTTTGAGGTCCCCTCCCACCTAAATCATTCTGTGATTCTATGACACCAGCAAACTCTCTGGGAGCCGAAGCGAAGAAATGGCTACTGAAGAGTTTGAGAAGGAACCTGATTTAAAGAAAAAAAATAAAATGGTTTTATGTAGCACGAAAATGTACTTGTTCACCTGGTTGAACGACACTGTGCAAACAAAGCCTGCTGTCTGTGATGAGGGGCTCCGATGAGGTAGCCCAGGTAACGGGTACTGGGATAAACGATATCTCCCCTTTCAAAGGCTCTCCCTGGAGGAAACTGTTGACACTTGATAGCGGCTCGGTGGCGGGGTGAGGTGAGCCCCTGGTTACCGTCTATTTCCAGCCCTCTGCGCCTGTTTACTGGTATGGCTGCGGCCCCGCAACGCCGGGCGAAGCGTAAAGCCCCCCACGGAGGGCCAGGGAACAGCCCGTTCCACTCTTGGCCCTGCCAAATATATCAGCACATATCAAATATATCAGCAGCTCCACTGCTCTTGCCCGAGCTGCGTGTGCGACGAAGGTTTCAAAAACCTGAAAATCTGAAATCTAAATATCTAAAATAGTACAGGAAAACCTGAAAAACTTCCAGCAACTTTATCTAAAGGATCAGAAAGATGGTTTTACCAACTATTGGGGCTGTTCATCCTGTATGTGTATCCAGCACAACTAAGCTCTGGAGGAAAACGTCTCCTTTAGCGTTTTTTTTTTCCCTGCCGGTCAAAGTGCAAGAGCTTACCCAAAGTCACTTCATATTCATTCTTTATAGCTGACAGCAAGGGCTTGTAGGTCTTGAAGTTGTTGATGAAGAACTCAAAGATCTCTCTGTAGGGCTGAGAGAAGAAAGAGAGCTCGAGAAAATATCCACTGGCACGTTTCCCAGAATCGAGAGATGGCTGTTTTGTCCGGCACTAATCTAATGACAGGGCGACTAAGTATGAAAATACTCGCTGCCACGATGGATTTTCTCTCCATTTCTGGTCTGGGGAGCAAACAGAGGGAAGCTTTGATCAAGTCCGTCAGAGCACAGCTCCACAATGAAAATGAGACCCTTCAGACGGAGCTGATTGGAATTCAAGCTACAATCGGGGCGTTAAAGATGCGGAACAAGATCCTGTTGCCGCTTTGGTTGCCTATTTTGTGAAGTTACGTCGCAAGATCTGCAGAGCAGAGAGAATCTCTCTGCAGATGTCCTTCTCAGCAGAATAGAACTTGTTCCGAGAGGCCAGTCAAGCTCCCGAGTTGTATCTGGGCCGTGGGAAGATGTCACTAGCAGTAAGTAATGCTCTCTCTGAGTACACCTCACTGTTAAATGGAATAAAGCATGTCATCTAAGACAGTAAAAGATATTTCCACACATCTATTTTCTCTTGCCATTAGGCATTCTTCCTTCCTCTCCGTTCTCTTCCATCTGCCACTTTCTTCCCCCATCACTACAGGATTCCCTTGGAAATGAGAATTTTAATTAGCGCAGAGAAAATCAAACTTTCCACAGTCTGCATAAAGGCTCCGATGGCAGGATATTGCAAAACCACGAGCACCCCCTCCTAATCTATCTTTGGTTTAAACTATAGAGGTAGTTCTCGATATCCCCATGAGGTGTGTCCTCCCAACAAACCCCCCAGGATCAGACCTGTTAGAAACTAAGAATCTGGGGGATCCTGCTTAGGCTCAGGCAAGAGCTGGATAAGAAAGCCCCTTCTCGTCATGTGCAGAAACCACAATTCAGGAAATAGAGGGTTTGCAGTGAAAATTTGGGCATCTATGCACTCACTGCTCAAAGGGTTTAGGCAGGAACCTCCCGAAGCATAGTGACAAAATTCTGCGTCACATCCATTTTAGAGTCTCATGCCTTTTTGAAGACTCGGGCTTTGGTTTGGGACGTGGAACTAGATGATCTTTAAGGTCCCTCCCAACACAAGCTATTCTCTACTTTGGAAACGGAAACTGCGGTAGAAGCTGTGGAGTTCACAAGAAGCTGTGAATGATGCCAGCACATGCAAACAGCCGCAGCCCAACATATAAATAAACTGCTTTCTGTGCAAGTTCTCTAACGTGAGCTGCAAATTCTACCTGTAGGTGCCTACTCTTCTCATGTATTTTTTCCTTTGGATGGCAAATTTAAGTAATTTGTCTTGGCACTTAATTTCGACTCGAGAAACCTCGCGTCAGACCTGTAACTTCAGTTCCTGGGAGTTCTTTTGAGTCAGATCAAGAGACTGCAGCTCTTTCCTCAAGTGAGACTCCAGTTGCTCCAAGTATTTTGGCTTTGGGGTGGCGAGAAGGGCCTGGTGGTTGCTGCAGAGACACAGGAAAAGAATGGACGCGCGGGCTGAAGTGTGTCACGTATGTAAGAATGAGCTCACACTAAATCAGCTCAGCAATCTTGGTTTTCTTCCTACTGCCCGTTGCTTCACAGCAGGACTTTTCTTTCTTTTTTACTCTAGTATGTTCTCTGAAAACCTACGACAAATCATTTAAAACTCCCTGACGGAGCAAGAATTTATTCGAGACGTTCTGCTATTACTCTTCAGTTTAAGAACTTCATAATGGTTTTTGGTATAAAAAGCCAGATGAGGGGGTTCTCCATGTCAGAAAAGGGTAAATACTAATTATGTTATTTGTAATGGGTAAAGGAAACCAGCCATTTGGGAAAAGAAACACCTCCTAACGTAGTACATCTCCTAGGTTCTAGGTTCCTCAAGAGGTTCTAGACCAAATGTCCCTTTGCTGGATGTTACCATCTGTATTTCATATTAAACTCAGATGGAATTAAAAGGAGAAAGCCCAGCTGTCCTTATTATATCATCTACAACTGTATCCTGCAGTCTGCCAGAGCTCCCTGAGTGCACCAAGAGGTTCTTCCCTTGCCCCTGGGGGTGCGGGTGCTCCAGGAGAGCTGAGACTCTGCAGGGTGACGGCAAAGAAACCAGGGACCAGCAGGACACGATGCCACGGGACTTGAACAAGAAGAGCAGATGGTAGCCAGGGTCATCCGTAGTTCAGTGGTGGTCACGCAAGTCTGAAATGACGAGGAAGGTCCTGATGTCAAGCTGGGATGTCAGGTCAGCAGGTTGGGGTGAGCGAGGTGCCAGAAACGTGGCTACACAAAGACTTCCTGCACCTCTTTCTCACAAAGCTCTTCTCCCACTGCTGTGTCCCAGGTTAGCCAGCTCTGCCGTACCAAAACCTGGGCTAGAGCCCAGGGACCACGGCTGGAGGAGGGCATGCAGAGCCTGTCGGTGCACTCAGGGCCCCGACAGGAACCTGTCTAACATCCGTGAACAAATCATTAACCGACAGCGTTTTATGGCAACATTTACGCTAAGCGTGACTTGCTGTTACGCAAATACTTGACGTCTCCTAGAGAAGCCTCTAGGCAGAACCAACGTCTTCTCTGGACTCTCGTGGGGTAACCCAATATCACTGCTCGCGCTTACGCTGGAAGAGGTTCTGCTTTGTAAGGCCTCGGCTTTCAAAAACTGCTTCCAGAAGTCCCGGTGGCTTAACCAGTAGCCCAGGCTGAGCTTACCTAGGCTGGCTGTCCGCCGGGGCGCAGCAGGGTTTGTGATTCCTTAGGACCGTCTGTCCGGATGCAAACGCAGGCCAGGTGGACCAGCAGCCTCTTGCAGAAAGCTGGAAAGATTGAAAGGAGAAAAGGAGAGAACACACAACAAGGAGCCAAACTCCAGAATCGGTTCAACTGCCTGCGAACAATAAGGGCTGTACCCTGAAACTCATCTCAGCCAGGACCTAAAAACCAAATAAACTTTGTTCTTTTGAAGAAATCATCTTCCCAGCCTAGTACCATTTGTGAAACTCCTCCTGGCAGCTATCATTCACGCTGCCCAGCTTACACGCTCGTGGGAAAGTTTGTCACATCTTTGGGTGAAAAATGGTTCCTTGGTCTTCACCGGGCCCACTGGGAAGTACGGCAATGCAGGATCGCTCCGAATTTTGCATTAGATCCTCAAATAACAGGTTTGACTTAGGGCCTGTTCCCACTCAGGAGTTTTGCACTGGGGCACGTGTCCCTCGCTAAGGTCACAAAGACCTGGGTGAACTCATACGGGTCATGAGTTTTAAATGCAGGCTGGCGACACAAACGGGCTGAATTTGCATCAGCAGAGAACGTAGTGCAGATGAAACCTTGAGAACGTGATAAATTAATTTTCCTGCGGAAGCTGCAAGCTCCTCCAAAAGCAAATTCTTGTTAATTTTAAGAGCCTGTTCTCTTCCATCTTGAGAACTTTCTTTGGAGGGAGGGGAAGCCAGCTATGCTGGATTGTTCTAATTTATCTTCATTGTTACAACTGATTTGTATGTGATTGTCTGATACAACTCCTTCCCTGTTCAAAATTTACGAAAAATCATGGGCAAAGAGAAAGATTTGACTTTCAAAACCCAAATTTCAGCCTGACCGGGCCTTGAAACAGTTAAATGTAAAGCCTCAGAAGTTTCCATCTCCTGATTTCAGTGCAAGAAGGCAGAAGATTACACTGGAGAAAGGGTAAAATCTCAATTTACTGAGAGCTGAAAATCTTTTTTACAACGAGGGAAGCACTTGCAGAACGTCCCAGCTCGAGGGACAAAATAATACTTTAAATCCTTGTGCTACTACAGCACATACAGCTTGTCACAGAAGTGGCACGGTCCTGAAATACAACCAAAATGCTAATTAAAAAAAATAAATCAAATATTTAACACACTACTTGTATAGACCTTAACCTCCTGTATTTGTTGGTATAAGCATTCCTGGAATTTATTTTCTCACGGTTTGGATACAGATTTTTTCATTTCGTTTCCTGAGACTGATAAATACTAGGGAGCAGATGTTCCTGCAGGATGCTCTTAGATTAAACAGCATGTGGTCTTTTTTTTCTTTTTTTTTAAAACTACATAGGTCAAATTCTGGTTTTGGTATTTGGCATCTATGCCCGCTCATAAAGTTGCAGCCAAGAACGACGTTTATATTCCTCTCTTCTTCTCTCCACTGTTAAAAACGTCGTGATCCATTCCCAAAGATGCTATTTGAATCTGAAATTCCAGGGTTAGCAGCAACGTACACATTTGATTAGAACTTGCTTGACTTCGTAATAGTTTGGGATGGACCCTGGGCTTCCAGCAGGAATCAAAGTTGAGCGAGTTAGCTAAACTGCAGATGTTTCACTGGAATTCTTCAACTCACCGGAGTCTTCCGTTTCTTGGGCAGGACGTATTTCAGACTGTTGACACGCGTTTGACAGTCTGGAGTCTCGGAGGAAGATCTGGGAGTGCTCCTGTGCAACAGCAGGAAAGAAACTTCTCAAAAAATCACAGAATTAATATATGGCGGAGACTGAGAGCCTGCCTCAGGCGTACCTAAGGTAAGCAGCCGGCTACACAGTGCCTGATGGGTGAAAACATTTGACAGGATGATGTATAGGGAGGGACTGGCGGAAAGATTTGTGGTGCGGCTGAGCTCTGGGGTTTGCGATTCGAGAACTGGCACAACGTTTGGGGGAGCCTCAGCCAACTGGTCTTCTGAAGAGGAGAGATTTTGAATCGGTGCGAGGAAACCTCTTACCCGAGGGTCAGGAATGGGGCTTTGGGATCCCAAAAGTGCCTGCAAAGCATGCCTGGGTAGCGTTGGCTCTGCTCAACAACCCTCTGAGCCCTTTTAGTTTGCTAATCCAGGGAAACCCTGCACTTATACCCAGTTCAGGCTGACTAAAAACATCACACGTGAGTTCACCCTTCGGCAGGGGAGCGATCACGGAATTATTGAGGCTGGAAAGGACCTCTGAGATCCTCAAGTCCAGCCTAAGAATCAAGCCCAGCCTATGATTCTGCAGCTGGCAGCGAGGATGGCGACAGGAACCCCAAACAGTTGGGTCAACCAGCCCGAAGAAACTTTGGGTGAGATTCCCCGAGCTGATCTCACAGCTCTTGAAAAGCCACAGCATCTCCTCCTCCCGGCCATATCCTCCTGCCGCTCCCCTTGCACTGCTAAAACTGCTGCTAAAACTCATGTTTTGTAACCTGAAGGGCACTTTTCATGCATTTAAACGACAAAAAAAAAAAAAGGTTCCTAGTTGCCCAGAAATACACCTGCTTATCTGCAGCTCAACTTGCAACCGCTTTGATACTCTCTGCTTCCACTTGCTTTTGTAAGAGCCAAGTGCATGTATCAGCCAAGAGCACATCTTTCTTTTTTTCTTTTCTTGCAGGACAGGACCTTAGATAACGACAATCTTTCCAGCCGTGTCAGTCAGCACGCTCCCGGCCTCGACAACTTTTCACCCACCTGCCAAGAGCAGAGTCCCCAACTACAAGCTCCCAAGTTTGGAAATCCAATTGGTTCCAAGGTAACCACGTTAAGTAGAAAAAAAAAAAAAAAAAAAGACGTTCCTGCAACTTTTTTCCACGAGCAAAATGGATTGGTACTGAGACTGGGGTACAGACAGCCCGAGTTTGGAACAGGTGGCTTTTTTTGGTGTTGTGAAAGCCAGCAAAATTGAAGCATGGACAGCTTGGTGGGTTGATGAGAGGTACTTCCCACGAGTGTAAAACCACGCAACTTTAATACAATCCAAGTCGCTTTTACTGGATGTAAGTTTTCTTGAACGGATGTACACGTTGCTGTCCGTGTTGGAGCTCTCAAGCAGAACAGGCAGGGGTAGCGGGCTCTTAGACTACCTGCATCATACAGCTCTGAGATCTGAAGATAAAAACCTATCTGTGGGTATAAATTAGGCCTTTACTGTGCTGGAGAAAGACTGAGGACATACAGAGAAAGGTAGGCTTGGCCACAAACACTCCAGAATTTTCCTTTTGGGGCAGTCCAGGCAGATGTCAGTGCCCGCAGTGGGCCCTAATTACCCTGAGCAGCCTCAGCAGAGCCCCTCACCCCCGCAGGAGCTCCACTGAAGTTCAGGTTGGGGCCTTCACTTCGTGCCTGAGCTAATTCAACCCTGTCTCCAGGGTGTGCCTCAGACCTGCACCGTAGCCTTGTCTTTTCAACACATCCAGGGATGGCGATTCAGCCACTGCTCTGGGCAGCCAGTGCCAGTGTTCGACAGCCCTTTTGGCGGAGAAATTCTTCCTAATGTCTAACCCAAACCACTCCTGGCATAACTTGAGGCCATTTTCTCTTTTCCTACCACTTGTTACTTGGGAGAAGAGACCTGATCCCCTCCTCGCTACAGTGTCCTGTGAGGGAGCTGCAGAGAGCCATGAGGTCTCCCCTCAGCCTCCTCTTCTCCAGCTGAACAGCCCCAGCTCCCTCAGCCGCTCCTCAGCACACTTGTTTCCCTGCCCGTAAAGGAAAAGGAAGGGCATACCTCTGCTTTTGTAACTACTCTCAACGATTCAGACTAACTAGAACATAGTTAGACAAAGGATCAGTATGGAAAACAACTAATGAGAGGCACTGCTTAATTAATTATAAGCAGCAACGACGGCAAAGTAAATGCCGCGGGAGTCACCCAACAAGTCCTTCGCCCCGCTGCGAGTGCGGCCCTTGCTACAGAAGCGTCCTCGAGTCCCAGGACCCGTTCCGGAAAGCGCCCCCCCGCCGTGCCCGCACCCTGCCGGCCGGGCTGCCGCGGGGAGCCCTGACGCCGGCCCTCTCGTACGCGTGGCCGGGGCGGGGGAGGCCCCGCGGGAAGAACAGGGCCGGGCTGTGCTCGGCTCTATCCCGCAGGGCCCGCACGCCGATCCTTTCCTCCTTTCTTTCTTTCCTTCCTCCCTCCCTCCCTCCTCCTCCTCCTCCTCACCGGCCCGCCGCCATGGCCCGCGCCGCCCGCGCCTGTTTACGCCCGTCGCCATGGAGACGCTTCCCCCCCCGCCCCGCCCCGCAGGACCCCCGCGCGCGCCGCCATGGCTGCCCGCGTAGCGCCTGACGCCTTGGTGCCGCCCGGCAGCCCCGGCACAGCTCAGCCCCGCCCCGGCGGCAGGCGAGCTCCGAGGAAGGGGCCGGCCCCGAGAGCGAGGAACGCCTCAAAGCTCCCGCCCGTCCCGCTGGCGGAGCGACCGAAATCGGCCCCCGCGCGGAGGCGGGCGTCGGGGAGGCCGGAGGGAGCGAGGCGGCCCCCCTCAGCACCGCCCTGCCGCAGAGCACGCTGGGAGCGGGAGTCCCGCACGGCTGCGCGCTCCCCTGAGCCGGGCGGAGCGGGGAACACGTTTCCCGGCGTGCAGCGCGACGAGAGGCGGGGCGGGGCCAGGAGCGCGGTGCCTGTCGGGAGTTGCAGTCCCGCGGAGGGCGGGAAGCGGGCAGCGCAGGGCGGCGCGGACTCCGCTTCCCGTCGGGCGCTGCGGCCCCATTGTGGCGGCGCTGTCCCGCCATTGGCCGGCGGCCGGAGCCGGGCCTCCCTCCCCGCCCGGTGACACAAAGCGGATCCAAGATGGCGGACGCGGGCGCGGGGAGCCCGCCCGGCGGGGACGCGGCGCTGCCGGGCCCGCCCGAGGAGCAGGAGCTGAGCCGCCGCCTCCGCCGCCTCTACCCGGCCGTCAACCAGGAGGAGACGCCGCTGCCGCGCTCCTGGAGCCCCAAGGACAAGTACAACTACATCGGCCTCTCGCAGGGAAACCTGCGCGTCCACTACAAAGGTGCCGGCACCGGCGGCGGGTCCGACCCGGGCCCGAGGCGAGGCGGGGCTGGGCAGGGCCTTCCCGGGGCTCCGGCGGCCCCGGGGGGGGGGAAGGGACAGGGCGAGTGGCGGGGTGGGGGGGGGGGGGCAGCTGCCGGTGGCGGGGGGGGGCGCGTCCGGCCCCGGCCCCGCGGGGCTTTCCCGGGCGGGAGGGGGCTGGGGGCCGCCCCTCGCCTTATGTAACGCTCCGCAGTGCCCCCGGCCCCGGCGCTGCACCGGCTGTTTACTCGGTCATCCCGCCCCCGGGGGGGGAGTCACCGGGGCTTCGGCTCCTCGAGTTTGCACGAAAAGAGCCTCTCGGGGAGGTGGCACCAGGGTTTTTCCTGATTGCTGTCGGAGGCTGCTCTCCCTGCCCACCCAGCGGAGAAGTGATTTTTCCTTTCCCTAGTAAACACTGATGTCATTCCCCTCTTGTGTAATCAGTTTGGTCTGTTTGTGTACGCTGGGCTCGGGATGATGGACGAGGGGAGGGGGACAGTCAGGGCCGGCGGCCTTTCTCCGTAACTTCCCCATGAAAACAAAGGGAAAACTCCGTTTCTCCCAGCGTAGGCGTCGGTGGTGGTGGCGGGGAAGGGTTGTGCCTTCTTGTTCCCTGAAACCTGGCCTTTGAGTTGGATGGATGTAGAAACCGCTCCCTGCCGTGGTCAGAGAGTGGCGTTTGAGCTCAAAACGTGAGGACTGAAACGTTGTCAGCGCTTACGTTTCCCTTCTTTCCTAGGTCATGGTAAAAATCACAAAGACGCCGCCTCGGTCAGGGCCACGCACCCGATCCCCGCAGCCTGTGGCATTTATTACTTTGAAGTGAAGATCGTCAGTAAAGGTAGAGATGGGTAAGTGCCTCATTGCGGTCGGTGATGCGTGTTTCGAGGTTCTGCTGTGCTCTGACCTTTCCGGAAGGGTCAGAGGTCCCGTGGCTTCTGGGTGTCACAGGCAGGTACGTCACGGGGAGGTTTTTCTCTGGGTTAATTGATGTAGTTGGAGTGGAACGCACTGGAAGCAGAGGCACCAACACAGCTGCTTTCTGTGCTCTTTGGTGTAGGCAGGTTTAAAAATTCAGGCAACTTTGGGTCTCCGGGGCAGTTGGAACTCAAATAGTTTTGCTCTAGCTAGGGCTGCTCACTCACGGTTCTGGAACTCCCCTCCAAAGTGAAGTAGAAAGGGCAAACCTCAAACTTAATTTTGGACTGTTAGAGAGGTGCTTGTGTGATGGAGAGGGCTGGAAGGAGAACTTCTGAGGCTGTTTTTTAGAAACGTGATCAAAGGAAAGGTGTGCCCAGAGCGGGAAGTTAGTTGATTGCCAGTAGAAGCTGGAATGTGTGCTGTCATCTCCAGTCCACGTCCTGGATTCGGAGTCGAGTAACGACTCGAGTCTCGCCACAGGTTGCGCCGCAAAACATTGTGACAGATAAGAACCGTGGAAGCTTGGAAAAGCGTGCTGGAACCAGAACGCCAAACATGAGGACGTTTCTCCCCAGTTAGCATTTGCTCTGGTAGGCTGTTGTCGAGACTGCCTTTGCCCCGTCAGGCCGTACGACTGCGAGCAGTGGCGAGCGGGAGAACTGCAAGAGCAGCAAATCCCACGGGTGGCGTTTGAAGCGACCGACCCTTCCGAGGCGGCACCTCAGGGCGCTGGATGGGCAGCGGGTTTTGGATCTATCTCATCCAGTCTCGCCGTCGTCGCTGGGCAGCGTTTCCACCCAAGGTGTAACTGAACCAGGAGGAGGCTCCCGGACTTCCTGTAAAGCGATGTTGGGGAAACATAGGAAAGCAGTGGAGGGGCGTTTCCAACAAGGTCTGGGTTTCTGCTGCTCGTGTAGATGGAAATTTTGGTGTGATAAAGCTGTCAGCCTGCTGTGTGTTGAGCAGTTTTCATTGCTAAAAGGTGAATATCACAGATACAACTATTGCCACACGGGAGAAGGCATTGAGTGTAATTAATTCGTTGAATCCTTCAAGAATAACTTTTGAACTCAGGCTGGTTTAGGGGTCTTAGGAGAGGGCAGCGAACATTCCTTCCAGAAACAGCCTTAACTTCTTACTGTTGGATTTCTTTGTTGAATTGAGAAGTGGCCTTTTTGTGAAGGGACTCGCAAAGGCTCTTGCGTTGGGCTGCTTTAACCCTGTGATAATTATCAGGTTACCTGTGTGGAGGCAGATGCCAGCCCGAAGGCTTTGCGACCGTCTTCCTTCTTTCCCTTCACCGCCTTGACGGCTTTCGAAGCCCTGCGCTTGATCGATTTGTGTAACTTCCAGAACTGAAATAATTTGCGGCGAACTTCAAGACAATTTCCCAAAGAAACCGCGTTACGAAAGGTCGCCAAGCGGCACTTCACCCTTGCAGCCTTCTAGATCGATCCTATAGGGAGATGATGGAGTTGGCTGCTTGTTTACCAAGATCAGAGTTTTCTGTATTAACAATCCATTGGTTTTACGGTGTTGTGTGGTTGCACTTGCTTTCCAGGAATTCTTCCGAAGATATGGAGCCGCGTGCGTTCACGTTAGAGCAACATGAACGCGAGATGTCGGTGGCTCTGATCCGAAGCCGCTTCTCTGTCTCAGCTTCTCCTTCGCCTTGGTTCTCTTTTGCTGGTAGAGAGAGGTTCTTTTTTTGCACGCCCTGGTGCCGGAGATTTGTAATTTTGAATTATATTGTAGCTGCTGCCTGTTTTGTCCCTTCCGAAGGGACGCGTGCATACCTCAGTTTTGGTAGTTTGGGGTCTGGAAGCCTTTCAGCCAGGGCAGAGGAATCTTTCCCAGCTCGTTTCCAGGATGGCTCCTTCAGGTGTAAAGTCTCTGCTCTGTAGCTCGTTATTTTCTCTACGCTGCGCGGAGCAGCGAGGTGAGGGCCGCGGGATGTCCCTCGCTGTGTCTCTTGCCGCACTTTGCGATGGCTTTTCGCATTCAGGTTAAAGATGGGAGCGATTGGGTTTCGAGAGGAGACTCACTCGAAGAACGCTTTGGTGGGACGCGTTCCGGGAAGCGTGCCTCGAGGAGCTCTGATTGAGATTTTCCTCAACAGCTCGAAGCTTTTCCTCGCTGATAATTGTTAGTCGAGGGCTCTGCGCTCTGATTAGGTGCTAATAAACAACGGAAACGAAGGTTGCGGGTAAGAAATGGGATAGAAGCTCTCTTTTTCTGCCGATGTAAGAATCCCGAAGCTCACACGATGACTTTTTGCAGCCTGCCTGTGCCGAGATAAGAGCGTTCCTGCGTTGGCATTGGGCAGTGCCAGTTCCAGCTTGGCTCGGTGTTGAGCTATCGAGAGCTCGAGGTATCGGCACCACCTTTTCAACTTCTGTTGCTTTCATGGGGCCAAGGTGATTTAAATCCAGCACGCTCTGGTTCTCGCCTTTGTTTCCTCCCACCGCACTGAATCCTGGCAAGAAAAACACACCCCCTCACCTCCTCTCCCCCCTTTTTTTTTTTTTTTAGACAGATTCCTTCGCTGCTCAGTTTTGCAAGGGAAGAGGGAGGGACCGCAGCAGAGCAGGCACAAGTTGCTTTGGGCTGCAGTGTCTGGAGGAAAAGCTTCCTCTCTTGAGTTGTCTTCCTCCCCTGCTCTTTATAACGGTGCTTTTGTTAAAGAAGGGAACGAAATGATTTGTGAAAACTCCCTTCACCATAGCCAGCAGAACCTAGCTTAGTTTCCCGATGGGTGTTTCAGAGCAAGTGTGGGGTGCAAGAAGTCTCTCTGGTGCACTTGAAAAACTTTTTAAGCTTGATCAGCTCTCCTTGGCTTTGGATCTTCCGCTGCTCACGCACCGAGATAAAACCACAGGCCTTTGACTTAAAGAAAGGAAGGTGAGACTGACTTTTAGCTGAACATTTCTCATTCTGGTGATTTTAGTCTCTGTCGAAAAGAGGTTGTGTTTATTTATCGGATTATTGTGTTGGTTTTTTTCGTCTGGGAGAGGGTAGGCTGCCAGGGCAAGGAGGCTGAGTGATACATAACAAATCAGATCTGTGGGCACATCGATCTGTGGTTCGTGCTGCTCTTTGGGGAGATGATTCTTCTCCTCAGAGAGTAGAGGAGAATTTAGTTGACAGTCTCTAGTTCCAGCTCTCTTCGGTCTTCCTTGTCTACACCGAACACGCAGGGAGTGGTTCCCCACTGCTTTAAGATGACACGAGGCCGGCCCGTGGGATTTTGCCCTTCCCGTTTGCAGGATGTTTCTGTGCCTCACGCTGCTACCCAGCCCTCTGGCTAGCTGGGTCGAGGAGATAACTGGTCGAAAGCTGACCACATCAAAAAATTACGATTATTTAATCTGTTGACGTCGCTCTCAGAAATTGCTGCTTGCTTGTTTGTTGGGTTTTTGTCAGTTGCAGACTGCCTTTCAGGGTTCTGCTCCCTGATGTCGTCAGAGGCGAGTCAATTAAAGGATGGGCTGAGCCGAGCGAGGGAAGGGTGAGATTATCTGCGATCCTCGTTTAGTTGTCGAACAGTTTTGTCTTTTGTGGGCACTGAATTCCTGAGCCGCTGCCTGCCCCTCTCCGGAGTGTTGTCAATCAGAACAAAAGGACAAGAGGCAGTGGGTCACAAGTTGTGGCAAGGAAAATGCCAGCTGGACGTAAGAAAGAATTTTCCTCCTGAGAATGATGAAGCCCTGGAACAGGATACCCAAAGAGCCCGTGACTTTCAGAATTATTCGTGCTTCAGGCAGGAAGATGAAGAAGGAAGGTGCCAAGGTCCCTTTGAGTCCAGACTCCTCCACGGTTCTGGGGATGCCTTGCTTCCAGCGTTCCTCGGCTGAGCAGACTGGCAGAAATGTGCGCAGCTCTTCTGGCCCGGAGCTGCCACAAATACCTCCTGCTTTTATCGCTGGGCTGTTTATAACAGTTCGACCTGGACTATATTTGAAGCAGTGGACTCTCCTCTCCTCTCCTCTCTCCCTCTCTCTCTCATACATGTTTGTGTTCGCTGCTGATTTGTCAGCACATCCCACAGCTTCTGCTGCCCCACTGGATGACCTGTGCTTGGTAAACAGGAGCAGAGTAAGACTCACCAGGGTAGGGCAGTCAGCCCACAACTTCTGGGCTGCTGTGACTCAGGAGGATGGTCATCTCGTCACCTTTACGCTGGGGCGAGGCGAATTGTCTCCTGGGTGGCTGTGCTTGTTCCTGACGGCTGTTTCCGTTTCCTGACCTGTTTTACCTTCGCCGAGGCGGACCGGGAGGATGTCGAATCACAGAATGTTGGGGGTTGGAAGGGAGCTCCAGAGCTCATCCAGTGCAACCCCCCTGCCAGAGCAGGGTCACCCAGGGCAGCCACACAGGAACGCGTCCAGGCGGGGTTTGAAAGTCTCCAGAGCAGGAGACTCCACACCCTCTCTGGGCAGCCTGGGCCAGGGCTCCGGCACCTGCACAGCAAAGAAGTTTCTCCTCAGGTTGGGGTGGAACTTCCCATGTTCTAAATTAAACACATCATTCCTTGTTCTGTTGCTGGGCACCACTGAGAAGAGACTGTCCCCTTCCCCTTGACCCCCACCCCTCAGGTATTTCTCTACATCAATAAGGTCCCCTCTCAGCCGTCTCCTTTCAAGGCTGAACAGCCCCAGGTCTCTCAGTCTCTCTTCACAGCAGAGATGTTCCGGAGGAGGCTGCCCCCTCGTTGGGCCCAGATTCCCAGTTCTGTGACAAACCCCTTGTCCTGCAGCACCTTCTCCCTTTCTGACCTGCTTCGGGGAAAGAGTCCAGCAGCCTGCGGATTGCCTTTCCGAGAGCAGTTTACTGCCGACAGCTGATTTTCCTGGAAATCATTTGGTTTGGGATAGCGGCTTTGGCGCGTTGCAGCAAACCAAGGTGGCTGCGGAGAGCAGACGAAGTGCCAAGCGGCACAGCCCCCTCCACTGGGGCGGCCGGGCGGTTTCACGAGGACTTTGAGCCGTCTTGGGAAAGCTGCTGAAAGAGCCTCTCTAGCTTTTCTTCTCGCCACCGTTTATTTATTTGTTTAAAACCCGCTTTGTGCCAGTGCTGGCATCTGTATAATGAGCTGGATCACGTTAATTATCTTTTTGCTGATGGGTCCTTGCTCCAGTGCTTTGTGTGCGGGGGGTGGGGGAGAACCAAAAGGGTGGGAAGACGTTGGTGTCCTCCTTCTCGCGCCGTTTCACAGTTGCTTTGAGTTTTGGAGCCCGTTGTCCTGAGATCTGTCGGTCAGTGCTAGCTCAGGTCGCGGGCATTTTGCTGAGAGACGGAGGAAAAAGTACTTTGAGGAAAGGGGCAGAAGATCTAATCTAGCTTAGCCCATACCATAGTTTATTTAGATACTTCCTTTTGCTTTAGTATGCAATCGCGCCACATCCCAGACTTGAAAAAGAGCGTCGTTTCTCTCCGACTGGAAGAGAAAAATAAAGGTCAGATGCAGCGGCTGTCCAACAGGCTTTACGTTAGTAACAAGTAACCTGCCCCTCTCTTCCTCGCTTACGTTTCTCCTCACCAACTTTCCGTTTCTCTTCGGCACGCGGTGATTTGCCCTCGGAAAAAGCCTTTCGCTTGCGTGCTCTAACGCTCTCCAGATGCCTGTAGCAGGCCTGTCCGTGGAGCCGTCTCACGTCCAGGGCTTTTACCGACGCGGTTGTCCATCAGCTCATCGTGCTGCGGCACCTTCCAACGTCTGGATGTGGCTGTCAGGAAGGCTGAGGGACGTTTCGGGGTTTACTGAGGATTTCCACTCTCTGCACATGCGGCGCGATTCCGTATTTGTAGCTGCTGAGCCTGTTAATAATTGATTCCCCCCCTTCCCTCTTTTATTTTTTCCATCCTGGCTTCCAAGAATCCCGAAGCAGCACAGGAAAGGGGGGCAGTTCGTCTGTTTTGCAGGTATGTCAGCTGCCTTGAGTTTGTGCCGTTCCGCAGATGCTTATTTAAACAAACCGATGGGTAAATAAGTTCCCCCGAGTAGGTTGAGTGAACAGTTCTCATCTGCAAACGATCTTACCCGAGCACATCTTGCTCAGCCGCCGACTGACTGAGCCTTGGTGCTCTGAAGGGTAGAGACCCTCTCGTTTTGTGTCAAGGCTTCCCGTCGATCTGTGATGTCACCTTATATATTTCTTTTTCCTTTTGTCGTCCTGCTAAACTGAAGTCTAAGATCTCGATTTCAAGCTGCGATGACTTCCTTCCGTTAACTTTTTAAGTCTTTAGCTTTTAGAGCTTCTCTGCCTTAGCGCCGACATGCGTTGGACTCCTCCGTGCCCCAGGACACGCGGTCGTTTCTAATGAGCTCTCGAGAATTTTATTTTCTAGCCTTTCTCTCCTGCTTTTCAGCCTTGCGTTACTTGGCTTTCCAGCCCTCTGCTTGGGGAATTGGGATTCTTTCTGCAGCCCATCAGTTCTATTTCGGAAACACCGTGACCAAACACCGCAATACCCACAAATCTAACCAGAACCGCGTCCGCTTCGTTATATTCCGTTCTGAAGTAGTTCCCCAAAATATTTATTGTTAGGCTGAGGAGTCAGAGGTGGCTGGAATCCCGTGGTTTACGTACCGTGGGTAGTTGTTTTTTTTTAAACAGATGCAACATGTTTTCCCCTGGCCTTAAAATAACGTGCTGTGACTGCCACAATGTGGGCCCGGGTGGTAAATTGATAGGGGTTATCATTTCTCACCACTCTTTAAACCTGGCATAAAGTCAGGGCCCACCTCACACGACAGGAATGACGGTTCTTTCTCTGCACGAGAGGCTGTGAACGCCTCTGACGCGCTGCCAGTGCGATGCGGTGCATAACTTGATAATTTAGCTTGATTGTTTTCTGCTGAGCTGCGTGGGTCGGAAGAGTTTGGTGCGTGGTAGCTGGGAGGACAGGATTCCTACCCGATAGGTGTGGTTATTAGTAAAAATTGCAGGATGCCCAAAGCCTTTGAATCACCGGCACGCTTCCGGAAAGGAGGAACATCCCTTCTTGAACCCGTGACTCGACTGGCTTGCTTGATCTTGGCCGAGCCATGTAATAAAATGCGAATCCCAGGAATTTCTACGGTGATCCTTAGTTGACTAACCGAGCAGGGAATGACTGCTTTGCTGGAAGTCGTGGCCTGCAAAATAAAACGTTTAACATCTCTGGTCTTAATTCTAAGTCTGTACCTCAGTGTACGTAGTAAAGCGTGTTTTGAGGAGAGACTGCTGCCGTGTCGGGCTGCTAACGGGGCAGCGAGGAGGAGTTCTGGGCTGGTTTATTTGTCCACCTTTGTTTCCCCAGCTCTCGGGCAGGATGAATTTTGTCCACCTTCTAGGTAAACATCGCAGGGGCTTGGAAGAGGAGCGGCGTGGGTCGTTTCGCCGGTGCGGCTTGGTACCTTTCAGCAACTTGAGAAAGAAAGAAAAGGGAAAAGTAAATATCTTTGTTTTCATGGCAGAGGCTTAATTCTGCTCTGCTAATTGCCAGAACTGGTATTTGAGAGGAGTGCTCTTTGTTTGGAGAAAGCCTTGTAGCTTTTTGGCTGAAGGAACGCCTCTTTTATTTATAAAATATAGTGCCCTGGACCAGTTAAGACCGTGGATTAATTGCTTTTAGGACCATGGACTAATTGCTTTCTCCCTCCTCCTGCCCCACTCTTATTTATTTCACGTATCGCAGTGCCTCCGGAGTGCTGGGGACTTTCCAACCGCTCCGAGGGAGCTGCTCTTTGCTCCCAGGATCCTTCGAACTAAAGAATATAAAGCACAGGGTACGTGAGTTTGAGTCGCCGGTGATCTCCTCTCTTCTACCCAATGAGTTCTCCGTTCCTGCGCTCAAAAAGCCAGAACCAGACTGGTGGTGGAATTCCAGCGGGAGCTGTCAAAGGGCAGGTCTGTTCTTAAGGGTTTTTTTAGTGCTGGCTTCACGAGGACTTTTGTGGCTTGCTCGCACCAAGTAGCTTTAGGACAGCCCAAAAAAACTCATCCCAGGCTCACTGGTTATTCTGTTTGTTCTCAAGAAAGATCTTTTGACTTGAAGAATTCTTCGTTGCGTGGTCGAAACGCAGCCATCGGTGTGTTCCTCTGCGTGTGTGGCCGTGACACTTGAAGAGATCCCTCGGTTTGAATTTAGGTTGGTCAAACATTGTCACTCCTGTGAAATAGCTTTTCTTGTCGCTTTTTGGGTAATTTCTGCCCAGCGACGATATAAAATGCTTCCTGGCTGAGTTGGTGCGTCCGAGATCTTTTTGTGTCTTTGAGTTAAAACTGATTTTAGAAGTGCAGCCAAAAAACTTCGTATCTTTGAACTTGTGTGCGGAGCCAGCGTCTCTCGGTGTGAGAGCCTGCAACAGAAGTCCTTCATACCTTTGCTGCGGCCAAGGAGAGCCGGTGTGTGGATAAACGAGGTGGAGTCGGCGGTTAGTGTGAGCTGTTTGGTCTCTTCAACTTGTAAAAAGCCACCAGAATTGACCGGGAAGGGCTGAGGGTGTCGTAGGAGTCTGGAAAAATGGGATGCTATGGTAACTGCCGAGACTGCGGGTAAGTGGAGACGAGGCTTGTTCTCCTCATTGAGTCACCACTGTGTGTCTGCATTTATTTTTGTCCGTCTGATCTATTTGGGATTGATCGACTGCTGCAGCGATTTTCCAAGGTTCTGATCGGGCTCCGAGTGTTCGGTCTTCACCGCTGAGCGGGTGGTTTGAGGAGGTCTCCTGGTTTGCGTTAGATCTTACGCGTGATGGATAATGGATTGAAAAGCGTCGTTACCCAAACCCCTGAAAAAATAGATTTGTGATTTTATTTTCCTGTTTGAAAGTGTGTGGCCTCTTCTAGGAGGCTTTTTGAATCCCTGAAAAAGGGATTCGAATTAATGGACTAACCTCCTACGGAGTCTGTCCACACCTGAAACCTCCAAAACCAGGGATGCTCCAGGCAGGCAGACTAGACAGAGATTTTTGTTGAATGATATTGACTGCTGTAACTCAAAGGAAAAAAAAAAAAACACCCAAAACCAGTAGGTTGTGCTTGATGACGCCCATAAATACTGTTTAACTCGTTTTGAATTTATTGCGTCCACAGAACTGGCTTGGAGTCGAGGAAGCAAGGAGCTGTTCGGCACAGAGAAGTTCAGAAGGCAGCTGATGCTTTCGGTGGTGGAGCTGAAGATTTATTTGTTGGTTTTGTTTGCTCTCTCTGTTTTCGAGAGAAGTGATTTTTAATCTGAGGTTTTGTAGGTCTCGGAGCTCGTTTTATCCATCACTTCTGATATGTTAATCGATAGTGGATGAGAAAAAGCAAAGTAGCTGCTGCGTTCCAGAACGATACCCAGCAATTTGAAATTCTACTTGTAAGCTTCAAGCTGTGGAGTTGACAGAGTCTTATTTTCAGTTATCTGCAAATCCTGTGTACGGTTCTGCCATCGTTACGGTTTTACTTTTAAAATTTGTGTTAAGCTTTAAGTGGGAGTGCAAGTTCGAGAGCAAATGTGACCCAGGAAGGCGTGTGGTCACGTTTTTGGGTTTTTTTTAGTGACACATTTCTGTGGTGTTGTGTATCTAGATTCAAGTGTAATCCTAAATTTGGAATTTCTCGATTCGTAGTACTCGCCTTTTTTATAAAAACACAAGCTTCTAGCCCTGACGTAAAGCTGTGTTGCCTGAAAATGGAAAGATAGCGCTGTGTGCATTTTTGCCCTTGGTTACGTGCGTGGGATTTGCTGCAGCGCACGGAAGAGGGAGGGCGAATCTGCGCAGACAATGCTAAAGTTAAGCGGGATCAGCTGAAGTGGGAGATGACCTATTTTATCCGAGTTCAACAATTACGTTGTTTCTTGTAATTCCCAACAGTTTGCTGGAGGAGACAAAGTGGCTGGTTTTAAGGTTTTATCTTCAGCTTGGCCATCTTCGTTGGGGGGTGAAGCCGGGGAAAGACCTGGAGAATAGATCCTGGGAAGAACAATTAAGGAGCTGGGGCTGTTGAGTTTGAAGAAGAGGAGGGGAGACCTCATCACTCTCTGCAATAACCTGAAGGACGTTGTAGAGAGGTTGGTGCTGGGCTCTTCTCGAGGGTAATTAGCGATAGAACAAGAGGGAACAGCTTCACACCGCAACAGGGGAGGGTTAGACCAGACATGAGGAAAACTTTTTTGCAGAAAGAGTGGTCAGACATTGGCACAGGCTGCCCAGGGAGGGGGTTGAGTCGCAATCCCTGGGTGCGTTTAAAGGTCATTGAGATGTGTTGTTGAGGGAGATGGTTTGAGGTGAGCTTTGTAGAGCAGGGTTAGGGGTTGGACTGGATGATCCCAGGGGGCTTTTCCAACCTGAATGATTCTATGATTCTATGAAATAGGTCAGGACAGAATCACAGAGTTGCCCAGATTGGAAAAGACCTTGGATCATCGAGTCCAGTTGTTAACCTAACACTGACAAGTCCTCGACTAAACCATATCCCTGACCACTAGGGCATCGAGGGGCTGGAGCGGGTCCAGGGAAGGGGAAGGGTCTGGAGAACAAGTGTGCTGAGGAGCAGCGGAGGGAGCTGGGGCTGTTCAGCTGGAGAAGAGGAGGCTGAAGGGAGACCTCATCACTCTCTACAGCTCCCTGACAGGAGGTAGCAAGGAGGGGATCAAGTCTCTTCTCCCAAGTAACAAGTGATAGGACAAGAGGAAATGGCCTCAAGTTGCACCAGGGGAAGGTTAGGTTGGATATGAGGAAGAAGTTCTTCACTGAAAGGGTTCTCAGACTTTGGAATGGGTTGCCCAGGGCAGTGGTGGAGTCACCATCCCTGAAGATATTTAAGAGTCGGGCAGACCCAGCACTGAGGGACATTCCAAACACCAAGAGGCACGTCCTGCTCGTTGAACAAAACTTGGCAGCTACCAGCAAATCCAGGAGGTCTTGGGCTTCCTAAAGTCAACAGGAGGAGGTGGTGGGGATCGTTCTGGTGGAGTGGTCCGCTCCTCAACGGATTTTTTGCTGAGCATTTTCGGGTCTGCCAGTGTGAGGAATGATTACCCTGGTATTATTCCACCAGGTTTAGATTGTGCCTTCACTGTGTGTTCAAGCAATTTGAGACCTGGAATTGTAGCTCCCCTGGGGCTTGAGCAATTGGCAGAGGTGCAGCTTCTCCCCGCCCTTTGAAGCAGCACAGACCTGGCATGTGGTTCTTGCCACGGACTGCGATCCCGACCGCTCGCACGTGTAGTCGAACAAAAATCCAACCAGCAAGATCCACCGTGGGACGAGGAAACTGTAGCAGCAGAGGGTTCCAGACTCAGAAGGGATGAGAAAACTGAAACAACACGCACAGTCTTATCTGCCAATGTGCTGAGAAGGTGGCGAGGAAGAGCTGGAGCGCTCCCTGCAGATGCAGGGAGAAATCTTCCACGTTGCGCTGGGAAGGCTGTAAAGACATCCTTTAAAATTTGGCTTATTCTTTATTAGATGCATGTCATGCAACTGCACGAGAGTAAATTTTTAGCTGTCGTAAGTGGCTGCTTTGGAGAGGCCACTCAGGGCACTCGTGAGAAAGGATGTAACTTGTGACTCGTGCTCTGAGCAGTGCACAAAACGTTTACCGAAAAATGGGTGTTTATAAGTTGCTCTGCAGCACTGACCATAAGCCTTTGGGTTTAACGTCCCTTGAGAAGCACCATAAAAAGGACCCTGGACCCTGCCACTCATCCAAAACACCACCACTCAACAAAGAAAAAAAAAGCCAGAAAACAAACCTGTATAAATTGCAGAAGCCTGATTAAGAAAAGTTAATAAAAAGATGCAAATGGAAAGGTCAAATATGTTCGAATGATGCGGAGACTGTTTAAGGCTACGTCATGTTAGAGGGTGAGAGTAGAAGGGTGTGAATGATCAGAGAGGCTTAAAATCACCGGACGGTTGACATAGTTGGACACAAGGATGAGAGAGGATAGAGATAAACCCTCCAGAAGCTGAGATTTTATTAGGTGAGAAAAATGGAAAGAAACAACTTTTACGTTTAAAGGAAAACAATAAGGTTGTTGAACATAGAATCAAAGAGTGATTTGGGTTGGAAGGGACCTCAGAGATCATCTAGTTCCACCCCCCTGCTGTGGCAGGGACATCTCCTGCTAGGCTGGGTTGCGGGACATCCGGCTCAAGGTCTGAAATGGTAAAGGGGTATTTTTTCCCTTCCCAAAACATCAGGGATGGGAAGGAAGCTGGGAGGTCTGTAAAACCAAACGATGGTTTCGAAGAATGTTTTGTGAAGGGCTCTGAAAAAGTAGGAATGTCTAGAGGCTCCCAAAAGTCAGTCTTTGCTTTTAAAGTAAGTTCTCTCTCTGAAGTTCAAGAGTTACTACGACAATATCATTTGTCGATGAAACACATGCCAGTCTTTGTTGTTAAATGATTATCTGGCTCCTGTTTTTCCTTTATCTCTTCGGCTGAAGGGCTCCCAAACCCGGTGTCCACCTGAAGGAAAGCAACAGAGAAGGTTCAGCTCTGACGTAGAGATCTCAAGAGAGACTTTAAGGGAAGTGTAACCTCATTCCCTTAAAAGAAAAAAAACAAAAGCCCCCCTCCACGCCTCTTTCCTCCTCTAATCCAGACTTTTTAAACATCACGCTTCGCTGGTAATGGTTCAACTGTTTTGCTCTTCTGAACTTTTGAAGGAAACCCAGATAACCCCTGATGATTTGCCCCTGTGTTTTACGGATCAGTAACAGTGGTGGTGTATTAACCCTTCAACAGGAGCCAGAAGGCTGGGGGGGGACTCTTGATGAGGGAGCTGGTGATGTGACAAGGGGCAACAGTTTCAAACTGAAGGAGGGGAGGTCTAGATTAGACATTAGGAAGAAGCTCTTCACAGTGAGGCTGGTGAGACCCTGGCACAGGTTGCCCAGAGGAGCTGGGGATGCCCCATCCCTGGGAGTGTTCCAGGCCAGGTGGGACAGGGCTTGGAGCAACCTGGGCTGGCGGGAGGTGTCCCTGCCCAGGGGAGCAGATGATCTTGAAGGTCCCTTCCCACCCAAACCATGCTGTGATTCTGTGTATCTTCTGAAGCAGTGCTAGACTTTACCTGTTTCAGGACACCCTGCAGGCCATGCAGAGCTTAGTTTTGTGCATATCCTCTTCTGTTTCGTCTTGCCTGGCAGCTTCTCATCCCTCTTGGGAGGTGTGCGTGCCCGGGCAAGGTGCTTGCTGACCCATGGCTGACAGTTCCCCAAGCGCAGGTGAAACGGTCGCCCTTCGTGCTGCAGGAGCTCCTTCCATCGTGACCGAGCGAGAATTGTCTCGCTGAGGGCGTTTGCCTGCGTTTCCACGTGCGTCGTGTCCAAGACATGTTGTGCTGGAGTGTTCACGCTCCCGTCTCAACAAGCAGAGAGCCTGGAGCTCTTTGTTTTGTAGACGGGCCTTTAGCTTTTCTGTGGAGAATGTCAGATTTGCTACGTAATGATGTACACCCTGGGTATTTTGGAAACCCTCACAAATCTCTCTTGATCCTCCTAAATGAGAAATAGGAAATCCAGCCAAATGTCCTGGAATCTGCCTTCTCTGACTGGAGAGCTTCCGAGATAAACTCATTTACCTTGAATGCCGTCAAGAAGTTTAAATCTGCTCCGAAAGTGGCTGCTGCCAAAGCCTCTTTTGGGTGTTTTTCTACGTTCAGAGCACTATTTCTCTTCTCAAACGCTAACACTTTCCTGGTGTAATTACATAATTTATCTGTGGTGAGAGCTGAAGGACCTGGGCTGGCCCTTCTTGATCGTTGCTGGCTGCTATGTTGGCGTAGCCCGATTTGTCACCGTTCACTCCAAGAAACTTGGAACTTGAAGAGCCTTAGCCTTGCAGCAGGAAAATGCTGAGGTGGCTGAAGCGAAACTATGAGCCCAGATCATGGTCATGTATCGTGAAGATAACCCTGAGAGGACCAGCTAGAAGGGAAAGGTGGACCATGTCATGGTTGAGGTATGGAGCTAAGTGGGAGAATGGCATCATGACTTGCTTGGTAGACCCAAAGTACACAGCTCTCCTGCAGCGTCTGAGTATTGTACCAGGGCGTGGAGTGATCTTTCTGGTCCCCATGGTCCTGAAAGTGTAAGGAAGAGCACTAAAGGTTCTATATGTAAATTTTTTAACGATCACGTAGGGGTTTGAAAACCGTCTCTTCTGGAGCAGTCGCCCAGCTTTGCCCGGTACTGAAAGAGAAGGGAGGAAGAACAGTTCTGGTATGTTGGCCTAAGGAGGAGGGGTCTGGATCCTCTGGAAGCTGAGGCGCTTCTGAAACAGAGTGTGGTTTTTAAAGAAAGGACTGGCTGAATTTGAAGCACTGTAAAACTGGGTTTCGGGCGTTTAAAATCTGAAAGGTCACACTACCAAGATGTGAAGTGTATAAGAAGGACAGAGTTGGCCGTGTTTGTGGTGCTGTCGGTTAAAGAGATTGTAGACCAAGGTCTGATAAACTTACAGATTTCCAAGGATTAAAATTTCTGCATAAACAAGAAAAAAAATCCGTTATTACCATTTCCATGCTAGTTGATGGGGCTGGTGACTGATTGAGATGGAGAAGGCAAGGGCAGGGAGCCGTTGTTGCAGGACACTTTAGCCCCCGTTGCTCGAAGAAGTGTAACTTTGGGGTCAAATTCTGAAATAATATTTTGAAGCATGGTTAATGTTTTATGGAGTAGGTGGTTGAGGAACGCCCAGGAAGAAAACTCACACTGAAAGAAAATGGAAAGAGTAGCCATAACCTGTTTGGATTTATACCTTTACATGAACCAAGAGCCCGACAGTAACTTAATTTCAAAACGCAGTAACCTAAGAACATGGAAGCTTGTTAAAGCTTGTGGAGTAATATATGGAATAATAGAGGGAGAGGAAGGAATAGAAACCAAATGGGAGAACACGGTTATACTGTTGCCTGTAAGAATCACCATGTGTTTGTGTTGTGAACGAGGCTCCCGGTTCTGGTTTCCCACCAAAGAAGATCCAGAACTGGGAGTGTAGCAAGAATATGAAGAGGTAGAGAGGAGCGTCCATAAGAGGAACAACTGAGTAGACTGCGAGTAGTCAACCCCGAGAAAAGACTGTTGGGAAGTGGAGTATGAGCGAGGGCTTTAAAAGCCTGGAGCAAGCTGTTGGAGAAATGCTATTCCTCTCTCTTCCAATTCTAAAAATGCGAGTACCAAGCAAAACTAGCTTGGGTAGGGGTTAAGTGGTTCATGTTGGCTTTTTGAAGAGCTTGCAAAGGTTCGGAAGGCGATCAGATTGATGGAGGAAAGTCTCTCGGGGTGTGAAATACACAGAAGGACCACAGTTTGTGTAGGAAGTTGTCTAAAATACACGTTGGACAGTGAAAGAGTATTCTTAGAAAGTCTAATATGTATCAGAAAGCCTGTCAGTCGCTGAATTCACTTGTTGCGTTGATGGTTGGACTTTTGATGATCTTAGAGGTCTTTCCCAGCCTCAGTGATTCTGTAAAGCAGACTGATAATGTATTTTGGGTTCAAGGAAGGACTAAAGGAGTAATAGAAAATCTTTAGCAATGTTAACATTCTTACCATAAACAATTTGTGGTTTCCTTTTGTTTCCCCCCCACCCCGCCCTGTATTTCCGCTGCGAGAAATCTTGTGACTTGGCCGTTCCGTGCTTGACTGATATTTTGTTTGGGTTTTTTGAAGGTACATGGGAATCGGACTTTCTGCTCAAGGGGTCAACATGAACAGGCTGCCTGGTAAGTCACCGTTAAGTTTTGTTTTGGCTTACGGTCTGCCCTAAATGTTCT
Source organism: Trogon surrucura (assembly GCA_020746105.1). Lineage (NCBI taxonomy): Eukaryota > Metazoa > Chordata > Aves > Trogoniformes > Trogonidae > Trogon > Trogon surrucura. The sequence continues at coordinate 8,259,202 of CM036629.1, forward strand.
TTTGAAATAAAGATTTCAATTTCGATAGATATGAATTAGTGAATGTGAATATTAATCGAATGTCGCGGCTGTGAGTGTCTGATGTCTGGCAGTTTCGAACTGTAGAGTGTTATCCTAGCGTTGTTAATGTAGCCATGCTGATTTTAGCAGATAATAGATATATTCAGCTAATGAGTGATGAGTAAGATGAGCTTTCAGACACGCAAGCTTCTCTTTGCGTCTGAAAAACAAGCAGCAAAATAATGTGACATTTAATCTGTGTGTCACACTTGACAAATTTACCTGGAAGAATCTGAAAATGACAGGAAAATTAGCCTGTTGTATTGTGTCTCCTCTCTTCTTACCCTCCTCCCACCGAAAAAACTAGAAAAATCCGATCGAGTGGTAGTTGCAGGTAATATTTTTGCCTCCTTTGTTTGAGACTTTTAGAGACTAAAAATTAGCCCAGCCGTTTCCGTTGAATGGCTTTAAAGCCCAAGAGCTCCTTGGGCAGAGTTTTGTGGCCAGTTTGAATCCAAATCCCTGCTTACTGCTGTTATTTCTAGAGTACGTGTGGCAAATTTGGAATTCTTTTCGCCGAAAAAAGTGAACTGGAGACTTCGGATAATGCTAAAGTGAACTTGAGACTTGGGATAGTACTTATTTAGCAAGGAATTGTGCAAATTTGATCCTACGAACCCGTTGTTTGTCTGGTCACGTGCAGATTACGCTGCCAGGAATGATTCCGGGGTCACGGTTAGGTCGATCTCCCATCATCTGCGTGAAGTGAACTGCAGGGCTCTGTGTTACAGCTCAGTCATTATCTTCGTGGCTTTTGGAGAACGAGTCTGATTTACTTTTTATAGTCTGTTCCTCAAGTACCTGAAGTGAAGAACATGTACGGGCTTACGCGTTATCAGGGCCTTGGCAGCACGGCGTCAGCGAGAGCTCACAAAGAAGTGCCAGACTGTGGAGTCTTGACTCGGCTTCACATCAAAGTGTAATTTTAACTTCTTTCTGACCTGAAACCCTGCCAGGTTTGTCTCCTTAGACCCTTTCTAAGTCACTTCTGCTTGAAGAGATTGATTTTTGCTCTGTGTGCTGAGTGGGCCACATGTGACCCTCTACACCGGGAGCTCAAAACCCGGCCCAGGAGCCAAAGTTGGTCCCTTTCTTGTCCCCACTTTCAGTGGGGATCCTCAACAGCCCCGTCAGCCCAAATTCAAAGAATTTTTGCTGCTGGGTTCTATCTCAAACTCCTTCCCCTCCCCCTAGAACAAATGCTATGGCCGTATCCAGTTCCAAGCCAGGGCATTTGTGCTTTATGCCAAATTTATTTTGGCTTCAGCCCAAGTGGGTGCTGGGGGAGGGCGGTGCTGAGCTTTCTCGGAAGGCTGGAAGCGCGGTTGAAGCAACCTGAGCGTTTCCTTAAACCGCCCCTCATCACAAACAGAGGCGGCTTTTAAAGGGCGAGTGTCCTGTCCCACTTATGGTTTCTCTGGCCCTTGCTTCGAAATTCAATCAGCAGGCACAAAATTATTTTTACAGAAGTGAAAAATTATTTTTACTTATGACTGGTGGCTTGTATTGCGACCTCTGCTCTCTTCTTTCCCCAGCTACAAATTTTTTTTCATGGGTACTCAGCGTTTTGGTGTCTGAGGGTGAAATTACATGTTACAGCTGAACTGATCTAACCCGCTGTCATCAAAGGAGAGAAACCCAACCCGTCCTCCCCCCACCTACAGCTGCACGGTCCCTCTTCTCCCCTTGGGTGAGCCCTTGGCTCGGGCACTTGTTAGCTCCTTGGCCAGGATTTCAGGGGTTGTTGTGGCAGGCTGGTTGCTTCAGAACTCATGGAGCAATGCTCCTGCCTTCGCGTCCTTGAATGCGGTATCTGAACTGTCTTTATTTTCAAATTTCTTGTTTAGCCCTCAATCCAGTGAGTTCTTTCTGAGTGCAGCTGAAGGGGCGTTGGTGGCTTGCTGCTACAGGTTTCACCTGACCTTCGTGAAATGGAGAAGACAGGTCTTTAATACGGGCGAGATCACAGAATTGTAGAATGTTGGGGATGGAAGGGAGCTCCAGAGCTCACCCAGTGCAACCCCCTGCCAGAGCAGGGTCACCCAGGGCAACCACACAGGAACGCGTCTATGCCGTGTCCTGCTGGAGTTACTCAATGAAGAGAGAGTATATATCCCCAGTCTGCCTCTCCACATTTAAACTTTCCCCTTGCTAACCAGAAGGGTCTACTTCTCAGGAATTTTATTTATGGAGCAAGTATAACCCAGACTAAATCTACCCAAATCTTCGCTTTGCTGCTTAATTTACCTGTCGAAAATTGTAGCACCCGTAAGGAATTCCATAAAAACATCACATTTAGCATGAATTCCATAAAGACATCACTTTTTTAGCACCTGCCTAATGCAGAGTACGGTGATTAATTTTCGCATGGCAGGCTAAGGAAAACACGGGATCAGTGCTGATTTTTTGGGAATAAATAAATGTGCATTGCCCCTCAAACTGCTTATGCAAACACCTCCAGGACGTAATTAGACGTGCGGTCCTTCAGCCAGCTGGGCCAGTTCCTACCACAGACCTGCTGACGCTTCTGGGGCCCTCTCGTTTATCCTCGCAAACCAGTTTGCACGCAAACTGGGACGTGTAATTGGGTTAATAGTAATGGGCGGGGGGGCACCGCTGGATTTTGGGGGCTATTATTAACTCGGACCTGTTGTGTTGCCCATCAGACAGGCAGGGCGGGTCGAAGCAGCTCCTCCGTGCAACTTGATTCTGCAGAAATACATGGTCCGAGCTTCTTTCTGAGAGAAACAGGTATTGCTCTCGCCGGAGATGTGTGCTGAAAACCTTAATTGAAGACTGAATATTCCCTCCGATTAAGTTATCCAGCTGATCATGGCGACTATTTTTTATGAAGGGGCATCTTGCTGGGGCACACTGGGCTTCATTCCTCTAGGTTTTTTTATCTACGTCTTTTTTCCAGTTGTTTGAAGATGGTGACCAGATAACTTTTATTCTGGTGATGAGTCAGATGATACTTGAACTTGATTGGATTTTTTTTTTTTTTTTACAATGGGCTTTGTTTTATTCAGTCACATAGTAAAAAAAAAGGAAAATAACGTCGATTGACAGCATATACTTGTTTTCCTCTTACCTATCAGATAGTTTATAGCCCATGTTGTCAAAGGATTGAAGATTTGTGAAGCTCTTGAGCTCAGAAGGGCCATTAACTATTATTAGATGGGCTGCGTGTTAGTAGCCGCTACTCCAGGGTGTCATGAGGAGAACTCCAACGAGCGACGGAGGAGAATCTTATCTGGGGAGATTTCGGGGCCAAATACCTTCTGGCTTTGGCTGGTTTGTTGCTGGGACTGCATTAAAGAGGCCGTGGTGTGCGTGCCGTGGTTATCAGCGCCCGAAAGCACGAGGGGACGAGAGCGTCTCCAGAAGCAGTCTCGGTGGTGGTGGAGGACATTGCCTGAAGTCGAGGGACGACAACTTCTTGCGAAGAAAATTTATTGCAGAGGAAGCCTGTGGGAGCCTGAAGCGTGGTTTTGAGCAAGAGGAAAGTGTGGCTTAAATGTAGGTTACCTGGGAGCGGTTAGCGATGCCAAAAATCTCAAGTTGTGCAGGAACTGAAGGGACAAAGACCGAACATCTTAAAGTCACTTAAATGCAGAGCCGTCACACACTTGATCATTAAAACCCAGAGACAAAATACATGCACAAATCCAACAAAAGGCTTGTACGTAGTAAAGCCTGAGCGTACGACTCTACAATAGTATGAATACGGAACTTCAGAGACTTCGCTTTAGTGCTGTGTCCTGGGTTTAGCTGACGCGCGACATGCTGTTACCTCTGAAAGTGTTCACAAAGATTTCAAATACAGATTTTCATTCCATAGCTGAAATAGAACAAAAATGGTCTCTATTTATAATGACTTCTAGTCATTTGCATTTGATCCCTTCGGTAAATTGCTAAAAACCCAAAGAATTACCTCAGTATAAGAGGGATGTTGAGGTGTTGGAGCAAGTGCAGAAGAGGGCGACAAAACTGGTGAAGGGCGTGGAGAATAGACCTTACGAGGAGCGATTGAGGGAGCTGGGACTGTTCAGTTTAAGGAAGAGGAGGCTGAGGGGGGACCTCATGATGCTCTACAATTACTTGAAAGGACATTGTAGAGAGGTTGGTGCTGGTCTCTTCTCACAGGTCGTTAGGGACAGAACCAGGGGGAATGGGTTCAAGTTGCAACAGGGTAGGTTTAGACTGAACATTAGGAAGAAATTCTTCATGGAAAGAGTGGTCAGACACTGGAACAGACTGCCCAGGGAGGGGTTTGAGTCGCCATCCCTGGATGTGTTCAAGTGTCTCTTAGATGTGGTGTTGGGTGAGATGGTTTAGGGGTGAACTTGTAGTGTAGGGTTAATGGTTGGACTCGATGATCCCAAGGGTCTTTTCCAGGCTGAACTGTTCTATGATGCTATGATTCCTTAGAACTATGTGACAGAAATGTTCCCAATGTGGTCTTTAGCAAGCGTTTCCTGAAACATAACGCAGACACCAATCTCTTAAACTCCTCCACAAACTTCGCTTGTTATTGCCGACCTAACTCAGTTCTGACCTGAAAACGTAGTTTGTGTCGCCTTCAACATCCGACCTAAGCGGTAGGTTTAGAAATGGCAGGTTTTAGCGTGGCGTGACGGAAAAAAGGTCGCTGTGTGGGGTCGTGATCCCGTTGACGCAGAACGGATTTTTAGATGAATTCCTCACCGCTCGAGAGCTTGTCTTGGATGGGTGAAGATTATGTCAGACCAGTAGTGGAAAATAAACATATGCTGCCTAGAAAAAGATACACGTTCCAATAGACTTTAGATTTCTGGCCTTTGCAAGTCAGAGCCTTTTGGATTTGTCTACATGAGTCTCTCATTTTTGGATACGAGGTGGGTTTTTTTTTAAGTGAAGCTCCCGGTTTTCACCGCTTGCTGGGCTGCTATTGATACCTTTGGTTGTGCCACCCTGTTTTTTTACAAACTAAACTTAGAGATGTGCTTCAGGATCCACAGTACAAGGCTAAGGGATACAAGGTACCCATCACCATTTAAAAAACAAACTAAAAAAATCTCACACTGGAGAAAGTGTCCCAAGACTGGTTGTCGTGGTACGGGAGGGGAAGGTTAGGCAACTGAATTTGTGTAAGAGGATGGTTGTGTCATAAAATACACTTTTAAAACGTGCGTGCCCTCTTGAAATCGGTAGCTTGCAAGATTTGGGTTGATCCTTAACCAGCTTTTACGTGAAGGTGCTGTGTGGGGATTGCAAAAAAAAGCAAAAATTTGCCCATTGGTTTATGTACCGTTGCTGTTTTCTTCCCAACAGGCCTTTTTTGGGGGGGGGGTTGGGTTATTTTTTTGGAGTCGTGGTGCTGGAGCACAGCGTGTAGGACTTGTGGTTTGTAGTGGATGGACTCGCACTGTTTTTATAAGCTGTTGAGAATAAGCAAAGCAAGAAATGCTGAACTTATCTTTGTACCTGGAAGTACGTGAGCTTTGCTTGCTTTCTTCACCCTTGCGGCTGCAAAAATCTCCGGCCCCACACACTCCTGCCCTCTGCTCGTTAGGTGTGCCTCCCCTAATTAGGTTATCTTACTCGTAAGCTGGCTACAACGTGTTGTAGGTGGGACACGCTTTAAAACAGGAGCCTTCTGCCAAGAGCTGATACCGGGCGAGTTGGCACGGAGTGGAGGAGTCGGGCAGATATCTTGAGTGCCCTGCGTGACACGCGCCAAGGAGTGACAGCAGGGTGGTTGGTGGTGATGGAGTCTTCAAAACACAGCTGACACCTTCTCGCAGATGGCTTCAGAGCTGGAGACCAACAACACCAGCTCCGGAACCCTGGAACTGAATCAGAATCACAGAGTGCTGGGGTTTGGAAGGGAGCTCTAGGGATCACCCAGTGCAACCCCCCTGCCAGAGCAGGGTCACCCAGGGCAGCCACACAGGAACGCGTCCAGGCGGGGTTTGAAAGTCTCCAGAGCAGGAGACTCCACACCCTCTCTGGGCAGCCTGGGCCAGGGCTCCGGCACCCGCACAGCAAAGACGTTTCTCCTCAGGTTGAGGTGGAACTTCCCATGTTCTAACTTAAACCCATCATTCCTTGTTCTGTTGCTGGGCACCACTGAGAAGAGATTGTCCCCTTCCCCTTGACCCCCACCCCTCAGGTATTTCTCTACGTTAATAAGGTCCCTTTCAGCCTTCTTCCTTCAAGACTAAACAGCCCCAGTTCTCTGACTTTCCTCATAGGAGAAATGTTCAAGTCCCTTGATCATCCTCGCTGGGGTGAATGACTCTCTGAGTTAAGAGGAGACAGACCGAGAGCTGAGCTTTCAGTAACTGTGCTTCACCCAGGAACATTTAGGAAGGTGCTTAAGCCACGTTGTTCAAGCCAAACAAAACCCCATGAATCAGTATTTCAAGGCAGTAACTCTGGCCTTACAAGATGAACCAGAGGAAGTGTTTCCACTGGGTTTGTGATTTCACCTTCACCGATACCACAGGTTGCATCTCCAGTTGTCGTGCAGGTTATGCGCGGTCCGGGAGTCAACGAGAGTTGTGATCATCACCATTTGGTTTTCAGACTAAAAAACCATTCTTTCTAGGAGCCATACCTATAATTCCGGATAAAAGGTAACAGTCAACACAAAGCTGAATTTCACTACGACTCAAACTGGTGGCATGCGTCTGTTTTTACTGATGGATACGTCTGATCCCCTTCGGAAAGCCCTGTTGCTTTACCCTAATTGACACGGAAAGGATTTAAGGCGCCTCAGTTTAGAATCTAGAAGGCCTCATTGCAGCCCCGTCACATCACGAGATGTGCTTCTTCTGGAAGATTTCTCTTTCCCTAAGGTCTTGCGTTTATATATTTTTTTAACTATTATTCTTCATCGTTTTCTTACCTCATCAAATACCGTTTTCGGGGTTGGTTTCAGTTGTAGCTGGACGCTGGCCCCTTGCGTTCCACGTCGCATTTGGCTGAGTCGCTGCTCTGCCTCGATGTCTCTGGGAAACAACTCTTGCAAGATTTTTTCTCAAGGTATCTTCACATTTTATAAAGGTCTCCTTGCTCGTCAGCTAAAAGTTGAAAAGTTGGCCTGTAAATGAGCGTGTGAATTATTTACTAGGCTGAGATTCGAAGCCTGTGTCTGTGATAAGAGCTTGTAGCCACCTTGGTCTTTGCCCCGCCACTTAATAGATAAATTGCAAAGTTCCTCATCTGACTCTTGTATTTTATTTTTTTAAAAAACATTGTTTTGCACCCCTGCTCTTTTCCCCACCCCCGCCAGTGTGGTGTAACAGCTATAATAGCACGGATGGGGCTAGAGAGCTTTTTGAGCCTTGCTTTTGTAGACAGAACCAACCTGGTTTGTAGTTGTGCTTTGAACCACATTGTGCTCTTACAGCTCGTAGCACGTCTTGTGGTACGGGGGAGACCAGACGATGCTCTGATTCTGGCAGAAGATGACCCGTCAATCTTCTAAGTTAGGAAGGCTTGCCCTTTTTCTTCATTCCAGGCAGGGGGCTTTCTCTCTTGGTGCCTGTATTCGGCCGCGAGGTACGTGCTGAGCAAACAGTGACACGGGTTCATTAACGAATCCGTGGGGCAGGTGGAACAGACCATTCCTGTTGACGAGGTGTTGCCTGTCTTGCAACCATCCAGAGGCTTCTGCTTTGGGTTTTTTCTTGTTATGAGTCAATGGGTGGTGTCATTTTATATAATGAAATGTAGGCTCCAGGTTGTTGTTGTTTGGAGGCTGGTTAACACGCAGAAGCTGTCGGATGGGAAGAGTTGCTGATCTGGTCTAAAAAAATCGCTGGGCCAGATCAGTAGTGTTTAAAAGGAAAATTTACGGCGTCGCTTTCTGCTTATGGTCCTTGTGGTGGATCAGGCAATGCTTTTTAGCACCCACGTTCTGCTGGATCTCCCAAACTCCTGCAGCTGTTTTTCTTTGAGTCTTTTTGATCTTTGGGTCACTGAGTCCTTTTGTTCTTGCTCTCTGTGAACGTGACAGATGCTATGACTTTGGTTTTTTTTTTTTTTCTTCTTTGCATTCTTGCCACATGAATTCCTGCCTTGGATCTAGCCTGAGCCTTGTCACTCTTACAGGTGCAAACACTTTATTCAGAAACATGGAACCGCCAGACCTACAGCTAAGAGTCCTGCCTCTTTGGTTAACATCATCTGGTGATGGTGTTATGTAGGGGTCAAACTGGCCTTGGGCAAATCTGCTGGGACCTGGGAGGCCACTGTACTGGGACGCGTGTGCTGGCGTGGGGCACCGCGCCGTTACCATGCGCGTGAGTTGGCGTGATTCCGCAAAGGTGGTGAGAGCTGAGGATCTCGAGTCCCTGCTTTGAGAAGCTTGTTCTCCCTGCATTCCAAGTTATTTTTCTGAGTAGAAGCTGTTATGAGAATAAAGGTGCCCTGGTGAAGCCGCATCTGGAATCTTGTGTCCAGTTCTGGGCCTCCCAGTTCCAGAGGGACGGGGAACTGCTGGAGAGAGTCCAGTGCAGCCACAGGGATGATGGAGGGAGTGGAACATCTCCCTGGTGAGGAAAGGCTGAAGGAGCTGGGGCTCTTTAGCCTGGAGAAGAGGAGGCTGAGGGGTGATGTCATGAATGTTTGTAAATGTGGAAAGAATGAGTGTCAGGAGGACAGAGCCAGGCTCTTCTCAGGGATGTCCAATGACAGGACAAGGGGCAATGGGTGCAAACTGGAGCACAGAAGGTTCCACAAAACCTTTAGGAAGAACTTTTTCCCTGTGAGGGTGCCGGAGCCCTGGCCCAGGCTGCCCAGAGAGGGTGTGGAGTCTCCTGCTCTTGACCAAAAAGTTGGGCTGATCATCAGCAGGGCTGATGTTGAATGAGCAAGACAGGCTTGAGCAGGGTTGGCCGTAGGATAGCTAGGAGCAGTAAGCAGCACGCTTCAGCTACCTCCAGTGCTCCCTTAGGAGTGAGCATTTATGAGCTGATCCATCCTGTAACTGTGTCCTGAAGTAACTCAAGTCTTTTCTCCCACGTGGCCCAGCATTGCGTAATTCTGGCCTGTTTATCAAGCAGCAGCAACAGAACTTGTTGTACATTTCTTTTTTTTTTCACCGCTGCGTGTTGGGGTCAAGATAGACTGCCAAGAAGATCAACGAAGCTGTGTTTTCTGGTTAGTGGGCCAAACAGAACTTCAGTTTGACGCTGAACGTGGGAAAATGTCCACCCAAACCTTCACTCTTGATTTCTGTTTTTCTTTCTTCCCGTTCTCGGGTTGATTGCACAGCCTGAGCTAATCAGCCTCTGTTAATAAATATTACATGTGTATTTTGGGCTCAGGGGCTGAAGCGTTCAGTTCGGAGGGACGTCATTTTAACCTGTTTTTGTTCACTGGCTGCTGAGAGCCTGGTTCTGCCCGTGCATTTGCATGTCCAAAGTGCATTTGTCTTCAAAATGAACCGTGGTGAAAGCAGGAGCCTTCGGAGGCGACGTGTTTAGGTTCTGCTTTGACCACTGCCATGGGCCATGTGGCCAAATCCTTTCTGTTCTCTGTTTTTTAAAATGATTTTGTGCTTTTGATGAGAGAATGGCGAAGGAAAAGGAAGGAATGACAGAACGGTCCTAACTGGACCATTCATCCACTCAACCTCATGGTGTTTCATCGTATAGAGCAGAGTCCTTTGGGGGGCCATGATCTACTTTTTTATAAGAAAATGAAGAGCACGTTCTCCAATCTTGCTGTCCAGATTTCTGAAGTTTCGCAAGGAATCAGCACTTGCATTTGAGAATTTTTAGACTTGCCTGACTGCACGTAGTCATGAGGTGTTGCTCATCGCTCTAGACATCAGCTGTCACCAGGAGACCGAAACGGAGTGTTATTTAAACCCCACAGCCTTGCTGGAATGAGTTACTGGTCAGAAACCATTTGTGCATGGGTTTTTCTTGGAAGGACGGGCTGCTCCAGCCGTTGAGGATTGTGAGTGAGTGAGGGTGGTGGGATGGAAGGTGCTGGAGAGGAGCCGTGGGAGAGAACTGAACTGGAGGTGAGACGGCAGCTGGTGCGTTTCAGTGTGAGGACAATAGCTTCATGGGAACGTCACTTCAGTGGTAAAAAGGATAATAAAGGGGAAAACGCTCGGATTAACTCGCAGAGGGTGAGAGAACACCAGCCTTCTTCCCTTCTCCATGGAGCACCTTCCTCTCCAGTTTCAAAAGCGACGCTGTAAATCCACAACGTGAGGATGACCAGAAATGCAGGGAATAGGTGAAAAAATACCAGGAGTCAGGCTGGAAAAGGGATGATTACGGGGGATTTCATGGAGGTCTATATAATGATGAGTGCTCTGGAGCGACTGAACGCGTAGTTTGCCGTCTTCTCTGGCACGAGAACCACAGCGTATCAAACACAAGTAGCAGGAGGCAGGTTTTCGCACAGCTTGCAGCTATGCTGTGAAGCTCCTTGTTGCAGGATACAGTATGAACGTGCTGAATTGGACAGCTGGTGGGAAAAAGACAACCTTTGAGGACTACGAAGTCGAGAGAATCTCTGCCTGGCTCAGGGAAAAACAGAAGCAGCGACGCTGGTCAGTAAGAGGACAGTACGTGCCCATGCTGCCATGCTTCTTGAAGAGGGTCTTTGTCTGGGTTGACCTGTTGTCCTGCCTTTTTTAAGAGCATGCAGGTGACATCTCATCTCCGCCTTCTGGGCCACAGCTGGAAATACCCAAGTAGGAAGGTGGCTGGAGAATTTAAGGACGTAAGCGTGGGATTTAGGAAGTCGGATTCAGCCCTTGTGGAAAGCAGCGTTAGATTTTTGTAAAGGAAGAAGCTCTTGAGCAAGTGGAGGAGCCAAAGGACATGTTAGTTTAAGGAAGAGGAGGCTGAGGGGAGACCTCATCACACTCTACAATTACTTGAAAGGACATTGTAGAGAGGTTGGTGCTGGTCTCTTCTCACAGGTCATTAGGGACAGAACCAGGGGGAATGGTTTCAAGTTGCAACAGGGTAGGTTTAGACTGAACATTAGGAAGAAATTCTTCATGGAAAGAGTGGTCAGACACTGGAACAGACTACCCAGGGAGGGGTTTGAGTCGCCATCCCTGGATGTGTTCAAGTGTCGCTTAGATGTGGTGTTGGGTGAGATGGTTTAGGAGTGAACTTGTAGTGTAGGGTTAATGGTTGGACTCGATGATCCCAAGGGTCTTTTCCAGCCTGAACTGTTCTATGATTCTGTGATTCTGTGTTGTAATATCGTGGACCCATTACTAGGTGGCGATAGTCAATTGTTAATGATGCAGAAGTGTCCGCAGTTCTCAGCGAGTTTTTTTGTGTACTTGGAGAGAAGTTGGAGGATGTATTTGCAGAAGAGATGGGATGAGTTACTCCCCGCTCCGCTGGCAATCGGAGATGACGCCAAACGCTTTCGATAGGGATACGCTGTTTAAACCAATAGGCCCAGATCGCTTTGACCTAGAATTATTAGAAGTGCTAATTGCTAATTTTAATTTAGTTTATTAGGGCATTTCAGAAGACTGGCTGAAGTTGGCCTGTGCTGGAATGACCTGTATGCCGTCGCCATTATGTTTATTCTTGGGCAGAATTTTAGAAATATTGATACGTTATTTGATTAATGAATAACTAAAGGTTAGGCGTGTAATGAACGCCACTTGGCGTACGTTTGTGGTGAGCACAGTGAATTCTCTCAGACAAATCTGACTTGTTTTTTCAAGATGACTGTGGCGATTTAAAACGTGTTGTGGCAGGGCTGGGTCCAGCACTACACGATGTCCGAGTTGGACAAGTTAACTCTGTCCATCATTAGCAAAGGGCTTAGTGAATGAGATTTCCATAACTGGGCAACTTGTTGGTTGTCTGTGGAGAATAAGAATCAAATCAAGCTTTTTCCAGACACTGCTGCAGTATGTCTTGAATTTGATCCTGTCCTGAAAGCCTTTATTCAGCCTTGGGAGTTTATCTCATCAGTGCCTTCATCACTGACTTTGGTGATACAGCGAGTACCGCTACCGAAAAGCACAAATCCTACAGGAGCAGGAGGTTTGTTTGGGTTTTTTTCACTAGGATCAGTTGTGATCCATAGGTAACACACCTTATTTTTCAATATACTGCAGCACCACTAGTGTCTGTGCTGGCACAAGTATTTTGTGACATTGTCCTCACGGCTGGGCACGCTGTTGCGTTTCTCACATTAGCCTTACCTGGGCTGTCGGACTGCTTCTCCGTAAGACATGTTCTTCTTCAATGCTTTGTAATGCCGGGGATGTTTTGTACGCAGAAGAGCTAGAAGTTTGGATTTAGGTCGTATTGTTAAGCCGCTGAGGAGGTAAATTGGTGAGAGTTATCGTCTGAAGTTGCCGAGAGCTTCAGGAGAGAAGTTCTGAACCGACCCATGTGGAACAGGTCTGATTTGGGGGAGAATTAAATAATAAATCAGTGCTGGGAACCTTTCACAGGCTGGCAGCTGAGAAAATAAAGGGGAGAGTGGGAAGGAGCCACCGTGTAAAAAAATCTTGGTATTTCAATAATATTTTTTACTGGATGGAGTCTTAAGCAGTGGGAGTTTGACAACAGGCTCTAGAGCCCCTATCGCTCCCTCCTTTGTTTTTGGTGAGGCGATCTGGCGTCGCGTTTGAGCTGGCGGAGCTGCTGCCGGTGCTGCTGTCCCTGCCCTTCACGGAGATATGGAACAGGACCGTGCCGCTGTCAGCAGCTGGTTGGGAACCAGTCAGAGGGAGGACGGAGCTGACTCCTGGGACATCTCAGTCTGTGCCTGTGGGTGGGATTTCACAGAGGAAATTATTCACCTTCTCTAGTGTGGGATTTGCTGGGAGCCCTTCACACCTTCCACTCCCAGACTTTGCCTCGGGGTCCAAAATCAGAGAATCATAGAACTGTCAGGGTTGGAAGGGACCTTAAAGATCATCTCGTTCCAAGCCCCCCGCCATGGGCAGGGACATCCCCCACTAGATCAGGCTGCCCAGAGCCCCATCCAGCCTGGCCTTAAAAACTCCCAGGGATGGGGCTGCCACCCCCTCTTTGGGCAACCTGTGCCTGCGTCTCACCACCCTCATGGGGAAGAACTTCTTCCTTACGTACAACCTGAACCGACCCATCTCTGGCTTCAATCCATTCCCCCTAGTCTCATCACCACCCAATATCCTCAAAAGCCCCTCCCCAGCTTTCTTGTAGCCCCCTTGAGATACTGGAAGTCTCCAGGAGTCTCCTCAGAGCCTTCTTTTCTCCAGACTGAACAGCCCCAACTCTCTCAGTCTGTCTCCATAGGAGAGGTGCTCCAGCCCTCTGAGTATCCTCGTGGCCTTTCTCTGGACATGCTCCAGCACATCCCGATCTTTCTTGTGCTGTGGCTCCAGAACTGGATGCAGCACTCCAGGTGGGGTCTCACGAGAGTGGAGCAGGGGAGGAGAATCCCCTCCCTCGCCCTGCTGGCCACGCACCTCTTGATGCAGCCCAGGACACGACTGGCTTTCTGGGCTGCGAGTGCAACTGACGGCTCATGTGGAGCTTCTCGTCCACCAGTGCCCCCAGGTCCTTTTCTCCAGGGCTGCTCTCAAGCCAGCCTGTATCAGTGCTTGGGATTGCACCGACCCAGACTGAGGACCTTGCACTTGGTCCTGTTGAACTTCATGAAGCTGGCCTGGGCCCACCTCTCCAGCCTGTAAAAAAAAATCTTAGGCCGTGGCACATTTCAGCCCTGCCCCGTTCCTGGACTGTCCCATTGTGTGGGGTGGTGCAATAAATGGAGAGCCTTGAGCACGCACCAATTTTTTTGTGCCTCTCTGAGAAATGCTGAGCCCGTGGGTCTGCTGGTGGGACCTGAGTGCCCAGCACCATTTTACCAGATTCATGTTCCTCTTGGTCTTTTTTGGCTTTACTGCAAGGACGTGCGCTTTCTTCTTCTTAAGCCCTTTGCCTCTCGTGGGGTTTGCATTCCTTTTGCCAAAACTGTTCCTCCACATCTAACAGGTTCTGCACGTCAGTAGATGGTCAAAGCATCTTCTTCTGCTTCACTTAGCAAGGATCCAGCCACACCTGTCTTAAAATGTTTTGACAGAATCACGTCTTTCCATGAGATGTCATTTTGATTGCGTGATTCGTAGGATCTCTCCAAAGAGCTGGAGAAAATCCTGATTCTTCTGGGAGTCCTGGAATAAGACAGAGTGTGTCCTGCTGGCTTTAAACTCTTCTCTGCAACAGGGAGATGAGATTTCTGTGTGTTGCCTGAAAAACACTTCAGCTTTTAAAGGATGGCATAATCTGTCCTCTTTGCAATAGTTGCCAGTTATGCCTGATGGTTTCTACACGTAAGAAGGTCAAAAACGAATTTACGACAGAATTGCAGTAGAGCAGAATAAAATCAGGAGCTCAGACGAATGGAATCACTGCGAGATGTAGAAAAGAGCAAGTGGATGGGGTGCAATCCCGGAGCTCAGCTTTAACCCCTGGCAGAAGAAATACAAGATATTAGTGCTAGGATTGACCGCTTGGAAAATTGCCCGCTTGGTGTTTCAGGGTCATGCTTTAAGGTGTCCGCAGAATGGGAAACATCATTGCCTAAGGGGAACGCAGAAATCCTTATCCAACTGTTAGAAGGGAAAGGTAAATGTGAGAATGCGAGAATTGCTAGTTTTTTTATTAAATGCTTCTGCTGGAAGACTGTGTTAGTTGGAAACGCAAGCGTTCTGCGAAGAGGAGCTTGTTTCACCGCAGGCATGGTAACACCGAAACAGAGTTCTAATGTTTGTCTTAAAAAGCAGAAAAATCTTTGTCAAAATGACTCCTGGCAACATGTTCTTTTTCTTATTCCTTGTAAGGGACACATGAGGTTGAAACGCGAACGATGCGTTACGCTCGATGACCGTTAATTTCTTTGCAGGTGCAGGAACGCGGTGTCCCCAGAGCTGGAGCTGCCGCTAAACCGCCTGCCTTGCCGACCTCTCCTTTTGCTTTTGTCTTGTCGCAGGCTGGGATAAACATTCTTATGGGTACCACGGGGACGACGGGCACTCCTTCTGTTCTTCGGGGACAGGACAGCCCTACGGCCCGACGTTCACCACCGGAGACGTGATTGGCTGCTGTGTCAACCTGATCAACAATACCTGCTTTTACACAAAAAACGGCCACAGCTTAGGTAAGGCGTTCTCAGGAGGGAGCAGCTCCCGCTGTTTAATATTTGCCACGTGTTGTAACTCTTACCCCATGTTTGTGGGTAAGATTTAAGAAGCAGGGCGGGGGAAAGGAGCGCTGAGCAGCAGGCGGGAGATGCAAATTGCCTCCCAGACATAAATACTTCCGGCATTTAAAATGGTTTTCGTCCCGCTCCAGTTGTTGAAGTAGGTTAGAACTCCATCCCCACCTTCGGCTCCTTTCCTCTGCTCCTGCACAGCCGGTGGGAAGTTGGATAAGGTAGCTAACGGCTGGGCAACGGGGACATAAAGAGGTGGGAAGTTTAATTAGTGTATTATGCCACTGCCTACAAAGCCACCGTATCGGTCTTTTTGCTTTTCAAAGGGATTTGCCCATCTGTCAGCCATAACACGTTGGCCCAAGTGTTCCCAAAGCTAGACATTAATTCAGCACAAGAAGTCTTACTTAAGCGCTGACCTATAATTTGGTTCTTCCCACAGTTGTTTCAGTAGTTCCTCTAAAATTAAGGACTAAAAATTTTGCCCAAAGGAATATCTCACAGGTGGTTTCCAGGCATATCTGATTTGTTTAGAAAGTTGTGGCCGATTTTGCCTAAAATGTCTTTCCCTCGGATGACATATTCTCCAGCCTGGATAAATTCTAGTCACTTTTTTTTTTTATCTATACTGTTGCATAAGACACGCAGTATATTGCGATAAGTTTGGCAGGGACGAGCACTCCTTTCCTTTGCTTCTCCTCGCTGTGTCAAGTCTGCTTTGTTGGATTCAAGATGAGGAAGCTGGTAGGGAAATACCCCACTCAAAACCGCTTCACAGAAGAAAAGTTGATTTGAGTTACGAAGGAGCAGGTGTGTGCCTGGAGGGTGCAGAATTTCTGGTGAGCTCTTGGCAGAAGTGCTGGGCTCCCCAGTATCAGAGGTTGACGTACTGGAGAGAGTCCAGCAAATGGCTGTCGAGGTGGTGGAGGGGTTGGAGGAAACCTCCAAGGAGGAGAGGCTGAGAGAGCTGGGGCTGGTCAGGCTGGTGAAGAGAAAGCTTGGAGAGGGTATCTCATCCGTTTGTATAAATACATGAAGGGAGGGTGCAGAGCAGACAGAACCAGTCTCGTCCCAGTGGAGCCCAGTGCCAGCACCAGAGGCAGCGAGCACAAATCAGAACATGGGAGGCTCTCCCTGACCGTCGGGAACCGCTTTTGCACTGTGAGGGTGACCGAGCACTGGTACAGGTCGCCCAGAGAAGTTGTGGAGTCTCCATCCTTGAAGGTATTCAGAAGTTGTCTGAGCATGGTCCTGGGCACCCAGCTCTGGTTGGTCCTGCTCGAGCAAAGGGGTCTCACTAGATGACACTTTGGCTGTTTCCTTTAAGTGGGTGGTTTTTCAGTTTCACCACTTTTCAGCCTGACAGGGCTGTTATTTTTCAGCACAAAGAAAGTGTAATGGTTGGGAAGAGGCCAAGTCTTCCGCTTAATGAATACAAATTTGTTCATTTGGAATTGAATATCTTTTCAGTGACCAGGACTCCACAGAATAGAAGGGGTGTAGGTTGAAAAGTTGTCCCTTGCTCTGTCTGGGATTTCACGGGGCCTTGTCGTGCCTGGGTGCTTGGACAGATGAAGCCAAACAAAGAGCACAGCTCAGTAACTTCTGTATCACGTTCCATCATTACCGTCCTCTAATTCCTTGCCTTGTATCCTGCTCAGAGATTTATTTTATTCGGGACATTTGGAGGTGTTTTACAGCAATGAAGCCACCTGGTCTTCCTTTTTTGATCTTCCTTTTCCTTCAAAGATGGGTTTTTTGGAGTGGAAAGCTTGTGCTTTCTAACCTGTTATCGAGTGATCCCATGGGGAGTGACCTACCCCAGAGGTGAACAGTGCCAATGGGAAGAAACAGGAAAGGAGGGGAATGAAATTACACCACGCTCAGAGAACGGCGGTAGGTAGCGGCATTGCTGTCTCCTGGGTATCCTCCTCTTGGGCCCTTCAGGTGTGTGGTACAAGACATGAGATGTATGAGAAAATTACAAGCAGGAGACTCTCCTGAGCATTCACAGCTGACTCATTCATGTCCCAGCTTAATGGCTGGACTCGGAGAAGAGAGATGATGTGGTCAGAGGAGACGAGAGCGATGGAAGCCCTAGGGAGTAGCAGACCATCAGTCATCGTTGGGCTGACCCTCACAAAAGCTGTTGAAATATTTTACCGTCTTTTTACAAAGGCAGAATGCAAACCTCAGCCGGGAGGGCTGCTCTCGAGGGCCGGTGGTGCCTGTTTGTGCCGCTGGTACAGAAGCACAGCGATGGAGAGAGGTGTTTTCCGTGGAACGGTGAGGAGAGGAGCCCGTAGCCCACAGGTCGCAGCCTTCTGGCTGTTACGTGGCTTCTCACGGATGGAGGCAGAAGCAATGATTTATTTGTAAGTCAGAACCCTTTCTGTGCAGGTGGAAGCCATCTCCTTTGTCCTAGTTTGAGAGCACCGGGAAACTTTTGTCCTGGCGCTCTCGAACCAGGACACTCCTTGAAGACCTTGAACGTTTCATGATACTTAATGCTAACTTCAGAATCTCATTTCTGTGCTGTGTAAAGCCAGGGTTTACCAGGAAGGGGATGAATATGCTTTTTCTTGACGTTCCCTGACATAAAACCACTGAAGCTGTATATGTCTCCTCTTAGGAAATGAGGTCATTGTGTAATCCTGGTGCAGCTGCCAGAAATATTCATGAGACGAATCAGGCCCTTGTGATACCAGTTAGCTTGACGGCAGGGTCCTGCCCTCTGGGTATTTCCGTTTGTCTCGCTTTTAATGCCATCACTGCAGCTTTGTCTTTCCCTAAAGATGATATTCTCTCATGGCCATTTCTCTCTTTGCATTTCAGCCCTCTCCTTTTCAGCTGTTAATTAGACAGCTCCCTCCTTTTTGTTTCCCTTGCAGTTTCTCCTGTTGCTTAACTGTGATTTTCCATTGTCTCCATACTTTTCCATTCAATCAGATCCATCAGGAGCACTGTGTAAGAACTCTTTCCTTGGCCACCACAAGTGCTGGATGTTCTGGTTGGAGCTAAGTCTTGAACTTTATTCGTAGACGTCATGTGAAAACGGGTTGATGTCGTATGTAGTCTTAATTCTGCGGTCTGGTAAATGTCTTGAATTGCTGTGGAAATGCTTTTGACCGGTTCTGAGCAGAGTCCCGGCAGTAAAAACCGTGATGAGATGTGGCTGGAAATGTGATGAGGGTGCATTAGGAGAGAAAGAGGGAGAAATGGATGCTCCAGCCATCAAGCAGAGAGTCTTGGATGTGACGAAGGGCTGGGACTGCTGTAGGTCACTGGGAGTAAGTGGATGAGTTTGCTCAGGGACTAACGTAGGAGTGTTTCAGATCTCAGACTTTGACAGCAGACCAAGGGAAATGGAGCAGCAGGGCTATAAAAAGAGCGTGCAACCCTCTGAAGTCTTGGCATAGAAAAATTCTTGTAATCTGAGTTCTAGTGCAGGCACTTGGAAAGGCTGAAAGCAAGAGCAGCTAGATGGTGTTACTTAGAAACTTGTCAAGTTTTTGCTGTCTTCAGGAAGGGAGATACTTAAAGTGGCTTTTCTGGTCCCCTGCTTCAGCGTTTCATTCGTGCTGAATGTTTCCCACCTACTATCTAACCAGAATTTCCCACATTGCAACTCGTCTCTGTTTGTCTCCTGTCTCTCTTATGGAAGGACAGAGAAAAGCCAGGGAGAGAATTGCCCCAGAGAGGCACCACCGTGCCTCTCTGGGACAATTCTCTCCCTGGCTTTTCTCTGTCCTTCCATAAGATGGTTGTAGGCAGCAGTAAATGTCTTCCCTGATGTTCTTAAGACTGAAAACCCTTTAGCCTGTAATCATCTTGTTGCCTTCTGCTGGACTCACTGTAGTCTCGCTGTCTGTCTTGTATTCAAGAGCCTGAAAGTGGACACCACGCTCCGAGTTTAGACTTGCAGGTGTTGAAGAGAAGGGAGCAATCCCTTCGTTTACCCTACTCTCTTAGTGATACAGCTCACGCTGTGCTCGACCTTCTTCGCCGTAAGGACCCACCACGGACTCTCCGTGTCGCCCAGCAGGACCTGCTCCATCCTTTTTTTTGCAGATCTGCCTTCTCTCCCATCAGCCCCAACTGCTCCCGTTTCCTGGGAATATTCCAACCTGGTGGAAGCACTCTTTGTTGAGGTTTGCGCTGGATGGTTTCTCCAGCCTGTTGTTGAGGTCCTTCTGAAGAGCGGTGTGCCCTCTGGTGTGTTTTCTGGTTTGATAACATCCGTGAACCGACTGAGAGCGTCATCCAGGTCATTAGCAAACACGTTAATCTCTATCAGCCCCACCATTGATCTCTGACGGACTTTGAGCTGCTGATCCTGATAGTCGGGCCAATTTTCCGCCCACCTTGCAGTCCACTCAAAAACTCGTTTGCTGGATGCAGCTCCCGACGGCTTCACGAGTTGTTGTGGGGAAGCTGGGTCACCTCGTCCCTGAGCGATCCTGGGTGGCTGCAGGCGCGAGGAGGTCAGCGCCAGTTTGGTGGAAGGGTAGAAATGAGCTTTCGTCCAGCTGAGTGGAAACCAGGTTTGAGTGAGGAACGATATCTGGGCAAAGTGCTGGAGTGAGAGAAAGGCTCGCTGGACCTTTTGCTCAACCACGTATTCAACATGTAAACACGACTTCTAGTTGGGTTGTAGAGAGGGTGCTCAACAGACGAGGCCGTGATGTTAATTAAACAGTATTGGCTATCTGCCAGGGCGTTAATTAAGCCGTATTGCCTATTTGTTGAATAAAATAATCAGAATTTTTTCCCCTTCACTGAGCATTTGATTTTCAGTCTGCACTGTTTCAACTCCTTTTGTGTGTTGACTCTTCAAATCGGTTCAAATTACCATTTTGGGCTGATCTGGTAACGTTCCCTTGCAGCTCTTGGTTGAAACAACCCTAACGCGCTCTCGCTTCTGCGCAGCTGTTTCGCTGCCACCCAGAAGGGACGTGCCGCGTGGCTGGGAGCTGGGATGTGTGGAAGAACTGGGCGTACTGGTGTGGTACCAGCCTTCCTCTGGGGCAAGACTCCAGCTTCCAGTTTAACTCCCAAAATGTTAGCTTAAATTCTGGTGAGGTGAACACGGTTGGTGAGGGTGACCCAAAATCCGTGGGGTAGAGCTGCTGTCATTCCTGTTCCTCTGGCTTTCAAGAGAACTAATTACAGCCTGAAAATGGAGCAACGTTGTAGTAAAACTCTTGTTTCTAAAGCCAAAGTGAGTCTTGAAAACCAACTCCTTCGCAGTAACAAAGGGAGAAGCAAAGAAAAGAGAAGCTGCTTTTTAGGAAATCAGATTTTTGCGGGGGGAGATGCCTGAAACGTTTCGGCTTTTTTCCCTGAACCTTCCTCCAGATGCAAAACCTTGTGGAGGAGGGGACTGGGGAGGGAAGTTACTTCTGAGTACGACTGGTGGTGAGGGGCAGAGCTGGGGTTCGTTGAAAAGCAGTGACGTTCTGTAGTGTGTTAAGAATGTAACCAAGCCGGGGAAAAAAAATCCTTTGTCTTTTTAATTCTAATATTTTTCCCCCCACAGGTATAGCCTTTACAGACCTCCCTGTAAGTACACCTCTCTTCAATATTTTAACTAAGGATGCAAACAGAAGGGAGGGGGAAGACTGGAGAGGGGGTGTTTTTTTTATTTTTTTCCTTTCTTTCCTGTGTGATGCCTTGTTAAAAAATGGCAACACGCGTTACTGAGCGATACAGACGCTCCGTCTTCTGAAACTTCCTGATCCCGCGGTTGTGAGCTACTCACATGCCTCCTCTCATCCCTCGCCACCTCTACAAGTACGTTGCTCCTTCTGCTGGGATTACAGCGAGGATTCAAACATCGTGACAAGTCGATCTCTTCCGAACGCAGCTTCCACTATGGCGGGGGCGAATGTGCAAAGTCGTCGAGTAGCTTCTCGTGTCCCACCATCAACGAGCCCTGAAACGACGCTTGTTGTTATTCTCTGCTGCTTCCTCTCTCATCCAAGGTTTGCAGCCCTGGTGGGGTTGTTCCCGTTCCACGACGTGGTTAAGGAAGGATGTTTCTGGGCGTGAAGGTCAGGCTGTAGAGTGTGTGCTCCTTGCGCAGGTTTTTGACCAGCCTCCGCCCGTGAGTAACCAGCTGGTGGAATTGCTGGAAGAATGTATTTGACATCTGTGAGGGGCTCAGAGTTGCTCCTCTGAGTCACCGACACCGAGTTACTCTTGAGTGCAGTGACGCCAGCTGAGTTACACCAGGTAATAACGTCTAGCTGGGGCTTACGAGAGTTGAACTTTTGCAGTGGGTCACGATCGAAGAAACCCGGTTGCTCTTTCTTCAGACCCAGGTGTTCCTGGACAAGGAGCAGGTGTTTAGGAAAAGAAGATAAAGCCAGGTCAGGCAGACACCAATGCATCCCCTGCATCCATTTCTCTCATGCATGGAGCTTGTCCTTGAGGTTTCACTCCTGGCTTTGTACTTAATCACCCCAAAATGAGGAATTTTTTCAGTTTCCATAAGATGTTGAGGCTTCCAGAGTGATCGGTTTTCCTGGCTGGCTCCCACATTGTGTGGAAGAAAGCTTGCTTTTCCTTGTTTTGCACCTCCTGCCAAAATAGGAATTATTTTGTTCCTCTCATTTTTGTCTTGTGAGAAATAATGACTAGCACTCCCCCTTCTCCTTCCCAGTGGGATTTACGGCTTTATGGATCCTTCCTGTACCCCAGCCAGCGTCTGTGCTGAAGGACATTCCAGTTATTTAATTTGCCTTTTCGCATCAGCTGTAAATACGGCTTTTTTTTTTGGTTCCTAAGCTCTTTGAACTTGGTTTTGTTGCAGTGTATTCTGAACCAGAAGCCCTCTTTATGCAGGTTGTTTCACAGCGCTTTATTCACTTGCTCCAAGCACAGTTTCTTAAACAATTATTTACCTGTCTGTGAGTATTAACCTTTTGGAGTGAGGTCTTGTGACAACCTTGCATCTGGAGCAAGAAGACACTTTGGTGATACTCCCTTTAGTTTTAGGTGCTCTTTGTTTTCCTTCTGGATGTCTGTTCCATTAGGGGTTACAAATAGGAGAGGAACAGCTGGGGAAGGTGCACGGGAAGGCTCTTGCAGCAGCGAGGTCTTGCAGTGCCACCAAGATTGAATTCAAACCCCTCCCGAGCCCAGGGCATCCCCTCATCCCACTCTTTCTCGCGCTCACTAGGTCATCCTTGCAGGATCTCGCCCTCGTTTGGCCGTGTCATCTTTGCAGAGGAGATGTTGGTGTGGTATTAAACCGGAGGAAGACCTGGTCGGGTGGTTTTGGGGATCGGCTGTTCAGATGCCTTGTGGCGAAGTCGCTGCTGCTTAATTGGTACCTCTGGGCCTTTTTACCAGCCCATTTGCTGAGCTCTTTTCTCTGCAGTTCTCTTTCTGGCTTGTACAGCAACAACAAATCCATGACACTGATTTTCTGGGCCAGGAAGGAGAACAGTGGGTGCCCTTTTCCAATAGATTTCCCTTGAATTGCTGTCTCTTTCCCTCACCCTTGCAGACACCTACATATTCCGTGTCCTTTCCTGGCCTTTTTTTGCTCCCTCGGTCCGTGGCTTCTTGGTTGTTCTTCCAAACGGTCGACGCTACGGGCGTTTCCTGAAGAAAGGGGTGCCAAACCCCAGAGAGACTTTTGGTTTAAATATAATGACTATTGTCAGAGATTGCACAAGTCTTCAGATAGTGAGGAATTTGAGATTGATATAACTTGCAAGTGGTGTATTTAATTTTTTAATAGCATTGTGATCCAGGCTCAAACACAACATCCATTCGTTGTAAGGTAAAGAAGAGAAAACCTCCGTGGTGAAATAGAATGTTGTCTGTGTTCTTCACCTGCTAACGCTACACACATCGATGAGAAGCTTGGCCAGTAAGCCCCGTTACTTTTAGACCTCTCAAGCTTAAATAACTTTTAGGGTTGGCGTGCCAATGAGATGACACAAGGAATTAATTTGAGCCTTCCAGAGGTCACCAGTCTAGAAATTGTTTCCTTGAAATCCTTGTTGCAAAAGTTGCAAAATTCTCCTTTCAGAGCCAAACGAAGAAGACCATAATTTATAATATTCACAAGATTAGGAAGTTGAAATGGTTGCCGGTGTCTTGGGTGTCTGCAGGAGTGAAGAATTAGTTGAATAAGTTTTCCAGAGGATTGTAGGAAAGCCCATGCTCTTTGCTTTAGAGCAGGAGAAGATCATCCTAACTCTTCAGGATGACCACCGGTAGTAGTTCTCACCAATTCGACCAAGAGAGAGAGGTCTTCTCCTCCGCTGATCTGACATGGATTCGACCATGAGCAAGACGCTGCAACCAGGCACCTTTGAGACTCCAGTTTCTCTGTTTGCATCCCCGTGTTTGGTTTCTGGCGTTGTCAGTCTCCAGTGTGTTAAGAGCAAAGTGAAAAAACCGAACACCAAACAGCCCGAGGGAGGTTTCCCGCAGACTGCCAGCAGGGAAGCTGAAGCAGAGGGTTAGGGAAGGGTGTGCTGCAAACAGAAGAGTCATTCGTGCTGCAGAAAAGCAGCATGACAGCGAAAATGTCATCCAGACTGAAGAGAACCAGTCACCCTCCTGATGGCATTTCTCATTTCTCCACATTTAAGTGGGCTCAAGGATTCAATCCGTATCCATAAGCTTAATCTTAAAGTCGCCTGGATTCAGAGAACTTCTGGATAGACCTTGACCACCTCTTTTCTGTTACGTCGTCTTTGGAAGCTGAATTAGCGGCTGAATTTTAGAGGCGTTTTCACAGGGGTAACTTTTTTTCTTTTCCCTTTGTTCTGGTGGTGGGTCAAAGCTACTGTTTGGATCCATGTGCTTGTTCAAAATGAAATTTGTCTGTCAGTGGTGGCATTTCTGGTGTGGATGGCTTGCTGGTCTAACCTCAGAGCTCCACTGCCATCCCTCCCCGTGTTGTGAGAGATGTGAAATATTCAGACAGCAGCATCCAAGGAGTAAGAGAGCTCAGCTGAAACAGTGGAGAGCACGTAGATCTGTTGATTGAGATGATGTCCCTTTCTTTTTTTTTTTTTAATTATTATTTGCTGGTTCTTGAACTTTGGTAGAAATTGCGGAAAGCGGACGCGCCGTAGGCACCGGTTGGGATTTTATGCAATAACTTCAAATAAATAAGTCGTGATGTTCCTGGAGATGTACCTGAAGGGCTGCTGCCTCTCCTGTTCCATCTTGCAATTGAGAGAGCCTCTCTTCTCTCTTAACCAAACCGTGTAACTGGAATGACAAGGAGAAAGGGTTTAATGCAGATTTCTTTTTCTTCCTTCCCAGTCGAATCTCTACCCAACGGTGGGTCTCCAGACTCCCGGAGAGATTGTCGATGCCAACTTTGGGCAGCAGCCTTTTGTGTTCGACATCGAGGACTACATGAGGGAGTGGCGAGCGAAGATTCAGAGCACCATTAAGCGGTTTCCCATAGGAGACAGACTAGGCGAGTGGCAAGCCATGCTGCAGAAGTAAGTCACCGTCCTGGTGTTTAGCTCCTTCTGTTCTGTGAGGTTTTAAATACTTTTTTTTTTTTTTTTTTAATACTGATTGATGCTTTCTGCTGGCGAAAATTGCATTTCACTCAAATTGCTTTATCCTCTGTGTGGCTCGGCTGCTGCTGTTTCAGATGTAAAAGATACAGGAGGAGTTTTCAGCCACTGTAGGAATGGAAGAACATACACTTTGGGGTGATGCACCAGGGAAAGGGGAGAAGACACCATAAAAAACCCTCTTAACGTAGGAGAAAAGCCGCTGCGTGAGGCAGCTCAACTCGGAATGGAATGAGCAAGAAATAACTTGAACCAAAGGCTTCCAAACCCAACCTAACAGCCACGGTTACGGCCCTTGAGTTTGTGAATGCTCCTGCTGCAAAAGTTGAGTGGAACTCAATGAGGACAACTGGCAAGGGTTGTCAGGGGTCAGGAGTGTCTTCTGCCCGAAGAAAGACTCAGGCTTCACAGCCTGGAAACGAGTGGTTGAGGGAGGTGGACTGTAGTTGTCTTTAAACCATGACGAGACTGACTAGAAAGTGATTATTTGCACTTTCTTGAAACACGAGGATTAGGAAAAAACACACCTTCTAGCTTAAAAACAAAATAATACTTTATTTTTTTTCCCCACTAAGGATGTGAAACTGTGGGACTTGCTGCTGCAAGAGGTTTTGGTCGTTTAAGTATAAGTGTATTTTAGAACATACGTGTTTAAATATTCACGATAATTCATGGAAGCCAATTCCTACAGTTTAAACCCTCAAGTTTGTGGCTGCTGCTTCTCTCTCTGATTACGAACAGCTCTGAGTTCCACCTTTTGGTTAGATTCTTTCCCTAAGCACCTGATACTGGTCACTGTCATCCAGGAGACTTAGATGCAGAGATGCGATCGGTCTTGTTTTCTGCCAGCCTCCTGTTCACTTATCTGAGGATAGTACAGGGCAACAAGCAAAACCTTTGCAAAGCAACTGTCAGAAGCTATTGGGGGGAAAAAATAATTAAAAAAAATACCTTTCTTCAAGAAAAAAAGGCCTGCCAAAGAGTTTGTAGGGCCTGTAAAGGATTGCAGTGGTGGGGAAGTTAAGACCGAATCAAATCGAGTTCTTTGCCTCTGAAATCAGGCAGGTTGTCATGCTGGGACACTTCTTTGGGAGGGACTTGTGGGCTGTGTCTGAAATTGAAGTGTCTGGCAAAGAAGCACTGGAATGAATAGGTGGGGGAAAGTGGAGAAGGTCTCGTTTACCCAGAGTCCTAACGCGGCTCAAGGAGAAAAGAGGTTGAGCTTGTTGTGGAACAAAAATTTCTCTCCAAACTACCTTGAGTCAAGACAAGGGGAAGACAGATGGTGTGTATGGTGCCGGGTTTCATGAAGGGTTTCAGAAGAGTTTGAGGCAGCGGTGGGCTGAGAGAACCTTGGATGCCTGGCTTGGACAAACCCGTAGAAGAACTACTGAAGGGTAGATCAGAGAACCCTAGAATGTCTTAGGTTGGCAGGGACCTTAGAGATCATCTAACCCAACCCCCTGCCATGGGCAGGGACACCCTTAACCAGCCCAGGTTGCTCAAGGCCTCATCCAACCTGGCCTTGAACATCTCCAGGGATGGGGCAGCCACAGCCTCTCTGAGCAATCTGTTCCAGAATCTTGCCACCCTTGTACTGAAGAATTTCTTCCCAAGATCCAATCTAAACCCATTCTCCTTCAATTTAAATCTGTTTCCCCTTGTCCCATTGCTGGACACTCGTCAAAAGTCCCTCCCAGCCTCCCTGTAGGTCCCTTCAGGCACTGCAGGCAGTGATAAGGTCCCCCCAGAGTCTTCTCTTCTCCAGCTGAACAACCCCAGCTCCCGCAGCCTGTCCTCATAGCAGAGCTGGTCCAGCCCCTGGATCATCTTTGTGGCCTCCTCTGAACGTGCTCCAACAGATCTATGTCCCTCTTATGGTGGGGACACCAGAACTGGATGCAGTATTTGAGGTGGGGTCTCACAAGAGCAGAGTAAAGGGGGAGAATCCCGTCTCTTGCCCTGCTGGCTACGCTTCTCCTGACACATCCCAGGACAGGGTTGGCCTTCTGGGCTGCATGAGCGCCCTGCCGGCTCATGTTGAGCTTCTTGTCTGTCAACACCCCCAAATCCTTCTCCATGTAATGGGCACGTGGAGGAATAGGACATGGATTTTGCAAAGAGGAGCCAGCAGACACGTAGATAGGATTCTTGGGCTACTGTCTGTGTCTTGAAAGTCCAAAAGGTTTTTGAGAAGTTCCTTGCTGCAAACTAAGGGAGGGACTCTGCAGGCAGAGGCTGAGGACACGTGTCTGATGTGGATTACGAGTTGTTTAAAGGAAAGGGAGTGAGTGGGTAAGGGATTGTCCCTTTGGGAGGAGGAGACACTAGAGAGACTTGAGTGCGTGTTGGTAAGTGTCTGTGGTGTTGAGGGTGTTCAGAAATGGCTGGGAAGAAGGTGCCCTTCAGGAAGGAATGAAGTCTTTGGGTTATGATGAATCATCGCACAGAAATGTCAGCTTATTTTTTTGGTAGCAAGCAGAAAAAAAACCCAACCAAACAGCTAGGATTTATTAGGGGAAAACCAGAGGACAAAAATAATTCTGTCGCTGTGTGAATATGTGGTGCACCCTTACTGTGAATATCGTGTGATGTTTCAGTTCTTTCTCTCCAAAGTTATGTAGTAAAAGTGGAAAAAGCACGATAAAAAAAACAAACCAAGGCAGGAGGTGCAAAGACCTGAAGTGGGCATAAGGCAGGGAACAAACACACAGACCCGCAGCGCTGAAGGACGTGATTGTGAGGGGTAAGGCAGTAGCGTGGAAAAAATGTCTTGAATAGCCCTGAGAAGGTGATGAGGAGACAACTGTACCGCAAGAATTAGAGGGCATCAAGTGACCTTCAGTGACAAGGCGGCCTGCTTAGTGGATGAGAGGAAGGCTGTGGATTTTGTCCGCTTGGACTTTAGTAAAGCCTTTGACACCATCAATGATGTGGACAAGGGCACCCCCAGGAAGTCTGCAGATGACAGCAGGCTGGGTGGGAGGGTTGGTCTGCTCGAGGGCAGGGAGGCTCTGCAGAGGGACCTGGACAGGCTGGCTCCATGGGTGAAGGTCAGTTTTATGAGGTTCAACAAAGCCAAGCAGGGGTCCTGCACGTCAGTCACAACAACCCCCAGCAGCGCTACAGGCTTGGCAGGGAGCGGCTGGAGAGCTGCCCGGCAGAGGGGGACCTGGAGGTGCTGGTGGACAGCCGGGTGACCAGGAGCCAGCAGTGCCCAGGGGGACAAGAAGGCCAATGGCAGCCTGGCCTGGGTCAGGAGTGGCGTGGCCAGCAGGAGCAGGGCAGGGATTGTCCCTCTGTACTCAGAGCTGGTGAGGCTGCACCTCGAACCCTGTGTTCACTTTTGGGTGCTGCAGGACCAGAAAGCCAGCGAGGGGCTGGAGTGTGTCCAGAGCAGGGCAACGGAACTGGGGAAGGGTCTGGAGATCAAGTGTGATGGGAGTGATTGAGGGAGCTGGGGCTGTTCAGCTGGAGAAGAGGAGGCTGAGGGGAGACCTCATTGCTCTCTGCAACCACCTGAAACAAGATTGTGGTGAGGTGGGGTCGGGCTCTTCTCCCAAGTAAGAGCGACAAGACAAGGGGAAACAGCCTTAAATTGCACCAGGAGAGGTTTAGATTGGACATTAGGAAAAATTTCTTCCCCAAAAGGCTTGTCGAGCCCTGGCACAGGCAGGGGCAGAGTCCCCATCCCTGGGGGGATTTCAGGGATGTGGTGCTCAGGGACAGGGTCGGTGCTGGGCCTGGTGCTACTGGGCTGACGGTTGGACTCGATCATCTTAAAGGTCTTTTCCAACCTATGCAGTTCTACGATTCTCCAATTCTAAGTGAGGTTAACTAGGTGACACATTTAGAAAAAAAAATTAGGGAGGGATTTTTTCGCACTGTCTGCCATAAGATACCATGGAACCGACATGAATTCAAAAAGTGACTGGAGACATTAATGAAAAGAAAAATCTCTCAGAACTCTGATGTAGGGTAATACCACCTGTAGGACAGGAAGCATCCATCTGATCATTGGAAGCTGGAAGAGTTACAGGAGAAGGTATCATTTCAGATGTTCCTTAATTCTTTTCGAAGCAGGTGCTTTTGCCAGTTGGGAGGGACAAGCACTGGGTTAACTGGGCGTTGGGACAAGTGGCATTGATTTTAACGTTAGTTTTCATTGCGATGTACTCGATTGTTGGCTTTATGGAGTCATTTCTCTCTCCCCAACCTGTCCCGTCAGGCTGTGGAAAGATGGGAGGATCTGCTTTTGGAAAGCTTGCTTAGCAGCCAAAGAGGGAACGGAGATGTTCTTTGGTATTTAGATAGAAATACTTAGTTCCTAGAGGTCAAAAGGCAAGTTGTTCAGAAAGAAAGCGTTTGCCCCCCACCTTTAAACATAAAAGGACCTCTGGTCTGTCAAGCTTAGTTTTATGAGTATCTTAATAGCAAAAATTCCTGTAGATTTTTCTTTCCCTGGTGAAACTGACTTTTTTTGGCACCTCATTATTTAGCTGGGTGTTTCCCCGTGTTGGTTCTTCCTTTTTATCACAATTTCTTTGAGAGGCTTTGTTGAAAGACTCTGTAAAATATCTTTGGGCAACCAAGCGGACTGCGAAAGTATTTCTTTTTTTTGTCTGCTTCCAGACTCCCTCCAAAAATATCACCAAATTAGAGAGCCGTGACTTTGATTTCCAATAGCTGTTGATTCTTCTGCAGCAGGACCAGTGTCTCACCACTGGTGAGACCCTGGCACAGGTTGCCCAGAAAGAGGGTGGCAGCCCCATCCCTGGGAGTTTTTAAGGCCAGGCTGGGTGGGGCTCTGGGCAGCCTGATCTAGTGGGGGATGTCCCTGCCCATGGAACTAGATGGTCTTTAAGGTCTCTTCCAACCCTGACAATTCTATGATTCTGTGATTCTATAGGACCAGTGTCCCCATGTTTGTTTCTCGTGTTCTTCAGAATTGTTTCTTCTGATGTGCGTGGTGTCAGGGCCACCACTCTGGAGTCCCTCATACCTCCTTGGGATTTCTTTTTTGGAATCATAATGTTTCCCATCTTCCTCCTCTCCGTAGGCAGGGCTTGTGCCTCGTGTTAGTAGTCCAGCTGTTCGCATTGGAGCTCCCAACTCTTGGGGCCAACGTTTTCTGTGGCTTTGTTAGGATTTATAATATCTTATTTAGTCTCTTAACCGTGCAGCTAAGCGTTCAAAGACTCTTCTCCCTGATAGACCCTGGGAGGTGCAATCTTAGAAGGTTTGTTGTAGGCCCTGCCTCCATGGGGAGCAGAGCAAGAGTTAACCTGACGGAATTTTTCATCTGTGCTGAACTCCTGGATACGCTGTCACGGAAGAGGCTGATCTGGCAAGGTTTTTAAGTGCTTGAAACCTTGAATGGATACCTTGTCTTCTTACAGTCTTAGAGGATCTCCAATCTTTTTAGCTCTTGCCATGAGGAATCCCAAGGAGGAGTCGCCCGAGAGTTGAGGTCAGCTGGTGGGGTTGGTTATGGGAGGAGGAAGGGTGCAGGTCCGTATTTCGGTAGGACTTGGAGTTCTTAATTTGAGAATCTTGGTGGTACCGTGCAGAACGAGGAGAACTTCAAGTAATTTGCACAGAGAAGCCTGGAAGAAGAGCCACAGACGGTAGAAGCCCCTCTACCACCACCGTGACCACTCTAGTGAGGGAAGCACCCCGAGATGCAGCACGGGGGTAGCTCAGCAACTCTCAACCGTGGCTGCCAAGCAATAAAAGCTGGTTTTTGGAGAACCTGGGATTCCGAAAGGGGTGCACTTCACGCCGCCTGTCTGCACCGTGCCAAGGGCAGAGGGCATGGCTTGTACCAGCAGCAGTGGGGAGCGCTCGTTTTTGCAACAAGTTTTAAAACCGATATGGCTGCTTGCGAAGTTACGCCTGAAAACGATGACTGACTCATAAAATACTTCCTTCTTGAACGGAAAGTAGCCGAGCTGAATGTGCATTTTGAGGTGCGGCTTCATCGAATCAACACCAGCTTCATTGGGAGAAGCCTGTTTCAAGGTTCATCACGAGAAGCTTTGAAATCCTGTGCTGGCTTTTTAGGTTTTGTTAAAATCCAGTGAGCACTAACGTTTACCTGCCATATCCTAGGAAGGCACAAGTGCTTTTGAAATGCTCTGTTCAGGAAAATGGTTTTGTTGCACTTGTTTTCTGACAGCTACACTACCTCCCCCCTCACCGTTTTTGATTATACGACCTAAAAATGTATTAATTGATGCTGACGGTCTGCTGCTTGGAAATCAGCAGGTAAAAGTATCTGCAGATACGTGGAATTCTTAAGGAGATTGAACTATCAAAGACATAATTGCTGGCAAAATAAGTCGTGGAAGAAATTTAGGACCAGAACCGCTTTTTTTGAGATCTGTTTGAAAGGCATGAGCTGCCCTCTGAGGTTCACATTTTATGAAGACGTCACTGGCAGTGACACAGTGCTGAGTGACCCTTGGCCATTAAATGCATAAATAAATATCATAGATGCATTTTTTCTCTTATTTATTATTATTATTATTATTTTTATTTTGAACCTTCCTCCTGTTTTCTGACAGTCAGGTGCCTCTTTTGTGAATTCACACTGCCTGGACCCAGCAGTAGGACCGTGGTTGTGTCCTAAGCAAGCTGAGTTCAGTCACTGAAATCGCAGCTTCTGTCATTGTGATGTTTTTTTTCCCTTCAGTGCGATGACCCTGTTCTGCCAATGTCTCTCCATCCGTTTGTATTTTTTTCCTTTCTAGTATGGTTTCGTCGTATTTAGTTCATCATGGGTACTGTTCAACAGCGACTGCCTTTGCCAGAGTCACAGACACCACGATCCAGGAAGAACAGACCTCAATAAAGAACAGACAAAGTAAGTCTTGCTCGGTTTTCCCATCATCTCGGTTAATTTTCCTCAGTTTTGTTGAATAGCTGAACCCTGGAAGAGAGGAGGTGACTCTCAGCTTTGAGACCAGCGGTTTCACACCTCAGGCTGAAGGTGATATCTGGGGCAGAAGGTGCTTTCTTGGAGGTAGCGCCAGATACCTGGAGAATTGGGATATATGTCACCACGTACCAGGATCCCTTTGCGTTTGGGTTCTTCGGTGCCAGGGGCAGTTTCGTTAGCGTGGTCCCAGGGATCCGGACGCGTCAGCCTGTTGCCACTGCGGCTCCCAGAGTTAATGAACCTTCTGGTTCCTTTGCACGTTGTGTCTCCGGGTCAATTTTTTTGTGCGTCGAGGGTTTGGCTGGTTCACAGCCAAGGTGTTTAGCTCACACCTTGCACTAGGGAAAGGATTTGTAGCCTGTGCCTGTGTTTGGTTGCTCCTTCCTCCGAAATGGCTTTGGGTTCCTGCAGGATAAGGCTCGCACCTTTCTCCTGCTGCACTTTTGGGTATTTTATATTTTTTTTAGATTTTTCTGTTCACAGGCTTAGACTGTGGAGTCATCAGCGCGTTTTCTGCATTCTCCTGGCTGCTGAATACAGGCTACACATCCCACTCTGTACATTTTCCTTCCCTTTATCAACTGTTCCTCATGTGACTGTTACGCACCAGGAGCATTGTGCCCCTTTTGTACCTCCCTCCCCATACATTGCACGCGCTTAGGCAGCAGTCGGGTTCGTTTGGGGACTCTGCTTAGTACCCAAAATAACTTGTTAGCTGCTGCTGATGGGCTTTTGTGCTTTCCAGGTCACACGTTACCCAACCCCAGCCGCTATTCTGGTTTTAATTGGTAAAGCTTTAATGGGAGGCACGTGAGAGAGCGCAGTCTCCTTTGTCTGAGACCGGGGGCTGAGGCAGATGGAAGGAACGTAAAGCTCTGAAGTTGGGGCTTAGATAAAAGGTGTGAGGAGAGCACAGGTGGGGAAACAAAGAGAGGGGAAAGTCTAAAAGGCAACGACATCTCTGAGAGTTGCCAAACGAGGCAGAGGAGAGAGCTGTTGGGAGCAGCGAGACGAGGAAATGGACGTGGCAGCACATGGAAGAAACAGAGAACGAAACGAAGGAGACTCTGCAACACACGCTGGTGGCAGAGCCACGTCTTTTGGGGATCTCATTAACGTATAGAAATACCTGAGGGTTGGGGGTCAAGGGGAAGGGGTCAATCTCTTCTCAGTGATGCCCAGCAATACAACAAGGAATAATGGGTTTAAGCTAGAATGTAGGAAGTTCCAGCTCAACCTGAGGAGAAACTTCTTTGCTGTGAGGGTGCCGGAGCCCTGGCCCAGGCTGCCCAGAGAGGGTGTGGAGTCTCCTGCTCTGGAGACTTTCAAACCCCGCCTGGACGCGTTCGTGTGTGGCTGCCCTGGGTGACCCTGCTCTGGCAGGGGGGTTGCACTGGGTGATCCCTTCCAACTGGAACTCCCTTCCAACGCACGATGTTCTGTGATTGTGTGATTTAGCTTTTGGCTATTATAGCAACTAAATAGACAGTGAGAAGCGGGAGCCAAGACAAGTCACTGCAGATCATTAGTGGGGGTTGCTAATGAGGATTTCCAGGCTCGGCTTTCAACTGTCACTCGCGAAAGTCACAGCCTGTCATTAAGTCACCCTCTGCTTTGCAAAGCCCCTCATGGGTGATTCGAAAACCTCTCTGTGGTTTGTAAGGAGTCCTGGGAAAACAACACATTTTTAGCTTTAAGCGCTTTTAGTTGTTAGCTTTAGGTACACTTTAAAAAAAAAAAAAAAAAGTGAACCTCTGTAGATCAGCAGCTTCTCTGAATGTTCAGGGGTGGGATCTCGAGTCTTGAACTTGTGTCTTCTGACCTGCCGAGGGAACATACATGGGACGGGAATGGCCAGGGTGATAGATGGCTTCTGCCTTGGACCCCGTACCAACTCACTGAGCTGTTTCTAGCTTACTCAGTAGCTGTTTCGTGGAGCTGCCACGTGCCCCATCCTCACTGCAGGCCAAGCACGTGTTATTTCTCTGGAAATACACTGAGGTGGGACTTGCAGGAACGCGGTTTTGTTGGCATAGCTGTTTCTACTTCAAGCTGAGGATATTGGGGAAGCAGAGCATGCCCACCCCAGCGTGCCAACATCACCCTGCCCATCCTTCTGCTCCTGGACTTTCTGAACTACTAATGGAATCTCCTTCATTTTTCACAGGCTTTTCTCCACCCTAGCCCGTAACAAATAAAACGTGGTCCCCAGTTCTCCCTGAGCCTCGTGCCGGGGGGTAGTGGGGAGCTGTGTGGTGTATGTGAGCCAGCTCTTCTGGCTGGCTGTGTCACTAAGTGTCAATAAATGTCCTTTTACTTTCAGGAATACAGAAGCTAGTATTAGCAGGCAGAGTGGGAGAGGCTATAGAAGCCACCCAGCAGCTCTACCCCGGCCTCCTAGAACATAACCCCAACCTGCTCTTCATGTTAAAGTAAGTATGAATAGCTTTATACTCCCTGAAATCTGTAGATGGAGGGGAGAAGAAAGAGGCTGTCCAGCTTGGTCTGCCTTCAAATTGTTGGAAATCCCTTTGGGAGCAGGTGGGAGAGGACACGGCTTCATTGCACAGGGCTGGTAGCAATGTAGACTTTTCTGATGCTGCTCACACCCGGCGTGGCTTTGCCTCACGAGGTGAGCCAGGAGCTCCTTCGCAGATGGCCTTGGCTTGTCTCATGGAGGTTTTGCAACACCAGAGCGCATGGCAGTCGTGGCAAAGGTTGCTAGAAGGGCAGATGAATAGAAAAGGCTGTCTGGGGCAGAGACTTCTGGGAAGAAGTGGTTTTTGTGTATCCCAGTTTTCTCAACCTGTACAGAATCGCTCTCCCCAGTCTCCCGAGACATAGGAGGACAATTCCCAGTAAAGCTAAATGGAGAGTTGTCCTGGCTGTCACTGTGGATATTGCATTTTTCACCCTTCCATCTCGATTTTCCATCAGCCACCAGGATTTCTAGGTTGAGGGAATAGTGGGGGAACTGTGATGCTTGGCAGATTTAGTCTCTTCACCCTGGGGAAAAAAAAATAATCCACTGTAGTTGACTTTTGGAGTACTCGCAGAGGGGGTGGAAATGAAAGCAATCTGTAAAGTCTCTGCTTAGCTCAGTGGGAATAAACATGTTTTTTGGGAACATCTCAACATTGCTTAGCAACTGGGTTGCAGTTTCTGAACTCCTTCCTCCCGCAGCATTATCAGAGCACTCGTAATACCTGGTGCCTTTGTCCCAGGAGCCTGAAATGCCGTTTTGGAAGCCAGGAAATTTAACTCCTATGCAGTTTCTCCACTTGGGAAGCCTCTGTGCGGAGCATCCCGGCTGTCACGCACCCTTTTTCTCCTTTTTCCTTCCTATGAAATCAGGTGTCGGCAGTTTGTGGAGATGGTGAACGGGACGGACAGTGAAGTACGTTGTTTCAGCGCCCGCAGCCCCAGGTCCCAGGACAGTTACCCCGGCTCCCCCAGCTTGAGTCCTAGACATGGATCAAGCAACTCCCACATTCACAGTACCGGTGAGTGCATCTTCCGTGTCTCCTGGCGAGAAGAGCAAATGTCAAAGGTGGGCACAGCTGTGTGTTAGGGTACCTGATGCTTTCCAGACTATTCTGTGAAATGCTCCGTTCCCTTTTGATGCTTTGAGGACATACTATTATTTTGGCTGTCTGTACTGTTACATGGTTGCCTGCAGAGTAGGGTTTTTTTAATAGTAAAAAAAGCTTTTGAAGGTGCAACCACTAGCGACTCGGTGTTTCACTGTCTGAGCTGTCTGTCACATCCCGCCCAGGAGAGGGGGACAGGTCACTTTTAGATTCGTAACGGTGAGACAAGTCTCGAGGTCCGTACACAAACATTTATTATTAAATTTCTCACAACACATAGATTGGGCTCACGACAATGGATTCTGATTTAAAAGCACAATAGGACAGACAATATAACAAAAACCAGGAAGAGGCTAAATATGCAGTAAACTACAATAAGTTAATAATAACAAGAGATAATAAAGGACATCTAAACACAATATTATAATGGACAATATTATTCTTGACCGTTACAAGAAAGAAATTTAAGCATGAACTAAGTAAAGAATATGATTACTTAGTGAAAGAGGGGAAGAGAAAACGAGGGAGAGAGAGAAAGGGGGAGGAGAGAGAGAGAGATCGTGATCCAGGTTCCTGCATTGGTCCTGCCAAAGCAGAGCTCAGGATGCATCCATCGTTGTAGTCTTTCTTCTTTTCTTCTTCTGCTCCTGCACTTTTCTTCTACTTCTTTTCTTCTTCTGCCACTTCTTGCTTTACCTTACCTCAATTTAGACACAGTTTTCTACGTGCGGAATGTCAGGTAGGGGCTCAAGGCACTTCATTGATTTTGATACTTGTTAGCATGTGCGAATGGTTTCGGTAATTCTCATTAGCAGGCGCAAATGTCCCATCTCCTTGGGAGAAAGGCTACTAGATAAGGCCATCCTGCCTAGGCAAGAATACCCGATCTCATCAGTGTTGTCTGAGGTATCTGTAGCCTTATCAGCTCACCCCTCTACAACATTCCATCACCTGGTCACGCAGGACCAGAAACTTTTTTCACCATTATAAAAATGACAAGAAATGTTTAAGGCAAAATTCAAACATTTGTCCGCTGCACTGTCTGGAAGGCAAAGCCTGTTTCCTCTGCCTTGGAATCTACAAGAGAATTGTTTTCCAGTGACAACCAAGCAGAAGAGACTCTTCTGGCCGACTGAGCAAAAGATTAGGGGCTACCTTCCATGAGGTCTTCACCCTCCCCTGTGGGTGGACTTTACCTTGCAAGCTCTAAACATGTGGGAAGGGAATGGATCCGTACCCACAAAACTCATCTCTGGGGCAGTTTGGGAAATTCAGCTTTAGGTTTTGAAATGGAAAGAACAAGATCAACCAGGACACCCAAGATATCTTCCCTAGGGAATGACTGACTGTGAAGATGGAGTGGGGCCAGCGAGCGTGACCTGCAGAGCCCCTGAGAATAGTCTGAGCTGCTTCCCTGAGCCTTGAGCTGCTCGCAGGGTGTATTTCATTTGGGTATTCCTGCCGCTGCATGGGACAAACTGCGAACGGGCAAACATTTAAGGGCAAGTTGCTTGAATGTCTCCAAGCTGTCCCTCACCTCCCCAAGCCAGTACCTTTGTTTTCCTATATTGTGTTGCGAGAAGCCCAGGGTTTCTCTGACTAGATAGTCAGAATCAGTCCATAAAAGCTCTTGGTAACACCCATTTTCAACTGGGAGTTGCTTACATTGAAGAAAAACCTTGCAACGCAAGGCAGCATTCATGTGCGGTTGTCACTGAATATGGGACGTCACCTTCCAGAGTTCACCCTGTCAGACCTCGCGCTTTTCGAACTGTGATGGTTTCATCAGTGCCCGTTTCAAAAAGATGAAGCAGACCCGGTGTGTGCAGCTGTAAATGTAATTGTGGGATCAGCTGATGAGTTTGGATATACACCATCATCACTTCTGGGGGAACAACCGCGCCACGTCACATCATCCACATCATCACCTGTGGTCGATATTGATTGCCGAGGGAAGAATATATGAAGGCGGCAAGCCCGCAGCGAGGTTTTCCTGAAATATTATTTGAGCCTCTAATGATCTGTGGTTGATTTGGTGTTAAATAGCTTCTCTAAGTTTAGCCAGTTGTTTTTGAATGGTGATGACCAAAAGTTTGTATCCTGTGTCAGAGAGTTCCACAGCTTGGTAGGAACCTTTTGTGGGGATGCAGCGTCAACCTGACTCTCCTTTCAGTGATGTCTGCTCTCCTGAATGAGGAAGGTGAACTTAGGGTTATAAAGAGGATTGTTGCTGGTTGCTGAATGTTTTGTGAATCCCAGTATATCCCTAATGTCAGGTAGGTTGTGGGATTTTCTGCTTGCTCGGAGTTCTCCTTGTGGCCTTAGTTTCACGGATGCTCTCGTAGTTTTCCTGGTTAGAGAGTTTATGAGAAATATTTGAGTTTGTCAAGAGAGTTGGTAAACTTCTTTACAAACCATCGCTGCTTCATATTTCAACAATAATTTCTGAGCTTGTGTGAGCTGTTTCTGCTGAGCTCTTACTTACAGCCCATTTTTAGAACTTCCTTAAGCTCAGGTGTTGCTGCTGAGCAGTGGGGTTCCTTCCGCATGCATTTGTGTGTTCTCTAAACGTTTTTCCCTTTCTTCTTGGCTTTCAGGAGCAGATAGTCCAACCTGTAGCAACGGAGTCGTGTCCACAAAAAGCAAACAGAGTCACAGTAAATACCCAACGCTGAGTTCATCATCTTCGTCTTCCTCTTCCTCCTCCCCCTCATCTGTGAACTACTCGGAGTCCAATTCTACAGATTCTACCAAATCTCAGCAGCACAGTAGTACGAGTAACCAGGAAACCAGGTAATTTTTTCCTTGCTAGCTGCCTGAGGAGGATGAGGTGGTGGCAGACAGCTCCGTCTGCTTTCTGAGGAGCCAGAAGGGGCATCTGTCCGGCACTTCTGAACAACAAAAGAGCTCTTCCTATCTCCAAGACCACGACTGTTCCCAGCAGAAAAAAAGCCTCTTCCAGTTCTCCCACTCCAGCTTAGGCTTGGAGGCTCATCTCGTGAGGAATATTACAATGCTCTGGTTTCAAACACAAAGCTGTCCCACTAAACTGACATCCTCAGAGCCCAGTGTGACAGTTCATGCAGAAGCTCTCCCATCGAACCTGCGTTTGTTACAGCTCCCTCCCACCGTTCAGTTACTGCCGCGAAGCAGCTCGCCTGCCCCTTGGTGGGTGAGGCAGCAGCTCAAGCGATTACTGGGTTGGTGCATCGTCCTCTCAAGTATTTTTTTTGGGCTACCTCTGCCTGTTTGGGCTACTTCTGCTTCCTTCCAGACGAGCCTCTGAATCAACAGTAATTTGTTTCACCCTTGTGACAGCAAGGCAGCCCCATCCCTGGAAGTAGAATCATAGAACAGTTCAGGCTGGAAAAGACCTTTGGGATCATCGAGTCCAACCATTAACCCTACACTACAAGTTCATCCCTAAGCCATGTCACCCAACACCACATCTAAGCGACACTTGAACACATCCAGGGATGGCGACTCAACCCCCTCCCTAGGCAGTCTGTTCCAGGGTCTGACCACTCTTTCCATGAAGAATTTCCTCCTAATGTCCAGCCTAAACCTAGCCTGTTGCAACTTGAAACCATTCCCCCTGGTTCTGTCCCTAACGACCTGTGAGAAGAGACCAGCACCAACCTCTCTACAATGTCCTTTCAAGTAATTGTAGAGCATCATGAGGTCCCCTCTCAGCCTCCTCTTCCTTGAACTGAACAGTCCCAGCTCCCTCAATCGCTCCTCGTAAGGTCTATTCTCCAGGCCCGTCACCAGCTTTGTTGCCCTTTTCTGCACTCGCTCCAGCACCTCGATATCCCTCTTATACTGCGGTGCCCAAAACTGAACACAATACTCAAGGTGCGGCCTCACCAGTGCTGAGTACAGGGGCACAATCACCTCCCTACTTCTGCTGGTCACAAAATTTCTAATACAAGCCAGGATGCTGTTGGCCTTCTTGGCCACCTGGGCACACTGCTGGCTCATATTCAGCCGGCTGTCCATCAGAACACCCAGGTCCTTTTCTGACAGAAAGTGTTTGAGGCCAGGCTGGGGCTTTGAGCACTCTGGTCTAGTGAGTCTAGACTTAATTGACCAGAGTCATTTGATAAGGCTGGATTTATGATTCATTTTTAAAAAATATAGAGCCAGCAAGATTTTCTCATCAGTTTATCATCAATCTTATCAGGACTGCTGACTTGAACACTCTAGCCTGGAGCCCTTGTGTTCTGTATTGCACTTTTTGCACAGGTTGATGCCTTGCTGCAGCCAAGATTTCCCTCCTGTTCAGTGGGTTCGTGTGTTGTCTGGCCCAGAGATGACTTCTTCCTGAAAGAAAAATCATAAATGCTCGGTACCTGTAATTACAATGGGAACTTTCAGAAAAGAAACTGGTTTCCCAAGTTGATTTCGGAAGCCTGCAGCCGTTTTTGCTATGTTGAATTACACCGTCTAGCTCCCTGTAGTCCAACTGGCACCTTTCCTGGTTTGCTGGCTGTTGCTGGACACCGTTTGACACCTGAGCTCTTCATTTCTTCCCTTTCTTATTTAGCTGTCTGATCTTTCCTTCCTCCTTTCCCCTCAGTGACAGCGAGATGGAAATGGAGGCTGAGCATTACCCCAACGGAGTCCTGGAAAACTCATCCTCCAGGATAATGAATGGCACCTACAAACACGAAGAGATCCTGCAGACGGATGAATCCAGCATGGGTAGGGCCTCAGAGGCAAGAGGGGTAAAGGGAAATAGAAGGAGCTGGTATTGAGAGTTAAAATTGTGATTGGATTGTGGGGGAAAAACATGTACTTTGGGTTTCTTTCCCCACCCCAGTGAATGAAGTTGTCGAGATGCCTGTTTCACAGGGGAAATGAATCTCTCTTGGAACTAAAACCAGATCTGGCTTCGTAGTCTCATAGTCTCCATAGTGTCACAGCAGTGCTGGTGATGTTGTGGAGCAGGGAGAGCAATGAGGCAAAGGGTTTGTTCAGCACTGGTCGTGAGGTCCAGCTCAGAGCAGTCCTGGCACTTCTGCCATCTGAGGACCTGAACCGAGCTGGTGCCCAGCCACAAAGTGTCCTCAGCGCAGTGTGGATGCTTCAGCCAGGAGGGAGAGGGTGACCTGGCTACACGACCTCTGAAACTGGGGTTTTATGCATTATATATATATATGAAATGGGTCTTGTGGCCACCTCATACTGGGAAGCTGGTGGTGTGGGCATCTCCAACTGCAAGTTTTCCGAGTCCAGGGTTTGTCAGACGAGTGGTATCACACAGGAAAGGGTAACACAGCCGGAGTTGCAAGCTCCCGTGGTTTTATCACAATGTTTTATTTGTAGGTAATCCTCAAGCATTAAACTGAGCTCACGTTTTCCCTGTACCAAACTGGTGCTGGGAAAAAAACCCGCTATGAGCTGTCGTAGTGCAGGGATCACTAAAAGCTTCCACTGGGATAAACTGGAGCTACCTGCTCCAGAGAGGAAAGACGCTTATGGGTTGAGTGGTGGGGAACGAGAGCTGATTGTGACTTCTCCACTGCCTTTCCTCTAGAAGACAACTGCCCCCAGAGGCAGCTATGCGGGGGGAACCACGCCGCCACGGAGCGAATGATCCAGTTTGGACGGGAGCTGCAGATGCTGAGCGAGCAGCTTTGTAGAGAATACGGGAAGAACACAATCCACAAAAAGATGCTCCAGGTAAGCCTGGGGCCTGGTGCTGCGTCGCAGGGCCAAGACTTGGGGTCATGGGTTCTCTTGCAGAGCTGTGGGCAGCCCCACTTCTGCCCCTGGTGAGGAAGAGGGGGCCTGCATGGGGATCGGAGGTGGAAACTCAGTGAACATGGAGCATCTAGACCCAGTTCTTGGAACAGGAGAGAAGAAATCCAGCTCCTGCCTGCCTTCGCTCTTCTTCTCTCCAGGTGACACTCTACCTGCCTTCCCGTACTGGCTCCCCTGCCAGGTGGAGGGGCTGCCCTCTTTAATCCACTCTCGTGATGGCTCAGTGTGGTGCCAAGAGGAAAAGAGCCATTTCTTTCCAGGAGGTAGGCACCCGTCTTGTTGGCGATGGCAGGAGGTGCCCCGGCTGATGGACTCGGCGGTTCTCCCGTGTGTTCGGAGCCGTGCCTGCCCTTACCCTGCCTCTCTGTTCTCTCACGCAGGACGCGTTTAGCTTGTTAGCTTACTCAGACCCTTGGAACTGCCCCGTCGGTCAACAGCTGGACCCGATCCAGAGGGAACCTGTGTGTGCTGCTCTTAATAGTGCTATTTTGGGTAAGGCCTGATTCCTGTGTGAGCTCTACCCGCTGGAGATACCTGCACTCAAGGGCTGTTCTGTGGCAGGGAAGGTCGTGAGCGTCAGGAAAAGTTCAGAAGTCCTCGTGTCGAGCTTTTGCCTCTCTTTCTGTCACTGGGCACTGTCAGGGAGGTGGCGGGCACGAAGGAAGCCTGCAGAGGCCAGATCCGCCCAAACTAACCTCCTTTTTGGCTCCCTTCCTTGGGTTTTCCTCAATGCTGCTTCCAAGGATGCTCCTCAGGATTTCCCTCCCCTGTTTACTGCAGAAAACAAGATCCCTTCAATGCATTCCTGCCTCTCGTCCTTCTTGCTCCGAATCAGTTCGCTGGCCAGGGTTAGCCAGGGTCTTTTCTGTGCGTTTTGTGTTAGCAGAGTTTTGTCCTGGTGTCATCCTTCTTTCTGGTAGGGAATGCAGTTGCTCTGTTGCAGTAGCTCGTAAGTGAAGCCGATTCCCACAGCGGTGGCTCTAAAGCAGGAGGGGGCCAGAAATCCAGTTACCTTTGCTCTCACATTGGACCTGCAGAGTTAAATGGGTCAGTCTTCCCTTCGAGCGTCGCCTCCGTGTATTCCCGTAGTGTGCTATCCCTCCTGGAGCCCAGAGAGCCTGGCTGCGTGCTGTCCGGTGTTGGAATCAGGGCTGTGGTAACAATCCAGCCCTGTTGTTCTTTCCCTTCTGGTCTTAACTGTGCTGAGAGGACCCTGCACTGTGCAGAGATTTGGTTATAGATTGGCTTGCTTCAGCCAGCAAGACGGCCACCCTTTTTCTGAAGAGGTTTGCTCTTTGTGTCAGTGGGATGGATCGTGGCCCCTCCCAGGTAGGAGCAGTCTCTTGCCCTCCTCTGTGTCCTCAGAACTGAGTGTTTATGCCTGCTCTTCTGTTTTCTTTAGACAAGTATGTTCCTTGGCCCAACAGCTTGTTCTTGAACCTGGTGTAGTAAATGGAGTAGCTTTCCCCGATGGAAGAGCTACGAGGGTGATGAAGGGACTGAACATCTCTGCTGTGAAGAGAGACTGAGAGACCTGGGGCTGTTCAGCCTTGAAAGGAGACGGCTGAGAGGGGACCTTATTGACGTAGAGAAATATCTGAGGGGTGGGGGTCAAGGGGAAGGGGACAGTCTCTTCTCAGTGGTGCCCAGCAACAGAACAAGGAATGATGGGTTTAAGTTAGAGCAGAGGAAGTTCCAGCTCAACCTGAGGAGAAACTTCTTTGCTGTGAGGGTGCCGGAGCCCTGGCCCAGGCTGCCCAGAGAGGGTGTGGAGTCTCCAGCTCTGGAGACTTTCAAACCCCGCCTGGATGCGTTCCTGTGTGGCTGCCCTGGGTGACCCTGCTCTGGCAGGGGGTTGCACTGGATAGTCTTTTAGAGGTCCCTTCCAACCCCCAACATTCTATGTTTCCGTGAGTCTAAGTCTTCTGCTTGCAGTCAGGGAGTTGCCGTGTCATTGCTGACCCTCCAGGCATCTTCAGCTACAGAAAATCCCACAGTGGAGAAATGGGTATAGTGATAACGAGATCACAGTCTGCAAAAAAGGGATTGATTCATTCTAGGCAGGGCCCTTGATCCTGTCACCAGATCCCCCTGCACATGGTGTGCTGTCGCTCGGATAACTTCAGAATTAGCTCGGTCCATCCGCCGCGAGCCAGACACTGTCCCCTGGACAGCTTCTCCGTCTCAGCAACCCACGCTTGGCTCTTGTGCGCCACCCCACCGACCGTGCCCACGCGTATTTCCTAGTGGGTCCGTGCGCCTCCTGTTCTGAAGGAGATTCAGAGATTATCTTCTGTGGGGAGAAGCAGCTGCTGGACAACCCCGTGAGGGCTCCTGTTCTGTCAGAGTGAAGGAGCGGGGATGATATGATTTGAGAAAGAGTGTCCTTTCCTCTGACAGCACGGGCGGTTGCCCAGCGGGGTGACACGGTTCTTGCAGTTGTTTGCCCGGTGCTTGAGGAGCACAGACAAGTTGCTCGAGGGGGTGTCACCAGGGAGACGTGAAAGACTATGTCTGGATGGTGCTTTGTCACACAGGTCGGGAGACACCTTGTCTAGCTCAGCCGGGGATTCCCTCTTGTGTACGTAGCAAACGGAGAGTTAAGAAGCGGTGACGACCGAGTGAGTTTGTGTGAGCCTCGGCCAACTGCGTGGGCTTGCACTGGCGGGAGACACGGA
This sequence comes from Trogon surrucura, assembly GCA_020746105.1. Classification (NCBI taxonomy): domain Eukaryota; kingdom Metazoa; phylum Chordata; class Aves; order Trogoniformes; family Trogonidae; genus Trogon; species Trogon surrucura. The sequence continues at coordinate 8,302,994 of CM036629.1, forward strand.
GAGGTTGCCCCTCACTTGGTGCCAGTTCCTCCTGCCTTTCCTTATTCTTCCATGCTTTGATCTCTTGTGCTTTGAGGGTTTTGTGGCAGACACTGGGGCAGCGGGAGCTCCACTGCCTTTTTCTTGCTCTGGCTACCACAGCAGCACGTCCTCCAAGGTCCTGCTGAGCTGGGGCCCCACGTGTCACGGGTGTGGTGGGGCGTGCGGAGGAGCAGTGGCGCTGAGCCAGCGCTACTCGGGAGTAGCTTCCGTCCAGACCAGCACCTTCTGCTGGGGATGCCGGGCTTGGTGCTCAGGTGGCACTAAGAGGGACCTGAGCAGAGGTGAGCCGGCGCGCGACTGGGACTCTTCTTCTAAACAGTTTTCTCATTTTTCTATTTTTGCCCCCGCAGAATCTCAGAACCTGCCAAAGCAGCCCCCGCTGATGCTCGCCCTGGGCCAAGCCTCAGAGTGTTTGCGGCTCATGGCTCGCGTGGGCTTGGGCTCCTGCTCCTTTGCCAGAGTAGACGACTATTTGCACTAACCGCCGGAGCCGGACGGAGTCGACATCGTTGAGTGCTGCCCTTCACCCTCCGCTGCTGCCACTCTACACCACCACCTCGTCCGATAGCCTGACCTCCCTGCCACCGACACCCCCTCCAGCGCGCGCGCACACGCTGCCTGCGAAAGGATTGAGCGAGTCCCTCACCGTGTGGCTATTCCTGACCCCAGGAACGACCGGGGCAGGGCTCACCCACCTCCCCGCCGTCGCTGCGGCCTCAGCGGCACTCGGTATTTTCGCTGGTTATTCTAATGTAGCGCCTTCCGACGTTAGGGATTTCTCTTTATTTTGATTTGAGTTGTGTCTCATGGATCCACCGATATTTTATCCGGAGAGTTTTGCTGAGCTGGTTTCTGCTGATTTACTGAGGAAGCTTGTCAAGTTGGTGACAGCTTGTTCTTTTCTTCCCTTCACCCTCCATCGTGCACATGCAGCAGCGTCTTCTGTGCTAGTTATCTGAACTCTTCTCGCAGTGGCAGTTCAGAGGGATTTTTTTTTTATTTTATTTTATTTTATTTGAATCCTGTTTATTAAAAAGGTCTCTTCCACCTCCAAAAAAGTCATGGATGTATTTATTGCCCACAGACTCGGTCCCAGCCCGTACACATCCTCAGGAGACCTGGTGTGGTAGGTCCCGTCACGCGCTAACGACAAGGATTGGAGGAGCTTGGTCCTTCGTGGCGCATGCCTCTCTTAAGAGCACGAGGCTCTCAAACGCTTCTCTTTGTGAGTGGGAAGAGCAGAAGGCTTGATGTTGCCTGGGAAAGCATCTCACAGCCTTGAGAAAGAGGTTAAATCCAGCAACTAGGCACAAACATGAAAGCATCTACCACTGCTTTTGTGGAAGCAGCTCGTGTTGGCCTGCGAGAAACATCCATGGGTGCTGCCCAGCCGGGCTGTCAGTGTTAAACCCCAAATGCCCCTTTTTCTCCCTATGGGAGGGCTCTGTCACCAAGGCTCAAAGATAATCGTGTTTACTGATCCCCTCCACGTAACACTGGTGGATTTTGGAAGTTCACTCGTGCGAACCCTTTGCAGGGTTCAGCTCACTACTAGCTTTGGAAGGTCTGATCCTCTGGAAAGGGAGCAACAGTGCTTCTTTGAAGATTACTGAGAAAGTTATTTTAGTTTCAGTCCCAAAAGCAACCGGTAAGGAGCTATGGTGGGTGAGTAACCTCCAAGTCAGGTGGATTAGTGTGTCCCCGCTGTGGGGGGCTCTAAGCTTTGGGCATTCCAGCCATCTGCCTAGAGGTGTTTCTGAGCACGTTCTTACTGTACTGCTCTTCATGACTTTTTTTCTTTTTTCATTTTTTCTTTTGGAAGGGTCAATGAAAGACGAACAGGTTGCGTGAAGTTTGCCCTTAAAACGAGGTCAGCCCGTGCGAGACCTTCAGGTGGCTTCGTGTGCGACCTCTGCACAGTAGCCCGGCTCTTGAAGGATGTTCTGCATTCGCAGGCTTGATTCGTGAGGTCTGAAATCCAGGTAGAGCAGGGGAGCAAACATCCCCGGCACTGCAGAAGGTGACTCTGGCAGTGAATGTGCAGATGGTGTTGGAGGTGCTTGGGAGCAGCTGTTGCTGGTGAAGGCAGGCAACGTGGAGAGCTGCAGGGGGCCAAGAAAACATGCGACAGGAGGTTTAGAAATTGTTTTATTGGATCAGTTTGGGTCACTGAAAGAAGCAGAGCGAGCTCTGCGTCCCGATGCCTTTTCTTCTAGGCAGGCAGAAACAGAGGACTGCGCTAAGCAGACCTTGACCTGCAGCTCTGGGGCTTCTCTTTTGGTTTTGGAGAACAGCTCGTGGGCCTGATTTTCTGCTCTGCTCGTTGTCCTAGCGGTGGGTACCCCAGGCCATTCTTATAGCGACACCATCTTTATCTCTGAGTTCTTTTTTTTTTTTTTCTCTTTCTTTGAGGTTCCTTTAAGCCAAGTCATATTAACACCCCACTTGGTCTCTCAGCAAAGCTGTGCCAACTATCCTGGAGCGTGTGTTCTAGTTTGTTTTCCCTATAAAAAACCCAATCGGTGCTCCTAGATACCTGGTTATTCTGGTGCCAGGAGATGATGGGATGGTCTGTCTGGCGTTTCATGGAGACCCTCCCTGTGGTAGAAACCATTGTGCTGTTGTGTCATGGCCACGCTCTTAACAATGATTAATTGTGAGTCGCTCTCTGCCGCTGACGATGTGCATCACGTAGGGCCAGTAGGTCCCTGCAGACCAGGCACGACTGGTGTTTCCCACTTCTTGCCCTCAAACCCACAGTCCTACCTGGGGTTCTTCTTCCCTTTCCACTGGGCCCAATTCCTGCCCAGCCCCACAGCTCTACCCAGCACTGCCAGCTTCTCGGCAGCTCTTGAATCCTCTGATTCTGGTTTTTCAGGAGCACACAGGCTTTCCTGCTGTGACGTACCTGTCCCACACCTCTTACTTGTTTGGGCTTTTTTCTTTTTTAGTTTCACTCCTTGCGGTTTCTGCTCAGCTTCTGACTGACGTGGCCACGACTCCGTGTGGGAAGATCAGGGTGTTTGCGGTGCGTCGTGGGGCGTAGGTGTAGTCTCCAACCTACCGCTGCTTCCTAGGTGACATTTCTGACTTGGTTTCCCCAGGTTATTTTTCAAAGCTTTTGAGTGTCCTTGGCTGACGTGAACCTCCCTGATGTCAGCTGAGACTTGGTTTGAGTTTTAAAGAGCAAACAGAACTAAAGTGAGTTGAGGTCTTTGACTTTGGGAGGAGGTTGCCCAGTGGCCGCTCTCCCTCCCCACCAGCCCCCCACGTGTAGCAGAGTTGTAGCTGGTCGCTCTGGGGCAGGTGGAAAGTGTGTGGTTGTTGGTGCTTCAGCCCATTTCCACCTCCAGCATCCTGGTGTCACCGCGTTGCCACCAACCTGACGGGGACACCAGGAGGTGCGACCATGGGTGGGGGTGGAGGAAGGGCCGTGTGGGGACCGTCGTTCCTCTAGGATTTTCCCATCTGCTTCCTTATTCCTTCTGTTTTTTTAGAGTGACATCTCTGCCTGACCTCGAGCTGTGTCCTTATTTTTCACCTAGTCTTCTTAAGGCATCTTCACCATTCTTGAAATAGCTTTGTTCTTGAGGCTCCCTTGAACAACTGGAACAACCGGAGCTCTGGGGATTGAGTTTGTCCTTCCGTAGGCATCAGGACTGACGAACCGTGTCCTTCTCTGGCAAAGCAAACCTTTGGATTGCTGTGCTGCTTTGGTACCCTAACGCTCACGTAGCACGTGTTGCTTAGGTGCAAGTTCCAGAGTTCCTCCTGCCGTTGTGGGGTTGATTGAGAAGGTGATCCGTGGTCACCAGGCTCTACAGCAGCCCAACGCAGTATCAGAAAGTTCTCGTCCATGGAGGAGCAGTGTGTGGGCTTCAGCTGCCCCACAGGACAGCAAGCGGAGAGGTCCCTCACGCTTCCACGAGGCCCCGTGGAGCTGGTCACAGTGTGAGAGAAGGGACGCGTTCCTTGAAAGGGTGGTCCTGCTCCACCCAGGAGTCCCCGTTACAGAAGGAGCAGCTTCCTTCAAACCCTGCCCGTGTTAGAGCAACCTGAGTGGTGGATCCAGAGGTAGAGAGCTGGTGTTGGGACTCCAGCTGTTTGTGGCTGTCCCCAGGCGTTTCTGCAGAAGGGCTGGAGGCGGGGACATGTGCTGTGTGCTGCTGGGACCCCTCTGCCCCAGAAAGACAGGTGGTGCCGCAGTGCCGCAGCTCTGACTCGGAGCCAGAGGCTGGCTGGGAGCTGAGTCCCATCTGCTGTGCAGGTCAGAGAGCTGGAGGAAACGGTGGTGGTGTGAGGCACAGCAGATCCGGGGAGGTGCTGAGAGCCTGGAGGTCTCTTCCAGAAGAAGCACTGGCTGCTCTCCACCGTCCCTCCCTGCACAAGAGGTGGCAGATAGTGGGTGAGCAAACGTGATGTGCCCATCCCTCTCCTTGCATCCCACACCGGAGCTCAGAGCCTCCACCCTGAGCTGTAGCAGCACCTGGCAAGCCGAGGCTTCACCCAGGCTTGAGCAGAACGTGTCCTACCAGCTTTTATTTCAGCAAGGGAGCCTCAACTCTCTCCCGTTCAGCAAGAAGCCGAGTCCCGCATGGGGTTTACACTCGCAGCTCCGCAGAAACATTCCTGGAGGCCATGCAAACCTCTGCTCCTCGTTAAACTTTCTCTGGTCGCTCCACTTGGGTCCAGGCACGTGCTGTGACCCCTTCACTCGGGGCAGGGGGCTTTAGCCTCATCCTTTCCTCCAGGTGGGGGCACGGTGGGGGTTTGGAGGCTGAGCTTCTCCCAGAAGAGAAAGGAAAAGCAGCAGCAGCTCTGGGGATGATCAGGATTTTTAAAAGAACATTTAAAAAACGCAAGCGTGGTGACTCTTCCAGACCGAGGACTCTGCGGTCGGTTGGGATTGTCTCTCTCGGTCCTACCTGTGCACGTTCTTCATGGCTCTCCAGCTGAGGGAGGCAAGAGGAGGCCGCCAGCACCCAAAGCTCTTGCCCCAGCACCTGCCCCACCACCCAGCTGACTTCTCTTCTGTTGGTCATTCAAAACTCAGGTATGAAATGCTCAGCTGGAGGACGGGGTGCAAGATCTTTGCCTGATTTCCAACCAGCCCTGGAGGAATGGCCACCGTTGGGCTGCGCCAAAGCAGGTCTCCTTCTGCTGCTCATCACCTTTGGAGGGGTTTGGTTTGGGTTTTTTTTTCTTTTTTTTTTTCTCCTCCTTGGTGCAACATTGGCTAAATGGACATGACACAAATCGTGCACATTGGTTCAGCCTAAGCTTAGTTATTTGTGAATTATCTGACGCTTCGCATGAAAAACTTCAACAAGGGGATGGGGTGGGGTGGGGAAATTTTAACTAAGAAAAAACCCTGGAAATATAGTAAAGAAATGGACGCTCGGCTGTATATTGACAGAATTATTTTTATTAAATAACACATATCCATGTGCAAGAGCTGGTGTGGAGCCGTGTGCTTTGTCAGCTTCTGCTCACCAGCGAAAAGGCAGTTGGTGGCCCCTCCAGCGGGAGGGTGGGACGGCTGGTGCAGCAGTGTCCCGTGGCTCTGGAGGCATCACCCCAGGGACCGTGGAAGGAGCTGGGCTTGGCCCAGCGAGGATGAGTTGCCTCCAGGATGGGTTTTCCCAGCACATAAATATATATATATTTCTGCTACAAGATTTTTCTGGGCATAACAAAGCACGTGGTGGCTGTTCCTCAAAATATTCTATGAGATTACTTCTCCCGAGCCCTGCCAGAAATGATGGGCAAGCGGCACTTGTGGCCAAACCTCCGGGGTGAACCCTGGAAATTATTAATTGACAATTAATTTTGGATCTTGGCTCCCGTTTGGCGACATCCCCACCAGGCAGCAGCTCCCTCCTCAGCTCACGTGAGTGGTCCCTGAGCAGGAGGTCCTTGGGGTCTGGATCATTCCTGAACGTCACCTCAACCCCATTCCATTTCTTCTTTTTTTTTTTTTTCCCCTTACAGGCTGCTGTAAAATGCCCAGACGACGGTTGTCCCACATTTCCATCACCACCTTTCTCACAGATTGTCTATACACAACCTCACACCTCGCACAGCTCCTTGCAGTTCCTTTTTTTTTCTTTCAGAAGACAAGGTGGCTGTCACAGCCTTCGGTGACATGTGACCCTGAGACTCCGTGTCTGTCAATGGCCAACCGCAATCCGTGAGACCTCTGTCCCCTCAAATCTGATTCTGCTTTGCCTTTTCTCACCGCCATTGCTTCATCCCGTGGTGCTTAGTGGTTCGTGGGCAAAAAGGTCATTTGGGATGTTTTGTGCTGTCCCCTGCCCACAGTTAATATTCTAAAAACTACAACCCTGCCCTGTTTTCTAATCGTGAGTGTGAAACATGAAGCTTCAGGTTGAGGGTCAGCCCCCGGCACGCACCACTGAGGACGCCCCTTCTCCTGGCCAGCTGGACGGGTTGTGTCCTCACCCTCCTGACCCTGCGGACGTTGCTTTTCATCTCCCTCACTTATTTCGTGGTGGCCACGGGTGTATTTGGAAGCTGGCAAGGTGTTAAGGGTTTGGCAGGTCAGTATCTTCTCCCTGAACCCTTCACTCCCCACCACCTAATTCTGGAGAGTCTGCAAAGCCTGGGGGGCCCAGAGTGTGCTGTAGGGACGTAACGCTACCGTGTCCCAAAGACGTGGCACTTGGGGACATGGTTTAGTGGTTGGGTTGATGGTTGGATCATCTTAGAGGTCTTTTCCAACCTTAGCGACTCTCTAGCCTTACCTATGGGTCAAGACCTGCCCCCACTATCGTGTTCCCAACGAAGCACCTCGTGACCAGACAGAGGTTGCTCCAAGTTTGGAGAAACACGTGCCCGTGGCAAAGGGGTTTTTTGGTCATGCCGTGCCCTGAGCTTGTAGGATCTGCTCCTTGCACTGAAGAATCGGGAAAAACTCAAAGAGCAACTTGTGTCAACCGTCTTTATTAGAAATACTTGCTCCACTGGGCACATCCTGGCCACACAGTGACAGCGGGAGGGACGTGGTGGCCGGCTGGCCCATGCCGCTGTGATTCCCAATCCTGCCGGGCTTCGGGCTGACTCTCCCCGCAGCGATGGCACCCACCACCACGGGACCCTTTGGAGAAGCGCCGCGAGCGCAGCCTGCTCCCTCCAGAGCCGGGAGGGCTGGATGAGTGAGTTGGATGACGGGCAGTCGGAAGGAGGATTTCATTTTTCCCTTTGCAGCTTTCTGATGGCTCTCTTCACCCAGGGCCTCTTGGGGTCGGCGCAGATCTTGGCACCAGTCGCAGTCACAATCCTGCGGTGAGAAAGTGAGGAAAGAAGGTGACAACGTGAACCACAAGCCCCATCCTGGGCAGCAGCTTGGAGCCACCTCCAGCCACCCGTGCCCTCCTCGGGCTGACGGGGCACATCTGGGTCTTCCCAGCTTTGGCTTAGCAGAAAACACCAAAACCTGATTTATTTTTTTCCCACCCCACAGAGCTACTTTCCTACCACAGCCCTCCCAGCCAGGACTGGGCTATCCGTGGGGCAGGAGGGGATGGGAGCAGGGGAGAGGAACGACACGAACTCCAGGGCTACTCACACGACTGCAGACAAGGCGCAGTCATCAGACGTCTTGTAGAAGCTCCACATGTGCCGGACGGGTTTCAGCGCGTACTCAAAGCAGCATTCGGTGGGCGTGGAGTAGGCTGTGTGGGGAAGGGGGAGATGCTGTGAACATCCATCGGCCGCGTTTTGCGACCAATTGCATTGCCCAGACGACGACAGCACAGGCCGTCGACCGCGGGGTGGAGGCTGCAGAGGTTTTCAGCAGCTCCTGTCCTGCTTGCACAGGGATTTCCACATTCCCGTGGCTGCCAAAGTAAGCTGGGGGTGCTTGATCTGAGGACAAGGGTTTTCTGGGGGGATTTCCAAGGCGAGGTGCTTTGGGAGGCTCTAAGTGGCTGCCCATGCTCACCCGTCACTTCCAACCACTTGCTTATCCAGCAGAGACACAGGGAATGTCTTCCAGGATCTCCTCAAAGCTCCTGCAGCATCTCCCCAGGGCTTTGCTGAGGCCACCCAGCACCTCGACTCTTCTCTGCCGCATGGTACATGCCACCCTGCTCCTCCTGCCATCACCACCATCCTTGCTCCACACCAGGGATTCTCACCTGACCTCCCCAACAGTGACGTCCCCAAGCCCCGTCCTGCAGAGGTAACCCAGGAGATGCCTTACCTGCAGCGCGATGCAGGGAGAAGCTGAAGAGCATGGTGAGCAGCAGGACTGTTCTTGCACTAAGCATGGTGGCTGCGTGAGGGCTCTTTCTCTGTCCCACTTCGTGCTGCCCTGACTGGTGCCGATGGCTTCAGCTCTCACCACACCACAATTTATCCTCCCGCATGCTGCCCACCCTTTCCTGAAAAAAACATCCAACATGTTGCAAGAAGCCTTTTCCCAGGAATAAGGGAGATTCTGGCCTTGTTCATTCTGGTGCCATGTCCAGCAGTGAGCGGAGGAGGCTGCGGAGGTGCGGGGCGACCACTTCTGCTTTCGGGGGAAGAGCCATGAGGCTGTGAAGGGGCTTCCAAGAGACTTGAGAGGAACCGAAATTTACCCAGGAAAGCGGATTAGAAACAACTTTCTGTGAAGGCAAGACATCAAGTCTAACGCTTGGCTGTTTATTTCTGGTGGGAAAGAGACAACCCCAAACCGCTGGTCAGGAAGAGGTCATCGACGGGTTTGGCTGGTTTGCCAGCGTCAGCAAAGGCAAGCGATTAATGAGTGCCCTCCAAACCGGCCTCCCTGGTCATACCAAGGGCACTGGCTTGGGCAGAGAACTGGGATGGGATGGGATGGGATGGGATGGGATGGGATGGGATGGGATGGGATGGGATGGGATGGGATGGGATGGGATGGGATGGGATGTTGTCAGGCAGAAGCAGCCACGCTGGACCTAACTAGAATGGACCCCAGAGTGGCAGAGATCCTTTTGGTGGGTTCAGGAGACTTTCCAGAAGGGGAAGAAATGCAGCAGTGAGGAGAGTCTGGATCTGAGCCCAAGCATGGCCTCCCATAACAGCGATGGGATCAAAATGAGAAGGTCAAGAGGGATGGAGGCTTGTGATTATCGTAGAATCACATTTAAATTGGAAAAGACCTTTAAGATCATTGAGTCCAACCGTTAACCCAGCACTGCCGGGTCCACCACTAAACCAATGCACTTTCTGACATCACTGCTTGGCTACAAATGGCTCGTTTGTGCAGGGAGCTCAGACACACACTCCCACAACCCCAAGAGAGTCATCCCAGTCCCCAGAGAGGATCTCGAAGGCAGGAGCAGGGGGTGGCACAGACCCCTCTGGCAGCGCCACGGAGCACTGGTGGACATCAACCCAGCTTCCGTGCAGAGACCTGCTCCCCAGGGAGGCGAGATACGGCTGCGGTCTGTGTGCAAGGAAAGGGTGGGGACCTGCTGGGAACCCACGTGGGGTGATGGTGAGTGGGAGCATGGGAGGGGACCTGGCTGCGCCTTGGGTCTGAGACAAGCCAGGGCTTCCTAGAGAAAAAAAGGAGGAAACAGACTTCCTTGAAGATTAGCTCATGTTTGCACAACTGCTCTTGAAGGAGAAAGGAGAAGGAATCAAAACCAGTGTGCTGACAGCTCCGGTTTGGCAGAGGTAGGCTGCAGGTCATCGGCGCTGCTGGCCTGACACAGCAACAGGGTGGCACCAAAGGGTCCTAATGCCACTTTCACCAGGAAAGGGTCTGCAGGGACAAAAAATACCCAACACCCAGTCCCTGAGCCCCCTTCTACGGCCTCTGCATCCCCCAGCCTGGTTCTCCCACCTTTGCTTTTGCAACCTCTACCATGGCCCCGAGGTACAGACCCTCAAGCCTGACAAGCCACGGAGTCACACCACCTCCTGGATGTGGGTTAGAAAGGAAGGGCTGTCGTTAAGGGAGAACTGAGCCAGTGGCTTCTTCCAGCCAACGCCTCCGCACACTGAAAACTGCACGGGCCAAGGTCTGAGCTCCCTGTTTCAGGCTTTGAGGCACAGGGTCACTCTTCCTTTCTCTTAGCTCATTAACCCTGTCCTCAGTCCCATCAGAAGTGTTAGTAGATGCCTCCATGATATGCTCTTCATAAAGCAAATCAGCGCATGTGGGGTCTTTGACAGCCTGGAGAGGTCCCATGAGGCTCTCTGGAGGCTTTTCGCCGTGTCCCTGCCCCAGCAGGGGACCTTTGGGCTTGGCTTTAGTCTTCTCCAGTCCCTCCAAAGCTGCTGTGCCTGGAGTGCTCCCAGCGACCTCCCGGGCCATCCCCACCAGTGGCAGAACCTCTGCTCCAGGTGTGGAGCTCCAGGACCTCCCCTAGATTTGCCTGCACAGGCAAATGCCCAAGGCAAGCAGCCTCCTCCAGAGAGAGAAGAGAGGGACGGCCTGTGTGTGTGATTTTATTGGTGTTGAGACCAACAGCAGCCTCACTCTGGTTTATAATTAACCACAATTTTTTGACTGAGGAAAAACCCTACTTTAGAAATCAAAGTGGGTAGCCACGGATGGAAAAGAAAAACCCCACAGTGTAGAGATGGGGAATACTCTCTGACTCATGCAATGTTTTGGTTTTTTTTGAGCAGGTCAACATAAAAATTCATCGTATGTGAATCCTCTGCATACAATAAATGCCGAAGAAAATGGAAAAGCACAAACCACTTGCACACTGGGGATGTTGGTTGCTGACACTGATGCCACCAAAACCCTCTCTGGAGGAAGCCTTCATCACCACCAATGTAGCCAAAAGGTAAAACTATAACAAAAATTGACTTTGCTAAGTTCACCAGAGCTTTCTTGCCGCAGCAGATGGAGAAGGTGTGGAGAGAAACAGTATCACAAATGCTATGGGAAATAGCAGAAAGACTTTGCAGAGGTCAAACCTAGATCTCACGTGGTGATGAAAAACCAGCTAGCGTTAGATGACCTGTTAGAGGCCAAGGGAGGGATTTGTGCTCTCTCAGGTGTCATTTCTGTGTACAAAAAAAATAGAAACGGATGTAACAACGACAATCCAATGCCGATCTCCTTGCATGCACCAGGAGATGCTTCAGGTTGAGGAAGCTTTTTGGACTGTTGCCTTTCCTCTTCAGGAGTCTTCAGACCATGGAGACACGCAGTTTGCTTGGCCTCGGTGCCCTCTCCTGATGGCTGTGCAGGGCTTTCCCAGGCCAGCAGGTCCCAGGTTACCCAGATCCACAGCCACTGCCCCAACCAGGTGCCCGTCTCTGGTCCCATGTCTGGACCCTCTGCCAGCACTTGCAGCAGAAACTGCTAGCAGAGGCCTCACGGCCCCGGTCCTGTCCCCCTCCCTGGGTGACAACTGCACTGTTTGGAGAAGACATCTCCAAAGGATGGCCCAGGCCCTTGGCCTCATCCCACCATACTGGACGCTGTGGGGCTGGTGCCCCACAGCTGGCTCCGATTGCTCAGGGGCACCAGCTCCATCCTCTTCTTTAGTCTTCCTCCTGCTCCTGCTGGCCTGGGCCACCCTGCATCTCCAGCACATCACCGGGTAGGAGGGATGGGCCAGCCCTTCCCAGGGACCTGCTTCTGCTCAAGGGATTGGTAGGACCCAGGTGCACAGTGGGACAGGGGTTGGTGGGACCCACGTTCACCAGGGGACAAGGCTTAAGGTCTCGTGAGGGGCTCAGCTGGGGCTGAGGTCACGGTGAAGCTGATTCTATGCTGTTGGGTCATTGCTGGGACCTGATGCTGGGGATGGAGGCTGAAGGCTCAGGATGCAGGTGAGGCTCTGGGCTCCCAGGCGCCCTGCACTCACCCCCTGCATGGTGCTGGGCTGGGTCTCCCCATCCAGCCGGAAAGCTGGGCCTGCATCCATGCCTAAGCTGTCAGGAGAGGGCAACAAGACCAAGCAAATGGGGTGTCTCCATGGTCTGAAGGCTCCTGAAGAGGAAAGGCAACAGTCCAAAAGGCTTCCTCAACCTGAAGCATCTCCTGGTGCATGCAAGGAGATCTCCACCTGCTTCTTGGTTCCCAGCCCCCCAGCATATCAGGGTCATCTCTCAGCTCCGGATGGGTTTTGCCTCTGCCACGGAGGTGCTGTAGCCAAATTCTGGCTCCCCAGGAGCTCTGGCAGCAGCTCTGCCAGGGTGACTATTGCTCAGGGACTGGCCACGCATCATCTGGCTGGTGCTGAGCGACACCTTTTGCATTGCTTGGTGGGGGTTTTTTTAGTGGGTGTTTTTTTTTCTCCCTTAGGGGCGGAAACTGCCTCAGGGAACAAAGCAGGGAGTAGGTGGATGTTTGGAGTTACCTCTTTTCTCTTCCTCAGTCACCGTCACACATGATGGAGCCCTGGCAGTGGCTGACACCTGGGAAGGAGCACGCGAAGCCCTTGTCTCACTCTGCTTGAGTGCGCAGCGTTGCCTATTGAACCGCCTCCTTTCTCCACCCACGTGTTCTCCCACTTTTTTCTTCCGATTCTTCTCGCCACCCCCGAGCTCTGCTGAGCTCACCACTAGCATGGAGGGAGTTTCCGTGTGTGGATCACCCCCCATCTCTTCTCCGAGCCCAGGGAGTTCTGCAGGGAAAGCCAGCACAGCTCGGATAAACCTCCTGGGGAAATCGTGGCAGCCAGGCTGTGCCCATGCAAGGAGCCATGCAAGGGACAAGCTGAAAGCTCAAAGCCCCAAACCGCTGGCAGCTGTGCACCTGAACGCCTTCAGAGGAGCCTTCATCCCCTTTCGGGTCCCCTTGATGCCCATAGGATCCATGCAGCACCCTCCCTTCCACCCCAGTGAGACTCAGGAAGTTTTGGGAGGCAGGAGCTCCCATCCCACCCGAGCCCCTTGGCCAGCTTTATGTGTCCACCAGCAGTGTGGCTGATGGAGCTTGGAGAAGGAAGGACACCAGTCTCAAGTTCCACGTGAAGTAAACCTTTATTTTGGGGCTGTGCCCAGCAAGCAGCGCCCCAGGAGCTTGTGCCCGACTTGCTGATGCGACGCAGGGCTCTGGGGAGTCAGTGCCGTCCCTCGGTGTCGGGGACCTCCACAGCCCTTGCCGCGAGGATGACTATAAACCTTCCTTCCCACTAGGACGTTGGGGAGCCTGAGCCAGGGCAGCAGCTCTACATCATGGGACACGAAGCTGCTTCTTTTTTTGGAGCTTCTCAACTGCTTTCTTCACCCAAGCCATCTCTGGGTCTGCGCATAACTTGTCCCCTTTCTGGTTTACAAACCTGCGGAGATGAAAGGTGAAGCTTGGTGAGAAACAACAACCGTAATCCCACCCGTGTCCGTGCCACCCCCCCGTCCCTGTGCTCCTTCTTCTTCCCCTTCAGCTCTACACACTGCCCTGGGTACTTGGTGTCCTACAAGCAAGCCCAGGAGACAGCACGGCAGTGGGGAGATTGCCAGGACTTACACAACTGCTGGGGAAGAACACTCCTTGGGAGTTGAGTAGCAATCCTTCAGGTTCGTTTGCCGGAGAGCACCCTTTATGTAGTCGAAGCAGCACTCGGATGGTGTGTAAGGGGCTGGAGAAGACAGAGACAGGGAACATTTGTTTTGGAAAGCATTCTCTACGGCCTTCCCCCATGACAAGGCTGATGGACACAACGTCCATCAGTTCAACAAGTTCAGCAACCAACAAGTTCTGCAGCTGCTGCCATGAGGAGCACCAGGTTCCCTCTATCTTTCCCAGGACAGGAGGATGCTCCAGGTTGTTGTCCAGCACCGGCTGGACAGCTTTGCTGAAATCACCCAGCTCCAGGAGCCATCTCCATCCCTCCATGCCCTGACCAGGGGGTTGCTCCTCCTGCCACCAGCACCGTCCCCGCTCCCCAGTGGAGGTTCTCACCTGACATCTCCGACGGGGACATCGTGGGGCCCCATGGTGTGGCCCAGGAGGTGCCTTACCTGCATCACAGCGTGGAGAGAGGGTGAGGAGCATCGCGAGCAGCAGGACCATCCGTGGACCGAGCATGGTGGCTGTGTGAGGGCTCTTTCTCGCAGGCTGCTGCTTCTGCTGCTGCTTCTTCGGAGCTCGCTTCTGAGATCAGGCAACAGAGGTGCCGCAATTTATCCTCTCCACCCCATCCCCTTATCGCACCATTTCCAGAGAATTTCGACCAAATTCACGTGAAAGCCCTGTACATTTGCTTCGGCCGAGGGGATTTCCGTGTCACGTGGGATCTCCAGGATTAGCAACCACGATGACGACACCTAGAAAGACTGAACAGATTTCGGCAACTTCTGCCTCTGAAGCAGGTCCAGGGAGAACCGCAGAGTCTGTGAGGGAAAGGAAATCCTCCTCCGCGGAAGTGTGGGCTTGACGGCTCCCAAACCCACGGAGCAAGGCGATAAGGAAGGTAAAGCCCGGCTTCCCATGAAAAACCCACTTTTCAGCCCCAGAGCCAACATAAACATGCTGGAGGTGGTTGGGTGGCTTGTGAAACCCCTCCCGAAAGCCTCAGGCAGAAATGTGGTGACCACTGCTGCCACCAGCTCTCTGCAAGGTGTCAAACTGCCTCACGTTCCATGGTGTCCCTACGGAGAGGACCGTGAGTTTCTCATCACATATCCCTGTTGATCGCTGGGGTGCGTGGGGTGAAAGGAGAAGGGGGTGCAGCCAAGCCCCCCCTTGAAGATGAGGCTGGCTCGGCCCCTCGGCTTCAGGGCAGGCTGAGGAAGGAGGAAGGAAAGGGTGACATTCAAAATTCTTGGGCATTTTCCCAACATCTTTCTCCCTTTGTGGCCTCAAAGCCCCCCCAGATCCTAAAGGATCTGCAGAAAGGGGTCAAACCTCTCCGTGTTAACCTGGGGACAGGTTCTCCCTGCTGCACTCGACTCCTCCTTTCTCACCCAACCACTCTGACCCTTCTGCAGGTCCTTGCCAGTCATGCACATCCCCTGCCCTGAAGTTTATTTCCCCATCCCCTCTTTTTTTTAACTCCAGGCTGTAAGTGGGTGCATGGAGCAGCAGGGTTGCACCACGTCATAGAACGTCTTAGGTTGGAAGGGACCTTAAGAGATCATCTAAGATCATCCAGTTGGAACTACTCAAGGGGCCACCTCAAATCCTTCTTCACATTGACACCCCCCTCCCCAGCCACTCTCTGCCTCTGGGACTGTGTCACTGCTGGGAAGGCTTCTAAAAGGACTTGAGGGAAACCACTCAGTGCTGAGAACTGCTCTGGTCACGCTCAGGGTCTCCTCAACCACAGCTGCAGTACAAGACACATCTGCCTGCTGTTGAAGGTTCATGGAGCCCGGGCAGGTCCCAACCTGGTAGAAATGATGGCAATACCTACTCAGCCCGTGTAGCTGCTGAGCTTTGCTCCGGTCTTCTCCTGTGGAGAGATGGAGCCCCTACAGCTCAGAAGTGTGACTTGGCCCGGGAGGAGCTGGCATGAGGTCATCCATGCAGGGTAGCCACCAGAGGACTAAAAATAAAGCATTTCTAAACAGATCCCACAAGCCCTGAGGACAAGTGCAGTTCCTTCCCCCCTCCCACAACCCCTAAGGGCAAGGGCTATTCCTTCCTCAGTAGGTTCAATCCGGTGACTCGATACCTCCCTGACCTATAATAAACACCTCTTGCTCTCCTGCTGAGCCCTGACAGCATCTTTCCTTTCTCCTACAGCTTTGTGGGTCCTCCCTTCCCTCCTTGGCCCCCTCCCCACATCTGCTTTGCCCCAAGCTCCTTTCCCAAGAGCCTCTCCCACCCAAACCTGAGCCACAGCTGCTGGGACTGGAGTAACCTCCCATCCCACGGAGCCCATCCCAGCAGGAGATGGACACCACAGCACTCTGCAAGCTGCAGCCACGCGGGAGACACGGGCCGTATTGCCTCTCCTAATGCATTTTTGTCTTGCCTATGTTGTGCATGGAAGGAGCAGGGACACTGAGAGCAGGTGGCATGAGGCTGTCATACCTGTGGCAGATGTCCTCAAGCTGGAGCAACCGCAGCCACGCACCTGCAGCCACAGACCTGACCATGCCTGGGGCAAAGCCACTGTCCAAGGGTTTGCTAATCTGGCAGAAGACTTGGCCTGGAATGCTCTGCTTCCCCTCGATCAGATTTTCAAGCCATCACAGTCGCAGCCAGAAAATTCACAATTCCCTGGAGACTTTCTGGTGTTTATTTTTTTAACTATTTTTGGGAAGGGAAAGGCTGATGTGCAGTCATGAACTGAGGAATGCTGGAAATCCCCGCTGCCATCTTGAGTTCCTTTTTAATTTGACTGGGAGAATTTGCTTGTTTACATAAAAAATAAACAGCACCCTCTCACTTCTGCACGAAGAGGAGGAGGAGGGAAGCTTGAAGGACACCTCAGGTGCTGCCTTCGCCAGCAATGGTGCCAGCGCCAAGGCAGCAGAGAGGTGGCTGAGCATCATCCAGATGTCACCGAGTGTTTGAAACCTGTCCCCAAGGAGGTGACGGGAGAGTTTGGAAAAAGCTTTTCACTATTATCTCCTGTTCTACCCCGTCACTTCGAGTCTTCTCCATTCACAGTGTTTCTTGTTATTCTTCTCTTAAAACATCAGCTTTCCAAGCGTAAAGCCCCTCAACATTTCCTTGGGGTGCTCGCTCGAGGGTCTCCCAATATTTGGTTTGAAGCTCTAATTGGCTCAGAATGCAACCACAATCCAGAGACGATGCTCTCGTTCCCTCCCGGAGTCAATGCTCACCCTGTGACTCTGGGTGCAACCGTGCCAGGTCCTACATCCTGCAGTGACACTTTAAACCAGAGGAGAACACGAATCTCTTCCAAAACCTGCTTCCTACAGCTGGACACTGGGGACCACCAAGTCCTGGAAGCTGCTGATCCAAGCCACATCCTGCACCGTAAGTCCTGCCCAGCGTCACGAGACACAGAGGCTGTGGGAAGGATGTGTCCAGGAGCGCTTCTCCAGGGGCTGATCTGGCTGAATCACTTGGCAAGCTCAGCAAAACTCACCGTGGCTGGACAGGGAACCCTCACCACGGTGGCCAAGCAGAGAAGCAGAGGCGGAGACACCTGGACCAGGAACTGGAAGAAGCCACTTCTCTAAAGAAGAGGAAAAAAGGTCTGTGATGCCATTTTTCTCAAATGCATCAAAAAGGAGACATTTTGCCATTTTCCTCTGGTGAGGTTGATCATCCACCTTGAGGTTAAGTGAAGGATGAGGCTGGAGCATCAGGAGGAGCTGCTGCTCCCAAGGAAGACTGTGCTGGAGAAGCTTCTGTGCCAGGTAGTGATGAGGGGAAATGGTGCTTGGTGAGGACTTCAGCCTCCTTTTTTCAACCCTGACCTTTGCTGAGCTCCTATTTTAAAGCAAAGCTGTGACAACAGAAGAAGAACAGGACCTTGTAGAGCTCACCATCCTCATCCTGCATGGAGCCAGGGCCAGCAGCCATAAGAACTGGGGTACAGAGATGTTGCTAGGGGTCCCAGTGCTCTGGAGCACCCACTGGTGTCCTGCCAGGCGTGGGAAGGATTTTTGCTCCCAAGCTCAATCAGGCTAGGGTAATTTGGCCACACTGGGAAGCTCTGGAGATGGCTCCAGGCTGAGGGAGAATAGGGCTTGGCCATCTCCTGGGACCAGACTCTGGGACGAGGAGGCAGGTTTTGATCAGGGATCCGTGAGTGCTTCTCTGGTCCATATTTGCCAGGTTCTTGCCTGTTGCTCCTGCACCTCCATGGCGCCACTCATGCCCTGGCTCACTTGGGCTCTTGCCCATCACAACTTTAGAGCAGGAGTGAGCTCAGCTCTTCCTTTGGCTCCATTTCCACAGGGGTTTTTGCCTGTGCAAGGGCACCATCAGGAGCAACCATTCTTTGCATGCAATACAAGAACTTCTTGTGTGTCACTGCAAGGGCAGTGACATGAAGCCCTCATAAAAGTGGTGATTAAGCAAATGAAAAGCATGAGAGAACCACAGCCACCCAACAGAACCACAGCTGTGCAACCGGCGAGATGAAGCAGCGAAGGGGAGGGACATCCTGAATTCTGCTAAGCTAGCGTTACGGAGGTGGTGGTACGTCAGCTTGACCAGAGGCTACCCTAAGCACAAGTGTGCTGGTGCAACATTTCATAGAAAAACCACTGCAACGAGCCGGGACAGACATTTCATGTGTCACATTCCAAATCTCAAACCAGAGAGGATGGAGACTACAGGGTCTCTGCTTCACAGGAATAACCGTGACCTTCATACGTCACCCTGAAGAGAAGTCAGGGCTTGGAGAAGACAATGGCAGAGATGCCTCACTGCCAGGTCCAGGCTGCAGGGAGCAGAGAGATGGGATGAGCCAGGAACCAAGGGTGACCCCAGCACAGGCAGTGCCCTCACCAGTAAGGCGAGAGCCCGCAGAGTCTGAGCATGGGGAGCAGAGCCACATTCTGGTGACAGGGTCCAGCAATGGTCACACACCAGTGTGAGAAACTAGCTCCAAGATCCGTCTGGGAGGATTAGGAGGTGCCCAGCAGCAGCAGATACCTACGGCGTAGGTCCAAGGTCTACCCAATAGACAGGGCCCCAGCCACACCATGACCATGGGTGCCATGTCTCCTCTGGGTTGGGAGGGGAACCTCAAGGCAGGAGCACGTCTTGCACGCTACGTGCCTCACCTCACCTCAGCATGACAGACTCATCATTAGTTTTTTTCTCCTGGGCCAAATTCTACACCTGAGGCAGCCCATGGAGGAGGAGCACAGAGAGGGGCACGGCTGGGTGTTCATCACACAAGGTCTTTCCCTGCACTGCCGGAGAGCAGCAGTGGAATGAGTGCCACCAGCTGGCCAAGGGACCGGGCACCAAAACGCTCCCCGAGTGCCTCGAAGGGCTGCACACCAATGTCTGCACTTGCCACATTCATCGGAAATGATTCATCCTGTTGGGGCCAACTTGTTTACACAAACCCGCCCCTGCCACCCACAATCTGTCCCTAACAAAGAGCAGGGGAAAAACACACAAAAAAAAGTGCTTTTCCCAGAGTTTCTTATCTGCACCAGATGTCCTGGGATGCAGGAGAGATGTTTGTCCCTCACCCTCTTGCTCCTTCCAGCTCCCCTGGGCACTCATTCGCACATGATGTCTCCTTTCCCACCTTTCCTCCCCGGCACCAGAGAGCAGCCCAAGCCCTGGCTGGGGTGGGAGAGGTCTGAGCTCAGCCCTCAGCCTCTTCTCCTTTACAGAACAGGCTTGGAGCATGATGCTTGTTTTCCATGGGTTGCTGTCTGGCTATAGCTTTGCTTAAAGAGAGCAAAAAACCCAGCTGCATTTAATTCTTTTTTTCAGTATTGCCTCAGCAGGATGGGAAATGCGACTGCCGGTGAGAAAATATATTGCCCCGCTGATTTTGGGGAAGACCAAAGCTCTTAAACAGTGAAGAGGTGGAAACATATCCCAGCTGCTCTCAGCAAAGCTGGGATTCCCTCCCCGTGGTGTTTAGTCACATGCAGTCACCTCGGCACGCTTGGTCACCGAGCCATGAGTTGAATCCCCTGAGGACGAGAGTTTTTAACATAAAGACTTTATTACTTCTAAAAAAACAAAGGTACAGAATACATATCTCACGCACACACTCGTATATACGCGGTACACAAATGAATCAGAGCTCATCACGGCCACCGCGCTCTACAGCAGCTGATGTTTTAAGCCCGGTGGCACCGTGAGGCTCCATCTTTCGCCTCCTGCCCTCCCAGCCCTTGCACAGTGAGGAGGAACAGCCGTCCCGTCTCCCCAGAGCCTTGGTTTTAGCTTCCCTGCCATGAGGGGTGCCAGCCCCCTGCCTGCTCACAGCCCAGGAATGAGGGAGGGGAGCGGGACGAGCGCAAGGACGGGTCCAGGCTGGAGGAGCAGCTCCTCCTGATGATGCCACAGCAGCCAGGAGCCAGCCCTGGAGCTCCAGCCAGCGTCCTTACAAACACCGCAGTGGGACTGGAGATGATTGGATCTGTCCGGTGCACATTCCTCTTCCCGGCATCGCTCCGAGACGAGGGCTGCACCTGTAGCCAGGCAAGACAAGTGTCCACTCTGTTTGCCTGCAGAGCGACCCAGCTCCCATGGACCTGCACAAACCATCCAAGCCTGGCAAGAAAACGGGCAAGGCACAGTGTTTTCCAATGTCCCCAGAAAGGTCTTGGCCCCACGATGCTCCAATAGCAAGGACAGGACATTATGTAAATTCAAACAGCCACACGACTTAACAACAAAAATAACATTTCTAGGGTTTTTTTACAAAAACAATGCCATAGTACACGAAGCCCAGCCGTGCACAAGCGGGGAAGGTGGGGAGGCAGCGCTGAGAGCCCCTGATCCACCCTCCAGGGAAAGCAAGCCTGCGAGGAGGGGCTTCACTCCCTGATTCCTAACGACATTTCATCCAATTTTGTACTTGCAAACCCTGAGGGCAGTCTCTGACCCCTCCCTCGAGTCAACAAAAAGCCAAAACGAGCCTACCCTCTCCGCTTCCAAGGCTGGGTGGATGCCCTGAAGATGCAACCTGATGGATCCGATAACCTACAGCTGGCCCGTCATTTTTGCTTTCATGATCTTGCTGATTATGTGGGTTTGGTTTCTTTTTTTTTTTTTGCCACAGGCACGTTTATACTTTGGGATCTGATCCGCTGAGGTTGGTTTGAGGAGGATCTGATCCTTGATCTCTACCCACGAGACATAATATTGTGAAAAACTTTGCCTCCTCCAGTAAAATTCATGCTGGAGTCAGTGTTTAATAAGGGATTCTAGGAACTTACTGCAGATAAAAGATAAGGTTTGCATACTAGACATGTGAAAATCAAAACCTATCTGGTGCTGTTACGGTGCTTTAGTAGCCTGGTGATGGTGTGATCCAAAAAAAAAAAAGGAAAACTAAAATGCAGCTGAAGCATAGGACTACAAAAAGGCATTTTGTGGATTTTTGGGCAGATTTTTTTGTAGATCTGCAGATGGGCTTATTTTCAGAGAACACAGGACCAAAAGGACGGCCTCTCTCCTTGTGGTGGAGTAATTCCTATGTGACTAAATCCAGAATTGCCTTTAGCTGCTCCAGGAGAGTATTTCTTGGGTTTTGTGCTTGCAGAGAACAGCAAAACCCTCTCCAATGTTATTGCAGGAACAGCAAAATTATTGGCTGACTTCTTGTTTTCTCCCTTTTGCAAAGGCTTGTCCATATTATCCTGCCCTGGCGTTGGGCGCAGCTGGACACAGGGTGCATCAGCTGGTTTTGCGGCCGTGGATATGCCAAGAACCAGGTCTCAGACTAAATCTGCAAGAAGAAACACCCATAGCCGTCAGAGAGGAAGCCCAAGGAGAGCCAGGGTCTCGCTGACGGCCAGCATCGGGCTGGGTCTGACCGAGCAGCACCCTGCAGTGCAAAGAAAGAAGCAGCAGAGAGTTCTGTTAAGTGCAAATCGTGTGGGCTTGGCGTGAAGATTTCTCGAGGCAGCTGAGCCAGAGTCCAGCAGTGTGGGCGAGCGGTGGCTTTCACGGTTGGGCCCTCATGAAACGCAGGAAAAACCCCTGAGAGCAGTTTGGAAATTTGCTGCTGCCCACCACCTGGCAGAGAGCCACCAAGCAGCTCGAGAGCGGCAGCAACAGCCTTTGTACGTAGCAGCGCCAGAAGAAGAAAAGCATCTCATTTATTCCCAAAATGCCGTCGTTGTTCCACAGTGAATTAGGTATATTTTCGCATGTTCTGCTCTGGAAATAAATGGGTTTTCTCTGGTATTTTTATTCCCTGCCTTGGTTCCTACTGGTCACCAGTTCAGCATAAATTCAGCTTTTTTTTGGTGTAGTTTAGGCCAAAACTGTCCGTGCCATAAAGGATTCAGACAATGCCCATCGGATAGGTGTTTTCAGGATGTGCCTCCTTCTGGTAGAGCAAGCCCTGTACCATTTCTCTTGACACGTCTTCTGTTTTGATGCCAAATTTCAGATACAGCAATACAACAGCAACAGTGCAAACCATGAGACCGCTTACCACAGCTGCGGGGATGACCAAGTGTGTTTCAGGTTTTGACAACAAGCTGGGAAGAGGCAGATCCTTTGGTCTCTCCATAGCCGCCTGCGCTCGCCCTTGGCCTGAGAACGCTGGAGCAGTGAAGGTTAACAGACCTGGAGGCTCTTGCTTTCCTACCGGTGATGAATAATCGAACGTTTTGGTACCAAAGGCATCTGCAGAGGAACTCACAGCCTTGCTGGTATGGTCAGAAGAACCTTCATCTCTGGCATTTGTGGAGCTTAGAGTAGAAACCTCAGTAGCCTCTGGTGGAACCGATGTGGCTGTGGCAATCTCCGTGCTGTCCAGGGTAGGGGGGACATCTGAACTAAACGCACTAGGGGCAGCACCTGGTGCACTTGTAGGGTTCAGGCATTCATTTGTAGGATGCACGGGATGGTCTGATCCTTTAGTAATGGCCGTAGGAGAAGTCATGGCTTGAACCTCAGTCTCAGCAGTTGCAGTACGCCCTGCAGGTTTTTCTGTAGGTCCTGCGGTGGTGTCAAAGCTGTGCACAAGAGCCGTGGGATATGGGGTGGGCTGGCTGGAGACCATGCCTGCTGAAAAAGCTGAAGGTGCAGGAGGTTTGAAGGAATCTCTGTTTGCTTCCGGAGTGACTTCGGAGCTGGCAGAAGTGAGCTGGGCAGTGGTCTGCATGGACTTGTTGGACACCTCCGTCCTGGCAGCAGGATCATCTATTCTCTCCAAAATTGTTGTGCCGGTGCCTTGGACGAAAGTAGTTGGGGCTGTTTGTGTAAGACCAACCTGTTTCTGAAAACCACCGGGGGCTTCTGGTGCCGCTGCTGGGGTGGTGTCACGTGGAAGCGGGGAGGCCATGGCCTTTTCCTTGTCCAGTTTTGCCTTTATCTTCTTCACCCAGTCTGCATTCGGATCTGCACAGATCTCGAAGGACCTCCGAGTGATAAGTCTGAAAAGGAAAAGGGATTGCTTACTGGCTGAAGGAAACGCTGTTGGAGATGGTCAGCGTGATAGGGAAGGCATACAGCAACACTGACTCAAGCCCACAGTAAACAGCACCAGGTTGGATGGATTATTTATTTTACAAAGGGCAGGTGTCTCCAAGATCTGACTGAATGAGTAACAGCTGAACATGACTCATGGGTGAAGGGTTTTCCCCTAAGAAGTTTTTCTTTTTCCTGATGTTTGGACACAGTGTTTGCCTCCAGCGCTGGGAGCCATCAGCTCCGCAGGCACCAGCTGCCCAGGGACAAGCCTGCATGACAACGAAACCCTCGGATTTATGGAGTGAAATGAGACTTTCCAAGGTCAGCCCAGCTGGTT
Source organism: Trogon surrucura (assembly GCA_020746105.1). Classification (NCBI taxonomy): domain Eukaryota; kingdom Metazoa; phylum Chordata; class Aves; order Trogoniformes; family Trogonidae; genus Trogon; species Trogon surrucura. The sequence goes on from CM036629.1 coordinate 8,326,327, forward strand.
CACATTGAAGCAACCTCCTGGGCTGGTAATAAAGCGGTGTCGATGGTGTCTCACCTTCAGGGTAAGCTGCAAACAACAATTATCCTGGGGGGAAAAAAAAATGTAGCTTTGCTCATCTCCAGACAAGCTCACAAGTCTGAACCTGCTCCCAGAGAAAATACCTGCTTCCATAAAAACATGTGAGCTCTTGCCCTGCATGCTCCCACTGCCCTGTTCTGCCAATGACCATGGTCATCAGCCCCTTTCCCCATCCATCCATCCATCCATCCATCCATCCATCCATCCATCCATCCATCCATCCATCCATCCATCCATCCATCCATCCATCCATCCATCCATCCACCCATCCATCCCTCCCTCCTTCCGTCCCTGTGTGAGCCCCTGATCCAATCTGGAGGTTTTAAATAGGGAAAAAAACCCCACCCACCCTTCAAATAAATACCAGCATTCTCTCTGATTCTGGTTTGCTCCTTGCTCCGTGCCAGAGGGCGTACAGCAAGGGAGGAAGTGGTGGGGCTGCACTTACATGATGGCTGGTTTTCTGCACTGAGGTTCAGTCTCATAGTAGCTCTTTATCCGATTTGCCAGTATTTTCTGTTGTGTAAAGCTGCTGCACTCCCTTGAACACTTCAGAGGTGCTTTGGGTTGCCCTGAAATAAAGTTTGCAACACATTAAATATCAGCTTTTTACCTGGTACTGTGAAAATGGGCACTGTTTCTTTCTTCTCCTTTTCTGGGGAGAAGGAGTCCAAAGATCGCCTTGAAAGTTTCTAATCCCCGCTAAAACGGGATGAAGACAAATCCTGTTGGGGCCGTGATTGTTTGTATCGCCCAAACAGGTGATGAGATACCCACAAAACTGGAAAAGGAAGCAAAAAACATTGTGGAAATTGCAGGGCTCTTGGGACACCGTTGCATCTTGCCTTGTAGGACGTGCGAGCACTGGCTGGAGGTCTTCTGTGTGAGCACCTGGACCTGCAGGACCTCTCCCCTCTGGGTCACAGGAGGACTGCTCTCAGCACAGTGCCCAGACAACACATCTCTTTTCCATCTCTGCTGGAAAACGCGGTTTTCATTTTGCAAAGTGTAAAAATAAAGCCCTGCTTGACCCCTTTGAGAGGCAAAGCTGGTCACACCACTGGGGACCCTTCATTCCTGCACTTGGCCCCAGCTTCCAACAACACGCGTTGGCCAAGCAAGAGGAGGTTGCACAACGCAGCCCGGCTATTTTTTTTCTGACTTCCCGGGAGGAAAGACTTAGAAAAACAAGCCCTGACTTATATGAGGCCCCCCGCGAAGAAAGGAACTGGAATCGGGTTTAGATTGGGCAGTCTCTAGGAAATGGTGTCTCGGATTCCTAAACAAGGGCATTTTTATGAATTCGGTGCAGTTCGGCTGGGAACGATCCCTACAGGAGCCTCCTCAGCTCTTTTGAACCCTTTACTTGGGGGAACCCAGGGTTGCAAGGAAATCCCAAGCAAAACCTCCTCTAGGGAAGCACATTTCAACCTCCAGGTCTCTGCAGGGCTAAAGCAAAACTCTGCCCACACAATAATATCTTCTGTGGCACTTTAGGGTCAAGAAGACCTGCTCAGGGGCAACCAACTCCCCAATTAACACTCATTAACCAGAGGGTGTGCTGCTGGTGTCCTCCACTTTGAGGAGCACTGTTCAATAAAACAGGCACAGCGGGGCAGGTCCATCCCTGCGGGCAGTCAGGGATGTGCATGGCAGGGAGTGGAAAGGGCTCGCTCCTGAGAGCTCTCCGTTTTTTAACTGATTTTCCAATTATTGGCACCACAGATAAACGGTTTGCAATGAGCTGAACTCCCAGCGTGCTCCTCCCCGAGCGGAGGAGTTTGGGAAGCACCTTCTGAGGAGAAAGCGGTGTCACGGGGAGCACGGAGCCAGCCCTGGGGGATCTCCCTCCTCCTGGGGCACACACCCCTGCTTCTCCAAGCTCTGTCTGACTCTTTGCCAAAGGGGATGCAGGGACACCTGGGATGTGGATGTTCATCCACCTGGGACCGCCACTCGCAGGAGCCATTGGTACCCGCTTTGCAGCACGATTCCTGAGAGACCGTGGCCAGGGAGCACCGCCAGCCTTCCTTGCCGCGGAGCCAACCTGATTTCAGCACTTCAGAGGAGACGGAGGCTTGGCCAGCTCTTGGAGAACCTGCCTGGAGATGGGAGAAGGATGGCTCCGTCCTCAGCTGCCCTTCTTGCTGTCCTCGCTCCTCCCGTCTGGTGGCAGCAGGGCACAAATCTCAAGAGCTCTTTGCCCCTCTCTCCCTTCCTCAAGGTGGGAATAAGATCATCCCCTTGTCCTGGGCAAAGTCCAGCTTTGCCTGCGCTGCTGAAAAGCTCTGGCAGCCTGGCAACCCACCCTGCCTTGGGCAGCTGGCACTGACCTGCGCCGTAGGGGATTTAAAGTGACATCAGCCCAGGGAGAGGTGCATCCACCTCCTCCTGGTGGTCCCACCCCGCTCAGCACCATCTCGGAGCACGCAAAGGTCCTCGTCCAGCGTTTCCCACCCGTGCACACACGCACCCACAGAGTCACAGAGTGTCAGGGGTTGGGAGGGACCTCTGGAGATCGGGCACACTACAGGGAAAAAATGGGGGAAAAGAAGGGCATCGTGCTTCTTTTCTAATAGGGATTCATCAGAAAGGCTCTCTGACACTCTCCCCACCAACCCTCAGGGGTGAAAAAAGCCATCACGGGGCTGCTCGGACCTTCCCTGCTGCCAGGATCTCCTGTAGGTTCCCCCCTCCCCTTCCCAAACCCAGCCTGATCCTGCTGCGAGACCTCCTGCACACCACAACGGTCCCTCGGTGCCCGAAGCCCGATCCATCACCACCTTCCCATCCCCAGCCCCCTGGGAAGCCGGCTGCTCGCCCGGAGTCTGGCAAGCAGAGCCGTGGCTCACCTGCAGCCAGGATCACCAGGTAAAAGAGCCTCAGCACCAACAGAACCTGCAGAGAAACAGCCTTCATGTTCCCACGGCGGGCAGCAGGAAGGGTGGGCAGGGAAGGATTAAGGGCAGTCTTTCCCTCTCCCAGCTGCTTATTGCATCCTCCGGAGCAACACAGCTGCTGCGGCTCATTCCAGGATTATGAAGCCCTGAGACAGGGTTTCTGCTGTTATGGAGCTCCCCCCTCACAGGGTGACGACAGGAGGCGGAAGGAAGAGTGGGACAGGGGAGGGAATATCGCCCGCTCCCCAGCGAGGCAGCTCCTGGAATTCCCCACATGAGCTTTTCTTGGCTCTTGCAGGTCAGCTCCAGCCTCCTTAGCAAATTATTCAGGCGAGGGCATTCAGGAGCTGCCTGCTCCTCCTCTCCCACCGCTGCGTCTGTCGGCCAGACAGCCCACGCTACGGCACCGCCACCCTGGAAATCTCTCCCCACCCGGCTGCTCCTCGACGCACACGAGGCTCATTTTTTACCCCACCAGATGCAAAATCAGCTATCCCCCTCCTTTTTGGCAGCTGTCTTAAATCACAGAATCGCAGAATCAATCACAGAACCACAGAATTGTTGAGGCTGGAAAAGACCTATTTCCCAACCCCATGACATCGGCAAAAAAGCGCGGGTCGTCAAGCCAAACGAGGCAGAACGCGCTAATCGGGATTACGAGTTTGTCAGCAAGTTAACGAGCTCACCCCAACACTGCCTCTTAGGAGCGTCACCAAAGCGAAGCGTGAGCAGCAACCCAGTGGCCTCCCCAAGCAGCTCCTCAGCCCCTGGAGGTGCCACCATTACAGCCCTGACAGGGTCTCGGCCACGGGGGTCTTGTTTGATGCTGAGAGCAGGGGTACGAGGTCCCCAAATCTGCAAAAAAACAGGCCAGGCTGAGGGGGGGACGGGGACGCCAGCAACAGCTTGAACCTGGGTCCGAAGTGGACGTGCCCACATGGTGGCCGCATGCTGCACCTTTACTTTCTCTTTCATTTCAGATCCCAGCAGCACAGTTAACAATTTTTCCCTGACAAATTTCTGGAACTGCAAGAGGAAGATAAGACCAAGTCTGAGCCAAGCGCGGCTGCCTTTCTTCCCAGAGTTTTCTTAGGGCTGGTGGAAATCTGGCTTCTCTGTGCTGCAGGAAATTCCAACAGCTCCAGTGCAGATTTTATTTCTAAAGGGTGAAAACCCCCAGGTTTCCACATGATGTGGGTTGTTTTTGGTTTTTTTTAGTACTTGGTGAAACTCCCAGCCTTTGTTTGCATTGTAATAAAAGACAAAAAGCATTTAAAGGAAATAAAATAATCAAGACAATTAAGACCTTGAAATAGTCCGTTTGATCCAGCCAGAGCAGAACACGCTGCGCCTGTTGGGGTGTTTTCTGGCCCCTTCCTCAAACGGTGTTTTCTGAGGCTGGGTAGAGCCTTACAGGAAACTTTTATTCTGGGAATCGGTGTTGGCTGAGCCCAGCGGGCACTTTGGCTGCTGCAAGGGATGACAAAGTCCAAAGGTGCTCACACCTGCCCCGAAGAAACAGGTTCTGCTTCTTCTGCAAAGGGTGGAGATGGATAAAAGCCAGGAAGGGCTCCAGCACACACATAACTCCTGGGAGGGGGAGCGCTTTGTTTGCTAAAGGCAGGATTTGCCACAGGTGTGGGTGTTTTAAGGCACAGGATGCTCTCTGCCGCTCTCCCCGTGCAGGTTCTATGGGCTCAACCAGGCTTCAGCCGACTTAACTGACTTTGTTACAATAGATGTTGTCTGGGTAATCGCTGCTGTCTGAATTCGATTTAGTTTTGGCTTAGTTTCTGGGAACAGCGAGGAGTTATTCGGCGCAGGTCTGCGACTGCAGATTAAATCGCCATGTGGGGTGAGGGCGGGTAGGGGAGGACGTGGACAATCCTGCTCCATAAACATGAATCACAGCGCCTGAGCGATGGGGTGTCTCACTCCCTGCGAGCCAGGGGAAACCAGCTTCTGAGAGAAAAAGAAGAGAGCAGAAAATCTGAGAAACTGGGAACTGAGGAGCACAGACTGTGCTAAGAAAATGAGTGGAAATGAAACCGAGCGGACCGAGGCTGAGGAGGAAGAAAGCCCACCGTGAATGTCATCTTGCAGGCGCTGGGCTGGGGCAGGTCGTCGCAGCTCTTCCCCTTTCTTCCTTGGGAGGATGGGAAGGAGGGTTTTTGAGAAGCCAAAGGTTCTCTGGAGCTCCAAAGAAAAGCGGTAGGTACCAGGAAAAGCACAGCCCCATCTAACCGCGGTGCAAAGGAGGAAGGCCCTTAGGCTGAACTGAAACATGGACAAGGAAAAAATAATCCTAGAATGGCTCAGGCTGGAAGGGACCTTAGAGATCATCTAATCCAACCTCCCATCACGGGCAGGGACGCCTCTCAACTAGATCAGGCTCCTCAAGGCTCTGTCCAACCTGGCCTTGAACACCTCCAGGGAGGGGGCAGCCACAGCCTCTCTGGGCAATTTATTCCAAAGTCTTGCCACCCTCGTACTGAAGAATTTCTTCCTAAGATCTAATCTAAATCTGTTCTCCTTCAACTTAAACCCATTTCCCCTTGTCCTATCAGTGGACGCTCTTGTAAAAAGTCCCTCCCCAGCCTCCCTGTAGGATCCCTTCAGGTACTGGAAGGCAGCTATTAGGTCCCCCCGAAGTCTTCTCTTTTCAAGACTGAACAACCCCAGCTCCCTCAGCCTGTCCTCGTAGCAGAGCTGCTCCAGCCCCTGGATCATCTTTGTGGCCTCCTCTGAACGCGCTCCAACAGATATATGTCCTTCTTATGGTGGGGACACCAGAACTGGACACAGTATTCAAGGTGAGGTCTCACAAGAACAGAGTAAAAGGGGAGAATCCCCTCTCTTGCCCTGCTGGCTACGCTTCTCCTGATACACCCCGGGATGCGGTTGGCCTTCTGGGTTGAGGGAGTGCCCTGCCGGCTCATGTTGAGCTTCTCGTCTGTCAACACCCCCAAATCCTTCTCTTCAGGGCTACTCTCAACCCACTCTGTGCCCAGTTTGTATTTGTGCCTGGGATTGGCCCGACCCAGGTGCAGGACCTTGCACTTAGACTTGTTGAAGCTCCTGCAGTTTGCACTGGCCCATTCCTCAAGCCTGTCAAGGTCCCTCTGGATGGCATCTCTTCCCTCAGGTGAGTCCATGGCACCACGCAGCTTGGTAATCCATGAGCACAAGTAGGTTTGTGGCTCTGCTGTGGAGTCTGGGCAGAGGGACCATGCCCAGGCGGGGCTGTGACCTCTGAGCCATCTAACACGGCTCCAGGCTTGGTCCTCAGCTCCTACCAAAGGACCCAGAGGCTCCCGCCAGACGATTCGGTGCCGAGGCTGGAGTCTGGGCTCTCGGCCTTCATTTCTTGCTCTGCTCTAAGGGTGGTTTCACCTTGGGGTGGATGTCCTGCTGCTTGCTCTGCTGCCGAGAAGGGGAGAGCAAGGTGTGGGGCAGAATAGATGTTGGTGACGTGCTCAGGATCTGATGCCGTGCCCCTAACCTTTGGCTCCTCACCGGCAACCATTAGCCAGGAGCTTGGTTTATTCCTCCAAGCTGCAGATATTGCGGGCCAAAGGGCAAGATCTCATCTTCCCCAGCTTTGCCGAGCTGGAGCTGTGCACAGGTGCAAATAACGTGTGACTAATGCCAGGGAAATTCCTCTTGGAAGCAAAAAATAGCTTGGCCTTGGGAAGGTAATCACAGAATGTTAGGGATTGGAAGGGACCTCGAAAGATCATCAAGTCCAATCCCCCTGCCAGAGCAGGAGCGCCTACATAATGCTACATAGTAATATGCAAAACAACATGCAGAGAGGCCAAGGGGTGTCTCTTTCAGGGTGTTTCCATGCTCCTGTCTTCCTGGAAATCAGGTGGTGGTTGGGGAAAAAGAAGTTGGTGAGACCTAGGAAGCTGTCTAGATGCTTGAGCTGATCAGATGAGAATATTGATGATTCCCACTGCATGGTCTGTTCAGGAGCAACCAAGACTTGGTCAGCAGGACTAGGGAGGTGACTGTCCCATTCTACTTGGCACTGGTGAGGCCACACCTCAAGTACTGTGTTCAGTTTTGGGTGCTGCAAGACCAGAAAGCCATCGAGGGGCTGGAGCGAGTCCAGAGAAGGGCAACGGAGCTGGGGAAGGGTCTGGAGATCAATTGTGATGGGGAGTGGCTGAGGGAGCTGGAGCTGTTGAGCTGGAGAAGAGGAGGCTGAGGGGAGACCTCATCACTCTCTGCAACCACCTGACAGGAGGTTGTAGTGAGGTGTGTGCTGGTCTCTTCTCACAAGTTACAACTGATAGGACAAGAGGAAATGTCCTCAGGTTACACCAGGAGAGGTTTAGATTGGACGTTAGGAAAAATTTCTTCTCTAAAAGGGTTGTGGAGCCCTGGCACAGGCTGCCCAGGGCAGGGGTGAAGTCCCCATCCCTGGGGGGATTTCAAAGCTGGCCAGATGTGGTGCTCAGGGACAGGGGTCAGTGGTGGCCCTGACAGAGTTAGGTAACGGTTGGACTTGATGATCCTGAAGGTCTTTTCCAATAGTAAGGGTTCTATGATTCTGTGACCTCAAGAGTTGGTCTTTCCTTGAGCAGGGAAGCCCAGCACCCCTGGCAGCATCCTTTGCTGTCCACCATAGCGTCCATGATCTCTGTGCCAGAGGCTTGCTGGAAAGAGGTGGCAGGAACACTGAGCTTCTGGGTCTTGACACCACAAAGGAGACAGGCTGAGCCAAGACTCCAACCCTGGACACACAAGGAGATTCTCCTTCCCCTGACCACCACTCCCAGCTCTGACCTGCTTCGCGGCAGCTCATGCTCAGCCCTGCAGCCACCTCTCCTCGGTGGGGCTGGCAGCTCTGATACAATCCCCCTTTACTGTGTCGGCTTTTCCAGCGACAAGGCACTGGAGCAACCTCCTCTCTCCCAGCCACGACAACCAGTGCCAGACTCAGGAGCTGAAAGTCTTTTGTAGATGCCCTCAGCCTACGCTTAGTGTAGAGCTCTTGAGCTGTTACTGTAACGAAAGGAGAGAATTAAACGACAGGGGATCCACACAATTTGTTTGGCACTACACGCCTTTGAGTTTTCTCATGTTGAAGAAAAAGGCAGGAAATGAGGAGCAGATGTCTGGGGCTGTCTGCAGCCAGTGTCTCTGCAGGAGACGGAACATGTCCTATTTGGGAAGTATCGGCTAGCATGGGGCTCGTGTTTTTACGAAACCGCTTTACTTAGAAAACGTTTTCAGCAACAGCAGAGAACATCGGACAAGGCTTTCGGTTCTCTGAACACAATGGCTTCCTCCCTGCTTCTCAATAAGACCAAATCTGGGCTCCAGCAGACAGTGCAAAATGCTGATACTCTCTATTTTTCCATCTGTCAGCATCCCGGGAAAGCCAGGCTGCAGGACACCGCTCCTTCCCCCGGCAGCATCACACCTGAGCCGCAAGCCGGTGGCTGACCCCGGTGCGACGTCACACGGGGCAGTGCGTACCTGCCGCAGGAGTTGGTGCCTCTCCTCGGCGGCCAGAACTGAGCACAACTCGCTCATTGTGCAGCTGTCCCACGGACGCTGCCAAGGGCTGCGGCGGCTGCTCTTTCAGCTGGCTGAAAACGCTGAGTGCAAAGAAACAAGCACAGAGCTGTTCAGTCTGCAACGCAGTTAAGCTCTTCCTAAGTAGAGAAGAACGACTTGTCCCCTGCAGAGCGAGGCAGCCACTGAGTGCAAGCTCTGCCCTCGGATCGGGGATAGGAAAAGTTTCCCCGTGGAGATGTGCCAGGATGCACCAATAAAATCAGGTTATCTTTGCAGATGATGGGAAGGAACGTGCTGGGACCCTGTCAGAACGGGCTTGCCTGAGCACATTGAGCCCCCGGGTCCTGCCAATCTCTACGGAGATGGAGACATGTCCTGATGGTGCAATCCTTCTGCATAGCTGCAGGCCCCTGAGGCAGCACTTCTAGAGAGCTGGTACGGTGAAGGAGGGCCAGGAATCCCCCAAAAGGTGCTGCAGGGACGAGAGGGGAGAGCGGCAGCGGGGCTGATCGGGATGGGCTTATCAGAAACCTGCGTGTGCTGCGCGAGACCATGGCTGCTGCAGGAGCAGGAAGCATCTGTGCCAGCAAGCCCCCTGTCCTGGGAGGGGGGGGGGGGTGGGGTGTGTGGGGGTGTGTGTGGGGGTGTGTGTGGGGGTGTGTCTTTCTCCCCGCCAGGTCCCAGCCCTTCGCTCAGGGGTGCAGGGAGCTCCCTCCTGCTGCAGACTCAGCCCTTTGGCCTCATCCGATGGCAAGCGTGGGCCAGCACCACCGCCATTTCCCCGCAGCCCCACTTCCCACTTTTCCACCCAACGTGTTCGCACACGAGCGCTGCCAGCCTCCAAGAAAAGACCTTACCAGAAGGAGCAGCTCTGTTTATCTGCTTCTCGGAAAGGTTCACATCTTGCCATCCCCTTAGGGCCGGAGGACATGTGCTCTCCGACAGCGGCTGCAGCACCAGTTTGACATAAGCTTATCATCAAGCTGTGACAGCGGGTGAAGGAGAGGTCCAGAAAACCTCTCTCCAGCGGTGCCGCTGGGGCTGACTCCTCAGTGGGTCTCCACAAGAGCTGTTGGCACCCCCAGGCCAGTCCCAAAGGCCAAGAGGCGCTGCCCCGTGCTGCGCAGGGGCCACCGGCAGCCCCCGGTCTGAGCTGAACCCCACCCCGGTCCCACAAGCTTTCAGAAGCTGTGTGCCCAACAAGTCTTTACATGAACCAGCATGACAAACACACACAGGCTGTGTTTGTTGTCTTCACTCTTTTTCAAGCCTTGCCAGCTCCACTGAGAGACCACGAAGCCACCAGAGCACTTTCCCTCTCCCAGCTCAGCTTTTCTCTACCCCCACACTGTAAGAATAGGCTGTCTCCTTCTCCTCTGCTTCTGCCCAGAGCCCCCACACTCCTGATGGGTTTCAGCTATCACCCCACTAGTGACCTGGAATCAATCAGAGAACTGTCAGGGATGGAAGGGACCTCAAAGACCATCTAGTTCCAGGCCCCCCACCATGGGCAGGGACATCCCCCATTAGTTCAGGCTGCCCAGAGCCCCATCCAGCCTGGCCTTAAAAACTCCCAGGGATGGGGCTGCCACCCTCTCTCTGGGCAACCTGTGCCAGGGTCTCACCACTCTCATGGGGAAGAACTTCTTCCTCACATCCAGTCTGAACCGACCCATCTCTGGCTTCAAACCATTCCCTCTAGTTCTGCTCCCTCACCAGCTTGATGCCAGGGAAAAATGCTTTTGCCTCCCCCAAACTTGGTCTCTGGGAACACCACACCCACCTCACCACCTTATGCAAGAACTCCTTGAGCTCCTGACAGGCTGTGGGGTGTATTTTTAGGGTCAGTGCTGCTGCCTCACCTCCTAACAGAGCATCAGGCTATAGCTGCCGGCCATTAGCACTTTGGTGCTGGCTGGGGATGGTTAAAAAGGAGTCAGTCTCATATCAACCTGAGGACATGAGCAGGGGAGAAAGCAGAGATGACACATATCTGGGATTCAAAATGTTATTTGACGAACAAATTCCCCCAGGACGGAGCCGATCTCAAAGCAGGGCGCGTGGCCAAAAGCAATTCTGCCCGTACCTGTGTGCCAAAATGAACCCAACCGTCTGCTGCAAGGGCTGATGTGCCTGCACCCCTTCTTGCTGAGCTCAGAGAACTCCCTGCGGGCACCCCTCCATCACCAGGCCAGCGGGGTGAAATGTAGGGAGCAGCCAAACCTCTCTGAGGAGGAGCTGTATCGGGGGGAGACTGGGCCGCAACAGCAAGTGCAAAAGCAGAAGCTGTCACCAGGAGGGGCGGGGGGCAGCGGTGTGGCCGTTTCCCCGCCAGAGCCCACTGCCAGGCTTCCGCCGAGAGGAAAGTCCCCCATCAAGTAAAGGATGCGCCGCTTCCCCCGGGCACTCACCGGATGGCCGATAAAAGAACGAACCCACCCAAAGTGCCCTCACCTCCCGACCCGCGGCCAGGGCCCCTCGCTGACCCCCCAAAGGTGACAGGGGGTGCGAGGAAGGGACGCGCAGCCTTTCCTGCCCTTTGAAAGGGTCTCGCTCACCCCAGGGAGCTCACACCTCACTCTGAAAGCTCCTGAAGAGTTTCCTGAGCTGGAAACTCTTCCTCTCACTGCAGCAGACAATGCCATCGTGCGGCAGTTTATTACTTCCTCGGCTGGAGCATCTGGGCTAAAAATTGCTGCTTCCGACCCGGAGTTAATTAAAAATCTGTCTGCTCTGCTCAAGTGTTTCCATATCACAAGGAGAACCCCGAGCTGCGTGCTGGGAGCTGGTACGGGTGGACAGGGACTCCCAAAAGCTGACCTCTCAGCGGGTCCTGGGCACCTGCAGAGGTTGGGCTTCCCCAGTGGGTCAGGAGAAGGACCTTTTGGGACAAGCCCAGCCCGTGGAGGTACCAGGTTCCTGCAGATCCTACACAGGAGCTGGACCCAGACTTCAAGGAGCCACCCGGAGGAGATGATTTCACCGCTGCTGTATCATTTCCTCCTTGTTAAGACGCAGCGCGTGGGTGCAGATCAACATCTCTCACTCTGAAGCCGCCGGGGTTTTCACTGCAAAACAACAGGCTGAGTGAAAAGTTCGTAAAATAGCTTTCTCTGCTGGCTGATTGTGTCACTGTGCTTGTGGCTCCTGCCCTTTCCACCCGCCCTTCCGCCCCCATTCACTTCTCCCTCAGCTGGCTGCTCTCCCAGCTGGCTTTCATGCCTGAGCTCATTCAAAGACGGCCAACAGCTCCCCCGTGGGCAGGCAGGCTCCAGACAGATTTTTCTCCAAACTGCCACCTAGTTCGAGGAAAAGGCATTACTGGGGGAAGGTTAAGTCAAGCCCCGGGGGAGCACACGACTCAGCCGGGCTGAGGGGGCATCTCCTGCAGCGGCTCTGGGTGGGACGCGCAAGCGAGACCGCGAGCCACCTCCTATCCCGTCCCGGTCTCACGTGTCCCGGCACCTCCTGCAGTCCCTCAGCCAAGGCCTCACTTCTCCAGAACAGACAACACCACGTTTCGTATCGATATTAAACACACCCCGGTGAAGCGGCAGGAGCTGCTGAGGGGATTTGCTCCTTCTGCGGAGAAATCCAAGCCCTGACTTCTCTGCCACTGGTGTAGCCAAAGAGTCATCCTCCATCGCATCCTCATGGGGAACACCCTCGGCTGTTTCTTGTCCCTTTTTAATTTTTTTCCTTAAATACCCGAAGGGACATGCAGACCTCTGCAGGAGGGACACCCCCTCCTCACCCCTGGGCACCCACCCCTCGCCCCCAGGCCCTCAACCCCCTGGCATGGTTGGAAAAGAGCTACAAGCCCTCGGCGGCCACAAAACCACCGGGAGGGGGCCGCAGGGCTTCGAGGTTCCCGGTACCCTCCGGTACCCTGCCCGGGGACCCCCAGGGCTCGGTCCCGCCCCCCATGTACGACGGGGGGAATGCACTCATCAGCGTTGTCAGGATGGCCGAGCGGTCTAAGGCGCTGCGTTCAGGTCGCAGTCTCCCCTGGAGGCGTGGGTTCGAATCCCACTTCTGACAAGTGGTAATGTTTTCTTATCCGAGGCGCGGTCTCCTTTTAGCTTTAATTAAAAGGCAATTAGTTAATTGGTGTTAATTGGGCGCGGGTTAATTTTGACGAGCCAGCTGCGAGCTATGGAAGAAACGATAGGCGGGGCTGCAAAAAAAAAAAAAAAAAAAAAAAAAAGAAAATAAGGGAGATGTCAGAAGTGGGATTCGAACCCACGCCTCCAGGGGAGACTGCGACCTGAACGCAGCGCCTTAGACCGCTCGGCCATCCTGACCCGCCGCGGCAGCGGCCGCCCGCCGCCCCCCCTTCCTCCGGTACCACCTGGGGCTGGGGGGGCCCGTTCGCCACCGTCCCGGTTCTCTGATTCTATGGTGGTATAAAATCTAATTTTGATGCAAAGAGCTAGAATGGGCTGAGGGGAGCGAACTGGGACATGGGAGCATCCAAACTGCAGCGTTAGCTCCCGTATTTGATAATCCTTTGGGACACGACCAAATCTCAAATTCATATACGTAATTTTTTTAAAAAAAAACCAACTGGAGGTGTTTCATCTGCACGGGCAAGTCATAGCGCGGCGGAGAGGTCAGTCTCTTCTGTGTAACAAGGGATAGGACAAAAAGAAACGGCCTCAAGTTGTGCCAGGGGAGGTTTACATTGGATATTAGGAAATATTTCTTCACCAAAAAGGTGGTCGAGCATTAGAACAGACTGCCGAGGTAAGTGGTTGAGGCACCATCCCTGGAGGTATTTAAAAGATGTGGCACTTAGGGACATGGTTTAGTGGTGGACCTGGCATCACTAGATTAACGACTGGCCTCGATGACTTTCAAGGTCTTTTCCAACCTGAATGATTCTCTAATTCTATGACTCTGTGTCCAGGCACACAGGCTGACTGAAGGCCAGTCACTAGTGGTGTAGCCTGGGGCTGATACTGGGTCCAGTCCTGTTCATCTTCATGAATGGTCGGGATGATGGAGCAGGTGCATCCCCAGCAGGTTGGCAGGTGACACCAGAGCAGGTGAAACTCCTGAGGGTCGTGCTGCTGGAGAAAAGGGCTGACAGGAACCTCCTGAAGGTACAGGCACAGGTTGCCCAGTGAGGTGGTAAATGCCCCATTCCCAGAAATGTCTGCAGTCAGGTTGGAGCAAGATGAAGATGAAGTCAAAGATGTCCCTATTCATGGCAGAGGGAGGACCTTTAAAGGTCCCTTCATACAAGCTATGCAAAGCCCTGCCCCCGCGGAGGAACAGCCCCGGGGAGGGCCTGCGGGAGGAGTCCCGGGGCCGGTGCGGGTGCCCGCAGCATGGCAGGGCTGTCTGGTGCCCCCCGGACCCGCGGCGGCCCCCCGGGCACCTCCGCCACCCTCGCTGCCCTGGACGGCTCCTTCCTCTGCTCCCCGCTCGGGGTCCTCATGGGGGTCCAGGCCGTGAGTACTGGGAAGGGGGCACTGGGGGGGGGGGGGGGAGGTGTGGGGTCACAGCCCATCCCTCGCTTCTGCTCATCATTCCGGCTGGAAACAGTTGGGTTTGGTTTTGGGTGCCATCCCTGCTCTTTAACCCTCACCCAGCTCTAACCCCCTGACACCACAGCCCCTCTCTCCTCCTTCTCTCCAGAGGAAAAAATCAGGTTTTTGAGCCTGGAGCTCCAAGCACCAGGCATGGGCTGATCCTCACGGGCATCCCTGCGGGGAACGAGCTGGTGGGTGCGGAGGGGGCTGTACGAAGCCCAGTGACCCCAGCCAAGGGGTGTCAGGCTTGCTCCCAGGCTGCCCATGGGGCTCTCCTGCTCCCTGGCAGCCCTCGAGGTTGTCCTCCCTGGCAGTCAGGCTTCGGTGGTCACTTGCAGGCAAACCCAAGGGTCTTGATCCCATCAAACCAAGCAGCAGGATCACCTCTTGGGGCAACCTCAGAATTAACTGTGGCTGCTGCTCCCTCCTGGGACCTTGAGTGCAACATCTGCACAGGGCCATGTGTGACCTGCCCCGGTGTTGGCCCCTGGCGCTGCCCCGCTGTGCTGGGCACTCTCTTTGCTCGTCCGCTGTCCCTGGAGCAGCACTGTTGGGAACGGCAGCGGGACGTGCCCTCAGCCACCGCTATGACACAGCTGGCACGGAGCTGGCCCCCTCGCTCCAGATTTTGACCCCCTGGGCACGGTTGAGCTGGGGGAGTGACACCGGAACAAGGATACTGCCAGGAGGTGTCTTGCAGGAGCATCAGGAAAGAGAGATGGAACCAAAAACCAGCAGAAGGGACCCTTGAACCCTACACCTGGTCCCACCTCTCCAGCCCGTGGCTGGGACCATCCCATTAAATGCTCTTGCCCTGCTCCCACTTACAAAACGCGCTGCTCCCCCAAACCTCTTCTCTCCTAAGTGCTCCCGTTTTTCTCCCCAGAGCAGGGCAGCTCGCGCTCCCGGAGAACACCAGGCTTTTTCCTCTCCCAACACGTATTTTGCGATCACAAGTGCCGGGGATGGGTGTGAGGGACAAAGAGGCATTGTCGGGGCAGCCGAGCGCCAGGGCGTTGTACTCGGGCGGGACAAAGGCTGTTGTGTTTCTTCAGTGACAATAAGCCCTGTGGGCTTACGCGGGGGCACAGAGTGTTTCCAAAGAGCCCTTCTCCTCCCCACCAGTGGGAGATGACTCCGTGGTTGGCCTGCCAAAGCGGAGGTGAGCGCAGGAGCCGCGTGGCTTCACCTGGCTCTACCCAGAGAGGTCCCAAAGAGCTGGGAACCAGAAAACGTCGTGGCTGCTGGAGGTGCCGGTGAGGCCAAGCTCGGGGCAATGCTCTGCTCCCCACCCACAGGAACCACCACCTTCGCCCTATTTCGCCCCGCAGGTGCTCGGATTACTGGTGTGGGCTCTCATCGCCGCCACGACGTACCACCTCCACGCGGAGTACGGCTGGGTGATGTTCGTGTCCATCTTCTTTTGGATAGCGACTCTCCTTTTATTCATGACTTACCTCCTGCAGCTTCAGCTGAAGTTCTACGCGGTCCCCTGGCCCCTCGTGGTACGTAGCTGAGAGGAAGCAAGGCAGGGTCCCAAGCGGGAAACATCCTGGGGAGATGCTCCCAGAGGACCAGGAATTCAAGCTTTTCAATCCTGAGGGAACAAAGCCCCCCCCCCACTTCACGCAATGATGTCGTTTCATTCAGCCCCTCAACTGCTTAGAAAATTTCCAGAACGGGGAGCCCTGAATCAATGCAGAAAGTTACGGCCACTGCGTCACTGCCGCAGGCGCGGTGTCAACCAGAAACCTCTGGGTGCAACCCGTGGTGCATTTAATGAGCTGGGAACCTGAGGTTTGCTCCCACTGTGAGAGGGTGGACCCTTTTCCTCTGGTTCTCCTGGGCAAGAGGGAGGACCGTGAGACAGGCTTTTGCTCATCCCTCACCCCAGCATGCTTGAATCCGAGTCCCAAACCTCACGACTTCTCTTTGCCTTCCCCAGCTGCTGATCTTCAATGCTGTGGCAACCGTCCTCTACATCACTGCCTTCGTAACGTGCGCGGTCGCCGTCCACCCTACGTCCTGGCGGCAGTGGGATTACAACCGGAGAGCCGCGGCGTCTGTAAGTAGCAGCGGGCAGGCGAGGGCCGCAGGGCCGGGGCGGCCACTATGCTCACGCGCGGTGTGTGCTCCTCTTCCAGTTCTTCTCCTGCCTCGTGATGATCACCTACGGCGTGAGCACCTTCTTCAGCTTCCGCGCCTGGAAAGGGCTCGGCAGCAACGCGGCCACCAGCCAAGTGACTGATCACGCGTAAGGAGCGGACGGCGAAGCCCCAGCCACGGGACACCCTGGGTCAACTCATGCCGGGCTCGGAGCCTCGTGGGCCATCAGGTCGTGTTCTTGGACCAGCTCGTGCTGGCAGCGATGGTCAGTGCCAGGTCGTGTGGACGCTGCTCTGTGGTCTCTGATGATGCTTCCAGTTGATGCACCCACAGCACAAAGCCACCGGTGCTGTCACCACCAGCCTCACAGGGATGTGCTGGTGTTGGGTCATGGGCTGGACTTGATGATCTCAGAGGTCTTTTCCAGCCTCAACAATTCTGTGATTCTGTGACACAGACTTGCTGGAGGCTGAAGCTCCTGCTCATCCTTGGGGTTCATCTAGAACGGCTGAGAGGGCTCAGCCAATTGGGCACACTCCAATACTAAAACTCGCTAAACTGAGCCCAAGCTCCTGTCTCTGATCATTCGCAGCTGCAGTCTAAACAATTGCAATTAACACGATACATAAACGGTGGCAGAGCTGGAAGATTAAGATGAAGCAAAGGAAGGAGTCTAAACTATTCTCGCGCTGTTTTCTAACAATCTGAAGCACAAAACTTAAGCTTTTAAATAAAAACCTTCTTAAATCCAGCACTGGAGTCTGCGAAGAACCAACCATGTCTTGCATGAAGGTGACAGGTACGGCACGGAGCAGCCGGTAGAGATGTTGCTGGCAGAGGCACCCGTTAACCGGCAAGTCTGTTTTGCCCTCTAGCTACAGGCAGGCTAAAAAATTGGAGTCCGCAAAAGCTCTGGGAAGATGCAGAGGGGCAACGTCTCAAGGCAACGTGGAGCCCGTGACTGGCAAATTCACTTTTTATTCTTGGAGATGCAGGCCAGGAGTTTGTCAGAACTAGAATTGATCATCCAGCTCTTCCCTACACACCTTCCTTGCACAAGCTAATAAAAATGAGATGAAGCAGCTTCAATTTATTTTGGGGTGTTTCTACGCACGGTGAGCTACGCTGTGAGATTTACCACCCGGGAAAAGTTTTAAGAGCTTGTCTACAGAGGCTCAGGAAATTTAAACGCATTAGCGGAAGGTGTGAATGGAAAAGGGACCGGACAAACTGCGTTAGCCCCTGGGTGATCTGCCTTTATTTGGTTTCCAGTGAGCTAAAAGAAGGGTCAAGCTTCCACAACTATGAATATTAGTACTATATAAAAATCAGACACAGTAAAAAACATTAGCCTCTTCACACACGTTTAAACTCAAAATGTGAAGCTGGGCTTGCACACAGATAGTTCAATATAGAGAGAAATTTAATTTCTTTAAAAAAGCCCCTCTGCCCGACGGAAAACACAGAGAACTGGGGATAAGTTATTCCAGGGATGAGTTATTCCGGGCGCAGCAGCCCACAGGAAAACACGGACGGAGGAGAGCGGCAGAGGGGCACAAAGGTATCGCGGGAAACACCGACACACAACTCCCCGTCAAAATAAGAATTCGTCCCTGGCCGGGCCTTGTCAGCTCTGAGGTTACACGAGCCCTTGCCTAAAATACAACAGAAGTCCCTTTGGAAGATCGCTGCCCCAGGCACTCGTCCGTACCGCCGTTAGTCCAAGTAATTAACTGAAGCAACTGTAACAGGGAAAGAACAAAAAATGTTTTCAGGAAAAACAAGAGGGATGCTTTTAGCTTTAGCTGCGAATAACTATTTTTAGCTCAACCATTAAAAATTGCACGCGTGCCAGAAAGGATTCTCTTAAATTGATAAGATCTGTTCGAGACATTGCAAAGCCAACGTTATATGAAGCCAGCCCAACAACTCCGGTCCATATTCCGACAGCAGAAAACCAACCAGATTTAAGCTTTGTATTTCCCTGGTCTTACCCTCAGCATTCACAGGGCAAGAGGAGCTGCATCTAGTTTGCATTAAAACCACAACCCGACGTTTTCACTCATTTCTTTTGGCTGGGAAGAAGCATCTCGGAGCACGGCCTCTGCTCGTGATCAAAGCATCACCCAGAAGGATTTCTAAAAAGTTGTCTTGTTGTGGTTTTTTTTTTTTTTGAAAGCTTCTGGCTTTCATCACTCAAATTTGACATGTACACATTTACCGAAGGAGATGACAAAATTCTGAAGGTGAAGATTCGTTTGGGAGGGGTTTTTTTGATTTTTTGTTTTTTTTAAAGGGCAGCGTGCGTGTGTATGTACTCAGGTGGGGGATTTCAACATACTAGAATAATTCCAGACAAACTGCGGAGCCAGGAGCACAACCAGAAACCTAACGAGCTCAATTCCTGCGGCGCTCACAAACTCGCTATATGCAGATTTCAAAATACTAGGATGCTGCACTTCGCGTTGCTAGCCAGCTTTTAAAAAAGCCACTACGCTCTGCTTAATTTTACCCTATTTTTTTAGCATAAGCACGGCTTACTTTCGGCATGGCTGGTACTCAAAAACTATTTCAGTCAATGAACAAGCCCCTGGCGCTGCTGGAACCGCTGTCAGCTGGCCCAGGATTTCATCTCCTCTGTTCTTGTACATTTTTTGTCGACCAACACTAACTTGTCACGGCCTAGGTCTAATTTTGCCGCGTCTACGCCAGGTATCTCAGTAGGTGACAGCCACCCATCAACAACTGCAACGCTGCAAGACATGCCCTTGCTCACCATCACGGGCTTCTACCTACTCGCAGGCTTTTCAAGATGTTCTCGCGTTGCCCGAGCGCACTGCGAAGCGGCAAATTCACGCGTCTGAGCGGAGGGGCCCTGTGGCTCCAAGCGCAGTTTAGTTCCAACCGCTGATAGCTACAGTTCTGCCAGCAAAGCGCTCGTCTCTTTGTCAACAGGTGCTGAAAAAAGCATCGCTGCCAACGGTTTAATAGCAAGCGCGTGCCTCTTCATCAGCCAGAGCACTAAGGGACGCGGTGGGAAAGGTGGCTGTGCCCAAACTACTGTCGGGCTTATATTATGAGCGCTACCGTAGCTGTGCAGCTGCCGAAAAGGAAGAAAGAAACTGCAGGCAGAGGGCAGATTTCGGTTTATCATGGTTATTTTTTGCTGTGCAGAATAGCCGGGGCCTGAGCAAAAGTGAACTGGAGAACAAAAGTGGAAAACTGTGCGCATGAAAACAGAGACTTACAAAAGCCGGAGAGCAGGTGGACCTACACACTAACGTACCAACTGTCAGAGCTCAGAGAAACTTTTAACGCAAGAATGTTTACTTATTAAACATATTCTTCCATTAGAGGGCCATAGGGCTTAAGATCATCTTGAAGTATTTTAAAAAAAGCCAACAAAACGGTGACAGGGAGGAGCTCCGAGGCGATGTGTTCACACCTGTCCTCCCAAGAGCCGGAGGCACAAACCCTCTTGAGGCTACAAAGTTTGAAGTTTTGGGGAGGTGGTGAACGCAAAAACCAGGCGCAGGGGCCTACGTGCCATCCTCTGGGTGTGCTGGCCTTCCCGGCACGCGCCACGGTCAGGCTGGCGTACAAATACTGCGCATTTCTTCCTGTGGTGGAGGTGGAAGTGTCACTTTCTGTGGGCACTGGATACGAACCAGAATTCGTGAGCGGATGTTTTTAGGATCAGGCCTCTGAAGGTAGAGTCTGGAGGGCGAATGAGTGTCCGTCGTGTAAAAGCACCTCAATTCCCAGGACCTTTATTGTTTTAAACGTCCAAACGAAAGCAGCAGCACTCCTCTGGAGAAGGAACGTAGAGTAGAACCTCTTCTAGGAGGAGGATATCGACGATTTGTTTAACGAGGTCACAACTAACCCACTGCTTAAATCCAGACTTCGACCTTCTTTTTCCTAGAAACGCAGAAGAAAAAGAAATCCGTGACTCGGTGCTGGTTTGGAATAAGCAGTTCAAAAAAAACAAAACCCGAAGCGGGTTTGTTGCATCGCTTCGATATAAAATTACTCACAGCTCTGTAATCCAAGAACATTTCTTTGAAAGCCAGAAAGTCAGTAAAGGTGAGAAGCATATCGAATATATCACCTGCCATTTCGTCTTTGTGCTGTCTATAGAGAGAAAAAATCTGGGAATTAGAAAAACGCGCGGGGAAATAAACATGTTAGTTAAAATGGCAGGAGTTCAAAAAGGATATCAGGACAAGTAGAACGATATCAAAATTTAAACAAGAATGTTGCAACGAGACTTTCTGTTAAGGGGTGGGGGGGTTTTGCTGTTTTGTTTTTTAAAAATCATTTAATTCTTATTAAAAGGAGCTTTACCTTCAACAGTCCACCTTCTAAGTGTATGACATGTAGAATAACTTCCCAATGTCTTATTAAATTAAATGGATTCAAATACTGTAAGATATTCAGTTCCCAAGTACACTTATTCTAGGGGAAAAGCAGTGATCTTTTGTGATCCCTTCACGGAGTCGGTAAAGCTAAAGTAACCAAAAGCAAGAATTCATTATTTTTTTCCCCTTGAATTAAAAAAAAATTAGCGAAACTCCCAGATTTTTTGAGAAAAAGAAAAAAATCTTTTCTGCATGCTTTGTCCAAGAATTATGACCAAGGCATTTCACACATGACTCCTGGAAGACTATCAGGCTCTTTGAGTGTCCAACACAGAGCCCGAAAGAGGTAAATGAGATTTAACCTTTTCAGGGTCTGGCTTCAAAGTGACAGCGATGATGCAAACTCTCCAGTGTCCCAATTTCTCTTCCTACCCCTTAAACCCCAAAAATATTTCAGCATGACAGTTCAGAAATATGGATTAGCAGGACAGGCTGAAAGCACGAAAAGTGGGCTGTCACTGCCTGCGTGAATGTTTGGGGTTTTTTTTAAATTAAAGAGGAATCTCTTTAATTTAAGGTGGGACCGTCAAACCTAGGCTTTAATCTAGATAAAAAGAATGAGTAGAGAGTCACGGAAGCCGCCCCCCAAACCCAAAAGCAAAGCAGAGACTTACTGCAAGGACATTGTGAAAGCAGTCATGTTGAAACCAGGAATGCGGTCAATCAACTTTTCTTCGATGTATTTCTCTACTAAAGAGATCTGAAAAAAAACACCCCAAACCAGACCGATCACACCCCTGTAACATCGTAACGGATTTCAGGAGCAGATTTCCAAACATGAAATAATGCAACTGGAAAAATAACCTTTGTTACGCTCACGTGTCGAACACGTTATTTACTACCTCAGTGGGCTAAATTTCTACTCAGAGGCGCGACGTTGGCTCCGCTCCGCACAAACCCCGTGTTTTAAGGAGGGGAATGCAGGACCTGACACCGGCCTTTATCAAATTAAAAAAGCAATAAATAAAATAGGGAAAAGTATCTTACGTATTCATTAAAAATAGAAGTATAGACGAGCTTGTTTTCTTCTGAGTCATCAAACTCCTGGTAGTGCTTCTCCATAAAAGTCCTCTGTATTAGCTGGAAACCGTCATCTGCGCCACAACAAGAACGCGTCGTACGGTTACGGGCCCACTCGTTCTTTTCGCAACACAAACCCCGCATTCACCCGTCCCTCTCGCTTTCCCGCTGTGGGCGCCGAGCCCCGCGCACGTGCGGAGGTCGTCACCCCGAGCCCCCGTTTCTGCCCCAGCTGTGAGGAGACAGAGGCTGCCGGTGGAGAACTCCGGGAGCCGAATCGAGAGGGTGGCAGCCGGCGTTCCAGCAGCAGCAGCTGCGCGTTCAGAACGGGACGGGACGGATGTGTCCACCCGGCAAGGTCTGCAATTACTTCTTACGAGTTTCATCTGCACTTAGAATCAGCCAAAAAGTCTTCTATTTTTTTTTTGTGGTTAACTGAGTGCTTCTTCCCTACAAAAATTCATTATTTTTTTCCCCTTGAATTAAAAAAATATTAGCGAAACTCCCAGCTTAATTTTCGATTGCCGCACTGTTTTTTTTCCAGTTGCGGAAGGAAACGAGAATAAATACGATCAGGTGACCACTGAATGCAACAGAACAGATATAAATACCTAAAGCTTATTTACACACCCACTCCCAGCTTTCTAAACCCTGACACATTCAAAATCGGTTTTATTACTGTTTCTCCAGATTCTACCGGGTGACCGAGGCTGCAGAATCGACATCTCTCTGCGAAGGATGGTGTCAAAAAAGATTACATGCTGCTCTTACGAAGCGGCTGGAGGCCGATTAGCATGAATTCTTTCTTGGCGTGTAAACTACTGCCTTGCCCACACTGATTCCTCGGTTAAAATTACGGTCCTGAGAGTTTAGGATCTTTTATTTCCAAAGCTCATACGATGAGGCTGCCACCACTCGACGTTCCTGCTACACACAGGCCCTGCCACGTTCCAACTGCATGCGCGCGTGCGAGTTACACGTAACAAAATCGACTCAAAATCGACTCAAAACCCCTCAACTCACAAGGATCTGCCCACTTTATTGAAGAAGTGGCGGGTTGCCGCAGGCGCAGAGAATCATCTTTGAGACTCATCAGCCCCCCGCTGTGCAATGAGCACACAAAAACCCTGTATTTTTTTTACTACGCGTAAAAGGAGCAAAGGATAGAAAGCTCCCATGAAGCAGGCAGGGGCGATTTCAGCTCTGTAGGTCTGCTCAGGGAAGAGCAGCTCGAAATATTTTTAGTGCCCATCGTGTTGTCTACAACTACTTGCAGAGCTCACCCATTATGATATCCTCCAGGTAGCCAACAACTGCATCAAACTCGGTGTCTGAAGGGGAGGAGCTGAAAGCGAAGGAAGACGGGACCGCGTAAATATACATTTCAAGCACAGGTGAAATAAAAGTTCAAATTAAAAAGTGGTAACAAAACCCCAAGCACCAAGAAGCCCGGTGATTACAAGATAATTGGATAATTTCCAAGTTTCAACGTACAAAACAATCCACGACACGGACGATAAGCCTGCTTCATGAGGATTCTCATCAGGCCTCTATTTCTCCTGGTTAAGGTGCCTAATGGAAAAAAATAAACGTTTTCCTGGCACTGCTGTCAATGTAATTCCAGTCCTGGTGCAGAAGGATGCAAAGAGTGTAATTAGAACAGCAAGTTAAGCCTTTTCCAACCTACAAATCCCAGCTACTACTACAAACTTCCCTTCTGCTCTCTTCCCCGTGTAACTCTACCTGGTGATCACAGAGCTCTAGTCTCTAAGAATTATCTTGAAATACTCGGTCTTGTGGAACCACTTAAACTCAATGCCTGCACAAGTGTTATATAACTGAAGAAACTTAAATTTTTCTTACGCGAGAAGCATCCTTACAAATAAATGGCACGATCTCCTAAAGCCATTCGATCACGAGCAAATATTAAACACTGTCACGGATCTACCACCCAGGGAAGAAATCCTTGGTACCAGCACCTCAGGACTCTGCATCGCTCTGCTAGATCCATTACTGTGCAGCTTTTTCAGACCCAGTAAGTAATCCGCAGGATCACCTTGGCCTTCCCAGGTCATCTTTAGAGGGCAATGAACTCATCCTGCATTCTCCAGGAGATGAAAGACAGGCTTTTCTCACACATGAGGGAAACAAGTCTTAGAGGGCATTTGTCTTGAAGAAAAAAACCCATAGCTTTGAATAGCGAAAGCACCACTTAAATTAGAAGCCTTCCTCTTTCAAACTTCTCTTTAGCAAACAGAGCAGAAAACTCTTTCCGAGTAAGTTTTAAAAAATTCATTATTTTGCTATTAAACAATACTCTGGTGAAATTAATCCATAACGGGCCAATGGGCCTCATAATTCACAAACGGTTTAACCACAATGAGTCATAGGGCTCATCCTGAAAAGAGATCTGACTTAAAAAGGTGTCTGATCACCGAGCGATGCTCTAGCAACCGTTCTGATCTGTTGTGTCTCAGGAGACACACAGGACTTGGGACTTAAGGCCACACGACTCAGTGCTCGCCACATGCAAGGACAGGAGACCGCGATGGATAATTTCCATTCTTTTTTTCCCTTCCAAGAAAGCACTATGACTAGTTTTAGGGCTTATTCTACGAACCAGAGGGACAGAGGCAGAGGCACGCGTCCCGTTCTGCCACAAGGAGAAGAGTGTGTCGGACAAACGCAGAGCGAAGCAGCGTCTCAGCGACCATCAGCGTAAAATTTGGTCGAGGCCACGTGTAAAATGTCTCACACCTCTAGAAGGAGCACATTCAAGCACAGAGGAACAGTCTCTTTTTAAAATCCGTGACATAAGACAACGCATGCTCTTGAAGAGAAGTTCTGAACTTAAAACGAAGAGAGAATAATAATTTTCAGCCTTGTAGTGTTTATTTTGCTCACCCAGCCAGGTGGTGCTGCACTCACTGCAGTTATATTTAGTTTGGCTTCACCTAAACTCTGAACTGATGTTACCCCTCCTGGAGTTTTGCATTCTGCACCTCTGCTCTCCTAAGAGGCAGAATCTGTTAATCAGGGTGGTGTCAATTAATTGGTGTAGTTATATTTGTATTAAGACATTTTACCTAGTAATTAGCTTATTGAAAATCTGACACATAACGCAGCATACTCACATGGCTACACCGAAGTTTTCTTCATCAGAATTCTCCATTGTTACTGCATAACCAGACGGGAGGCAATCTGCTCTACTGCTGCTGTTAGTGGTTATTTCTTCTTTTTGGACAAAATGCTAAGGAATAACATGTGACTTAGCATTAAGACAAATTCAATTGTTAAATTACATTTCTTAAAACCACAAGAGAGTCTTTCATTTTCAGACGCAGGAATTTCAAAATGGTCTCCTTCCAAAGTTACTGCTACTTCTTTTCTTAATAGCCCTAGTTCCCTCGGAATTTTCTCTGCCTGCTCAGAGAACAGGCTCAAAAATGCACACATGTGCAGTTAGTCAGTGTAAAGGGGCTTCAGGTGACCTTTACATCTTTTCTCCTGAAACACCTATGACTGACTGTGACAAAGGCAGAAGAAAAAGAAGCTAGACCAGATGAAGAGCTCACAGGCCAGCCTTTGGAAGGCAATCCCACGTGTCATGCCAGGGCCCGTCCCCTAGCCAGGCTCTCAGCCCACGCCTGTGGGCAGTTGCTGACCCATTGCCCAGGAGCAGGCCCACAGCACCCCAGGGTCACTGAGATGGGTCAGCGCAGCACCCAGCTGGCTTCTGCACTGGGGACACCCAGCTCCCGCTATCTGTGTTGGGTTACGCCCAACGCCGCCTGCTCCACCGAGGGCGGGAGCCAGATCTCTGGTGTCATCACAGAGCACAGGGGCACACTCGTCACCAGGGATTGAAGAGATAGGACAAGGAGTAACGGTTTCCAACTGAAAGAGGGGAGATTTACATTAGACATTAGGGAGAAGTTCATTACTTTGAGGCTGGTGAGACCCTGGCACAGGTTGCCCAGAGGAGCTGGGGACGCCCCATCCCTGGGAGTGTTCCAGGCCAGGTGGGACAGGGCTTGGAGCAACGTGGGCTGGCGGGAGGTGTCCCTGCCCAGGGGAACAGAGATGATCTTGAAGGTCCCTTCCAACCCAAGCCGCTCTGTGACTCCATGACCCCCCGGCTCCCGGGGAGCGCGAAGCCCCCAACCCCGTCCCCTCCCCAGGGGGACGCAGCCACCCGCTTTGCCTCACCTCACCTCGCTCAGCGGCACCCAGGCGAGCGAGCCGTCACCCTCCCTCTCCAAAACGCTCCCAGGTGACGACCGGCCCCTACCAGCACCCCCTTCCCGAGGCCCTGGGCCGCCGGACCCGTGTCTCCCCCGGGGGCTCCCGGCCCTGCCCGCACCTACCGCTGCCTCCGCCCGTCTCCCGGGAAACGCTTCCTTCCGCCTCGCCCGCAGCCAATCGGGGGGCGGAGGCGGCTGCGGAGGGCCCGCCCACGGTGCGAAGGTCCAATCAGGAGGGGCGGGCGGGGCCTGGCGGGAAGGCGGGGGTGGCCGCCATAGCGGGCCCTCAGGGCTGGGCGGCCCGGGCGGGAGTGGCGGCCTGGGCCGGGAGGTGAAAAGCTGCCCTCGGAAGAAAATGCAAATAAAGATATAAAAATGGGATAACGTGCTTCGTTAGCACCGCGACAGGAGCAGGCTGTCCCCTCCCAGGGCAGCTGCGTGCTTCACTGCCCCCTGCCCGCCCCAGGCACTCGGAACTCAACAGAAGCGAAAAAGAATTAAAAGAGCCCAGAGCATTCGAGACGTTTTTATTGTTGAACGGACAACTTTGCTACAGTTCATTTCCCCCTTCTCCGAGGGCCGGCGGAGCCACCCCCTCCCGGCCGCCCCCAGAGCCCTCGGGGTGCGCAGGGACGGAGGGGGACACAGCACCGCGGTCGGGGCGGATCGGGCTCTGCAAAGACGCCCCCGTCACAGATTTCGGCAGAAAGCCAGTCAAATCTTGTCTCCTTTTATCGGTTTTCCCCCCCTCTCTGTGAAATGCACAGGACAGTTCTCTGCCTCCTCCGGCGCCGTTTCTCTGCCCAGCACCAGCTGCACGGGAAGACGGGCTGGGGCAAAATTTTCCAAAGCATTCGCATCTTGTCATCCAAGAACGCTCGATCCCCGCGTCCGCAGAGGCGGCGAGGCTCTTGGGTCCCCTCTGTTTCAAGGGGACACGTACCAGCCGTTGCGGACCCGGGCCTCGAGAGCTTAATCTCACAGCGCAGTTGATGCTAAGAAGGAGTCCTAGGCACTTCGGACAAATTTTACCTCAGTTAATCCTGGCCAGGGAAGCCAAAGCCCTGAAGTTTCTAGAATCTATTAAGGCAGAGTTCCAAACGGTTCTGTCCCACCTCTTCCCTAAAGTACAGGTTTTGCATCTTTGTCCCTCTGGGAATAAAACCCTATCGCTGCATTTGGAAGCATTTTAAAAAACTTCGTTTCAAGTGATCCTGAAACTCTAAAGGTCCCTGTGGCAGTGATGGTGTCGACACGTTTGCTCCTTTAGCACCGAGCAGGAAGGGACTCAGCCCTGACTGGCGACATGGATTACAGCAAAAAACATCGTAGAAGGACAGTCAGTGAGGAAATGAGGTCTGATTTGCCAGTCTGACTAATCGAAAGAGGCATCCAAGGTGGAAGAGAATTCACATTTTAGCAAAAAGGCTAACCAGCGCTCCGCTTTGTTTAATCCAGTCCATATTTGGAAAAAAAGTCAACAACAAATTGACAGAACTTTCTTAATTCACACATCCAGAGGTTCCACAGAGACATGTTTTTTCTTTTTTTCTTTTAAATCTCTGGATGAAAATCAGCACCCTCGACTTAGCAAAGGCAGAAGGTGAGAGGAGTTGCTAGAGAGCTTGATGGTGGGACCTGTGTGGCAAGGTCTCAGCTCCTGTTGAGGCCAGTAGGAAGTAAGAGCGCTCAGGAGGAAACAGCAGCCTCAGCTCTGCTTTGTTAATACTTGATGGGACAATAAAAGATAATAAACGCTTTTATAAATAAGACGACGCGGCATGAGAACTCACAATGGCAGCCTCTGCTGCCGAATCTCTGCCAAGGAGCGGGATGGTTTCGGTGCAAGCTGTGTGTGAATTAGTAAAGTTCTACTATATTCAGATAATTTAAAAAAAAAAAACGAAAACAAAAAAATCCAAACAACCACCTGTACAAATCTTGGAAGCGACTGAGTCACATCCTCAGTTGGTGCAAAATAAGCTTAACTCCACTGATTTTTGTGCTGCTTCAACTGACACCAGCTGTGAACCCTGATTCCTTGTAGAAACCCAGTCAAACAGTCAAAAGCTGCCTGCTGAAATGTGTCCTTAACGTACAAACATCACAAACGTGTAATCGGACTGGAGCAGAGATTCCTGCTCTATGATCCCTACCAAAAATAAGGAAGGGTGGCCCCAAACCTGCTCAGAGCAGGGCTGACACGTGGCAAGCAAGGTGCATTTTTAAAGAGTTACAGAATAAGACCAAACTTGCTATCCAAATAACTTTTTCTTTTTTTAAATAAACTGGCCCGAGAATTCTCCTCTGATCTTTTAAGATAGCTCAATATTTCCAAAGTGAACGTAACTTTCCAAAACAACACTGATTAAAAAAGATGTTCAATGATACCTTAAAAAAATACCCAGAATATCAAATTAATTCCAGTCCGACGGTATAATTGGTTAAGAATACCTCCTGAAAATTATATCCGCACAAAAAAATGTGGGTACCGAAGTTAAAAGCATCAGAAACATCATGTACTTGAAAATACCACCGATCTTTTAACGTTTAAAATCAAAAGCAGGACATTCTTTGGAATCACCAAGTTATTAAAACACGTGAGTTTCTCTACAGTCTCCACACTGTCTTTCCGGATCGGTCTGCGTCCAGATTTAGGTCTCGGAGCGGTTCAGTATCCGCTGTCGGAAAACACAACGAGTCTCTGACCAGCAGGAGGCTACATCAAACAGGAAAACATCGGCATTCTCTTTCGAGTACTGACTTCTGCCAAAAATAAAGAGACTTCCGCGCACAAGACGGAACGGCCCCGCTTTAGGAGATGGTTCTTTTTCTCTTCTCAACTGCGTCGTACGGGTGCTTCCAGTGCAAATTTGTTTTCAGCACTTGCGACGGGCGAGAAGGGGGAGGAAGAGAAACGCTTCCCTGGTCCTGCTGGGAGGAACCGACAGCCGTAGCACGCCGACCTACCAGCTTCCCTTCCTGTTGGAAACTGGTCCCCGTTGCTGGCACCCTGAAACAGCTTATTAAAGATTTCATCGTTAAGAGAAACAGATTAACAGTTTAGCATGAAATCTGGCCGCGGCTATGGTTCTATGTGCGTAAAGGTTGGCTAGAGATGCTTTCCCCTTTTTCATTATCGGTTGGCGTTGGCTAAAAACGAGTCCGTGCTGTTTCTCCCCCTTGTGTCATGAAATGTGAGAGATCTGTCTGACTCGGGTCTGTATCTCCTGTCGACACAAAGGGCAGGTCTCCAGTTGCAAGGCACATTCCATGCACAGGTCACTGAAGGAGAGGGGTGGGAAAATAAATAAATAAATAAAATCGGTTAAAGCCTGCATTTGTGGTATGGAAAACCAGCCAAGCAAGACTGCTCCCACCAGTGCTCTAAAACCATGGGGGAACTGGACTTAACTGGATTACAATCCTAGTAGGCTGCTTAAACGCAGGGAAGCATTATGGTATTATTATGTTGTCCCATTTTTAGCTTTTAGATGAATTTGTGACTTTAGTCAAACCATTTCGTTGAACATTAAATGAGTATTTTGAGTAGATAACGAATTTTCTGCTCTCCTCATGCGATGTGGGTTTCACCACAGCGGCACTAAACACCCGTCAACCTTTTGATAGCAGGGAATTAAGACTTGGTGGGCACAGTACATGCAAACACCAAACACACAGATAATTAGGGATTAAATCTGCACGGGTTTAGGGTGAGGGGAACAGTGGGAATGCTACGGGTAACCTCTACCTGTCACACCCTTAAAAGGAGGGGTTATTTCCTTTATGCTGCGGGAGTGAATCAAGAGAAGCAGGGACTGCAATCAGCTCCCACCTTAAGCTGAACATCAGGAACACACGGTTTCCCATTTCTTTGGGTTGTTTTTAAGGTTTTTTTTACCTGTGTCCGCACGGCCTGAGTTCTGTGTCTGCTACCTCGTCACAGCAAAGCGTGCAGCAGTTCTCTCGGATGCTCACTTGCTTCAACAAAGCCAGGCGCCTGTGTCTGAAGAGAGACGATGCACACACACATGAATTTGGACTCAAAACAGTGGATTCGTAACTATTTTGAGTATTGCCTGTGCTACTCAACGCGACTGCTGATAAGCGTCGAGAGTAACTTCCCCACAAAAAGGCTTAACACCCCCAGAGATGTCCAAAACAGTCTCCGACTCCCTATTTTGGTCTCTCAGAACGGGACAAAGAGGGTGTTAGATGGCAATTCTTCCAGTTCCCACAGCTGAATAGTTAAAAAATATTTCTTCTTTAGGATTTGTGTTTTAAGAGTTAAGAGAAGGAAAAAAAAAAAAGGCAAATAAGACACACAAACTGATGTATCGACAAAACTCAGAAATCTTGCAATGCTGTAATGTGGTTTAAAAAGAGCAGAACTTGAAAATAAAATCAACAGCCTAGTATAGCAGCTAAAAATTGCGAAGCCCTGCACCTAGGGTGTGACACTACAACAGAACGACACCTGAGCTGAAGAGGGGGCTGGCCAAGAATCATAACCAACGGATCATCTGACAGCCTTAAACCCTTAAAGCACGTGCAGCCACACACAGGTGTAAATTACTCTGGATATCTGTAAACACAAGACAGTCTCGCAGGTCGCGCTTGATTTTCTCCGTGAAACACATCACAAGCCGCAAACTTTGCCAACGTGTGACTCGGCTCCAATAAAAGGTATATAGAGGGAGTTTTTCTAATCACCAAGATGCTGAAGAACCTCAAGTACACTTGACCAAACAGCTAGATAATTCAAAAACCGGTCTCTGAGTTTCATTATAGCCGGGGGTACCCGCTTAATGAGACGCAACAAGATTATTTCAGCCACGTACACCAGCGCCACGCTAGAGAATCGTTGTCAAAATCCCAGATGTGGGGGACGCTACATCCCAGATCACACCGCGTACTGGTAGCATTTACGTTCAGGCAAGTTATTTTTTACTAATGACCTAAGCCAGGAAAGCTTGGTTTTCTCTCCTGCCAGAAATTTGGCCAGTTAAGGAAAAATATATCCAACCTGTTTCTATCTGGTTTGATTTACATTTAGGTGGGAAAGCACTTCTAAAATCCGAACCACCTTTGTTGGTACTATCATTCACAAATGGGGAAACTTTCATCTGGACCAGAAAAGGAGGACAGCTTTGAGTTTTAGAATCATTCAGTACCTCCATGCTGCCAACATCACAAATTAGGTCAATTTTAATGACAGTATCTTTTTCTAATTAAGACTATACCTCCTCAACTTACTTCATCCTTCTGAGACGGCAGGAGGCACTTTTCCTACAAGCAGTTTACTGCGAGGTACTAATTAACTGTAATTTAGGGTAACGTTACACAAAAATCATTTTAATCTCACGGATTTTGGGTGTGTCTCTGCTGCGCTCCTCATTCCGTTGCGCTGGTGCAATCCTTTTCTGAAAGGGACCCAGGGAGGCGTGACCCCCTAAAAGATCAATTTTTCTAGGCACGACGTAAGGGTACGCAACTGAGAAGCGAAGCGTTTCATTTCTCCGTACGCAAACACAGTCAAAACCAGACGGGAGGGGGTTTACCTGGGCAAAATGATCTTCTCTTCTGCCGTCAGAAAGGCGTAATCATTAAAGGTACTAAACTTCATCGGCGGCGGGTACTTGAAAGGTTTCGCCCCAAAGTTGAACTCGCATTGTTGATAGGACATGAAACTAGCCGCAGCGAAAAAGCCAGACCTGCAATGTGACCAACGACAGATACTTAGAATGTTTTAAAATGATAATAGAGCTTTCCTGAGATGTTACTACTATTACCAGAAAAAAGTCCACCCTGAAACAGAGACAGGTTCCTCCAGTAGAACCGTTCTGCAGCTAAATGAGAGAAAAACCTCTGGTGCATCCAGTTTCAGCTGCACATACTTGTCTTGTTTAGCTCTCAACTCCTGAATTCGTTCTCAGGGATTATATGAATTTACCAGCGAGTCAGCCAACAAAGGCTGCCTTATTCTACAACTAGGATTAGTCACACTTACACCAAGAGCAGATACATACACCCAGCCAGCCTGCAACCTCATCCTCTTTACATTGATCAGCTCAGTTATCTCCTCCAGCACTAAGAGGGGGAAAAAAAAAAAAAATAAATAAAAGAGTCTTTTTGTTCCAAACATCTGTTCAGCTGAGCTGTGAGGAGCAGTGAGCAGGCACAAACCTGGGGGACCTGCAGCTCTCAGGCCCTGCACAGGATGAATCCAGGTCTGAGCTCCCTTAGCACAACGCCCATCTGTTCCTCCTTGCCCTCGCGGGATTACCTCGGGACAGCTGTCTTTTCTCCGCGCAAACATCACCGCTACCACCTCTTTCAGTTTTATCGCCTGAAAAGGCCCAAGTTGACTCAGACCCCACGTTCTAACCACGTAACAGAATTCATTGAGTATATACACGACATCCTCCACACGAAGAACCGAGTGCTGCGAGCTGAAGAGACAAGATACTCTGCAACACTCTGAACTATTGCTTCGCTTGCATCGTGAACTTCATTTTGAGGAGGAAATCTGAACAAAATCATTAGCGCAGCAGTATTAATTAAGTATTGTAATGTTTAATTAAACTGCATGGCTCCTCTCTCAAGTGCCACACGGGCTTATCTTTCCAGAACTAAAAGGCTGAACCTCTCCACGGGAGTCCGAGGAATTAGCCATGCAAGAATTTTCATGGCAAAATAAGCCAACACCTTTCTGCAATGCTACCCAAGAGACTCTCTCCCACGAATATTCAATATACTGCTACAGGAACCAGCCTCAGTGAACCGCAGCACATTGCTGCAGCACACGACTTCAGCATCTACAGGACTGAGGCTTTATTTTTTTAAAAGATTAAAAACCAAAATCAAGCGACACCAGAAACTTGTTCATCTCTGCTACAGCCTCTTTCCATTTCAGTGCTGTGCTGGTCTGACCGTAGAGAACACAGAGTTGAACCCACCTGTGGAAGGTCCAAAGTATTTATTTTGGACCTTGAAACCCACCTGGAAAATTATATCCTTCTCACTAATTTCTAAGCAACTTTCAGTTGGGAAACCTGCTTAATGCCGGTTTCAGGTAAGCAACCACAAATTTGCATCTCAAATGGGAAACACGTGGTATAATTAAAACAATTACCCATACAGGTCACTGTCCTTCCAGATGAACACATACTTACACGGCAGATGAAAATACTTGCTTCTCGGCAGGAAGCTGGTTTCCATTCAAATAGAAGATCATTTGCTTTTCTTGCAAGTCTAGTAGAAATCCTATTGTGTCTCCTTGCATGCAAAACAAAGGGAATTTAAAGAGTTCACTTCTGTTAAATGACAACAGCTGGAACAGTTGTTGAGTATCACATATCTCACTATGAGTTGTCTCACCTGAAAGGAACTGTTTGCAAAAGCATAAAGAAAGAAATATTGATACAGATAGTAACCAAAGAAAAATAAACAAACAGGGCAAAACAGTGGAAAAAAAATTTTAGTCTATCAGAGTATTAATATTACATAGTTGAAGTATTGCAGAGTATTTGCCAAAGCAAACATCTCCTCGGATATTTTACGTCCATTGAAGAGATGCTCCGAAGACACACCGACTGAAACCTACGTTTCTAATATGCCTGTGGGTATGTTTATTTGTAAGAGGTGTTTTAATGTAGCCATCCTTGGGAGAAATTCTTAATGGAAGAGCAGGCGGCACAGTTCCCACCAGAATGGCATGAACAGACTCCTGCCAAGATTTCAAAGCTGAGATCAAGAACAGAATTTTGCCGTCCTAATAGTTACCCGAGAATTTAAAGCAAGCAAGACAGCACAACTCTTCCTCCTTAACCTTGATGTCTAATTAAGTTTTCGACTTCTATAAAATAACTCTTTCAACCCGGAAAGGAACATTTTAACCCCGTTTGTAGTAGGACAAGCCTCTAAGAAAACAAATCTTATGATCAAGTGTCCAGCAATGTTAGTTGGTGCTGTGATTTGTACTCTGCCTAGGAAAAGAAAAAAACATTTAACCAAGAAGATTTTTACACTGGCTGTGGAACAAGCCAGTTGTGCACTTTGTGCACTTAAACACTTAAAAATACTAGTACAGGGCAACAGTTATTAAAACTTTAGTATCATGAGGAGCAGGCAGTGACTGCTCTGCTCACACCTACTAATGAACTGTTTTCTAAACACCTGCGAGAGGAAAAAAAATCTTGTGCAGAAACCCTGTTAGGAGTAAGAGCAGAAGACAGACCGATTACCTTCTTTCCAACAGGGATGGGAATGTGGTTTACTTCTGGCATTATACCAAATCAGCTGCCGGCAGCCGTCGTACGCGCAGGAGTATTCGTCGTCCCCGATGCCGTAACCTTCCTTTAGGAAAGAGCAAAGTGTTTCAGGCCGTGGCAGCTCCTCACACAGAAGGGCTCAAGCTTATTTTGATTCAACTAAATCATTCATCCAAGGGCAGGAAGAGTTTCTTCGAGCCCCATGAAGATAATTCTTTCAAAACTGTCTTAGCTTCGATTTCACATCAAAAGGAATTTGTTGGGGTGAGGAGGGGATATTGTCTCCAAAGTGGTTTTAATTCTCCGAAAGCTCAAATCACTCCTATTAAAATATTTAAAAATCAGAAGGCTCGTGCCCAAAAAGTGAACTTTTTGCACCTTAAAAAGACAACGTAGATGTGTAACCACTCTCTTATCTCCAAGTCCCAGTACCAGACTCACGATACCTTCCCCCAAAAGATACCCAAGTGCCACCAGAACGCACAGCACATGGAAAGAGAACAAACCCAGAGTCCCTTCCAGAATCTGTTGCAGGTTGTGTTCTTTTCGGCATCAGCCTCCCTTGGTTTGTGAAAACTTTATCAAGGCTTGAGACAAAGGCAAAACTAAAAGTTTCCGAGTGGGAGAAGAACCCGTCGTGTAAGAGAGCCCAAACACGAAACCCCAAAGCATTAGGGAAAATCATTTCCTCACAGGTTGTCTGGAGTGCAAATACTAGACGGCGTCTGACGACACAAGCCTCCGCTGTCCCACATTAAAGCTAAGCCCAGCTAATGGGTGTTTAATGTCATATTTAGGACTAGTCTTTTTGTTCCACGTGCTGTAAATAAAGAGCATATGGCTACTCTGATGACTCTGTTTGTGACACGCTCAGGAGATAACGTCCTCCTATTTCAGGCAGTCGCTCGATGAACTTAAAATAACATTTAGCCACCAGCAACAGAAAAATCGCCCAGCTCGGAGATGTGACATCTCATATTCTCCTGTCTTATACAGGAAGCACAGGCAAAAAAATGCATATGCACCAAGCTGCTTAAGAGTAAGTGGAAGGGAAAAAAAAAAAAAATCTTTTAAGCCTCTTAGTGTAAAGGCAGACACATGGCCTTTTATTTCAAACGGTTTCCATTACACTCGCTGTCCATGCGGGACCAGACTTTGGATGCGACGCAGAGACGCACACGTGTTACACACCGGCAGGGGACAACGCTACTTCCATGAGTAAGTAGAAGGAGCAAGGCCACTGCACTCCCAGGAAGACTTAATTTAAATAAAGAAAAAAAGTTACACTCCCGTTCCTGTTGCCACTGGGGTTCCTCTCATACTCCCAACCACCAGTATTTACTCCCAGGTATGTATCTGGCCTATCTTCACATTAGCTTCTGCTTTTGACTCAGCTGTAGGATGACTTTCTATAATCATCAGAAATGGGCAGTTTAAAGTGCTTCTCTCTCTATTATGCACACATAATTCTTCTCCTAAATTAAATTCTAAGAAGGAACAGAAAGCCATGCCATTACAGCAATAAAGAAGGGCTACGGGTACTTTTCTTACTCAAGCTCAGCCAGCAGAAGTGCCAACTTGAGATCCCAGTGCTCTCCTTCTATTCTGCTTGGTGGCAGCAGGCCACGTCAGACACACCTAAAATTCTAGCTTGTGCTTTAAAGGAAGTTTGGAAAGCTGATAATACAGAAAAATCTTCTCTAAGCTGAAGCAGACAAGTTTTCTGGGTAGTAATTGTTGCGCTCAGTATTATGGAAATACCGAAGTGAATTTCGCTACAGCATACCAAGTTTACGACAGCCACGCAGAGTTCCCACAAAGAGTTAAAAAGCTCTAGTTACAGCTCAACTAACACCCGAGGTCATTCTCTGGCTATAGGTTGGGGCTTCACACCTTGTTTTAATGCTAGTAAGTACATAAAAGTTAAAAAGTCGGAAGAATAATATTTAGAATTAATAAGACACCAAGTTAGCTAGGCGAGGGGGAGCAAATCAAACTAAGATAATAATATTCTACATGATCAGAATGAAGGCAAGAAGGTGGAGGGGGTTAATCTGTTTGTAATCTTTATTTTTAATTAAAAAGAAGCTGTCATATCCCCAAAATCACACCCCAAAGCTGCTAGCAGCAGATCACAGAAGCATGAAGGTTGGAAAAGACCTCTAAGGTCAAGTCCAACCATCAGCCCAACATGACCATGACCACTAAACCAATCCCATGCTCTCCCAGAGTCAATTTAAATAAGTACAAAAAGTTTCATATGAAAGATGTGAAAGAGAGCAATCAAACTGCTGCTTGGTGAGCTGTGTAAAAGCGAGTGCATGATAATCTGCTACTTCCCTGTAATTGTTTACTTCCAAAAGCCAGCAGGCAGTAACTGCTCTTCCAAGAGGAGACCAAGCCGCAAAAAATAAGAAATAACTTCCCTCTAGATTCCAGACAACAGCAAGCAGATAAGGAGCTGTCACTTCCTGACTCCTGTGAACAGTGGCAGTTTGTGGCAATGACAACACCGTCTTTGCCTGTACCACCAAATTCAGCAAATAGCTTTATGAAAGTATGGAGGTAAAATAAAATAATTAAAAAAAAAAATGAAGGAAATGAGCAAGTGCTCAGTTACTACCACAAAATAACCAGAGCTATTTCCATACATGGTGTAAGCAAAAAAATATCCAGGTTGCACTGTTGGTTAGGTGACATCACAGCTACTCACGTGATTGAGAAATTTGCTGTCTTTGGTAGCCCATCCTATCTGCATCACTCCCGAAGTAACAACCGTAACTTCGTAGTACCAAACTCCAGAATCGACGCAGAACGTACATCTAACGCTTTCAAAGGACGAGGCATCGCATCGCGCCTACCAAAACCAAACCAAAAATCAAGTTCCTACAAAATTAACATTCCAACAAGCCCCTTTCTTCCCTGGATCAAGCTTCTTATGCATAACAATAGACATAATTTTAGGGGCATTTCAGACAGAAAGCAACCTCTCTTTAAAGCAATAATTGTCACATCAACTAGTGAGTAGGCAAGAATGAAAATTGTTCAGCAGTAAGCCACAGGGGGGAAAAAAAAAGAAAGAAAGTTGACAGAGGCAATTTAAAGACAAAGTCAACCAAGACAGGAAGATCTCAGTCTTCACCTCCTTAGCTGACTCTTGGTATGAAGGACAGAGATACGCAACGTATCAGGAAAATTCAATGTTCCAGGAAAATTAATCTGTAAGTAGCCAAACTTAGCAAAAGTAAAAGGAAGAAGAAAGGAAAAAACCCCACAACAAATCAAAACCATACCCCAAACCATGTTAAAAAAAACAAAACAAAAATTGCTACTGCCGCAGGCTCTTTCAAGACTAGACAGGACAAGCAATAGGAATCACACTTGGTGAACAATTTTAGTCAAAATGTATGAAAAGTCAGCTGACCCTCAAGCATCCCTCCCACAGTTCTCAAGTTTTGAGGCATAGATACGGGCGTTACTTTAGCGTGAACATTTGTACAACAGAGATGACTGCAGCAATTTTACAACCCTCCGACAAAGCAAGTCTTCTACACAAAGCTGGCAGAGAACTCCGATTCCTTCCAGGAAATCACAGGAGCAAGTGGTCAACAAAAATAGTTAAAAATCTGCCTTTTTTTTCTTCAGAATCCTTCTTAGGTTGAGATCATGAAGCGATATCCTACCTCTAATCCATGTGGTGAGATCTTCAGGTATTCACTGACGTCGTTACTGTTCAGCATAGCCCTAATGTTGGTCAAGTCAACCTTCTCATACGTAAACTGCCTGCCTTCTTTCAAAACTGCAAAATAAAACTAGTTTTAATCACCGCTGCAGCAAAACTTGATCTTACGCATTTCACTCCATGGCAATCAATCTCACAGCTGAATGAAATACTGACCTTTTGCCAGCATGAAGAGACCAAGCCTTAAGAAATAACTTTGCTTCCAATATAAGACATAAATCACTTCTAATACACTGTGTGCTGAACCTCCTCTAAACATCAGAACACGACCTTTACCTCTGATAGAGCTCCTACAATCGAATTACTACTCTGAGGAAACCCACAGGCAAATGTAAGGTACTCAAGTTCCCACCACAGTGCTGTTGCTTCAGGATTTCCCGTTGCATCTGCATATTTAAGTCGGGCAGAGCGTCTGACTCGTCACAGTGGAAAAAGATTGCAGGGATGGAGAAGAAGGGGAAAACAAGGATTTAAAGTTTTTGACCCCTTTGTTTTCAGGCAGATGGAAATGAGCCAAAGCAGCTCTTCCTCCCTGCATCCACTTTTCACAGGGCAGGATCCAAAGGCTTTATCTTGCCAGGTGTCAAACTGCTGACATGTGTGTGTTAATTTACACAGCAGAGATCGTATCTTAGGACCCTTCACATACCCTAAACTCGCTACAACACTGCACACAACTGACATGGCCTTCCATAAACTGGCTAAAGCCTCATTAAGTCCAACAAGACCTTTTTACCCCAATTTATCTAAAAGCCATTAGCAACCGCAAGGTCCTTCGAGTTGCGGCATCCTTAAATTACAACCGCAGAAGCTCGTCGGCACCTGTGCCAACGCCTGGGTTACGGGAAATAGGGCACAAAGAAAAATTTTCATCGCAGTTCCAACTCAGAGAGTACAAACCACTTCGTTTCACAAACATTTGCCTTGCCAAAATTTCCTTTCCATGTAATCACACTGGATTTATTTGCCTTCCTGGTTTGGTTTGGATTTTTTTAGGAGAGCAAGTGCAAATGCAGTCGGGTATATTTACAGTAAGCGCTTATGCAAAACAAACACAAAGCAGTCCCAGATCTCTTTGGAAAAGCGATTTAATATTAAACGAGTCCATCTCTTTGTTATACCTACACAGATTGTCTAGGCTCCACTGGGCACAGAATCCAACCTGGCGTTTCAGATAGTCCGGGTTATCCGTCCATTTCTCTAGCAAGATCAGTTGGTCGCTAATGCACGATTCGGAAACTGTCATTTTATTTTCACCTGGAATTGAAGAGGAAAAAAAAAAAAAAGAACAATTGCTAAAAAGTAAGGATATTTTAGTTAAAACCAGTGACATTCTACAAATGAAGCAGACTTCCCCCCCTCCACCTTTAAACCTCAGTATTACAAACATGAAATCCTTTCCCCAAGCAGACATGACATTAACTTCCCCCTTGGATACGTGGCTCCTCAGCACAGAGCTGCATCATCAAGAGACTATTACCTCATGGCTGACCTCCACCCCTCTAAGACAGACTTATTTCTTTTCAAGTAACAAAGGTCTCATGTCATCAGTCTTCACGTAGCAATTTCTACGCAGAGGACTGAGTTTCGGCAAATCTCGTCAGGGTTTGTGGGCGGGGGTGTCATTAAAGCAATAAATATTATATTTTTCCTGCCTGCAAACGCCCAGTCATAGCTGCTCACCCTCTCCAATATGGATTTATTTCAGTGACAAAGGTTTCATGTTATAAGTCCTTCCACGGCAGTTGCTAACTGGGAAGGGTGGCGCTGAGTTGCAGCAAATCTCTCAAGGGTTTTGAGGTGTAGAGGGAATGTCCCTAAAGCAATAAATATTTCTCCTTGCTTGTCAGCGGTCAAACATTTCTCTTCCATATCCGTGTTCCCACCAAGCCAGTCTCTCTCTCACGCTCACCAACGTTACCAGATTTAGCAAGTGACAACTGTGCTGTAGAAGCTGCAGTGTGACCAGTAAGAGCAGGGTCAGGCTAATACTCACTTGTTTGTGCAAACTTCTCCAGAGCTATTAGTGCAAAAAGCATCACTGTCGGGTGGGACTGGAAGTTCTAAATGCGGGCAGTAAAGAAAAGTTATTTAATAAACCGGCACAGACGGACAGGAGAAGTTGTTAGTCTGTCATAAAATGCTTTAGGTTGAAAGGAACGTCCAAAGCTCCTCTAGCCTACCCTCCCGCCGAGGGACAGTTTGAGTAGCTTAGGCTGCTCAGTGCCTTGTCCTATTGGCTTTTAAATCATAGAATCACAGAATGTTGGGGGTTGGAAGGGAGCTCCAGAGATCACCCAGTGCAACCCCCTGCCAGAGCAGGGTCACCCAGGGCAGCCACACAGGAACGCGTCCAGGTGGGGTTTGAAAGTCTCCAGAGCAGGAGACTCCACACCCTCTCTGGGCAGCCTGGGCCAGGGCTCCAGCACCCTCACAGCAAAGAAGTTTCTCCTCAGGTTGGGGTGGAACTTCCCATGTTCTAACTTAAACCCATCATTCCTTGTTCTGTTGCTGGGCACCACTGAGAAGAGATTGACCCCTTCCCCTTGACCCCCACCCCTCAGGTATTTCTACACATCAATAAGGTTCCTCTCAGCCGTCTCCTTTCAAGGCTGAACAGCCCCAGGTCTCTCAGTCTCTCTTCACAGCAGAGATGTTCAGTCCCTTGATCACCCTCGTAGCTCTCCCTTGGACTCTCTCCAGTAGGTCCCTGTCTCTCTGGAACTGGGGAGCCCCAAACTGGACACAGGATTCCAGGGGTGATCTCCCCAGGGCAGAGCAGAGGGGCAGAAGAACCTCCCTAGCCCTGCTGGACACACTTTTCTTAATGCCCCCCAGGATCCCACTGGCCCTCTTGGCCACAAGGGCACATTGCTGTCCCAGGGACAACTCACTGCCCACTGGCACAAACTTCTCCAAGGACTGAGATCTCACAGACTCTCTGGAATCTCAGCTTTCTTATCAGTATTTACCAAAAGTGACCCTGACTCTTCACAATAACAATAATAAAAAAAATTAATAACTGTGTTCTAATTGCGATGTATAGATACATACAAAAACATCGAAGACACTTACCAAGCTGTGAAGTAAATATTCCAATATGCCTGGGCTGAGCAAGCCTATACTCGCAGGACCTACAAGAACATTAACAATTAAATTCATCCATGGGAACTACCACACGCTCATCATCGCACTTTTTTTCTCTGACAAAACATGGTTCCAACACAGCTTTAACAGATTTTCTGCCGGAGCTGACACAGCAAGATCTGTGTCCACTAAGCCAAAAGCAGATACGGGATCTCATTGCACCTTAGTACAACAGGGTCAAAGTATACAAAAAAAAAAGCTTCCTGCCCTCGTTCTTTATTTTTTTCTTCCTGGCAGAAATATTGAAACTATTTTTGATAACAATTAAGTGACTTTTTCCTCCTTTTTCTGTCCGCTTGCACAAAAAAAAAAAAATCTCGATATGAAAGCAACCGTCAGCAGGAAGGAAAATTAATCATAATTTTCCAGCAGTGTACTAGAAACTACAGGGAATAGAAAGTCATCTTAAAATAGAATTCCAGCAATTTTCGTTTAAGTAACACAAATGAGAGGATCTTTTCAGCTAACTACAATAGAACAATACATGTTTAGTGGACAGAGCATCGTTTTTTTTGTGTTTCTATACAGCCTCCAAGACTACTAATGTTACTCTCCTGCCTACCAGCTCGAGTTCTCTGTAATTCACACAGACAGAAGAGACCAATCACCAAGGGCTAAGGCTACCTACCATAACCAAACACTGAGCCACGAACCACTAACCACGCATCCAACAGATTTTATATTTTAAGGATCTGAACGCTCATTCAGACCCGAGCTAGAGACCGTTCAGCATTTCAACCAAGCAGGGAGATTCCGCCACGCAAGGTCTCCGCTCGACGCAGGATGTTATTTGGTTCTAAGAAAACATTTCTGAACTAGAATACTTCATGGATGCTAAAGCAGAAGGTGCTTCAGGAAGCTTTCGGAAGAATCCCACGGCTTTACCTGCTAATTTCTCTGCTAAGCAGCCCAGCACCGCCGTCGTATTCCGGTGTTTGGCAGGGTGACAAGCATCCTGGCAAGCAGCAGCTCCACTCAAGTTTAATATTTCGGTTAATTTTTGCAATGCATCCTGAAAGAAAAAAAAAACAAACAAACTGGAATCTCTTCAGTGTTACCGACAAATACGGTTCCCCTCTAACTCCATACAGCACAATAAGTTATTTTTACACTGTATTCCTGAAGTCAGCATGGGATGGTTTGCTTCTAAGATGAAGAACAGGTGGGACAAAAAGGTCACCACAGCCAAGAGTTTTAACTTTAAAATTGCTACCAGATTGTTGGTCTTTGTCGGAATCCTAAAGCTCACACCCTTTCTGGTTAGTTTAGACTTCAGAATTAAGGAGTGAAGGGATATATCCCCTCCCACCAAAAAATAAAAGTGCCCACACGCCCCATAAATTTAGGATGTTGTGAGCTTTGCAGGACAACGTGAACAGTCATGAATCGTGTTCTCGAGAGCACAAAAGGCTTTCTGCAGTCACAGTGATTTAGGAAGTAACCACTGAGGGTAATAAATCTCAAATGCCACACTTTGACTTTCTGCATTCAGGCAGCATGGTATGGGATAAAATGCTAGAGAGATCTACAGCATTCATTTTTTGGAGTAGTCAGGGGTTAATCTAGAGCCCAAACAAGTTACCCCAGCGGGAGAAACCCACCCTTCAAAGTTCCAAATCCCCCCCATCCTTTGCAAACTTCTGAAAATTTTAGCTGACTCAGATTGGAACTGCATAATCTCAGGCTCAGATTGAATTAAAATAGAAGTAGTCCTCACACTGAAGCCAGCAGTGAGCCATTTGGAGGAGAAAAAAAAAAAGTGTGCTGCTTGAGTGGAATATCTATGGGTTTGTTTTTTAATTGTGTTCTGAGCTGCGTTCATGCTGAAGTGTCAGGTTCATACGAAGGCAGCAAAGGCAGTTGTGTTCCCAAAGAAAAAGGCACAAAACCAGAACTGGTGAAAAGGACTGACACTAAGAGGAAAGAACAGAGGAAAAAGAAAATAAAAATGATTGAGCCACAGCCTTGAGATGGAAAAGCCTTGCTAAAATTAGCCTCTCTGACATACTCTGATACTGTTTTTAACCATTATTAGAACTGTCATGGAGATCAGCTATTTTCAGTTAAATAAAGACTTTAGAGAACAAACATTTTCCCGCACTGCCAATTTAACTTTACAGCGTACACCAACAGAAAACGAAATCCAGCCTGCTGCTGTTCTCCAGCTGTCACACGAGCGGGACACACCAACCTAAGGCCAGAAACTTAAAACTCTTTCTGAACAGAAAGACAATGAACAGCAGCAAACACTTTACTAGGCTGCATGTGATCAGCAGATCCCACAACCGCAGCTCCTTATGTCCTAAAGAAAAGGCACAAGAAAAAACACAAAAACCAAACAACAGACCTCTGTGCACCAGAGCTATCGTGTATCTTGCTCCTTTTGTCTTGTTCAAGTCAACAATTTCAGAGCCAACTCCTTAAAATTGGTGCCGAAATAAAGTCATGCAGCTTTTCAAAAAGATGATTTGATTGGCAAGTATGTTGCACAGCTGAACCAAAAAAATATATATATACAAAATTATTCTTTATATGGCACATTCAGTGGTCTCCACTTTCTGATTTCTTTCCCAAGGCAGGCAAAATTTCTCGTCATACCTTTGCTTTCAGAATAATTTTGCAGTCTGCATGACAGCTGTTTTACAAAATTGTTCAAAAGTCTCAGGAGACTTTAATCAATAGCCTGGAGGAAAAGAAAACAACCCAGCCCGCTGCAGATACTCAGAGCACTCGACTAGCTCTCCAGCCACTTGTGCATTTCCGTAAAAGAAAAAACTACCAGCTTTTTATATCCCTGACAACGCAAATCGAGAGCTCAAATCGGCAGCAGCAGAAGAAATGAAAGCCGCAATGATGCCATCGTCAATTCCTGACGAAACGAGATCATGGCAAGCATCTGAAGACACCCAAGTTGGATGGCGAGCATCCTGAAAACCCCAAAGTTCTCGTTACCACACCTGCACCAACACGGTAGGAACACCTCGGGACATCTTTCCATCCTCAAAATAGCTCAGCGGTCAGGAAAGTTTCCGAATTTGCCCCCGTACACCCTCACGGCGCAGCACACCTGCGCCACATGGCAGGAGAGGACGGAGGGAAAAGCAGTTAAAACTCAAACGCCTCTTTTGTTTTTTTTTCTCCCCCATCCCGACACTTCTGGCACCGAGTCACCACAAATTACTCCAAGTCGCAAGTTACACCTGTTTTCTGAACAGCTTAACGGAGTCCTGCGTCGCTGGTGAAAACCACCCAGGTCCCAGGAATAACCGAAATTCAGCCGCAGATAAAACACAAACGCTTCAGACTCACTTTTGTTGGCAGCGGACATTCGTCAAGGAGGAGCGTTATAACCGCTGGTCCCAAGGGATCTTCTAATGGAATAACTCGAATTAACGATTGGACAACTTCCAACCAGCCTTCATCTGTCAACCACAGAACAGAAGCAATGCTCAGAATTCACGCCGCCATTCCAAAGCGTTCAAAACACACCCATAAATGTCAAATCCTTTGAAATTACTCATTGAGTTTAGAGATCGGATCAGTAAGGTTGGAAAAGATCTCTAAGATCACCTAGCCCAATCGTCAACCCAACA
Source organism: Trogon surrucura (assembly GCA_020746105.1). Classification (NCBI taxonomy): domain Eukaryota; kingdom Metazoa; phylum Chordata; class Aves; order Trogoniformes; family Trogonidae; genus Trogon; species Trogon surrucura. The sequence continues at coordinate 8,370,920 of CM036629.1, forward strand.
TTACCACGACCACTACGAACAAAAAAATCCCCAAATCAAAACCAACCCAGTTTACTTTTTACATCAATGTCTTAGTTCGCAGCAGTTTAGAAGTTTAAATTCAAGGAGAAAAAAATAAATTACAGCAGCTTGGGTGAAACAACCTCTATTGTTTGGAGAACAGCCTCACCCAGGTCAGAGCATCCTCTCGTTCCCAGAAGTACTAGGAAGGACCACTCATGACCAGTACAGACACGCACTTTGCTCCAGCGTGATGCTCAAAGAGCTCAGTGGCCAACGTCAACTTTTAAGTGTTAAATGCTGCATCTGCGACGAAGCTGAAGAAACATTTCTTCGAGCCATGCATGAACCCATCCCACGCCTGGTGACCTACAGAAAAGCCGCTCGCTTGAGGAACAGCTCTCACTGCTTAATGAAGAGACAAGGGCTTCTTACCCACATAGAACATGTCAAACTGCCACTACACAGATTCGGATTTACAAGTAGTCCCCCTTCGAAGAGAGAATAAAGGCAGAGTCTGTATCTGCAGACGAGTGAGGGTGAAGAGACTTTGTGCTCCCTTCAACCGCGACAAGGGAATGTAACACACCAGGGGTTGAGTTTTGTTAGCACGTTCCCCTGAAAAACATTCTACCGGATCTCTGTAACATCTAATTGGGTTGATTAATTTATTTCGATACAGAAATACATTTCCTAAGACCAGTACCAACCCTAACAAGAGTGACAAAAATTCACCTTAAGTGCAAATTTGACGGTCTGCTTCTGGAGAGCTCGCGTGGGCAGTTTAAGGGAGCTCAAGAAAAAAAACAAAATCAACAAAAAAACCCCACCCCAGCCCAGCGAAGCTTCTAAAGGGAAGAACTGTGGTTTGAATCCCGCATCCTTAAAGCTACAGCAAGTGCCAGCATATTTTTTGTCTCACAAAGAAAAGAGGGTTTGGTGGGTTGTTGGGTTTTTTCCAACTTTGGAGTCACAACTGAAATGCCCACAGTGCCTTGATACCTGTTTCTGCCATTTCATGCAACGTGATCATTGAATAAGGAGGCTCCTGGTCACTGAAAGAGATATTACACAGGTCAAAATTTACGCACAATCATCGACATAATACAATGAATAAAGTAACACACAGGTGAGAAAAGAATCCAGTAAGCACTTAACAAAAGGAAGTTACACAAGCTGCAGACTGCTACTGCTCTTTTCAGATCTGAAACGCTGATGGGATTTGGAGCCTTTCTCCGGCTCAAAGTCAACATCTGTGTATCTCCAACAAAACCAAGCGGCGATCCGTACCCGCACGCCGAAAAGCCCAACGTAATGCTGCGGCTTAGCGCAACTCATTAGCAGGGTTCCTCGGAGCACGTAACGAGAGACAGCGAGTCAGAGGTCACGAAGCCAACCAAGAGCAGCTCACCAGGGACAGAACTTAAACCCGATTAACAGAAATATCAAAAAAACCTACAGAACTGAAAGGCAAGTCACCCAACGGCTTCAAACCCGTTAACGGCAGCTGATAAGAAATAGTTAATGCAGGAGATATTAAACCCCAACAGGAAAACAGCAAAAAGTTCAATCGGATCAGTTCCTTGGTCTGGTTTCGCTGGAGGAAGGACGAGAAATTACGGCCACGTCTGTCGATCTGAGCAGGCGCCGCTGTTGAAAATGCCTAAAAAAATGCAAGACCTCAAAATCCTGTTTAGGATGCATCCCCAGGTCCAGAAAAAACAAACAATAAATAGTAAAAATGAAAAAAAAAATTTAAGAAATTTATAAAATAAAAATTAAAAAAAATAAAAAAGGCTTATGCAGCAGCAGGTCCTAAATGCTTTAATTCAGTGCAACTTGTAAGCCCAGGCTTCGAAGGAAAGATCTCACGCTCCATTTCTATCACACGGTTCTGAAGCGCAATTGGAAACGCAAAACCAGTGAAGTTTCAGAAAATTTCAAACATGGATTAATCATGCAGCTGATAAAACTACCTGCCTTGTAAAACAGGACAAAAATCTCAGGTTTTGGCTGAATATATACCATGTAAATACATGCTTTTCTGAGAAAAAAATTAACACATTCTCAAATATTTCCACAACAAAATGCTGAAGTGGGGCTTAACCCATTTTCACGTTGCTTAACTTCTTCCTTAGCAAAGCAACGCTTCACAGAAACTCCAAACTTTTGTACTTATCCTTCCTGAGGCTAGGAAATGAAACTTGGCTCCTTTGCTTCTAGAGAAGAGATCTCTCTAGATACGAGAGGAGGGGGGAAAAAAAAAACAGTTGCCAGATATGTTTTAGGTGCAAACTTTGCGATTAGGTAAAATAAACAGAAAACCGACAAGGAAACCCAAACAAGCAGCAAACGGGGAAGGCAACCGCTCACTGCAGACCAGAGAATAACAATTTACGATGCATCACCATGTTCCCATGCATTAAGCCTCAATATAGATTTGAGTAAAAAAAAAAAAGGTCAGGAAAAAAAGGGGGGTGCCTTTCATTCTGTTGACTTTCATCCTTTAAGGCTCTGCTACCACTCCAAAGCCTCGACTTCCAACCTGCTGTTACTTACACGGTTTCTTTTAGTTTGACTTTAATCTTGCAGAGTTTTTCACCTGAACAGAGATTTGTCAGCTTCCTTACCATTTCCTTCAGTTGATATTTAAAAAAAAAAAAGAAAAAACAAGGCTTTAGGAGGAACAGGTGAGAACAGACCATACTTATTCCTACATTCTCTCACTTACGCTGAAACCCAAGCTCTCCAGACATGATTTATTTTTTTTTTTCCCTCCACGTTAGCATTCCTATTTATTTAAAAAAACGCTATCATTAGCTTCAAGCCTAGCGGAAAGGCTCCTTAAACTTTTTTTTTCAGCCACATTTCAATAGTTTGCCTTGTGAACAGGTCTTTGTCTTGTAGGTCTTTGTCTTATCTGCAAGAACTCGTAACATTTGGCTGCGCTATAAAACAGGCTGTGTTTTATCAACTGCCTTAATATGAAACAAGGGAAACCAGTACAACAGTCCAGCCCAGTCATCCAGAGGGACCTGGATAGGCTTGAGAAATGGGCCAGTGCAAACTGCAGGAGCTTCAACAAGTCTAAGTGCAAGGTCCTGCCCCTGGGTCGGGCCAATCCCAGGCACAAATACAAACTGGGCACAGAGTGGGTTGAGAGTAGCCCTGAAGAGAAGGATTTGGGGGTGTTGACGGACGAGAAGCTCAACATGAGCCGGCAGGGCGCTCATGCAGCCCAGAAGGCCGACCCCATCCTGGAATGTATCAGGAGAAGTGTAGCCAGCAGGGCAAGAGAGGGGATTATTTCCCTTTACTCTGCTCTGGTGAGACCCCACCTCGAATCCTGCGTCCAGTTCTGGTGTCCCCACCACAAGAAGGACATATATCTGTTGGAGCGCGTTCAGAGGAGGCCACAAAGATGATCCAGGGGCCGGAGCAGCTCTGCTATGAGGACAGGCTGAGGGAGCTGGGGCTGTTCAGTCTTGAAAAGAGAAGACTTCGGGGGGACCTAAGAGCTGCCTTCCAATACCTGAAGGGATCCTACAGGGAGGTTGGGGAGGGACTTTTTACAAGAGTGTCCACTGATAGGACAAGGGGAAGTGGGTTTAAGTTGAAGGAGAACAGATTTAGATTGGATCTCAGGAAGAAATTCTTCAGTGCGAGGGTGGCAAGACTCTGGCATAAATTGCCCAGAGAGGCTGTGGCTGCCCCCTCCCTGGAAGTGTTCAAGGTCAGGTTGGACAGAGCCTTGAGGAGCCTGATCTAGTTGAGAGGCGTCCCTGCCCGTGACAGGGAGGTTGGATCAGATGATCTCTAAGGTCCCTTCCAGCCTGGGCCATTCTAGGATTCTATGATTCTAAGACAGACATTGCTGTAGGGGGATGTGTCTAGCAGAAGGCTGGAGAGCACGATACACAAGCAGAAGCTAAGAGAAACAGATTTGGTTCATCCTTAAACAGCTGGGTAGGGGAAAGGAGGAGAAATCCCATTGCTGTCTGCAACTACACGATGGGAAAGAGCAGAGAGGACAGTCAGGTTCTTCTCTGCAACAGCAATCCTGACTTTTAAAAAAATATTTCAGTATTTAAACCGCTGGGGTGGTGAAACATTGCAACAGGGACCCAAGCAGGCGGAGAATGACTGTATTCCAAAAACGTTCAACCCTTGACTGGATAAAACACCTGCTCCAGCTAGACCTGGGTTTAAGCAGGAGGCTGGAGCAGATGAATTTCAAGAGATCCCTTCTAACCCATGTGATTGTGCGAGTCTAACAGCATTTCGCTGGAGTGCAGATCAAAATAAAAAAATAAAAAAATACAGTAGTTTCAGGAATTTGCCAGAAACGGGATTCCAGGATCAGTGAAATAACTACGCTTATTGTCCCTCGGTAACGTAAGAAAGTGCTTACAAGATTACAAAACCAGTTGCAAGACCCACAGGAACGGGATCAACTATGAACAAAGGGTTGGGAAACGGCTTAAGGGCCTGAACCGAGGGGCAAGGGGGAAGGCCTGCGAGATTAGGGACTGTCAGAAAAGTTTGCCATGATTTTAACTTCATGATCTGAAGACACATTAAAAAAAAAAAAGAAAAAGAAACCCATAAGAAAACACACCACGAAAACTTAAAAACCCCCACCCTTAGATTTAAGTGTTCAGGAAGAAAAAAAACAAATGTGTCCTGGTGTTTCTATTTTACAGCAGGAAGACCAACCCCTCCTCTGCAGGCACGTTCCAGAGTAAAGATGGCTCACTCACCTTAAACTCAAACCTCAGAGACGAAGCTAGAAAACTGTTTTCCCTTCTCTTCCTGGTCTTTCCAGTCCCTAGCCCGCCTCTAAACCGAGAGGTGATGAGTTAACTTAACCCATCATTCTTAAGGTCCTTTTAAATGTAGAAAGCAACCCAACCCCCAAAAACAAATAGAGATGAATCCATAAATATCCCCCACGCACTTAATGGGTGCTTTGAGCACGCAAAGAATGAGATACTGTGATCCCGAGGTGACCAGGCGCAACACGCGCTCCTTCAAAAGCGGCTGGACTTCACTGGAAAGAAAACCTCTGTCTGTTCACACAAACTAACGAAGATCAAAGCTCTCGTGGCTTAACCATTTCCAAAGCAGCAAACACAGCCTGACAACAGAAAAATTTGCACAGCCACCATTTTTTTTAAAATTTTTTTTAGGACAGAAGTCCTCAAACTAGAGCATTTGTTGCTTCCTAAACTGTGTATCTATGTCAGGTGAGGAACGGAGCACGCTCTCCATCCCACCTGGGTGTAGCCCCGTACAGGAGCTCCGAGAAAGCTCTTCAGCTCCTGGAAGAGTCTGCCCCCGGGCACTCCGGAGCTACTTCTGTTACCTAGGGAAAGGTGCTCCTCTCCTAAGCCTCCAGACGGCAACACAGCTGCTTCAGGGAGGGTCAGGTGCAGATCGGTGAGAGGACGGAGCCACAGTTTGAGAGGAGACAAGAACATTTTCATTCATGTTGAATTATTCCTTGAGGAGGGTACTTACTTATCTACTAACGTCCGAATTACGGCCAGCGTGTCAAGCACCAGCCCATCCACATTCTGTTTTTTCCGTCTGGGTTCGTGAGGCCCTCGACCCCGCCTGGGTGGACGAACAGGGTCCCTCGGGTGGCTTCTTGCTTCGGGGACGTGCGCTCTCCTGTCCTCCGTCTGCCGACTCTGAGATTCGACGTTGTCTTCCGCCCCGCTGTCGTCGCGGCAAACGCACGAGTTCCCCATATTGCCAGCCCCCAAGGCTCCCAGTAAGCGGGGAACGCGGCGCTCTAGAGTCGACAGCAAACCTTGGAAAAGGCTTCTGCTAGCATAGAACACAACCAAAGCAACTACAATCATCTAGAAAGTTTTAAGAGTAATGTCTGCGTGCTCCTGAACCGGGATTTTTTTGGCATTATAAGCGTCGCTACCAGGTGGAACGAATGGGAAGTTGGAGGCTTAGTTTCCGATACAATCTGTTCAAATTACACATTGGTCATCCAGAAGGAGGTCTGAAAAAGCAAACCCAAAACAAGAGTCAGTGTTACTCCTAACAAATAGCAGAAGAATTCCTATTTTAGCACATAAAAGCAGTTTTGGTGGATAAAGAACTTAAGAAACATAAGGTCTGTACCTGAAGCGTGTTGCAAGGAGGGAAGAGGAGGAGGGGAGGGGGAAGTTCACTGGGTAAGTAGCTCTGCCCACACCCTATTCCTTTCTCTTCTACCTATTATTTTCCATTTCTTCCATGGTTTTTGGATGCAGAGGAACAGTTTTGTCCTTAAATCTACCCTTTAAGTATTAATAAAGCAGCTTCAATAGCTCTTTACTCTTTGGAGACACGTACTGCTCAGGCTACCCATATAAAGGCTGTACGTTTAAGGTTCTCAATTTCACATCAGAAATAATCAGGATCGTTCCACGCAGACTCCAAAAAAATAGTCAAAATTGTAAAGAACTTATCCCACAGTTACGGCCCATCTCAACAAACAATAGATTTAACAGGGAATAGTTTAGTCTTTTTGGGAAGCGCCTACGTCAAGTGGATTCTCGCCCGAACAAGCGCCGAGTACCAACCCCAAAATAAACAGTTATTACGAGGCACCGTTTTAACACCTGCAAATCTAAAGGGGATTTTGAAAGTGGTGTTTGTGTGCAGGCTGTACACTTGTTCGGGCTTAAAGTCAAACCAATCTTCCTTTTTTTTTTGGAAGGAAGGCAAATTAAATCATTCTTTTGATCTCGATTCAAACGGTTTGGATCAAATATGGGCTCGCTAGCAACTGAGATGGGTAGGGCAGCATCCCTCCCCCCAAATTGTTCAACTGAGAACGCCAGCAAGAGCAAAAGGACTCAAAACCCCATTTCATTACAGGTTATTTTTCAAGCTATAGGGGAATAAATCGCTAGAACATTCCATAAAGTCTCAGCCGAAATAAACCCCTGCAAAAGACAACATTTCACTAATTTATTCCGGCAGGCTTAAGTTAGTTAAAAGAACAACACGTGTTTAGGCTTCAGAGTCAAGTTTAACATTTAAGCTAGAAGTTACAGGGAGTAGCCTGTGACGGCTGCTACCATTCCCTAATTATTAAATTACCTATTTAACAGCAGACACGTAGGACCGTAAAAATCAGAACAAAGTCAAAGACAGTTGCCACCTTTCAAATACATTAAAGGCCTCCGACCAGTGGAGTTGACTGGCAACCACGTAACTGCGGGCTGTGCCTCAGGGTGGGATCGGAACATTACCTGGGAGGCCAGATACCGGCCGTACAAGGAAATCACTGCCAACAAGCTCTCACAGAGTACTGGCTGGAAGACAGAGCTCAGGGGGTTGTGATTAGGGGCACAGAGTCTAGTTGGAGGTCTATAAGAAGCCCCTGGGGTCAGTACAGACTCTGGTCCTGGTCAATATATTCATCAATGACCTGGATGCAGGCAGAGCGCACCCTCAGCGAGTTTGCTGATGATACGAAACTGGGAAGGGTGGCTGACACACCAGAGGGCTGTGCTGCCGTCCAGCGTGACCTGACAGGCCGGAGAGTTGGGCAGAGAGAAACCTCCTGAAATTCAACAAGGGCAAGTGTAGAGTTCTGCCCCTGGGGAGGAATAACCCCAGGTATGGGGACAGGTTGGGGGCTGAGCCTCTGGAAAGGGGCTCCGAGGAAAAAGACCGGGGAGTCCTGGTGGACAACGGGATGCCCATGAGCCAGCAATGTGCCCTCTTGGCCAAGCAGGCCGATGGCATCCTGGGGGGGCATCAAGAAGAGCGTGGTCACAGGTCGAGGGATGTCACCCTCCCCCTCTGCTGTGCCCTGCTGAGGCCACATCTGGAGTGCTGGGTCCAGTTCTGGGCTCCCCAGTTCAAGGACAGGGAACTGCTGGGGAAGGGACAGCACAGGGCTAGAAGGTCATCGGGGGACTAGAACATCTCCCTTAGGAGGAAAAGCTGAGGGACTTGGGTTCACAGAAGACTGAGGTGGGATCTTATCAATGCTTTTAAATACTTGTATACAGGGTGGGTTCAGGAGGATGGGGCAGCCTTTTTTTGAGTGGTGCCCAGTGACAGGACAAGTAGTAATGGGCATAAACTTGAACATAAAAAGTTCCACCTCAATATGAGGAGAAACTTCTTCGCTGTGAAGGTGCCAGAGCCCTGGCACAGGCTGCCCAGAGAGGGAGTCTCTTTCCCTGGAGACTTTCAAAACCCACCTGGACACCACCCTGTGCAACCTGCTCTGGGTGACCCTGCCCTGTGCGGTTGGACTAGATGATCTCCAGAGGTCCCTTCCAACCCCTAAAATGTTCTGCAACTCTCATGTAGTTTGAAGTACGTTATCTTCTTTTAGCACAGGGAAAAATTCAGTATTAAAAGAAATTAACTGAAGGCCAAGAAGGAAAAAAAAAAAAAATCCCTCAAGCGATATTAATTGCAAAAAAACCCAAGCACAAACCCAATGAGAACTTGACTGTTTGTTCAAGAAACTCCTAAGCCACAGATCATTAAAAGGGTCCCAGCATCACAAATCCTTGCCTTACTCACTAGACTTGACTTACTTTGACCAGAAGTGGGACATGAGGCTCAGGAGACCTTCCACCTGAGCCAACAGAACCACTATCTTTTCAGCCAGCAAGTGAAAAGCAGATGTGAGGGTACCAATAGAGATTCTTAAACAGAATTGTGTGAGATCACAACTGGTTCAAATGTCTGTAGAAGATTGCAGGGGGTGGTGGTGGGGTGTTTATTATTTTTTTTAAAAAAGAGCTAGCTGCGTTAAATGCAAAACATGTCTTTCTAAGGCAAAAATAGGCACGTATTTCTGAATCTAGATCATTTAAGGGCATCTGAGTAACCTAATGCTAAAATGTAAAACTGTTACAGATTTACAATCTGAATTAAGTTGTTCTGTAGCTTACGGAAACGTTAACACCTTGTCATCAAAACGAGTATGGAAAAGCTGTATTTTAGGGCTTAGCAATGAGTAAGAACGTACCTAAGGAAACAAAAATAGACGTAAGTCAAGATTAAAACCAACGCTCAAAACCTAGGTTCTTCTGCTTGACAATTCAAAGCGCGATTAAAACCAAAGGTTTATGGTCCAAATCACCCTTAAGTATGTTTGGTTCAGGAACAGCTGAGCGTGCTCACAGAGCACTTGGAAGAGAAGTAAGACTGTCCTTCTTCAGGCTGTATGGGGGAAAGCAGCGCTCGGCAAACCTTCACTGCGGGCAGCGAGTCATTACGGCCGACTCCACGTTCACTTTCAGGAGCTACGCCAAAGAGTCCCTGGAGACAGACAGAAAAGAAAGAACAATTCACTGAGAAGCTGCCTCCAAGGTGGACGTGTTCCATCTCCTCCCTACACTCGCCACGACACCAAGCCGTGCTGTTATTTTCAGCTACGTTCAGCCTTTATGGAGAAAAATTCTCTTAAGGCTTCAAAAACCAGTTTGCCACCTCCAAGCTTTAGGACTAGGCACAGCTGCAGAAAACCCAACCTGTTTTTACAGCCTCGGTATTCCAGACACTGATGCACCAAGTGCAGGACAGCAACGGACTCCTCCCCTCAAATTAGCACTTCCAGAAGGAAGAACAGATGTAATAATATCTGCTCCACACCACCCGCAAGCAGGGACAGTAGAAATTAACAGCAAGCACACTGTAAAAGCTGCTGAGATAAAGAGAAGCGAGAGATGACAGGATAAACTCCCCTTATTTAGTGAGGAGCTGAGAGTGACAGCATTCCCTTGGCTGCTGCTTAACGTCACGCACGAGGAGTTCATCATCAAGCGAAAGCCTCAATAATTGGCAACATAAGGTAGGAGATGAAATTGCTGTAGATCCGCCTCGCAAACCAGCTTGTCTGGACAGGGTACGAATGCGGGAAACGACGTTCTGAGGTGCAAAGGAAAAGGTTTCTAAGAAAAGCCTTTCAAAGCAGCGATGTACTAGATCGCGCTCGAGACGGCGTATTTTGTAAGGGCAGCTTTAAAACATCCTCATAACGGCAGCTTTCGCACGAGGCTGCCTGCGGCCAGCCTGAGCCCCACGCTCTCACTGCTGAAGTCAACAGGACGGAGATAACAAACTCAGGTCAGGTCAGCTGCAGGGTGGAACGGGGAAATACAGTAGAGAAGGGAGATGTAAGCGATGAGAGGAGTCAATCCAACTTCTGCCCAATCCTGGAGACCTCTGCGACACAACCCACGCACAAAACCAGAAGCATTTTGCACGGGAAAGAGTATATATATGCTTGTTTCAATAAGAACAACCTCTGCCCACAGAGATAAAGAAATTTTAAAATCTAACTTCAAGCCTAATTTTGTCAAGAGCAGAGATTTGCCAAAACCCACACATAAAAATACATTTGTTTGTTGGGTTGTTGTTGTTTGTTTTTTTTAATTCCAAAAATACTCAACAGTCTATTCGCAAATATTGCGGGAATAAAAGAACGGGGGATTTTAAAGACTTTGTCTAAAAGTAGACAAAAAAAAATTCAAGGAGCAAACCAAGGATATCACAATAGCAGTATTGAGATAGGTCAAAATAAGCCTCGTGTCCTGCCCGGCAGCAGATCTGTACGGAGAGCAGCCAGACAGGCTCTTCCCCAGTGCAACAGCCGAGAGCTGACAGCTCAGTCTCCTGAGACAAAGGAGCATGTTCAGGGAAAGAAAAAAACAAAAACACCATCAGGAGCTAAGCTACAGGGCAAAGAGAAAATGGGTTCAAAACTGTGAACACTTTCTAAAAGCTGTGGCCCCTTTTCCCTGCAATTAATTACATTTCATACCGTTCAGATACGCCCCATCAAAGCTCCGTCCCATCAGTTCTGTCCTCACCCAAGGAATATTCTTGGGCAAATTAAAAAGACTTCGAACGCTGTTCACACCAGCACCCACAAAAGCGGCAACGCTTTTATTTTACTTTGAAATGGTATTTTAATAAAAAGCTTGATATTTTTAAGACCAAGAAATGGTAAAGGTAGGAGCCAGGACCTGCTCTTCAACAGGCAGCGTCACCTGTTCACTCTGAATTCTGGCCGCCAGACATTACTTTGGGATGCAGGAGTGGGAAGCTGCCAACCGTGATCCAAATGGAAGTTTTTATTCTCCAAGAATTACCTGCTACCGATCCCTCTCACCCCGAACATCTACTGTGGAAGGGCAGAGCACACCAGTGCCGTCGCCACCGTGCCCACCACAGCACAGCAGCTGCTCTCCCAGCGGGCTTCAGCTCGCGTGCGGATGCGCAAAGGAGCTGTGAGACCAACCTGCCACGGCTGGAAGTTCAAGCGGGAAGGGTGAAACCATCACCCACCGAGAGGAATGCCATCCGAGTGGATTTGCACCTGCCCAGCCCACCCAAGGGAGGCCTCGTCAGGAGAAGAGAAAACTCCAGGGGGACCTTATCACTGCCTGCAGTGCCTGAAGGGACCTACAGGGAGGCTGGGAGGGACTTTGCACAAGAGTGTCCAGCGACAGCACAAGGGGAAACGGATTTAAATTGAAGGAGAATAGGTTTAGATTGGATCTTAGGAAGAAATTCTTCAGTACAAGGGTGGCAAGACTCTGGAACAGATTGCCCAGAGAGGCTGTGGCTGTCCCCTCCCTGAAGATGTTCAAGGTCAGGTTGGATGAGGCCTTGAGCAATCTGGGCTGGTTAAGGGTATCCTTGCCCATGGCAGGGGGTTGGGTTAGATGATCTCTAAGGTCCCTGCTAACCTAAGGCATTCGAGGATTCTATGACCATCTGACGGGGCTCCCCAATGGAGAAGTCTGCTCCAAGTGGCATCAGGCTCATGTTCTCCACAAGGCGCAAGCTTGAGAGTCAGTGATTCATCCCCTCAAATATTCAGTTCCAGTCAACCATAATAGTGCCTCATGATGGAAAACACCTCTCGCTCCCATGAAACGGAGCATGCTGCCAAGCAAACAAACAAAAAAAAAACCCCACACCCTCATGGACACAAATGAGTAGAGAGGGTTTCGGCTACTAGAGCCACTTTTCCACCATTACAAGAGTAATACCGGCAATTTCTCCTCTCAAGAGCAGAGTAACGCAGGAGCAAGCCACACAGTAAAGCTGACAACTTTTCAAGTGCAAAACTACGAGAGTTTTGGGCAGCAGCTTCCTATTAAGGTGATAAACTAATTAGAACTATTTCTTCGGCATCTCTTTCCCACAGAAGTGACGCTCCTTAAAAGGAAGGGATGGAAAATACTTGTGACATCAGTCAGATGAAAAGTTCAAACCGCCACAAGAAGGAAACGCAGCTACGAAACCCTGCAAGAGAATCAACTCTGAGACAGGAGTAAGAGGGGGAAGAAGCCTGTTGGCAACTACAAGCTTTTCTACCACAGAGAGGACATCAGCTCTGAAACAATTGAGTTCAGCGATGAAAGAAACCCAAGAAATTCCAGTAAATTAACTACCTGAAATTGAGATGTTCTCAGAAGATCACACTGAGATCCAAGGTCAACTTCTTCCAGTTAAGACTTGAGCAATTAAAAAGTGCTACTCGGCGTCCAGCAACCAACGCTGGGAGAGGACCTTCAGCCTTCAGGGGGAGTGAGGAAACGCCAGGCTCGTTCTTTCACATGTAGCAACCAAGCACCACATTGTGCAACCTGAAGCAAGCCCCTAATTCAACTTTATTTCCTTAAAAAAATATCCTAGAGGGTTAAGACTAGAGTCAAAACTCATTGGGAAAGAGCATTTACTGGCACGCAGCGTGTCACCGCCCGCACCGGTCGTTTCACTTTCTTGCACCCAAAACCGAAAGCGCCCTGACCTCAAGCACGCCTGCTTCACAGGGGCGGAAAGAGACCGAGCACGTCTCAGAAACAACTTTCCAGCTTCTGCCCAGCTGCCTGTTGTTGAAACCCTCCAGCGTTGTGCTTACAAAAGAAGGAAAAAAAAAAAAAAGGGAGGGGCTTTAACCTTGCGGTTTTCTCTCAGCAATTCTAGCTTTGTCATAACTGGGGCGTGGAAGGATCCAATCTCTTGTTTGACTTGATGGGATAACGGTCGAAGATGAAAGAAGCAGCAGAACTACCACCACTGTGGTTTCTTTAAAGTCAGACTTTTATAAGTCACTGGGTACCCTGGACTACTTTGTCTTTTCACTTCCCTTAAATCTGTTTAAGCTGGTTACAGAACACTAAAATTGCAACACGGGTTTAAAAGTGAACTTCACTTGCCCACTTAAACTACTGTCTCTGAGGTCGACGAGACTCCCGCCCTGCGCAGGTTTTCCCTCTGCATAGAGGGGCCCGTGCTTGCAGCTCCTCCAGCATCCAAGGCCGTTCTGCTCCAGCTCCTTCTGAAAGTGGAGCAATTACCACCTTCTCTAAGCCTCCACCTCTGAGGCCCTAATTTATCACCTCACGATTGTTCAGGTGGAACCACTCTTTATAACCTCAGTTCCACCTCTGAGCCACCATTATCAACCTATGCTTCTCCTAAGACAGGTTGTTACATTTCCTGTCAGCCAAAAAAGCTGAAGGTTATGCTTTGAGGCAGACGAATACACTTCCGCGATAACCATCTTTGAAAGAGATGGTGGTTATCTGGCAGTTCGAGTGAAGCTGCTCAGGAGTTGCCTCCAGCGGACTGACGTGGCGGAGCTGGACACGCTCGGCAGCTGCCCAAGGAGCAGAACTCCAGAAGAGACGAGGAGATAAGGATAGCGCCCCGCGGGCGGCGGGGAACACCGATCCCACAAGCTGAAGGGGATACAAGCACATGAAATAAAATCGGTTGGCTATACTGTGGTTAAGTGCTGGCACAGATGCTCATTTGGAGGCTTATAAATAAATCCTTCAACTAATTCAAGTTAATCTTCCCCACTGCCTTGAACATTACAGACCTAATCAACAACAAACAAGTTTGCTGTGTCTAGGCAAAAGTGTTCATGATACCAGGACTGGACACCTAAATAAAAAGACCAAGAAATTCCAGGACAGACAGCGCTGGGAGCAAAGCGCAGACTCTCTGGGTACTAAGAAGAGGTGTCAAACTGCAAAGAAACAACTCAACAAAATGCAGGTTGTTGGTCTTTTTTTTAAGCTTTCTCTAGTAAATTTAATAATAGTCCATTTCAGAAAGGATCAGGCTTCACCTATATTACTACCCAGAAACCAGTAAAATAATTCTTTTACATTATGTGGAGCTCGACTCCTTGCAGGAAACGGCAAGAATACACATTTGGTTTAAAGTACCTCATCCATTAACAAAAAAAAAAAAAATAGAAACCAGGGAAGCATTTTGAGAGACAGATGAACCGAGCAGCTCAAACAGTCCTGCCACAGAAACTAGAGCCAGGGCTAGCCCAGAGGCATCCGAATGCTGAAAGCAGGGGCAGATCCCTGTCAGCAAACCACCAGCTTCACGTAACAGAGCCGAGCCGCCGACAACCCAGAGTTGTGCTGCTTTCTGCCCGTAAACCAACCTCGGCGCTTTTGCTTTTTCTAAGTCCGAGCTGGGCTCACCACACAACTGCGCTGCACGAGGCGGAGCAGCCTCCTGCTGCAGACCGCAGAGGAGAGCCTGGCTCAACAGCACGACTAAGCTATCACGGATGTGTGAAATACCCTGAAAACGCTTTCTGGACGTGCGAAAGCTTCCGATAATAGTGCTGAAAAATTCAGCGCTGCCTCAGTTGGAAGTTGGCGCTGCCGGCCGTCTGACAAGTGCCTCGGAGAGCAGAGCACAGGGCAGACAATGTCTAGATCCTCCTATTCTCAGCCTCACCAAATTTGTCACTTGATGACAGAGGTTATCCTCCCAAACATGAAAAAAAACCTAACGCCGTGGCAGGAGACAGGCTGAAGAAACTTCCACTTCTTGTTAACCCAAGCAGCAGAGGACGGTGCCAGTAGCTGAGAGGCAGTTTTGGGACCTTGGTGGCCAACCACGCCGAGCCAGCAGCTCTTTCTCCGCTGGCCTAACTGCGGCACCGCACCGGCAGAGCACGAGACGTCCTCCCGATCGCCTTTCCTCCCGTAAGTGGATATAGCAAGAGCTGCTCAGAAGTCTGCCATCTGAGTCACAGACAGCATGTAGGTCACTAGGTTAGAAAATCTGCCTCAGAGGCACTCACGGGAAGCACGATCCCTCCATCTGGGGTTTCCAGAGCTGAAGTCTACAGAACTTGAGGCATGGCTCTGGGCAGGTCACTAGAACCCCTTATCTCACCTAATAAAGAGAAACAAAAAAACCAACAAAAAACCAAACCACAAAACTCAAACAAGAACCCAGCTTCTTTTCTCCTTGTTTTTCTCTTCAGGTTCTGCCTTGATGACTTCTTTCTCTCTGTCCTGTCACAAGTCTCCCACAGCGTACTTTCCTGGTAGAGATGCCCACGTCGAGCAGGTGACCACGTAACACAAGACCTTCTATCAAAGATTGTGCTGGGCTGGAAAGGACCTTTTAAAGGTCATTTAGTCCAAGTCCCCACAGGAGCAGGGACACCTTCAACTAGATGAGGTTGCTCAGAGCCCCGTCCAGCCTGACCCTGAACATCTTCAGGGATGGGGCCTCAACCACCTCTCTTGGGCAACCTGTGCCAGGGTTTCAGCAAAACATTTCTTCCTGACATCCAGCCTAAATCTCCCTGCTAAAAAGTTTGTCCCCCTCTTGCTCACCAGCCCTGTGAGCAGCAGAGACACTCACTCCAGGTCTCCAGCTCCTGCCACTGAGCTGTGGTTTTGTTGGTTTTTTCTTTTGGTTTTTTTTTTTCGGTAGTGTTTTAAGGCCTCCAACCCTAAGGAAGTTGGTCAACGAGTTTCAGAGCTTCTGTGGTTGAGAAGAGGAAGGGGAACGCCTGCTCAAGAGAAGTCTCCGACAAGTGCACAGGGGCTTGGAAGCGGGACGAAGACGAGCGTGTATGCGTTTCACAAGGCAGCCTAAAAATGGTTCAAACCAGTGCGCTCTTTTAGTTTGCTATGGAAAGGCAGAAAGCTCAAAAAAACCCACAACTGAAAAAGCTTTCTAAAAGTCGCAACAGTATCAGGAACTCTAAGTCACAGTCATCTGTGGCTTCTAGCTAAATTAGTGAGGAATTTCAGCAGAATTAAGATGA
Organism: Trogon surrucura; assembly: GCA_020746105.1. Classification (NCBI taxonomy): domain Eukaryota; kingdom Metazoa; phylum Chordata; class Aves; order Trogoniformes; family Trogonidae; genus Trogon; species Trogon surrucura. Next base: position 8,387,013 of record CM036629.1, read on the forward strand.
AACCCTTTGAATAACTGCATTTAGACACCGCTGCACTCAATGTTCCGGGGGGGTGAAGCTCCAAAGAGAGAACAATTTATTTTTTAAAACCTTTCACTCCACAACACATACACCAACCAGAACTTGAGTGCAACCACACACATCACTCTTCATTCACCATTAGATAAATTTTTTTTCAAAGCAGTGAAGAATTCTAAGCTGCCACTGCATAGTTTTGCTTTTAGGGAACAACCAAAACATCACCACACCTGCTGGATTTTCCACTTTCAATGCTGCTTTCCAGCGTGTCCCACCATCTATAGGAAGGTGTAAAACACACACGACAGGCACAGCTTTCGGCATGTAGCTCGCCGGCCGTCCCCTAATCTACGACTCAGGCTGGGTTAATATTGGTTTGTGCACAGGCATCAAAGTAAGCAACCCAAAAGGCCACACTAACCCTTCAAATCAAAATGCCCTCAACTCCCATCCTCCTCACGTGCAGCAAAACACCAAGATATACAGAAACCTACAGCAAGAGGGAAGCATTTCCTCTAGCAAAAAAGGAAGAAAAATAACAGTTGTGTTTCGAATGCTTAGAAAGCAGTTTTCCAAGCAGAGGTGTATCAGGAAAAAGGACGGGTTTCTTGAGGTTGCTCACAGCAACTTGCTGAATTCCTGTTAATAAATATACATTAATAAATGAGGGGTGGTAGCTCAGCCCAGAGTTTGAATTGTCAGGTATTCCCACTGAGCGGGCAAACCCGATCAAACACATGAAGTTCCAAGGGCAGAGCTGTGCTCCTGCAGCACGAGAGCAGCAACGGCAGGGGCGAGATGAAGGGATCGGGATGAGCATCGCTGAAGAGAGATCATGATGCACTGGTCAGTCACGCAACCTCGTGAGTCATGAGCGAGTATTTGACTTTTATTAGACCTCAGCACCACAAGGAAGAATAGAAAAGGAAACGAGGACCACGTTGGAGCAGCCGCTGCCGTGCCGTGCCGCAGTCACCACACGCAAAGGGAAATATATCGTGCTGGGACACGAGGAAACGCAAAGCACAAAATGACATGATGCAATCCTAACGAGATACTTGAAGGGCAATGAACCCCAGCACCTCCGCCAGCACCACTTTAAAGCAAGGAACAAATCCAAGGTCTACTGAGTAATCATAAAATCAGGAAAGGAAGAAAAAAACAAACAAACCCACAAACCAAACCATTAAACCCCACCCAAAACCAAACAGTTTAAGATGCTGAGTAGAAAGGGAGAAACTTCACCAGCTTAGCTTGCTTTCAACTTACTACAAGGTGACAGCGTTTCAGCTTGGCCTCAGTGCCGAGAGGGAAACCCACACACGAGCTCCGTTCCGTTTCGTGAAGATATACCACGTATCTAAGGGATTTAAAGAGACCAACAGGATTCGTTTCAAAACACAGTTGTGTTGCCAGCTAGGGGAGATACTGATGAGGAAGGAAATTTGAACAAAGCAGCGTAATAAGTAACAGGCCGGGAAGCATTCCACAACAAATCGCCACCCCTGACTTATTTCTTACGCTACTAAGTATCTCCCTTTCATTCCTCAATTTTAACACACAAGCAAAAAGCTTGAGGGAAATGGACTTTGCTGTCACCTGATGGGCAGAACACAAGAGACGTCTTTACAGGAGGCAACCAAAACATTGCGAGTAACCTATTTCAGCCCGTCCATTAAGCTCCTGGCAAATGAACCACACTGAGAGCTAAGGCCTCTGATGTCAAAATCCTGAAAACATACCAAGGAAGAGCACTGGGAAGCTGTGCAGAAAACTATCTTGTCAATTTTACGAGGGGGAAAAAAAAAAGCATTAAGAAAAGCACAGAAGTATCATAGAATCGTATCAGCTGGAAGAGACCTAGAAGATCATGGAGTCCAGCCTTTGTCCCAGCCCTACCAACCCACTAAACAATTCCCCTCAACGCAACGTCCACCCATTTCTTAAACACCTCCAGGGACGGTGACTCAATCCCTTCCCTGGGCAGCCTGTTCCAGGGCCTGACAACCCTCTCAATATAGAAATTCTTCCCAATATCTAACCTGAACCTTCACCGAATTACGAGGCCAGAGCAGTGAACGAGAAGCGTCGCAGTCAAACTCCACCTATAGGAGGCTGAAGGTAAAGGAAAAGGAAAGTTAAAGGCTTCAAGGAAAGCAATGACCCTGCCTAGCTGGAAGCATATATCACAGCAGAAGATAAGAGAGGCAGGTGTGTAGGCTCACAGAATTAGATGTATCGGTGATCTACGAGTAGGTAAATAACCAGGAGTAAGCTAACGAACGATCAGCAAGAGCAATGACGAGCGTCACGCAAAACGCGCCGTCAAAACATCCTGGAGGAGCTTCCCACACCAGCGATGGACGGTGGATACCAAAAGCTTTCAGAGCTTGCAGGGAACCTTGAGAGTGTGTTTAAAATCTTGGAATCACAGAATGTTGGAGGCTGGAAGGGACCTCTAGAGCTCATCCAGTCCAACCCCCCTGCCAGAGCAGGGTCACCCAGGGCAGCCACACAGGAACGCGTCCAGGCGGGGTTTGAAAGTCTCCAGAGCAGGAGACTCCACACCCTCTCTGGGCAGCCTGGGCCAGGGCTCCGGCACCCTCACAGCAAAGAAGTTTCTCCTCAGGTTGGGGTGGAATTTCCTATGTTCTAGCTTGCACCCGTTATTCCCTGTCCTGTTACTGGGCACCACTGAGAAGAGACTGTCCCCTTCCTCCTGAGCCCCATCCCTCAGATATTTCTATACATTAATAAATAAGATCCCATCTCAGCCATCTCCTTTGGAAGCAAAAGGCAGAGACGAGGAGAAGCGATTGTGGAGCTACAGCTGCACTTCCCGCGTGTGAAAAAGAACACACCGGGAAGAATTCATGGCGTATTTAACCTTATTTATAAATGAGAAGAAACAGCAGAGATGGGGGCACAAAGCAGGAGCAGTGATGTCCTGAGGGAAGAGCCGCAGGAACGGGTGCCAGCAGGAGAAAGGATCTCTTAGCTGAGCGGGCTTCGGCAGGGGACAAAGACAGACGCAAAAGCACTCGCAAAAGGATCGAAGAACAGATCGATTCTTTGCATAAACTCACAAGAAAAAAATACATTTAACAGCATTCTAGGCTCTTAAAACAACGGGACAAGTTTGGAGAATGCAGAGTCTTCCAGAAACCCACTGCCCAAGGGGAGGCAAGATGCAAGGGAGTGTTTCAGATGGCTTGTAGGTGATGAGGACATCCACTGTTAAAAGATTTCTGTATTTTAGCAAGGCAACTGCAAAAATCTTGATAGTGATGAGTAACCAGGGGAAGAGCCACAGTGCACAAGTGTATGTAAGTCTCCACAGGGCAATAACCTCAGAGCATTGATGGATGTACAGAAAATTACAAGTAAAGCAGAAGGGCTGAACTGAGGGCCAGCATGAGAAATAAAAACAAACCATCCAAACAAATCAACGTATTCACTGCTAGACAAAGGACAGAAAAAATAAAAACCTGAGGCAAAGCTAAAAAAACCCCACAAAACGCACAACCCTCTCACTTGTGCTGAAGAAAACAAATACTGACAGACACGAAAGGAAAAAACCACCACACACACCAGCATTCAGAAAGCAGCACAGCATCTACAAGGCTGAATAAATTTCGAAAAGAAAAGGCAGCTCTAACATTCATGATTCCCACAGACTGAAGTTCCACTGTGTGAGAAACACGGATAAACGCAGGCTGAGCACCCAGCTGAACTCTGGGCTCAGGGTGGGTACCGAGAGATTCAGAGGAAGCTTTCGCAATTACAAAACAGAAAATGAAAACCCAGGTGACTACTGTCATTCTCAGGACCTACATTAAGACTCTGGCCAGAAGGAACAGCCAGCCTTCCAGTGCATAAAAGATGAGAAATAGCAATATTTAAAAAAAAGAAGGCAGCAAGCCAGAAGCGGCGATCAGCAGGACAGAATCAAAGGGCTTAAAAGAGAAACGCACACTTGATATCAGCATAATACGGTGAAAGGACCTGCTTTATAAGCACTGAACTAGGAGAGCAAAGCAGCACCGGGGCGTTACCGCACTGCCGGGAAAGGTGCCGCTGCCTGAGTAGGCAAAACTAAAGATCGAGATAAAAACCTGCAGCTGGTGGCTTCACTCCACGGCTTCCTATTTTCCCTGGAAAAGAGAGAAAACTCGCCCTGCGGGAACATGTTTACCTCGAGAGCAGCAAACAATTTTCAGCACCCTGTTGGGTCTTTTTCAAGCGAAAATAAAAACTCCAGGGCTCAACAACCTTCCCCCCGAGCCTTTCCCAGCTCCCAAGAGCTCCTGGAGCAGCGTCATTCCACCCCCCCTCCCTCCGCCACGGTCCCAAACCCCCAAACCCACACCGAACCGCTCTTTTGCGAGTCATACGGCACCGGGAGGGCTCCCCAGCACCGGGAAAGGGTCCCCCCCGAGCACCGGGAAGCACCGGGGAGGGGCCGTCCCCTCCCAACACCGGGAAGGGGTCGTACCCCCCCACCCCCGGGAGAAAGTTCTGACGTCTCAACCCGCCCTCCCGGAAACAGCGGCGGGCCTGGGGTCCGGCAAAGCCCCGTTTCAGCCCCGTTTCAGCCCCGTTTTGCCGCCTCCTAACTTGACGCCCCCCCCAGCCCCAAGCTCTTACCAGCTCCAGGGCCTCCGTGCCCGGCGCCGGCAGCGCTCAGCCCGCCTCAAGGCGAGCGGGGCCGGCCCGTGGCCACCCGCCTCCTGCCGCTCCGGCGAGGCAGCGCCTTGCCCCACACGGCAAGGGGAGCCCGGCAGGCCCGGGCCCGGCCCCGCGGGAGGGGAAGCCCCGCGCCCTCCCCTCAGGGCCGGTCTCGCCGTCGCACCGGACCCCTCACCGCCGCCACCGGAGCCCTTTCCCCGCGCCGCGGAGCGCTGTTGCCGCCCGGCCTCACCTCACCCTCAGCCCCACCGGGGCCGCCGCGGGGCCCAGCCCCGGCCCGGTCCGGTCCGGCCGCTCCTTTGTGCGGCGGCGGCGGCGCACGGCGGAAAGATGGAGGCCACACACCGCCCGCCCGGCCCCGCCCCGCCCCGCCTGGCCACGCCCCCCGCCGTCTCCCGGGCGACCCCGCCCCGCCCACCCCGGGGCGCTTCGCCCAATGGAGGCGCTGGGGCGGGGCCTCGGCGTGGTCCCCGGCCCGCCCGAGCCTCCCGCGCGCAAACGCCTCCTCGCCGTAAGAGCGGTGGGGATTGGCTGGCGGGAGGAAGGGGCTGCCTAAGGAAGGGCTCTCTCGGTTGGCTGCCGCCCGGCGGAAGGGGCGGGACGAGGGAGGGAGCGGGGCGGGCCTGTGAGCGGGGATCAATGGCGGCGCTCAGGGCCGGGCCGGGCCTCTCGCTGTGACGGGCCGCGGTACGTGCCGGCCGCGGCGGCCTCGGCTCCGGGGCGACGCCAGAGCCTCCGGGGGAGGGGCGGGGATAAGCGGCATCGGGGCCTTTCCGACGCAGGGGCGGGGGAGAGCCGGGCTGGGGCCGTGGGAGGGCGGCGGGGCCCGGCCGCGGGAGGAGGCCGCTCCCGGCGCGGGGGGGAGGAGGAGGAGGAGGAGGCCGGGGCTCGGGGGGTTTATTTATTTTTTGATCCTAGGAATGGTGTCATTTGGTAGGAAAAAAAGGCGCGAGTTTGCAGCTGTGACAGCAGCACCTTGGCGTGGGTCAGGAGTGGCGAGGCCAGCAGGAGCCGGGCGGGGATTGTCCCCCTGTCCCCGGCGCTGGTGAGGCCGCACCTGGAGCGCTGTGTTCACTTTTGGGTGCTGCAGGACCAGAAAGCCATCGAGGGGCTGGAGCGGGTCCAGAGCAGGGCAACGGAGCTGGGGAAGGGTCTGGAGAACAAGTGTGATGGGAGCGGCTGAGGGAGCTGGGGCTGTTCAGCTGGAGAAGAGGAGGCTGAGGGGAGACCTCATCGCTCTCTGCAACCACCTGAAACAAGATTGTGGTGGGGTGGGGTCAGGCTCTTCTCCCAAGTAACAGGAACAGGACAAGGGGAAATGACGTCGAGTTGCACCAAGGGAGGTTTAGATGGGATACTGGGAACCCTTTCTTCACCAAAAGTGTTCTCAGGTATTGGAACAAGTTGCCCAGGGAAGTGGTGGGGTCCCCATCCCTGGAGGTATTTAAGAGTCGTGTTGACACAGCGCTCAGGGATTTGGTTTAGTCAAGGACTGGGCAGTGCTGGGTTAATGGTTGGACACAATGATCTTAAAGGTCTTTTCCAGTCTGGGCGATTCTGTGGTGTAAGCTTATGTCATTTACAGACACCAGACAGACTCGTTGGTGGGCAGGGTTACCAAACAAATGTTTTGTCTCATCTGGAAGATTTCGTGTGCGTTTCAGATGGGGGAGGGCAAAGAATACAGCGAGATTAGCAAACTGCATAAGTGCAGGTGGCTTTAAATGTGACGCTGCTTGAGCTTTGCGGTTTTTTTCCCTTCTCACCTTTGTGCCCTGGGCTGTGGTTGTCACTAAAATAGGTATGATCGGACACTGATTTCCAGGATTGTCATGAAAATAGCGGAGCTGTATGTCAAGTCATAATTAAGCCTTAATCCCTTTCAGGTATCTTCAGATATGTTGTGTGAGTGAACTGGCTGAGCCAGAGCTGTTGAAGGCTTTAATCCCCAGGTGGCACTCGTGCCCTTGCTGAATCCTTCTCTTTCGGTTTGTTCTTACGACTTTGTGTCACTGTTCTATTGGAACCTTTTTTTCCCTCTCTAAATGGATGGGTTGAAATGACACGAGTGGAGAGACAGGTTATTTTATTTTTTTTTAAATAGCACTTGGGTAGGAAAGCTGGTTTTGTGGTTAGGACCTGTATTCAGGAGGGAGATTCAATTTTCATCTGCTCGATCCACCTTCAGAAATGACACTTGAGTGTTCCGTGCTTTCTGGACAGTGCACTTGTCTTAGAGTGAGGTTTTTTTGTTAGGAAAGAAAGACAAGTGAAAAAAAAATCTAAAGTCACCAGCCCCTGCTCTGTTTGTTCTTCCCTCGGCTCTCAAGAGAACTTTTTAGTCTTGATAATTTCCATTTTAAGGATTCATCCAGCTGTAATCTCTCTCATGCTCTAACCTGGGCCTGTCTTGCGACCTCAGTTTGCCGTCTGTGTGACAGTCACACACAAAAAACATTCATTTTGCTAAGAATTTCAGGACTCTGCTTCCTGCAGGAGCAGTTCCTTGTGGTACGAAGGAAGGATGATAAACTGCTTCCTTCTGTTATTTGGGTTCCTGCATCCCCCCCTCCCGGGAAGAGCAAGCGTTCCGGGTTCCCTTCCAGATCTGAAGGCTGAGATCATTAATGGATACGACTTGGTAGTGCAGGGGGCAGCCATCCGTAGTCCTTGAGGTTCTTACTGAAATTATACCAAGGAAATAAGAAGAAACTGTAAAAAAAGCTTGAGGTTAATGTGATTTTAAATGGATGCTGTGCTTAGGGCGTTCTTGTGCGTGCAGACTTGATGTAGGAATCCAAAAGAGGCATTAATGCCTCCTTCTGTAATGTGGAGCTGGCAGAATAAATCTGAAGTGAGCCACGTCAGCCTCGCGCAAGCAGTTTGGTTCATCCCGGGCTCACAGGTGAGTTTTCTGCTTAGGGTGGATCCCTGGAGCGTCTCCCCCTGCGCTGAGTATTGAAACAAGGATGTGCTCAGGGCTCCGTGCTGGGGCAGAGGGCAGGTGGAGCGTGTGCTGAGGTGTCCTGGTTTGGGCTGAAACTACCAATTCTGTTCACTTTTCAGCTCAGTCTCTTCTAAGAGGCTGCACTTTCTGAAGATGACGACGTGTTTTTGCAGACAGCGCCTGCTGCTAGAAGTGATAACACCTGGTGTTTGTAGTTACTACCAGGGACGGGGATGCAGAAAGGCTCTGGCTGATACTGGCTCCTGTAGTGCCCAAGGCCGCTGCTGGCTCCTGTGTGCCACGCTGGGGGTGCTGGGAAGTAAGAGGGGTCACAAAGAAGTAAGAGGTTGTGCCTCCGGGGAGTTACAGACAGGACAGGTGACCAACAGGAGTGTTCCAGTCTGTACACGTCATATTCAGTGTAAAGCTGAGGGATCAGGGGAGTTACGTCCTCTTCTGCTTCAGTAGCCGGTGTCCAAGGAGGGCTCTGTCCGATCTGCTGCCTTTGATCCCCACCCTGAGTTCCTGAATCCAGCTCCCATATCAAGCTCCAGCCGCCGCTGAGCCTGGGGCTGCGCCAGTGCTGCTGGCTCCGCAGCGTCAGTGGGGATTTATCGGGGAGGGAGCCAGGTTCGAGATCAGTTTTGTACATAATTAGCTTTTCATTATTCTCCTTATCTCCTTATCAGCACTGCTGTTGTTTTATGAAAGCTTTTTTTTGCTTTTCTTTTCCAATCTGTAAGTCCTCCACCCATAGCCTGCCCAAATCGCGCCGCAAAGGGGTGCAGGGTGCTTTTGAAGGTTAGAGAGATGGGGTGCCCGTTTCTGAAACCTCACGGCTGAGCCTTTGAGAACGACGTGTTCGCATCCCAGCAAATGCCCGAGCTTCCCCGAGTTTTCCCAGGATGGGAGCGAAGAACTTGGGGAACCTCAGGGCAAAGCATCAAATCCTTTCTGTAGAGATGTAAGAACTGAAATGAAAGGATGCAAGTGTAGATGTGGAGGTTTTTTAATTTGTTTTTCTGTTTCCAAGAATAAAAGCGGCGTGGGGAAAATTCCATTAAAGTAGGACTTTTCTAAAAGCAGCACTAAACGGGGAAGACATAATTTAGGAAAAAGAGTAAAGAAGGAGTACCAGGCGGTGCGGTTCTTCTTACCAGTTATGCCGTGAGTAGGTATCTCAGTCGGTACTTACTACGCAGCGGTCTTTAAGTTATTGTGAGGGCAGTGGTTTTCAGGATGAGTAGTAACATCTCATGCTCTGACAAGTGAAATCAGAGCTTCAGTTTGTCTTCGGTCTCGTATTTTTAGGACGGGCTGTTCCACAATGGATGGGGGAGATGGTTCTGCTGACCTGGTGATTAACAAGAGGTTTGTGTCTGAATCGGAGCTAGAGGAGCGGCGGAAGAGAAGGCAAGAAGAATGGGAAAAGGTCCGGAAACCTGAGGATCCAGAAGGTATGGGATAGATCTTAATGATTTGTCGGAAAGAGATGGGAGAATATTTCACAGGAAACAGAACTAAACGTTCATAGTCTGGATTCTGCAAGTTCAGAAGGTTTTTACACGAAGAAATTAAGAACTGTTGCGGTGTTTCTCGCTTCCTGATTTGTTCCTTCCTTTCAGAATGCCCAGAGGAGGCGTACGACCCGCGGTCGTTGTACGAAAGGCTCCAGGAGCAGAGAGAAAAGAAGCAGCAGGAGTTTGAGGAGCAATTTAAATTCAGTAAGCGCTGCCACTTCTTATTTTGAACCAAACCCCAGCAAGCTGCACGCAACATCTGCCTGAGGGCCCGACCTGGGTGTCTTGTCCTCTTCTGAGAGGACAACAGAGGCTTCAGAAGAGTAGGGTTGAACTCTTGTATTTAACAAGGGTGGTAGATGTTCCTGCAGATACCGTACGGTTCTGGCCACCAAGATGACACGTGCAAAACTCAGAAGTTGCCTGCAGTTGTGAAGCTGCATTCTTGTAAAGTGCAGAATACTACACATTAAATAAAAAACAGCCAACCAACCAACAAACCAAACCAGCCAAACCCTGATACCAGTCCATGGAAAAGTGGAAATGGAACACGGTTTTGTGACCCTTGAGCTCATGTTGTGACACGAGACCGTTCCATGTGAATCGATGAGAAGAAACCCTGTTCCGGCAGCCGTTCCGTTCCCAGGCTGCAATTAGTTGGCGCAAAAGTGATTGGAGGCTCCGAGATAACTGCTTGGGAGTTGATTCTTCAAAAAGTACATGTTTAGCTCTTCCGGTGAAAGGGAAACCTAATTTCTACTGGTGTGTGAATTTCTGGCTTTCTAGACAAGTCCTTTGCCCGGCGTTGCCTCTGTGTGTGTGTGTGTGTGTGTGTGCTGCTGCATGCAGAGGCCTTAACAAGAACCAGAGACTGATCAGATTATTAGCATTGGAGATTATTATTATTGGGGGACAAGGGAGCTGTTTGGTTTCTCTCAAGAGAAGTGAGGTTGACAGCGCAGGGCTTCATTTTGAGGTGGATTCTGATCAATTTTGGCTCTTTACCTGGAAGCTTTACCCTCAGACTCTTTAAGGTGCATTTTGCCCAGCCAGATTCTGTCTCGAATTTCTCTCGTGGCAGCGACACAACAGAACTTTACTTTGAAGATGGGGCTTGGCAGTAGAAACGCCAAACGCTGAAGAATTGCATTTGCGGAAGCACACACAAACTCAGCTACTCTGAACATTTTGCGTGCGGACTGGCAGCTCTTCTTTCTGCTCGGTTATTCGGTGTTGCAAGAATGTCTTCCTTCCCGAAGTACAACAATTGTGGTAGAATGCCGTAGCATTTTAATTGAAAGTCCTAGTCTTCTCTAAAATGCAACTTTCAACTTTCTGAACAGCTACAGTAACCGAAAAGAGGAGGAGTGCAAGTTATCTCCTGTCCTTTTTTGAGGGGGCTCAGCATTTAAAAAGTTACCTCAAATAATAATGGATTTCTTGAGCTTCTCTGTCGAAGGCCGTTCTCGGTGTAAATGAGTCTCTTACTGTGCCATTGGAGTGAGGAGGGCTTGACGAGGTGGGTGAAGATGAAAAACCTTGCGTAAAAACCGTACAAATCCTGTTGGGGAACTAAGCTCTAATGAAGGCTAAAGGAGATGTTTGGGTGCAGGTTTCTGGGGATGACTGCGAACAGCAAGACCTGGTCTCTTTAAAAAAAATCATTTTTTCTTGCCTTTCTAACAAGATCGTTTGATGGAGACACATCGAATATCTGCAGAACGGAAAATAAAAGAACTTCCTCCTGCAGTAGGATGTACTTTCCTTGGAGCAGGGTAGCGTGGTTAGGAAGAGTTTATTTTTATTTGGAAGTTAGGATTGTCTTGCGTCTATTTTTTTCCTTTAAACAGATGTTATTCTCAGTTAAGTTACTAATTGTTTGCTTTAAGAAAAGGTACTTCCCATTTGGAGGCAGGATTTATGGGGAGAATTAATGTGGGGTTTTATCCAGTTTAAGAATCGAGAAAATTTCTCGCTTTCTTTCCGATTTGTTTAAGAACAGGTGCTGAGGAGGCAGCGTTAAACTCTGCCTGAACCCCGAACACCAAATACATCAGCGCTTAATCAGCTTCATTAACTGGGAAGCATTTTTCCCCCTTAATTACAGAATTCAGCAGAGAGCTTGCAGGGTTTGCTTTGTACCCTTCCCTCGGTCACCCTGGACCCTCCTCCCTGTGGTCCCGGTGACCTTCTGCCAATTTTTTCCCACCCCAGAGCAGTTTTTACCTTACTGACACGTGCTCTTTTCCTTTCTTCAGAAAACATGGTGAGAGGCTTAGACGAAGACGAGACGCATTTCCTCGACGAGGTTTCTCGGCAGCAGGAGCTCCTGGAGAAGCAGCGAAGAGAGGAAGAGCTGAAAGAACTAAACGAATACAGAATATCCTTTTGTGGAGGAGGAGGGGAAGGGGCTGGGTGGTTTGATTCGGTCGCGGAGGGTCTGTCTAGAAAAGTGCTTTGCAGAACACGTACTGCGCGAGACTTCTCGAGTTTAATGTCTTGGATCTCGGCCAGTTACTTCAAATCTTTTGCTTCTGTCTTCCTAGAGGGAAGGAAATGTTCTTCCTTGTCTCTTCAGTTGCATGTTGGCTGGTTTTCAACGTCCCCGTTCGAAATGCCGTTTGAATTGCTCTCTTTTATTTTGATTCTTCTCGACGTCTTAGCTGCTCTCCCTTGCTGGTAACTGCAGGGGGGAGAAATTCCGTACACCTGGGCAGACGCGCTGGCTTTCACCTGGTGCCCGTGGAGACTTGGCTCCGTTGGGTAGAACAGTCCTGAGAGCAGGTCAGTGCTGGAAAAATAGCATCAGATGCTTTTTCTCTCTAATCAGGGGGAGGTTCGAATGATTTGAGGATTCCTAAAAGTGATGGGTTGGGGGTTTTTTGAGGTTTACCGAAGCTGCCGGCATCTTTGCCTCCTGCTTTTAAGTCGTCAGCGAGCAAAGCGCGAGTTCTCAAGGTTGCATAAATGAGTTTGTGGACACAGGGAGGGGACCAAAACCAGCAAATAATAAAGCTGAGCGGTGCTGGTGCTGCAACGATCTACGATGCCTTGTGGTAGTTAATGAGTTACAACCAGGAGCTGTGAAGAGCAGCTACGTTATATCTCAGCAACATGTTTTCTCTATGAAAAAGCATTACCGATGCTTTTTTTTAAATATTATTTTTGAATATATTTCTTTTTCTTACTTCAGGCTGTAGCTAGTTGGTGGGTTCAGGCTGTTTTCTTGATTTGTCAGATCCTGTGGCTCCGCAGCTGAAATCTTGCGACGAATTAAACTGTAGAACTTCTCGGTGGCAGGGCGGAGGGAGGCAGGGCGTTACATACTCGTCTCACCAGAAGCTTTTGCCCGCTCGTTTCCTTTTTATTTTTGGTTTTTTTGTTTAGCCATCGCGTCTCGGAGCAGCTTGCAAAATGGCTCGTGCGCACTTGAAATTTTGGCTGGTATTCTTTTAAAATGTGAAAAAGGTGGTTTTGCACCTGTGGGTTGTTACTAAGGGTTTACCCATGGGTTGTTACTAAGGGCTTCTGTCAGCGCAGTGGCAAAACCCAGTGAGTACCAGTCAAAGGTGCTGGATCCATCAAGTGCTTTTCCCAACTAATAAGAGGAATGTCGACCCGGTGGGTTTGATTTAGCCTTCTCTCTGATATAACATCCGATTGAAGCTACCAAGAGGCATTAATTTAATGGTAAAACCGACGACGATATGCGAGTGCGGAGCTTTCTTCCTTCGTTTTTTAGGTCAAACAGTCATGAAAACGTGTATCTTCAGGATAAACACGCCTTGGAATATTTTAATGTGCTCTCGAGCGTAAGAAATTCGTACGCATGGATGCACAGGAATTTTACTCGCTGCCACATGAAAAACTACGGGGTTTTCTGCTCCTTAACCTAGGCAGACCCCACTGGTCTGACAGCATTTGAAGATTTACTGATTTTTTTTTTTTACATATTCAGATATAACGAAGTAACGAGGCTCGATACAGAAGCCGAACGCTGAGGCGTGCAGATCCGCATCTCGTTGGGCGCAGCGAGCTTTCCGATAGCCACAGGATGGCACTCCTGGGCCGTCCGTCAAATAATTCAATTTGAACAGGCTGGTTCGGGCTGCGAAGCCTCTCAGGTTTGAGGTGGGGCGTGAGCTGCCGGATCCGTAGGAAGAGGAATAAGGGATGGCGTCCGAGCGCCGCTAGTCCTAAAGCGGTCGGAGACTTTGAGCGCGGCGCATCCAAGGAAGGTGTGAGAGGTTTTGGTTTGCAGGTGTTCAGAGAAGGAGGGGGGGGAAGGTCCCAAAACCAACTGTGATTTCAAATACGCGGCGCTTCGATGGGAAATTCCCTGCCTGATGTTTGTCCACAAGAGCTGGCGCAGCGGTGACACTCCAGCTTGCGCTTCTGTCGCCTGGTCAGTGGAATTAGAGTCAGAACAAACCAGTGGAAAGCTAGATTTAGGCTTATAAATAAACCCCCTTTAAAATTTGGTTGGTTTGCCTCTGCTGCGCGCAGTTTAAATGGTCCGCAGAGGCTTTTTGTGACTCCGCTGGCGCCTCGTTAGCAAGTTGGGGGGTTTGATGGACCTCCCTTCGTCCGACACAGCTGGATGTGTGTGTGCAGGGCGAGCGCACCTTAAAAACAGACCGAGCTCCTCCTTACCCTGTCTGAGAACCTGCTTAAGTGTGTCCGCCTCACCAGAGGTTTCAGCTGCATCCCGCCTTGCCCCAGCGCAAGCTTTGCAGCGCGGCCGCTGCCTTTTAGGGCAAAGCTTGGAGCACGCGCACCTGGAAGCGAACGTGTTGCCTCCCTCTCGGGGTCAACGTTCAGACAGGCTGTCACCTCATGGCTTTGACAGTGAGGTGAGCTGAAAAGTTGGGAGTGATAAGGAGGGTTTGAGGAGCCGAAGGGAGCCTTGTGTTGCTACGTAGTATTTTTGGAAAGGATTAGGGGTTGGAGCAGCAAATTTGAATTGTGTTGATCCCAGTAGATGTTGCTTTTTTTTTAACTTATTTATTTTGGTCCAGTCTGACCTCTTAGATTTTCTAGGACCTTTAGGAAAAGCCTGGTCGATGGGTGTTGAGCAGGTCGCGCCTCGTCCCTTCCTGACTTTGGAAAAGCAGCTCCCTGGTCGTAGAGCCAGTACCGACACCTGAGAGAGCTCCGAACCCGGAGGGCGAAGCCTCTCAGCCGAAGCAGCTAAATGTGTTTGCCAGTAAGTTTTTTTTTCTGACAGAATATGTGAATGATCTTTGGTCACTGCCATCGGCGGAGCTGGCTAAATATATCGGAGAGGAAGCGTCTATTCTCTCCGTTCCTTCCCGCTTGATCCTTAACCCTTAATTCACAGCACTCTCACCAAAGTGGGAGTCAGCGTGGACCCAAAGAAGGAAACTGAGAAGAAACTGCCCGCGAAGGCAGTGGAAAACAAGAACAAATTCTCTCAGGCAAAGCTGTTGGCAGGAGCTGTGAAACACAGAAGGTTAGTTTCACACCTCTATAAATTCGCGAGGAACGGAACCCAGTTGGCAGGGTAAAGAGAGGCAGGCCAGAACTGCCTCCAGAGAGCGAGGTGTGAACCTTAGCCCCGAATTAAACAAAAAAAAACCCCAAAAAAAGCAGGGCAGGAGGGATAAGAAAAGACCGGCCTTGTTTCTATAGGCTCTCACAGACTGCGGGGGAAAACATGAAGCGATTCAAACAGACCAGCGTGCGTAAAGCAAGCGGGTCAGGCCTTCACTGGAGACTGCCAGGCTCGGGCAATCCTGCTCTGGGGGATCTTGGGGGGGAATCCGTTCTGCTTTTCCGGCTGGAGGTATCGCCGCCCCCTCGCTCGCGTCGTTTCGCACAGGTTCGCGTGATTTATTGGCCCGTTTCGACCTAAATAGAGCGTTTTAATTGCTTCTGGGGCAGCACAGGGTTATGAGAGGAGAGGTTTTGTGCGCTGATTTGATCCTGAGGGCAGCAGGCAAACTCCCCCGGGCCCTCGCCGGTTTGCACCGATCCATCGAGGCCCTTTTGCATCCCAGGGAGAGGGCAGCCGGCTTCGCGATCTGCTCGTCGTTTGTCGTCTCGGCCTGCAAACGCGGCGCGCTACAGGTTACGGAGAGACTAGGCGTGTGGGACGAGATTTATTTCCCGCCGATGAGTCGTCGTAATACTTGAGATGATTACAGGCATCTCGGAATTCAGTCGGTGGTTTTGAATCCGCCCCAGAGAAGGAGAGATTATTTTAGAAGCTTATCTTGTCGGGTGATGTTTAGCTCCCGGTACGGCAGTAATTGCACGTCTGGAAGCTGCAGTAAGCACTTCCACCACCTCGTGTGGAGGGGAGGGGGGTAAGTTGTTTGGGTTTTTGGAAAGCAGAGAAGAAAAACCCTGAACTGATACCAAGCAGCCGACAACGTTTTGCTGGCGTTTTTAATTTTTTTTGTCTTGCATCCCGCTAGTGCTTAAGGCAGCAGGATGCAGAGAAGGAGCTGGCGTGTGCTTAATGGCACATCTGAACCCTGCAGATGGCATGTGTTCGAAGAGAGCATCTTAACTGACGTGTCAGGCCTGCTTGGCAGTCTTCTATTTTTGCTGTCTTATCTCTTGCCGCGAACTGGCCAGACCCAAGCGTAGCGCGAGCTCCGCATCTGCTCCCCAGGCTCTTCCCGTAAAGGCCACGTCGCTGTTAAAACCTCCGCACGCAGGCTCACCTCTCGCCTGCGCCGCACGTGCCAACGGGGATGGAGAAGAGTTAACGCAGGGTGGTCGGAACTAGGTGATCTTCAAGGGCCCTTCCAACGTTAACCATTCTCTGATTGTGTGATAAAAGCGCTCGTGCTTCGGGTCGTCGTGGCTGAAGCCGGGAAGCGTTTGTTTGCCTGGATGGTTTGGGATCGGGAACATGCAAGATGGGAAAAAGGAACTGAGTGGTGACAGGCAAGAGCTGTAGAAGCTCTGAAGACGCCCAAGTCTGAGCTCTTTTACCCCCAACTGCAAAACCTACCGGGCTTCTTGCTGGGAATGGAGATTTCTAGGTGGTTTAGAACAGGCTCTCGTGGGGCTTGAAGGAGAGGAGGGAAACACTGAAATGGAGACAAACATAGAATCATACAACGGTTGGAAAGGACCTCAAAGATCATCTGGTTCCAACCCCCCTGCCATGGCAGGGACATCTCCCACCAGAGCAGGTTGCTCAGTGCTCCATCCAGCCTGGCCTTGGACACTCCCAGGGATGGAGCACCCACCCCCTCTCTGGGCAACCTGTGCCAGTGCCTCACCACCCTCGTGGGGAAGAACTTCTTCCTTAGATCTAGTCTAAACCTACGCTCCTCCAGCTTCCACCCCTTACCCCTCATCCTATCCCTACAGGCCCTTGTCAAAAGTCCCTCCCCAGCCTTCTTGTAGCCCCTTCAGGCCCTGGCAGGCCACTAGAAGGTCTCCCCTTTAGGAGCTTTCTCATCTCCAGGCTGAACAAGCCCAATTCTTGAAGCCTGTCATCATCGGAGAGGTGCTCCAGCCCTCTGAGCATCTTGGTGCCCTCCTCTGGACTCCAGCAGCTCCACGTCCTTCTTGTGTTGGGGTTTCCAGAAAGACAAGACTTTGAACTTCCCACAAATGAAGTTGTTGCTTATGAGGAACGAGACGCTTTCTCTTTTTTTTTTTTTCTTTCCCTCCCCCTCACAGTTCAGATGGTGGCAACAGCGTGAAGAGGTTGAAGTTGGATACTGATCACGACGAAAAGAATCAAGGTATGTCCCATCAACCTGAACGGCCAGGCTGCGGTCGGATTTTACCCTCTCGACGGGACGAGCGGCGGGCTCGAAGCGCAGCTCTAGCTGCGCTTCGAGCCCGCCGCTCGTCCCGTCGAGAGGAGATGAGAGCAAATCATCCCCTTCCTCTTCCCAGCAGCATGTGCTGTGTTTGCGTTTCACGATCAGGTCCATCCCAAAACCGATTCGTTTCAGAAAATTGCAGGGAACCGGCAGGGAAACAAAAAAAAATCGGAGTCCCATTTCCGGCGTAGCTGCCGGGGCCGCGCTCGACAAGATCCTCTGACAGAAATAGGGTGAGCTGCGGTTGTGTAATGACACCCCAAGGCGTTTCCTCCTTCTCCTTCTGTTCAGCCAACTTTCAGAAGGCTGGAAATAATTAATTAGCTGCGGAAGACGTCGACTGGCAGAACGACGGAATAAAACTTTGCTGCTGTGTCGCAAAATAATATTCAATTACACAAAGCCGAGCTATTTATTCTTATTTAGTGGGTTTGCTGCTTGACAAGCGTCAAACTGACGACTTCCGAAATCTGTAATGCCAGCACGGAGCTGGGCTTAGCGATGAGAAGAAGAAAAAAATAAATTAAAAAACAAAAATCCCCGGAGGTAGCGAGTCCTTCCTGTCAGAACGGCTTTACCGCAGCGCGAAGCTGCCGTATGTTTTAATTAAATCCCGCAATCATCTGACGCTCGCTAGCAGGTGAACGCCGCCCGGCGCTGATTACGAGCCCCTTCCTGCGCTCTCGTTTTTGACCCGAAGTCCCTCTCTCTTTTTCTTTTTTTATTTCCCCCCCCTCGCCCCAGAAAAACCATCCTGTGTTCCCCTGGGCAGCGGCGCGGTGGGCGGCTCGGCGGTGCACTGTCCCTCGGCGGCCGTTTGCATCGGGATCCTGCCCGGCCTCGGCGCCTACTCGGGGAGCAGCGACTCGGAGTCCAGCTCGGACAGCGAAGGCACGATTAATTCCACCGGGAAGATCGTCTCCTCCGTCTTTCGTAGCAACAGTTTCTTCGATGGTCCATAAAGAGCCCCTTCCGTGTGTAACGTAGCGCGAGAGTTATCTTCCGAAGCCCCGACGGATGCTTGGTGCATCCTTCTGCCCCGAATATAATCTTTCTAGCTAACCTCGCAGCTTTAAAACACTCAAGATACTCCCAAAATAACTCATTGTATCTCTTTATTTCCCTTCCTTCCCTCCCCTCCCCCCAACTTTTCATTTCTGGGGTGCATTCTGAACCTGGGAGAAAGGCAGAAGGTCTGAGGGTTAGGGAGGAGAGAGCTTTATCTTTTAAAATTCTTATGGGAAGAAAATTGTGATCTGAGGAAGTTTTACACAGGACTAACGGGCAAAAAATACGCACTTGAAGCAGGGAAGTCTTGTAGAAAGAGCCATGTGTTCCGTTTTAAAATGTCATTTTTATTCTGTATTTGAGAAATGGGGGCAGAACAAGAATCAAGCAGATGGTGAAGTGTAGATTGCCATGACACTGTAAAGAAGTTTTAGTGTTACACGATTAAAGACATTCTGAATGCATTTCTTTATTTCTTTTTTTTTTTTTCATCTTGCCTTGTGCCATTCATAATTGTTCCTGTTCCATTAAGCAGTTTCTGCTCTACCTGACTGGCCCCTTCCTCTGAACCACCAGCCGAGCAAAGCAGGAGCCATCCACCTCTGAGCACAGCGATGGCCACGATGGAAAAAATTCTTGTGAGTGAGCTCAGCAGGGCCACGCTCGGCTCTTCTGCACCAGGGCCGCTGCTCCCGCATCGGCGTTAACGAAAGTCATTTGGCTTTTGTGTCCTGAAGAGCAGGATGTCCCGAGGAGGTGGGAGCGTTGATCTGCACGAGGGTGGGGAGGCCCTGCGGAGAGACTTGGATAGTTTGGATCCGTGGGCCAATGGTCATGGGAAGGGCTTCGACAAGGCCACGTGCCAGGTCCTGCCCTTGGGCCACAACAACCCCCGGGAACACTGTGGGCTTGGGACAGGGTGGCTGGAAGGGACCTGGGGGCTCTCATCGACAAGTGGCTGAAGATGAGCCAGCGTGTGCCCAGGGGGCCAAGAAGGCCAATGGCATCCTGGCCTGTGACCAGCAGGAGTAGGGATGGGATTGTCCCCCTGTGCTCGGCACTGGGGAGGCCACACCTTGAGTGTTGTGTCCAGTTTTGGGCCCCTCAATCCAAGAGAGATCTGGAGGGGCTGCAGCGAGTGCAGAGGAGGGTGACGGAGCTGGGGAAGGGCCTGGAGAATAAGTCTTGTGAAAAGCAATTGAAGGAGCTGGGGCTGTTGAGTGTGAAGAAGAGGAGGCTGAGGGGAGACCTCATCACTCTCTGCAACTGCCTGAAGGATGTAGAGAAGTTGGTGCTGGTCTCTTCTTGTGGGTAATTAGCAATAGAACAAGAGCGAATGGCTCCAAACCGCAGCAGGGGAGGGTTAGATGGGACATGAGGAGAAATTTTTTTGCAGAAAGAGTGGTCACACATTGGCACAGGCTGCCCAGGGACGGGGTTGAGTCCCCATCCCTGGGTGCTTTTAAAGGTTGTTGAGATGTGGGGTTGGGGGAGATGGTTTAGGGGTGAGCTTTGTAGAGTTGGTTGGACTCGATGATCCCAGGGGTCTTTTCCAACCTGGATGATTCTGTTTCCGCACTTCAGCCAAACCAGAAGCTCGAAAACTCCCCTCGTCCTTCGCCATCGGTGGGTTTCAACGTTGTAATGGATTTGAGAAATTGGGCGCGTTTCGGGCTGGCAGGGAGCGGCTTGAGGGAGAGAGCAGCCGGGTTAAAAGCTGTGGACGCCTTTAGTTGAATTCACACCTGAGCTTGTGGGCTGACCTTCCCCAAAGGAACCGCTGAAGCTATCCTTAGCCAAACACACTTTCTGTTTGCACAGCCCCAGTCCGCAGATCCTTACAAACACGCTCTTAATTCCTTCCCTGTTCTTCTGGGCTGCCTGGCCCCCCTCGTGTTTGCTCCCGAGTTGCGCCTGCCTCTTCTCCAACTACTGTAATTACAGCTTTCTCGGGTGGAAAATAGCTGCATCTCTCGCTGCCTCCCTAATGCTTTGCTTCTGATGCCTCTCCTCGTCCTCAGCTGTGGGGTGAAACAGAAGCAGTGCACAAAAAAACCCACCAAAAACCCAATGCCTGGTTTTCTTGAAAGCTGCATTTGCGAGAGCCTTGAGCGGTCGGAGTGGGGCTTGTAGGTGTCTGTCCCTGCATTACGCTACGTCAATCATCGCTCTTTAGAGCCGGAAAAGCCTGGCCCGGCTGGGAGCTTGCTGGGGCCCTTCTCCTCAGCGATATTTTGCACGACTGCATTCGAAATGGCTGATTTGGGACAGAAATTCACAGCGGGAGTTGCCGGCCCGTTGTGGGCAGTGGCAGCGGCGATGCTCCGTGGGGTGAGACGGGGAGGAGAGAGGGGGCTCCTGGTGTTGGACCACGTGAAGCCAGGAGACACGAGGGCCCCGCTTTCCCCTTGTTTCCAGAACAGCAGGAATTGGGCGCTCAGGGAACGCCCGGAGTTTGCACGAGCCTTTGAGCCCGAGTCACCTCAGCAAGTCGCACAGCCTGGCTCGTGTCAACACCCTGCAGAGCTGCCCCGCTCGCCTCTCCATCTCTCAGTCCCGTACGGTCGGAATCCATCTGATATTAAAACACCGAAGCGCATTGAGAGAGAGAGAGAGTGAGACGCGCTGGGGCACGAAGAGGGAGGATAAATCAGACCTTCTGGAACCGGCAGATGTGGCAGTAAACTTGCCCCGGGGCTGACATGCTGGGGAAGAACGGCTGGCTCCAGCAACTCTGTCACTCGGTGGTGGATTTAGAAGTTGGGGTGGGTTTTTTTTTAGTTTTTTTCTTTCTTCTTTTAAGACTGTTCTCTCTCTGCCACAGTGTGTGCTTCATCCCCTCCCCAGGGACAGCTTCATCAACTGCTTGTTGTCTGTGCTAGTCGTTAAAGCTTCAAGAGAGGTGTTAAAAAAAGATGACAAACCCCCACAAACGCTCTACTAGCAGGAGAGCTTACTAGCTAGTGCAGCTGCGTGTGAGGTTCTCTTATTGCAAGACAAAAAAAAAATAATAAATTTTCCCAGAGCCACAGGCTTTGATCTGAAAGCTGAGCTGTACACAGCACTAAACGAGCCATCCTTCAAAGGCTGCTTCTCCACTTGGAAAATGGGGGTGGGGGTGGGTGGGGGGTTTTTTGGGTGTTTTTCTTCCCTTCCCCTTCCAGGGTGTTTTGTGCAGCAAATACTTCATGACACAGTCCCACCTTTCCTGAGGGGACGGGGCCTCCCGCAGTGCTGCGAGCTGGCTCAGGACCTCACCGCCAGCTTTGGCCGAGCTGTTGGGACTGTGCAGGGCAGCCGGCGAGTGGCCAGCAGCAGCGACGACCCCGCACTCGCGTGTCGCGGTTGGTGGCAAGGAGCGCGGGCAGCAGCACGCGAGCACGCGGACGGCTTCGAGGCTTTACGTAGAGACACTGAGCCCCGGCTGGCGGCAACTTCGCTAACGGGGAGGAGGGAGCTCGGGTCTGCCCGAGTTTGGAGTAACGCTGCGCTACGTTCAACCTGCTACCTGCCAGCTTCAAAAGACCCTTCCGTGGCCACGTGGTGACGGGGTCTAGCGGTGGACCTGGCCCTGCGAAGTGAACAGTTGGAAACGATGATCTGAAAGGTCTTCTCCGGCCTAAACGGTTCTGTGGTTCTCGTTAACAACACAAGAAAGCAGCAGTTAGTGCTGAAGGCTGCGCGGTAGCTCAGAGGAGCTGCTGGAGAGCGGGATTTCATTACCCAGCCCGTCTTCTCCCAGGGAGCTTTTGTTACTCGGGCTTGGAAAAATTTCTGTGGATGAACCGTGAAACTCCCTGTACCGCTTTGTTGTGGCTTCGTCGGCGTTTTCCCAAGCATCGGCTCCCTGCCCTCGGCTCACAAGGGGCAGGAAGGGGGGGTGTTGCCATCCCTGAGGCGTCTGTGCTCACCTCCAGACCTTCCCACTTAGGAGACCCTTGTTTGAAATGTCCAAGTTTCTTTTTATTAACCTGAGTATAACAAATATGACATGTACACGGTATAAAAATGAACGTAGAGCGTGACAGGTACAACACGGATACATGAACTATACAAAGACCGGGTCATTGAATGAGAATAATATATTAAGCATTTCGTTGCTTGGAAAAAGCACGTTTCGATTGTAAAAATTCATATCCTGTTCCACTGAAATTATACAAAGTACATTCAATACCGAAAAGTGACTCAATGGAGCAGGACCAGGGCACGCGTAGTGTTACCTCGGGCCGGGGCTGTACAAAACGAATCCAGACGCTTTCTCTGGGATGACTTGTAAGAACTTAGCAATTAAATTAAGAAGTACAAAGTGTTTCAGGGAGGGAACTCTTCTCTTAAAAGCATGTGGAACATGCGCTTTCGGTGGGACCGGCAGGCTTCGGCGACATGCAGAGGGCGCGGCGCAGCCCCTACGCGGGCTCCGAGTTGATGGGCGGCAGGTTTTGGTGCTTGAAGTACTGCACGACTTGCTGGGGCAGCTCGGCCAGCACGGCTTTCGCCAGCGTCTCCTTGGGGGCCTGCGGTTGAAAAGGGAACAAAGGCCACCGTGAGCGGGGCTGGACAGGACCGTGGTCGCAACGTCAGGCTGTGGCTTTTCATTTCATCCCCGCCCTGGAGCCTGCTGGCAGCCAGGACGTCGTACGCTTGGGATTATGAGATTTATACCATGCCCTCCTTCCAGGAGATAATTCCCTAGTAGGGAGGACTAAAGAATCTCACGTAGGTTAGAAAAAACAGGTATTGAGTGAAAGGGAAAGATGCAGAGCAGTTGCAAAAAAAAAAAATAAATAAAGTGGGATGATAAGCACAGGTTGATTTTTCTGCATCCTTGGGCAACCTTCGCAGTGAGAGACCACAGCGAGGAATCATAGAATCCTGGAATGGCCCAGGCTGGAAGAGACCTTAGAGATCATTTAATGCAACCTCCCTGTCACGGGCAGGGACGCCTCTCACCTTGATCAGGCAACACATGGGGACCCAATGGGAATCGAACCCGCGACCTTGGTGTTATCACGCTCTAATCAAGTGAGCTGATGAGAGCGCAGCACCAGCCCAGCTTGCTGTGGAACCTGGACCCGGCTCTAATTAATTGAGGTGGTTTTTTTTTTTTTGCTCCCACCTGCCTGGAAACAACAAGGAGTCGGGCAGAGGGGATGCTCAGCTGGAGCACGCCTGCACCAGAGCATCTCCTCTTGCCCCGTCCGCCTCTACTGGGGCCATCATTTCCCACCCCAAATTTCTGGCTCCTCTCCGCCCCTCATCCCACCACCCACACTCACGTTGCGGAAATCCCGGAAGGGCACGAACTGGACGATGTCGCGCACGGCCTCCTCGCCCGTGTAGGAGCGCAGGACCCGGCTGTCGCCGTCCAGGAACTCCATGGCGGCGAAGTCAGCGTTGCCCACGCCGACGATGATGATGGACATGGGCAGCTTGGAGGCCTGCACCACGGCGTGCCGCGTCTCGTCCATGTCGCTGATCACGCCGTCCGTGATGATGAGGAGGATGAAGTATTGCTGCGGAGGGGGAGGGAGGAGGAAGGTCAGACCCTGCCGGGGGTGGGGGGTGCGAGTGGCCGGGATTTGGGAGAGCGAGGTTCACCCCTTCCCAGGAGAGCAGCACCCAGAAATCTCAGGTGCTCCTGTTCCCCTGGTTTTTGAAAGACCAACACCAAACAACAACATTTTACTGATTTACTGACTTATTATACTCAACGACGGGGGAAAAAAAATCACAAAAAACCACCCAAACTCCAACCTGAGCAGAGAGGGGGTGATGGGGTTGGGCCGTGGAGCTGGGGGAGGACGGACGGACCATCCTGTTGGCCTCAGCTCAGCAAACCTTGCTCCCCCCTCATCCTCCAAAAAAAAGAAAAAAAAGCCCATCTCCTCCCCCTCAGGGGAACGTAATGGTTCCATTTTGGCACATTACACCGCTTGCGTGTGCTGGAGAAATGACGAAAACAAGCACTTAAGTGCATTAAAGCCCTTTGTTCCTCTCCTCATTCTTTCCATTTCCTCTGAAAACCACGAACGCAGCCGAGCTGGAAAAGCAAGAGAAGGAAAAACGCCGCCCCAAGCCCATTTCCTCGCTTTTCCTCCTGCCCACGGCTCCTGAAACCTTTCCTAAGAACCGTCTTGCCTCGACACGCCCCAGCACTGAACTCTCAAGCACGAACGGAGCCGTGTTGAGCTTAAACACCGAGGAGGCAGGCGAGTTTTTCCCTAAATCCGAGCTTTTCAGAGCAAATCACAGGGAGATAAAAGCCTGAAGAGCAGGACTCCAGCATCCAAGTCTGGAGGGCGGCTAAAGCCCTTCATGCTCCTCCGCGGTGGCCAGTGCTGGCCAGCACTGGAAGCGAGACAAGTGCTGGGATCTGACCTTGGCTGGGAACCAGTGTGGGAAGAAAAGTAAAACCTGATAATGGGAATAATTAAGCTGGTTCCACCCCTTTTTCCCAGCCCGCTGGTATCTGTCAATAAACTGGCGCGAAACTGGCCTCGTGGTCAAAATACACGGCCCCCTCCAGAAGGAACTCGCTCCTGTTGTTCTGTTTTTTCGGTGAAATCCGGGGCAGGGATGGGGTCAGCACCTCTGCACCGACCCGCCAGCATCTTCCCCTTTTTCTCCTCTTTTTTCTGTTAAAATGGCCGATCTCTGAATCCACCCAGGGGTTTTGGGCCGATTCCCGGCGGTTCGCTAACGATAGCGGCAACTAGGCTCACGCGCCTGAGCCGGACTTGCAGGGATTAGGCGGCATTAAGCAGCGTGTGGTACGGAAAGGGAAGGTTTGGATGCAGGGACCCCGCTGGAAAGGTGTGTTTTAATTCCCCAAAGCTTATTAATCCCGTCCTCGCGAGTCGAATCGTGCGTAATCCCTCCGTCTCCCCCTCCCCATCGCCGCCCCGACGCGTTTTCGTCCTCCCATCCCCTAAGAGGCGACGGCTCCGCTGTTTGTGATCCGCGTTGCCATGGAAAAACTACGAGGGGCTTTTTGGGTTTTGTTTGAACTGTGGAGAGCGGGAGGAAGAAAAGGGCAGGTCCAAGCGGCCACCGAAGCAGGTGTGAAGCCGAGATGGAAGAGAAGACCCTGGGAGGAGAGTGAGATCCCTGATCAATACCGCTTTGTGCTTCCCAAAAAAAGAGAAAAAAAAGACCGAGCCAACCCAGGCTCGCCTCTGCCGGCGCTATTAGTGCCCATTATTTAAAATCTCCCTTGATTAAACTATTAGTGCCAGCAGAGGGATGCAATTTGCATACGATTAGTGCCTCTGCTCAGTGCAGAGCCCGTGGGCTTCTCCCTCCCCCACTGAAGAGAGAAAACGAAAAAAAAGAAGGAGCAGCCGGATTTGTGCTAAATTAAAGGAAATTCGGCGTTGCCTAAAGGCAGCGGCGCTCGAGGCAACATTCCCCGTGGGGAGGAGGACGCGGATGGGACCCAGCTCGGCTCCAGGGAAGCTTCAACCGCCTAAACCCTCCAAGACCCCACTGGTGCCGGCTCCCTCATGTTTGCACGGGACCCCCCCCCGTGGTTTTTGGTGACATACGGACGTGAATGGTCTGACAGACTAATTAATGGGGGCTTCCAGGCCAGAGGGGGAACCCGAAGGCCGGCTCCGAGCCCGCTGCTCGGCCAAGCGGCGCGAAAGGCGACCACTGAACCGAGCCGCTCCCGCCGTGTTCTGCAGCTCCCCCTCGAATATAAAAACCTGCTCGAAGGGGAGCGGCAGCAAGGTCTTCTCCTGATGGAAGGTTCTGATTCGGCCATCAGCCAGGGCAGAACTGGGCTGCTTTATGCCCCGGGCTCGCGCGCTCCTCCTGCCATGAGAAGCACCCCCAGATCTCCCTGGGAGATCTCCATCGAGGAGAGCGAGATGCTTCCTCCAGTTGCCAGGAGCTCCGAAACCCAAGCTCGCACTGGCACAGCGGGGAACGGCTCCAAAAGTTGGATCTGCCACAAAACCACCCCTTCCAGACCTTCAGAGACCTCGGCACAGGGCACTGTCCCCGGGGTGGTCTCAGCTCCCTGGATACCCACCCGCCAGCCATTCCCGAGGGCCTCGCAGGCCTCCCCCATAGGAATTTGGGACAAATCCATCACTTCTTCACCATTTCACGCATCTCTGATACACCCAGCTGACTTCCCGGGCCAACCTTACCAGCCTTAGCGCTTCTCTACGGGCGCTGCTCTGCGCCGCTGAGTGTCTTGACCAACTTTCTCGCTCCCATTCCTGGGGCTCGTTGATCCTCTTTGAGCCAAGAGGACCAACATTTGAGGCGGTGCTCAAGACCTTGGTATGAATCCAAGGGACACCCACCTTGTGGCATCTCCCACCCTCGTCTCCATTCTCTTCCCAGTAATTTCTGCTGCTCCACAGTTGCGGTTTTGTTGACTCATCAACTTTTTTGAGTTATTTTTTCTTCCTGAGAAGCACCTGCAATGGTTCTACACCCCCCATCTAAAGTGACGACGGCCGACCGAGACCGCAGAGATGGTTCCGGCGGTAGGACCCTGCCTCCCCACCCATCGCAAAACACGAGATGAAGCTCAGGTGTTGCCTCCCCCCGCCCAAAACATCGGGATCGCCGTCGTGCAATGGGATCTGAGGGACTTACGGATGCGGTCTGCTGTTGGGTGGCCTGAGCCGCGAAGCGGGCCACGTGGTTGACGATGGGCGAGAAGTTGGTGGGTCCGTAGAAGCGGATGTGGGGCAGGCAGGCTGAGTACGCTTGGACGATGCCCTCCACACCTGCAGGGAAAGCAGAGAAGCTCAGCGTTACAACTCGCCACAAGCCCAGTTAAGCATCATTAGCTAATGCTGCCGTGCAAACTGAAGTTAGACCTGTTTTATTTCAGTTCCACAGGCTTCATCCACCTCAGCTCAGATTTTTCCAAAGCCTTTGCTCTTTCGTCACTTTGTAGTGGGTCCTCAAACCTTCTCAGGTAGCCCCCACAGCTTTAGCTTTCCTTGTGCTTCTGCATAAACCTCAGAATCAACCAAAAAGCAGAAAGAGGAGCAACTCCTGGCTTCTGAGTGTAATCAAAACCCACACAGATACGAAGCAGAGGTAGCAGAGAGAAGCAAAACTCCAGAAGGACCCTCTGAGCTCCCACGGCAGAACAAGATAAATGGTCCCTTTACTGGAGGGTGGGTCATTCAGAAATGGGTGGGTCATTCAAAAATGACCAATTCCCCAGTTTACCAGCCCATCACCAGTTCTTTGGGAAGGACCTGCAGGATGGTGGCTTTGGCACCTCGTAACATCTATGATAAATGAGGTCCAAGAAATGCTTTAGAGCGGCTGGAGAGGGGCTAAAGGTCACAGCGGGGCAGCAGGAGTTCACAGCCAGCTCCATGGACTCCACTGAGGCGCGGAGGCTGCCCAAGTCCCTGTTTTGCTGGGGTAATGCAGAGGTCAAACCAGATGATTTTAGTTTTAAAGGCCCTGCTAAAGAGATTGACCTCATACGGCCACCTAAGGAGTCTTAAAGACCTGGTGGTGGCTGCTTACCTGAACAGAACGGGTTTGTGGGATTGAAGTTAATGGCAAACTCATGGGACACCTGCGGAGAAGAAAAGACTCCAATTAATCTGGAGGAGCAGTGCCGAGCAGGTTCCTCGCTCTCAGTTCAGGCTTGTTTGGGGCTGCTGCTCCCCTGAGGTAGGACCTGATGGTCACATGCGTTACGGTCAGTGACACCTCCCAGCCCTCTGCTGCTACCCAAATACAGACATGGTCAGGATTAAGGAGCGTTGGAGGATGGACTGGTTCCTCAAGCCCCTCGCCGCAGAGCCACCTGGAACTACCCCAGGGAGCGCAGGGCAGCAGGTCCCAGCCTAATCTCAGGCTGGTTTTCATTGACGGTGAAACAATTCCTCCTCCAGGGCAGGTGAAAGATCCTTCAGAGGTTTTCCACCACCTCCTTTCAAGCTGAGGTGTTTTCTCAGATGCTTTTTCAAGGCAGGAGGTTCTGTGGGACACTGGCAACAGCAGCCGAGGCAGTAAAGGAGTTAAGAGTAAAGAGTTAGGATTAAAGAGACCCTGAGGAGCATCAAGGACTAATGACAAAGCAACGGCCTCTTCCAGCACCACGGAAAGTTGGGATCTGGCTTTCAGATCACCACCTCAAAGGCTCTGAGACAAAAAAACTTCCCGCTCTGTTCGTGCCAGCCTTACAAAACCAGGATGCTTCCCCCCTCTTGGAAGGGTGGAGGTTTGCTGAGCTTCTCAGCAGGGATCGCTCCGGGACACGCATGTCCATGAGGTTGGCAAAAGGCTCGTCCTACCCAGGGTCGCGCGGAGCGGGAGTCCTCCCCGAGCCCACCAAACCCACCGGCGTCTGATTCAGACTTTCCGATCGTACCGGGCATTGTGTCGAAAGCAGCGGAGACTATTTTTGCGAGAGGCCGCGGGGCGGGAAACAGCAACCGAAACCAAAAAGTAGGTCAACCAGAAGTCCTTCCCCGCGCGGCGAAGCTGCAGAGCTGTCGCACCGGCCAACGTCAAGCGGCTGCTCGGGTCTGTGTGGCCGAGACCAACCAGTATCGCACCAGTAACCCCGGGGCTAGAGACGTGGTCCGAACCGTGTTTCGCATACGCCTTTTCTCGCAGAAGCCTCGATTTTGAGCAATATATCCAAACAAATCCAAATTTCTTCGTTTTCAGTCGTAAAGGCTCACTTTTTTCCCACACTTCCCCCCCGCCAAGATGTTCGGAATTCTGCCGTGTGAGTATTTATAGACGAGGCAAGCAAAAATATTCCCGTGTTTTGCACTGCAAAAAGAGGGGTTTCTCTTTCTTTCGAGCAGCAACGAAAGGGTTCGGAGCTGTGTTCCTCGCAGACCAGACCTCCTGCGTGGCAGAAGTGTTGCAAAACCTCCTCTGGAGATTTTTATATATGTATATTTATATTCTCTCTATATATATATATGCTAGAAAATTCAACAGGAGGGCTTCAAGCTAACAAAAAAAATAAATCTCATTCCTATTCCACTCATGCTTCGAAAAAGTTTTGGTGGAGTCCAATTCAATGTCTATGGAGCACCTACAGGGATCACGCTCACCAGGGACTCGCTGGGAGAAACTCTTTTAAACCACCCCAAAGGGTGGGACGTGTCCTCTGCCAGTCCTGCACGGGGACGGCCGTAGCTCCGTCGTTCCCCTTCAGAAATTTGGGGAGCCTGCACCAGAGAACTGACCCTGCCGAGGCTTCTCTGCCACCTTGCTGAGCGATCCCACCCCTTCCATGACTCAGTTTCCCTTTATATAGATATTTTTTTATAAGAAGGGGTTTCCTTTGGCCGACCCCCTCTCCCGAACCCGCTGCTGCATGTCCCCCGTCCCCACCGCCGCCGTGCCTTCCTTCGCTCGGCCCCCAGAAAGCGCAACCCATCTGCTCCCCTCTCCTGTTCCCTGCCAGGAAACCGCCCCAGGCTCCAGCGCGGAGCCGTTACGCGCCGCAAGATGTTCTCTGACATTTCCAACGAGACTTTTTGTGTGCAAAACATCTCGGCGCCTGGGAAGCGGCAGGGGAGCCATGGCAACGGGAGCGATTTATGACTCTCATCCCTCTACGATCTTGCACCCCTCCCAGTTTCAGCCGTGGTCTCAAACAGCTGCCCTTTGTCATGTCCCCACGTCAAGAGTAGTATCAGAGGAGTAGCACCCTTCCACCCGCCTCCAGCCTTGAGGGAAGGACCGTTTCCAGCCCCACGATGCCTTTCCCACAGGAAGATGCTCAGAAGGTCCCCCTTCCCACGGGAAGATCCCACCAGGGACGCTCTGCCCGTTCCCCTGGCACACCTTCCCATCCCCGCCGCCTTTTCCAGCCCCGTTCCTCTCCCCAAGCACCCAACCCCTGAGGGCAGCCATCCTCGGAAGCTGCCTACCACGATTTTCCCACCCAAAGTGAGAGACCAGAGACATTTGCGGGCCAAGGAGGATGAATCAGCTCCAAAGTGCACATAGAGGGATCTCCCCCTGTGGCTGACAAATAGCGAGAGCTCCCGCTTTGAGTCACACGGATGTTGGCTGCCGGGAGAGAGGAGAAAAGCACACAGCCAGAGCGGGCAGGACATCCCCACCACCCCCATGTCCCTCTCCACCCATCTATTCGCTCTCTGCCCGATGGTTTTTCACAGGAAGCCCCCCGGCAGCTCCGCTCCTGCCCGGGCAATCCCAGGACAAACCCGTTTCAGACACAAAGACGGTCACAAGGCTTCACCTTCCAGTCCGGGGGGAGTTGGGCGCCGAACCCCAGAGCAGGAAACATCTTGTCTCTAAAAGAGAAGGAGAAAAAACACCCAAACACGGGTGTATTTACACGCCCGAAGCAGGCAGGCACGGCTCGCGCAACGGCCTCCCCGTGCTCCCAGCTTTGCTTCGTCACCCACAGGGATCAGAAGCATCCTCTTGCCCAAACGCCCGAGTCTCCTGCAGATGTGTAACCCCGGAGATTTTAACAAAATCGAGTTCTGTTTTGTTTTCTTTGCCTAAGATGATACTCGTCGGTGTTCTGCACCCAAGGAAGGAGGCAGCTGCTCCAACGCCAGCAAGCTGAGGGCATCTGCCTCTGCATCAGGAGAGCACCTGTCCTCACCCTCTTCTCCTGCATCCCAACGTGTGTGGTGATTTTTCTCCCAAAAGCAAAATACTATTTAGCCCCGGCTTTGGAAATCAAGGCAGATGTGTCGCCCAGCAGCACCTCAGGAAGCCAGGGGAAACCTCTGCTGAGCAGAAGGACACAGAACTTACGTGTCGTAGTCCTGGATGATCTGGCCAACAGCCCAGATGGCCGACAAGTACTCGTTTGTGCCCATGGGGTTGATGTAGTGCAAAGAGGAGGGGTCTCGTGGGTTCCCGTTGGAGGCCGTGAAGTCAATCCCAACCTGGGGTGCAAGACAGAAGCACAGACCGTCCCCGCATTAGCACTGAGCCTCCACTGCCTCCAAGGTCCACACATAGTCCCATCAAGACCCAATCCTCGAACTTTTGAGAAAGTTTAACAAAATCCAGCCATTTGCTATTACACCTACATTTTTCATAGAATGCTCAAATGGTTTGGGTTGGCAGGGACCTTGGAGATCATCTAACCCAACCCCCTGCCATGGGCAGGGACGCCCTTAACCAGCCCAGGTTGCTCAAGGCCTCATCCAACCTGGCCTTGAACATCTCCAGGGAGGGGGCAGCCACAGCCTCTCTGGGCAATTTATTCCAGAGTCTTGCCACCCTCGTACTGAAGAATTTCTTCCTAAGATCCAACCTAAACCTATTCTCCTTCAACTTAAATCCATTTCCCCTTGTCCCATCACTGGACACTCTTGTGAAAAGTCCCTCCCAGCCTCCCGTAGGTCCCTTCAGGCACTGCAGGCAGTGATAAGGTTCCCCCAGAGTCTTCTCTTCTCCAGCTGAACAATCCCAGCTCCCTCAGCCTGTCCTCGGAGCAGAGCTGCTCCAGTTCCTGGATCATCTTTGTGGCCTCCTCTGGACTCGTTCCAACAGCTCCATGTCCCTTTTACGGTGGGGACACCAGAACTGGATGCAGTATTCAAGGTGGAGTCTCATAAGAGCATCACGTAAGGTGTCCCAAAGCAGCCCCTGCTCCTGCAAGAAGCCACCGCCACCATCTCCAGCTCCAGACTGCCTGTCTCCCAGGTGTTAATCTCAGGAATTGAGTAGCCCCATGGACACCAAAGCAGCCAGGGCCACCCAGGCACACAGATCTTAAAAGTCTTTGACCAAAGAGTCTCAACACTGAGCAGATGGTTCCTTGCAGATGCTTCTCACCGGGTTTCCCTGGGGACCAACATGTGCTGAGCTCTCAGGGGACTTTGTCAGCAAGACGCTCGGTTTTTTCCCTCCTCAATTAGGCTTTCTATTTAAAGACATTTGTAGAAATGCTTATCTCAGTCCCAGTTAAATCTGGTCAGAAGAGGCGAGACGCTGAGCCACCCGATGAGAAGCGACTGGGAAGGAGGAGCCGGGGAGAGGCGAGCCGGCGGCGTGACTGCGCTTGCCTCGTTTGCTCAGCAAAAACCCAAAATAACTCCGCCGGCTTGACTGAGCTCACGGGATTCGCGAGGGATTTTGCTCCGTATCCGTAACGGGAGAGGATGAACGATGATGACGATGACGACAACGATGCGATTTGGCTGAGAAGGGACCTTGGCATGGTTTGCGTGAAAAGATGTCACAGCCCAAGGACGTGCCACCACCTTGTGCCAGGGTGGTTGGTAACACGGGCTTGACAGGACAAGGGGAGGCGGTTTTAAACTGGAAGAAGTTGGAGATAAGGGAAAGAAGTTGCACAATGAAGGCAGTGAGATACTGGAAGAGGTTGCCCCAAGAAGTTGTGGCTGTGCATTGGAAGAGTTCCAGGCTAGGTTGGACGAGGCTTGGAGCAACTTGCTCTAGTGGGAGGTGTCCCTGCCCTGGGATGATCTTCAAAGGTCCCTTCCAACCCAAACTATCCTACGGCATGTCTATGAAAACCCAACTTCTTCATCAAGCAACCTTACAGCCCTACCAACCTGCGGTTCGTTGGCACGTTCAGAGAGCAAGAGGGAAACTGAGGCACGAGGAGGGGAGCTCGGTGGAGTCACCCAGGCACGTGCCCCTCTCATGCAAGCAACGTCCCTGGGTTTCTGCACCTTGGGAGGGGGGAAGAAACCCTCCAACAACCATCAGATCTTTAGACCGGGGAGGGGGAGATTTCTGCATTCAAGCCTAACTCATACCAGAGCTCCGCACCACCACTAAACTTAACGATTTTTCTCTTCTATTCACATTCCAGCACCGAGACCTTGGCACGCAGCTAAAAAAAAGAGCACAAAAAGCTCTCCCGATTGCTCCCGTTCCTATGGCAACTGTTCCTCCTCCTCCTGCTCTCTCCCCCTCCCTCCCCAATCGTGTTTTTTAGACGAAACAACAAAATACAAACTGAAATCCTGCGAGTGCCTGCAGCCCTCCAGATACCGCGGCAGAAAAGTTTGCAGAAATTGAAAACCCCGCTTCCGCACCGCGGCGGTTTCACTGGGGGTTGTGCTGTCCTCAGTTAGTTACTCCTGACAAGCCACGGTCCCACGCAGAAGGTAGAAATGGCAGTGAAAATGCAGAAAATAATTCTGTTAAGAGCCCAAAGCATCTCAGCCAGCTCCAAAACAAGGAGAGTTTCCGTCAAAAAAATGGAGTGGGGTTAAACCCCTGCAATGGGGAGAGAAGTCACGTTCTGTGAAGGTTCAGGAGGACTTCGGGCAAGTCTGACCTTCAGTCAAAGCCTAACCCGTTCCCGTCGTGCTGTTGGATGCACCTTGAGTGTAGAGGTAATGACCCCAAAACCCCCAAACCCCACAGTTTAACAGCAGAATGAGGCAGCTCCTCATGAAAAGCCACCCAAGCTGGTGCCAAATCTCATGCAGAATCTCCCTCCACAGTTTTGACCATCACATAAGCGTTACTATTACTCGGCAAAAGTTCTTACAGTAAACATCAGCTGGCAGCCTCCCAGGATGTAGTCCAGGAAGGAGAAATCTCTGGTTATCTGGAAGAAAAACAAAAAAAAACCCCAAACTCAGCATTTCAGCAATCTTCATCATTGCAGAACACAAAAAACCAAAGAGATGGAAAGTGCCCGAGCCTGCGGTCACTGCGAGTTTGGGCCTTCAGGGACCTTCAGCCACGTGGCAAAGCAACAGGAAGAACCACTTGGGTCTCCTGTGACGCTTGACGAGTCACGCGGGGCCAAACGAGGCCACATGTTGGTCCAAAGCTGGTGTGGGAGGCCTGGACAGAGATCCTTGAGAGCTGGGAGCGTCCATCACAGTGAACTGAATGGAAGATCCTCCCCCCGTGGCCGAAACGGTCTCTCACCACCTGCAGATGAGGTGTGGGAAGAGTCGTGTTGGAGCTTTCTCCAATGTGCTGCTGCCACAGAAGGGGAGGACTTCAACAGCTCAGCTCAGAAGAAGGACCTCTCCTACCCACAGCCAAGCCTTGCCCCCAAGGAGACACCAAGCAGCTGGTAAGCACTCCCAGCTTGGCCTTCGTGCAGATGAACATCTCCTCCTGGGTCTGTGGCCACCACCAGCAACTTGGTACATCAGATGCTCCAAGCGGAGGGAAACCCAAGCGGAAAGAAAATCACATTTTCATACACGGACCTCTGAGCAACCTGCTCTAGTGGAAGGAGGCCCATGGCAGGAGGGTCAGAACGAGATGATCTTTAAGGTCCCTTCCAACCCAAACCAGTCCCAAGCACAGATACGGGCTGGAGATTGAGTGGATTGAGAGCCGTCCTGGGGAGGATTTGGTTCTGTTAGTGGACAATAAAATCAACATGAGCCAATAGTGTGTGCTTGCAGCCCAGAAAGCCAGCCCTGTCTTGGGATACATCCAGAGTTGTGTGACCAGCAGGGTGAGGGAGGGGACTCTGCCCCTCTGCTCTGCCCTTGTGAGACCCCACCTGGAGCGCTGCATCCAGCTCTGGAACCCCCAACACAAGAAGGACGTGGAGCTGCTGGAGTCCAGAGGAGGGCACCAAGATGCTCAGAGGGCTGGAGCACCTCTCCGAGGAGGACAGGCTGAGAGAGTCGGGCTTGTTCAGCCTGGAGAAGAGAAAGCTCCTAAAGGGGAGACTTTCTAGTGGCCTGCCAGGGCCTGAAGGGGCTACAAGAAGGCTGGGGAGGGACTTTTGACAAGGGCCTGTAGGGATAGGATGAGGGGTGATGGGTGGGAGCTGCAAAAGCATAGGTTTAGACTAGGTCTGAGGAAGAAGTTCTTCCCCATGAGGGTGGTGAGGCACTGGCACAGGTTGCCCAGGGAGGCTGTGGATGCTCCATCCCTGGGAGTGTCCAAGGCCAGGCTGGATGGAGCACTGAGCAACCTGCTCTGGTGGGAGATGTCCCTGCCATGGCAGGGGGGCTGGAACCAGATGATCTTTGAGGTCCTTTCCAACTCAAACCATTCTCTCTTCCTCTGATTCTATGACTCATGCTTGCAAACACAAGGGTGCTGGAGGCAGAAGGGACGGGGAGAGCTCGGGAAGACCCAACTCAGCCAGGAGCAGAGACAAACATCCTGGCATTGTACTCACTTTGCAGGACTTGACAATGATGATCCCAGAGTTCTTGTAATTCTTTTTCTTCTTCTGCTTTTTGGGGTTAATGCACTCCAGCTCGAGCTGTAAGACAAGAGACAGACACGGGTGGGAGAGTGGTGGTGTGCAGATGCCACCAGCGCCCACCTCCTGCAGGCACCTCCTCTCCCTGTGCTTCAAAGAGACATCATCACAGCGAGCCAACGATGGAGACGGAGGCACAGGACCTGCTTGGGAAGGGGCCACTTTTCCTTTCCCACGTTTTCCACCATGCCCAGGCCCCAACGCGTGGTAGCCAAGACACCCCAGCAAGGCCACGGGGGTCAACAGGGTGGGACAGGATGGGTCAGGCACATGTATAATTACGGCAGGCCACCGCCTTTCCTCAAAAGCTCTGGGGAAACAAAATGCCTCTTGAATATTCAAGAAAATTGCTGCAATGTTTCAATTTTTAAAAAAAAAATTCTAAAATTGAAAAGCAACTCTCATCCAAGGAGAAAGTTCACGCACGGGTCGGTCTGGGGGAGAGGGCAGGACTGGGCATGGGTAGCACAGGCAAAAAGTTGTGCCTGTTCTTCCAGCAGTGGAAAACCAGGAAATTTTAAATAATGAAATCCTTAAGTGTGAATGTTGCATTTCACCGACCGAACAAAACTAAAACATGTATCTATTGACAAAATCCCCTTGTTCTAAAGAAACCCAGGCAGATGGTCCAGCCAAGAAGCAGCAGCAGGTAGCTTCCACATGGGTCCATAGGGACCCCACGTGGGATCGCAGTGGCTGGTCTGTGCCCCCTCCC
This sequence comes from Trogon surrucura, assembly GCA_020746105.1. Taxonomy (NCBI): domain Eukaryota; kingdom Metazoa; phylum Chordata; class Aves; order Trogoniformes; family Trogonidae; genus Trogon; species Trogon surrucura. The sequence goes on from CM036629.1 coordinate 8,422,900, forward strand.
CAGCATCCTGCTCAGACCAGCCCGGTGATGGCCCTGGACCTGCTCAGACCAACTGATGATGGCCCCAGATGTGCTCACACCAGCCCGGTGATGGGCCTGGAGATGGCAACAAGCCTTTGTCCCCATTTTGGCCAGGTTGTGGCTGGGCAATGCTGCTCCCAGCCTGCGAGCACAGCAGCATGTTGTGCGTGGTCTACAGCAAGAGCATGTCTGTCCCTGCTTCTATATTTACCCTCATCAAGCTGGCCAAGTGAAAGGATGAGCAAGGTTCTGAGGAAACACCCCATCACTTCTCTTCTAGTCAGCATTTCTCATGAAGAGAAAAGAAGATTTTATTGCTTGGCTGGGCATTGCAAATCCAGTGGGAAAATGAGCTCAACGCTCACCTCTGGCACCACCAGCTTGCGCAGTCCTGGACAGGACACTTCACTCCTTTGTGCCTCAGTTTCCCCAGCCCAGAAACTCCTCTCATTGACCAAGCATGGTGTTTACACACCCCCACGTCTTGGCCAAGACCTGCTCTTGGTTTTGTAATCCTAGCGATGATGGCAGGGAAAAGTTCTGCTTATCCAGGAGTTTTCACGACCACTTCAAACAGGTGGCATCTGCCAAGGGTTTTGGCCAGCACTTTTGGGGAAACACAGGGGCACCTTTGGCCACAAAATCACAGAATCACAGAACATGTTGGGCTGGAAAGGACCTTTAAAGGTCATCTAGTCCAACCTCTGGCCACAGAACCATAGAATCATAGAATGCATTGAGTTGAAAGGGACTTTTAAAGGTCATCTAGTCCAACTCCCCTGCAGTGAGCAGGGACATCTTCAACTCGATCAGGCTGCTCAGAGACCCATTAAGGCTGACCTTGAATGTCACCAGGGATGGGGCTTCCACCACCTCTCTGAGCAACCTGTGCCAGAGTTTCACCACCCTCACGGTAAAGAACTTTTTTCTAATCTAAATCTACCCTGCTCTGGTGCGGGTGGAAGGAGAAAGGAGGTTGGACTTGGTGTCTTCTCGGCACAGGGGGAAAGTCTTGGTGCAAGTACCAAAACCCACCACCAGCCCCGAGGAGACCCTTACTTGTTCGTCCCCAAAAGTGTGTGGGCACTTACCGGAAAGGCATCTTGGGCTTCACACATCCTGGCCACCGAGGTCTGAAACTCCCCGATGAAGTCGTGTCCCCCATCGCTGTCGTAGTCGTAGCATATCACCTAGGGTGGAAGGAGCACAAGCCTCAGGTGCAGTAACTATCTCCTTCCTGCGAGGAGACCTGCTCAAGTTCCCAACACCTCCTGCTGGAGACCCCAAACAAGGTGCTGTTTTTTATTCTGGGGATGGTTCTTGTTTGTTGGGGCTGTTTTTTTTTTTTAAAAAGTGGGTTTAGAAGTTTAACGATCACTGTGACCACCACGACCCAACCCGAAAGGCCCTGCCATTACCTTTATAAGCTTCTCCACATCTCCATCGCACAGTGACACCAAAGGCACAGTGAACGGCTTCCAGACGGGGTCCAGTGTGTACTTGATCACCTGTGGGGTGGGGACGGAGGGACGCCGTTACAACAGGACATTGGCACAAAGTGGGGGCCACGTCTCCAGGAGCAGGTTGTCACCAAGCTGCAGAAAGCCCCAGCTCAGGGCTCTTCTGCCTCCTTAGCTTAGACACAGCTGCGCCCCCCTCTCAGGCTCTAGTACGTGGGGGTTACAACAGCTCCGTTTGTGCTACGTTGGGCGGTTTTTATCCACCTCTGGGGGCAATTAAACAAACCTGCTTGAGAAACCAGTCGCAGCCAACTGGGCAGCCTGGGCACAACCACGCCCAGGGCAGTGGTGGAGTCCCCATCCCTAGAGGTGTTTAAAAAATGAGCAGATGTGGCACTTGGGGACGTAGTTTAGTGGTCATGGTCGTGTTGCGTTGACAGCTGGACTTGATGATTTTAGAGGTCTTTTCCAACGTTAATGATTCCATGATTCTATGCCCAGAGCACAGGCACTGCTTATCTCACCAGTTCAAGGCCAGCAGCTACTATTGATGCCCTCTGCATCCCATTGCTCACACCCTACTCACTGCTTACTCCCCTCCAGCACAGCCTACATCCATCTGGGCTCTGATCACCGAGAAGACGGAGCGATGAGATGCTGTACACAGCCAGGAAAGCCAAACAGCCCCAGTCCAGCTCTCTTGCCTCCTCTGCGTAACATCTGCTGCCTCGGCTGGAGGAATAAATTGATGCTTTTTGACATTTCCCGAGAGCACGCAGGCGCTTGGTGGAAATCCAAGCTGGAGATGCCTGCAAGGCAGGTGAAGACCCTCTTTCTGAAAGGTGTTGCGCTCAAAAAAAGAGACTTTCACGTGTGTATTAGGCAAGTCAGACACGGGCAGCAGATTAACCTTCCATGTGCAAAGCAAACACGGCGGGTGTCTGGCGTGGTGGACCTCGGACCTTCGCAGCCAGAGCAGCCTAGCCAGGAAGAGGTCCACGGCTTTGTCCACGGTCCAACCAGCTTTGTATCAAAACCCAGAGATGGGATTCCTCCGATTACACTCAGGGTTGGGAAGGAGGAGGCTGTTGAAGCACCCATCACTTGAAAGAAAACCTGGCTAGAACCTTGCCCAGCAAACCAAGACAGTGGAGGAAACCAGGTAAGAACCCAGAGGAAAAATCAGTATATACATCTGCTCCCTATAAACCTGAGCTGCTTAGAGAGATCTTGTGCTCCCGACAAATACGGCTCCTTCGGGAGGAAGGGATGGAGGTCACTCGAAATCTCCACGTCTTAGAAAGAACGTCCTGGTGAGTCCAAGCCCAGTTACCCACACTAAACCAGGAGGAAACAACAAAATGAGGTCCCAGCCCGGTCCTGCCAAAAGGCAAGAGAAATATGAAGGTTGGTCTGAATTAAATACCCGCAGAAACGTGAGGAAAAGCACCGAAAAATCCACAGCAGAGCTAGGGTTAAAAGGCCGGCCCGTATCAGTACCACGGGGGACACGTGCCCTGGTGCTCACGTGCACGTGGGTGTGCGAGCGAAGGAAATCCTTGTGGACTTTGCACAGCAGTGGGAAAAACACAACGTAAAGGCTTTGTAAATAAATACCACTGCTCCTTCCTGTGGTGTTCTGTTACAGCAATTCGCTGTGGTGGGGCAAGGGGATCCAAGCCTCGAGGGGACAAGCAAGGGAGAGGTGTGAGATGGGGATGGGAAGAAGAGGGGTGTGAGATCCCCCTCCCTCTGACACGGAGGCTGCAGTGAGCCCCCTCCTCTGTCTGCGAGCTGCCAGGAACGATGTGCAAAAAAAACCCTACCCCAAAAGCCTTGAGACAAGCTTTGAGGAAGGGACAAAAAGCCATTGGAATAACAGTTATTAGCCTGGTGCTAACACAGAAGCCAGCCTGCTTCTCCCTGCCCGTGCTGTGCGTCTTACCCATAATATCCCTGGCAGCTCATCCCACTGTGGAGGAAGAGTGGTCCAGACCCTGTCCAGGAGGTGAACATGGGTTAGAAGACCATCTCCCTCCCTGCTTGGTAGATATGGTGGTGAGTAGTACAGAAAATATCTCAAGACCCCGCCGGTAAATCTTCACCCACCAGGGTCCAGCAGCCTCAGCTGGACACGGGGAAGGCAGCCGCAAGGTTTTGAAATCCCTGGATCCCACCCCGCTCCTGGGGGATGGATGAGAGAATGCCACGAAGGGCAAGAGAGTTTGACGTTAAGGACGGCAGGTTAAAGAGTCGCGCTCACCTCCGTTCTGTGGACCAGCATCCATTTCCCATCGTCACCTGGTTTATAAAACTCCAGGAAAGGGTCTGATTTCCCAAACAGGTCCTGGGGGAGAAGAACGGGACAGGTTACACGACAAGCAGACTAAGAGAGACCTCCCTTCCCTGGCAGTGCCAACCCTGTGGACACCTTCATGCTCACAAGACCAGCTCCAGCACCCTGTCACCCCCTGCGCCCCGCTCACGCCCATCCTGACGACGTGGCGGGCGAGCCTGCACCCCGTCGCACGCCCGGACACAGACGTCACGGGAAGCAACCTCGGCTGGGAAGCAGCTGTGTTTGGGCTTGGAAAAATATCCAGAGCTTCAAAGGAAAAACTGAATTACGGAGCGTACGAGCGTCTTGGGGGAGAAAGGGTAAAAAAAACCAACAAACCCTCCTACACACAGCCATAAAGCATGAGCAGAGGAAATCTTTTCGGAGCGAGCTGGCCTGGTGCTGACAGAGATCACGTAACACCCTCTGAGATACGCAGCCCTGAGTCAGCGCGTGCTGCCTCTCCTGCCAGCGTCTCCTCAGATATTCCCCCGGCAAAGGGCTGCTGGTTTGTAAGAAATACACACACACGTGTCCCCGCTGGGCAGCAGCACCGGGGTTACTCGGGGGCACCTGCAGCCCAGAGAGGAGGACGGCGCCGGTGGCACCGACATAAGGAAACTCCAGCATTTCTAAGCAGAACTTAGCACAGGATCACAGGATGGTTTGGATTGGAAAGGACCTTAAAGACCATCTTGTTCCAAACCCCTGCCCTGGGCAGGGACACCTCCCGCCAGAGCAGGTTGCTCCAAGCCCCGCCCCACCTGGCCAGGAACATTTCCAATGTGCATCCACAACTTCTCAGGGCAAGCTGGTCCAGTGTCTCACCACCCTCACAGTGAGGAAGTTCTTCCTATTAAATAGTAACTTTATTCCCATTCAGAAAAAAAACAAGAAGTGGCTAACCAGAGATCAAGCCCAAAATATTCCAAATTATTGACTGACCACTCAAGTCATTTCAGATGGGTTTTTTCTCCAGGGGAGGTGGGTGCCTGAGTCCTGCAAAGAGCTGGAGGAACTTCTTACGGGTTTGAACAGGAGCTTTTGGGGCTTCCAAGTGATGCAGTGAGGATACAGGAGGCTGCTTGTGGAGGAGGAGGAGGCAAGGACAGCCCACGAGCCCCTGTCCACAGCCAGCCCAGGAGGTGATGGCTGGTATGGACACAGGCTCTAGCGATGCCCAAGAAGAAAAACCATTAACATTTCTAGCCAAAGACAGTAAATCGCTGCAAGAAACTATAACCTGTTTCAGTTCCAACTCTTCTGCCAGTAGGGCAGACCATAAAGCTCTCTGCTGAGATGAGGCTATTTTTCCTCCTACCCTTTTTCACATGCTCATAGGAGAGAAAACCAAGCCATTCTTTCTGCAGGGCTACGGTTACGGCACAGCTCCGATCCTGCTCACCCACAGCCTGGACTCGACACTTCCAAGCTTCGCTGACGGATGAAAGAGCCAGCGGTGGGTGCCCGACCCTGCCTCTGATTTGCTGAGCCTGCAGCTCAATGTGGTTTCATCAGCGCCAGCCCGGCGTGGGGTGGTGGAGTCACGAGCTCAGGTGACAGCAGGGAGCTCTGAAGGATGTCTGCTGCCATCCCACGTGGAGTAGCCGGCAAGCCCGGTCAGCCTCGCTCCATTCAAAGCAAGTTGGGAGATGCCTCCAAGCCACAGGCTTGCCGGCTGCTATTTTAAAACGTCAAAGCCACAAACATCTCACCCCGGCAAGCCCGGCGGCACATGGAAACTGAGCAAGCCCAGGAGCTCAGCAGACCGGATCGATCTGCAAGTATCTAAATCCAAAAATCTAAATCTTCCGCAAGGCACTTTTTCTTAAAACTCTCCCAAGAGCTGACGTGAGGTACAAGAGCCTTGGGCGGGTTCTGCCGCTGACGTGCTCCTGCTGTGCAGCTTCAGCATTTAAAGCAAGGTAGTGGAGCTACAGGTGGAGAAACCAGGGATGTGTGATGGGGAGGAGGGCCTGCCCACAGCCTCAGGGGAGTCGTGGCAGAAGGATGTGAGCATGGCTCCAGGCTGCGTCCCCAGCAAGGGACACTTGCAGCTTTGGCTCGGCACGTGTGGCAAGACAATCCCACGGTCCTACCATGAAGTCCTGTGAGATCTGATCCCTTCACACGATGTCAGAGGCTTCAGCCGCGCTCCCCAGCTCCATGCTGCAGGGTACAGGAGGGTGTTTTTGGCTTGGCCACTTCTCCGCTGTCCTTCCTAAGCTTAAACAGGTGTTACCCAGCTCCCAGGGTTGTCTTTCATCTGTGACCAACAATGATCCATAAATGCTGCATTTCATCCCATTTCCTTCTTCAGAGACCTTTTTAAACTGCATGAACTGACACGAAAAACCTTTGCCCAAGAGCAGGACTTCCAAGCGGAGCAATGCTGCGCTGTGGTACAGGGATCAGCAAAGAAAGCTCGTTAGCTCTTGGTGACAGCGAGCGGTCAGCAAGGAAGGAGCCTTCTGCTGGCACCTGTTGATAAACTTGAGGGAGAGCCAGAAACAGGATTAGCCACAGGCCCTATCTCAGTGTAACCGGGTAGATGCTGAATTTCCACCCCTCGACTGTGGGTCTGAAGCAGAGCAGACCCACAGGTATCATGTCCTAGTTGAAGAATATCAAAAAACATCACCTTTGTGTAAACCAGTAAAGGAACTTGGTTGCAAACCAGATCAGAAAGGGAACTCCTGCCTACGGAGTCAGGGATGCTACCAGTGAATCACAGAATCACACACTGGTTTGAGTTGGAAGGAACCTCAAAGATTATCTTGTTCCAACGCTCCTGCCATGGCAGGGACACCTCCCACTAGATCAGGCTGCTCAATGCTCCATTCAGCCTGGCCTTAAACACTTCCAGGGATGGAGCATCCACAGCTTCTCCAGGCAATCTGTGCCAGTGTGTTCTGGTTTGAGCTAAACAAAACCAATTCTGTTCAGTGATTTTTACTTTCCAGCTCAGTCTCTTCTTAAAGCTGCACGTCCTGAAGTTGGCAGCATGTTTTTGCAGACTGTGTGCTGCTGGCAGTGCTAACACCTGATGTTTACAGTTACTGCCTGGGGCTGGGATGCAGAAAGGCCCTGGCTGATACTTGTTCCTGCAGTGCCCAAGGCCACTGCTGCCACGCTGGGGGGCTGGGAAGTGAGAGGGGTCACAAAGGAGTAAAAGGTTGCACCTCCGGGGCGTAACAGACAGGACAGGTCATCAACGAGAGTATTCCATCCCATAAACATCATATTTAGTATAAATTGAGTGATCACGAGTTTTCGCCGTTTTCCTTTTTTCTGCAACAGCCGGCGTCCAGGGAGGACTCCGTCCGATCTCCTGCTTTTGATCCTGATCCCGAGTTCCTGAATCCAGCTCCCTTTATGCAGCTCCTGCCGCCGCTGAGCCGCCAGCTCTGCAGTATCTGTGGGGATCGCTATCAGGTTCGATATCAGACTCATGCATAGTTGTACACAGTTCTTTATTTTTATCATTTCACTATTACTTCTATCATTGTTTCATTAAAGCTGGTTTAATTTTCTAACCCATAAGTGTTTTTGCCTCATTCCCTTCTCCTTCCCGTTTAGGCGGGGAGAGGGGGTCAGAGAGCATCTGTCCACAGCCACAGCTGCAAAGGGACCCTGAAGCACAAAGGAAAAGCTCCAAGTCTGCCGTGAAACCCCATCCCCTGCTTCACAAAGCAGCAGAGGCTTCTCCTTGGGGCACGGGAAGAAAATCGTAGCGTTAGGGATGTCTTCATTGACAAGCACGGGTTTGGTCCTCAGTCACATATTGGAGGAAGCCACCTCAAGGACATCTTTAAGCCCATTTATGAAAACGGGTTATATGGGGATTTCCTAAAGGGCAGTTGGCTCCTTGCACTAGGCAGGAGGGCAAGAAAACAGCTGTTCCCAACAGGCAGCAAAAACACACGGATAAACCAAGTTTGGGCTCAGTTTGTCCCAGTATGGACAATGGGACAACGTCTTCCACCCCAGCAAATACCCTCCCACCTGGATGCTCGAATCACCCTGGTTTGAAAACCGAAGGCTGTCCTGGCAGTAACGTGAGCTCCAGAGAGACCAGGAAGAAGGGAAAAAATAACGCTCCCATCGATCGCTTAGCAACAGCACCGCTTTAAGAGACGTAGCTGTAGTTTCCTGGTAAATAAGGTCCGATGGCTTTGCTCGGAAAGGCTCACACTTTCCTGTGGATCCTACCCAAAGCAAAATTCTTGCATTACCTGCCTCGGCGAGGTCATTTCTTCCTCAGAGAAGACAGGCCCTACACAAATAGATTCTCTCTTTGTTTCCAGCGAGGCTGAAGGAGATAAGACAGGAGCTCTCCACGCTTCTGAGCTACAGGTTCAAGGGGAATCGAAACTGCCAGCTCCCTCTGGAGAATACTTCCAAACCACAGCCACCAAAGGAGTAAACCTGCTGTCTTTAAGACATGAGGGTATGCAGATCCTGTGCCACATGCAATCCTTCCATCTCAACGCGCGCTGAAGCAAACGATACCGCGACAACAGGGAAACTGAGGCGCGGGCGTAACCAGCAGCCAGGACTTGAACCCCCCACCTTAATGCCTTGGCCAGCAGAACTGCTCTCCGTCACTGCTACACTCAAAAGCAGAGATTTCTTTAGATCCCTCGGGCTACAAAGGACTGAAGTTTAACACTGCATCCCCTGGACAAGACCCCACTCACCTTTTTATCCAGTTTCCTGCCAGCCATGCTCAGAGTAATCACCCTGTTGTCCGAGAGCTCTTGGGCAGCTATCTGAAAGACAAGGGAAGGCTGCGCTCATTCTCAGCAGAGAGAGAAAGCGAACACCAAGCCAGAGGAGAGTCGGGGAGGGGCCAGGGGAGGTCAGGGAGCCAGGGTTGGGAGTCCACTGTACGATTAAGCCTCTTGAATGGACAGCTCAAAGGGAGAATGAGGTGCCAGGACACCCTGAGCAGCCTCCTTCCCCTGTGCTATCAGCTCTAAAATGAAGCTTCTGGCAACAAACGCATCTCCTTTCTTGGGTGCCACACCTGAGCTCATCTCAGGTGGCTTTTCATGAGCCGGGACCTCATGAAACATCCAAGGATCAAGTTAGGAGGAAGCAGAAGACACAAAAACCACCTGGTCCTTCACAGCCCAGGCTGGTGTGCCCAAAAATCAGCTGCCCCATCCCTTGCGGGAGACGCTGGTGGCACCAAGGGTTCGAGCCACGTCTCACCTGAGGAGACAGCCCCAAGGAGGAGAAGTCCATTCTCATGCCTGGGGAGCGGCTGCAGGCAGGGGTGCAGCCCGGATTACTTCAGTTTGAGGGACTCTGCTCACGTACGCTCCAGAAGGGTTTCAGCTGCCAACGACCAGTGGGTCGGTTTTGTCTGGAACGTGATCTAATGAGTCTCTTGGTATTTTAAGAAAAGGAACATTCATAACAGAAAAACACATTTATTCACTTCTGTTACCAGTCGTTTTCTGAATCACTTGTTTGTTTTTTTCTTAAGGCTCTGCCCTGCCCAAGCATCTGCTCCCCACCTCTCCCTCCTCTGCTCTTAGGTGTTAGGAGACCCGGGGAGTTCACACAGATGAGGAGGCAGATGCAGCTTTTGAATCTGCCTGAGCAGTTGGCTGAGGGGATGAGGCACAGCTCCCCAACAACCTCCCAGCCTTTTTGTGGTGGACACAACTCTGAATCCATAGAGGATCCACTCACCGCTTGCAAAACCCAATTTTCCCCTCTGCTCTATACAGACATGAAGTCAGAAGTTGCCTACTGCAAAGCCATGGCACCGGTTTTCTCTCCCACCTGGTCCCCAGTCACCAAAACTGGCACAAGGAAGAGGAGCTGTAGGGAAGTGGATGAAATTCACCTGCTGCGAAAAAGCAAGTCTGGTCAGTGCCCAGAATTTTAGGGCTCACTGGAGGCTACATAAAAGCCAGACTACGCACACAAGACAGGTCCATCCTTGTGCCACGCTGCCACAGGTTGTTGCCGCTGGTGGTATCTTCTCTTGGCCAGCATGGACAACACCAACATCCCCACCGCTGTGCCCGGCAGAGGCAAGAGCTTGGGATTGATTTCTACAAACCTGTTTTGGAACTGTCCCCATCTCTTCAAACCCCAAGCAATCCCGTCCGTCCAGGTAAGGTTTTTCTGTTGAGCAACGTGCTCTGGCGGGAGGTGTCCATGCTCACGACAGCACGGTTGGAACTAGAAGGTCTTTAAGGTCCTTCCAAATCAAACCATTTTATGATTCATCCCTCTGGCATCTCAGTTAAGAAAAAAGATAACTAGGCAAAACTGAAGGGGATGGGGATGAGGAAGGCAGGGTTTGGCTCCAAACTCCGTGTTTTATACGAGTGAGTCCCAAGCACAAGCCTGTTCCTTGGCTGGAGTCCAGAGCCCCTGCTCCAGCACTGTACCAAGCACCGTGGAAAGGTGCCCACCACACATCACCCCACTGTCATCACCGAGCCAGGGCAAAATCTTCCTGTTTTTAAAGCATGCAACCTTTGAACTTGACTGGAAACCTCTCATTCAGTTCAGCTTCTCTCACTCAAGCCTTGGACTTGAGATCCCTCTCCTCGGGGACGGCACATGGCATCAGCGCCGCTCGCGAACTTCGTGGTGACTTCACCTCCAGAATTTGAAGAGCAATGGCAGCAGTGAGGAGAGGAAAGCTGGCCCCAACTTCCAAGCCTCCGGAGCAAACACCGAGGGAGATGCCCTTGCAGCAGCAAGGTCCTGAGCTTTCAAACTGCTTTTAAACCTGTCAGAGGTTTAAGTCCTTGCTGGCGTTTTCTTCCACACCTTTGCTGCCCCAGTGAGTATCTCACAAAACCCGTCAGGCAGAAGAGATCCAAAAAGGATGGGAGATGTGGCAGGAGGGAAACGTACCTAAATTTAGTTTTTTCTTTTTAAAAAAATCACTCCATCACTAAAGAGATCCGCAGCAGGAAGGCAACTGCCCGGAGGGGTCTGTGTCGAGAGCAGCAGCTGTTGCTACGAGAGTTGTTGCTACGGCACAGCTCCCATCCTCTTCCTACAAACAAAACCACCCATGGCTGGCAAAAGAATCAGCCCTCTCACCTCCCGCTGCTCCAGGGAGAGCTGCGCAGCCCTGTCGTACCAGATAACAAACAGCAGCGGCAGAGATTTATGATGTACTTCTCCAAATCCAGTTGTTTGGTTTTTTTCCTTATCCGAGAGACCAAAGCAGAGGTTGAAGCCTCACACCAGGCAGACACTGGGCAAGATGGTCCCTGCCCCAAATCAATCGTCCTCCAAACAGACCAAAGTGGGCAGGAAAACAGGAGGGAAGGGAGAAAAACATTTCTGAGAGAATCCTCAGGCTTCTGGACCCCAGGGGAGTGATCCCAAGTTCCTCCCTGCCTTTCCACCCTCCGCAGGTAATGTAAAGGAGTCACCGTACCGTTATCATCCCCTTCCCGGCTGGCTTGCCGTTCCCCAGAACGAGGGTCCTTGTTATTTTCTTGCTGGAGACGATCTAGAGAAGCCAAAGAAAATAAAAGTCACGATTGTACCCTAAGTGATCCGAAGCAGACTCACAAGCAACTGACGTTAATTCAGATTAAGCAATGACAACGCTAGAAGAAAGACATCGTGCCCATGGCTGTGACACTGTGACCGTCCCCACTGCCACCTGAGGCCGCGGGGCGCAGGGCAGCAGCGGAACTCTCAGAGCAGCGATGGAACAAGGGGCTGATGTGTCACCTCCCGCCAAACCCAGGGTGCAGCGTTTTGCGGGGAGCAGGTGAGCGGGACCTCACGCCACCAGAGCTACCGTGATTTGCTCACAGCAAAACCACAGCTCAGCCTTTCAAACCCTTTTTTAAATCCTTCTAACAGCACCTCTGCCAGCAACTTGGCTTTCAGGACACTTTCCCGAGGACAAATCCTCATTACAAGCCAGATGCTCTCCCCCAGCGCCGTTCTGGACCTTTTGCCTTGCTGCCAGGACAAGGGTCAGCACCCCCCAAAGCCGTGTTCCCTTCCCTTCTGGGTTGTAAGAGGTTGGACAGGCCACTCCAGGAGCTGAATTAAACCCCTTGAGATTATTCCCAGCACACTGAGTTTTACCTTCAGGTCTGCGGATCCCGTAAGCTTTCCCCAAGAGCCCCCCACATACGGGGCTCCAGCAACCTGATGGGACCCGTCTGAGATCCAGGAGCTGGAGTTGAAAAAGTGCAGTCCTATCCCTCCTTCTGTCTCCACAACACGTGGCCAAAAAATAACATTAATTAAAAAAAAAATACTACACAATGGAATGGCTCAATTCATTGCTCCTGCCATCCAGGCGACTCAGCCGTGCTGCATTCCTCCCATTGCTCCCCAGAACGTTCTCCTCCCTTCATGAAGACCTTATTGTAGCCACATAAGAAAGACAGGGAGTGACTTTTCAGCAGGGCCTGTTCAATTGGACATGGGGGTGATGGTTTTAAACTAAAGGAGGGTAGATTTAGACTAGAAGAAATATTTTTCAAAGAGGGTGGTGAAAGCCTGGCACAGGTCGCCCAGAGAGGTGGCAGAAGCCCCGTCCCTGGAAACATTCCTGGTCAGGTTGGACAGGGCTCTGAGCAACCTGATCTACTTGAAGACGTCCCTCCTCACAGCAGAGAGGTTGGACTAGACGACCTTTAAAGGTCCCTTCCAACCAAAACCACTCTGTGATCCTAATTCTTGCAATTTCAAGGCAAAAGGCCTCCCTCGTTGTGGCTCACCAGTGACATCCTGGTGCTTTGGATCCCTAAACACACAGGAATCTCCAGCCAGAGGAACCAGATGTTTGTGCCCGGCTGTGTCCGGGGACATGCGACCTCCTCACAGCCCTGGCCAGCAGAAACCACAGACACCCTCCAGCCTGCAACGTGATCCCCGTAACATCCTGCTTGGCCGCAGCGGTTATTGCAGCCCAGTGAACGATCCAGCCGTCCTTTTCAATCTTACCACAGGCCTCCTTAGCTGCAATAAAACAATCTGGCTAATCTGACAGACGGCTCCGACGCAAGCTCAAAACCGAGAAGTCAGATGCTCGCTGTGCCGTTGCTGCTGCCCACGGCTGCTCTCCTTCCCTTCCAAGAGCTGCTCGTGCCTCAAAACCGGGTCGGCTGTTGAAAACATTCCACCAGGCAAAAAAATCCAGCCATCGGAAAACCCACAGCGGGGTGGCTGAACCCACAAGCCCCCACCCACCAGTTAGGACATGCCCGTCAGCCACCACGGCTAAACCATCATCTCTTCTGAACAAGCACCTCGGATCTGAGACCTGCCAACAGGTGCCCATCCCCACCGCTGCCACGGCCCCAGGACGGTCTGTCCAGTCTCATACCCTGAGCTCATCACCCTGCAAAGCACCAGAAAGGGTTGGACACTCCCAGGAGACCCAACAAGCAAGAGGAGATGGGTCAGGCTCTTCCACCTTCCTCCCCAGCACACATGGATAATGTTTCTCTCTGGCACAAGCCTGCAGAGCCCTGGACTTCTGCACAGACACATAAGGTTTCAGCTCTGAACCCTCATGTCCACAAATTCTCTGCTTGCAGCTTCCATCAAGACCGTGACCTTCCCAACGAGCATTGCTGGACTGTCCCACATCAGATGTGGTTGCCCTTCGACAACAGGAGGACCATCAGTGAATCACAGAACGTTCAGGGTTGGAAGGGACTTCAAAAGACCATCCAGTCCAATCCCCTGCCAGAGCAGGATCCCCCAGGGCAGCCACACAGGAACGCGTCCAGGCGGGGTTTGAAAGTCTCCAGAGCAAGAGACTCCACACCCTCTCTGGGCAGCCTGGGCCAGGGCTCCGGCACCCTCACAGCAAAGAAGTTTTTCCCAATGTTTTTGTGGAACCTCCTGTGTTCCAGCTTGTACCCATTGTCCCTTGTCCTATCACTGGACATCCCTGAGAAGAGCTTGGCTCTGTCCTCCTGACACTCACATTTTACATATTTATGAACATTCATGAGGTCAACCCTCAGTCTCCTCCAAGCTGCAGAGCCCCAGCTCCTTCAGCCTTTCCTCATCAGGGAGATGTTCCACTCCATCACCTTTGTGGCTCTGCACTGGATGGATTTGGTCTAAATCACCCACCTTAGCTCCTGCAGGAGCAGAATTAGGTCATCACAGAGCACTTCCGAAAGCCTTACACTCTGTCAGTGCTCTTCTAACAGGTCAAGCTCTTGAGCTGGCCGTAGCGAGGCCCCTCTTTGCCATGTGCAGTGCCTACTGCAGTCTGTGGAACACAATGACCACCTTCACGGCCCTCCCTGAGCACCTTGGGTTGGCCCTTCCCGTCAACTCACCTCTTACAGTGTCTCCTTCCTCCTGGTTCCCAGCACTGAGCCCAACAGAGTCGGTTCCTCCCAGCCCTGGTGCTTGTGCCAGGTACCACAGCAGCCCCGACTCATCGGATGTTGCAGAAGAATGGAAAAAATCCCCCTCGTTCCCTGCCTCTGAGTCAGAGCAAGCTAAGAGGACAAAGAGGTTTGGAGAACGTGGCTGCCAGCTTCTCACAGGGTATGGGCTCACGAACGCTAAGACCTTCCAAAGGCTTATAAATCGCATTGTGTCCTGAAAGCTTTTCCACAGGAAGAGCAGAAGACACATTCCTGCACCAACACGCCTAAGTAGGGGAGATTATGTGCCACATGACAGCAATGGACAAAGCTTTCAAAAAACACCAAACCCACCAAAAAATCCAAAACCAAGCGTAATCACAGCACATCCTGATTTTAAATCCCTGGAAATTTCCCAAGTCCAAATCCAAGCTGGTCGTGAGGGCTCACACTCCAACCCATGGGGAGATACAAGTACCTCCAAAAGCTTCTGGTCAATGTCTCTCAGCAGTCATGACCAGAAGCCTGCACCGTGACTAGCTTGGACTTGAGCAAGTAGCCAACAGCCCTCACTCAGAACAGTTCAACCTCAACAAGCAAATTAAATTAGTTTCACCAGAAAGGACCCAGTAACTTCTAACAGTTTGTAGAACCTCCTGTGCTCCAGCTTGCACCCATTGCCCCTTGTGCTGTCACTGGACATCCCTTAGAAGAGCAGCTGATGTGAGCTGGAGTCCCTCTGGTGGAGGACGGCGAGCTGCGGGTGCCTCAGAGACTCACCATGCCCAGTGTGCAGGAGAACTCGCCCAGGAAGTCATGCTCGTACAGCTGCATGCTCGACTTGTCCTGGTCAAAGAGGGCAAACTTGAGCTTCTGCACTTCTTCAAAGTGGTAGTCGATGATGAACTTCTTGGCGAAAGCCGGGTTGAGGTTGTTCACGGCCGTCTCGGTCCTGTCAAGCTGCAAAGAAAAGAAAAAGAAGAGAGACTGAGTGGAACGAGGTGATCTTGAAGGTCTCACTAGACCAGGTTGCCCCGTCCAAGCTGGCCTTGTATTGCCAGATTTGTTTCTTTCAGGCTGTGCAGCAAGGAGGAGCAAAACAAGAAAAAATGTCACGAGTCAGAACCGCAGCCCTCTAGCATTTTCCCTCTAGACCTCAAACCAAAACACCCATCTGGTTGCCTCTTTCTTAGCCTTCCACGAAAAAGAAAAAAAGAGAAGAACAACAAAAAAATCACCGCAGGCCATTTTTCATGGATTTCATCAAGTGTTTGGAGAAACAAGAGGCTGGAAGGCCCCAGAAGACAAGACTTCAATAGGTTTTGTCATCCCGAGCTCTTGCGAGCGGGTTGGAAGAAATGATGTCTCCAACAGCTTGGGAGGGCGAACGCATGGAGGGTGACGGAAAGCGGAGGGCGCGTGGGGAACCCGCAGCATCCCGCAGCCAAGAGCAGCGACAAGAGCAGAGGAAACTTGGCAGGCAGCCGGGGGAAGTGTGGATTTACGGTACAGCATGGCACAGGAGGACAGAAAGCCCTGCGCGAGCCAAAAAAAAACAACCAACCAACATCACAGGGATGATGATGGAGATCCCAGGAAGCCGCCCTGTGGAAGCGGAGCTTCGGTCCCATAACTGGGACTGCAGGAGGGCTGGGAGGACAGCAGCACCAGGGTTCACACAGAGAAAGCAACCTGCAATTTAAACCAAACTGGGAAACTGAGGAAAGCTGGAGTATTTATGGATGCCGAGCGTCCAAGCTGGAGCAGCCATGCGCCGACTGGAGCTGGCGGAAGAGCTGCCCTTTTGCCACATCACCCCGTTATCCCA
This sequence comes from Trogon surrucura, assembly GCA_020746105.1. Taxonomy (NCBI): domain Eukaryota; kingdom Metazoa; phylum Chordata; class Aves; order Trogoniformes; family Trogonidae; genus Trogon; species Trogon surrucura. The sequence goes on from CM036629.1 coordinate 8,438,893, forward strand.
GGATGTGGGAACTGGCACTGTTAAAAGAGAAAGAAAGGGACGTGCTTGCCAGCAGGGTTTTATCAAAAGCTGCTGCCCCAGGTGCTTGGAAAGACCGTTCCGTCTGCCTGTGGGGCAGCACAGAGTCTCTGGCAGCTGCGGGACAGTGGGGTGTCTGCCAGAGCCAAGAATGCATACAGTGGAGCAGAAAAAAGCCCCCACAAAAAAAGAAAAAGGAGGAAAAAATAAAGCTAACACATACCTTAGTCCCAAAAAACCTTACTCGGCACAGGAGGCAGGTTTGGGAGGGACCGAGTGGAAATGGAGTGAGAGTGTTTGGAAGCTGGTTGCTCCGTCTGTCTTAATTGCCAAGAAATGACCAAAGTAGATGCTGCATTCCCAAAACAGCCACCGGCTGCACCCTGGGGAACCAAACACACCAACGCCGGTGGGCTGTAGGCTGGGCAGGGCCACCAGCTTCACAGAGATGCTCCTGAACGTCTGCTCAGAGACGTGTGAGCCAGGAGCAGTGGGCACACACAAACCTCACCTCATTTCAGCACCACAACACACACAAATCTGCTTTCAAGCCCTGGAGATGAGACCATGCAGGCAATGTAGATGGATTTTAGCTCCTTCCACATTCTCTGGGAAGTTGCGGACCAAGGGAAATCAGTTCTCTCACTTCCAGGCACCAGCTGAAAGGAGATAACTTGAGGTCCCATCGCCAGCTTTGCCCTGGAAGAAGGTGAAGGAAAACCCAGCCAATAGGTCTTGAGCCAACCCTTCGGAGTGATGGGGCTTCCTTCAAAACCCAGATTGAACTGTTTCATCTCCTGCCTGAAGCACGACAAAATCACAAGCCCCAGCGCGCTGCTGGGCACGGCTTGGTCTTTGGGCTGATGCCCACCAACCACAGCGCCAGCGACCACCACGCCTCCTCGCACCACTTCCACCAGGAGCCGAGCACGCCACCAGCCCAACCCTTCGTCCCCACTGTTTACGGCTCTGCGCTCGCCGTGACAAGCAGAGGGGGCTTTGCCACCCAAGAGCAGAAAAGCCCAGGCCTTTTGAAGAAGCAACCAGGCTAATTAAGGATATGTCTTTGGATAGGAGTCTTCATTCAACAAATCATGCACAAAACCACGAAATCGCCTCCAGCGACGGCCCTTGCGTTCAGTGAACCCAACCCGAGAGTCCTCCAGCGTCCGAAAGGAGGTCGGCTGGAGACCTTCAAGCCTCCCCAGCATGTGGAGATGGTGGATGCTCCAACTGCAGGAGCCGCTCGCCCAAGGGTTGAAGGCGCGAGGCCGGCCCCACGACTCAGCGCGGCACAAAGGCAGCCAAGTCGTGTGTCCCTACTCCCAGCACCACAGGCCAGGGCCTTCACCACTCGGCGAGATGACGCCACCAGGTAGAACATTTAAACGCCGCCCTTTTTCACGTCGCTTCTCAGCCCGTGGTTCGTCGTCCCTCCCTCCCCCGCCCCCTCCAAAAGCTGATTCACAAAGACTTTTTAATTCCGATTAAGCGCAGCAAGACAAAATAATTGTCTCGGGGAACAAATGTGACAGCTGGAGAGAAAGCCAGCAGAAACCTGGCGGTGCCTCAGCCTCGCCACCCACCCCTGATGCTGCTCCCGGAGGAGGGGACCCACCTCCCAAACTAAGTCCAAGGGCCAGGACGTGTCGCTAAGCCTGCACGGAGGACATGGGGGCAGAGTAGTGGGATGAGTTCAGGTCACTGAGCCACTGCTGTCCCCAGCTGTCACAAACGCCACCACTTCCAGGCGGGGAAGAGGTTCCTTATAAGGCAAGGGGCCCAAATCCGTGCAGGAGAACACACGCACCCCTGGGTAGCTCTGGATCATGGTGGTCCAGGCTGCCACGGGTCCACCAAGTGTCCCCATCATCTCCTGTCCCTCATCAGCACCTAGAACTGCCCAAATCCCAGTCCTGGCTGGGCTCCTGGTGTTCCAGCCAACCGGGTCCAGTGCAAGCGCATTGCACCATGCGCTGGCTTCGTGCAACACGCTCACCTTGGGCAGCTGAGCAACCTGCTGCTCAAGGCTGATGCCCAGGACATACCGTGCCGATTAAAAAGAAGCTAAAAATAACAGATTGAAGGGGAAAAAAAAAGGAAAGAAAACCACCGTATGTTTGTGTTGTAAGAGAAACTTGGGAATTGAAACTGCTGGACTGAGACATGACTGACAGCAAGAGAAATTCCTGCAACGTACAATCAGGTCAGAGAGATGACACCTGTCAAGACCGGAAAGTTCATTAGTCAAATGCAGGCTGCTGAGCAAAGTTAATTGCAGACCACAGCAAGGTGAGGTTCACCCCTACACCCTCCCTGCTGACAGCGAGGAGATCAGCTGCAGGACACCTTGGGTGATGCCGACTGATCCACAAGCTCCTTGGCCAAGTGCTCAGAAGGCTGCCCAAGTAGTCCAAGTATCTGAGAAACGAGACCACCTCATCTCCCGGGAACTGGGACAATTTTGGTTCAGCTTCCCTGATTGAATGCCCTTCCGCTGCTCATTTTGTGCTACATCCAACATCGGGACCCGCGTCCATCCATCACCCCCTGCGCTCTGCTGTCCAGCTCCCTCCCAGAGCAACTAGGTCTTACGCTGCCTACAGTTGCAGTCATAAAATGAAATCCCAAGTTGTTTTTTCTCCAGGCATTTTTAGCCCAGAGTGTTTTCCCCTGCAGCCAAAAGGTATTTCCTACGCGTGGAGCTAAACGCTCTTGCACAGATTCCGGAGTTCGCATTCGCAACCCAAATTTCACCTCAGGTGGCACCCTGCCCAACTCAGACGTGAAGAAGGAGGCCACGACTGTAGCTTCTCGACATGAGACGCTGACCAGTCCATAAAGCACCACAAAAAAAATCATCTTTAGGAGTTTTTACTTATGCTAGGAAATAATTCAGATGGTTGCTGAAGGTCCGTTCCTTCACAGTTCATCACCCTCGTCGAAGCAGAGCTCTGGGAACAATGCATGAGGGCTCCAGGTGAGCTCCCTCCAGCTCGGAGAGGACAGATTTATCCCCCATTCACCCACTGCCAGGGATGGAGCAGCCTGGAGCCAGCTCGCGTTGGAGCAGGAAGGGAGGCGGAGGGAAGGAGTGCGGCTCTCAGCTCCTTAGCACGTACAGGGGAATAAAACCACGTACCCCTGAGCCGCAGGAACGTGCCAGCATCCTCCTCCGCACCCAGCCTCAGCGCCCACAGCCCACAGGCTGCCAGAAGCCACACGCGTCTGCTGAGTGGGAGGTCCTGGTGCAGCAGGGACATCCAAAGCTGGCAAGAAGGAGTCACAGCATCACAGACTGATTTCGAGGAGAAGGGACCTTCAAGATCGTCTCATTGCAACCCCCCTACCCCGGGCAGGGACACCTTCCGCCAGCCCAGGTTGCTCCAAGCCCCGCCCAACTTGGCCTGGAACACTCCCAGGGAAGCTGGGAACAGCTTCTCTGAGCAACCTGTGCCAGGGTCTCACCATCCTCCCTGTAAAACATTTCTTCCCTATGTCTAACATAAACCTACCTTCTTCCAGTTGAAAATCAGTGCTCCTTGTTCTGTCACTGCAGGACTTGATAAAAAGCCTCTCTCCACCTTTCTTATAATCCCCCCTTGTATGTAAGAAAGTCACAGTAAGGTCTCCCCAGAGCCTTCTCCAGGCTGAACAACCCCAACTCCCTCAGCCTGTTCTCGCAGGGGAGGTGCTCCAGCCCCGATCACCCTCATGGCATCCTCTGGATCTGCTCCAACAGCTCTAGGTCTTCCCTGTGTGGAGGACTCCAGAGCTGGACACAGAGCTCTGGGGAGTGTCTCACAAGAGCAAAGGGACAGAATCCTCTCTCTTGACCTGCTGGCCACACTTCTTTTGAGGAAGCCCAGGATGCAATTGGCTTCCTGGGCTCTAAGAACACATATTGCTGGTTCATGTTGTCACTCACCAGTATCCTCAACTCATTCTCCACAGGAATGCTCTCCATCCATACATCCATCCATCCATCCAACCACCCACCCACTCAAGTGGGACCTCACAACAACTAACTGTCCCGCAGGATCGGCGTTTCAGGCATCCAAACCCAACGCACCCCCAGCTCACAGCAGGCTGAGAAGGGGCTGGGAACACATCGAAGGTGCCAAGATCCTTTTGGGTTTGCCCCGTGCCTTGCTGGAGGTTGGTATTTCGAGATCTGCAGTTAAATCTAACCTCCAGCACAAAGCAGAAAGCACCAACAGGGAAAGGACTGGTTGGAAAACAGACTAATTAAGACATCAACACTGCATGCACAGTCTCAGAAGAACCAGAAGAGCTTTCACCTCTGCTTGGAGAGGAACGAGGAGCACCAAGGGAGGAGACACCAGCATGGGCAAACCACAGGAAGAGAAAATCCAAACAACTTCAGGACTTACCTCCACCCACTTCCCATCGACTTCCATGAAGAGGACACAGAAGGGGTCGGATTTGGAAGTGACGTCCCTGTCCAGCAGGTTTTGGCCACAGATGGACAGCTCCACTTTGCAGACGCAGTACTGGGAGCCGACGGGCCCCGCCGGCGCAGGACTCACGGTGTACGCCATGGACTCCAGCGGCAGCAGCTCTGGGCAGTCTGTGGGGCACGAGAAGGGAGAGAAGCCTCAGTGCAAGCGCAAAGGTAGAAAATGCTCTGCCGGCGGGTCGGGCACAGGGGAGCCACCTCCAGAGCCTCACGCTCCAAAATCATGAGGCTCTTCTGGCTCCAGGGCTTCTGCCCTGCCTGGTCAACATCCCCACGTGGCCACCACACCGGGCAGACGTCCTGAGTGGGAGCCCAGCGGAGCACCTATGACCTGTCTTGGTTTTGCTCCATAAATAACGGGAGGAAAGGTAACATCTGCTTAACTCCACCGAGGAAATAGGAGGTCCCCAACCTCTTTTTCCAACACGCTGGATTTTTTTGTGGGGAGGAACTAGAATTCCACGCCATCTTCCAGCACAGAAACCGGTCATCTGCCTGGCCCCAAGCCATGGCCCATGGACCTAAGCTATGAGGGCCAAACTTGAGCTCTGCCCCCTAAATCACGACAGGGAGAGGGGTGAGATGGTGAGGAGGAGTGGGGTGGAGGGCAGGTCCAGCCCTGGTTCAGCCCCATCTCCACCCAGCTCACCAGACGGCAGTCTCTGGCAGCAACCAAAAAGCACCAACAGTTGGTTTGCAGAAGAGCAAAGCAAATGTGACAACTGTTGCATGACCTGGTAGATGGGATAATCTACAGAGCACTAATAAAAAACTCCTCTGTCACAAGAACTTACCAAAAGTTTACTACCAAAGCCGTTTTGCAGATACGTGTGGTTTACACCATTACTAGTGCAAAACCCCCGTGCCACAGGGCAGTTTTGCCTTCTGATGGGCAGTTTACCTGGCAAAACCCACCAAAGGTCTTCAAAGGAGGGGGAAAAAGAGAAGAAAAAGCATTTTCAGATGAATTGGCGCTAATAAACCTTTGCAGCTGGGGTTGTTGGTGGAGAGAGCTCTTTCCAGCTGCTGCTTCAATACCTTTCGCTCACAATTTCAAGAGCGGCTCCTGGCTCATTCACGTTCTCTGAAAAGCCCAACCATTGCCTTCCTCCATCCTTGACAAGCCATCTACTGCTGCTTGGCATTGAAACCCTGATTACTCATTCGCTTTGCCCCGGGCACGAGTATTTACAAGCACATTTGCTGACGGGTTGTCTCTTTGCTTGCAGCTTGGCCTCTGAGCTGGGATGGGGATGGGGACAGGGTGATCCCACCACGGCCATGGCAGAAGGAGCTCCGGGATTGCCACTGAGGAGAAAACAGTTCCCCTCCTACCTGCCAAGATCTCTGCTTGCCACTAAATCACCAGAAACCAGCCTGGCTTTAACCCTTAATAGCAAATGCAAGCTCTTCATCACAGTCTGTTGCTGAGGGCAAGAGCGGAGCAAACGTTTCAGCTCCACAGGAACACAGAAACATCTCCAGAAGAAGAAAATCCCCGCCCTTGGCTGCACACGCACACGTACATCACCGAAGCAGCACCCACATTCCCTTCCCCAAGTGCAGTTTCCCCCCGTCGAGCCCAAGCCGGTCTCATGCCACCTCTCCCCGGCACCAAATCAGTGCCAGCATGACACTGAAACAGTGACACACATGTGGCATTGACCACGACTTCGAGGAGAACTGCGCAAAGCAAAAGTGCTGAAGGCTCATCCCCCTGCTCCAAAATGTTCGTCCCCACTCGAGCTGCCTCTGCTCCTCTCAAGCCTGTGTTCGTCAGTTGCAGTTAAAAGATTTTATTTAATTTTGCTTTTTCCCCCTTTAATGCACACATCGTGTAATCGATGTCTTAAAATAGCCGCATCTGTTCTATTTACGCTGCTGTCTGTCTGCCGCTCCCTCCGAAAAGCAAACACGGGGCGGCTGTGCTGGCGTGGACCCGACCCCGCCAGAGCAGGGAGATTTTTCCGTCTCCCCCTTCCCCCCCAAATCCCGTCTCCGTCTCGCAAAAAGCAGAGGCAGCGAATGACTCAGTGGAAAAAAAGCTTTTTTTCCCAGGGCTGGCAGGCACCAAAACATCCTCTCGGCAACGCTGCGCGATCGCCCGCGCTCCGGCCCCCACGCTCAGCCTGCCGGTCTCCCCGGCGAGCACCCCAAATTGGGGACCAGGACGCAGAGAGCTTGATGCCGTCTCACTGGTGCCAAGCACAAAATCCTGAGGTTGCCCCTTCCTCAAGCGGGTGAAAGGCAGCGGGAAGATGCTGTTGTTCCTTCCCCCAGCATCCCAGTAAAGACAATTTTTCCACCGTGGAGTTGCTGGTCCAGTAGAAGACACAGGCTGCTCCTTCCCCCAGCTCCAGTCCTGGTAAGTGTCCCAATTCCACCAAAAACTAAATATTTTAAGTGGAAAAAGACGTTCTTCCCAGCCAGGTTGGCTCCTCAAAGAACCCCGTGGAAGGGGCGATGCTTGGAGAGGTGGCAGGGGCACAAGATGGTGATGCCACCAAGGCACAGCCACACCTGTCACCCCCCACACCCCGGGAAAGGGCAGCCACTCCCTCCCACGCACCGGCACGGACCCAGCACCTTCCCCAGGGGGCCAGGCGGGGGTTTGACCCCTGAAACCTTGGCAGCTGCCCCAGGTTGACATCTGACGCACCATCAGGCTTCAGCAAGCTGCGTTTTAAATTCAGGGGGTGGATTTGAGCTGGCACCGAAAGAGCCAGCTCACCATCATCTGTATTCCAGGCTCTCCTCCTCTTTTTGTTCTCCTCTCCTCGCATTCGCTGCCCTCAGCGAGGTCCCGCGACTCACTTGGCATCCGCGGCCAAATATTCTCCCGGCATAGAATCCCAGCTGCCGGCTCCGTGCCGATCACGCGGCCGCGCTCCCCAGGAGAGGTCTCAGGGACAAGCATGAAGGTGCCACTGCCCCACGGTCCCGTCTGCCATCGGCCACAGCTAATGCTCCGAGAGGCATCACAAGGGCAGGACCAGGGTGGAGACACACAGTCCCCAAATCCTTCCTGAGCTGCAGCTTCCAGGACCTCCTGAGCATCTTTGCACTTCGTAACCCTCAAGTGTTTTTTCCTCCCTGCCTTGGTCACCTCCAAGCTGCTCTGTGTCCACAACACTCCGCAGCGAGGGGTTGCACCGGCTCGGGGCACACACAGACCCTGGCGCCACGCAAAATATCCAAGATGAACATCTGGGAGCCCCAGAGCAACACACAGAGATGTTCTCCTCCTCCTCACCCCATGGCCCCCGCCCCGATCTCTCCAGCAGATCCCCAAAGCGCGTGCACAAGGGCGGGCTGGAAGCCCTGGGATCTTTTCTTCCTCTCTTATCTGAAAGCTGGGGAGCGGAAGGTGTTATCGGTTGTGCAAATTAACTTCTGCCCTGGGAGGTTCTTCTTCCCTCTGCAGAAGAGCAGCCTCACGAGAAGCAGTCGCTCAGGCCATGCCAGGGCTCTGGTTTAAACATCAGCAGGCAGGAAAAACAAAAAAAAAAAAGGGGGAGGAAAAAAATACAGCTGTGCCTTCGGTGAAACATTTTGGGTTTTTTTTTTTGACATTAGGAGTGTTGTCAAGCTTCAGCGATCTCCTCTCCTTAAAGAAATCAGATTTATTTTCACAGGGAACACCAGGCATACTTGAAACAGCCCAGAAGTACCAGTAGGCACCAGTGATACCACACAAAGCCCCCCGGGATGTCCTGTCTCTTCTTTGGGACGATCCATGATTTCATACCAGCCAACAGAAGTCACCTATGACTTGGTTTACCTGCTCGGGCTGCCCCACTACAGCAGGCTGCAACTGTAGAAGCGAATTTCCTTTCTGAAATGGGAAACTGAGAGAGATGAGCATCAAAGAGGGAAATCTGTGCTCCTGCAAAGCCCGCATCCGAGTTTACAGACAGCGAAGACAAACGGGAGAGCAGTGGTCCCCAAGGGAGGATGAGGAGCAGGCGAGAATGGGTTGTCAGAAGATGGAAGTGAAGAAGCAGGAAGACATCGCAAGCAGTCGCCCAGAGCTAAGCCAGACGGCAGCGCACGCGGAGCTGGAGACACCAGGAAAAGCCGGGATGCGCCAGGACGGACGCCCGACGCAGCCTCCCACGCCGTCCCCGGCCACTTTGCTGCCTCCAGTCAACAAACCCCATCAGCTCCCGAATTACTGGCAAAGCAGAAGGCGTTTGCCTTTCAGTCTCGCCTAGGCAACGCGGTGGATTCACCAGCTCGCATCTGGTCTTACTAACAGCCTCGTTACCTTCCGATTGCACGTGGACGCAGCACTGTGCCACCAGTCCCCTGCCCAGCCCGTGGAGGGAGGCCAAAAGCGGATGCTCACGCATGAAAACTCTCCCAAGGACGTACCTTGGGTACCCGCTCTCGTCGGAGGAGCTGTCACCTCTCCTGTGAGGCGGGGAAAGGCTGAAAACTGCCTCCGAGCACCCCGGCGCGGGTGGCACAGTTGGGACTCAACTCAAGCTGTCCCAAATTCTCAGAGATTCAGGGAAGAGCTGGCAGAGAGGGATGCCCAGGCTATTTTGGGAGCCTGACAGAGCAGGGAAAAGGGGTTAGTCCAACATAATTAAGTCATTTCCCCAGCAAACCCTTCCCTGATGAAAAACGTCCCTGACGACGCTTCAACAGGTAACGCTGCTCATGCTGACAGCGTTTGCATGGAATCTCAGAATCATTACGGTTGGAAAAGACCTTCAAGATCATCAGATACAACTGTTATCTAACCCTACCAAGCACAGTTCTAACCTGTGTCCTTGAGCACCGCACCTGGGCAGCTTTTAAACACATCCGGGGACGGCGATTCAACTGCTGCCCTGGGCAGCCGGTGCCAGTCTTTGACAACCCTTTCAGTGCAGGAGTTTCTCCTAACATCCAACCTAACAATCTCCCCGCTGTGTAACTTGAGGCCATTTTCTTTTGTCCTATCAGTTGTAACTTGTGAGAAGAGATCAACATCCATTTCCCTACCTGCTCCAGTCAGGGAGTTGCAGAGAGTGATGAGGTCTCCCCTCAGCCTCCTCTTCTCCAGCTGAACAGCCCCAGCTCCCTCAGCTGCTCCCATCACACTTGTTCTCCAGAACCTTCCCCAGCTCCATTGCCCTTCTCTGGACTCGCTCCAGCCCCTCGATGTCCTTCTGGTCCTGCATCACCCAAAACTGAACACAGCGCTCAAGGTGTGGCCTCACCAGTGCTGAGGACAACGGCACAACCACCAACTCCTCGGGGTCGCCGGGGAGGACAAATCGCACTTCTTAACAAGAGCAGGGCTGGCCAAGCAAGTAAGACAGATCCTGCTCCCTCACCTGACCCAGGCAGCCCCATCCTTCCATGTACCTGTCCCAGAGGGTATCGCTCAGCAAAGGTCAGCCCCCACCCGTCCCATGCCCCTTGATGCTCAGACGACCATCAAGGAGCAGGTCCCATCCCAGGAAGCTCTTCCCAAACCCCACGGGGGGTGTCAGGGCCAGGGGACCATCACACTTCTATCGGCACCTTTTTTTTAAGGCCAGCGGTTCTCCAAGACCCCACACCAGTTTTCAGGCACTGCTCTAAATCAGACCAAAGCTCCATTCCCACCTCAAACCACTGCTCATCCCTAAGCGGGATGGAGACGAGCAGTTGCCTGTAGCACCACGGATGGATGGGGCCAGGGCAGTGACAGAGAAGGCAAAGGAGCAAGACAGGATTTGCAGAGGGAGCAGGACAGGCAATGCAGATCCCAGCTCAAAAATGAGGCAGAAAAAGCCTCAGCTCCCTCGGCAGTCCCAGGAGAGAGACTGGGGTCTGCAGGGGTGACCTGTACCCCACGTGGGGTTGTGAACAGACTGCAGCATCCCCTCGCCCGGCTCCCGGAGAACCCGTGGCAATTAGCCTCACGGCAGTTAGGTGGCTGGAGGTCAGTCAGATTGATCCCAGCATCCCAGGCCCAGCACAGGACAGGTGGGGACACCTGAATCCCACCCTGACCGTGCTGGGAGACTTTCACGCAGCAGGAGATCCAGCTCCAGAGAGCAACCGGACGGATAAAGGGGACAGGACCCACTAAGCCACAGTGCAGCATCAACAAATCTGAGGTCGTAGCTTTGAAGAAAGAAGGACCTGCCTGTGGAGATGCCCGTTGCTCCCTCTGCTGCCTCGGGACATGCACCTCCAACCTGGCTATATCACACCACGACACCAGTGTAATACATTAAAAGGTCCAGCAGAAGGTTTCCTCGAAGGAAAGTGAGACATCGTTATTTAAGATCCACCACACCAGCAGAACTCCTCTGCTGCTCGTGCACCGTGGCCTGACCTTGGCTGTGCCACACAGCCATCCTGCTGTGAGGGTCCAGCACAAGGCTGACTGCTGCCTGGCAGGATTTAGGACTGGCTGTCAGCAGTCAGGGACGGGGAAGATGCTCTGCAGAAGCCAGGCGGACGGAGTAACCATCATTCAGTCCAGACTCACAAGCACAGCAGCCTCCCTGCGCTGCCCAGAAAGCTCAGGGCTCATCACCTCCATCCACTGCTCATCTCGTTTTGAAAACATCGTCACCCAAAAAGCCACTCCAAAGCACTTTCACCGCCCACTCCAGTTGTCAAGTACAAATCTGACACCTCCAGCTCCCTCGCTGCCATCCCCACATGTGGCAAAGTGGCTGCTGGACTGCAGGAGAGGGCAGCGCCAGCGAAGAAACCAACGCACGATGAAGGACCCACGAGGTGGGAGCAAGGCTCCTCCACACATTTCCCCCCCGCTGCCCTGCAACACACAATCAGGGAAACATTAAGGCTGGAAAAGACCTTTAAGACCATCAAGTACAACCATCAACCCAACACCACCACTAAACTATGTCCCAAAGTGCGACATCTACACATTTTTTTGAACACGTCCGGGGATGGGGACTCCACCCTTGCCCAGGCAGCCTGTGTCAGGGCTTCACCACTCTTTCAGTAAAGAAATTTTTCCTAATATCCAATCCTCCCATTCGACTGCAGCCCGGCTCCCCGTACCACCACGCAGCCCCAATGACATCTCCAAGGGCCCCCTCCGTGATACCACCCAAGCAGAACCACCCCGTCCAAGCAGAACCCTGAAGGTCCCTGGGGCTGCGCTACCCAGGAGCTAAGGGGAGCTGCTGTCCCTTGGGGTGAAGGATTTGGGAAAGGTAAGAGCCCCCGCAGTGGTCCTGTACCTGCGCCAGCGTCCCCCCAGGGTGGAGCCCTGTCCCCCACAGCTGCAGAGACACGGCCGCTTCCCCGTCACGGCTCCAGGACCGAAGGACAGGAGGCACATCCGTGCAGAAGGGCTCACGCCCGCAGAGACAAATACTGGAGACCTAAGTCGGGGGTGTGACAGTAGAACCCAACACGTTTCCGTGCTCCCAGCACACAGGCACGTCCCTGGCACCGCGGAGCAAAGGGCAACGGGATTTGTTCTCCAGCTCTCTCCAGATGAAGTCTGAAAATGCCATTATGCTGTGCCCAAAGTACCTAAATCCACTCACCTAAATCACAAGCCCGGAAAGAGCAGGAGAGCTGAGCGCTCTGAGAGGGCAGGGCCCCCGGGCTCCCAGTGGCAAAGGCGCTTCCGTATAGTCTCACTCGGCTGAAAGCCCGACAGCCCGACGACAAACGAAAGCAAAACTGGCCCCTCGCTCCTCCACACCCCGCCGTGACGTGCGGAGGGCGGCAGCGCCGGCGCTGACAGGGTCTGGAGGCGCTGCGGGGACGAAGAACGTTTCGGGTGGACGCTTGGAAAATCAGGAAAAAATAGAAAAGCCACGGGAAAAAAAAAAAAAAAAAAGTACTTCCTCTAAACGCAAGAGAAAACAGACGGGCCGCGACGGCTGCTGTCAGACACCCCCACCACGGGGGCTCTGCAGGAGGCAAAGCCCGACCTCGCTGCTGGTGAGGACACACCTCGAACCCTGCGCTCACTTTTGGGCCCCTCACAAGAAAGACATCGAGGGGCTGGAGCAGGTCCAGAGAAGGGCAACGGAGCTGGGGAAGGGTCTGGAGAATAAATCTTATGAAGAGCGATTGAGGGAGCTGGGGCTGTTCAGCTGGAGAAGAGGAGGCTGAGGGGAGACCTCATGGCTCTCTGCAACTCCCTGAAACAAGATTGTGGTGGGATGGGGTCGGGCTCTTCTCCCAAGTAAGAGCGACAGGACAAGGGGAAACAGCCTTAAATTGCACCAGGGGAGGTTTAGACTGGATATTAGGAAAAACTTCTTCCCCAAAAGGGTTGTGGAGCCCTGGCACAGGCTGCCCAGGGCAGGGGCAGCGTCCCCATCGCTGGGGGGATTTCAAAGCCGGGCAGATGTGGTGCTCAGGGGCAGGGTCAGTGCTGGGCCTGGCGCTGCTGGGCTGACGGTTGCACTCGATGAACTTAAAGGTCTTTTCCAACCTACACGATTCTGTGATCCTATGCTCTGTGATCTCCCCGTGCTCGCTGCACGTCCTCCTCACAACTCCCCGCCTGGTTTCCGGAGCGGCAGCAGCCTGGAAGCAGCAAGCGAGGGGCAGGGGCAAGACGAGAGCACGGCCGCCTCCTCCACCGATGACGCGCAGCCATGCCGCACGGACCGACCCCATCCCAGCCTCCGCTGGCGAGCGCGTATTTGGCTGAGGAGACGGCACGTTTTCACTCGAGCACAAGCTTCCTCAGGGGCTCAACTTAGGGAAATATGTGATTTAGGGCAGAAAACATCATGATGACGCTGTGAATCCCAGCGCTCGTGTCAAACCCCGTATGCGACCGCCCTACAAAAATAAAAGGAAAGAGGTTTACGTGCCAGCTCTGCTGCTGGGGCGGCCACCTGATCGCATCGGAGCAGAAGGCGATGTTGCCCATGGCCAAGAGAGGCAAACGCCAAACTGGGATCTCTCATCTCCCCGGGGCAGCGATGCTCAGCTCGGAGACGCACTCCGGGTTGGACAAAGAAGCGAACCAGGACATGCAGGGAGGGAGGACAAAGCACTTACAGGATTTGGGGCAGATTTTCCCTTCCAGTCAACGCGTTAAAACTTTCCCACCCCGAAAGCGGCTGCAAGAGAGCTGGGCATGCTCTCCGGATGAGGGGAGGGGGGGGATGTTTCAACAACCAGATTGGGAGGAAAAAGTCAACTTAATTAAAGCCAGACCCCGTGGAATGTAAAGGAGAAGGGCAGTGTGGTGAGGAAGGCAGCCAGGCTGTAAAGGATGAGACCCTCTTGCATTTGAAATGTAGTTAATGCATACTGGCTTTTCTAAATTGCTGAAAACTGAAATGCCGGCGTTATGAATTTTCATCGGATTCCTCTTTCCAGCCAACACCATGTATCGCACGTGAGAGGGGAAGGGAAAAAAAACAAAACCCCAAACATCCTTTTTTAATCTCTTTAGCTGCTTCCTAAGGTAACCACGTGCCAAAATGACACGCAGATCCCTCCAGCCCGAGCGCCATTCCCTCGTCATTGCAGCCGGAGCCTCAGAGCCCCCCCCCCCCCGATAACAGAAATAAATCTTAATTACTTAATTACACCCAGCATCTGTTCACACTGCCAATGTCCCCACGGGTGGAGGCGACTCTCATCGCCACGACCCAAGCTTTTCCTAAAGAATCCTGGTTTATCAGCCTGCTCTGCAGCAGAGATGCTGCCACTTGACATGCGATGCTGTGGCCCGGGATGGATTTGTACACTAGGGGTCCAAAAAAAATGCGTCGCTTTATGATGAGAACTACTCCTGATGAATTCTTGACCCCCTCCCAACACCTTTAGATGCCGCTTGAGGGAACAGAAACCTCGCTTTAAACAGTTGTACAGCCCTTAACGGCGAAACTTGTGCTTCCAGCTCCTCTCATTTTTCAAAGCAGCCTCACGACGGCTGATGTTTCTTCCTAAATCCTCAGCCTCTGGAATCACGTGAGGACAGAAAATCCAGGGCTAGGGGGAAGGAGACTATTTTAGACACAAGGTTTTTTTTTCCTGCTGGCTACAGGCAGAGAAATCTGACAGCTCCCAAACCCAAAGCCTCAGCAAAAGCAGCAGGCAAATAAAAAACAGAGCCCTTCGTGCTGAAAATTCCACTTGGTTGGTGTTTTCTGGTATTTTAATGGGATTGTTATGATCTCCAAACTCACCTGAGTTCTCGGGAATTACTTTTTTTTCCCCCTTGTTCCAAGCAAGTAACCTCACACAGCCAGCAGCTGGGAAACCGAGCCAAAGCAGCAAAAAGTGATGACTCAGGTCCCTCAACAAATATTTTACAGAAGGTTTAAAGACAAACTGTAAGATTTCAGGGAGGGCGAAAGCACTCCATTCTTTTTTTTTTTTTTCCATGCTGTTTTGCAGCTTTGCATGTTGCCAGGAGCTCCATTTCAAATTCCACCGTAGCCAGAAAATTTATCTTTTCTTCTCCTTTCCCCCCACCCCACCTCCGAACGCAAGCCAAGGCTCTCACATAAAGAGTTCCTTATGAGAGCTGGCAACCCCAAACGAGGACAGGAGACCGCAGGCGTTGCTTTTTCATCAATTACCTGGGTGTTACGTTCTCGGCACGCCAACAGCTCCCGGAGAACAAGCCCTGATTTATGGGGGCGTGAGCGACACCGGCCAGCTTTCCCCGGGCAGAGGTTTCCACTCTGTCAGTGGGAAACTCTTTCCATGAGGTGTTAACGGGAACGAGAGGAGAAGTTATTCCTCCCAGACTCTTTGCACACCGCGTCAAGGCTGCTAAAAGGCAAACGAAGCCGGCGGGGGATCTTATTAACGTATGCAAGTACCTGAGGAGTGCATATCAAGAGGAAGGGGACAATCTGTTTTCGGTGGTGCCCAGTAACAGAACAAGGAACAGTGGGTGCAAGCTACAACATGGGAAGTTCCACCTCAACCTGAGGAGAAACTTCTTTGCTGTGAGGGTGCCGGAGCCCTGGCCCAGGCTGCCCAGAGAGGGTGTGGAGTCTCCTGCTCTGGAGACTTTCAAACCCCGCCTGGACGCGTTCCTGTGTGGCTGCCCTGCGTGACCCTGCTCTGGCAGGGGGGTTGCACTGGGTGATCTCTAGAGCTCCCTTGCAAACCCCGACATTCTGGGATTCTAGTACACAAGTGGCCAGGCTGGTAAATCATGGGGCAGCACTGTGTAACCCCATCATTTTGGGGTGAAGGAGGAGGATTGCTGGAAGACAAGTGGGGGAACAAGGACTGCTGGATGATAAAACTTTGCCCCAGGGCGAAGAGCACCTTCACCTGCAGCTCAACTCCAGTGGCCGAACCCTATGAGGATTTTTTCACACTGGAAACCCCTCCTCTAGCACAAACCAGGCAGGCACCCCTGACCCCCTCGCAAGCAACAGTTTACAAAACACACCAGTTCACCAGGAACCAGCCCAGGGTCTCTTGCTGTCACCCCAGCACAGCCCCCAGGAGCAAGGATGTCCTCAGAGGAAGACAGGGCTCTAGATTATCTCGTTTCTCTTTAGATTGAGCTCAGAAAGGCAGAGGGGAAGGAGAAGCGTCACAGCTGGCATCTTGAACACCAGTGCTCTTCCCACCCTCGCAAACAGCGACCCCGACCGAGCAGGTTCGGGGAAGAGCGGGACACACACCGACAGTGCGAGCAAACCCTGCTGCTGGGGTGGTGAGGGGTGCCAGGCTCTCTGGGGGGGAGAGCTCCAGGACTGCTCGTCTACCCAAGGCAGGTGCAATTTTGGGGACGCCTGGAAGTGCTTTCCCTCCACGTTATCCCAGCCAGGATGCTCCAGGGAAAAAAAAAAAAGCCACACGTCACCAGCAAATGTTATGTCCCAGGGTATCACGCAGCTGCAACCAAAGCAAACGCAGCGTTTCCCCAAGGCTACTCCGGGAAAACATCCTCCACTGACTCAGTTCTTCAAAACAGATCCTTTCCACATGCCCCCAGCTTTTGTTCCCAGCCTTCCTCCTCCCATCGCTCTGCTCCCTGCCGGGGCTTCAACAGGACACGATTTCTGGCCCATAATAAAATGTTTTCTGACCCCCAAAAAGCAGAGCAGTGTCACACCCCAATACCTGGGCTGAGGCTGAAGATGGAAGAGCACTATCAGAACTAAGCACTCATGGGTTGTGCTCGCATTGGCCCGATCCTGACTCCAGCTTCTCCTGAGAGGTTCCAGTACATCGCCAGGAGGCTGCGGCTCGAGGTTCACGGGGATCCTCCCAATTCCTTATCGCCAAGCCGCTCAGGCTCTCGGGGTGTCAGCAGCAAGGACTCAGCCTTTTGGAGCCGTTTCTGCCACTGAAACTCAGCTCCGTCTCCTGCTCCACCCTCCTTGTGGCGACCAGCTCCGAAGGGTGTGTTTGCCCACCAAACCCTCCGGCCCCACCGGCTTTAACCCAGCCGCTCGTCTAAATTAGGGTTACTCACACGGAGACTTATTGCATCAGGTCCTCGGGCTGGTGGAGCTGACAGAAAAACACCTCTCTGCCTGCCATCCTCCGAGCACCCTCACGCCGCCGAGCACAACGTTCCGCTCTCCCAGAGGACGAGGCGCCTCGCTGGGCACCGAGAAGGAGAGAGGAGCAGCCCATGCGTGAGCATCAACCCTCTCGGTTCCCCTCCTAAACACGCCGCGTGAAGGACATCACCAGGAGCCCGAGCAGCATTGGGCTGCGAACGGCTCCCGAAGAAGAAGCGCATCTGCACTTCCCCAGCCTCCAGCTCACCACATCCCCGCCGTGGCTCGATGCCAGAGGAGGAGAGGGTTGGTTTTTCCTGGCAGCTGGAAAAATCAAACATCCCCAACCTTACCGAGTGAAGCCAGCAGGCCCCGGCGTTTGCTGGGGCAGAGGGTGGCCGTGTGTCCGGTTGGCTTCTTTAGGAGTGGATGCACAGGGAGCGGGGACGAGCGGGACAACTTTTACACCGGGTAGCATGGAGGGGCTGCGGAGCGTAAAGCCATGGAGGGGCGGGGGGGCTGTCCGGAGGGATGGAGGGGCTCAGCCAGGGGTTGGAAGGTCCGTCCCAGGGGTTGGAGGGTCCTTCCCAGGGGATGGAGGGTCTGAGGGGATAGAGGATCTGTCCCAGGCGATGGAGGGCAGAAGGGAGCCCCCCACCCTCCCGGGGACATCATCCTTCCCGGCCCCCCCCCTCCCCGGGCTCTGACACCGGAGCCGGGCTGCCCGACCCCCCGCCACCTCCCGGCTCTCCCCTCGGCCCGGGCTGAGGCATCCCGCCGCGGGGCTGCCCTCACCCTCCCTGGCCGAGCCGTAGGGCCCCCTCCCGCCCCGTTTCGCCCCCCCCTCCCCGGGCCGGTACTCACCGCGGCGGGGCCGGGCCGGGCCGGGCCGAGCAGCTCCCGCGGGCTCCGCACCTCCCCCCGGCCGCGCCCGCCGCCCGCCCCCCGCCCGGGGAGGGGGCCGAGAGGAGGGGAAGAGCGGGGGGCTGCGATGGCGGCCGCCCAAGTCAGCAGCCGTGATGGAGCGGGGGGGGGGGGGGGGTCGGGACCTCGTGGTTCCGCCCCGCTGAGGCCAAAAAGGTGGTTAAAGGAGGGAAGGAGGGAGCGGGCTGGCAGGGCCCCCACCCCCGAGTCAGCCCGCGGGGCCGTTCGGCAATGCCGTCAGGGGACGGGGACGTGGGTACGGGGTGGGTTTGAGAGGGAGACGGGGAATGAGGCTGGAAGCCGCCCTCGGAGGCTTCGGGTTAAATAAGGCGGCTGGATTTGCACAGAGCCCTTCACTACGGCCCTTACTACAGCGCCCTTTCCTAAGGGTTCTTCCTACAGAGCCCGTTACCAAGGGCTCTTACTACAGAGCCCGTTACTAAGGGCTCTTACTACAGAGCCCTTTCCTAAGGGCTCTGGTTCGCCCACCAAGACCCCCAGCCCTGCTGGCTTCAACCCAGCCACTCACCTAAATTCAGGTTACTCCCCCAAAGAGTAACCCAAGGGCTCCATCCGTGACAAACCACAGGCAAAATCAGCAAGTCCTGGATCTGCCCCTCCCTGGCCCAGTTTCCCTCTCTCCCATAGCTTCTGTCAGAAGAATTTTCAAGGCACCGAGGCCGTTTCCAGGCCCCGCTCCCCTCCTGGCCCCTCTGGAGCGGGGACGGGCACCCAGCTCAAAGCTGGGCCTCCTTTTGAGGAGCAAACCCCACTTTTCTGTGTAAACCCAGCCTGAAACCATCACAGGGAAGGGTGAGTTTGTGCCTCAAAGAGGAATTCAGCAGGGAAAGTGGGGTCAGCGCCAGACCTGCTGCCCTCTCGGCTTAAAACGTTACTCGGAGAGGGGAAAAAAGAAGAGGCAGCCAGCATTTCACCAATGCCAATGTTCCGATTTTCTCCAAAATCAGTTTTTCTCTGCCTAGCATCCTACCTGGGACTGGTTTTAGCGGATGGGAAAGGGTGGCTGCGTTCCCAGCTCTACCAAAACCAGCCGAAAAAATGCCAAAGCCCGGCCCAGCCTGGCTCCGGCTGCTCCCTCACACAAAATCTGGGCCCCTCACTACCCTCCAGCAGCGTGTTTATTTACGGACGGTTATTTCTTTCTAAAGATGTGGTCTCAGGGAGGCAAAATCCCTTCTGCATACGAACCAGTACTGACTAGTTTCGGCATTGTCTTCCGGAGGCCGCAGGCAGCCTGAAACAATAGGGGTGTGCGGAGTGTCCCGATGCGTTTCCATTTTTGGACCGCCATAAATCAGAAACCTAATAGTAACAGCTCTAAAAATGGCCCACGGTAATTAGCTCTTTGGGATTCAGTTTGGTATTCAGCCATCAGGCACAATCCCCAACAGCCTCGCGTCTTGCCACCTACCAGGAGATTCATTTAAACTCCTCCAAAAAAAATGGGACAAAGCCACCAGGATCCCCTCAGAAAGTTTCAGGCACGACCAACAATCCGGAACACAGACATCGGCAGCGCGATGAAAATGGGAAGCATGCTGGGGAAGGGCGGCCTGAAAGTGCCTGGTCTTCCATGTAAGCAAAAAAAATAATAGGGATCAACTACGTCATCATTTTTCGCATATAACTCAATCCCCATCTCTTTTTTTTTTTTTAATGCAATCCACACACTCAAAATACAGCAGCAGCCCAGTTTTAGGCAAGACCGCTGGACTTCAGACAACCATCTCTCATTTTTGGGGCTTTGCTGACACCTGGTGTTCTGGAAAATAAAAAGCCTTATTACTGCAAACCTGTCAGCTGTAGGGAGGACTCTCAGGTCTCAATTTATTTTTAAATGGTGCAATTTTGTTGCATTTCAATCCAACGACGTGATCCAAACGCAAAAGAGCTTTCTACAGGGGCTGCTCTAGCCATTTAGAGTTAGTACCTACAACCCAGAAAACAAAACTGACTTGGGAACGTCAACCCCTTGTCAAAGCCACACTCATTTATTCGGTTAAAGCACATTTTCTTCCCAACAAAAAAGGAGAAATAATCAAGAAGGCACATGTCACACCAGGAAAGGAAAACAAATTATCACGACACCTGAACGCAGGAGCAGGTGGCGTGAGGGGACGATACAAAGATCTGTTTGACAGCAATATTGCCTGGTTTTCCCCCAGGACACTGGCCGGTGGTCACAACAAAAGGCTCTGGCTACGGATGCTATCGAAGGTGACAAAACGGCCGTCACAAAGCAGATTAAAAAGTCCAACCCCAGTAATTTGCCTTCAGCAGAGAGTAAACCTCAGCCTCTATTATTTATCACACATGGTCGTATAAAAATGATGTTTCAAATGCAGGAAAAAAAGTGAATTTTCAGTTCACAGCTCACCTTGGAAGCTGTGAAGAGTGAATAGTACTGCAACACCTTCGGGTACGTGACCACACCGCCCTTTGTGCCATGCTCTTCCTCTGAAGATTTGCATCTGCAAGCTGGATCTGAAAATGCAGAACGAAAACAAAAGCCACGTGTGGTGAAGCTCTTCCAAAATTCTGATGTTTGAACCTCAGGTCCTTGATCGCTCCTTTGAATTACAGACTGATCATGAGTTTCGCTGCTTTTCCTTTCTACTTGTTCTTCAATTCTGCTCAGAGTAGAGTCTCTGCAAAATGTGTCCCACCCTTACGCACCTCCTAATGCTGAATTTTAAACAAAGACGGGCTCCCCTACGAAAAACATGCACCAGCTTTCCACGTGCCCTACCAAGAAGTTTGCTGGACCAGCATTTCCATCACATCCCCAACACCTGCCCAAATCAGATCCGTTAACGGCTCCCCAGCCAAACGTGTCTGTGAACAAAACACCACAAAGAAATCCACCACAAGGATTAAATATTTACAGCACAAACGTGTAAGAAAAATCAAGAACAACGTGGCCGCGCTCCTGAAATGCCAGCCAGCGTTCCATATGCGCAAGGGGCAGCTGTAGCCCATGAAGCTGCAAATTTGGTCTTTGGGATCTTCTCCTAGGAGTTCCCACGGGTCCAACGTCCGCTGCCTGACGACACGTAGGCTTTGGGATTCAGGGGGACGTAGAGGTTTGAAGGATCCACCACGTGGTCATGGTTTCAAGCCGACCGACCCCTCGCTTCACCTCCAGGAGATCAGTGAAACAGAGTCTTTCTGTGTTATCACGGTATAAGGGTTTGGGGCAATGATTTAAAATTTCAAAGGTCCTGAAATTTCTACTGGGAACCAGAGGCAATTCAGTGCAAAAAGGAACCTGCTGTGAAGCAAGCTAAACCGCCTATTACCGTGGGGTTTTTTCTGCCTAAAAATCATAGAGGTATTTCACACACAGCCACACACAATTTTCAAAGGGCCTGTTGGAGTGCATTTGTAATCGAGTTAACAGTTTACGATTTTGTAAATAATCTTACATCCTCTCCTGGAGGACGCGCGTTCTTTTACAGGAACCCCCTGGAGATGTTGTAATCTTGATCAAAGATAATGAAATGTTCCACTGGCTTTCTGAGTGCCTGAGCAGAAGCATCT
Source organism: Trogon surrucura (assembly GCA_020746105.1). NCBI lineage: Eukaryota > Metazoa > Chordata > Aves > Trogoniformes > Trogonidae > Trogon > Trogon surrucura. The sequence goes on from CM036629.1 coordinate 8,460,301, forward strand.
AATCCCCTGGAAGGGAACTTCAGTGTTTTTACACCAAGAGCGCTGCCGACTCAGCAGCGGTTCTCCTGCTTTTCTGCACAATAAAAGCTCACAAGAAACACAACACCACTAAGCGTTCACGCTTGGTTCAGTGCAACGACAGAAGACCTAGTAGGGACAGTTTTTCGTTGTACAAACTTTGATTTCCTGGGTTCTTCAGTGCAATTTTTGAAGGCAGCGGGAGACGGAGAGCAATTCCTCGTTGGGCTCTTTGCTAGTAGAAGGAGAAACACAGTCTTGGGTCTTGGTTTGTCAAATTCTCAGCGAGGCTCTTGGGGACTGGGTTGTCCCACAGCCTACAAGGACAGCCTTTCCTTTGGAATGGGGACAGGTTTAAGCGAGAACATAGCAGATGCAAAAGATTGGAGCAAAAAATCCCCATTTTCTGCATAGAACTGTGTGCACAGAGATCTCCAGATCTAGCCAGGTAGGCTACAACAAACCAAGAAATATTATTAATAGCATAGAATCACAGGATACCAGGTTAGAAGGGACCTCAAGGATTATCTGGTCCAACTCTCTTGGCAAAAATACAGCGTAGACAAGATGGCCCAGCACCCTGAGACGCTGAATCTTAAATGTCTGATGCTGAGGAAGAACCTTCAATCTGGGGAGTTTCTTTCAATGGCTGAGTGTTCTCAACGACAATAAATCTTGTGTCCAGTTGGAATCTTCCCAGGAGTAACTTGTACCTGTTACCTCTCATCTGTTCCACGTGACTTCTTCTAAAAAGGGAATCTCCTTCTTCTTTGCAGCCACCCTTTAAGAATGCAGTCATAAGGTCACCCCAACGCCTTCTTTTTTCAAGGCTGAACAAACTAAAAGGCTAAATTAGTATTTCTCCAGGTGCCAGAGAAACTACGCCGGGAAAATCCGACGCAACTGGCAGCCAGACAAGGCAAAACGGCACACAGCACCGTGCCAAAACTCGATTAAAAATAACCAGGTGCAGCAAAAACTGCATCTTGGGACAGAAACGTTTGCTCCGGTCGCCTCGCCAGGGATGGGCAGAATCTCCAAGGGTGGCCGGAGGGGACTGCCAGGGGGCGAGAAGCGGCTGAGGAGGCGACAGTAAAACGCCTGAACTAAAAATTCTGTGCCTCAAAACCCCCGATCCTGCTCTTTGCAGCCTCCCACCCCAATCTCACCCTTCCCAGCCTCCCACGCCTCGGTTGAGCTGCTAAAAGGTGCCATATCGGTTTTGCTCCCAGCACCTGCGAGCACAGGTCGCTTCCAGCAATGCTTCTGGCCTTAAATTCAACCCTGGGTGGAGCAAAGACCCCAGGTCACCCTCAAATCTAAACTCTGCTGGGGTGCCCCAGCTCGACACCTTCGCCTCGGGCAGGGTGACCCCAGCGCAGCACTCACTCGCCTGCTGCTCCGGCCTCACAGCAGTGGCTCCGCACCAGGCTCAGTGAGAAGCGGCCCCGACGCCATCCCCTCAGCACCCAGGCCACGCCACCATTTTTGCAGAGGGGCGTGAGGCGAGACCAGGCCCCTCCTCAGTGCCCGGGCGCCATTGTGGGGTCACGGAGTGGCTTCAGTTAAAGATCATCTTGTTCCAACCTCCCCGCCACAGGCAGGGACATCTCCCACTAGACCAGGTTGCTCAAAGCCTCATCCAATCTGGTCTTGAACGCTTCTAGAGATGAGACACCCACAGCTTCTCTGGGCAAACCCATTCCAGTGTCTCAGCACCCTCAGCGTAAAGAACTTCTTCCTGACGCCTAATCTAAATCTACCCTGCTCTAGTTTAAAAACCGTTGCCCCTCATCCTATCGATTAAAAATAACCGGGTGCAGCAAGAACTGCATCTTGGGATAGAAATGTTTGCTCCAGTTGCCTCACAGGGGAGAATCTCTGAGAGTGGCCGGAGGGGATCGCCGAGGGATGAGAAGCAGCTGAGGAGGCGACAGCGAAACGTCCAAACTAACAGTTCTGTGCCTTGAAGCCCCCAGTCTCATCCTTCACAGCCTCCCGTGCATCGGTTTAAGCTCCCTGATCAAGACACTCTCTGATCAAGAGTCCCTCCCCAGCTTTCCTGTAGCCCCTTCAGTTACTGCAACACCATTTATCAGGTCTCCCTGGAGCCTTCTCCAAGCTGAACAGCCCCAACTCCCTCAACCTGTCCTCACAGGGAGCTGCTCCAGCCCCCTGAGCATCTTTGTGGCCTCCTCTGCACCCTCTCCAACAGCTCCATGTCCTTCATGTGTCATGGGGGTCCACTGGCCACCTTTCTGCTTCTTTTTCCCCTTCAGTCCCCTCTCCCCTGTGCAAGGGCAGCCCTCCCACCCAGCCTTGAGGGTCTGTCACCGCTGAATGCCCCCAGCAGACACCTTCATCCCACACAGGGCAAGGCACTTCCAGGGCAGAAAAAAAAAAAGATTTTTCTTTTTTCCCCTGCCATTCTTTTTTTATTAATGCTCCATCACTCTAATGGGACATCATTCAGGAGGACCAGAGGGTGTCAGCTTCACATCCCACAATCTTCAGCAGACATGGCCATGCAGAGAGGGGAAAATGCCACCTCAGAGCGGGCAGTTTTAGAGCAGGAGGGAGGACGGACAAGCCCCTGGCTGAAGCTAAACTAATCGGCAGAAGCAGCGAGAGGAACAGGGTGGGAAGGGAACTGGAAAGTTGCCTGCTGCACCATGGCTTCTTCGCGCCATGGAGTCACGCCTTTCGCACCGCGTCATGAACACGGCTGGTTGAGACCCAGTAAGGTCAACCCTCCTCGGCTGCCACAGAGCAACTCGTAAACGCAGCCCACTCTGTGTGCCCCAGCCTTCTCCTCCACCAACCTGGGCACCACGACTGCTGAAGAGATGTTAAACCCAGTAGCGAGGATGTGCTGGGGGAGCCATTTAGAGTGGGAGAGGAGCAGGTCCAAGCACCCTGGCTCATTCATGGCAACGCCAAGGGAGCAACCGCCATGGCCAGGGAGCTCGAGAAACTGAGGCCTCGAGAAACTACCAGCCTCGCAGAGATCTTTGCAAAGCCCCAACTTTAATATCGCTTTGGTGTGGGAGGAAAACATCATCCTCTGCCTTTGTTAATGTGATCACCATTACAGTCTTAAGATTTGCTGCCTGAGAGCTCTTCAAAGTGAAAAGACAGATTTTAGAAAAAAAAAAAAAGGAAGCATGAATTGGTACAGGAAAATAACCGAGCCACTTGAGATAAATTATTGCACTGTAGTAGGAAGGAACAGGAACCTGCTGTCTCACTAGACACTTAAACTTTCTCTTATAATCTCTTTGGTTTCCTTACCATTTTTATTGTGTTTCTCAAGTTTGCTCCCAGTGTCTCAAACAACATGAGCTTAAGAGGTTGCTCAGAGCTCTAAGCAGAGTCTACAGGCTCTACAGGGCACAAAATCTCTCTGTTCCTGCACTGCACTGTAAATTCACACCCCATTGACTTTTTTCAGTCATACCGAGGTCTTTTAGCATAGCTGGTTCTGAGCTTACTCGTAGTTTCACAACATCATTTGAGTTGCTGAAGTCTGTCAAAATCAGGATCCTCTTGGCTCGTGGCAGAAGGCAAAAGCCAGGATCAGCACAAAAAGGTGCAGCGTTTCCAACACCTAACGACAGAGATGCCAAAACATGGACGAAACCCGTTTGTGGTGCCTCCTGTGCGTGCTGACCCAGAGCCTGTGCACCTCAAGAATTCAACTCTTAGAAGTAAGTGCACAAGTCCTTTAAAGATCCCGAAGAAGCAGCGTGTGTAAAGGTGCGGATCTCAAGATCTTTGCAGAGGAAAGGCTCCGTGGAAGTACAATTGCACAGAAACTGAGGCATTTCTCAGGAAAAGGAAAGAAAAGTCAACTGTATGTTATTTAAATTAGCTCAGTGGGTTCACGATCTTTCTATTTGCACACAGGTTCCTACACTCCGTTATAAAGAGATCAATTCTATAATTGTTTCTGCAAATCAAGAAACAAATGATTTGGGAAGCCAAAGTCAAGTTGTACAATTATGTATCCCTAGAAAGTGTGGAGAAAAAAAAAAAAGTATTATATTAGTTTATGGTCCACTCCCAAGATGGGTTTGAGGGTCAGCTGTGACTGAGCTCCGCTTACCTTTCTTGTGATGATTTCAGGATTTCCGATCTCAAACAGATGAAGCCCTTTGCTGTTCATCAGCAAAGTCAAAGCAGATCCAACCCCTGTGGAATCAGTAAACCCATCCAGTTATGGGTACAGCCGTTGGCTCGCCACTCGTCACGTTACAACAACCTCGTGTGCCCGTTGCCAAAAGCTAATTGTGCCCCAACGCCCCATGACCTTCAGCCTGACGGAAAACTCACTTTCCCTTTGTCCCGGCCGTTTACAAAGGGTTCCCTGTTCCCCAAGTGAACCCAGCAGAAATACACATCATTAATGTGGTTCCCCCCTCCACTGCCAGCTGTCAGGGTTATTGATGTATTTTTTCAGTGCTTCGGTTTAGGAGATGTGGCGTTAGATGCCTTACGGATTTATGCTGGCACTTCCCCAAAGGGAAGACTCACTTGAAATCACTTCTGGGATCCCGACGGCCAAGATCATTGTCTGCAGGAAGTTTCTTACAGACAGGTCATCCTGAAAGCCAGAAAATTCATACAAAAAGTTTTGTAGACATCATTCAGCCACAAATAGCCTAGAGAGTTACTTTTTTAGGACTTACCCCACTTGGATCAGCAGTGCAGTTAAAGATTTTAAACTCTATGCTGAAAGGGAAGGAAAAAAAAGGGGGGGGGGGGAAAAGGTCACTAAGGGCTGCAGAGACCCTCATTTTGTGCTGCTCTCAGACAGGGCTAAAAGGGGCAATGAAACCCACGGGAAGCCACAGTACCAACCTGGAGTCCAAAGGGTGGAAAACGAGTTTCTTTTCCACGTAGGCAGCTTGGATGGTGACGGTGATTTCCTGCACAGAGATGAACAGCAGGGTTGAGAGGTAGTTTGCCTTGCCTCGTAGCACAGAGCTGCATTTGGACATCCTGGTGTCCTTCCTACAACCTAGAGTTCAACATCCTTCTGGCTTTACCTCCTAGGGAAGCTCGGCACTTGCCTTCTCCATCCACGTGCAACAAACCCCCCATCTCCCCAATGTCCACAGCCTGTGGGGCTCTAGATTGGTTCATCCGCAGAACCGATGCTTTTGTCATTTTGTGAACCAGATTGTGAATAAGGAAGGAAACGGTCATGTAGGGTGTTGCTTCCCAATGACCGTCCACCTCAACGTGAGGCTGGATGTGAAGAGCAGAGCTCTGGGGCAGCCGGGGCTCTCACAAGTAGTCTTACGGTGGTGTCTGCATTGATAACCAAATGAAAAAATAGTTATCTCTGAATTCTGGCCATCTAGACTAATTTTTCTTGCTTTCACCTGTAGGTAAGTGTTCGTTTAAAAGGAGCATTTTGTGATCTAGTTGCAGGTACCAAAATGAATACGTTCCCGTGGTGCCTTCCTTCTCTCCTAAAATATCTCAACTAAAGGAGTTTCACTGCATCCAATACAGGTTCATGGCTTCCCAGAGCTTTCTGGTCCTTCCCAGTGATAGGCTGGCCTAAGAGGAGGCGTTGAGCCAGCTCAATCACTATCCCAGCCTCACAGAATCATTAAGGTTGGAAAAGACCTCAAAGATCATCAATTCAAAGGAAGAGATGGGAGTATTAAAAGGAACTGATAGGAACTTCATCTCCCATGGTTTAGCCACCGCCCCCTTCCCTGGGCTCCCTGAGTACCAGGAGTGGTCAAGACTTGGAACAGAGCCTTTCCCAAGGTCTTCCCAGTCAGGAGAAGCAAGAACTGACCTTCTCCATGTACAGAACCATCAGGGGCTCTTCTCCAGCAGGAAAGATGCTGACCTCCACTGCTACCAAAGACTTCACGACCGTCCCTTCAGGCCGAACAGAAATTTGGGGATGGGTGAGGCTCCACACCTTGGCCACAGAGTCGTTATAGGAGGTGCCTTGAAAAATCTGGTCAGGCAAGGAGCGACAGGAAAGTCAGAGGTTTTTTCCATACCATGTCCCAATTTCTTGCCACGGTGCCACACAGTCACATCCCTTCCATAGTCCCCAAATCCTCCTCCAGTTCACACAAGCCCAATAACTCAGCAGGGCTTCAGGGAAGCCATGCCAACATGGATGGTGGGAAAAGTCCTCCTTGCTGAGCACAACGGTTTCTCCAACAGTCCCTGGTTTTCCCTGTCAGGCCCACCTGAGACTCAAGTTGTGGAGGGAAGGCTGCAAGATTTTACAACACAGCAGAACCCATTTGAAAAGTTCCTCATTTGGCATAAAACACTCTGAACGGGCCCAAAAGTTACCATCTGCACTGCCTTCCGCTGTGCTTCTGTGTCTTCTGTTTCAAACAGCGCCTGCAGAAACCAACCAGAAATGGATTGTAGAAGAACAAAAGACAAGGTATGGCCAGTCCTGATGGGCCGGGGTGCTGACGTGTGGCTTGTGGCCAGTTCAGAGGCATGGCTGAGTTCCTCCCGAGTTCATTCCCTTTCTACTCCAGCAGCCCCACTGAAAATCATGTCACTTGACAAGTTTTCCATCAGGTGGTGTTACTGCTCTAAGGGATAATGCTGCCCAGTAGCACACACTTGCTAAGAAGGTACCAGTTTCTGACCAGGATCGTGCGTAGGGACTGTCTACAGCTTTCTACCTTCTACAGAAACCAGCTCTCACCAAAAAAAAAAACAGTATTTAGAGAATTTTTCTCTCTATTCTCAAAATTTGGAAGAAGCTCTTTACTCTGAGGGTGCTGAAACCCTGGAACAGGTTGCCCAGACAGGTGGGGGAGGCCCCACCCCTGGAGACATTCAAGGTCAGGCTTGATGGGGCTCTGAGCAACCTGACCGAGTTGAAGATGTCCCTGCTCACAGCAGGGGGGTTGGACTAGATGACCTTTAAAAGTCCCTTCCAACCCAACACATTCTATGATTCTATGAAAATGTGACGCGCAAGGTAAGGAGGGAATCACCCCTGAAATCACCTGCAGCTTCTCCCCACCAATCGTCAACACCAGGCGCTTATCCAAGAACGCCACCAAAGCCAGAGAGTTGAGGGTGTGTTCAGACAGCCAGAAGTAGAGCATTCGGGACTCAGTCAGCAGCAATGGGGAGAAAACGGAGTCAGTGAGGACGTCGGAGTAGTTCTTGTAGAGGACGAGGCCCTTTGAAGGATAGCAAGCGTGTTGGCCATGACGAGCAGAACAAAACCGGCACCTGCAGCAGCAAAGGGACCAGCCCGACCCATCCCTCCAACAAACATCACCCAAAACCTTGTGATCTGCGAGCTGCCTGGGTTACTTTACCTTGTGATGTGATTCTACATAATTTGCTTGTATTGAAGGAACCGACGCGAGGGAGATATCGAGCTTGATATCCTCATCCTGGACAAAATTTGCTGCAGGAAGAAAACACAGAAACCTCACACCAGAACTAATGTCCTTGAGCAGAAGTTTGCAACAGAGCTGCTGCGGAAGGGGACTGAGAGTTAGAAAAAGGGCACGGGGATGGGACTGGAGTGGGGGGCCCACTCCTTGGGGCGCTAAAGCTGATGCTGCTGCTACTCAATGACTCGGTTTCTCCACTGGGGAATAGAGGTAATTACTCTCTAATTTTGTTCCTGATATTTGGGACTAGGAACCACAGGAAAATCTTCAGCGGGCAGATACAGGTACTGTAACAGCTCAGCCCCAGTACTACTGGTTTAACTCCTGGTCCTTCTACAGTTGTCCTTTATTACATATTGAAGGAGAAACACCTCATGTGTCTTTCAACCAGTGCAATCACCCTTAAAAATCAATTTGATGCAGTAAATTCAAAGCGTAGTATCATTAAGGTTTAGTCTGCTGCCGCCTGAGGACCTGGGATCCCGCACGTGTTTTCAAAGGACTTTTTGGGTGGATGTTGCTACTGCCCTGCTGGAGCTCAGATATTAAAAGCTGCACATAAAAGACAAAGAAAACCAAGGATATTTACCTGCTAGATCATGTACAAAATCTGCCACCATCTGGGCAAGAAAATGTACTTCATTGCACACCTACAAGAGGAAAGGAGAGAAAAAAAAATTAAGGTGTAGGGGGAGAATTTTGGGTTGCGAGGCAGGATGGTGAGATCCGGGCGCTGTTGGTTGTCAGAGTCCGACACCACCATCCATGCTTGCAGATACTTTTTTTTTTTTTGTCTTATTTTTCACAAGCACTAAAAGCGTACTGCTATTATCTCGTGAGCAAAGGAGTGCGTCGTGTATGAACCGACCTTGCCTCCGTCTGTGGGCGGTGGCCGACCTTACCTCCCTCTTGAGAACGAGCTTCAAAGGGAAGGAGATGAAATCCGTGAAGAGCTGCTTCAGCCAGCCCGGCCTGCACGAGAGAGGGAGCCCGGTCAAGGACCACCCCACGATCCCCGTCGTGGGCGATGCTCAGAGACCAGTGGGCGGGCGAGCGAAGCTCGGTTTTGAAAGGGGTCAAACTCACTCCTTGTCTCCTTGGAGGTGAAGTGTGAGCTTGTGGAAGATCAGGTAGCAGTCCGAGCCGTCGGCAGCCACTCGGTCCTTCTGGCAAGCTGCGGGGGATGAAAGAAAAATAAAAGAAACAAAAAACCGCAGTGAATTAGTCTACTAGGCACCCTTCTTCATGCTTCATGCCTGCCAGCTTCCTTAGCTCTTGATCATCAGGGACTCAGTTGTCCCCTAACATCAGCTAGGAAAACCCAGGCACTATGTGAAAGCCACAAACCAGAGCCAGGAGGGAATTAAATCCTATTGCATAAAGTTTGGAAACTGCAATATGCCATCATTGGGAGCTTCATACTGCTCTCTCCCCTGAGAGCTTACCAGAAAAATGTATTCTGAGGTAGGAATATGTATTTTGAGGCAGGAAATCTTGTTTTGTGCATGCATAATAACCCACATCACTCTTGTCCCTTACAGGAGGTGGAGGAGTGTAGTTTGCCTCTGGCCCTTTCTAGTCCAAGTCTGTTGACCTTCTTGAGGAAGGGGCTTGGTTTCCAAGAGCACACCTCGTGCCTAACCAGGAGACAGCTAAAAAAGTAGACTTTAAGGATGTTCAGATCTCCTGCACCGAAGCCCTCATTTGGCTCACTCTTTTGAAACATCCCCCTGTGTTTTCCCAGTCATCCTGAAGAAGAAAAGCCAGTCCTGAAGAGAATGCAGAAGGCCAGGCTGTTCTTAACTTGTTCCCATGGCATGAAATTACGTATAGCAGCTGCTTCTGCTTAATCTGTTAAAACTGTCTTTGAGGACCACGTTGTTTCCAATCCTGTGGCAGAGATCCACTTCCAGCCTCCAGCTGCCATCCAGTCCCTGTGGAGGTGAGCAGAGCCCACCACCTGGTGTGTCCTGCTGCTCACAAAGATCCCTGCATCTACCAATGCCCAGCTGTTACTTACTCAGTTTAACGTTTATCTGGAGGTCGATGGAAGACTTGATTTCAAAATCGATGGAATGAAAAAGCTGCAAACTGTAACAGCAGAAGAGAGGACGTTTAGCAACCCATGCTGGGACCAGCTTCTTCCTGACCACACGCCACCTGCAGGGCAGGTTTTACACCACCTCTCACATCCTTAAATCCTCGCAAATCACTGCCTTAACAGCACTTGGGAAAACAAGAGCATTCAGTCCCCTTTTTTTACCCACTTAAAATTTATAGAGCAACATAGGGGAGAAGCCAACTGGTACACCTTGGCTAACTCATCTCCTTGTGCAAAGCATGTCGGTGGGGACAGAAAGGCAGAAAAAGCAAGACCAGAAGAGCAGCCCCATCGCCTCATGCCACGGGCCAGTCCCACCCGTGGGGCCGCAGCGCTCAGCAGCAGCCAGCCCTTGGGTACTTACAACCAGGCACCGGCGTAGCCATAGGTCAGGGTCCCTTTGAAGGCAGCCGTCACGTTTTTAATGGCGATGTGAATGACGGAGTTCTCCTTGAACTGCACCTCGCTCTGCTCTACGGACAAGTCGTTGACCTGGATGCTATAAACAACAGAAACTCAGTTTGTTCCCAATGCCGGGGCTGTTTTCCACGACAGGTTTGCAGGGGTCTCTAAGCAACCCGTGACAGCTCCAGGCTCAGGAGCTTTTGCGTATGCCAGGGGCCACACACAAGGACAACGGTGCTTTCGCCCAGCCCGGTGTGCTGCTCCTCCCTGGCCATGCTTGGCTTTGAGGTGGAGTGCCCCGCTGCCAAAACAACCACGTTCTATCGCAGCGCTCCGCTCTGTGTCAGCCACGGTCACAGAAGGAAACCCGTCCTCACCTTCGACCCGTTGTATTGCTAGTCTCCAAAGTAAAGTTATGGCACCATCTGTTGGTGACTGGCCTCGGGAGCTACAGCCCGCAGGGACGAAGCTCCCCATCCTCCCTGTCAGAGCTCTGCCTCACTGCCTGCCCACCGAGTTGGAAAAGCTCTTCCATAACACAGCAGCAGCCTAAAATGTGTCTGCCCTGACCTAGACCTTTGCTTTCACCGGGTATTGTTTGCTCAGGTCTCCCGCCAAGGCCAGTTCCGCACTCCTCCATCAGCCTGCGCTTCCCCGGGCACAGAGACACTCACTTGTGTAGCCCGTACGCCACCCTGCCGAGGAGCCGCATGGACCTTTCCCCGGTGATATTCGGGAACCTGGCATTTCTGAAGGCGACTTGAATGACCTGCGCTGTTTTCTGGTTCACTGTTGGGGGAAGAAAAAAAAAAAAAACACAAAACAACAACAGGCAAAGACACCCAACTGCAATCTCTGCTGGCTGGAAAGTCAGATCTCCACCCTGGGTTGAAGCACTACAGAAGAGTTTTATCCAAGGCATCTCCATTAGGTTAAAAGGAAGAACTAGAAGTAGTTTCAGAATAAATTTTAAAAAAATAATACTCCCTAACAGCTGATGGCAGCTGGGGACAGTGGCATCTGTGGCTCCTAGCCACTAGTGGGACTGTTCCCAGGGAACAAAGCCCAGCTTTCCTACACCCCACCTGCACCCCCGGGGCAGATTTTGGGCGGGTGGAAGCTGTGCCCATCCTTACACCGCACGACCCATTGACCTTAGCCCAGTGCTTTGCTCTGCAGCCGCTTGTTTGCATTGCAAGTCAGCTGTTGGGTCCCCAGAGGAAAACTTCCGAGACTTGGGTTTCTGTATTCATTCTCCTAATGTTATCCAGCTCACTCCAAGCTTCTACAGGTTTTTTTTCCCTTCCTCTAGTTTGTCCCAGCACCCTCCTCTACGCTGCCAGAAGGGATGGAACAGAGCTGTTCCCACCTGCTCCAGAAGCACTAATTACTCTTCCCCCACCAGCAAAGCCCCCAAATCTTTGCAAATAAACCCACAGCAGCCAAGAAATCCTGTTTCTCACCTTGCGCACACTCACCCCAAGAGATGAGATTGCAGCGAAGTACGAAATCAAACCCACTTTTGCTCTAGCTCTTCCCTGAGGCCAGCCCAGAGCAGAGCCTCGCTAAAACTTTGGGCTAAGGAGAGGGGTCGGGGACTGTTTTCTAGCTCCTTTGAGAAGTTTTGCCTGTTCAGGTGCTTGTACTTTATCCCATGTCAGGTATTAACATGTTACTAGATAAAAGTTTCCACAAGAGCCAGGAGAGCAAGAAACCCCCTCGCTTGGCTGATCTATCCCTAACTTCTGGTGGAGCAGGGAGAAACGCAGCGCTGTTTGGCAGCTACTCACACATCAGCATCGCGGGCTTGGTCATCCTGCAGACGATCCCCGTGACGCTGTAAGGGAAGGGCCCAAACTCACAGGCTGCCGCTGCACGGACGAGCACAAGGAAGATCCCGAAGGTGCCCAGCCTCATCCTGCCTGTCCAGAGCATCTTCATCCACAGCAGAGAGCACCGACAAGCCTGACTGATTCTTGACAGCAGCAGAGGCTGCTTTCATACCTCTGAGCCGGACATGACCTGCTTCCTTCAGTTATCAAAACTCATCACACGTTTCCTGATCTTCCTATAGTTTCCTTCATGCTCTTCAAGTCGCACGCTGCCTCCCTTCCCCAGAAGGATCTTGGGCTGCAGGACTTGGCTCTCCTACCAAGACCATGTTAACTCGGGGCACGTGCACATCGTGGCCAGTGGAGAAAGCTGAAGGGGGATGGAGGGAATAAAGCCAAGGGAGCACTTCATGCTGTGCCTCGAGCGAGTTCATCATTCGCCCTTCACACAAAAATAGTCTGTGTTTTGCATCCCTGCAGCTATTCCCCAGCAAAGCCCTGTTTGGAAGGTACCCATGCTGCTAACTCCTTCTCCTGCTGATTTTAAGCACGCTGTGGGAAAACTGAGGCACCCTCCTGTGAGGGTGTCCCTCCTGCTGCCGCTGGGCGAACCCACATCTCCCATATCCCTGGAGAGCTCTATGACCACAGGACTGGGATGCTCCCTGCCTCCCAGCTGGGTTTGCGACCACCTTTGGTTTGCCGCCTTCCACATGGCAAGAACCTGCTAAACTGGAACTTTTCACGCATGGAGCCTCTCAGCTGCTATTTGGGAAACGTTAAAAACCCAAGTTCACACCCACTCCCCCTGCCTGTTACAGTGCAGGGGCCCATCCCAAAATGAGCTCCAGCACAAAACAAGAGCAAGGTTATTCTGGTGAATGGTTTCACCAGCAAAGACAGACGGAGAAGGGAAGGCGAGATCTCAGGGATCATGAAGGAGCACGCTCAACCTCCTGAGCGAGACAAGGTGCTGGCGTCCCATCTCTCCCCAGCAGACACCTTGTCCTCTCCGTGCTGGGTGAGCATATTTCCTCCGGGGAGCCCCCTGGTCCGGTGGCCCCCACCCTGCCAGGCTGTTTTCTTCCTGAGGTAAGAAAGTGAATGGCCTTGAGTACCCCAGGGAGGCACTTGCGGTCACTGACCTGCCAAGGGAAACCAAGCATCTGCAGGCTTCCTCCAGAAGAGCAGCGCGGCAGCTGGGGACAGTCTGCCTGCCATGAGCACACACCGCATCGGAAACAAGCGATTAAATGTTGAAAGCACCTATAAATGTAGATATTTGGGAGCTGTGCTGCTCAGATCGCAGCCCAGTGCCACCATAGCATCCTCCGTGCCCTGACTAGGAGGCCTCTCACAAGGCCACAGATACATTACAACAGGATTTAAACAATTCAAGAGGCAGCCCTGGTTTCTGTCCTTCAGCTCACAGCTCTAACATGCCCTGCCCTCCACAGCAGCTCACGGTTCAAGGGATGCCGGCGCAGCGGCCAAGGCCAGGGCGAGGGAATTGTGAGGCAGTGAGGCACTTCAGTCCGACTGCTGGTGGGAGACACGGCCCTGCCAGCCTCACAGGAGCGCCTGTGTCCTCAACACAGCTTCCAGCCCATTCCCGTTTATCGGGGGACGCAGACTCCAAAGTGTGGTGCGCGCTGTTGAAGTTTTACTGGAAGGGATCCGGAGCCAGCGCCGCAGCGCAGAAGCAGTCCTGGGTGTCGGTCACTGTAAGTGGGAGCAGGACCCAGGTGGCTGCAACCCAACTTCTGCCCAGGGCAGCAATTCATACCAGCCTGAAGGGAAGGGAAAACCAGGACATTCTGACAGAGGGGTATTTGTCACTGGTGGTCCAGGGTAGATAAGCACAGGAAAACCAAGAAGCCAACGTAATGGTTACAGCACAGGGCCCTGCCCCATCTCTGCTTCAGAGGCTGCTGCTGGCAGCTGACCTGAGAGCAAGCGAGGACAGGGAACTGCCGGGCATTGACCTCCAGCGAGAACAGGAAGGCTGGAAACTTTCCGCCTACAATAAATAGCAAAAGCAGACGGCACGTGGAGGTGCTGCGAGCATCCCTGCCCGGGAGTAACCAGGCAGAGGCCGTGGCAGCAGGGACACAGCTGCCCACCCTCCTCCTCCTCCCAGTGCAAGGTCAGGCTAGCAGGAGGCAGGTCAGATTTAAAAAAAAAAAAAAAACCAAAATCAAACAAAGAGAAAGGTTAACTTCTTATAGCAGGAGGCAAGGGAGCTTTCAAACCCAGCAAAAAGTCAAATGCCCAGCCTGCTGCATAGTAATTACAAAGGGGACACTGGAAGATGTTTTGATAAATATTTGCTACGTAAGGTTTTATCCAAAGGCCACGCACGTACACATGTGCTCGCCACCTTGCTGGGGATCGTTCCATAATGGGGTTTGTTTTTTCCCCCCCGTGTTATCCAGAGCAGAGGTACAGCACAGTGCCGTTAATATTTTCACCGCACTGACCCAAACATTCCGTGTTACCCTGCAGCTGCTTCCTGAGATAGCTTTCAGGTAGCGGCCATGCTCTGCTCCGTCAGCAGGATGGGCTCCAGGGCAGAAGATCAGCCCGGGGGTGGCAGGAGAGTGAGCCCAGAGCTGGCTGCTCCCACCTCACACCGATCCAGCGCTTGGTGACACGAAGACACAGGTCAGTCTCAAACATCCAGCATCAGCCCCAGGAGACTGCAACCATGTCTTCCATTGTCCGGGGTTGTGCTGTCGAGCCCCGGCAGCAAGAATCTGGGGGGTTGAAAATAACTTCTCTTCAAAGCTGAGTATTTTTTATAGTTAAAAGAAAAATGTGGCTGTGACAGGCTTGGATATTAGGGAGCAAATTCATCAACTCCAGTTTGGGAATGGTGAGATTTTAACAGATTATCACTTGGGAAGGTAAAACCACTCACAAGGGGTTTTTGAACAACGAAGTTCACAAAATTCTCCTGAAACCAGCCTGATTTCTTCTCTTCCCTACCAGTATCACCCATAACAACGTCCAAAAACCAAAAAATAAGCTGGCACACACAGGTGGCCTGAGGTCAGCTCAGGTTTTTCACAGGGCAGCTGGGCTGAAGCCTGCAAGAAGCAGCCAGCTCAGTTTCTGCACTGCCAGACTGAAAATGCAGGAAATGCAACTTTCAGTGCTAATATAAGAAGTTGTGAGCAGTTCCCCTGCAGCACCGAGCAGACACAAGACGTGGGCCTAAGCAGCAACATCTCCCAGCACCTGCCCAACCCTCCTCGGTGACATCTGAGCATCCTCGAACCTCGGGTCCCTCTCTGCAGGTTTGTGACTCAAGCTGCACACCCAGCCTGTGCTTCCTCCACATTATCATTCCCTTTGATATGCAGACATTAAATGCTATCAGACATTTCGAGAACTTTTCTTCAGAAGCAGAGGGGCTGGGACGAGGTGATGAAGGTGTGGTTGGTAACACGCTGCGGGAACAGCCTTAGGCTGGCCTGGCACATCTCCCAGGAGAGACCAGCTCTGCAAATCCCACCGGCCTCACAGTCAGGAATGGATCACAGGGCAAGGACCGGAGGGAGGTTGTAACACTTTGCACGACCCTCAGGATGTCTCTGGCTGCCAAGAACAGGGACAACAAGTACGTGCACAAGTAGAGAAAAGGGGAGGTCACCCCCCACGCCCCAACTTATCTGCTCAGCAGCAAGCTCGTTCTCCTGAGATTTATATTCTGTGAGTTGAGGATGGGAGCATACCCTTGGTGACAAACAGGGCTTCAAGGACTCTTCAAGGAAGCTTCCTTATAAGTTCCTGCAGCGAGACGAAAAACACCCAAGAAGACAGACAGTACATTTCTCCCTTGACTTGTTTTCCAGCAGGAACAGAGATCTACTCTCGATCAGAGGGTACCACCAGGAGGCAGAGCAGCAGAGAAGCTGGTTTTGTTCTGCTGTGGGCTGTTACCACCTGCACAACACACCAGCTCTCCATGAGACACAGCAGCACAGCCACGGCAGAGCAGCTACATCACTGCAGCTCTGCTCGCGAGCAGGAAGAGGATTTAAACCAGCAGCAGAATCACACTTCTTGAAGCGCGAGCCAAGACAAACCCCAGCTTCCCAGACACATAGCCTTGAGGCCCTTTCTGCTGTCTGCAGCTTCTGTCCTGGCACAGGGTCATGTTATTCCCAGAGAACCTCTCTGGGACTCCTACGCTCTTTCAGCAGCCTTGCTCTGGAAGTGTCAAGGCTGGTTTTTCCCCGAAATTCCCACAGAATTACACAGCATGTATTTGCCCAGCATCCTCCGCTGCAGTCACAGCTTCCCCCCACCCCCATGGCGAGAGAGAGGTACGCATTTCACTAAGCCATTTTCAAAACATTCTCTGAGGCCCCGGAGCCTCATTACATCCCTCCAGTGGCATTAGCTACACTTAATTAGTTTTCCAGCTAATTTTAAACCAGCCCACCAGCTTGTGGGAGCAGCAAAAGCTTCAAGACAACAGATGTTCTGCCATCTCTGGCAACTTCTCAGGTTTGACATTTCACAGGTGATCCCAGCACTCAGCTGCCTGAACCACACCAGAACAGTTTATTTCTGTCTGCCAAGAAAAAACCCTCCCCTCCCGAGATCGGACTCAAGCACATCTCAGTTGATTTAGACACTGAGACAGCCACATGATTAGATACACCCTGACACAGAAACTCCATCATCCACAAAACTCAAAGGTAGAATTGCCACTGGCAAGGCAAGAAAGATTAGACACTACCTCTAAGAACTTCCCAAAAGCTTAAGCAGGACATAACCAAACTCACCTCCTCTCAAGCTACTTAGAATTAAGTATTTCAAGACTTCCTTTCTCGATTTTGCCACTGTCCTATTCATCCTCTCTGGCAAATTGAAGATGTGGCAGAAAAACTAAGAGGCTTGGAAAGGAAAAAGATGAAGTGACACAATCGGACATTACTGGTTAGGCTGCTGTAACAGCTTGTACTAACTCACACATGTCCTGAACAAACAGTTTTACCAGCTGCAGGTAGCACCGAGGAAAAGCGGGACAAGTTTCACCAGTAGCTGTTGTTCATTTCAAGCCAAGGTAAATCCACAAACCAACGTAACGCATCGCAACGCCACCAGAAGCACCACGCCAGGGGTCAAACTCCCAACTTCCCCAACACCTGCAGAATTTACAGCTTCAAGGTATCCACAGCCTTCGTGCCAGCAGCTTGCAGTGAGCAAACACGAGCTACGAGCTGTGCAGGGCACTTGAAATGCGAAAGGTTGAAGGATACAGTTAGGCAAGGAGCTGAGTCAAGGCTCTACAAGCGACTCTTCCCCTCACGTGCCAACTCATTTATCATGATTTTTCAAGGTATGAGCACATCCCACGCTTTCCTGTGGGTCATCTTCGGATTGCTGTGCAGCATATACAGATACGGATATAAATGCCTGCAAGTTTTATTGGGATAAAAGCCCTTAACCAGAAATTAAAGGGAACACGATGAATACAAGAGTTGCTCTGGAGTGAGAACGCAAAGTCGAAGACGAGCGCCAAGCTGCTTTAACATTGCATCCAAAAGCAGCGAGGAAGTTTGCACCTTGCATAAATTCTTGCTAGATAGAGCCACACACCTTCTTTCACGATTTGGCGGCGGGGGGTGGGGGGGGTGGAAATTAAGCCTCCAGTTCAAACTATCTAAATGGGGCAACACAAAGTTTAGCCTGCAGCTACACTGAGGTAACAGCTCATCGAGAGGTCACCGTCTTACAAATCACCCACTTTGGCCAACGAGGAATTGCACCATACGTCCTTCATAGGAAAATATTTACACAGAATATTTAAAACTATTGTCGAAGCAATTTAACAATAGGTCTTTGCTAAAAATCTGCTAACGCGTGTTTAGCGATGATTATTTTTCATTTTGGAGATCCTACACTCAGTGTAATTTAAAAGAGCATTTGAAACATTCCAACAGGAATCACATTGCACAGAAAGAAGCAATTTGCTTCCCTAACAGTTTTGGCACACCTGGTCAGAGCCTGTGCCTTTAGTGCGCAAGCTCACACTGCCAAGCCTCTACTTAATAAATGCTACAGAACAAAGTTCTTTGGAACCAGGGCAAGCATCTGAGTCTCTAGGCTGTAACAACATGAGGCTTCTCACAGCTTCATTCACTCCGTCAATGAAAGCCAGAGGACGTTCCACATCCACTTTCACTCCTGGTTTGGAGTTGCTGTCCGACTCCTTCAGGCCATCACAGTTTCAGACAAGCAGACCGGTGACAAAGTCAGTTGCGGGTTGCTCTGGGCCCTTCTGGAAGGAGAGACGCAAAGAAAGTCTTGAAAAAAACCCACGCTGTGCTCATAAGCGAAGGGTGAGCCCGCTGCAGTTCCTGTAAAGCTCGTCCCTCGTCGGGAGATTCCTCGGACTCATCTGCTCCGCCCGCATTTCCCCCCTGCCGAAATAAAGGGTATTTGGTAAATGAGATCATTTCAGAAATGCGTGAATCGGGTGTCAAACAGCATGTTCTGTTACCTGAATGTCACTGTCAGAATATAAAAGGGTTGCAAGTATCCCCAGACAACCACAAAGTCAAAAAAAACCCCAAACAAGCTGCACACTAGTACTACGGTTAACTCTGGCTGAGTGTCCGGGAACACAGTTTAGGACAGACAAGAAGCGTCAGATCAGGTCAACTACGTATTTACAACTAATTAACTTTCACTGACACCAAGCAGAAGCTTCAGCTTGAAATGCAAGACTCTAATTGCTTTTACACTCTAATTCTACCACAGCAGTGCAAATCTAAAGCCTGTCCTCGGTTACAGAACCTGTTCAGTCTGTGACTGGCCACTCTCTGCAACATCCTAAAGGACAGAGGCAGCTAAAAGATAATTCAGCCTGAGAAATTTTGTAGAAGAGAAGAATTTGCTGCCCCCAAGGAGGACTCAGATTGGCAATCAGTCCCCTGTGGAACGTGGTCTCCGACAAAAAGTTTGGAGACTATTTTTTGCTACTGCCATTAGTAATTTTGCTGCTGCAATTAGTAAACTGAAAGTAAAACTTCACAAAGCTTCATGCTTGCAGTTTAAAAAAAAGTTAAAAATTAAGAATAGCAAGACGATACCTGTAAGTTGTTATTCTGGTCTTGGTTTGCGGCAGCTTGAGGAGGAACATTGCCTGGGAAGGGCTGAGCTGGTCTTCGTCTAAATGGAAGCCATCCACCGTGGTGCCTGGGGAAGGCAACAGATTTTTACTGATACTGCTCCAGACGTCGCTCCTTCCTGTTACCCCACCAAGCACAAGGAACACCCGGCTGCTCCGAGCTGCAGGCAGCACGTTCAGCAGATCATGGGCTCTCTGCCCTGACCCAGCAAGCACTTTTAAAGCCTCCTGTCAGCAGCAAAGTGTGAGGTAGGAGGGGAAGACTGAACATCTGCTCACATTCAAACCAAGCAGCACTACAGCTGGGTTTGTAAGCAGCCTGCCTGTTTACTGTGATAATTCCTCTGTACTTACCCTAAAAATAAGAACATGTGAAACAAAGCCTAAGAGGCCACATATAAAGCTTCTCAGGTCTGTGTCGCCACAGCACCTGCACCTCATAACCCACAAGATAAAAGCTGTTTGATGTTACACTTTAGAACGATCACTAATGAAGTTTAAGGACTTTTAATCAAGTAATTGACCTTCACTCTCCAAGTCTGCATAGAGGGTGGAAGAACTCATCATTAGAGCTGCTCCAGTTTTGGCTCCTAGACCTACCAACAGGAACTCAGAAAATTCACTGTTCACTGTCACTTGTTTCACTGGCAACCAAAGAATTTGAGGACAGGTTATCCTCCTCAGACAAGACCTCCCACAGGCAGCTGAGGGCTCTTTATTGTGCTTCTGAGATTTATCCCGAGTCTCTCCTACATCATGAGGCTCAAAGGCAATCCAGGACACTGCCTTCAGCCTAGCTTGGTCTGCTCTCCAGAGAGGCAACACACAGCAGAAAAACCTGCATGGCTACATTTCGATAGCAGGTGCAAGACCCTCTTCCCAGACTTCAAAGACTTTTTTTCCCCAACGAGCAACTGCCATTTACTACACTGAACCTACTGGTCAGTCTGCTCTACGCTACCTGGGGCTTTATGCCAAGAGCTACTTTGGCTTCAAGTAGTTTTCTCAGATCACATACTGTCACATAGTCTTCATTTAACCTGGGCACAGGCTATACCTGTATTTTTGCTAAATACAGAGTTATTAGTTCCGTGCACTTACAGATACATGAGAACAGTGCCACCCATAACCAGGAGGAATCTGCTGACGCTGGAGTAGAAATAGATAATGTTGACAAAAACATAGAACAGGGTCGCTGAGTAGAGCCAGTCCAACCAGTCTCGATTGCCGCCCTCCTCCTCTTCCTCCACGAGGGGACCCCCTTGGGCATTCATCCGCAAGTTCGGGTTGGCCGCTGCATTAACGTGGGCAGCAGGATTCTGGTTACCAGGCTGGTTTTGTGCAGGAAACGGGTCTGGGAGAGGAGCTGGAGGCGTCACCGGTATCTCCTGAGAACGTCGTGCATAGGAGGGGTCAGCCGATGCAGCAGTAGAAGCCAGGCTGAAAACCAGAGCACAAAATACAGAATAAGGCTTGGTCAGATCGTAGAATTCTACGAAATCCTTCCGCATGGGTGCTGAAAATTTGTCCAGCTTGAAGTACAGAGTCAGATCACACACGAGCAGAAAAAAAAAAAAAAATCAAGTTTAGAAGCTGCAGAGGGTTAAAATCAAGTTTTAGTTGTACCCAAGACAATAGCTGCAGAGAGACTTCAAACCAGGCACCGTTCCACTTTACAAACAATTTAAACACACCGAAAAAAATAAAATCTTCAGAGCAATCTGAAGATGACCTAGAAGGCTTCTGCAAATCCCAGCTTTACCTCTGTCACCGATTTCCAGTCAGTGCTCTGTGTGCTACTTTAAGCATTCCAAAAAAAGTGTGAAGAGCTAAGGCTCATCAGCAAGATGACACTCAGGCACCTGCCCTCCCAAGCCTAAGAGAGATCTGCCCTCTGCAAGATTTAAAGCCGCTGACCTAAAGCCAAGCAGGTATGTGCCCACATCATTCAGTGTAAGTTACAATAAAACACAAAGTCTTCCAACCACCACCAAAAGAGGAAGAACTGCCAGCAGCTCTCCACTGCCTTGTAGTCCAAGCTTCTACTTCCTACTGGTAGCTTTGGATGAAAAACTTACTATTGCATGTAGTATTGTCTGGCATAGATCTGCTGAAACCAGGACATCTGAAGCATGCTGTAGGTTGTGTAAGCAGAGAAGCCGGGAGCCACGCTTTGGAAGGGATGCCAGGGTGGTTCCAGCCTGGGGGAAAGTTTGAACGCATTCATTAATACGGGACAAACTTCACGAGTCATCTATTACAGGACAATGTAATTAGCTTCTGCCACTCTGCACATGCAAACACAAAATTAGTTGTGCCTTCCAGAGTATTAAAGACATCTCTTTACCCACAGGAATAAAGGGAAGGTTTTCAGCTATCGGAGCAGTGCGTTTTCATTTAGCTTCTTCCACGTCCACTAAAGCTTTTATATAGAAGCTCATAATCTTTGGCTCATATTCTATGGACTTAAGGAGCTGGTATCCAACACAAAGTCAACTTTTTAAAAATGCTAGTGATGCACAGAAGAATTGTATTTACCTGCTACTGGCTTCTGCTGCAGCCTGGCCACCAGAAGAACATCTCAGCTGTTCACCATTTGAGGAGGACGCAGGTGGCTCTCGAGCAGCTTTCGACAATAACTTTGGCTGATCAGCTTTAACCTGGGGACAACGCAGTGCAGTTAGGGAGGTTTGCTCAGGACACAACACAAGCCTTACGTGGAAAGATTAGGCCACAAAGAACACGCTCTTTTATAACAGCTGCACAGTTCACACGCTTTGTCCTGCACCAAGCCTCCAGGCACCGCCCTCGGGCACCTCGCCACAAGCGCCTCCATCAGTATTTTAAAGCTCCTGAAGAAGTGACTGAAGCATAAAACGGACCCAGCTTTCACCAGATCTACATCTCCATTTGTTTCTCTGCATGCAGACAGGTTATAAAAATGTAATTGAAAGAAACAGAGGTAACTTTGCTGCAGACAATTTGACTTTTTTGCTAAGGTAAGTTTGCACCCACACATACCCCCAGCTGTAAGGATTCAAGAGCTGTTCTACAGTGGTACATCTGTAGAACAGCCAGCACAAAGCCACCTCACATTTAACAACTGGTGAGCTCAAATTGTTTACAATGGGCCACGTAAACACATCTTGACACATCAGCACAACACTTGGGCTTTGGCCATTGGCACTTCAGACCAGTAAGCGCTCAGATCAAGGACTAAGGCTCTTCTTTGGCTTCCTCTCCAGGGGCTGAGTCAGTAACGAGAGCAGTTACGGCACTCAGCAAACATCCTTCTTCCTCCCCCAAACCCCAATCCAGAGATCAGAACCACTTCCACTTTTAACTACCGTGTCTTCTGCCCACGAGCACAGCCAATGCCCAAAGAGCCTGGGACGTGACACATTCTATTTAATAAACTGATCAGAAAGCATTTCTCCTCTGAGCACGGCATTACGACTGGGTTATAGTTTCAATATTTCTTAACTTGCCACAAGAAACTTCACTGATGAACTGTAAAGACGATTTGTTCACTCATTTTGATGTAAATAAGAATCTCACATTCCAAAAAAGTCGTCACAAAGTAACACTGCCACTGCACCAGCAAGAAAAATCTGCAGCTCGAGGGAACTTTAAAATTGCCATTCACCATTTCCTATTTTTAGTCACAAGGCCAAGATTTCAAGTATTACATTAACTTGGCATAACTACCTCAGTTTCTTGCGCATTCGCAGGAGCCTTGAAGTTGTACACCAAATGAAGAGCATGCAACTCCCCATCCTGAAATACAAGTGAAAGCACGTTAAAAAAAAGTAATCCCTTTCCTTTACATATTTCAGCACTCGCAAAAGGAAAGGGTTTTTTATATACCTTTGGCAGCAACTCTCCCAAGTGATGATGATCAAGCAGCAACTTCCCAGCATAAATCAGTTTTTGGTCCTCTTCAAGCTTCGCAAAAAAAAAAAAAACAAAACAGGATGATTTTCTCTGCCCGACCCATGTGAGCACGAGCTGACGCAACTCGCGCCCAGACGGACAGGGCGACACGCAGCTGCGGCCCCACGGGCCTTTGGGGCGGCTAAATTTGGCTCTTGAGAGGGGAACAACCGAATCCCCAAGTGCAAGATCACCGAGGCGCAAACCAGCAGGAGGGTATAAAGCAACCATCTGGCAAAGACCACTGCTAAGTGCTGTCCCTTCTACAGCCCCGCCAAAATAAAAATCGTCTGTCACAGGAACGAGGGGTTTGAGAGGCTCCTTTACGCAGCTGGGGGTGTCAAGGAAATCTGTCACACCCACAGCTCGCCGAGATGGGGCTTCCCAGGCAACCTCCTCAGTTCTAGAGAAAACGAGGCAAGAAAAGCTGCTTGGAAGTTCGGCCCCCGAGCCCCGCGGGTCGCAAAGAAGCCGAACTCGGGCATTTTCAGCACGGAGCATCCCTGCCAGCCCGCCGCCCTGGCTCCGCACAGCCGGGGGAAGAGCTTCCAGAGGAGAAAAATAAAACAAAACCCACCCAGAAGGAGCCCCAGCGCCTCGCAGAGGTGATGCCCACCCCCCTGCCCGGGCCCCAGCCCCGCTGCCCGGTCCCGCTGCGAACGGGCTCCCCGCCAGCGGCTGACGTTCCCAAACACCGCCCCCCGCCGCGGGACGGGCAGTTAATCATTAACGGGAACGAGCCGAGCCCCACGCCCGGCCCCACCAGCTGATGCAACCGGCTGCGGGACTCGGCCCCCCCTCTCCACCCCCCGGACCCCGGCGGCGCGGGGCGGGGCGGGTTTCCTCGCACTCACCGGCGCCCCGGGGACAAGGCGGCGCAGCTCGGCCTTGAGGCGGCGGACGGTCCATTCGGGGCCGGCGCGGAGGCGCAGGTCCGGGTGCCGCTGCGTGGGGCTCCGGATCAGCAGCGACAGCTCTGCGCCCTCCATGTCCACAACCCACCCAGTACCAGCGGCACCGCCGCCTCCCGGCCGCTGCTTTTATAGGAGCCCGCGGCGCCCCGCCCCGCCGCAGGGCCGCGGTGGCTGCAGATGATTGGCAGCAGCGGCAGCGGGGAGGCGGGGTTGGAAACGTGGGCCAATGGGACGGAGCCCCGCGGGAGGAAGAGGGGCTGATTGGGCGGTGCCGAGCGAGGGGCGGGGGCTCCAGCTGGGGCGCGGCGTTACCATGGCGACCGTCATCCCCCTCCCCTCGCCTCAGCGGGCCGGGGCCTGAGAGGCCGGCGGCCATGGCGGGGCCCGGTGCAGCTGTCCCCGCCGGCGCCAGGCCCCGCCCGCCCTCTTGCCTTCCCTCCTTGCGTCCATCCCGCCGCCGGGACTGTCAGCCCGCGGCCGCCCGACATCCCCCAGCCAGGCAGGCGACCCCCCCGCCAGACCGCGGCAGCCGCGGCCTCACCGGGCCCGGCCCAGCCGCCCCAGGCTGGCAGCCGCGGCCGTGGAACCGGTGTCCTTCAGGCGCCCAGCCTGCCCCCACCTGCCCTGGCCTTGCGGCCCAGCGCTGCTGACACAGGCGTCCGGCCGCTGGCCATGAGTTGTCTCCAGTTCCTGTAGCCCCTGTTTGCCGCCATCTCTGTCCCCTGCTCTGCCTCGTATCATCTTTGGCCACAGCGCCGGATTTCGGGGTTCCCCGGCTTTGCTCTTCCCTTTCCGCCGGCCGGAGCAGCACGGCTCCCTGCGGGGCCCTGCACGCGCTGCACCCACGGCCCGATCGGGGTGAGACGTCACCTGTTCTATTCCATGTTCTGTATTTTCCTGGGGTTGTGTTACCAGCTCTGTGTAGCTACCTCGGTGGGTTTGTTGCTCACTTTGTGGGGACAGAACCACAGAATCACCGAATCATTTAGGTTGGAAAAGAGCTCTAAGATCATCAAGTCCAACCGTCAACCCAACACCACCAGGACCACTAAACCATGTCCCAAAGTGCCACGTCTGCATGTTTTTGAATACCTCCAGGGATGGGGACTCCACCCCTGCCCTGGGCAGCCAGTGCCAGAGCTTCGCTACTCTTTCAGTAAAGAAGTTTTTCCTAATATCCAATCTGAACCTCCCCTGGTGCAACTTGAGCTAACTTCCTCTCATCCTATCACTAGCAACTTGGGAGAAGAGAACAACACCCACCTCACCGCACCCTCCTGGCAGGTGGTTGCCGAGAGCCATGAGGTCTCCCCTCAGCCTCCTCTTCTCCAGCTGAACAGCCCCAGCTCCCTCAATCGCTCTTCATAAGATTTATTCTCCAGAGCCTTCCCCAGCTCCGTTGCCCTGCTCTGGACTCACTCCAACACCTCAAGATCTTGTGAGGTGGCCAGAACTGAACAGAGGATTTGATGTGCAGCCTCACCAGCTCTGAGTACAGGGGGACAATCCCTGCCCTGCCCCTGCTGGCCATGCTACTGCTGACCCAGGCCAGGCTGCCATCTCTTCTGCCTGGACACCCTGCTGGCTCATCTTCAGCTGCTGTCAACCAGATCCTACCCCACCAGACAACTCTCCAGCCACTCCCTGCCAAGCCTGTAGCACTGCCGGGGGTTGCTGTGGCCCAAGTGCACCTCGTGCTTCTGTGTGGGGCCAAAAGGAGTATACAGGGATGTCAGGGAAAGGTGATAATTCAGAAAATTATCACTGACTGAAGAAAGAGAAAAACACATGTAAAAATGTATACCAGCAGCTTCTGAATCCTTCTCCCCACACTCATCTTCCTTTGAGATGCGATCCAAACCAGGAAAACCAGCGGTAATGATCTTGATGCACCAGGAGGGGGTTTTAGCGTACTTTGAAACGATGCCGTAGGAATGCGAGAAGTCAGTTTTATCTGTCAGCACCACATATTTACTCTGCGTGTTTCATTAGCTGCTCAGTATTCCTTGGCAGCCAAACCTGTCTCCCAGAGGCATGGATGAGTTTGCAGCCGGTACCAGGCTTTGCAACCAGAAAAGACACTCCACCACAGGGATGCATCACCTCGCGGCTTCCTGGGGAACAGCTGCGCCACGGGGCATCGCTGCCTCCAAATAAAATCGCCAGGAACCAAACTGAGCCCACGTCTGGTGCCACGAACCCTCCGCGGCTGCCGGGGTATGTCCTTGCGAGGATGGAGAACACTGGAGGAGCAACCTCCCGAGCCAGGCCCTCGCTGCCCTCACCTGAAGCAACCAAAAAATGGTGGGTCTGAAGTCAGTGGCCACACTTGGTAGCACATGCTCTGGTCCCAGGGGCTGATTGGGAGCTCCTGGTACTAAGGCAAGACAAACACCTGCCCTGACACCAGCTGCTTAAGCTCAGGTCTAGCTCTGTGACCGCATTTTTGAGGACGTAGCATTTTTGACCGGCACATCCCCCCCACCGTCCTGCTGAACAATTAACGCTCATTTACCAAAACTGGGGATGAAGGGCTGCGAGGTTCTTTCATCACTGATGCCCGCGCAAACATTAACCCTGATGTAAATTGGGATTATCTCTCTGAGCTCAACACAATTGCTCTGTTAAAAAAAAAAAAAAAAAACCGACAAGCTGGTGGTGGTGGGAAATCGCTGATGAGTTTACAGCCCCGGGTGCGGTCAGGCTTGCTTCCACTGCATGGCAATGCCACCACGGTGGCAATGCCGGGGTGTGATGCAATTCCGGGCGGTCCAAAGGTTGGTCCACGAGCCAGGATAGGGCAAGGATCAGAGAACGGTGTGATCCTGACAAGCTGGCTGATTCTCAGGATTTGGTTCAACATGTTTATTCTGTAGGAAGTGCCGCGCCGGCGAGGTGTCTGACTAAACTAAAGTGTTTCATGGTCCCTACAGCTAGAACGGCGGCTTCCCTGGAGCCCACCGAGACTTCAGTCCTGTTCAGGCACTGAGCTTGGTGACCCCGGTGCTGGCAGCCCAGGAGAGGGCAGGGAGCTGGCGGTGTGCTCTGTCACCACAGCGGGGTCTGCAGGGAAGGGATCACCCGTGTCTGGGAGAGTTTCTGTGCCCGAACAGAGCCAGTTCGGCCAGAGAAGGGTCCGGAGGGCATCACCCGCAGAGATAACCCGGCAGCACCCGAGGAAAGGTGCCCGACAGGAGGGCTTTGCCGTACACGGGGGGAACTCGAGCAGTTAAAGCGACTCATCCCCGAAAACCCGCTCCGGTAATGAAACTTTCCTGATGGGCCGAGGAGAAAAAACGGAGGGAAGGTGTTACTGGGTGGCTGGACACCTCGTGTCACCGGCCGGGCTGAAAATCGTCCCCTGCTGCGGGGGACGGCCCGGTCCCAACGGCCTCCAAGCCGGTGGCAGGACCCCCGGGGGGGACCTCCGGTGACCCCCGCGGGGATGAAGCGGGGAGTCAGACCTCGGTGTCCCTCCCGGGAGGGCCGTCCCGCCGCCCCTGCCCCCCACCCCGGTGGCTGTACCGAGGCTCCCGGTGGCGCCGGGTGCGGGGGTGCCGGTGCCGGTCGCCCCCCGGGGTTACCGGCGAGGGGGCGTGTCCCTCGGCCCGCCCGGCCCCGCCCCCCGTTGCCACGGCGACGTTGTCAGCAACCCTCCGGCCCCGCCCCCCGTCCCGCCTGGGCCAATGGCGCGGCCGCGCCGGGCCTGCCCGCCGGTGACGTCATGGCCGGTGAAAATCCCCCGTGGCCGCGGGAGCGGCGGTGGCGGCGGCGCGGCCCCGGGGCCCGGTGCGGCCCGGCCCGGCCCCGCCATGGCCAAGCACCACCGCACGCCGGCGCGCTCCGCCGAGCCCGTCATCGAAGTCAAGAGCAAGGTAAGCGCCGCCGCCGCCGCCGCCGGGTCACGGCCGGGCGGGCCTCCTCCGCGCCGGGCAGCACACGTGGGGCGGCACCGCGCATCGGGGAGCCGGCCCGGCCGGGCTGCTCCGCGCCCCGGCGATGCCAGGGGCCTCGCCGAGCCCGGTCCCGCTGCGTCCCGCCACCGAGCGCCCTGCCGGGCCGCGACCGGCACCGGCCCCGGGGAGCGGGGGGGAGCGCTCGGCCGATGCGCGGTGCCGGCAGCGCGGTGCGGGCGTGCCCCGGTGCGCGGCCGAGCCCCGGTGTGCACCGAGCCCAGATGTGCTCTCGCCCAGATGTGCGCGCTCGCCCGGAGCACACGCAGACCCGCAGCCAGATGTGCACCCTCGGCGGGGATCCCCCAGTGCGGCACGGCTGTGTGCTTGCCCAGGTGTGCTGATCCCCCAGATGTGCACGCCCCCCCAGATGTGCGCTCGCCCGCTGCCCTCTCGCCCAGCTGTGCACCACCCAGCTGTGCCCACCCAACCAGCCCTGTGTTTGCCCAGATGTGCATGCTCCCCTGCTGCACCCCTGTCCAGCTGCACCCTCGCCTGCCCGGGTCACCCCCCACCCATCCAGGGATGCACTGGCCCCCACAGGCCCCAGCAGCTGGGGTGTGACCCCCTTCGGGCAGCCCCATCCCCGCGGAGTTCCTCAGCCTGTTCTTAATTGGCTTCCCCTTCGTCGTGACTGAAGGAGGCATTAATTAACACTCTTGCTCACCGGGCTCGACAGCAGCCCCCATGTCGCGGGGAAGGGCCTCCCAGGTGGCGATACCGCCGAAGGGTCTTTCCTCTCCACCCAGTCCCTTCAGTGCTTGGGCAGGAAAACGGCTCTGCTCCGCTGGTTTTGCTTTAGGGATGGGCTCTGTTCCGACGGGCACCTCTGCCCGGTGCCCTGCCCGCGTCAGTCCTGCTGGCTGGAGCCAGCCCTGCCCAGCCTCACCCTCTTCCTCCTCCTCCTCCTCCACAGTTTGACGCCGAATTTCGCCGCTTCGCCATGAAACGCTCCGGCGCGGGCAGCTTCCAGGACTTCTACCACCTGCTGCAGACAGTGCACCAGATCCCGCGGGTGGATGTGCTCCTGGGCTACACCGACGTCCACGGTGACCTTCTGCCCATCAACAATGACGACAACTACCACAAAGCCCTGTCCTCCGCCAACCCCCTCCTCAGAGTCATCATCCAGAAGAAGGGTAAGCGGGATCTGAAGAAGGGCGCTGGATCCGTCCTCCCCATCCAGGCGAGCCACATCCCGCGGTACCACTGGTTCCACGGCGGTGGCCGCCACACGGAGGACGGATGCGGAGGTGGTGGCACCCACGTGGGCTAACCCCCGCAGCCCTTCCCTGTGGCAAAGGTGCCCACGCTGGCCTGGCCCCGTGCGCTCCAGTGAGCCAAGGCAGATCCTGGCGATTCAGCTCTTTGAAGTCACGTTTTCCAGTCCGGCTCGCGTGGGCTCCCGGAAAACACCGTGTTGCTCCTGTGAGAGCCGCGCTAGGAGCCCCGTCGGCTCCCTGCCCCAGGGCAGCGGCGGCAGCCAGCGTTTTGGCAGAGCTCTTGGGGTGCTGCCGAGTTTTTGGTGGTGGCAGGAGGCTCGTCGCCTCCACGGCAACCCAAGGGCTCACCCTGACTGCAGCAGCATATTCCCACAGAGCAGCTTCCTCACGTGGGAGCGTGAAATCACTGTGACAGCAGTGTCCCGGCGAGGAGGAAAGTCTCCTGGTGACAAACACCCCAGGTACATTCCCTCTTCACCAAGGAGATGGTGTCCCCTTCTGCTCAGTTTAGTAGCACTGAGGCTTTTCAACCACCGAGCAAACATGCATGAAGACGAAGCCTGATCTAAAAGCCCTGGCTTCCCTCGCACAGTGCCCAGGGCGACCCTATTTCCAGCTCCTGCTGTCGGCACAAAATCTCCGGGTGAGGGGTGATGCTGGCAGCCAGCCCCGGCCACTGTGTCTGTTTTTCTGGGCTCATCAGGGTGATGTGGGATGCCCTGGATGTGTTTCCTCTGGGGCCATGTGGTGTGGGGCCAGCCAGAGTGAGCCGGAGATCGCGGTGTGCTCAGGGCTGCTGGTGCTGGCACTAAACCATCCTGTTCCCAGCCCAACACCTGGACCCAGGCTGTAGCATGAGGAGCTGGTGCAGGGCTGGGTGTGCCGGGGCTGCTGTGGGGGCATCACTTCTGCTGCCAGGAAGAGCCTGTGAGATGACCGTGCCAAGCTGAGCAGGGAGAGAGAGAAGGTGCAGAGAAGGGGGAACCACAGTCGTGGCACCAGCGAACCCCAGCACACAGCTGTGCCCACTGGAGAAGGGCAGTGGGGCGGGAGGTGCGTGGAGAGGCCAGGAGCAAGCCCTGGGTGAGTCACAGCTGATTTAAAATGGATCCAGGTCATCCCGGGGCTGGGCTGTCGTCAAACCAGTCCAAAGGAATGTGGCCGTGGAGCCTCTCTCACGGGCCGGGCAGGGTGAATGGCGCATACGCACGCGTACGTAGGCATGCCCCCACCGGAGGGATCCGCGGCAGCCAGGCCTGCTGCGAGGGGTCAAAAAAGCTGCAGCTTGGTTTCTCTACAGGCTGTCACCTCTTGGGGTGAAGCCATCCCCTCGGGGCAGACTGGCCAGGGCCAGTGGTGCTGGCCCTCCTTGGCTGGGCTCAGCTCGCGAGCTGGGCAGGGAGAAGCCTGGCACATCGCGGGGCCGCCAGCTGGTCTATCCCTGGGGTGCTGGACCTGCCCGGCCCAGCCGCTCCGCGCCCCTCGGAGAGGAGCCGTGCGTTGAAATAGCTGTGGGAAAGCCTCCGCCGCCCTTCCCCGAGCTAAAAATATGCCAGGCTGTGTGTGCAGGGAGATATTTATAACCCAGGAGCCCTGGCAGGCTGGCTTGGCCAGGGAGAAGCCTGGCATCCCCCAGCCTTGGGGGCATCCCCAGCACCCCTGCGGCTGGAGCGGGGTCCAGGTGCTGGCTGGGGGCTCTGCGGGAAAGATACCAGCAAAGCAGCGTCCAAATCTGGGCTGTGCTGTGGAAAGGAATGGGAACAAACTGGAGAGGGCCCGGGGGATGCTCCACAGCACCTGGTGAATGCAGCCGAGGGGATGTGGCAGAGCTGGGCTCCCCCTGAGCAGCCCCAGGGGAGGGTCAAAGAGGATGGAGTTAAACCCCGTGCAGTGGTGCCTGACAGTGAAATAAGTGGCACAAGTCACAGCTGGGGATGTTCGTGGCATCTGAGGATGCTGCAGCCCTGGGAGGGGTCTCCAGAAGGTTCGGAGGTCTCTGTCCTTGGGGGCGACAGGGCTCTGCAGGACACAGCTGCAGCTGTCCCCATCCCATGGGGACAAGGGACTCTGATGCTGTCTCACAGGGCCAGACTCATCCCCAGGGAGCCAGCTGCCATCGCAGCACCCCATCGTGTGTGTGTGGGAGGGTTCCCTCCCCAAACCCAAACTGGGGCATGGCCGTGGCTCCCAGGCCATCAGGGCTGGCAGCAATAGTGTTAAACTGCAGAGTTTGGCTTAAAGTGTGATTAAGGCTGAATCACTGCCTCGATCCCACTAATCCTGGCCTCGTGTATGCTGGGTAATCCCAGGAGATGGGCCTGGCGGAGACAGGCTGCGGGAAAAGCTGGGGGGATGCTGCGGGGAGGAAAAGCCAGAGAGACCTGTGAGCAGGGCGCTGCTCCCGCCGGCTCCCCTAACACCCGGGGCCAAGGGCACGCGATTTTGTCCCCAGGCGGCCTGTGGTGCCTGACCCGTGTCCTCCCTTGCTCCCTACAGCGGAGTCCGACGCCAGTGTCTTTGCCTCAAACTCCTTGCAGCGGAAGAAGAAGGGGCTGCTGCGCCCCGCACACTACCGCACCAAGCCTCACCTCCTCATCGGCATGCCCCAGGACTTCCGCCAGATCTCCTCCATCATCGACGTGGACATCCTGCCCGAGACCCACCGGCGCGTGCGGCTCCACAAACATGGCTCCGACAAGCCGCTGGGCTTCTACATCCGCGACGGCGTCAGCGTGCGCGTGGCCCCGCAGGGCGTCGAGAAGGTGCCCGGCATCTTCATCTCCCGCCTGGTGAAGGGCGGCTTGGCCGAGAGCACGGGGCTGCTGGCGGTGAGTGACGAGATCCTGGAGGTCAACGGCATTGACGTGGCCGGCAAGTCCCTGGACCAGGTGACGGACATGATGGTGGCCAACAGCCACAACCTCATCATTACTGTCAAGCCAGCCAACCAGCGGAACAACGTCATCCGCAGCAGCAAGGCCTCGGGCAGCTCGGGCATGTCCACGGACAGCACCCCCAGCCAGCAGACCCCCAGCCCGGCCTCACAGTACCTGAGCAACTACAGCACGGCCGAGAGCGACGAGGAGGGCGACCTGGTCATCGAGAGCGACAGCGCGCCCCACTACATCCCTGGCAGCTGCCCCAACGGCGGCCCTGCCGACGGACCCCTCCGGCGGAGCCTGTCCCCGCACAGCTCGCGGGGCTCCCTGCAGTCCCTCGGCAGCCACGACGGCAGCCCCGGCCGGGGCAGCGGGCGGGAGGACGGCACCCTCCTCACCCTATAACCGTGGGGATCCGCGCCACCGGTGCCGGCCGGCTGGGTTTCTGGGCTGGCCGTGGGCACAGGGGCGATGACGGGGCAGGGGTGGAGCGGGGTCGCCCTCTCCTGCTGCCCCTCCGAGCCCCCCGTCGCCTCCCATCACCTCCTTCCAAACGAGCGGGGGTTTTTTAAATTGTTTTATCAAAATACGCAGCGTCGGTTAATATATTGCAACGGACAGTAAAACCTTTTCTAGAAAGCACCCCCCTTCTCCCTGGTTCGCGTCGCTGCGGGGGCTGGACCCCAACAGCTGTAGGGCACAGTCCTCTTGAGAACAGCAATGGGTGCCATGGGATGGGGTGGGCACGTCACCCACGAGCCCCACTGCCCCATTCCACATGCCATGGGCCAGCACAAGCCCCGCAACAAGCTCTGCAGGTGCCCCAGGAGGGGGACAGTGGGTGGGGGCAGCGGGTGGGGACTCCAGCTCTGTGGGTGCAAGGCAGTGCCTGGGAGCAGCACCCTTGACCATGCAGAACGGGGGGTTCGGGGGGACGCTGTGGTGCATCCCTGTCCCTCAGTACGTGGCCAGGCTGTTTTGGGCAGTGAGCCTGGCACAGAGGCCTGAGCTTTGCCTGTCCCCTCCCCTGGTTCCTACTTCACTGCACAGGGGACACCCCGGTGACATGGGTAGGGAGCTGGGTCGGGCTGGCAGCAGCACCCCAGTTAAACACTGCTGCGGGGCGGCACAGCCCCATTGTCCTTCTCTGGCCCCCAGCTCGGGGGTGGGTATCACCCCTCCTGCTCATCCTCAGTCCCTCTCCCAGTACTCGAGTGCCCGGCTGACGGCAGCTTCAGCCTTGGCTTTGCTGCTGGCCCAGCCCAGCACCTTCCTGCCCGCAGGGAGGGACGCAGCAACACCCCAGCGGTGACAGCTTCTTCTCCTCCTGTCCTGGCTGGGAACAGCCAGATCGTGGCTGGCTGTCCCCCCTTGTGCCACATCTCCTGTGCACCAGCATGGTTAATGGTTGGACTCGACCTTAAAGGTCTTTTCCAGCCTAGGTGATTCTCTGATTCTATCACCAACCTTCGGCACCAGCCCCGACGCCTCTGCTCCAACCCGCCCTGACCCTTCACGACACGAGCGCTCTCCCTCGGGCTGAACCTTGCAAGAAGCGAGCGCAGACAGTGCTGGGTCCCACGGGGCGATGCTGGGGGCAGGCAGAGCCTTCGCAGGGAAGTGGGAGCCCCATCTCGTTGCCTCCGCTGACCCCAAGAACAAACCACAGGCAGCTCCCCGTCCCGCTGCAGCCAAATCCTTGCCAGCAGCCACACAGAGGCCACCGGGTTGGTTTCAGCGCCAGACTGTGCCGGCTCTGCCAGCCCGTTTGCCAAAAGCCCTACAAACATGAGGCAGAGGGGCCTCACCGGCGCTGCTGTCAAGGGCACGAGGTGAGACTGGGCAAGGAGAAGGAGGATCAGCGGCTCTCGGGGGCTGAAGGGATGGCACCAACTGTTGAGGGTGCTGGGGCAGGTGGGGAGGGCAGCGAGGGCTGAGGGTGGCAGCTCCGAGGCGATGCTCAGGGCACACAGCTGGGGCCCAGACAGGCAGGAGAGCGGAGCAGACGGCCAGGCTGGTTAGTCCAGACTTGTTTGAGGCAGGGAGGCGCCCCAGGGCTGGTGCCCGCAGCCCCCAGCTGCTCTCCTCACCCAGCCGGCTCAGCCTGTTCACCCCGAGGGCAGCCCCAGGGAAGCGTGGGGTGATCTTCCGGTTGGCATCTCACCTCCTCCAGCCCCCAAGGGCTAAAAACTTCCCCGGCCCTCGGTGGCAACATCGGCCCCGACCTCCCAGGGTGCCACGGAGCACCAGGTGCCGCTCTGCAATGTCCCCACTCTGCAAAATCCTGCCCGGGATGGAGAAACCCCATGCAACGAGGCACCCACTTGGGGCAACCGTGGTGAAAAGAGACAGAGCAACAGGCTCAAGCTGCAGCAAGGGAAATTTTGATGGGACCTGAAGTGAAAAAGTGTTCCTTCTGAGGGTGAACAGAGCCCCAGCGAGGTGGTGGTGGCGACCCTGCTCCTTGAGATTCTCCTAATTCAGCAGGATAAGGGCTCAAGCTGTAGAGCTGACTCTGCACGGAGCAGGAGATGGACCAAGCCCTCCAGTGATCCCATCTAGCTCAAATCTTTCTACTCTTCAGGCAACAGGATGCACGCGAAGGTCTCCAGAGGTCCCTACATGGCATCTGAAAGTAAGGAGGCAGCGAGCTCACCTCGCACCTGCCCAGCCTCGTCCTGCCAGCCTGCAGAATGAGACTTGGCAGGACTTTGCACATTCTCCACTCCGAGTCCACCACCATGTCCCAGCCCTGCGAAACCTAACCCGCCTGAGCCTTTCAGGCCTCTGCAGAAAGTGGCACCAGGACCCACGGCTCGCCCCCTGCCTCCACTACACCAACGCCGCTGGTTTCTGCCACCCACCGCCACTCCTCAGGTCCTGCGCTGAGCCCAGCGGGAGGTTCACACGCTCTGGAAAAGGGAAATGATGCTTTATTGGAGCTCTGAGTAACCTGGTCTTGTGGGAGGTGTCCCTGCCCATGGCAGGGGGGTTGGAACGAGATGGTCTTTAAGGTCCTTTCCAATCCAAACCGTTCTATGTCCTGCCCCACAGACAACAAAGGCTTCTCCAGCCATCCTGCCTGACCCGCCCTGCAGGCAGCCCAGCTCTTCCCTGGGCAGGAAGGAGTGAAGCTCTGCACCCCTTCATTGTCCCCAAGCTGTCCCCAAGCTGCTGAGCCCAGCCCAGCTGCACGAGCAGGACGGGTCAGCGCTCAGGACCAGCACACACATGGCAAATGTACCACACAAGGATTCTGTGCAGACAAGTGCCCAGAGTGAGCCACAACCATGGCCCAGCTCAGCAGAAAAGAGGGGGACAAGCAACACCCCGGCAGCAGCACGGGAGAACTCTTCCCAGTTTCTGGGAGTGGGAAAATAAGAGGGATCCAGAGCAGAGAGCTGATCTCCGAGAAGTCAAGAAGCACAGAGACAACTTCTCTCCAGATCACAGAGTGGAGAGTGTATTAGGGCACTTCCCTCTTTTTTCCGTGGACAAGACACGGCACTGGAGGGCGAGCGAGAGGCGGCTGCACGTTGGACACTCTATCAGCACCCACGTGGGCCCAGGGTCCTGCACTTGCCTTCTTCTCATCCTTCCCTCCCAAAGCCATGACGGTCCCTTCCCAGCGCTTAAGGATGTTCACACAGAGCGGCACAATGCAGCCAGCCCCACCAGCTCAGGAGTCCAGCTTGATGAAGACCTTGGGCCTCGAGAAAATTTTGATGGCCTCCTCTATCTGGGAGAGCTTCCTCTCCAGCTCCGCCCTCTTCTTCTGCACACTGAGGGTGTCTGAGCGCATTGGCAACATCACAAGGTCCTTTACCAGCTGCTCCTGGCCTGTGAAAAAAAAAAGCATGCCAAATCAACCCACAAAACCAAGTTGTGTAAGTGAAAGAGCAAAGAAATCCATCCTTTTCCTAATGCTACAACCTCATCCTCAGTTGTGCAAATGGTGACAGCACTGGAACGAGGACTTAGAACACCCATCCTTCCATCCAAAGCTCAGCCGCACGAGCAGCGGATCAACCTGCTCCAGCTTCGAAGAACCAAAGGTTATACTAGAGACCACTGAAGGTCCCTTGCAACCAGGATCTACCATTTTAAGAGCAGGAGTAACACTAACATCAGGTGCGCTGTGCGAGCCCTCTCCGGAGAGCCAGTCCTGTAACCTGCAGGTCCCACCAACCTGAAGGAGATTGCTCTTCCCACACACACAGCCCAGCCTTACTCCAGGCAACTCTCCCGAGTGGCAGGAATCTGAGCCCCAAAATGCCCTAATCCTGGCTAGGATTGTCTGGTTTTCTGAGCTGGAACGCTTGCTTCTTTTCCTCTTACTCTGCTTCAGATTGCCGAGGGTCTCCAGTCGCTGGCTCTCTGGCATCATGGCATGCCCGGGCGGCGTGTCGGGGTCTGGCAGGTCTCGCAGCCGCTCCTCCATCTGCCTGCGCCACAGCTCCTTCCTCTCCAGCAAGCTGCCAAGGCAAAGGCAAGCACGTGTCAGCACACCTGGCAGGAGGGGAAGCGCAGGAACACAGGCAGAGAGCAGCAGGGGCACGGCAGAGGGCCAAAGCACCGACACCACGGGTAGGCCTAGCACGGGGTCACCCAGGAGCTGTTTTCTGCTCAGAACTCCAAAATGCGAGTCAGCGGTTGGATGTTCCTCAGCCTCCAAGGCAGAATGAGTGCTTGCGAGGCAGGACAAGCCGCCTGCCCCTCCAAAACCAGATCAAAAAATACTGAAGCTATGTCACGTGGAGCGAGGCTGGCGAAGGGGCAGGAGCACGTTTCTCAGAGCACACAGAGCATCGCTGCAAGCAAGGGAGGAGGAGACAAAACCCCTTCTGAGCCCAGCCACACTCATCACAGGGATGCTTAAGTCCAGAAACCAGGAGGGATTGCATTTACTCCCCACCCAGGCCACAGCGAATTGCGCTGCTCGCCTCTGCCCTGGCGCCCTGTCTTCCTCTGCAGAAGCCAGAGGATGTGGCGAAGGGAAGTGGGCTCCTTCCAGAGTGTCCTGTGGCCCAGAGAGGGGCATGTCTCCTTCTCTGGAGACATTCAAACCCCACCTGGACACGTTCCTGGGTGACCTACTTTGGGTGATCTTGCTCTGGCAGGGGGGTTGGACTAGATGATCTTTTGAGGTCCCTTCCAGCCCCTGACATTCTGTGATTCTGTGATACATACTACTGGGGGACGTGGCCCTTTTGCTTGGCATTGTACTCCTCCTGCTCCCGGTGCTTCTGCTCCAGCAGCTCAGTCAGCGCCTGCAGGGACTGGGAGCGCCGCAGCGGGGCCCGCTTGGCGTTGCGGGCGTTGTGCTTGATGAAGTCAATGCTCTTGCCCTCCACCTGGATCTGGAAGAAGAGAGGGGGTGGCAGCAGGGGCTGGCTCAGGACCCGCAGCCGTCCTTGTCACCACAAGGGACAAAGCAAAGAGCCGCCTGCCCAAGAGACTGAATTGGGGTGGGACGGGCATCTTCAGGGGCATTTCCCCAGAGCCAGCACCGCTCAGCACAGCTCTGCCAGCAGCCAAGGCAGGGGAGAGAGGTTGCCGGATTTGAGTTTAAGGCTTTCTTGGTTTTCCTCCTCAGGAGTTTATGCCCTGTTGAAATTAAGTCACTCCACCGCACTCAGGAACCACCAAATCCACGACGCTTGCCAAGGAAAGGAGACGTTTAGGACCGCCCAGACAAATTACCTGAAAGGCTTCATTGTTTGTACTGATTTAGCTCTCCTTACCAAAAAGTACACCCATTTCCCCTATTTTTATCTAACATCCAGAAGCCACAGTTCCTTTAAGGCAGGAGCAGTCTCCAGATCCCCAGGGCCTCCTGCAAAGCTGCAGGAAGAGCAGATTTGAGATCCCTGGTGTTTCCACAACAAGGAGGTGGGTTTTTCAAAGGCAACTTCATGACCTCTTTAACTATGAGCCAGGATGAAGCCGGATGGTAGGATCAGCAATCCTTGAACACCCGTCTCACCACTCCAGTGACCACGACCTTTCAGCCAGGAACGGTATTTACAGATGTCCCTGTTCACGCAGCACATCCGACCCCAAGTTTTAGAAGAACACATGAAGAGTTCAAAGCAGGAGCAACGGGTAAGTGCCAGAAACCCCAGGGATGGCTGTGGCTAGCAGGCAACTCACCTTGGTTTCATCACCCAGAGCTTCTGCGTCTGCCCTCGCTCCCATTCTGGCAGGCCTTGGGGAGAGCGGTCTGCACGGCTTGATCCCAGGGCCACAGCGAGAATACGCCCTCAGGAATTTCACAGCCTCCAGATTTGGAGGTGGGGAGCTCTCCTGCGAAAGACAAGAAAAGATCCACTAGAAGAGGGAGGCTGGAGCGAAGAGAAACTCACCCAACAAAGTCTGGGTGGTCAACCACAAGCTCAGCCACAGGTTTCCAGCAGGCAGAGGAGAGCGTGCTCCTTCTGCCACAGCTTGGCAGAAGTTCTCAGGTGGAAGGCAACCTGTGCGCAGCCAGCAGAGGCCTGGCAGGCTGCCTACGGCAACAAATCCAACAGGCTTTGTAAAGAAACTCTAAAAAAAGGGAAAAAATCTGCAGAAACACATCTGGGTCAAATGCACACGCAGCATTGACTGGAGAGGTCTTCTTTACTGACTCCTCTGGTTGGCATGAAAGGAGAGCAACACCAGATAACCCAAGAGAGACACCTTCCAGAGCCAGGGCCAATCTAAACGGATGGACAGTCCATACCGACGGGGGTCATGACTCCTCAGAAAGTGGAAATCCTCCTGCAAGAAGGGCAAATGGCAGCGTGGAGCAAGTGTGCTGGAAGTCGAGAGTCTCCCTTGTCTGCAACACTAGAGAACCTGAACTCCCAGAAGAAGCTGTCTCACCTCCACAACCCCTGAGCGTGCCCTCTTCAAAGGCCGTGGATAGAATCGGCGCAAGGCCACGCCGCCTGACGACCAGCCAGTGATCCAGGGACCACCTCACACAGCCTTGTCACAAACAGACCCTGAAAACTGGAAGCAGACACCGCAGCAAGTGGGTTGGCTCCAAGAAAGTCTGTGAGCTTCGAGGCGTGCTGGCAGGCAGCGCGGCCCGTCGCCCTCCACCAGAGCCCTTTTCAAGGCAGCTCCTACAATTAACAGCCTCGGGGATGACAGATGAGAGAAAAACCCCGCGTTGGACAGCGAGACCTAACAGAATCGACTTAATCTCTCCACAAGAGGCAAGAGATCCTTCCAAGGGAACCCCTCGGCTCTAGGAGAGCCACAGCAATGGTTAAAGCGATGTGAGTCAGCACCGGGGCCTCCTGCCACCTCTTTCTTTCTGGAGGAACCCGCAGAGCACAAGTAACGCATCACCACGCAGAAACCGTCTGCACAGAGACCACCCCCTTTCCCCAAAACAAAAGGAGAAATGATCTCAATCTTCCTCTAACCCCGAGGATTTGTCAAACAAGAGCGTAGGCACACACTCCTGAAGAACACGTGGGTTTGCTCTCGTGCGTGGAAGGGTCACGGATGTCACGAGAGGTTAGTGGCACACCGGGAAGAAGGGACACAGCATTTGGAACCAATGGCTGGGAAATCATCTGGGATCCACCCAAAGATAGTGAGGGAGCTCTCCTTCCCTCTCCCAGTGGGTCTTTACTTTCTGGACAAACAGGTACCCTTCCACCAAGGGCAGATGCTTTAGCGCATTTTACAAAGTTCTCTGACACCAGAAGAGAAAAAAATCATCCAGAGGAAAGACGAAAGAAAGAGAAGGCAAAAGCAATCCAAAGCCTTCACAGAGCCAGACACCCGCTCGGAACAGAAGGCACTAGCGTTTCAGCAGCTGAAAAAGGACACAAGGCACGGCCCTGCACCCCTCCTCGCACAAGCACAGGCACAGAGGACGGGAGGCACGCACGGGACTCTGCTCGCTCCGACAGGACGGGGATTATTACAATGATTGCTCTCCAGACCCAAAGCCAAATGTTCTTGCTCAGCACACAGCCCCACCGTCACACCTGCCCCCAGGCTCGTCGGTTCTGGGACTCCCCCACCTCCACCGTCCCACAGAACCTCACGCTGACCCACCTCCCAGGAGGGAGAGTTCAAGAGCTCAGAAGGTACCAACCTGCAGCCTGGCCTTCACCTTGGACTCCACGTTTTCATATTTCTGGGATTTCCACAGAGCTTTCACAGGCTTGGGCTGGCTGCGCTCTTGAGCTCGCTCCTTCTCTTTGCACTTCTTCTGAATCTCCTTTATTCGCCTCACGTTTTCCTTCTCGTGGTCCTTGGACTCTTTCCCTGCACAGCAAGGGGAGACACGGCCTTCACCCCCCAGACCCTGCCAAAGCTCTTGGAGTGCCAGCAGCCCACAGCTCGGTCACCAAAGCTGGCCCAAACCCCCCACAGAAACAGCGAGCTCTCCCCTCTCCTGCACACAATGTCTGTGGACTTTTCCCCATGGTAGGTGCGCACCCCCGGATCAACCCTCTCCTGCCAGACGATCCCCCAGGGCTGTGCACATCACTGGTGTCCGCAGACTCCCGCGTTCTAAGAGAGGGTGGCTCCCTCGCCCGATTTTGGACAAGCCATGCCAGCATCCTCTCACAAGCAAGGTCAGTTCCCTTCTGAAGTGAAGGGAGGGCTGCTTAGCGCAGCTGCAGAGCCTTCGACCTGCGCCACTCCTGGTTTTTGGTTTCAGGGTCATCCGTTGTCCCACCTTTGAAGGGACATCATCAAGACTACGGATTTTCGAATCAAAACCAACCCTTCCTTGGGGTCCCCAAGACAGGAAAGATCTCAGCTGGCACAACCAGACCCTCTTCCATTCCCTTCTCGCTTTGGCACAGCAGTTGCAGCAGCCCCCAGGTACGGCTTGGGGCAACGCCAGCACGCGGAGGAAATCAAATGACACCCAGTGCTCATCTCCTTCCTGGGCCTCTGAACATTCTCTGGGTGACTTCTCTGGAGAAAGGAACATCTTTTGCAAAGATATTCTCAGTATCCACATTTACAGGCTTCCCAAATCCTGCCTGGCTTCACTAACAAGGAATTCCCAAGGCTAAATGTTTTCTGTACATTAAGATTTCACTGGGTCTGTCTTTGCCTACAAAGATACTGGTTATATTCAGAGGCAGCAAACCAAAAGGGCTTGGTTTATCTCCATCATCTCTCCCTAGTCTCTCACCCATGACTAGTTCCTCAACTCCAAATGAAACCGTGTCCTTTTTACAGTTCCTCTTCCCATTCCAGACCTGGGCCCAGCTGGAGGCAGGGAGGCCGCGGAACCACGGGCTCCAGCACAGGTGACAGCTCGGGGACAGCACTGCCCTGCCAAACACAGGGGATGGAGCAACTGGCCCCGTGAAGCTCAAGATCTCCTCAGGCAGCAGAGCCAAGGAACTCATCCAAATCCCAGACACTTCATCCCTAGCCCCAAAAAACAACCAGAGCCAGCAGCAACTTGGCCGTACTTACTCTTGCCTGGCATCTGCCCGTCAAGTGAGATCCCTTCGAGCCGCAGCAAGAGACCGAGTGTCCCCTTCTGTCCCTTCTCCAAAAAGTCCTTTCCACTGGGGCGAATGCGAGGAGCTGGCTGGAGCTGGCGGGCACTGCCCAGCGCGGGGTACAGATCCAGGGGGCCAGAGGTGAAACCCAGCTTCTGAGCATTCCCTTCCAACCTCCCTCGAGCTACAGAGAGAGAAGATTATCAGGAAACAATCTTACCTCACGGTTTTCTTCCCCCTCGAGCTTACAAACAACAACGAAAATCCTCCTTCCACCCCTACCTTATGGCTTCCCATCTTCCGAGCAGCTGGAGAAGAGAAGCGCCTGCGCCAGCGTGACTGGAGAGCGCCGAGTTCCCCAGAGAAAAAGGACGCCAAACAGGCGAGCTGTGGCACGTCAACGTACGTCCGTAACAAGGATCAAGCACTCACCTGAGAAGGGGCGTTGGTAATAGTTTGGAAAGAGAGTAGGGTCTGGAGGAATGGGTCCGGAGATCCTGGATGGGCCTTCACACATCCTGCCGTTGCTCTGCCTCTGCCACGGAAAGCAGCCACCACTGAGAACAGAAAGGAGCCTGCTGGAAAGCCGTATTTTTTGTACATGTATATAGAGAGAGATGAACTTCTGCCCTTCATTACAGAGCCCACACCTGTCTGCAGAGAGGCAGGTGGTAGGAAACCACCCCAAACTGGACTCTGTGCAGGCAAGGCAAGGGATCCAGCAGCACCATCCCTATCGTGAGGCTAACCAGCTAACCTCGAAAAGACCCGAGACAGAACACTTCAGGGGCAGCTGCTTCATTTTCCAAGAGGAGTTCCAAGACAAAAACCAGCCCAGCCGTGTCTCGGGGGAAACAAGAGTTATCTATTTAGAAAAACATCTTTTTTTTCATTTCAGTGCAGATCAACAGGGATCAGCAGAGATCTGCAAATCCCTGCCCTTGCCCACGCTGGTCCCTGCTGCCTCTCTCGAAATGAGGAGCATGGATCCTCCCAGCACAAGAGCAGCCGGCACCTCTTTCCCCGTGGCATCACAAGAAAACAAGGGCACAGGATGCTGCAGCGAGAGGCACGGGCCGCTGGTGAGCTCCAGCAGATGCCACAAGAGCCTCGAGACCTCACCAGAGCCTCGGCGCCTCACCAGAGTCACACCGTGACTTTGACAGGCGCCAGGGTAGCTCAGCTGTAAGGGCTGGGGCTACAACCTGCACGCCCCGACTCCCGAGGCAGCGACTTCAAGATTTCCGAGGCAACCCTACGGGAAGAACCCCGCATCAGGATCCTCGGCACGCCAGCACTGACGGGACGCGGCCCCTGCAGTTTAATTTACAAACCAATAAACGATCGGTCCGAGGTTGAGCGAGTCTGAGTCACAGCGGCTAATGCACTGCAGCCTTCCTCGCTAAATCACCCCTGTTGACATGAGACCCATTAGCAAAAAGCTGTTATTCATCTCTCAGACACAGCCGCAGAGGCGACGCGAGCAGCGCTGGCTATCGCACACCGCCAGGCATGTGCAGCCTGTGCCCAGCGACTCTGGAGAAGCTTTCTGAAGAGCAGAGACAGATTCTCAGCCTGAGATAAAAGGACGCTGCCTTGGTATTATTTAATCTCTTTGATAATGCATCCAACTAAGCCAGAACAGGTTCTTTTATTCCAGAAAAAAAACCCACAAAAAAACAAAGCGATTGCCACGGGATCACTCCAGAATTGCTACTGGCCTTGAGATTCACATCCGATCTTGATCTGAACTCGCCTCTCAGGCGAAACGACCGGCTGAAATCCAGGCCTGCAGCAGAGCAGACAATTACTGCGGGGGACTGAGGGCGGAAAGGCAAGCTGACGGGAGGCGGGGGATGGAAGGCTCAATTTTATGCCTTCATGCAAATCACATTTCGCATCCCAGCAGCACCCTGCCCTGCTGCAGGGAATTTGCAAATGACACCCACTCCCTGATTTGCAAGTCACATCGCCTCTGGACCGGGATCTCGCACGATCAGACGGCTTTATTACAAGAGGCAGCGTCTCACCTATGTGGGTACTCACTGTGAGCTCAACTCAGGGGGGACACGGGCCCCTCGCATCGGTGTCCCAGCCCCGAGGAGGAGCAGCCAAGCCTCGGTTACCAGCAATCGGTACCGACTGCCTAGGCTGCTGCTCTTCTGCCAACCGCGGGCGTATTCGGGGGACACGAGTTCAGAGAACCTCACGGCTCCCTCCTGGCAGAAGGCGATGCACAGCCCGTCTCTGATGCCATTCCCATCCTTCTGCTTCACCTCTCCTGCCGGGTCTGTGGCGCGGACCATCCTGTGCTGAGCCGAGTCAACTCACCACTTCCGCATGGAGAACGCCACTTTTGGTTTGTTTTCTGCCCGTTTACCCTTCTGCCCAAGAGCAACTTGGCTGCTGCCTAGGTGGGGGGCCCAGCGGAGCGCTGGAGCAAGCGCAGCAGGAGCTTATGAACGAAGAGGGAACAGAGCCAGCCCTTTTCAGCAGCGACCCATTTGCTGGCTCAGCCACACCGACTAACGTGCCCCCCAGGAAAGCATCGTCTCCCTCACCACGTTAGAAACCTAAACGTCAAGAACACAGTCTCCAACCTGTGGCCACCAGAAAAGTCACTGTTTAGAGCATTCACAAGCGGCAAGACGCAGGCACGCTCCACAAACAAATCTCAGTTACATCCCAGTAACAGATCTACAAGTGTGCAGCTCCTCTCTCTCCTTAACCCCCTCCCAGGCCACAGAACTCGCAGGGCAGTGACGATGCTGCCCCAGCCCTGTGCCCTGCCCCGCACAGCCACGAGAGGCGTGGGGCAGTCTCTA
This sequence comes from Trogon surrucura, assembly GCA_020746105.1. Taxonomy (NCBI): domain Eukaryota; kingdom Metazoa; phylum Chordata; class Aves; order Trogoniformes; family Trogonidae; genus Trogon; species Trogon surrucura. Next base: position 8,504,422 of record CM036629.1, read on the forward strand.
GAGTAACCCAACGACTTCGGCATCGCCTGAGCTCACCTCCCCGCCAGGACCATGGTTTAATCCTGGCCTAGGACTCAAGCAACGCAAACTCCAGCCCTACCTCTTCCAGAGCGTCGCTGTAAGTTTAAGAACCATTAATTCGACTCTTTGCGCCCCTTGCCCCAGCTCGCCAAGTGGTAAAAATGCCACTTATCCCCCCCAACCAGTAAACTGAGATGTTTCAGAGCTCGCGTGAACCACAGCTTCTTTCTGTGGCTTGTTTTTGGCACCGTAGCTGAGGAAGCTACAAAACGTGGGAAGGGATGAGGCTTTGGCAGGTGTTTTTCACAGCCTTGAACCTGCTGCGTGTGTCTTTGAAGCACTCCCCTCTTCACAGATCACATTTTCCCGGTGCCTGGGTCCCTGTTACCACACACAGAGCTGAAGCAAGCCCAGCTTCATGCCTTTATGAGCCGACCTCTGCAAAAAGCATGGGGGAGAAAAAAAAGTCCCACAGCTGTGATAAGCTGTGATAAGCAGGGCACGTCATCTGCAGCAAATCAAAGGACTAATCTCCACGCAGCTGCTCTTGGCTGTTTGCTTCCTTCCTCAGTAGTTTCAGCTGAAATAGAAAGTATAACTTAACAGGATAACGTCTGTGCCTGAGGGCTGCACCAAAACAGCGGGGCACGTGGATCCGGAGCAGCACCTCCTGCAGAATTGGGGGTGAGGATAGGAGGTCGACGTGCCATGAACCTACCCGGTGGTGTCAGCCTGTGTCTACGCTGTACCCTCACAATGACAGAGATTACTATTCCCCCTCTAATGCTATTCCCCATGCGGCTCCCCTCAGGTACCACCTGAGGTCTCCAAGACCCTTTTTTTCTTTGTATCTCTCTGAAAACAAAGAGGGCTGGGCACGACCAAGTGCAACACCGGCATTTCCTTCGGCCAGCTCGCTCAGCCTGCCCGAGGAGCCGAACACGTGTCCTGCAGCAGCGGCAGCCTCGAGCGGGAGGCGGATGCAGGTGCTGGAAGGTGGGCAGAGCCCTATGTGGGCCCTGCAGAGCTGCAGCTGGTCCTCCCTTACAGAATTGCTGGAGTTGGAAGAGCTCTCTTGAGATCATAGAATCGTATCAGCTGGAAGAGCCCTAGAAGATCATGGAGTCCAGCCTTTGTCCCAGCCCTACCAACCCACTAAACAATTCCTCCCAACACAACGTCCACCCATCTCTTCAACACCTCCAGGGATGTGACTGAACCCCCTCCCTGGCCAGCCTGTTCCAGTGCCTGACATCCCTCTCAGTAAAGAAATTCTTTCTGATACCCAACCTGAACCTCCCCTGGCACAATATAAATCCATTTCCCCTCGTCCTGTCACTCTCCACTTGGGAGAACAGACCAACCCCCGCCTCTACAACCTCCCTTCAGGCAGCTGTAGAGAGCGATGAGGTCTCCCCTCAATCTCCTCCAGCTCCCTCAGCCTTTCCTCACAGATTTGTTCTAAGCCCTTTCCCAGCCTGGCAGCCCGCCTTACTGTCCACCATTACTCTTTCACGCAAGCACAAACAGCACTGCGGAACTTAGGCAGAATCAAGAAAGGCTATAAGGCCCCGAGTGTAGAAAGTGAAGAATTTTGGCGCCCATGTTACCTTTTCTTCCACGTTACCAGTTCAAGGCAAACAGGAACAGCTGCATAACGCTAAAGCAGGATTGCCCAGGACTGTGTGCAGGCGGGTTTTTTAAAATCTCTGGAGATGGAGACTCCACAATCTCCCTGGGCAGCCTGTGCCAGGGCTCTGCCACCCTCACAGGGACACTGCCCAGGCTTTGGGGCCCTGAGACCCCACAAAACAACCCCGGAGATCCCTGAAAAACCCTCCCGAGCGCCACGGAAGGGGTTGGCCGGTGTTACGGCTTCCCCCGGCCCGGCTCCCCCGCAGCCCCCCGGGCCGGGGGAAGGTCTCTGCTTCCCTCCCCGAGGACTCACCGAGGAGGGGCGGGCTGAGAAGCGATGCCGGCTGCGAGCCGGGCCCAGGAGGCCGCGGCCGAGGCCTGGGCCTGGAGTAGAGCCCGGCCCGGCGCGGCCCCGCCGCTCCCCGGCAACCACCGCTTCCGCCGGGGGCGGTCCTTGCCCGGAGCGGAACCGGAGCTCGGCCCCGGGGAAGGGAAGGGGTGATCCCTGCCCTCACCCCTGGATTTTTTTTCGGGGAGGATCCCGCCGCGCCTGGCTTGCCCCCATCGGAGTTCAAGGGGCTGGGGGGTCCCAAACGCCCCCCAGCACCGAGAAACTCCGTCCCCAGCGCTGCCTCAGGCCGTGTCCTCCGCCCTCAGCTCCCGGCAGGGCTGGGGGAGCACCCACGGGAGCCCAAATTCTCCCGCAGTTGAGGAGCAGCTCCCGTCGTGCCCCACTCCCCGCTGCCCGAACATCAATACAGATGGAGGCTCGAGGTGTATTTTTTGCTGAAGCGTTTCCCTAATTTCTCCTTCGTGCACTTTTCTTGCCAAGTCGAGCAGCTGCGCTTTGGTTTTCTGGGATGAATCTGATGCAGAGCGTGCTGTAATCAGCTGAAAGTCTGTCGTTCTGCCGTCCAAAAGCCCCAGAACCCCCACAGCAGCCCGGTTTGCTGCGCCAGGACACCCCGATGCACGTAGATGTGTTTGCCCATAACTGTGTTTTTCCCTTCGTAAGGGTACAAAGCCCAGCACCGTCGCTCGAGACCCAGGTGGTTAAACACATTTTGGGGCATTTATCGCTGAGAGGAGGATGCTGGGGTCGGCATTCACCTGCAGAAGTGCCCCTTCAATTGCTGCGCCGCTGCTCCAGGCTATAAAATTTCATTGTGTTTAGAAAGGAGCTCTGCAAGACCACGTCTCCGCTCACAGTCAGCCCATCTTGAACACTCCAGGATGCAAAAGTCAGACAAAATCCCAGAATTTTCTAGGCTGCTGACTTGAGGGATGGGACTTAGTGCTGGTCTCCTGGTGATAGCTCCCAGGGCTGCAGTATCTCCAGGACACCTGAGCCCCATCTCAGCCAGCCCTGTCAGCCCAGCTCCACTGTGACCCGGGAGCATCCCCAGGACCTCGTTTGGTTTCTTTGCTTCCCTTCTCACACAGGAGCCCAGTTTGAGGATCCTGTTGCCAGTGTCTCCCACCGGGCTAAACAGTCTTCTGGAATCTCCCACTCACCTGACACCTTCAAAACCAGCCCCACAGCCCAGCCTGGGGGACACTCAAAGGGGAGAGGTGGGGAGGACAGGCTCAGCGTGACACTGCTCATCCCATTACTGCGGCTTAAAACGCTCGTGGTTGGCTTTTGGGGGCCTGTTCTAGCCCTCCCCACGCTGCCTTCTGGGTGTGGGGCCACTTCACCGGAGGTTTTGCAGCCAGAAAGGGAAGTGGGCATGTGTGGGGACCGGCAGCAGAGTGCTCCGTCACGGTCAGTCGGTTTGGATGTCCGTTTAACAGACAAACCTGCCCTTCTCATCCCCAGTGGGAGGGGAGGCAATGCCAGAGCTTTGGCCGCGGGCTGAGTGTCGAGGGTTGGCCTCACGGAGGTAGGAGGCAGAGGTACAAGGCGTGCTGGCGCGGTTCGGGTGTCCTGGCAGCTCGGGGTGGGGTGGCGAGCTCCAGCACGTGCCATGTTGGGAGGTTTTTTGCCTCCCTGCATCCCCAGGTGCGTCCTGAGAGCTCCTAGGGGTGAGCTGCCATGCCAACCCAAACGCTCACGGAGATGTCGGTCTGCACAGAGCCCCCACCAGTGACCTGGAGCGTCTGCCATGTCAGCCCCGGCACCAGAGCCTCCTGCCCCCGTGAGGAGCCCTGAGGGGCAGCATGGTGGCCAGCAGCCTGGGCACATCCTTGCTCAGCTGTCTGCAGCCCTGGAGAACCCGGACATCAGAGCTCTGGAGGTGAAGGGCTATGCCGCGTTGGACACGGGAATTGGGACGAGCACCGCCCTTGCCACCGTGTGAGCCTTGAGCTGACACGTGCCAAAATACGGGGAGGGGGAAGGAATGGGGAAAGCTCCTTTCTGCAGTGAGTGGGTGATTCTGGGGTAGGGTGAAACAAAAAGTGTGATGTTACTTCCAAGTCTTTCTCAAACTGAGAGAAAATGACCCCAAATAGTTGCCCATGTGCCTTTAATTTCCAGCCAACTCCTTGTAAAGCAGTTTTCTGCCCTGGTGTCACATTTGAGGGCATCCAAACTGCTGCTTCGGGCCTGGCAGTGCCACCGTGGGTGATGGAGTGGGGGAAGTGGCAACCAGAACCCTGAGAGGGCTAGTGGGACTCATGGGGCCACCAGCCCACAACCACTGCAGCAATGCAAGTTGCTCCTGCTCACCAGCTTGCCTTGGGGCCACATTGGGTATAAAATCCTAAATCCAGGTGACTGTTAGTGGTCAGCAAAGGGTCCAAGCCAGGGTGGCAGGGTCATCCTGCGAGGACTGGCAGGGCAGGAGCGTTGCTTGTCAGTGCTGTGCCCTGTGTCCACCACCAGTGGTCCAAGGAAGGGCGAGGCGTCCTCATCCACGCCGAGTTGTACAAGGAGGAGATGGAGAAGAACAAAGAGCTCTTCCCGGAGCTGGCGGACCTCGGCTGCGTTGCGGCACTGCAGAACTGGCTGCTAGCTTACGGTTTCAAACTGAAGGGGGCAAAGTAAGTCTCTGCGTCTCCATGAGTCGGCGTCGTGCCAGGATCACCATGCAAGGAGCAGCCAACAGGGTCTGCCCCAGGCGGGCTGCTGTGCATGAGGGTGAAACAAGTTTGGGACGAGGGGATGGGAGATATTCACATCCAGGATGTGTGGCTGGACATTGTCCTGATTTGTTTTTTATTTGGTCGAGAACCGAGGAGCTCAGTTTGTAGTGATTTTGAGAGTTACTTAAGAGTTTCAAAGTGCAGATAAACCAGAGAAGTGCAGGACGGGAGAAACCGAAAGAGGTGTGGGGCTCACAGCAGCAAGGGAGGTGGCCCGGAACCATAGATCAGCCACAGTCTGTGCCCACCAAGAGCTGGCTTCTGTCCCACAGGGTCAACTCCCGCGTGCTCCTGTTGCAGCACCCGGATTTCCAGAGGGCACATCCCACTGCTGAGAAGCCGGGTGCCCTCGGAGGTGACACCTGCCTCTCTGCCAAGCCGAAGAAAAAGAAGAAAAAGAAAAGGGCAAGCAGCCTGCACCCTCCCAGAAAGGCCAGGTCCCAGGACACGCTGGGTGAGCAAAGCTGGTGGCTGCAGCCACAGCCGTTTCCTCTCCTCCCAGGGGGAATGTTCTTCCTCTCATAGCGCTGCTGCAGCCTCTGAGCAACAGCATAGCCCTGGCAGGGAAGTGTCAGTGTCGGGCTCTTCTTGTCCCCCCTCCAGGCCAAAAGCCGCGCCTGCGCCCGTTGTACCAGTACATCAACTTGGACATGCCGGAGCTGATGCATCCTTCTGCAGAAGAGGAGGAAGCCCCAGAGCTGGAGAGGCCAAGCCAGGTCCCTGCAGCTCTCTGGATGGCAACAGCTCCATGGCCAGAGGGTGAGCTCCAACAAGGTTTACACAGCTCCTGCAGGCCCCAAGGAGGTGACCTTGTCCTGTCAGTGACCTGCTGGTTCCCACAGCTCTTTTCCCTAGAAATGGAGGCCTTGCCCCACCTTTGCAGGTGTTTTCACCTTATCCTGTTCTTTCCACCCTCATCTCTAGCTTTTAGAGGAGTGGTGTGGATGTCTTTGCGTCACCATTTGCAGCAGCTCTGTCCTTAGGTTTTCTCTTGAAGCTCCAAGGTGGCAGCAGCAAGGTTCCAGAGACGTTTTCCAAGACTTGGTGGGACAAAGCTGTGGCCAGCCTGAGCTGGAGCTGGTGACAGACCTGCTCTGAGCAGGAGGTCCAGAGTCAAGCCATGCCATGCACGCTGCTGGGACCTGGCATCCTGCTGGAACACTCGGCCTGTCTCCGAGGAGGTGGCTGGGCTGTTGATGCACTTGCTCCTCTTGCAGATACCTGGGCCAGCAGCGTTCTGGAGATCCCAGCCTCAGGAGCAGGTGACGGATCCATGGAGGTTGATGTCGACAGGATGCTCAGACATGCAGCTTATGTGGTGCCACTGTTCTTCCCTCAGTATAAATAGCCACGGGGCTTTCTGCCCCGTTTGGCTACTATAGCCTGACCCACGGGCTGGCTGGTGACCATCACCTGGCCCACATCAACTGCTGTGGGGTTACTGTTGGTTTTTTTTCCCCCAGCTGCAGAGAACCCGATTTGTCTGGGGATGGGGGGAAAGGCAATTTTTCATTATAAAATATACCTGATGTCACTTGGCCTTCAGGACGTGTGTGCTGTCGTTCCTCCTTCCTCTGTGAAAAGCAGGAGAAGCGTTGAAATCGGCTCCTGGAGCTTGCCCTGGTGAGGGCCTCAGGAGGGGACAGCTGGAGGCTGCAGCCAGCCCCCAAGATGCCCCTTTCACCTCTCTGTACACTTCTGCAGTTGGGTCTCCTGCTCACCCAGAAGTCTTGGCACCTTCATCCTTCTCTGGTGTCGAGACGTTTTGCTTCCTTCTCCTGCAGAAGGAGCTGTGCTGCTGACAAAGGCACAGAGGGTCTGGGTTCAAGGAGGATGGCTTCAAAACCTCAGATCCAAAACGGGCATGAAATAAGCCAGAGCTGTTCTGTCGGAATGAGGGCGTCGACTTCCAGGTGAGCTCAGGAGACATCATCTCTCCTGCTTTACACGGCACACAGACATCAGACATTCAGAGCCACGGCAGGGACACCAGTCCTCTCTCTACCTGTAAAGGAAGGTTTACAGAGATGCAGCTCTCGCTGCTCCACCCGCTGCAGCTGGGAACAGCGAATAAACTTCAACCATTTGCTTTCTGCATCCAGCTCACAGGAGAGACAACGCTGTGCAGAGCACAGGAGCAGCCACGCTCCTACCCTTTACAACAGCTCATCCTTAGACTTGTTTCTGTCAGCATTTTAAAGTAAATACCCAAAGGTAAATACCCGATTTACACGTAGAAAGCGGTCCCTTCAACACTGCGGGGCCTTTGCTTCTTAGTTAGAGTCTTCCAGCAATTTCTACAATAAGTCAGACAGAAAAATTAAAGATTTTGTTTATCACAAAGTCCAAGACCACCAAGGTGCCCCCCGAAACCAGCTCTACTCAACAGCTGTAGTCCGAGGGAAACAGCAAAGAGGTGGGAAATAGATCTTCTGGAGGGACTCACTTTCCCTTGGTGATAAAGACACTTGCGAGGAGAGCACAGAGCTATAGTGCAAAATATCACGGAGGTTTTTCCACACGTGAGCTTCCCAGCTGGCAGCAAAAGGGCACAGAAGCAAGGAAGGACTCAACAGGTATCGAGCCCCAGCTGCAAGTCTCCTCGTTCATTACGACAATGTCTGCTTGAGCAAATCAAACACAAGCAGACAGCTGCATAGAGAGCGCCCCCAAACAACACAACTTTTTATTTCTGTAGAAAACAAGGTAACTTTTCTGAAAGGGCCAGCTTATGAAACAGCAGTTTGCATGTTAATATACATAAATACACAAGGGTTACAATTTAGTGGGAAATAGATTTTTTAAAAAATAAAAAAAGCTTTCAAGTACACAAAACAAACGTAGTAAAATTGGACTAGCCCTTCCACACACCTGCCTCAGGAGAGAAACGCTTCTCGAACGGAATGAGCCTCCACCCACCACCCGCACACAGGTCGCGAGCTGCAGGGGGGCACGAGGACGGGCAGGGCCAGAGGGTTTAATATCCAGTGTTTGAGATTAAGAGCAGACTCACCCACGACAGTTCAGCCCTCATTCTCTCAACTATCAGGATGTATGTAGTGTGACAACAACCCAGCCGGCATTTTAAGAGAGCTGCAAGAGGAAGGAGCTACCTCCTGACTTCCACCTCCAGGTCCTTGGCAGGTTAACGCCGGACAACTTCATTCCCCGTGACTCCAGGAACAGTCACAGAAATGAGAACGTGGCCCCGCTTGGCAGTAAACACAAACGACGGACACAGAGCTTATGGAAAAAAAAAAAAGCTGCCAGGTGCAGGCAGCCTCTTGAGTAGAATAACGTCTACGCATCTGGAAGAATAGCACGAATCATCGCAGGCTTCCCCCAAGGTTGTCCTGCCAAGATGCTGTCAACAGAGATTGCACAGCATCACTTCAATAAAAATCCTCGTTTAAATGAATCGGAAAGACAGTTGCTACACGCAGGAAGCCAAAAGGCTGATCCTTATGTTACAAAATTCAATCCGTTCCTTCTACTTTTTGTCCTATAGGAGTTGAGAGACCCGCTACAGCATTAAACTCTTTTATAAAATTTTACAAACCAAGGAGTTAAAACCATCGGTCTCCACAAGAGAAGGAAAAGGCATCTGAACAACAGAGACTCCCTGATGTTGCTCTGCGTGCTCTCACATTAAAACTGTTAAAATAATCAACCCGTGCGAGAGGGGTCCTGTTTCCAAGCCCTGCAGTGGCAGAGATCCCACGCTTCACTTCGGCTACTGCGAGTGCAAAGGGCAATTCAAGTTTTCCTACCAGCCTCCACGACAAAAATTAAACGTTTGCAGAAACGGAAACATTTAAAACTCTTTCAGCCAACTTAAATCAGAACCGCTTCTACCAGAACATGACATATTTCACACGTTTTAAAAAACAAAAACATAAGGAACTGGGGTTATTAAATAAGAATCTACATATCTTAAAAACAGAGAGGTTTTTTTACATTGCAGCCAGAAGCGTCCGCTGTCCTATCTTCCGAAGCAGAAATGTTCATAAGTTATTTCTTTGAAGCGCCTCGCAGAGGTTCTGATTGGCATCTGGTTCCTCGGTCATCATCTCCACAGCCTCCCACTCCCCCGACCTGCTGGATTTCTTGATGGCCTCTACCACGCTCTGCATGTACAGCCCATCTTCGAAAGAGGCTGCCATCGAGACGGGTTTGTGATCCCACGTCCGACGGTCTTCCTGGTCTTGGAAAGACTGCCGCAGCGCTTGCACCATGTACACCATCCCTTTTAGGTAAAGCAGCGGGATGTCTTTAAACCCCTTCTCCAAAAGGCCCTTGTTGACAGTCAGAGAGTCCGTAAAGAGCAGTTCTTCTTGGAGCGCGGTGTTCTTCTGCCCGTACAAGTCCGTGCCACGAGCCACAAGGCGACCAGCGGACCCAACGATCATCACTTCGTGGATGAACGACCCGGGCATGTTGAAGTTGAGAGTCACGGTGCAGCAGACGCCTTCACTCATCAGCATCTGGAAGAAGCAGAAGTCGTCGCTAGTGACGTGGCGGATCCCGCTTATCGCCGTGTTCTGCTTCACAAAGGTCTTGAGTAAACCGTGGACTTTCTGCGCTCTCCTGCTGATGAGGTGAGTGAGGAGGTCGATGATGTAGGTCCCCATGGTGTGCAAACCGCCTCCTCCCATCAGCTCGTCGCAGATCCAGTTGTACTTGTGGCTGAGCAGGCTCCCCCCGTAAACTCGGACGTCGCAGATCATCACGTTGCCCACGTAGCGGTCGTCTATCAACTGCTTCATCTTCACAAAGGCGGGCAAGAAACGGAGGACGTTGCCAACGATGCTCATCAGCTTGGGGTAATACCTGGCGGCTGTGACCATCCTGAAGGCATCCACAGAGGTAGCAGCTTTCTCACAGATCACATTCTTCCCTATTCCTGCAGCACAAATGAAAAAAAAATAAAAATATATAACACACATGAATGAAACATGCTCAGATGCCCCAAAGGTTCTCAAGAAGCAGGGATTTTAAGAGTCAGGCTTTCCTCCTGCAGTTTCAAAGGCAAAGGTCTGAGAATTAAATAGGAATGCCAACTGCAGCAAGAGCACAGAGCTGCTTCCAAGATGCTCCGGTTGCGGAGCTGACAAACTCCCACAGAGAGAGGTTCCAGATAAAGAGAGGATTTTTACGGTGTGAAAGACAAATGGCCAAATCGCATCAAAACAAGACACAATTTGTGTACACTAGAAAATCAGCTGAGTGCCTGCACAGCCAGAGGGGAAAAAAAACCCCAACAAATCATCGTGTACCCTGTGGGGAAGAGGTGAGGTAAGGGCAGATTTGATTTTCACTTTGTGTTTCCCCATCACTAGGAATTTACCCCACCTTCCTCTTTTTTTCATGGCATGGCTTAGCTTTTTCATATTTCTGACAAAATGCTTATCTAAATGTTTTTCAATGTAACAACCAGGGGTATACCTAGAAGTCTCCAGACATCAACTGGTGAGGTCAGACCTAGAGGTCAGCCGCCTTCTATCCAATTTTCTGCCCAAGAGCTGCAGGAATCGCTGCGTGTCATGGCAGGAACCTCTCAAAAAGCTGCTCCTTGCCCAGGAGCACACCCTGCTCAGAACTGCTTCTAATCAACTGCCCGAAAAGAAGACACAAGCACATGCACTTCCATGGGTGTCTGGCGCATGAGGGGAAGTCAGATCTCAGGCTGCAGCTCCTGCTCTCAGCACTCCACCTCCTGGCTGCACCTGGTGAGCTTCTGGGGAACCCTCCGAGACCCTTGGGAACCATCTCTGGACCCCTTGGGAACCCTCTGAGCCCCCAGACAGCCCCTTGGGAACCCTTTGAGCAGGCCAGGGGCCAGCCAGCTCCTGTGACACATCGCTGTGCCCAGCTCAGCCAGGGGACAATCAGAGCCAGAGAACTCGGAACCTGCAGTTCTACAAAAGACACCCGCAAAATCAAGTCACTAAATGACAAGGCTACTATTTTTCACGGTCTTGTCCAAAAAAGCCCCTTAAACAGAAGTAGTTGACAAAGCTTTAATGAAAAATGGGTAAGGTCACACTCCCTGGGGACACTCTGGTTGCCCACCAGTAATCCCTTGTGTCAGGGACCATTTCCAACTCCCCCGTTCCCAATCCTGCTGCTGAGCCGAGGCACAACGTTCTGTTCAGTAATCTGCAGGGCTCCTTGAGATACTCCAGTGCCTGGTTCACCTGGGGAGCACATGAGCTCCACTGAAGCCCTCCCACTCATAGCTGTTCAACTGGTTGTTGCAATAAGACGGAGGGGAAAAAAAGAGAATGAAAGGACACCACTGCCAGGAGTCCTTAAACAAACCACCTACTGCCATGTTTGTGGCAAAAGTACTTGCTAGATCCCAGGACCTCACGGCTGCTCTGTCTACTCCCTTAAGCTGCCAGCAGGCCACATTTGATGAAGTGAGGCTTTTTTTTCTTCTTCCAATTATCCACTTTTTCTTTGTTGATCCTTTTTTCTTTTTTTTCCAAGCATTTTTACTTACGGCAGACCGGCCAAAGCCCTCACACTAGGTATACTCCCCAATTACTTTATCACTTAAAATATTTGTTGTTTCTCTCGTTATCCATCCGGGCCGTGGAGTGATGGCATCTTCCTTCGTCCGGCACCTGGGAAGATGTACAACTGGCCGTTGTTGAAGCACACCAGACCATTGCCTCGTCCACCATAAAAAGCTGGGAGTGTCTGAGGAGTCTTCCCAAATAACCAGCTGTTTCAGACTTACTTGCTCTGGGAGCCTCTCAACGACATAATTTGTAGGGACACGGTGAAATTAGAGGGTCCAACAATCTCATCTGTCTTAAATGATGTAGTCAACCAGTATAAACTGAGAGAGACAAGCGAAAGGCTCCTCTGTAGCAGCTCCACAAAGCACCCATCAGACAGTGAGGCTCAGAACACGCATCAGCATCATCTTTAACATCCGGAAGAAACGTGGAAGACTTCTCACGTCCCACCTCTCTCACACACAAACACCCCATATTTTACATTCCACTCTGGCCAGTAACTCCGCTCCGTGCTCGCCTCACGCAAAGGTGGCTGCATTTTAACTGTGGGACACCAACCACAACACAGGCTTTTTGGGAAGTTTAGTTCCTCCGAGATCAAAAGAAGCATAAATTTTTTGGACAGCTTCTCGCTTCGCCTGTTGTGGAGATAAACTATAAGGTTACACTGATTTTAACTGGAATTATCCTCTGGGTTTTGAGCTGTTCTCTCTGGTTCACGAACTCAAGCCAACATTACCATCCCCGTCACGCCAAAGCTCTACCCAGGCTTGTTTACGGATTGTTTCTGTCAGTAACAAAATGATGCGAGCAAATTGCACCGCCTGGAAAAACTTCCATTTAGTGAGACTTGGAGCTGAGCGTACAAACCACCTCAGTACTTCTGCACCAGCTTTAGCCCCCTTCCCTCCTCTGGATAATGCCATCTTACGGGTTCCCAGCCTCCAAGGAAAATCTCAATGCAGTTTAGTTTATAATTCAGCAGAGAAGGTTCAATCCTCTTCTTTTAGCCCAACTTGATCATCACGAGCCAAGAGAAGTAGTGAAATGCTTATTGCCTAACGAGTGTTTAAAAGAATTCAGAGCAAATTTAAGGAGATAGATTCTAACTTACAGCTCAAATATTCATAAGTCAGAACAGCTTCAGTTCAAAGGACAGTACTCTTTAGGTAAGCAAACAAATCTAACAAGGTGAAAAAGAGAAAGAAAAAGCCTGAAATCTCTCTTTGCATATCCAAGTGACTTTGCAAATGCTTGTGCAGGGAGCTGTTTACTTCCCAAACAAATTACTGCGGTGCAAAGAGGCTAAGAACAACAAACCGCCCTGCCTCACATTGAGATATTACCCAGCCTAAAATTAACTCCTGCAGATCTCCCGTAAACGCTGCAAAAATGTCACACTTGTTATTTACAGAATTACATGCAAACTCCCGCCCACGCTGTACCATACGACGCGAGAGGACATTAACACTACAAAGTCACACGCTGGAGATTTAAGAAATGCTGGGATGCCTGGAAAGTCGGCTCCCACTTCCCTGCCCAACCAGTCTGGGGTGTTGGACACCAGTTCCCAGCCCTTCTCGCTGTCCCCAATGTCTCCTCTCCCGCCAGCATCCGCCCTCCTGCCTCAGGAGGAAGGATTCCTCCCAAAAGTCCGCAACTGGGCCCATGCCAGCCTGCTGCGGGGACGGGTGTCCCCAGAGAGCTCCGGGTGGTGGCCAAGGTCACAGCCCATCGGCAGAAGACGGTGTCTGCAAAGAACATCGGTCCTGACTCACAGGGATACTACTGAGTGCAGGCAAACACTTTCCCCCCCCTCCCGCCCCAAGGCATTTAACTTTCAAGTTTGGCTTTATTTGTGGGGAAAACAGAAAGCAGAGCTGAACAGGCTCCCTGCCCCAGGCAAATCTTGGCTGCCTACTGCAGAATTCCTACCGCAGATTTGAAATTATTTAAGGAACTTAAGCTGGTTTTGTTGGTTGGTTTTGGTGGTTTTGTTTGTTTTTTTTAAAATGGCTATGAAACCGTTTTACCTCATCACCATCTCTGCAACAGCTCCTTTTTATTACAACCTCCCCACCATAAGTTCAATCTGATGAAGACATGAGATAGTTGAGCCCAATTGGTTCAAGACCTGCAAAGCTACGAGCAATTATAAATGGTATTTTTGAAAAAAATTCTAGGCAACCTTTCTCACAGGTGGCACTACCGATCCCACACAAACCCCTTGGCACTGTGTCCGCGTGTTGGTGCGACGGGAACTGTGCCAGACTTCAGATTTCACTTTGCCCAACGAGCTACGGGTTTTGTGGTCCAACTCCCAAAGATAAAAAGGTACCTAGAGCCTTCACAGCAATTTGCCGAGTTAGTGGCGGGGGGATATTGATGCAAACCAAATCTACGTCCTGGTGAAGCAAGACGTCGTCGGTGCGACTCGTGTAGAAGGAGATGTTCATTTCCTCCGCCAGCTGCTTGGCTTCCTCCTCGGTCTTTCCCCAAAGCGCTTCAACGGAGAAACCTTCTGCTCTGAGCAAGGGTACGAGGACCCGGGCGGTGCTGCCAGTTCCAAACACGCCCACTCCAGGAAGCATTTTCATGCCGCATCCATTCAAGCATCAGGGGCTACACGGAGGCTCCTCAGCTTTCTGTTCCATCCGCGCTTCCTAAAATGTGAAAAGCAACAAGTCGTCATCAACAAAAGGTGTATCTTGATACTAAACACGTTTTGCTGGAACGCTAGCTCCCACGCTTCCCACGGCATTCAAAAGTTTCAAAGGTCCTAAAGAATAAAAACAAAACCCCCACAACTTGCAATCCACAGAGAAACGGCATTAAGGGATGAATCTAACGGTCCTACTGCAGAAGAGAGGTAAGAAAGCAGCTTGGTGAAGCCACAAAGCATCCCTCCCGAGCTTCAAAACTCAGATGCACGCCGGGACTAGCCAGAGGTGGCGAGACACAAACTGGGAGTGACAGGAAGCGCCAAAAGGACACGGAGTCTATCGCACCGGCAGCAAAAACAGAGCTGCTGTAGAAATGAGATAAAGCTCTGGGAGATGAGGTAATAGCTTTTATTAGACTGACTGAGATAGCTGGAAAGAATAGGCAAGCTTTCAGGCATATAAATCATTCTTCCAAATTAAATATACAAACTGAAAGCAACTACTCAGAGCGTAACAGTCTTATGTGAATAATTAACCCACGCCAGAGAACCTCTGAAAAATATATCCTAGAGGGAAGAAAACTGCTTTCAGAAAGGAAAAGGGCATTCCGCTACGTCCATTGTGGGTAGTTAGAAGTTTTACTTAACTCAGGACAGTTAAAAATATCTCCTTCCATTTAATCTCCAGGCATGCAGCGGTTTGCACGGAATTATTAGATACCCTACACATAAACCCTCAGTTAAGTCACGCTTCTTTTGTTCTTCTAAGTGTTTCCTGCTAAATTAATCCCTTTGGATTCCTACTCGCCCGTTTGTCCTAAAACTGCTTCTGGCCACAACCAGCTGAACCGCCGTTAGCATCCACCCAAGCGGGAACTTTGAGGAGATGTGTTGGAATTCTCCTCAACCCGTGACACCACAGCAAGCCACCAGCTGGCTTTTTGAACTCTTATCAACTGTTGACCTTTTTCCGACTCATTTTTTCTTCAGAAAGAAAAAGTTGCCTTACTTTTATACATGTGACAAATTCCGTTTTCTTTAGAAGCTTCGAACGAAAAAGGAAAGACCGTGTTTAGAAAGAGAACTGGTATCAACACCTTCGGGGAATAACAATCCCACCCCGCAAGCAACAAGAATCACGATGTGTTTCGGAAAGAGGTGGTTACTCATCTCCCCATCCTGAAATACTCATGTTAATTATAACACAAGAAAGTAAACCCTGACACAGCTCTGGGAAGGACCAGCCTGTAAGTCAAACTATCCACGGTTCAAGTGCTTTGTGTGCCACCAGCATTTTGCTCGCCTGGGGCAGGGGTGCCTACACCGACCAGCATAACAAAACTGCAACCCCAGCTGAATTTCCAGGTGTATCCGTAGCAGAGACACTAAAAAGAGAAACAGCAGCAACATTTGCTTTGCAAAACACACACAGATGTTTATGCAGATGCTACAAAGCACCTTATGAAATATCAACTGAATTAATCCCACGTGCGCTCTCCTTATTTTGTGCGATGTGAGGTTCCAGCGATGCAGTCGTCTTCATGATGAACAAAGAAAATCTGAATTATCCCCTTCTTATCTGACATGTAGCAGAACACTCAAACAAGGACTGCATCAGAAGGATCTTGAAAATATTTACTGCTCAAAATAAAAGAGTAATCTACTGGCAGGAAGGATTTGGGCTCATTTTCTACAAATGTCACCAACAAAAATAAAATCTTGCAACTGGACGGACAGTAAATACGACCGTTTTTTAAACGCGTCCAGGGATGGTGACTTCACCAGCTCCTTTGGCAATCCATTCCAGTGCTTTACCACTCTTTCGGTGAAGTTTTTCCTAATACCCAATCTAAACTTCCCCTGGCACAACTTGAATCCGTTCCCTCTTGGCCTATTGCTATTCATTAGGAAGAAGAGGCCAACACCCGTCTCACTACAGCTGCCTTTCAGGTAGTTGTAGAGAGCAATAAGGTCTCCCTCCCCTCAGCCTCCTCTTCTCCAGGCTGAACAGCGCCAGCTCTCTCAGCCTCCCTTCATAAGACTTAACCTTTAGTCCCCTAGTCATTCTGGTTGCCTGGAAGCTGGCGGTCACCTCACACAGGAGGTTGTATTTTCCTGTCAAACTGTTGCCCTGGCCTCCTGGCACACCTACACCCGAAGCTCCGTACATAACGGTTCCCGCGCATGTCGTTCGTGAGTTGACGTCTGAGACCGACACGCTTTCTTTGCTAAACATGCTTTTTTAACTCGGTGCAAGCAGGCTGCGTGTCAACCCCCAAGTCCAGTGCCTCGAGCGACCTCAAGCTGAGGCTGGCACAAAGCTCTGCCCCTCCTGGTCTGGCTCGACGCTTCCTGCGGGTACTGTCCCACCTCGAAGGCGACGGCAAGAACCGGGCTGGAGCCAGCAGCACCCGGAAAACCCTGGAACCCAAAACAGCTTTTACCGTTTTAGGGATTTTATCGCTGCGCTGCTAAGTGCATCTCCAGTGGATGGCTCCGGCACAGCCCATGGCGCCATCTGCTTATTGCAGTGCGGGGCTGGGGCTGATGCTCTTTGTGCGGGGGTCCCTCACGGGGCTGCACCGGGCAGGGCCCGCTTCACCAAGCCGGGCAGGCCTCGCCTCACCGGGCAGGCGCTGTTTAACCACACCGGCCCGGCCCGGCCTGGCCCCACCTCACCGGGCTGCACCGGGCAGGCGCTGTTTAACCACACCGGACCGGCCTGGCCCGGCCCCACCTCACCGGGCTGCACCGGGCAGGCCTGGCCTCACCTCACCGGAGAGGCCACATGCCACCTCACCTCATGGGTTTGGACCGGCCAGGCCTGCCCTCAGCGGGCCGAACCGGGCAGCCGCTCTCCTCACCTCAGGGGGCCGAACCGGGCAGCACCCCCTCACCTCACGGCACCGTCCCACACGGAGCAAGTCCAGCCGCGATCCCCCAGGGCCCCTGCGCGGCCTCGCCCGGCCCAGCGCACCCAGACGGGGCCGCGCCGGGCCGGGGGAGGGACGCCCCGGCCGCCCTTACCTGCCGCCGGCCGGCGGAGGGGGCTGCCCCGCCTCGTCCCCCCCCCCCGCATCCTCCCGCCGGGCGCGCTCCCGATGGCTCCTTCGCTCGCTCCCGGCGCCGGCGGCGACACTTCTCCCGGTTCGCGCAGGCGCAGAGGGCCCGCCCCTTCGCCAGGCAGCAGCTCCCAAGATGGCGGCGCCCAGAGCGGCTTCTCCCGCCGGGTGGAGGACGACCTATCAGTGGGCCAGGCGGGGGCGGGGAGGCGGGCCTTCAGCCGACGGGCAGCGCCAGCAGCCAGTAGGAGATGAGCGCGGTGCGTCGTCATCCCCTAGGGAGATGCCGCGGTCCTTCCCGCACCTCGCTGCGCTGGGCTCCCCAGTGTGCCCCAGTCCCCCCGGTGTGCCCCAGGCTCCCCGGTGTACCCCAGTCCCCTCACTGTACCCCAGTCTCCCAGTGCATCCCAGTCCCCCCAGTGTGCCCCAGTCTCCCCAGTGTGTCCCAGTTCCCCCAGTGCATCCTAGTCCCCACAGTGTGCTTAGTCCCCACAGTGAGCCCCAGTCTCCCCTACGCATCCCAGTCCTCCCAGTGTGCCCCAGTCCCCTCAGGCTCACCGTACTGGTGAGCCCAGGACCCCCCCAGTGCTCCAGACAGGCCTCCCCCGCTCCCCCTCCCAGCCATGCTGTGCCTCAGGCAGCCTGGGACACCACCGGCCTCTGGCACGTTCAGCTCCGTGCCCACCTTCCAGCTCATGGCCGCCCTGGGGCAAGCCCTAGACTGGTGTTCACCCTACCCAGCTCAGTGCAGGCCCTGGGTGGGAGATCCTGGGCTAGGATTCTGGCTCTGTGTTGCCCTGGGCCCCTTCAGCTCAGGGACTCTGCCTCCTCCCTGGCAGAGACACCCATGGGGCTCTGGGAGCACGTCCACCCCGTGGAAAGGTGCAGGATTGGCCCAGGAATACGTCAGTGTGCCCACATTCTCAGCATTGTTTGCTTTCCGCAGCCCTCGTTCAGTCTTTGACCCGTGCTGCGGCAAAGGCGGTGTTGGGACCACACTCGCTGGTGACAGAAGATGGTCCCGGTAGGGTACCGCTCCCCAGGCTCCATTTTTGGCTTGTACATCTCACCAGGAAGCCCATCCCCGTGTCAAACCGCAGTGGTCCTCAGTGTTTGGGGACCGGCAGGGCGTACGGATCCCCGCCTGAGCCCAGCTAGCACACCCAACAGGACGGACGTGCCCCTGCCATGGGGCAGCATCGCTTTCTGCAAGGGGTTCCTGCCCTGGTGTAAAGCAAAAAGGACTTGGGTGGAACAGGGAGGTGGTTCTGTAGGACACTGTGAAGCCCTACCCCTGTTCCTGCTCGGGTTGATGACCTGAAATACTGGGAAAGCCACTGGTTGTGCTCGGCTGTGTTATTTGAGGGCACGTGGCCAGAATGAAACCACAGGAGGCATCAAATAATGAAGAGGGAAGATAAGAACCAGGCTGAAGTAAGAGAGGGGGAAGAGAGGGGACGCCTGTGACCACAGAGAGAACTGCCCAGCCGAGTAAGGCTGCAGCTTGCCCTGGCTGAGCAGTGACCCGCACGCTACAGGGAGAGACAGGAACCTTCCAGCTGATCCTGCCGGGCACCCAGCACCATTGCCACGAACCAGTTGGGAAGACAACATGGAGGTCCAGCTAGCTGGCAGCTTTCTACTCCTCCTGCTCCTTGCCTGGCTGCCCGCCGGTGAGTGCCCCTCTGCTCCGAACCCCTCTGTCTTTGCATTTGGCTGTGGGACTTTTGAGATGAGGTCACTGCTGCTTTTTTCAGTCCCCTTGCAATGTTTAACTCCTCCTTTCTGCACCAGTACCTTGCCAAGTGCTTTGCAGAAGGGTCACCTGCTGCAATCACCTGTGCCCACGCTGCAGGCTCTGCCCATGAGGCTCTGGGGCTTTGAACCAGCACTGACTTCAGCAGCAGGGATTAAAAAACAGTTGGGGGAGAAGGAAACAGAGATGCTTATAAGCCTGATGACTGTAAAAGGACTCAGCTTCACTTGGAGGATCCAGATATTACTTAACAGAAACCTAACCTTCTGTGGCTGGGCTTTTTTTCAGCAGGACCCACCAGATTTCAGCCACAATCAATGTATCGGTAGGGTTAGATCTTGTCTTGCAGTGTCTGCTTCAGACAGGCTCAAGCAGCACCAACAGGAAGATGAAGTGGTTTAGCACCACCCAAAAAAATGGAGAAAAGCAGAACAAAGATGGTGTGGAGGTGAAAAGCGGTTCTGCTGAGCTAGCCTTCACCAGTGTGAATAAAGCACATAGAGGAATGTACACATGCAGGATGGAGAACATGAGCAATATGTCCAAGAAGAGACATTCTAAAGGGAACAAGCACACTGATACCCACGGGGAGTGGAGAGGAGGGACTGAGGAAGGGAGAGGAGAGAGGGAAGACTCTACTGAGAAGGTGTGAAATGACCAGCTCAGAGGTTCAGGAGGGATTCTGAAGCACTCCCGAGTGAGCATTAGGGGATGGGATGAAGCTAGGAAGGCTGCAGGGGGTCTACTCTATTTCCTTTGCTTCTCTAGGGCTGGCTGTCTCCCCACAGCCAGCTCCCCAGTCTCACCCCATGCTCTGTGACGTGGTGGACCCTGAACCTGTGGCCTCGGTGGCACATCCTGCTCGGGTGCCAGAAGACCCTTCTGCCCAAGCTGCAGGAGGAGGAGGTGTCTTCTTCCTGACCCTTCCATTTTCAATCCTTTCTGAGGCACAGAAACGCTTGCACGCTGCACGGCGTTGGGTGACACCGACCAACGTGCAACATTTCAACGTTCGGTGCTGAGGGACATTTAGCTGCCAGATTTGGAAAAGAGCATCAGCTGCTGGAGGAAAGGACAGTCACTTCATGTCTTTCATGAGTGACACGTGCCAGTGGGATATTGCAAGGTCATAAACATGTCTTATATTTCCCGTACATTTTTGTTTCTTCCAGGAGCAGCCAGACAGCCGGAAGAGTCAGGTGTCACTGTGAAGGCCAGGGTCAAGATTTGGTTGGAGAATCTCATGGTGCAGGTGAATTCGTGCAGACCTGCAGATCTGGAGGTGAAGAGTCAAGCCAACGCCACAGCTCAGGAGGAAAGCTGCACCAATCTCACCTGTCCCATCATGGGAACCTGGGGGTGTAGGGTGTTCATCACAAGAGGAAACTTGACAGGCACTGGAAATGGCTCAGAAGGGACATTTCCCAGTAAGTGACACAAGGTGGGAGCTGCTGGCAAACTCTGGTAGGCACCAGTGTATTGGAGGCTGTGACGCTGGCAAGGCGTTCTCATGCTCCGACCACCTCCTGGGCTTAGTTTGGATGAGTTTTTGGAGACCATTCCCTGCAAGATTTTGTTGGCACACTGGAGCTGTGGGGGCTGGGAGTGGTTGGGGATCTGGAAGCCCGATTTTGGAAAAGAAGCTCTCCCCCTGAAAGATGCAGTGGCTGCTTGTGTCCCCTCACGGTGGGACGGCAGCTCATGAGGGCCTTTTTGATGGTTGTGTGTGCAGGACTCGACTACCTCCTGTGTGTCACCTTCGGCTTAGCAGCTGGGACATTTCTTTACATGCCGGTAATTGGTCTTCTGCTGTATCAGCACGGGAGGAACAGAAAAGGTAAGGCTGAGCCCGTGCCAAGCCTCCTTCTCCCATGGGAGCTGGTCGGCATCTCCTTCTCACTTGCTGGTCTGGACAAGCTCAGGCTTGGGAGACACGCATCTTTGGTATCCGACTGCTCCTGCTCACTCGGTGTTCCCTGCACGGGTCTGTCCTCCTGGACAAGCTGTGCCAGGGTGGGGAAAATGTTCACCTGCTCTCTTCCATCTGGTCAGTCACTGGTGAACGACTGGTTATCGCACAAGCCGTGGTGCGAGTACACAGGTCTTGCACATCACCACATTTCCAAAAGAAGATCAGATATTTTCTGCAGCCCCTCCAAGGGCTTTTAAATCCTTCCCAACCCCTCCTGCCCCTTGGGCATCTTCAGAGCCAGCCAAGCTTTCTCTAGAATGATGATTTTAACTACTGTTTGAACCGCTTTTGTTTTTTCAGGGAAGTTCACACGCAGGCAAGTGGCAAAGGAGGATCAGCTCAGCATGGTAAGCCAGGAAGGGCTTTGCATGTATCATTTCCTTCTCCCCATTGAAAAAATAAAAGCACTGGCTGTTGAATACCCATTTAAAGGATTTCAGAGTAAAATCAGCTTTGCTTTCTGAAAACGTGGTCCTAAACACTTATTAATTCCTATTAAATAAGGACTTACGAGCTTCTGAATAGGTGGCACCTCTGAGCAAGTCGGGTAATGCTGGGGCTGTGAAAATAATTGTGCCAGTGGAAAAATATTAGCAGGGGAGGTGCGGAAGGGGAAGCCAGGGCTCTGCTCATTGCTCTCACCCCCGCAGGCAGCCCCAGGGACAGGGACCGAGGACCTGACCTACGCCAACCTGAAGTTTGAAAAGAAGGGGACAAATCCTGCCGCCTCCGATGTCCTTTACACCGAGATCAAACCAGCGCAGCAAAAGCAGAGCGGTGGAGATGCTGGTGCTGTCAACGCAGGGGTGGATGTCTCCCCCGAGTAGAGGGCAAATGAGGGAGAAGGGAGGGATGAGCAGCATGTTGTACACCTCCCGGGGTCGCCATCCTCAAAAAATTAGGTGTTAGCTTCTATGGAAGTGCAATCCTGATGACTAAAGCCACTTATTTACCCCCAGATGGCTGCGTCGGGCTGCTTTATATTTCTCTGGAAGAAGCCATCTCTCGTGGCGAGGACAGGGCTCTTTCAGACATTTTTCCTCTTGCCTTCCCCCAACCCCAAGCACTGCCAAGCCTTGGCAATTCCTCTCATTGTCTCCAGCCACTGGCAGGCTCTTCTAGCAGCTTGCTCTGTGTTTCAGCTGTGTCACCATGCACCTCGTGGCCACCATGGTTTGAGAAGCGCTTGATGTCCCCTTGGTGCTCAACACAGAGGGTGTGGTGGCCACGAGAAACTCCTTGTGGTGCTGGAAAAGTCCTGGAGCTAGTTTTTGGATTTTCTCCGGAGCGTGCTGTGATGTGGGCTGACCTTGCTCTGGTTCACTCGCTCAGAATGTGAGGACAGAAAGGCATCGTATGCTTCGCAGAGGCACAACGTGGGCGCTGCTGCAGTGATCTATGTGGATCTCCTTCATAGTGGGAGTGGATGGGTGTCCTCATGCCTGTACAGGTTTCCTGTAATTTGGGGGGGGAAAAAAAAAAAAAAGAAAAAAAGTAAAATTTGATTTTTTTTGCCCTCAGTGCATCCAGTCCTTCCCTGCTGGTAGAAACTGAGCTGAAGTCTGGCAGGAATAGTCACTAAGCCCTGTAGAGTTTCTGGCTTCCCCACTCAGTCCAGTTTCAGAGCAGCTATCATAGAATCCTAGAATGGCCTAGGCTGGAAGGGACCTTAGAGATTATTTAATCCAAACTCCCTGTCATGGGCAGGGACGCCTCTCAACTAGGTCAGGCAACACATGGGGACTCAACAGGAATCAAACATGTGACGTTGGTGTTATCAGTACCACGCTCTAACCGAGTGAGCTAACCAGCCCCCTAACCATGGCAGACACCCCGAAGATGTGATGGTGGAACTCCCGGTGTCCTGGGGGCAGAGCTAAGGTCACATATGGCCAGGAAGACACAGGCAAGGGCTACAGAAAGGGAAAAAATCCAAATGTTTGGGGGAAGCAATGAGTGGAAAAGGGGGTAGGATGTGAGGGTCAAAGTGTTGAACCTCTGAGGTGGCTCACAGAGGTATCGGGGTTGCTGGGGGATGCTGCCAGGGGTGCAGGACAGAACCAGGGTCCACCAAAATGCAGGAGATCCTTGCCAGCTCCTCCCGGGTACCTGCAACCGGGGAGGAGGAGGAGCAGGTGAAGGAAAAGAAGGATCCCTAAGGGTGCGCCAGCCTGGAAAGGGAAGGCTGAAGTTAAATAGCCAGGTATGAAATGCAGCCAAAACCTCAGCAGCAGCTCATGAAGGAGCAGGGGGAGGACCTGGGGGTTTGAAGATGTGCCAGGTGTTCTCCTGGCTGCAGAAAGGAAGCAAGAGAGAGGATCTCCAGAACATCTCACTGCCTGTTGCTCCCCGGGTGCCATCTCCAACCTACGTGCCCAAGGATACTCGTGAGGCCACATCTTGAACCCTGGGTTCACTTTGGGGCCCCTCATGACAAGAAAGACATCGAGGGGCTGGAGTGAGTCCAAAGAAGGGCAACAGAGCTGGGGAAGGTTCTAGAGAACAAGTGTGATGGGGAGCGGCTGAGGGAGCTGGGGCTGTTCAGCTGGAGAAGAGGCTGAGGGGAGACCTCATCGCTCTCTGCAACTCCTCGAAAGGAGGGTGCGGTGAGGTGGGGCTCGGTCTCTTTTCCCAAGTAACAGTGGTAGGACAAGATGAAATGGCCTCAAGTTGCTTCAGGGAAGGTTTAAATTGGGTATTAAGAAAAATAATCTTCACTGGAAAGGTTGTCAAGAACTTGGACAGGCTGCCCAGGGCAGTGGTGGAGTCCCCATCCTATGGGGTGAGTTTAGTGGTGGATTGGGCAGGGCTAGGTTAATTGTTGGACTCGATGATCTTAAAGGTCTTTTCCAACCTAGATGATTCTATGATTCTATACAGCCAGGCTGAGTGGGCTGGCCCTGCACAGCCCTTCTCATGTTCCTGCAGCATGAAACAACAAATATTGTTGTGGGTTTTTTTTTTTTAAGGAGCAAAAGGTTTTAGGAAAGCCATCTTTAACTGAGAGGGGCCGCTCATTACTCCAAGAAAAGCTGAGCAGAACACATGAGATATTTGTCTCATGGCAGCCCGTCACTCTCTGCAGAGGCAAAAGGGGAAGCTTCAGAGAGGGCAAATACAGCTGCAGAGTTCTTCGGTGTCCCGCTCCTCGAAAGAGAAGGCCATGAGGAAAGGAAAAACACGAAAGACACGAGCAGAATCACATAACGAGTAAATTGCAGAGGCAAAATCAGAAAGCTGACGTCCTGGATGAGTCAAAACTACCGTGGGCTGCGAAAGGCTCTGTGTTTGCTTGACTGCCTTGAAAAGAAGAAAGAAAAGGAGAAGTTTGTCCCATTGCTTCACCAGAAAAGATGGATTAACTGATAAGGTGGAGGAAACTGGGACGACTGTAGCACTGCTTCTGCCGTTTGCATCATGCTCAAGATTAGCGGGGGGTCGGATCTGAGATAGTGTTTGTAACAAGGAACCAGGAAAGATGCTGTGACATAGCCTTGGAGCCGTTACACGAGCGAGCAAGAGGTGAAGAAACACAGCCAGGGCTGCTACAGGAACTAGCTGAGACCTCTCAGGATCTCAGGGGCTTTTGCAAGCGCAGGCAGGAAGAGCAGGGCCAAGCATCTTTGTGCGTCAGCTATTTTTAAAAAGGTGAAGTGACTGGGGCCAGAGCTGAGCCTCCGAATTTCATTTCTCAGAAAGATGCTATCACGAGTAGTTAAGGAAGCGTGTGAAAATGAAGCGATAACAAGCGCAATGTGCTCTTTGCCCCAAAAATGTACGTGCTACCTCCGTACGGACAGATGTCCCTGTTGTCCCTGCACATGCTCAAGGCAGGCGGGCGCGGTGGCATTCCATGCCAGTAGCACAGAGGGTGTCCTTGCTGCTCCACGAGCTCTGCTTGATGCATGGAACGGAGAAACAGAAGTCAAAGTGCTGCTTCTCCCAGCTTGGGGTTTTATTCAGGGCAGAATAGTAGCAGCAGGCACCTGGGGAGACCATGGAGGAGCCACTTAACTTCTGGAGAAGAAGTGGATGAGTGGGTGCAGCCCTGGGAGCTGCTGCCTGATGGGGTCGCCAAGCTCCACATCTGCCATGATGGATGCTGGTGGACAAGTCCGCAGTTCCATGGTCACCGCCAGCTCGGTTCCTCAGGCAAACCTCCTGCAGAAAGGGCTCAGCAGAACACGAGGTCTTGCTGGTGCACACACGAGAGGCTTGGCCTCCACCATGCTCTCCACCCTCTGGAAGAGCAGCAGGGATCCACATGAGAAAGAACAGGGACGTGACGCAGGTGATGGCGAGAAAACCTGGGATGAGAAAAAGGTAAGGAAAAAAAACCCCAAGCCAAGGAGCAGAAGAGGAGAAACAGGGAAAGGATGGGAATGGGTGAGGGTGGCAGTGGGGGAGACTGGAGTACACTTGGATGGTGTGGAAGAGAAAAGGAGGGAGGCCAGCAAAGAGAAGAGAGAAACCAAAAGAGAATTAGAGAAGGAAGAACAGAAAGAAAGAGGTGAAAGGAAGGGGAGCACAGAAAGAGAAGGAAAGAGAGGAGAGACCAGAAGGGTCACAAGAAGGGGAAGACACCGGGGGAGGAAAATAGCTCAAGCTGAGGAAAAGGAGCAGTTAACGCATTGGGTGATTAATCATATTTCTTCTGGTGAGCTCACTGTACTTTTGACACCTGTGAAGCTCTCAGATGTCAGGGCTGGGCACAAGAAGAGGTTTATTCCAGAGGTCACGTGTCCCTTCTGGTCTCACAGAGCATCCCCTTCCCATCCAGGAGATCCAGCAAGGAAGGTTACTGGTGGGCATCACATTTTCTTTAAGAGCAAAGCCGCACAAGTAAAGCAAGCTGCAAAGATGCAGGGAAAAGCTTCCCGGTTCTCTGAAGGCCACCCACACGGGCATGTTTTTCCCAGAAGGAGGAAAAGCAGCCGCTCTAATCGAAGGGGAGGACAGCAGGTGTGGGCACGGAGCCAGCACTTAAGTCCAGGGCTCTTCATGCCTCCCCAAGCCAAAGCCATGCGACAGAAAGCTGCTATCACGTGCAACAGGACGTCCTGGGCTGCGAGTACAGAGGCAGGGGTAGATGTACTGGGGTGTTTCTCCAGGAACGATTCCATAAAGCATCCTCTGAACAGGCTCCAGGGGCAAAAAAAAAGACATTCAAAGGACACTAAGAGAGGCAGGAGGAGAAGGGCAAAAAGTGTTGCTGATCTCATCCACCAAGAGGAACAGACACTGCTCAGCTCTGTGATGCAGCGCTTGGCCGGGTACCTGGCCTGTGGCACAACAGGCTGCATCTCACAGCCCCCTGGAAAACTGGGGTGATTGACTGCGATTCGGTTTTATTGCTGGAGAGGGTCGGAGGAAACCTCCCCTTTCTGTAAAATAGGTTATTTCTATGTCTCCAAGAGGATGCTTCACCAGGACGGGGTCCAGCGGTGCTGGTAGGACCCTGCCTGCCTCCTGGCTTAGAGGAAGAACAATGGGGTGGATGAGGCTGCCAACGTGCCGGTGAGGGATGTGACTTACAGTCACCAAGGGGACGAGCGCTGTCGCAGCGCCCAGCTCCTACACGTCCCACATGCCTGCAGTGGCGTAGAACGCTCCCTGAGGCGGCGGTGCAGGGGGGATGCATTCTGAGGGCAACGGACGATGCAATCCCCTGAAATAAGTAAAACCACCTAGTACGATGCTTCAAAACCATCGCGTAAAAAGATCTCACGAGAAAAAGCACATGAGAGGAGACAAAGGAGCAAGCCCACAACTGGAATGGGTGATGGAGGCCCTGGTCCAGCGCACACGTGGCTGCGCAGCATGATTTTTTCAGTCCTTGCTGCTCTTGGCAGCCTCACTTGAGCTGTGAGTGTGCACCTTAGTCCTGCAGGTGGTACCCAGCTCACCCGGACAGAGGGTGGCTTCAGCTGCCTGGAGCAAAGCGCTCAGAGGAACATGGGAACAGGCCAGCTACTGGGAGAAAAATCACTGAAAAAGGCTGAAAATAGTGACTTAACTCTGCTGCAGCGTACATTTAAAATGTTCACAGAGACCCCCTGCAGGATTGCCCCATCGCAGAGCCGGCTCAACAGCACATCAGGGTGTGAACCGTGCATGCTGAGCTCGGTTAATCCTCCTCCTGTTCCTCCTTTGAGGGCCCTCACCACCCTCCCAGTTGCAAGGGAGCCAATCTCTTTGGTTGGTCCATTCCAACCAAAACATCCTCTTCTAGGCACGGCCTCACCCCTGGGTACAGGAGCCACCCCTGCAGGTGCAGAGTGGGTGGCGGGACAGGAGGATGAGGGGAGGGGGAGGAGAGGGCAGGCAGGGTGGCTGGAGGCTGTAGCAGCCAAGGGAAGGGGGCTAAAAAGATGAATGCTCCTCAAAACCAGCCTGATGCGAGCGTATTGCCACCTGGCTGACGCCTCTCTGCCAAGCTGTCACCCTCTGAGGGCCCCTTGCACAGCAAGAGCGAGGGACACAGAACAAGGTTATAGGGCCTTAACCATCGGTCACTGAACTCAGTGGTATCGAAAGTGCTTCCACCTCATTTCAATTCCAGTTGAGTGAATCACCACAAAACAAAAGCTTCTGCTGCTGCCTGCTCCCTCTCTTATCTTATTTACTCCTCAAAGGAAAGTTCAGGTTAAGGGCTGCCTTTAGCCCAAACCTTTCATACAGAGACATACGGCCTGAAGTTGAGCCAGGGGAGGTTCAGGTTGGGTATTGGGAAGAATTTCTTGACTGAGAGAGTTGTCAGGCACTGGAACAGGCTGCCCAGGGAGGGGGTTGAGTCACATCCCTGGAGGTGTTTAAGAGAAGGGCAGATGTTGCCTTGAAGGACATGGGTTAGTGGCGTTGACAGGGCTGGGAAAAGGTTGGAGTCGATGATCTTGAAGGTCTCTTCCAGCCAAAACTGTTCTAAGATTCCACGATTCTCTGCACAGATCTAATCTTGTGCTGAAAAAAAAAGACAATAAACCCCCCAAAAGGTCATAAGTGCCAAGAGACTTTCAAACACTTCTTCAGACCACAAGCTGGGAGTGCTAACAGGTCTGTAGGACAGGAGGTTTATCACAAGATTCGTGTCTCCTTGGGAGTTGTTCTCACTGATGACAGGAGGCCGAGTAAAATGATACACACTTCAAATGCCGCAAAGACCAGTCTTAAAACAAGAGCTTCACTATAGGTCACTTTTATTTTGAGAACAGCTTTTCACCCCGGCTCCCTCGGCGAGTTTAGAGCATAACTCAGGCAGCACAACAAGAAGCAGTCACATTCCATAGAGCCAAGAGCTCCAACTAAAGCACTCCCCCCTCAGACACCGGCTTGGGGTTCTCCCCCTCTTCCTCCACGGGCAAAAAGCCCCGCACAAAACGAGCCCAGCTCCCTCACCCCGCACCTGCGTGGGTGCTTCGCTAGCAGTAACTACACAAATAAATAAAGGAGTCAGTATCTCGCAGAGTGGGAGCAGATGGTGACCGCAGATCATCTAGAAATTAAATTATTGCTACGTTCTTATGTATTGGACACCATGGGTAACTTGGTAATCACTGAGAGAGGGGACAGTCTCAGGCTGCCCTTGTGTTATCAGGTTGGGGAGGACAAGATGGAATTTATTTGACTTGTTCCCTGCCTAAAGGGCAGGAGTTTTCTCAGTGGGACTGAATCTTTGTCGTTTGGATGGCAATCAGCAGGGACAGGGGCTCTTAGGGGCAGGCTCCCAAAACACTTGGAAATTCATCCTGCCTGCCAGGCTTTACCAAGGTGTTGAGAAGAGTACACCCCGCTAAGCGCACTCACAAATCAGGAGCCACCTTCCCGTAGTAAAGAACTGCACGTTCAAATTTCAAAGAGAGCAGGAGCCCGGTGTCACCTTGAAAGCCGAGCCAAGGCTGCTGATTCATCAGAGGGGAAAAAAATCAAGGCAGATGAAAACTGAACAGAGACAGGGAAGCTCCCGGTCCTGCCACACACACACACACACACACGAGGTCGACCTGATGCTTGATTCTACTTCCCTCTGCTGGTGGGACCTGGTGGGACCTGCTGTGACGGCCAGCGTCCCAGTTTGAAGTCGAAGCTGGTTGAAATAAGGCGCAACACGAAGTCTAACACATACGAGATGGCTTGTCACCAAAGATGATCAGGTAGCCCAACAAGTGATGAGCTCGCAGCAGTGGCGGTGCCCACGAGTGTCCCTCCCCACAAGGGGTATTGGCCAGAGAGCGTGAGTTTGAGAGGATGAGGAGGACTGCAGGAAGAACCTCAGGCTGATGGAAAAGCAGAGGAGTCCTTCACAGGACATCCCGAGATGCCTTCGTTAGGCATCATGCAGCTGGTTCTCTTTCAGGAGAATCTTCTCCCCGGGCTTGAAGGCAGGCATCCCCAGGTAAGGGCAGCTGGCACAGCGGAACGCGTCCCCCAGGTAGCACTGCCGGGAAAGAAAAGCACCCTCTTTAATCAAGAGTAACTTTTCAGTTCTCTCCCATCACGCTATGGCTTTTCCAGTTTAAAACCCAACATGCTCCTAAGCACATACTCGCACAGAAAACACTTCCCTTGCACCCCCTTCTCCCCGCAGCTCGTTAACGTGGTTAGCAGCCTGCGCTCATGTGGGAGAAGCGAGTTCCCACACAAGCTGGGCTTGGGCAGCCCCCAAAGCCCCAAACCCAGACCCCACTGCGCTGCCGTGAGGAAGCTGCGTGCCAGCTGAGGGAGCACAGAGTTCTCGGACACAAATCGCGTCCCATGAACCACAGCACAGAAACAAACTCCGCTATTTACATTTCCACAGGCAGATTTGGGCTGCGAGCTCTTTTTCTCTTGTTCCAGTTCTTCAGCCAGGCCACACGTGCTGTAAAAAAAGACAGAAGTCACGCGTATTTTGCTGCTTCAAGGTCACGAGTCACCGACACTTGTTCCAGCCCTGCTCACACATCTCAGCCCTCACTGTCACACGACTCCGGGACTTTCACACTCTTCACTTTGCTCTTCAACACCATGTGTCGAAATGACACTTCTCGAGTTTAAATCGAGTGGCAAATGACGCTACAGCACTTGCTACACGTGCTATTTCTCCTTGAAATCTGAGAAACCAGGCTTTTAGCCAAGGCCTCACAGTGTCTGCACCTTCAAGAAGATTATTGATTGTATCAGTGTGGTAACTTGCAGCAGTGGATTGAATTTGTCAGTTCTCACTGTATTTGGATTTAGGTTCACATAGTTAAGAAAGGTCGTGGACCAAGAGAATTATGCTCTGAAGGGCAGCAAAGCGTTTACAATCTTTTTAAAATGCATCCAACTCGAAGTGTTTGATGTTACAGTTAAAAGGTTCACCCCAAAGCTAATCCCAGCACTGACCAGTTCTTGCAGGCTTTCTTTTTGCCCATTTCTTTGCAGGACGGAGCTCTGAGGGACGACGGATCCGGCTTTTTCAAATCCTCCGAATCCAACAACTCATCAGAGTCCAAAATATCCTGAAAACACAACATAATGTGCAGGAAAGTGATTTGTCAAGTTTCCAAGAGGCATGCCTGAAATGATTTAGAGAAGGAAAGAAGAGAGAGGGAAGGAAAACCATCAAAGCCTCACAAATAAAACCAGATACCATCTCTTCATCATTCATATCGTTGGCAGAGAGCGTCCACAGCTTGGCAGTAGCTGGGTCCACAGAGGGTTTTCCTGGAGCCAAAACAAAGGCAGAAGCAGCAGTTACTCCAGCCTTTGCCCCATCTACTCCCCACGGACAGAATTCAAACAACTTTGGGAAGCCCCACTTCACAGTTTTTTACCCCACCCAGGAGCTGTCTCCCTGCGTTGAGGGAGAGGCCGGCCACTCAGGCACTCGGCACACATCGCTTCCTACCTGAAGGACCAGGTTTCTTGGCAAAGGAAAGTTTGAGCTGACTCGAGGATCCCACTTCGAAATCGGGCTTCCTGCCTTCTATCTGAACGATGAGGAGGTCATCGCCTTGGTAACCCAAATGCTCTCGGACCGACCGGGCCTCCTCCGGGGTCAGCGCTTCCTTTTGCAGCTGCAATGTTAAGATTTTACGTTAAACCTCACGTGGAACCTCTTATTTCAGAGCCCAGCCCAGCATTCCAGCAAACAGAGGCAACTGGTATTTTCAATCCTAAAAAGCCCATAGCCTTTGCAAGTAACTAAAGTTTGTGGCAGGCAGCGTCCGTGCACATTTACAGCAAACTAGGGTAGCCAAACCCCTCGTCACCCCGCGAGATCCCCAGGAATCACCAGTTATTTTTCAAGGTAACTGCACGAAGGAGTTTGTGGAAGCGGTTAGTACACACGTACCTCCTTCACTTCCACCAGCCCGGAGAGAGTCAGAGCTGTGGGGAGTTTGGCCGCTGTCTTGATTCTGCTGTTGTTTCCTGAAAGACACAAAAGGAGGGAGGAGGGAAGAAAAAGGATAGAAGTCACTGAGAAACCTGGAAGAGCTTTAGAAGGAAATATTCCAGCCAAACTTCGGCTTTAAAACGCAGCCCTTTCTAGTTGACAGCAGGAACAAACCAGAAAGAGTGTAAGCAGCTTGTTCATTAAATAACAGCCTGGGATCACAAAGCTGTTCTAGCTTCAGATCTGCTCTACACATGCCAGAACCTTCCTCAACCCAACTAACACCCATAAAAAAAGGAAATTAAAAAAAAACAACAAACAAACTCCAAACCACAAACCCAACCCTAAGACCCAATAAAATCCCCTGAAATGTTTTCACACATTAAAGGGAACAGCTCGCGAAGTTTTCAAGCCTACGTGAACATTACACTCAGAAATGTAAAGTTCATGAACCTTTTCCTTACGGGCAAAAGCTGTTACAATCATTGTTCCATCAGAAACTCTTTACAGGCTTATTTGCCCAGGCACAGGGTTGTGCTGAACAGAAGCCGTTCAGCTTCTTTCATTAGTCCCACTTGTGCTTTCTTCCAAGTCCACCGAATTCCAGCCTGTCAGACGTGACTCTGGAAAAAAGAAATCTCGTCTACTCCAGACTTTGCATGTCCTTGTGTTCTGTCCCAGAAGTGCTTCCCCCCCGTTGCTGAAGTACCACTTGCACCACAGAGCTACTGCACTGGCAAATCTTCCCAGCCTGAAAAAGCGTTTCTGCTGCTGCTTACGCCACCATTTTCAGCACCGTAGGTAGAATCCCCACCAGTGTAGATACTTTTGTTCTGATCAGGTGGCACTTTATTTCCCAATTCCATCCTGAACCAGCTCCCTACACCAGCAAAGTTTGCGCACGGGTCAGGTAGAAGACTAGCAGGCTTTGTGTCCTCCTCCAGCTGTCCGGTGGAGGTACTCTGGCCTTACTCTTAAAACTCACTCCAAATGCTTCTACCTTTTCTCCATAACTATTTCTCAGCTGGCTTCTGGGACAGCCACTCTCGGCATTTGCCACCTGCTTTTAAAGTCACTTCGGAAGCTCCTCAGAAACACGTCGGCAACTATTCAACATTACACAGGAGAGTGGCTGCAAGTTACTCTGACAGCCACCAGCTCAAACACCGGAAAAAATCTGTTACTGTTGTCAGCAGAATGAAAATCTCTGAACATCAGTCAGGGTTCCTGCCCTCTCCACCCCATCCTAACCCTCAACTTTCATGCTTTGTCACCATGAAAGCAAGGCTCGTGTGTATTCTCTCACCTGATTCTGTAACAATTGGTTCCTTCAGGAGGACACGGCCCCCCGGCTTAAGTATCCGAGCTATTTCTGCCAGTGCCTCCGCGCTGTGCTGCGCCGCGCTGCCTGGTACCATGCCAGAGAGAATTACATCAAAACTGGAGTCCCTGTGAGCCGCTGAAAAGAAAGAAAGAGGAAGATGGCACAGTTTTACACACAGAGCTTTGCTTAACACACCAAAACTGGGAGAAGCGATCAGGTCACACAACAGAAGCACGCCCCTCCGCTTAAACACAACAGTGAAAAACTAAGCTCATTCTTACACTGAGACAGCTGGTTAATGTTTTCCACTGAGACGCGATTATCGGCTCCCACCAGTGCTTGAATTTTTTCTACCAAATCCTTCAGGGCTTCAACTGGTGATGAGCTGTCCCAGATGATGGCCACGCGCTGGCCTGGCGCGACTCCGTACTCCCCCATTTCTGAAGCAGCAGCAGCAAACCTGACAGTGGCAGAGAAAGGAATGGGTCAGGAGGAGGAAGAGAATCATGGAGTCATAGAATCATAGAACGGTTTTGGCTGGAAGAGACCTTCAAGATCATTGTGTCCAACCTTTTCCCAGCCCTATCAACACCACTAAACACAGTCCTTCAAGGCAACATCTGCCCTTCTGTTAAACACCTCCAGGGATGGTGACTCAGCCCCCTCCCTGGGCAGCCTGTTCCAACACCTGACAACCCTCTCAGTAAAGAAATTCTTCCTGATATCTAACCTGAACCTCCCCTGGCCCAACTTCAGGCCGTTTCCCCTCGTCCTATCACTCTCCACTAGGGAGAACAGATCAACCCTCGCCTTGCTACACCCTCCTTTCAAGTTGTTGCAGAGAGAGATAAGGTCTCCCCTCAGTCTCCTCCAGGCTGAACAACCCCAGATCCCTCAGTCGCTCCTCATAGGACACGTGCTCCAAACCCTTTCCCAGCTTGGCAGCCCAACTCTGTGCCCTCTCCAGCACCTCAGTGTCCCTCTTGTAGTGAGGGGCCCAAAACTGGACAGGAGAGTATGGGTAAGTGCCAAGTGCATCACAAACTTCTGCTGCCTGTGACTTAATCACCCAGCATCGACTTGGTTTAATAAACCACGATTCTCTTCTGGAGACAGGCAGCACAGAGTTCCCACAAGCCGAGCGTTATCAAGAAGTGGAATCGTTTAGGTTGGACAATAGCTTGCTACATTTAAGGTCCTACGTTAGTATCTCTCCTGATCAGAGACTAGTTTTGCAGGGAGACCGCAAGCCTTGCTTGAAAAAAAATAAATCAAAAACAACCCAACAAAAAAGTTACCAGTTTTCCTTAAGATTCGAATAGAGGCACACGCAGGATTTCTGGATTTCCACATTAGTGACAACTATTTGGCATTAAACACTGCCTTATCTCTCCTACTCAGGACATGACCTAGCAGAGCTTGCTAGTGTGTGAGAAG
This sequence comes from Trogon surrucura, assembly GCA_020746105.1. NCBI lineage: Eukaryota > Metazoa > Chordata > Aves > Trogoniformes > Trogonidae > Trogon > Trogon surrucura. The sequence continues at coordinate 8,538,262 of CM036629.1, forward strand.
GAAAAAGAAAAAAAAAAGAAAAAAAAGAGAAACTTTTGACATTCCCAGCATTCCAGACTGAGACACAGAAGCTCTTCCAACTCCTGTCATTGGTGGCGCTGGGTGAGCACGTACACAGAGGGAGGAGGGGAACGGAACATGCAGTGAAGTGATGGTCCTGAGAAGCCTGTACGCACTAATATTTTGTAAAAGATTGTATTCCTGGGAAGAAAACTCGCACTACAGAAGTGTTACAAAAGTACAATCACCTGCACTCACAGCAGCACTGGCTACTGAAACAAACTGCTTACTGTCATTAAAGTCTAGCTTATGGATACACTGTGCCAAATTCAACTTGGTAGCCAGAAGTCCGGGATGAATTTTGACCCTGTGCTCCCTCAGCTCTGAGCCTGGAAACTACAAACAAGTTCAGAATGGGGCAGCCCTGTGCTTCCTCTGAGCTACTCTGGTAGGAATCTGTGCTAATGCAGCCCACACTGCCAAGGAGGTAAGGACTGGGAGATCCTGGATGTACGCTGCACGTTACAGCACCTCACAGCCAGCAATGCCAACTAAGAAACTACAGCAGCCAGTGACACTGGTAAATGCACCTGCTAATCTCATCAAAAAGTCACCCTTCCCAGGAAGAAGGCTGAAAACCTCAAAAAATACATAAGCTACTGTGGGAGGAAAAAGAAAAGAACAGCAGGTTGTGACCTTTCAAGATCAGAGCACAAAATATATCAACAACCACAGCGGCCCGCATCAATCCCTTGGTGAAAGTGGGAGCTCACGCAGTCCCCAAAAGCCGTGTCATTTATCTCTGCCCTCAGTGAGCGCCAAGGCGGGGAGTTACCAACACAGCACATTTCAGAATCACCGAATGTTGGGGGTTGGAAGGGACCTCTGGAGCTCATCCAGTGCAATCCCCTGCCAGAGGAGGGTCACCCAGGGCAGCCACACAGGAACGCGTCCAGGCGGGGTTTGAAAGTCTCCAGAGCAGGAGACTCCACACCCTCTCTGGGCAGCCTGGGCCAGGGCTCCGGCACCCGCACAGGGAAAAAGTTCTTCCTAATGTTTTTATGGAACCTCCTGTGCTCCAGATTGTACCCACTGCCCCTTGTCCTGTCTCTGGACATCCCTGAGAAGAGCCTGGCTCCATCCTCCTGATACTCAATCTTTCCATATTTATCAACATGACTGAGGTCACCCCTCAGTCTCCTCTTCTCCAAGATAAAGGGCCCCAGCTCCTTCAACTTTTCCTCACCAGGGAGATGTTCCACTCCCTCCATCATCCCTGTGGCTGTGCTGGACTCTCTCCAGCAGTTCCCTGTCTCTCTTGAGCTGAGGGGCCCAGAACTGGACACAATATCCCAGATGTGGCCTCCCCAGGGCAGAGCAGAGGGGCAGGAGGGCCTCTCTCGACCTACCAGCCACCCCCTTCTAACACACCCCAAGATGCCATTGGCCTTCTTGGCCACGAGGGCACACTGCTGGCTCATGGCCATCCTGCTGCCCACCAGCACCCCCAGGTCCCTTTCCCCTGTGCTGCTCTCCAGCAGGGCAGTCCCCAGCCTGTGCTGGTACTTGGGGTTGTTCTTTCCCAGGTGCAAAACTCTACCCTTGCCCTGGTTGAATTTCATAAGGTTTCTCCCCGCCCAGCCCTCCAGCCTGTCCGGGTCTCTCTGAATGGCAGCACAGCCTGCTGGGGTGTCAGCCACTCCTCCCAGTTCTGTGTCATCAGCAAACCTGCTGACAGCTCTCTCTGTTCCCTCATCCAGGTCATTGATGAATATATTGAACAGCACCAGCCCCAGCACTGACCCCTGAGGGACCCCACTAGACACAGGCCTCCAACTAGACTCTGCCCCAGTGACCACAACTCTCTGGCTTCCTCCCTTCAACCAGTTCCCGATCACGTTCTTGGCGGGACAACGGGGAGGATATTTTTCCCAGCAGCAGGTGGGATGTATCTAAAACGACGGGCTCTGCGTGCCGCGGGCGCAGGCCCCGGGCTGGGGGCCTCATCCTGCCGCCACCCGCGCGTCATGTCGCCCTTGGGGATCCCGCCCGCCCCGAACAGGGCAAGCAAGGGGCTTCAGCAAGTTTCCAGCTCCAACCCGCCCAAGAGCTGTCCCCGCCGCGGCCCTGCCCCGCTGCCCGGCCCGGCTCACCTCCGCCCGCCGCCGGCTCGCTCCAGCTCGGCCCGGCCCGGGCCCCGGCTCCTTCTTACGCCGTCACCGCAACGTCACCGCCGCGTCATTGCGCCCGGCCCGCTTCCAAGATGGCGGCGGCGGCGGCGGCGGGCGGTCTGCGGCGCGCGGGCTGGCGGCTCTGGCGGGGCCGCGCGGGTGAGGGGGCGGGGGGGGGCGGGGAGGGGGAGGCGTGCTCGTGCCCGCGCCCCGTGCCTGTGCTCGTGCTCGTGCCCGCGCCGGGCGCGGCGGGGCGGGGCGGGGGGAGGTGAGCGGAAGGGCAGGGGCCGCGCGCCGCCAGGGGGCGCTGCGGGGCGGGGGCGGGACGCGCCTCAGGCCCGGGCCCGGCCACAGCCCCTGGGACAGCCCCTGGGACAGACAGGGCCACTGACAGCCCCTGCGACAGTCCCACAGCCAGCTCAAGGCCCAAGCCCCCTTCCAGGCTGGGGCCCAGTTGCAGTCTCAGTTCGAGGCCCAGTCTCAGTCCCAGTCCCAGTCCCAGTTTCAGTAATGGTTCCAGTCCCAGGCCCAGTTCCAGGCTCAGTCCCAGGCCCGGTTTCAGTCCCAGTCCCAGTCCCAGTTTCAGTAATGATTTCAGTCCCAGTCCCTATTCCAGGCTCAGTCCCAGTCCCAGTCCCAGTCCCGGTTCTGGTCCTGGTCCCAGTTCCAGTTTCAGGCCCAGTCGCACAGGCCCAGTCACAGCCCCAGCTCCAGTCCCAGTCTCATTCCCAGTCTCGTTTCCAGTCCCAGTCCCAGGCCCTGAAGCCGCGTCAAGGCCTGCCCGATGCTGATGGCTTCGAGGAGAGACTCTCACGCCTCACTGGCCTCAAAACAGCCCCGTGGGACATGTGAACCGGAGAAGGGGGGTGGTGGTTTTGTTACAACATGGGCTGTACAACCCAAGCTTACTCGCTAAAAACCCCAAACCTCACTGAAGCGTTTAAAAATTCTGACGGAGTGGACATGACTGAAAGGTAAAAATCCCGAACAGAATTGGTTCTGTTTGGCTCAAACCAGGACGGCTGCCTTGCTGAGAAGTGCGCGCCGTGATCGGCGCGTTGTGTCCGTGAGGACTGCTCATTCTCTGGAGCGTCGCGTGGCTTTTGTCCTGAGCTCGGGCATCCATGTTGCCTTCTACCTCCTCTCCTCGATCAGGGACTGAAAAGGAGAAGAGGGCATGCTGCAGGGGAGCCAGCGTCTGTTTGCATGCCCGAGACCAGGAAGCTCCTCTCCGTTTGCAACACGTGCCCTCTGCGCAGTTCTTTTCCTCACAAAAGCTTCGCAGAAGTGTTACAAAAAGACTGTCTCTACCAATTTCTGTTCTTTTCAGCTGTGTTTCCCACAACACTCTTCTTCACCGTAATTTTCTGTGCTTCCTCTTGTTGGGAGGAGACCCCCTGACTTTCTCGGTTTCCTTTTCAGCGCTCAGGTGGCAGCTCTGCCCACCCCAGCGTGCTCTCCAGGCCTCGGCCGTGTTGAGAAGCATCTCCGGCGAGCAAAAGGAGCCCTTTGCATCTTCCTCCCGGCAGCAGTTTGATTCACATCCAGCCGATGGCCAGCCTGAACAGGAACCTCAGGGCCCTCGCCCCAGGTAACTCACTAGTTATGCCTCGCACTGTCCTGCCACCAGAGGGATCGGAAAGCTTTGCTTTTCTGAAACTCTCATCTGAAGCTTGGAGGCAAAGAGATCTGGAGTTAAGGCAGCCTCAAACTGCAGCAGCTGGAGAGCTGGTTTGTCATGATGGTGCAAGTTCCACCATCCTGGAGGCAGGATGGGGACTTGCTTTCAAGAGGGAACCTCTGTGATCCACGAAGTGCAAGCCTTTGCTCATGGAATTTTGTGCAAATCTACACAAAATATAGACAATATAGAATCATAGAATCACAGAATGTTGGGGGTTGGAAGGGAGCTCCAGAGGTCGTCCAGTCCAACCCCCTGCCAGAGGAGGGTCACCCAGGGCAGCCACACAGGAAAGCGTCCGGGCGGGGTTTGAAAGTCTCCAGAGCAGGAGACTCCACACCCTCTCTGGGCAGCCTGGGCCAGGGCTCCGGCACCCTCACAGCAAAGAAGTTTCTCCTCAGGTTGAGGTGGAACTTCCCATGTTCTAACTTAAACCCATTATTTCTTGTTCTGTTGCTGGGCACCACTGAGAAGAGATTGTCCCCTTCCCCTTGACCCCCACCCCTCAGGTATTTCTCTACGTCAATAAGGTCCCCTCTCAGCCGTCTCCTTTCAAGGCTGAACAGCCCCAGGTCTCTCAGTTTCTCTTTACAGCAGAGATGTTCAGTCCCTTGATCACCCTCGTAGCTCTCCCTTGGACTCTCTCCAGTAGGTCCCTGTCTCTCTGGAACTGGGGAGCCCTGAACTGGACACAGGATTTCAGGGGTGGTCTTCCCAGGGCAGAGCAGAGGGGCAGGAGAACATCCCTAGCCCTGCTGGACACACTTTTCTTAATGTACCCATGAGGCTATAGCTATAAAGCCTTTGTTGCAAAAGCTTCTAGTTTAGGGTTTTTTTTTTTTAAAGGAGGGGGAGTCTAAGGCTAACTGGTCTCCAGGCATGCACCTAGATTGAGCCCTCCCTTATCTTCCTCATTACAAAGGTTCGTTAAGAATCATTTTTTTTCTGGAAAGGGAAGGATTTTAATGGAGAAGGCGAGATTTCCCCTAAGCAAACAGATTGGTGGCAGCGAGCAAGCGGCCGAGTCCGGGTTGCTGACGTTTGATGGTGACGTTCCCCTCACTGTACCAATACCTTCTCATAGTTACACTGGCCAGGGCGGCCAGGAGTCTGAGGATTATGAGAGCGAGGAGCAGCTGCAGCATCGAATCCTCACAGCGGCGCTGGAGTTTGTGCCTGAACATGGCTGGACTGCAGAAGCCATTGCAGAGGGAGCCAAGGTATGTGGGGAGAGAAGCAAAACACCAGTGGAAAACTGGATGGAGCTGAAGTCCAAAGACAGCCAGGCCTGCATGCTTCCCCCACATACTCTTGGGCGATGCACCCTAATCAGCAAACGGTACCGGGCAGGAATATGTCCCAGGTACTCCGTGATAAACCCCAGCAAAGTTGAACTAAGGCACGATCCTAAAGAGAAGAAAACATGTCATAGAATCATAGAATCATAGAATCATAGAATGTTAGGGATTGGAAGGGACCTCGAAAGATCATTAAGTCCAATCCCCCTGCCAGAGCAGGAATGCCTAGACTATGCCACACAGGAATGTGTCCAGGCAGGTCTTGAATGTCTCCAGAGAAGGAGACTCCACAACCTCTCTGGGCAGCCTGTTCCAGGGCTCCGTCACCCTCACTGAGAAGAAGTTTCTTCTTGAGTTTAAGCGGAACCTCTTATGTTCCAGTTTCAGCCCATTACCCCTTGTCCTATCAGTGGTTGTCACCGAGAAGAGCCTGGCTCCATCCTCGTGACACTCACCCTTGATATATTTGTAAACATTAATGAGGTCACCCCTCAGCCTCCTCTTCTCCAAACTAAAGAGCCCCAGCTCCTTCAGTCTTTTCTCATAAGGGAGATGCTCCACTCCCTTAATCATCCTAGTTACCCTGTGCTGGACTCTCTCCAGCAGTTCCCTGTCTTTCTTGAACTGAGGGGCCCAGAACTGGACACAGTATTTCAGATGGGGTCTCACCAGGGCAGAGTAGAGGGGAAGGAGAACCTCTCTCGACCTACTAACCACCCCCCTTCTAATACACCCCAGGATGCCATTGGCCTTCCTGGCCACAAGGGCACACTGCTGGCTCATGGTCATCCTGCTGTCCACCAAGACTCCCAGGTCCCTTTCCCCTACACTACTCTCTAATAAGTCATTCCCCAACTTATACTGGAACCTGGGGTTGTTCCTACCCAGATGCAAGACCCTACATTTACCCTTGTTATATTTCATTAAATTTTTCCCCGCCCAACGCTCCAGCCTGTCCAGGTCTCGCTGGATGGCAGCACAGCCTTCTGGTGTGTCAGCCACTCCTCCCAGCTTGGTGTCATCAGCAAACTTGCTGACTGGACTTGATGTCCAGGAAGTGCTTTTTAATACAGTGTTGCTTTGTTTAAATTCATACAACTTCATTCATGAAATAAATGACAATCCTAGCTGGATTCTGCTTAGCCGTGGATGACCTAGTCTGTGCTTCTCCCTCCCTGCCTGCAGACCCTGGGTCTCTCTGGTGCTGCTGCGGGGATGTTTCACAGCGATGGCAGCGAACTGGTCCTGCATTTTGTGTCCCAGTGCAACACCAAGCTGTCTGAGCTGCTGGAGCAGGAACAGAACCGAGTGCAGCTGGGCGAAGCAGAGTGAGTATCGGGTGCGAAAAGACATCTTCCTCAGCGGATGGAGACACCACCTGGAACACAGGTGGAGGATACGTAATACTTGGGCATTCTTCATATTCGTGTTTTGTTTTTCTCACCCAGGAAGAAGCCTACAGAGCAGTTCCTGAGAGATGCTGTGGAAGCCAGACTGAGGATGCTGATTCCATATATTGACAAATGGCCCCAGGTATGAAACAAGTATAAGGGAGTCTCTTTTTTTGTGTCTCTGTTTTAAACACCCTGTGGCCTTCAACATAGTCTCTTTGCCAGAGTAGTTCAAGGATGTAAATGAAACCCTTGCTGGTTTCAGATAATTTGTAGCCTGCAAGAGGAGGGCAACCTTGGAAGGAGGCAGTTAAAGGTGTCCTTAGAACAACAATTTCTTGCAGTTCCGTAAAGGCAAACCTCTCCATCGTTGACTCCACCCATCTAGGATGCCCAGGGGATAACCTGTGTCTGCACTCAGCCCTGTTTGCAGTGTCACTGCCCGTCAGGCTCCTTGCAGCATTGTTCTGGCTCCACTGCTACCACCCAACATCTGGAAACATGGAACCGCTGCTTTGTTGCAAGAAACCACGAGCCTAGCGTGTGAACGGCAAACCTTAGGCAACCTGAGGATAGATCTGTGAACTGGGAAGGCTCCATGCTTCCGAATTCAGATTTAAGTCTCCAGCCGTTCTTCCCAGAGTGGGAAGGGACTCAGATTGTGGCCTCAGTGACAAGCAAAGCGTTCCCAACCTTGGGCTGCAAAGATTGCTGCCAAGTCGGCCTCTGCTGTCCAGGATCACTGCTGGTCCCTGGATAGCTGGACCCAGCACTCCTTGCAGAACGAGAAGACTGGATTCGTGTTTTTTTTTCCAGATTAGCATAGCTTGTCTTGTGAAGGATCCTTGTGAAGGCTGTGGGTGGTTGGGGACTCTCCCAGCGTTGTGTTATTATGTTCAAAGGCTGCGAGATCCCAGCAGGGCCATTACTTGCCGGCTGCTCTGCCTGCGGTAGCTGCTTTGAGTTCAAAGTCAAGAGAAATGAGGGATTGGGACTCCCTGCTTGTAGTGTGAGTCAGCTCCGCCCCGGCTGCATTTCTCTGCCCGGGGAAGTAGCTTGGGAGGGACAACTCAGCTGCCGCATTTGAGCTGAGCAGGGAGCTCTGGGCTCCAGTACAGGCTGAAGCCTGAGCTCAGCTGCCGCACTGTCCATTCCCCACATGCCTGGCCAGTTGAAAAGACCGCTGCTGGCTGAAAAAAGCTGAGAGAGACTTGTCACTGGGAGCTGGAGGCGAGCCAACAGCAATAAAAATAAAATAAAATAAAACAGAGCAGAGCGTTGTTGGTCTGCTTTAGCTCTGTTTTGTTCTCTTGTCTCCTTTGCAGGCTGTGAGCATCCTGTTGCTCCCACGTAACATCCCGTCCAGCCTCACCCTCCTCACCAGCATGATTGACGATATATGGCACTACGCTGGCGACCAGTCCACGGACGTAAGTCTTTGTGCTCCGTACACCGGCTGGTTTTACCCCTCGGCACTTGAGCAAAAGTTTGAAAGAGGCATCGGGCCACGTCTCTGGAAACGATCCGTTTGCTGAATGGCCCAAGAAGCACCCAAGGGTCCTTGTGAGCTCTGGTCTCTCTTCCAAACAGACTAAAAGCAAATTAGTGCCAATGGGATTAGTGCAGATTAAAAGGACCTACTTTCCTAGACTCTTTTAAGCTTTTTTTTTTTAAAGACACAGACACATTTGTTGAGATTTCGAGACTAAGAAGCTGGTGCAGTATTCAGTGAGCGAGCAGCGTGTCTCTGTTGAAGCAGCTGTCTCTTCCACCAGCAGTAGCATTTACATTTGACTTGAAAACCTTTAAAGAACTGACCTTAAATATACCAGTAGCTTATTAAAGCTTTCATCTTTCTGGCAGGAAATAAAATAAAATTATAACCTTAATGAAAGCAGTTAATAAATTACTTTAATTCATATAGATGTAGGGAGAGATGGGGAGAGCTGAATGAACCATTTTAACAAACTACTTTAATAAGCTTCTTTTATCTCTCTATAAAAGAGAAGCTACTGCAGTGAAAAATAAATAAGATGACAGAAAAATTAAAGGAATAAACCAGAGAACTAAAAGGCTGCAATTGCATCAGGGACTTCAAGTCCCTCACAGGTTATGAAAGTCAAATTGACCTGTTGGAGTCGGTGTCTGCGCTGAGCTGTTCCTAAATCCTTCCAGATTTAGGAGAGGTCCTGAAGTTTGTCTTTTGTTTCTGCCTCCTGGCTGGGTTACATGAGTTTTCTCAGGAAGCTGGGATGCTGATCCTGCTCCTTCTTTCCCAGTAAAGGGGTTTAATGTCACTCGCAGTTACAGCACTAGTGATGACGCCTCTTTGCAATGCCAGGAGCTCAATAGAGTATGGCTGTGCCTCAGGGAACCCTTCAGGTGTGTTTTTGGAGTGGGAGGAGAATCAACAGAAAGAGTTTGGTTGTGAATATCTGAGAGATCCAGCTGCAGGTGGTAACAACCCTCAGGTTTCCCCCCTCGTCAAAGCTTGCAGGTCGTGCTGTGGACCAGGGAGCTTCGGATCTGACTGTTGCTTTCAAGATTAAGGCTCGTGTTTCTGTTTCTCTGTTGCTTCGTTATGGCAAATGGCACAACTGGTATTTTTTCTAGGTAACAGCAGCAAACGAAGTCGAAGGCTCGTTTTTAAAAATGTTTATGTATTTTGTCTGCCGGGGGTTCAAGTGCAACTGGAAGAACCGAAGAGTTGGAGTTACTTGTGCACCTTTGCGTTGCGTAACCTGTTGATGTGACACGTCCTGCAGCGGCGCTGCCAGCAGCGCGCTGGGGCGTTTAGAGAAGCAGCCGGTATTTCTGTGACAGTTTCTGTGTGCTGTCTTGCACAGTCCTCTCCTCTGCTTGTTCCCCTTTCTTCACCTTTGTATCTGTGTTTTGCTAATTGGCCCGGGGAGGGGGGGTCCCACAGAAAAGGACACAGGCACCAACAGAAGGGTTGGCTTATTTTACTGTCTATTTCAAAGTATTACGCGAATAAGGCAAAGCAAGCTGATCATATTCTAGTTTTAAGCAGCAAGGAAAACAAGCAGGGTAATGCACCTGATCAGTACCACATGGGGTTAGCGATAGGGATTAAGAAAGATCCATCATCAGTTGCCCCAATATCATCATCCAGACCCACGGGTGGCTGGGCAGCCCCTGTTGCAGCGAGGATTCTGGAGAACCGTCCCGGCGATCAGGAACCCCTACACAGTGCGTCCACTCCCAGGGGAGGGCCCCGAAGTCGCTGTAAGAGGACCCAGCTTTTATACTATTAAACAAACAACCTTACGGAACTTCAAATGCGGGAGCATCTGGTGTTGTCCACTCTGTTGGATTCCTCCCACAGCCTGGCCAGGGCTAAAAGAAGAATGCAGGGGAGTCTCCTGATTTATTTCGGTCCTTAGTCACGTATTTCTCACCCAAGCCAGGCCTCTGGTCTCTTGGTCTTGTAACATGCTTCTAACAAAGCAAGAGGTGGCCAGTTTCCCAGCCTTGCACCTGGCCTCTAGATAAAGAAAGATTGCTGTGCTGGTTCTCACTGCACATTTACTGTTACAGCAAAGCCTTTACAGATTGTCATACTAGGATGATTAAGGGAGTGGAGCATCTCCGTTATGAGAAAAGGCTGAGGGAGCTGGGGCTCTTTAGTTTGGAGAAGAGGAGACTGAGGGGTGACCTCATGAATGTTTAAAAATATATCAAGGGTGAGTGTCACGAGGATGGAGCCAGGCTCTTCTCGGTGACAACCACTGATAGGACAAGGGGTAATGGGCTGAAACTGGAACATAAGAGGTTCCACTTAAACTCGAGAAGAAACTCCTTCTCAGTGAGGGTGACAGAACACTGGAACGGGCTGCCCAGAGAGGTTGTGGAGTCTCCTTCTCTGGAGACATTCAAGACCCGCCTGGACACGTTCCTGTGTGGCATTATCGAGGCGTTCCTGCTCTGGCAGGGGGGTTGGACTTGATGATCTTTCGAGGTCCCTTCCAATCCCTAACATTCTATGATTCTATGATTCTATGATATATATGCTACAATAGATTATTAATACACTACATATGCGATTAATACTATATAGTGTAGGGTTGTGAGGTTCATCTATAGGTCATCTTCAGTTCAGGGCTTACAATGCAGGCTCTAACACTGCAATCTGGCATGAACTGCAGTGGCCACCGTGTCCCAGAGGGGAATTACACAGTTTAAGAGAAGGAAGGTCAAGAGAGGCCCTCCTGCCCCTCTGCTCTGCCCTGATGAGGCTGTATCTGGAATATTGTGTCCAGTTCTGGGCCCCTCAGTTCAAGGACAGGGAGCTGCTGGAGAGAGTCCAGTGCAGCCACAGGGATGATTAAGGGAGTGGAACATCTCTCTGATGAGGAAAGGCTGAAGGAGCTGGGGCTCTTTAGCTTGGAGAAGAGGAGGCTGAGGGGTGACCTCATGAATGTTTATAAATATGTCAAGGGGGAGTGTCAGGAGGATGGAGCCAGGCTCTTTTCAGCAGCATCCAGTGACAGGACAAGGGGCAATGGGTACAAGCTGGAACATAGGAGGTTCCATAAAAACATTAGGAAAAACGTTTTCGCAGTGAGGGTGCTGGAGCCCTGGCCCAGGCTGCCCAGGGAGGGTGTGGAGTCTCCTGCTCTGGAGACATTCAAACCCCGCCTGGACGCGTTCCTGTGTGCTCTGCTGTAGGTGATCCTGCTCTGGCAGGGGGGCTGGACTGGATGATCTATGAGGTCCCTTCCAACCTCTAATTCTGTAATTCTGTGATTCTGTGAAGGAACATGCAGTCGGTGTTTTCCTTTGCCGTTCTCCAGTCTGCTTTCACGCGCTGCATTCCTGATCTGCATTCAGGTCACACCTGCTCATTTCCCACCTTCTCTCTCATTTCCCGCCGTCACAGTTTAACTGGTACACCCGTCGGGCTGTGCTCACCGGCATCTACAACACCACCGAACTGGTGATGATGCAGGATTCATCCCCTGACTTCCAAGAGACTTGGCGCTTCCTGAAGAACAGAGTGGCCGATGCCATGGACATGGGAAATACAGCTCACCAGGTAACGTGACGGGCGAGGTACACGTGCAGAGCCCCCCTTCTCCCCGAAAATACACACGGACAGACACGGTTTTGCGATCACGTGGACCACACGTCTGCGGAGAAGCCGCCTCGTACTGGTGGGTGATTCTGTAAACGTTGCCAGTTCCACATCAATAAATGCTTCTGTGTTTTCTGGTACAAATTTTCTAAGTAGGCGTCCTCTTTGTCAGACTGGCCTGACCGTTAGGGGACGTGGATTCCCAGGAAATCTCTTCCATTTTTCTTACCTCTGGCTACCATTTGTCTGCAGCGCCCGGCTTCTGTCAGCACCTTCCTGTAGCAAATAGGTGTTTGTTTTGTGTCCCGCTTCGGTGTTTGGGTGGCCAGAGGTATAACAGCAGAAAAATAACAAAGGTTGTGTTCTCCTTGTGCCTCCTAGGTACGGGCAACCGGGGAAGCAGTTGTCCAGGGCCTGATGGGAGCTGCAGTTACCGTAAGTAATGCTGAAACCAGCTGGGCCACCAGGGCAGAATCGCGTCTCTTCCCTTCTGTGCTGAATGCCAGCGTGTTTTCCCTCCCAAATCTAGAGGACAGCCTGAAAAACAATTGTCTTTCATAACTGAACTACATGTAAGGGTGATTTTCTGGGTGGTTTGGGGTTAGTTCACTGGTTTGGAGTGAAAGAACTTGTAAAAAAAAAGTCTGGAGCTGCAGGGTGAGCCTTAGGGATGAGAAGCAGGCGATCAGAATAAATATAACGTGCTTGTCATGAGATCTCTTCCTCTGCCAGTCCCTGCACTGGAGATTTCGACAGAAGGTCCATGCCCCCGTGGACACGCGGGAGGTGGCACCTGTCCCTGAGGCACGACAGGGTGACTTTCTCAAGCTATTTCAGTTGTCTGCAACATCCTTCCGAGAATCCATTTGCTTCTTGCATCCTGGACTGCTTTGTTTCCATGCAGAGGGAGCTGCTCTTCCTCTAGGATACGAAACAAACATTTGTGTACCCAGGAATGATTTATGAGGAGGAACTAGACTGTAGCTGAAAGGGGGTGGGTTGCAGCCAGCTGGTTTTAGGGCAAAATCCCCCCAGTACATTAACTGTTAGGGGCAGCCAGTCCAGACCTCCCATGCCTGAGAGTGCAGCTGCTGTACAGGTGTGCTGAGCTCTCCAGGTCTCTGCAAAACAGGCGAGCAAGCTGAATGCCTCAAAAGCTTAAATTTGCTGTCGGGGTCTGTGTGACCGCAGAAGTAGAACCGAGCTGAAACCTACTGACCTAGAGAGCAGGTTCAGGTCAGAGGGGTGCCAGTGGCTGGAGCTAGGGTGACCTTTCTCCACCCCTTTCTCATTCACTCCCATTTTCTGACCACAAACGGTGACTTTCGCCCCCATCTCTCTGCTCCCAAGCACACCAGCCTCCCCTCTGCACCTTCCTTCTGGAGGAAGGCTTGCTGCCCCGCAGTGCTGAAACTGCCAGGGCTGGGATGTGGCCTTCGTGCCTTGGGGGCACCTGTCCTTAATACCCTTCTCCCTCTCCCCCACAGATCAAGAACCTGGCAGGGCTCAACCAGCGTCGGTGAGGACGAAGCCAACAGCGAAGAGCCAGGGTGGGTTGTGCCCTGCCCTGTCCCAGCACCAATAAATCATAGAATCATGGCATCCTAGAATGGTTTGAATTGGAAGGGACCTTCAAGATCGTCTCATTCCAACCCCTTGCCATGGGCAGGGACACCTCCCACTTAGACCAGGTTGCTCAAAGCCCCATCCAGCCTAGTGCTCAACACTGCCAAGGATGAGGCTTCCACAGCTTTTCCGGGCAACCTGTGCCAGTGTTTCACCACCCTCAGAATAAAGAACTTCTTCTTAACGTTTAATCTAAATCTCCCCTGCTCCAGTCTAAAACCATTGCTTCTTGCCCTGTCGCTGTATGCCCCTGTAAGCAGCCCCTCCCCAGGTTCCCTGTGGCCCCTTCAGGCACTGGCAGGTGCTCTAAGGTCTCCCCAGAGCCTCCTCCAGGCTGAACAGCCCCAACTCCCTCAGCCTGTCCTCACAGGGAGCTGCTCCAGCCCCCTGAGCATCTTTGTGGCCCCCTCTGGACCCTCTCCAACAGGTCCTTCTTGTGCTGGGGGCTCCAGAGCTGGGCACAGGACTCCAGGTGGGGTCTCACCAGAACGGAGGAGAGGGCTAGAGTCACCTCCCTTGCCTGCTGGCCACACAGCCCAGGGCACGGTTGGCTTTTGGGGCTGCGAGCGTGTTTTGTCCTTCTCCTCGGGGCTGCTCTCCATCCTCTCCTCGCCCGCCCTGTGTTTGTGCTTGGGATTGCCCCGACCTCGCACTCGGCCCTGTTGAACCCCTTGAGGCTGCCGCGCTCCCACCGCGGAGGCCCCTCCGCAGCCCTCAGTCCGCCGCCGCCTCGGAACCAAAAACGCGCGGCCCGACGCGGACTCGTTTCGGGGCCGGACCGGCGGCGGAAGAGGGGGAGCGGGGCGGGGCCGGACCGGGCGGCACGTCCGGGCGGCAGCCGAGGGGGCGGCCATGCCGTACGCCAACCAGCCCACGGTGCGCATCACCGAGCTGACGGACGAGAACGTCAAGTTCATCATCGAGAACACGGACCTGGCGTGAGGCACCGCCGGCGGGGCGGGCGGGCGGGGGCGAACCAGGCCGCGCTGGGCCCCGGGGGCGACCCCCGCAGGCCCTGTCACCCCAGCCGGGGGAGGGGAACGGGCCGGGCCCAGCTCCACCGCGTCCCCTGGCGCCTAAAAGCGGGTGTTTTGTCTCCCTCAGGGTGGCCAATTCCATCCGGCGAGTGTTCATCGCGGAGGTGCCCATCATAGGTACCGGCGTTCGCTTACGGGCCCTCGGGCCACCGTCCCCACTGTTCCTGTCGCGTCCCCGCCATCGTGGGGTGAGAGAGTTGGGGCTGCCCAGCCTGGGGAAGAGAAGGCTCCTGGAGGGGAGATCTTACAGCGGCCTGACAGTGCCTGAAGGGGCTGCAGGGAGCCTGGCGAGGGTCTTCTCGCAGGGGTGTGTAGCGACAGGGCGAGGGGCAGTGGTTTTAAACTGGAGCAGAGGAGATTTAGACTAGATACCAGGAAGAAGTTCTTCACTGTGAGGGCAGTAAGACAGGTTGCCCAGAGGAGCTGGAGATGCTCCATCCCTGGGAGTGTTCCAGGCCAGGTGGGACAGGGCTTGGAGCAACCTGGGCTGGCAGGAGGTGTCCCTGCCCAGAGGAACAGAGATGATCTTGAAGGTTCCTTCTAACCCAGACCATTCTAGGATTCTATGTTCTCCTCCATCTCCAAGCTGTTTACAGCAGCTCACCCATGTTTAGCCAGTTCTGTGTCACCAGGCACCGCATCAGCTTCACCTTAGTCTTGGTGATGTTTCCTGTGCCCTCGCGAGCTGCTTGGTTTTTCTCCGCGGAAACATTTCCTCCCTTCTGACTTTTTCGTCTCGGTAGCCATCGACTGGGTCCAGATAGACGCCAACTCCTCTGTGCTCCATGACGAATTCATCGCACACAGGCTGGGTGAGTGCTGGGCTGGGGAGGAAAGATGGAGATGCGCAGGGAAGCGGAAATTATGGGTGAAATTAACCTGGGGAGATGCTGAAGCCCCTTTGCCAGGAGGCTGCTGTTCCTCCGCCTGTCTCGGCAGGAGGGTCAGCACTCCTGTGGTCTCGCTCGGTCATTCCCCTGATTTCCTTTCTCCCACAGGTCTCATCCCTCTCACCAGTGACGACATTGTGGACAAGATGCAATATTCCAGAGTGAGTCAAGCAGAATGTCGTGGCTACTTATTTTTGGTGGCGGTTGGTGTCTCACCTGATGGGAAGTGCTACTGGCCTGGGAGAGGTTTGGTGTCAAGGTCTTGACCCGTGTCTGTCCCAGGACTGCACATGTGATGAGTTCTGCCCAGAGTGCTCCGTAGAGTTCACCCTCGACGTCCGGTGCAACGAAGACCAGACTCGTCACGTCACGTCCCGCGACCTCATCTCCAACAACCCCCGCGTGATTCCGGTCAGTGCGATCCCTCTGCTTGTCACCGAGTCCCCTCTCTGCCTTCGCGTTGAGGCCGGGGTGGTGAACGTGTGGGATGTGGACAAAACAACGCCTTGGAACATATTTCACATCTCCGAAGCCCCACTTAGAACTCAGTGAGGGAGCAAAGCTACTCCTGCTGCCCAGACAGCAGCGTGTGCCTGTGCCCTCCTCACTTGTGCTTTGTTATGCTTCGCTTGCCGTCCAATGGTGTGTCACAGCCTTGTCTTGAGCTCTTGGGAGGCTTTAGTGTCACCCCTCCACCTCGCCTTGAACACTTGGAGCCTGTGTCCGTGTTGGGAGCAAGGCCGGTGGGGCGGGATGTCGCGTACCTACCTGCCTGAATTGTCCTAACTTCTGTGAAATAGGGTGGGCTGGGTGTGCCGCTGTGAGTCACTCGGGGGTAGGTCTCCATTTTCACAGGGACACCTCCCACT
Source organism: Trogon surrucura (assembly GCA_020746105.1). Lineage (NCBI taxonomy): Eukaryota > Metazoa > Chordata > Aves > Trogoniformes > Trogonidae > Trogon > Trogon surrucura. The sequence goes on from CM036629.1 coordinate 8,554,320, forward strand.
AGTTGATGTGGGGGAAAAAAGATTGATCTTGCTGTTAATTCACTTGCTTTTGTTCTTCTGCAGGTAACATCTCGGAGCAGAGACAACGACCCCAATGACTACGTAGAGCAGGACGGTGAGTGCTATTTCACTGGGAGTGAGGGCTGGAGGGGGAAGTGAACTTTTCTTTGAGCCTCTTTGAACTCAGCCTTCCGTCACGAGTCGTGTAACCATAAGGCAGCTGAGAGACACCAGCATCGCTGCCTCGGTGGGGTTGGTGTTTTACAGAATCACCGAATGTTGGGGGTTGGAAGGGACTTCAAAAGACCATCCAGTCCAATCCCCTGCCAGAGCAGGATCCCCCAGGGCAGCCACACAGGAACGCGTCCAGGCAGGGTTTGAAAGTCTCCAGAGCAGGAGACTCCACACCCTCTCTGGGCAGCCTGGGCCAGGGCTCCAGCACCCTCACAGCAAAGAAGTTCTTCCTAATGTTTTTGTGGAACCTCCTCTGCTCCAGCTTGCACCCGTTGCCCCTTGTCCTGTCATTTGACATCCCTGAGAAGAGCCTGGCTCCATCCTCCTGACACTCACCCTTTACATATTTATCAGCATTAATGAGGTTTTGTTTTAAAGGTTGTCCCCAGAACTGAAGCCCTGTGTCAGAGGGTGCTTCTCTCTCTCCTTGTGTGAGCTTGGGAGACAGTGAAGATGCAGAGCATTGTACCAGCTGCTCTTGTTTGGGAGCACGAGCTGTGCCTCTTGCTTTTTACTTGGCAAGATGTTTCCTGGGGACACAGACAAGCCCCTCTGAGAATCCAAGCGAGCCCTGGTGACATCTTCCCCAGGTTGGGGGCGGGGCTAAAAATTCCCACTTTTGCCCTCGTGTGATCTGCACGCTTGTTTCTCCTCTGCAGGCTTCTCAAACTCTGCTTTTTCCGCAGACATCCTCATTGTGAAGCTGCGGAAGGGGCAGGAGCTGAGGCTGCGGGCCTACGCCAAGAAGGGCTTCGGCAAGGAGCACGCCAAGTGGAACCCCACGGCCGGCGTCGCCTTCGAATACGACCCGGACAACGCGCTGAGGCACACGGTGTACCCCAAACCGGAGGAGTGGTAAGTCCTAATGTCTGTCTGGAAAGGATTTCCCAAAAGGCACTGACATTTCTATGCTGGGGATAATTCAGGTCGGTAAGCGATCAGGAGCGTGCCTCTTGCTTCCCCTTGGGGATTTTACAGCCCTCTTTGAGGGAGCCCGGTGTGTGGCTCTGGTTTTACCCACACGTCTCACCCCAGGAATGTGAGCTCTGGCAGCAGTTTTGCTTTCTGGCCCTTGGCTCTGACATTGTTCTGCACCGGTAGCGTGCTGCGTCTTATCTAAAAGTAATGTGATTTTGCACTTGGTGAGCTGCTCAGCTGCTTTGTCCAGGGCAAGGACTTCACTGAGCAGTGCTTTTCGATGAGTAGATCCTGAGCCACACCTGGCTCCGTGGCCCAGTGGCCATGCAGTGATGTCCTTTCATCAAGCTCCCTGGAGGTGCAGCCAGCCTGAATTTCAGACCTCAGCCACACCACTGGGGGGTTCTGCTCCGGAGTGGCTGGATTTGCACTCAGGAGACTTGGGAAGCCTTTTGGTGCTGAGGGTGGAGGTGCGGGCGAATCCATAACGTGCATGAAACGGGCTGGAATCTGCCCACAGCCAGCCCAGCCCTGCTGTACAGACGGAAGGAGTGAACCCTGCGTGGCTTTGATGGGCTCCATGGGGCGCGTTCCTGGGTCCGGTTCAGTCAGTCTGCGTGAGAACGGGACGTGCCGGGCTCCTTCTGCACTTCGTCGGGGCGGTGCTCTGGGATCTGTGGTAGGAACTGGGTTGGCTGGTAGCGCTGGAAATCTGGAAACGGGCATTTTCCTTCATGTCGAAGAGTCCAGTACACGTTGACTGAAGCTGGGCTTTGGAAACCACCAGATGCAGGCAGGACTGTGAAGCAGAAAGTCCCCGAGAGGCTGGTTGCAGTGAGGCATCACATGAATTGACGTGCCGGTCTGTCCTTTGTCATAGATGGTTTTGAGGGTGGAACTGGATAGTTTTGAAGCTCCCAAATGATTTGCAGCAAGGAAATCATTTGGAGAGGGTACCGGGGGGGGCTGCCAAGTTGGGAAAGGGTTTGGAACATCTGTCCTGTGCGGAATGGCTGAGGGATCTGGGGCTGTTCAGCCTGGAGGATATTGAGGAAAGACCTCATTGCTCCCTACAACTATATGAAAGGAGGGTGTAGAGAGATGGGGGTTGGTCTGTTCTCACCAGTGAAAAGTGGTAGGACAGAGGAAAATTAATTCAAATTGGGCCAGGGGAGGTTCAGGTTGGATATCACGAAGAATTTCTTTACTGAGAGGGTTGTCAGGCCCTGGAACAGGCTGCCCAGGGAGGGGGTTGAGTCACATCCCTGGAGGTGTTTAAGAGAAGGGCAGATGTTGCCTTAAAGGACGTGGGTTAGTGATGTTGACAGGGCTGGGGAAAGGTTGGACTCCATGATCTGTTCTATGATTCTGTTCTATGATTCTAAATCGCCCCAAAGTTCAGTCGGTCGTCTGGGTGATAGATCGGTTGCTTGTGAAGCAAGGATGTCTGTGTGATGTGGGGTTTCAGATCAGGAGTTGAAGTCATTTTAGGCTTCGTTTTGGTGCTGTGACAACGTCTGTAACACAAGATAGTAAGTATTCCACTCTGATGAAGCAACAGACCCAGAGTACTGCTTTGAGTTAGGCGGACGGGTGCCAGGCAGGCTGAGGTACCGTTAGTTTTGCTGCGTTTTGGGTCGAGAAATGAGAATTTGGGAGAATTTGTGCTTTTGCTGGTGTCACCCAGCTACACGGCCACGCGCTTGTGCCTCAGCCACCAGGCGTTTCACTGGCTGGGTGGTCGAAGGCTGCTGCTGCTGGGGATTCGTTTGTTCGGTGGCAGAGTCAGCTGCGTCTTTGGGAATCCGGTGTGTTATACAACCAAAATTTACATGGAAGTTGGAAAAATCCCAAAGGAAGGTTAAAGTTGAAGCTGCCCTGATGATGCATCTGTCTTTCCAAGTTTGTCATGATCCCCTGTGAAGACAATACAGAGACAAAGGCCTCCGCTATCCAAGGCGAGCTGTTATTTATGGTTTGGCTTTTCGTGCCAGCTGGTTTTTTGAGTGCTGCCACGCAGCTGGACTCTCAAAGCAGCTGTCATGGGCGTGGAAACCTCTGCCCTGTTGTTGCTCATGGGCGGTTCTGCGAGGAAGTGGAAGACCCAGCTCTGTTAACACTTCTTTCTCCCTCTGCAGTTTGTTACAGGGTTTGTTCAGGAAGTGCAGTTTTCTTTATGGCAGCCTTCAGGATGGGTCTTGGTGTTTGAAGTACAGGAGATTTTTATTTTTTTTTTTCCCCTGCTGGGCACAAGCTTGACCAGACCTTCCCATCTCAGAGTGCCTGGATGCTGCAGGGCTGGGCTAGAGCTTGGGCTCTGTCCTAACTGATTCTCCTCTTTGATTCCAGGCCCAAGAGTGAGTACTCGGAGATCGACGAGGAGGATGCTCAAGCTCCCTATGACCCCAATGGGAAACCAGAGCGGTAAGAAGCTGGTTGTGCTGCTGCCGCTGGAAAATGAGGCGGGACCAGCCCGGCGCACCTCTCTGGCTCTTCTTAATAACAGAGTATCTACTCCAGGCCAAGTTTGCTAGCCCGGGGAGCCAGCGTTCCCTGAAAAGCAGGGTAGAAGTTGGCGTTAACTGTTGATATGCCCAGGCCTGGCAGCTTTTCCCCTGTGGGAGATACAAGGTGCCTCTGCTGACTTCGTGTTAGCAAGTAAGGCCATGTGGTGCTCGGTGAAGTGCAAGGCCTGCGAGGGAAAAGGGCTCACTTATTCACCCGTGTGAGTCTCTTGTACTCTGGTTGCTGGTGGTAACCCCTCTCTCAGCAGCGCTTTTGAAGCCTGCAGAGTCACAAGCAGAGGGGCAGCGCTGGCTGTGGCGTGGTTGGGAGGTGAATGATGCCGATGGCAGATCAGGACAGGCTCGAGCTGCTCCGAGGGTGCTCTCTCTGAGTTTGTGTCTCCCCGCAGAGCAGGCGGTGACTTAACCCCTTATCATGTAACCTCAGGTTTTATTACAACGTGGAGTCCTGCGGTTCTCTGCGCCCAGAGACCATCGTTCTCTCGGCGCTTTCCGGCCTGAAGAAGAAGCTGAGTGACCTCCAGACCCAGCTGAGCCACGAGATTCAGAGCGATGTCCTCACTATAAACTGAGGTGGCCCTTTAGTGCAGAGGTGTGAGTGATGCAGGAGGTCCTTACCTCACCCCAGCAGCACTCTGGGACGAGACTTTGCCTCCCCATCTCGTTTTCCTGGCCCAGCTCTCCTGCTGGTGACACTTCTTCCCAGGGAACACCAACCAGGATGTGCAGGGTAAAGCAGGAAGGGAATCGGTGAGCGTCTACACTGGGACAGGCTTTGTCTCTTAAAGGATCCGAGAGTTTTTGGATTCTGGCCCTGCAGTGTTTGGGCTTGGGAAGAGCGTACCTCGGTTACACAACCCTACGTGTCTCTTACTGTGTGCTGAATAAAAACCTGATCCCCCCCTCCGTGTTCCGTCATCCCTAAAAGCTCATCCGTGGCTGCAGGAGACGTCACATCATTTACTCCTCTCCAACAGCCATTAACTTAATGAGATCTGCTTTGGAGGGAGCAGAGCTCTCTACTGCTGATCGCTGCTCTTGACTTGTTCTCCTGAGGAGACCAGAATCCCTTCCAGCAGGTCCCCTGTCCCTCACCACCGGGGTTAAGGCAGATGTTTGAGGCCGGACGGCGCAGAAGGCAGAGCTGTAGGGGAGCCCAGATGGGCCGGGCAGGCTCAGCTGTATTTGAAGACTCCTTTGGAGCAGACTCCACCCCTGTGCTGTATAATCTTTACGTTAGGAGGGTGGGTCGGTCGTGTGCTGGGCTGCAACTTGGTGCGGGTCCTCTGCCAGCGCCCGGCGCGACTCAGGATGAACTCCGTGATGCTCTGCCAGACCAGTGTGGTGTGGATAACTGGGCTGGTGCAGTTCTGGAATTGCTTCGAGATAAAGCAACTTGAGAAACTCCTTCTCCACGGGCACTCGGAGCCCCTGCTGCTCCAGCACGTCCCGGCTGGGGGTGAGGGGTGGCAGCAGGGCGCTGGCCCCGTTTCACTCAGGGTTGGCAACTTGCTCCACCCTTCTCCCCTCCCCAGCGGTTTTAGAGCTTCCCTTGGAATGGTTTAAGGCTTCCCTTGAAGTGTTTTAGGGTTTCCCTTCAAATGTTTTAGGGCTTCCCATGAAATATCCGGGCCGTGGCTGGAGGCAGAACAAAGCTTTGAGCTGAGAGTGCTGCCAGCAGGCGTAGGAAATCTTCCCCCCATTCCCCCCCAGCGGTTTTTCTCTCTGGCAGGCGCTGCTCCCGCTCGCGCTTCCCGTTGGATGGAGCAGACAAACAGGAAGGGTGGATAAGGGTTGTTTATTCGTTGAGCAACTCCTTAAAAAGAAGAAAAGAAAACCCAAACATTTTTGGTAACAAATGTTCGATTTTTTCCAGAGGAGGAGTGTAGCCAGGAAAAAAAGAGAGCAGGTTACACCTCTCACCTGGGGGAGGACGCGCAACTAGGGGGGGTGCTGACAAACCCCTCGGTCCCTGCTGCTGTCATTGTCCCCTCCCCAGCCTCAGCCATCAGCCCCAGCAACCCACGACACAGTTATTTACAGACCACAGGTTCCCATGTCACAACACCCCACCCGCCCCGTCCCCAAAGCACAGACCTGGAGCTTGAAAAGGCGGAAATCACAGCCACCAGCCACCCGCCCTGGACCGAAAGAAGACTCCAAAGAAACACCGAGGTTACGGCAATAAAAAGATAGCCCTTCTAAAGGAGGTCAATAAATAGGAGAACTAGAAAAAAACCCAATAATAATAATAATAAAAAAAAAGAATTGCTTTCGAGTTGAGCGCACGAAGCCCAGCTCCCCCCACCCTGGGAGAGGAAGGAGCGAGGATGCTGGGAATGCGACAGAGAAACGCGGCTCTTCCCCCATCGGCTGCTCTGCCCCGGGATTTTTTAATATCGGCAAAGCTGCCTCTCAAGGGACAGGGGCTACTGGCCAAAACGGGTCCCTGGGTTGCCCGCCAGCAGCTAAACCAGGGGCCTGGCTCCAAGGGAGCAGCTCCGTGCGGCTGGAGGAGCGAGGGGCGCTGGGGGAAAGGCGAGGGGGCTCTGCCCGGCCGCTCCCCCCCAGCCAACACCCCCTGGAAGGAAACGCAGTTTCTCCTGAGACGTCTCAGTTCTCCAGCGAGTGTTTAAATAAGCTTCGAGAAGTGCAAAATCGATCAGCTCAGGGGCGTCCCTGGGAGCACCCCGCTCTTGGCAAGGGGAGACGCCGGGACACCTCCTGGCATGGCCGTGATGCAGAAAACACCCCCCTCCTCTCTTCACCTCCCCAAGAGTCAAAAAAAAACCCCCTCGGAGCGTCTCTGCTCAAGGGCGGCCACGAAGTTTGCGTTCGTGGTGAAGGAAAAAAAATCTCTTCGGACACAGATATTCAATATATATTCCCAGTTGGCCCCCGTTAACATCAGGTCCAGGCATCTCGGCACGGAGGGTGCTCCAGTCCCCCCAGAAACTCAGAGGGGCGGCCGCCTGCGTCCTTGTCACCCCTCGGAGAAGAAAAAGGGGACCCCTTCCTCCGCTGCCACGGCGCTGCCCCCGCGCCAGCCGGCTCAGGGCGCCGCTGCGGGCTCCGTGCTCTCCGGCTCGTCGCTTTCGTTGGACTTTGGCTTCAGCAAGATGAACCTGTTGAGAAGGTTGGTGTCCGAGCCGGCCTGGGCGCCCGCGTATGCATCCCCTGCGGACGAAGCAGAGGGTGGGCTTGCGGCTGGGGACACGCACCCCCCCTGGGGTGGGCTCCTCAGTGGGGGACACTGGGGACGCTCACCGGCGTAGCTGGAGGACTCGGCCATGTTCTGGGAGCCGGTGATGTGGTGCCAGTAGGCGCTGCGGGGCAGCATGGTGGTGGGCGTGCAGGGGTAGGAGAAGTGCTCGGTGCCCTTGTTCAGCAGCTGCGGCGGAGGAGACCGTGCCCTGGAGGCCACCCCGAGCCACCTCCCTGCCCCAAACCTCCCCCGCGCCGGGCTGGGGCTCACCCGGCCGTTCTTCTCCATCTCCAGGAGGAGCCTCTTGTGCTGCTCGGCGATGGCCAAGGTGGCACCGTGCACGCGCTGGTAGATCTGCTCGCCCTCCCGCGTCTGGAAGGTGTAGAGACCTTCCCCTGCGTCGCACATCCTGCGGGAGGGGGACGTGGCGTCACCTGGCGTCCCCGAAGGGCTGAGAAAAATCCATCCCCCGCACCCTCCACCAAGGGGGCAGCTGGCCACCGTGTCCCCGCCGAGGTGGGAGCAGCCCCAACCCCGAAGCCCATCCTTGGTCATAGGACACTCCATGGGGGGACCCATGGCTGTCACGCCGGGGGACAGCGGCGGTGCTGGAAGGGACATCTCACCGGCCGGCCTCGAAGGTGAAGCGGGTGGCGTCGCGGCCGTAGCGGCGCAGGGAGCAGAGGGGCCAGGAGAGCAGCTTGAGGCGGGGGTTGCGCGGGTCCCAGAGGTAGAGGTGCTCGTGCGTGACCTGCAGCCGGCACTCGCCGTACACGGCCAGGTTGGGGCTGGGCAGGAGGAAGACGTTGAAGCGGTCTGGAGGGGGGGAAGGAAGAAATCGGGATGGGATGGGATGGGGTAAAACGGGAACGAAAGGAAACGAGCCGGAACGGGAAGGGAAGGGGAATGAAATAGAGCGAAGGGAGAGGGAAGAATGGAATGGGATGGAATAAATAAAATAAAGTAAAATAAATAAAATAAAATTAAAAATTAAAGTAATAACATTAAATAAAAAATGAGAATAGAATAAAAGGAAATAAATGAAATTAAAAAATAGAATAAAATCAAATAAAAATAATTAAAAATTAAAGTAATAACAGAAGTTAAATAAAAAAGGAGAATAGAATAAAAGGAAATAAATGAAATTAAAAAATAGAATAGAATAAAATAAGAATTAATTAAAAAATAAAATAATAACATAAAATAGAATTAAATGAAATAAATGAAATTAAAAATAGAATAAAGTAAAATGAAATAAAATTAAAATTAATTAAAAATTAGAGTAATAAATGAAAAATTAAAATAGAATAAAATGAAATAAATGAAATTTAAAAATGGAATCAAATAAATTAATTTAAAATTAAAGCAATAACACAAATTAAATGAAAAATAATTAAAACCCCATAAAAATAAAAAAAGGAAAGGAAAGGAAAGGAAAGGAAAGGAAAGGAAAGGAAAGGAAAGGAAAGGAAAAGAAAGGAAAAGAAAAGAAAAGAAAAGAAAAGAAAAGAAAAGAAAAGAAAAGAAAAGAAAAGAAAAGAAAAGAAAAGAAAAGAAAGAAAGAAAAGAAAAGAAAAGAAAAGAAAAGGAGAAAATAAAATATGAAATAGAATAAAATAGAATAAAATGAATAGAATAAAATGAAATGAAGTAAAATCAAATGCCAAAATAGATTAACACAACTTAATAGTAAAAGAATAATAAAAAATAATTAAAACCCCATAAAAATAATAAACCCAATAAAAATAATAAGACCGTGAACATAATAAAAGCTGTAAAACCACTAAAAACTGAAGGGAGACAGGGCAAGGGGCTCTGGGGCAGGAGCCCCGCGCTCACCCGTCTGCTCGCTCTGCACGCCGGGCGCCAGCAGGTCGGGCTCGCCCAGGCTGATGTCGCTGGGGCGGGCGCCCAGGCACTCCAGCGACAGCGTCTTGTACCACTCCTCCGCCTCCAGCTCTGCAAGGCACCAGCAGCCCCGTGGCGACCCCGGCCAGCCCGCGGAGCCCCCGGCCGGCCCCCCGGCCCGGCCCCCCGGCTGCCCCTACCCGAGTCGCAGGTGAAGGTGCGGGCGGAGTCGTCGGAGAAGACGATGGCCACGGCCTGGCGCTTGGTCTCCTTGGGCAGCCGCGTGATGCACTTGACGTTGCTGATCTCGGTGACCTGGGACGAGCCGGGGGGAGGTCGCCCAAACCCAGACCCCGACCCCGCAGCCCCCAGACCCCTGCTGCACCCAGACCCTCGCAGCCCCCAGATCTTGACCCCTGCTGCACCCAGACCCCTGCTGCACCCAGATCCCTGCAGCCCCCAGATCCCCAACCCCTGCAGCCCCCACACCCCTGTAGGACCCAGACCCCTGCAGCCCCCAGACCTCAACTCCTGCAGCCCCCAGACCCCTGCAGCCCCCAGACATCAACTCTTGCAGCCCCCAGACTCTGACCCCACAGCCCCCAAACGCCTCCAGCCCCCAGACCCCCAACCCCTGCAGCCCCCAGACCCCTGCAGCCCCCAGACCCCCAACCCCTGCAGCCCCCGGACCCCTCCAGCACTCAGACCCCAATCCTTCCAGCACCCAGACCCCTGCAGCCCCCAGACCCCAAACCTTGCAGCCCCCAGACCCCTCCAGCCCCCAGACCCTCAACCCCTGCAGCCCCCAGACCCTCAACCCACAGCCCCCAAACCCCTCCAGCACCCAGACCCTGAACGCCTGCAGCCCCCAGACTCCTGCAGTCCCCAGACCCTTGCAGCCCCCAGACCCTGATCCCTGCAGCGCCGAGACTCCTGCAGCCCCCAGACTCCTCCAGCACTCAGATCCCCAACCCCTGCAGCCCCCAGACCCCAAACCCTGGAGCCCCCAGACCCCTGCAGCCCCCAGACACCAAACCCTGCAGCCCCCAGACCCCTGTAGCACCCAGACTCTGACTCCTGCAGCCCTCAGACCCCTGCAGCCCCCAGACCCCTGCAGCCACCCTCCCCAGCTGCTCCCAGAGCCCGCATCTCCCCGCATCCCACCGGGTGACAACCACCCACCTCCAGCCCCATCAAGTTGAGGCAAGAGAAGCCCCGTTGCAGCACGGAGCTCAGAGATCCCCCCAAGTGCCCCCCCTCACCTTGGGGCACCCGCGCAGCCCCGCGGCCTTCTCATCCGGGTACTTCTCGAGGCGCTGGGGCCCTTTGCTGGAAGATTTCCGGAAAACCAGCCAGCACCGCCGGTAGATCTGCCCCGCGGAGAGCATGGAAGTGGGGGGGGCCCCATCCCAACCCCGTTCTCGAGTCCCCCCCGCTGGCCTGAGGATACCCCAGGGTGGCAACCATCCCCTTCCCACCCACGCCAACACTAATTACAGGGATTAATTAACGAATGCAGGGAAGGCTCCCAAAGGGACCCCCATCCCGGCATCTCCCCATCCCTTCTCCCGCAGCCCCTGCCTCTGGGGGGTCCCCAAGAATGTCGTCGTGCCCCCCTCCCGCCCTCAAGCCCGCTCCCTCTTTGTTCTCCCTAATTAGCGTGAAATTACCCGGCATGCTCGCGCTAGGGCAACCAAAGCCCCTGAGTCCCCCCCCCCCACCTATGGGTGCTGCACTCCAGCACTCCCCCAGTTTAATTTCCCCCCCTCCCCTCGCGGGCATGGGGCGTGCCAAAACTGGGCACGGAGGGAAACTGAGGCACGGGGGTAAGAGGGTGGCAAATCTCCAGGTCTGGTACGGGAAGGGGGGGACACATCCTCTGCAGGATCTGACCCCGTGGGGTTACCGGATGGTTTGGGGATCAACAAGTGGTCTGCCCCCCCCCGCCCTGCCCCGCCCTAAAATGCCACTTATTCAACCCAAAAATAGGAGCGCAAGGCGTTGTGCCCCCGTTTTGGGTGCCCCCCCCCTCACCATTCCCCACTCACCCCCAGCTTCTTGCTCTTCATCCTCACGTAGCCTTGCTTGATGATGTCGTTCAGATTCGTCGCCATGGCGACAGCCCGATGGGTTGGGGCAGTGAAATTTGGGGGAGAGGGGGGGCTGCCTTCACCTTCACCCCCCCCCTCTCCATCCTCTTCCTCCTCACCTAGCTGCGTCCCCCATCCCGGCTGGGGGTGAGAAATGACAGATCCACTGGTGACATCTTCCTCCTCCCCCTCCTCCTCCCTTTGGAGTGGAACAGTCCGGCATTAACCCCCGACGCCGCCACGATGCCACAAGCAAGTCGGTGTCCCTCTCCCCACCCGAAACCCTCAGGGGACACCCAATCCATCCCAGCACCCTCTTCTTCCCCCCTCCATTTGGGGCAGCGAGTGACCCCAGCTGCCAGCCATCAGTAGGCTTCAGAGTTAACGACCCATCAGGCCAGCTCTCCCTGCGGGGGGAGCGTGTTTCAGCGCTGGTATCAGGTGCCAAAGGGACCCCAAGTCCCAACAGTCCCTGGGGGGGGCCACCCAGGGCTGAGGGGGCCCCCCAGCCCTGGGTGGCAGGACCAAACAGGGACCAGCTTCCTTTCCCATCACCCCTAAACCTCCCCCACTCCCACCAGCATCCTCCCTGGCACCCCAAACCTCAGCCAAGCCCCCGTGTGTCCCCCCCGTGCCCCATCCTTACCCGATTCCCCCCCCCTCCCCTCCCCGCTCCGCTGCAGCTCCGGCGTCCGGCTCCGCGGCGCTGCCAGCCCTGGAGCCGCCCGGCCCCGCCCACCCTGGCCCTGTCTCCTCCGACCACGCCCCTCCAAGCCACGCCCCCCGCTCCCGGTAACACCCCCCAAAGCACCTCCCCCAGTCTGGCTCCTCCGTGCCCAGCTCAACCCGAAACACAACCGGCTGTCCTGGCAAAGAGTTTTCCTGTAGGGCCATCATTAGGCTTCAGAGTGAACGCCCCATAAGGGAGCGTGGTGGCAGCTTCTCGTGGAGCTCCCGGCCCTGTCCCCACTTCTCTGCCCCTCTCCACAAGCTTTGCTTGTAGGGGAATGTCCTCCCCCTCCCTTTGCCTCATTTCTTTGGCCATTAATAATAAAAAAAAAAAGAATAATCGCTGGAAATAAAAGAGCATTAAAAAAAAAAAAGCGCCGTGTGCAGCAAAGAGCCGCGTGCTTTTAGCCAATCAATTAAAAGGGGATTAGCTCACTGAAAATATTAATTTTTAATAAGGTTGTGTCTGAGCTCTGCCGAAGGCTCGCTCCAGGGGGGGCTGGGGCGGTTAGCACCCACGGGTGAGAGCACCCCGCACCCAGGGGTGCTACCAGCCACCCGGCAGCCCCACTTCTCGTCCCACAGGCACAGAGATGGGCTTGACCCATGAGCCGGGCTTGTCCCCAGGAGAATTTCCCCCTCCGCCGCTGTCCCCTCCACCACCCTCGCTCCCGCAGTGGGACAGACCAGCAGATCAAGCCACGACCAGAGCCTGGGCCCCTCTGGGCTCTGTATTTATAATAAAAAAAAAATCATATACATATACATACATATATATAATATATATTAAAAAAACGTGGGCAGGAGAGCTCGGCGGCTCTCTCTGCGCTGCGTTCTGCTCTCCCGGGCCACTCGGTGACGCTAGCTTTGGTGGCCACATCTCTGTCCCAGGTGGCCAAGTGGCATCAGATTCTCTCCAAAAGGCAACAGGGCTTCGATCATCCTCAGGCAAATTCCTCCCCGCTGCTCCGTGCCTTAGTTTCCCCATCTATAGGAGGGTCACTTGGCACTTGTCACGAGGGTCATGACAGGCACTTGTGGGCGGAGGACACCGTGGGACGTCCCTGCGGCGCTGGCACCCGGCCCTGAGCTCTAGGGCACCTGGATCTGCAGGTCCTCGTCCTCGTCGGGGTCGCTGGTGCCATCGCCGGCGTCGTCGGGGCCGAAGCGGGCGCTGCGCATCTTGCCGAAAAGCGGGGTGCTCTGCTGCCGCCGCAGCCTGCCGAGGGAAGGGCTGCGGGGTGGGGGGCGGCGGGGCGCAGCGTCCCCCCCAGCACCCCTACAGCACCCTGTGTTTGCAGCTCCGGCTAAGCTCCGGGTGCAGGATCAGCCCCCTGACCCCCCAATGTGGGGCTCAAGTTGGGGGGCACCGGTTAAGACCCTCTGCCACGCTGGGCATATCAGACCTGAAAAATGGGGATCCTCCTCCCAAAAACACCCCCCAAGAGTTCCCATTCCCGGTGGGTTTTGTCCACCGTCGCGGGGGTTTTAGCTCCTCACTCGCTCAACACCTCGACAAAAATTTACCAAATGAATTTGCAAGCCAAAGCCCCGGGACCCGCTCAGATCCAACCAGTTTGCTGCGTTTTACGGGAAAGCATGAATTATTGAAGGACGAGCGCACGGGGAGACTGGAAGCCTCCATTATTCCTCCATGATTTACTGAAGATGCCCCAATAAAATAAAGGAAGATCATAAATGCAACCCCCTCAGCGCCCGCCGGAGATGCGGCATCGATCCCTCATGGCTGTTTCAGCTCTTTGCTAATGGAGAGGAGAAGCGAGGCCTCCGAAAGTTTTTAAGGGCAGCAAAACCCACCTCCCTGAACAGGCGTGGCATGCTTGGAGCCTGGGTGGGTGAAACCCCAGATGGTGTGAAACTGGGCCGTACTGGTCTGTGGTGGTTTAACTGGGAGGTGAAGGCTTCTCTGAGGGTGGTTGCACACCCTTCAGGGGTGTCGGCTTAGCCCGGGGTTCAACCAGGGAGGTGCTGGTTGAGGGATGGTGTCAAGGAGGACGTCATTCCCCCCTTGGGTCCTTGCTGGTCCCCCCCCCCCAAAGTACCCCCAGGTGCCCCCCTCACCGGGACTGCAGATGCTCCAGTTGGACCTGGAAGCTCTCGCTCTGCTCTGTCTGCTCGTCCAGCGATCGCTGAAGCTTCCGAGTCTGGTTGTGGGCTTCATCCAGCTGCAGGACGGGATGGGATGCGGTTGTCGGTGGCTGCGGCGGAGGGAGCGGAGCTGCCCACCCCCATCCCCTGCGGCAATGTGGGCTTCCCCACCTCGTCCTCGGCTTGGGCCAGCTCCTTCTTCAGCTCCTCCACCCTCAGGCGCAGCTTCTTCACCTCGCCCTCGTGCTGCTCCACGCGGCGGTTGGCGTGGGCCAGCTCGGCCATCTTCTCCTGGTACTGCTTCTTCAGCTTGGTGTGGACGTGCTTCAGGTCGGCCAGCTCCTGCGGTGGGCGTCGGGTGGGGGTGGCGCGGGTGAGAGCCATCCCCACCACCAGGTGCCCCCTTCTCCCTCCCCACAGACTTCTCCCACCACCCCACCCCATGATAGAGGAGCTGACCGAGCAAGGATGGGGTCACAACCAGCCCTGAGGTGGCAGAGCCTGGGCTGGAGAAGGTCCTGGGTCACCCAGGCAGGGGCTGACGGGGGGATGGGACGACCCCCATGGCACCTTGTTCTTCTCGAAGAGCTCAGCCTGGATGGTCTTGAGGTCGGTGTCCAGGGCGCTGGCCGTCTGGCGCCGCTTGCGAGCCAGCACCTCCTCCAGGTCCTCGATCTGCGCCCGCAGCTTCTTGTTCTCCCGCTCCAGGTTGAGCTTCTCTGTCTCCAACCGCTCCCGCCGGCCCCACTCGGCTGCGTTCTCTGCCTGCAGCCGCTCCATCTGGGACACGGACATGGGGTGACCAGTGGGGACCCTCACTCACTCCCTTTGCCCCCTGCTACCCGTTGGGGTTCAGCCTCACCTCTGCCCGCAGCTCGGCCAGCTTCTTGTCCATGCTGGAGCGAGCACCCAGTTCGTCCTCCAGGTCCTCGGAGATGCGTCCCAGCTCGTCCTGGTGGATCTCCTTCAGGATGTTGAGCTGTAGGGGGCGACAGCACCCAAGGTGGGCAGCACCCACCTTGCACCACCCGAGGGGGGTGATGCACCCATCCCACACCCATCCATTCAACCTCTGCAGATGGACCAACTGGCTCAATATCACTAATTAAGACCCTTAACGAGCACCCTGGAGCTGGGGAGGTAGCTGTGGGTCATCATACCCAACCATCAGGACAACCCCCAACCAACCATCTAACAAACCCATCCGGAGTAAAGGCCACCCCTTGGGGCATCCCTGGTCTCCAGGCACCTCGCTCACCTGCTTCATCACCTCCTGCTTGTTCTTGTTGAGCTCCTCATACTTGATCTTCCACTGGCTGAGCTCGCCCTCCAGCTTCTCGATGCTCTTGCTGAGTGCCAGCTTGTCCCTGTGGAGAGGCAATGCTGGGGACAGCTGGCAGGACCCCACGGGACATCTCATTCCAACGGGCACCGGGCTGGGCTCGGCTGGTGCCCCACGAGGACGATGTCCTGGGCACTCACTCGCGCTCCTTGAGCAGCACTTTTTGGGACTCATCCAGCCTCAGCTTCAGGGCGGTGACTTTGGTGGCATCCTCCTCCACAATGCTGACGTCCTCCCAGAGCAAGCGGCTCCGTTCCTGGCGGGTGAGGGAGGCCCGGGGGCCCCGCTGCTCCCAGCTCTCGTCCTGCTTGCTCGTCAAGATGTTTTCCATCAGCTCCAGCTCCTGCGGCGCCATGGGTGGCCCGGCACAGGGGACAGGGTGAAGGGGGAGCCCTGGCTTCCCACCCCCCAGAACCAAGAGCCTTCACCCCATAACCAAGAGCACCCCGATGGTGGCAGAGAGGGGATGGCTAGAGCGGCTGGGAGCATCCCTGGGTTGGCTCTGGCGTCCCCTTTCTCCTCCTCCTCCCTTCAGCACAGACCCCTGCTCCCCCATGACGCTGCTCTAAGAGGGGTCTGACCCCATAACACTGGTCTGAGAGGGCTCTGAGCCCCCCAAAGCTGTTTCAAGAGGGGTCTGACCCTATGACATTGCTCTGAGAGGGCTCTGAGCCCCCCTCAATTTGCTCCAAGAGGGGTCTTACCCCATGATATTGCTCTGAGAGGGCTCTGAGCCCCACTCAAGTTGTTCCAAGAGGTGTCTGACCCCCAAAGCTCCTTCAAGAGGAGTCTGCCCCCCTCCACACTGGTCTGCCATTGCTCTGAGAGTGGCCTGACATCCCCCATCCTAATCCAAGAGGGGTCTGACCCCCCTGTACTGCTCTGAGAAGGGTCTGCCCCCCTCCACGCTGAGGGGAGAGGGGTCTGAGGCCAAAATCCTGCTCCGAGAGGGCTTTGACCCCATGACACTGCTCTGAGAGAGGTCTGAGCACCCTCCTGCTGCTCTGAGGGGTCTGACACCCTCGCAAAAGCTGTTCCAAGAGGGGTCTGAGCCCCCAAGTTGCTCCAAGATGGCTCTGACCCCATGACACTGCTCCAAGCAGGGTCTGACACCTCCTCCAAACGGGGCAAGGATCGACCCCGCAGGCAGACGGTGGTTTGTGGGGTGAGGACCCCCGGGCCCCCAACCCTCACCTTGGCTTTCTGGGGCGTCTCGGCCCCCACATCCCGCACGGGCTCACGTTCGGGGTCGGCCTCTCCCTCGGTGCCGTCGGCGTGGGGCGGGCTGGTGGCGCCGGTGCGGAGCCGCGGTGGCGGGCGCTCCTCGGGCCGCTCGCGGTCTCGCCGCAGGCTGGCCAGCTCTTTGGTGAGCGCTTCCAGGCGATGCCGCAGCTGCCGGACCTCCTCGCGGGCCCGGTTCCGCTCGGCCCTCACCTTGCTCCATTTCTCCCGCCAGTTGGCCGTGCAGTCCGACCACCAGCGCATCGTCTTCTCCATCTGGGCTGCCCGCGCCCGCGCCTCCTCCAGCTCGCGCAGCCGCAGCTCCTCCCGCCCTTCCCAGTCCCCGTCCAGCAGCGCCGGCGGGGGACCGGGTGAGGGGGTCCCGCTGGGGGGGGACGGGGAGGGTTCGGGGGCCAGCAAGGCCAGCAGCGAGCCCCCCGGCAGCGGCGGGGAGCCGGCCAGGCGCGAGGCCCCACTTTGGCTCATGGCGGAGCTTCCCTTAGGACATGGCGGCACCTCCGCCCCGGGGACCTGCAGGAGACAAGAGGTGGTCGGGGGGTGCAGGAGGTGGCCAGAAGGGAGAAGGGGGGTACAGTCCCTGGGTTTGAGGAAGGCAGCGCATGGAGTGACAATGTCCCTGGCAAGGACCCCGGTGAGGACTCTCGATGTCGCCAGGTGGGGTCCCTAGTGATGGCCCCGGAAGGGTCCCCCGTGGTGACCCCAGCAAGGAGCAAAGTGATCCAGCCAGATCCCCAGCAAAGACCATGGTGAGGTCCCCAGCAATGATCCTGCCAGGATCCTTGCTGAGGTTCCTGGTGACAGCCCCAGCAAGGTCCCCAAAAAAACCATGGTGAGGTCCCTAGCAAGGACCCTGGCAGGATCCCTGCTGAGTTTCATGGTGATGGCCCCAGCAGGGTTCCCAAAAAATCATGGTGAGGTCCCCAGCAAGGACCCTTGTAGGATTCTTGCTAAGGTTCCTGGTCATGGCCTCAGCAGGGTCCCCAACAAACCACGGTGAGGTCCCCAAAGGACCCTGGCAGAGTCCCTACTGAAGATCCCAGTGAGGTTCCTTGTGAGAGCCCCAGCAGGGTCCCCAACAAAGACCCCCCGTGAGCTGCCCAGCGAGGACTGCAGCCCACCGCCCGGCCACTGCCACCTCGTCCCAACTTGTCCCCGCAGCCGGCATCAGCCTGGCCCGGGAAACACCTACGTGTCATCCGCATGACGTCACCCGCCACGATGTCATCTGGATGACATCACCTGCGGGGCCTCCAAGACCCTCCCTGGGCTCGTGGGTGGCGGGGACACCCGGCTGCAAGCCAGCGGCTCCGCTTGAAGCCCAGATTCGGCTCCAGCGAGGCAGGAAAAGCTGCGGAAGGCCGAGGCGGCGGGACGAGGGCCGATGTCCCGGCATGGAACCTCCATCCCGCTTGGGGTAAACCAGCCCCGGAAACCTCAATGGGCGCCCTAATGGGATAAGTGCAGGGTCCAGAGGCCGCAGCCTCCCAGCGGCTCCTCGGTGGGACAGGATAGAGCCGAATCCACCCGGGGCGGCGGGAGCCGGTGCAGCGGGTGCTGCCAATTACCGCGCTTGGCACAGGGTGGGGGCGTAAAAAAATGACTTTTTCTGATGAGATTTGCTGAAAAGGCGAAGTTTTGCTCAAAGAGGCCTGCGTGGGCTCCTCGGGGAGGGGGTAAGCCAACACAGACAGACCCCCTCCGCCGGTGCTGTGGGGCCCTGGGGCGCACCGGCACTGCAGAGCCACGGCAACACGCGTGGGCGCCCCGCCCGCCGCCCGCCCAACTCCCGCCGTCCCGGGCTGCCGCCGAGGGGCGGCGGCCACCCCGGGGGGCGGGACGCATCCCGCTTCGCGCCTCCTCATTGGCCGCGGGAGCTGTCACTCCGCCGCCCGCGGGGCCCCGCCGCATTCCTTCGCGCTCCCCCCGCCGGGTCCGCCCGGTCCGGTACAGCCCAGCCCGGTCCAGTGCAGCTCGCCCCAGCCCGGTACAGCTCGCCCCAGTCCGGTACAGCTCGCCCCAGTCCGGTACAGCTCTCCCCAGCTCGGTACGGCCCGTCTCAGCCCGGTCCAGCCCGCCCCAGCCGGCCCCCGCCCGCCTTCTCCCGCCCGTTCCGCCAAAGTTTCCCGCAAGTTTCCCGTCGCGCCGCTCCCGTCGCCCCGCCGGCCCCTCTGCCCCCCCCCGCCCCGCTCCCTCACCGGTACCGGCGGTGCGGGCAGCCCCGGCGCTCCGAGCGAGTCTCCTCCTGCTCCTCCTCCTCCTCCCCATCCTCCTCCTCTCGCCACTCCCGCCCCTCGCCCGCGCCCCCGGGGCGGGATGGGGGGGGGCCAGTCTCGCCGCCGGGGCCCGTGTGCTGCCCCCGTCGGGGCTTCCACGGGATCGGGGGGTGTTGCTCGGGTGGGTTCCTCAGCAGTTTTACCCGGGAGGGTCAGAGGTTGGGGTTTGGGAGGGGACCCGGAGGACACACACCATCCCCACCAGCGCTGCTCACCCCCAAACTTCCCGGTCCCGGCTTCTTCTCCCCACCGAGCACCCCAAAAGCACCCTTTCCCCCCAATATTTTTTTTTCTCCTTTGCTTTTCAGCCAGAGAAAGAAAAAATGGAAATACAAGCGTCCAGGAGGATTCGCGCCCCTCGGGGAAACGATGCCCTGGGATGGCGACACCCGTTTGTCCGAGCAAAACAGGGAAAAAGAAATCAAATTAAACTGCAAATGCCCGTATTCTGTCTGAGCCTGGTATTTTTCCACTGGAAACAACCCCAAAAAGCCAGAGGCGGGGGATGCCTTGCTCCCCCACCCCTATCCCCGAGGCTCACGCCAGGGCAGCCCCACGAAGGGCCTTTTCTTGCAGCCAGGAAAGCGATTTTGCAGGCGTTTTGGCCGGAGCTCCGGTGCGTGCCGGGGGTTTTAACCCGCTCCCGGCGCTAAAGCCGAGCTTGGGAAGCCAGCACCGTTTTCTCCAAGGGTGTCTTTGCCTGCTCAGCGACACCGGCAAGTTCAAAGATGCGTTGCAGCATCCCGGGGTCTGTGGGGTTTGACCTTGCAAAGATCAAACCTCCCTGGCCCAGGGATGTCACCTAAGGACGAGGCCAGGGACCCGTCTTCAGTCCATGGACCATCCTCCTGGCACATTTCTCCGCCAGCTCTGGGTTTCCAGCCTGGCCCAGGGTGCTTGGCCATGCGCTACACACCCCCCTTAAATCCATCCCCGTCTTTGGGATGGACCAGATGGAGGCAGATGGTTGCCCAGTGCGGTGAACTGAGACCTGAAGGCTCGTTGCATGAGTGGCTGCAGGCGCTGGGCAAGCACAGGGCAGGCAGTGGTGTGGCTGAGCTGTCCCCACGCCTCCGCAGCTGGACCCAGCAGCCCCTGGAGCACAAGGAGAAGCCTTTTGGGGCAAACCTAACCATTTTGGGGAATAAAAACCAAAAGACCTCTTTTCCTTGAGCTGGGTTGGTTGGCTGGCTGTGCCGTGGTGGCTGGGGGTGGCACAGAGGTTGCTGGCTCTGTCCCGGCAGCATCAAGCTGTAGTATCATAGAATCATGGAGTACGTCAGGTTGGAAGGGATCCATCGGGATTGTCGTGTCCAGCTCCCTGCTCCTTGTGGGACTACCTAAAATTAAACTATAGGGCTAAGAGCATCGTCCAGATGCTCCTTGAACTCCAGTTTGTCCAGAGAAGCTGGGGATGCCCCATCCCTGGGAGTGTTCCAGGCCAGGTGGGACGGGGCTTGGAGCAACTTGGGCTGGCGGGAGGTGTCCCTGCCCAGGGCAGGGGGTTGGAACAAGATGGGAGTTAAGGTCCCTTCAAACTCAAGCCATTCCATGATTCTACAATTTCATGACAGGCTTGGTGCTGTGATCGCTTCTCTGGGGAGTGACTGACCGCTCTCTTGGTGAAGAACCTGTTCCTAATGTCCCATGGGAACTTCCCTTGATGCAGCTTCATCCCATTTCCTAATGTCCCATCACCAGAGAGCAGAGATCAGCACCTCCTCCTCTGATCTCTTTCTGTGGGGCTGCTCTCCAGCCCCATATCCCCCAATTTGTATGTATAACCAGGATTGCCCCCACCCAGGTGGAGAATCCAGCACTTTCTTTTCTTGAATGTCATACAGTTGGTGACTGCCCAACTCTCCAACCTATCCAGACCTCTCTACAAGGTTTCTCTACCCTCCAGGGAGTCCACAGCTTATCCTCGTTCCATATCATCAGCAAAGTCACTTAGTGTACATACGATTCCTGTGTCCAGATCATTTACAAAACCATGAAGGAGTGCTGGCCCTACATCTGATCCCCAGGCAACCCCACTGGTCACCCCCACAGGCCACCAGCTTGATATGACCCCATCTACTGGAACTCTTTGAGCATGACCCATCAACCTATTTCTTACCAACGTAGGATGGACTCGTCTTGCTGTGGGCTGGACAGTTTGTCTGGAAGGATACGGCGAGAGACAGTAACAAAAGCTTTGCTAAAATCCAAACCCACATCTGCCGGCTTCCCTTGGTCAACTCGATGGGACTTTCTCCTTGTGAACCTGTGCTGGTGATGACCATTGACTTTGTTGCCTCTCGAGTGTTTTTTAAGAACTCCCAAAATAATCTTCTCCATCATTTTACTGGGCACTGAAGTGAGACTGACAGGTCTGTAATCACCAGGATCTTCCTTCTTACCCTGCTTGAAAATTGGGACAACATTGCACCAGCGTGCGGTTGACTGGGACTTCTCCAGACTTGCAAGACCGTTGAAAAACAACAGAGAGTGGTCCGGCGATGACATCAGGCAGCTCTTCCAGTAGCCTGGGATGAGTCCTGTCGGGCCTGATGGACTCGGCGAACAAGTTCAAGGTCGGCTGGGAGTTTATCATCCCACCAGTCGTGGTTTTCCAACACAGGGAATGTAATCTGCTCATGCACACCAATGCTCCCTTTTCTGCCGCCCCAAAGTTCTCTACCTCGCCATCGGTGTCTGGTGGGCTCAGCATGGGGATGTGTCCCATCCCAGCACTGGGGTGAGTGCTTTCAGGGCGGGCTGGGTGCTGGTCGCTGAGGCTCAGCTCCTGAAATGGCTCCGTCAGAGCTGGAGGGAGACGTGGACACCCCGGAGAAGAGGCATCGCAGGCAGCCATGGGAACCCAGCACTTTCACTGGGATAAATCTGGGGGGTTTCTAAATCCAGGGGAGGAGTCTGCAGGCGAGAGCCAGGATTTCCATCCTGAAGCTCTTCTGATTTGTGAAAATGGAAGCCCTGGCCCTCCATCTCCCTGTGGTGGAAATGGAGAGGGGAGCTACTGCAGAGAGTGACTTTTCTGTCCCTGTGAGAGGGGGTCTTGTGCTGGACACACGGCACATTCTCCCCAGCTGTGGTGCAGCCCCATGGGGAGGTCTGACAGCTCCGGCCTCAGGACAGGGCAGGTGTGACCCCCCGTTTGGGACTTGGGAGCTTCCCAAGGTGTGAAACCCGGCTGGGAAAGCATCCCATCTGCCCTGTGCTCACCCCACGGTGGGACACAAGTGCCCACCCATGGGTGACAGATCCTGCCACTCACAGCCCCACAGGCTGGGAGGGCTCTAACACTAAGACGGAACGACTGATGCTGCTGGAGCTGGAGCTGGGGGATGCTGTGGGGCCACGCTGGCAACTGGAGTGGCCGTGCTGGGGTGGGGGAGGGCAACATCTTGACCCCCCCTCCCCGAGCCAGCTGAGTGTGGGGTGGCCACACTCTTCCCCCCAGCTCCTGCCGGCGCAGTGTGAAGCCTTGTCATTAGGGAAGGTCCCACTAGGTGGCACGAGGATTTCGAGGATGGTCCCGGATCCAGACTGTGCACACACTGGTTAGTGGTTGGCGCTGGAGAGCGCTGCCAGGCAGCCCCCCAACAGCCAGGAGGGGATGTTGAGCCCCCCCGAGGAGCTGCCACTGAGCACCTCGCAAGGGAGCGGCAGAAGCAGCGAGTCTCCAGCTCCATTCCCCCAACCCGTTCGGTGCCGGCACGGCTGCGGGCTGGCGAGAGCGGCTGTAAGGTTGTGGCACCCACAAATTCCCCCTACTCCAACCCACCAGAAGCCCTCCTGCTCACCTCAAAGCCAGAGTGGGGATGGAGGCCACCTGCAGCCCCCAGGCAGTGGGCAAACGGGCTAGCAGGGCTATGTGCCGGGGTGAAGGAGAGGGTGGGGAATGAGTAAACAAAGCGGCAACTCGGCTTTCCTCTCGCGCTCGCTCTGGGCTCGCTCAGCGTTTAAGCAATCCAGCCTGCGGGAAATAAATAGCGAGGGCAAATCGCCGGGGCTGAAACCAGCGGAGGAGACCACGAACCAGCCCTGACCCCACCCCGCAAGCTTTCCCAGAGCCCCCTGGGCTTAACCCAGAACTGCGCCCATGGTTTTGCCTTTTCCTGGTACCCGCGCACCAGGTGTGGCTGTGAGTCCTCCCGAGGTGACAGCAGGGTCCCCTCACTTGTAGATTTGCAGGGTGCACCCAGTGAGGTGCCGTTCGCTGGTGCTGCCCGTTTCTGGCCCTGTGGCGGGGGAGCGGGCGTCACCGGGCAGCCTTGTGAGGCGACACGTGCCCGTCTCCACCGAGCAGCGTTTCCCCTTCTGGCTGCTTCCCAGGGCAGCGAAGGAAGCCGCTGGCTATTGTTCTTTGTTCCGTGCACAAAGGGCAGCCAGTGCCGAGGAGTTTCCATCCCTCCCGCTGACAAAAGCCCGTCCAGCCGGTGCCCCCAGCTCGCGGGCACGCTGCTGATGAGCTGTGCGTGTCTCACCGCTCCAGCAACTGACTTCAGCTATTTAATAAGCCTGAGAGGTTTGGTGAGATGCCAAGTAGCTGGCTTGTCCCCCCATGAGCTCAACCGTGGGACAGTCGCATCCTGGCTGTGGAAGCTCCGGACCCCCACCGGTTGCTCTTGGGGTGCGTTTCTGCGCCCCTTCTCCCCATCTCAGGATCTGGGGGTTTGCGGTGTGAGTCATGGCGGCTGCTGGTGCCTGCGCACGAACTAACGTCGGCGCGAGAATACACCTTATTCCGGTATCCGGTGGTGTTCGGAAAACAATCACTTGGTTGTTCCCAGCAGCAGGAACACGGCACCCCCAGGGCATGGTGGTCCTTGGGGGGCTGAGCCCCTTGAGGACCGGTGGGACATGGTGGTCCTTGGGGGGCTGAGCCCCTTGGGAGCCAGTGGGACATGGTCGTCCCCTTGGAGACTGGTGGGATAGGGTGGTCCCGGGGAGTCTGAGCCCCTTGGGAACTGATGGGACCTGGCCGTCCCCTTGGAGACTGGTGGGACATGGTGGTCCCCTCGGGGGGCTGAGCCTCTTGGGAATTGGTGGGACATGGTGGTCACCTTGGAGACTGGGGGAACAGGGTGGTCTCTGGGGTTCTGAGCTCCTTGGGGACTGGTGGGACATGGTGATCCCCTTGGAGACTAGTGGGACATGGGCGTCCCCTTGGAGACTGGTGGGACAGGGTGGTCCCCAGGGAAGCTGAGCCCCTTGGGAACCAGTGGGACATGGTGGTCCCCTTGGGGACCAGTGGGACAGGGTGGTCCCCTTGGGGACCAGTGGGACACAGTGATCCCTGGGGAGCTGAGCCCATTGCTGGTGACGAGGAGCAGATGAGGCACTTTTCCCAACCCCACCCACTGTGCCAGGATGAGGGTGGAAGCACCCCCTGAGGTCCCCTGGGAGCAGAAGGTGAGATCCAACCTCCCACCACCCCCTGTGCTCACCCAGTCCCAGGGGGACATCGCAGGCAGGAGAAGGTGGAACCAGCCCATCTAACCTCCCCAAGGAGAAACCATCCTGGTGACCTTGCTCTGTGCCTTATCGGGCAGGAACCTGGTGCTGCACTGCCGGAGCCGGTTGTGCCTCTTTTTTAACCCCAAAAAAGACATCTTGGCATCACCACTGCCCTCAGTCTCCAGGGGCAAACCTCTGGAATTATTGCGAATCCTCCAAATTTGGGGGAAAGAAGCAACCAAGGGAGAGATCAATTCCTTTCAGGAGTGGAAGGTTGGGGGAAGAGCTCAGCTCCATCCTGGGCACCAGGAGCAGCCCAACCTGGAGCCTGCATCCCACGGGAGCATCCTCACTCAGTGCTCCTGCAAATACCCTCAGGGACCAATTTTGCCCCAGACTCCCCTGATGTCATCGCCAGTTTATTTGCTAAGCCAAGCCCGAATAATTAAGTAGGGTTTATTGCTCTCTGTACGGTTGGGTTTTACAGCCCTGGCACCTGCAGAGTCGCCGTTATCGCCACCTGACGGAGAAAACCCGCAATTATGGAGGTTTTTGGAGCTTTTAGAAGTTGTTTTTGGGGTGGGGATCGGAGCTTTGCAAGGTTTTAGGAAGGTTTAGGGTGTCCAGAAACTTTAAGAGTATTTCAGAACTTTCAAGGCTTTGGGAGCTTTTAGGAAGTGTTGGGGGGAGTGAGATTTTAGGGCTTTTAGGAATTTTTAAGGCTTTCAGGAATTAAAAGGGTATTTAGGAACTTCTAAGGCTTTAATGAGCTTTTAAGGTTTAGGAGCTTTTAGGGCTTTTCAGAACTTTTAGGGAACTTTAGGATTTTTTGGGAAATATTAGGGCTATAGGAGCATTTAGGGCTTTGAAGAACTTTTGGGGGGTTTAGGAATTTTTAAGGCTTTTAGGAAGTTTAAGGGCATTTCATAACTTCTAGGTTTTTAGGAATTTTCAGGGCTTTTAGGAACAAGCACTTTTAGGAAATTCAAGGACATTTAGGAACTTCTAGGGCTTTAGCAGCTTTTAGTGCTTTGAGGAACTTAGAGGGTTTTATACTTTTACGGCTTTAGGAACCTTTAGGGCTTTTTAGGAATTTTTAGGGCTTTTAGGAACTTAAATGGCTTTAGGAGCTTTTAGGTCTTGAAAGTGTTTTTAGGGCTTTGAGGAACTTCTGGGGGTTTTAGGAACTTTAAGGGCTTTGAGAGTTTTTAGGAACTTTTACAGTTTTGAGGAACTTGTAGGGTTTTTAGGAACTTTTAGGGCTTCAGGGAACTCCCCAGCTTGAGGAATAAACCTCATCAGGCTGAGTGAGTGCCACTGGCCTGAGCCCAAGGGCAAAAATGTCCCTTGCAAGGGACATCACAAGGATTTCCTCCCTGTCCCTGCTCGGTCTTTGAAGACAACAGCACGGCCAACTTACAGATAAACCCGAAAACATCAACAAGTGCAGGCATCAACCTAAAAATAACTCCTGATAACGTCAAGTGCAGACAAAAGGCTTCTTGTTCCATAAACAGCGGCAAAAAAAAATGCCTTAAAATGGCTTAAAATGTCCTTTCCTCACCGGGACACAAGGTCGCACCTGACACTGGAGCTGCTGCCGGGTTCAGCCGTGTTATTCCCAAGGAGGCGGATTTACGGCATTTCCCGTAACGGAGCCGGTTGAGGTGACCTGCGGCGGGAGGTTTGGCTCCTGGGCTCCGTTCCCTGGGGCATGGGGACAGTTGGGCTTCAAAGGCAGCCATGTTAGCCACGGTCCAGTTGCATTAGCCACGGTCCGGCCACGTGAGCCCCTTCCCGTGGGAGCCTCTTCTTGTGGGAGATTCGGGGCTTGGAGCTGGAAATCAAACCAAGCTGGGGGGGACACACGAGCACGTGGGTTGTCCCTCACCCCAGGGGTGACACCTCAGGTGTCACGGCTGCCTTTCATCTCCGTCGCCTTCCCCGACCGAGCTTGTTTCCACCCTTCCCCAGCAGAAAGTCTCATTCAAGCCATTGAAAATATCTACAAGAGCAACTATTTACCCAGGGCACTTCCCGGCTTTCTCCCCAACAGCCTCCTCCTCCCGGCAGCCCCAGCTTTTCGGGGCGCATAGCCACGGTTGCGCCGCAGCTCTCGTGGCGCCCATCGCTGTCACGACGCTTCCGGTCTCAGCTCCCACCGCCTCCGAGGGGTTGGGTGCCTTGGGAGCGCCGCTGCTCCGGATGGGGGGTCTGCACCCCACCTCCTCCGGGGATGTGACATAGGGGGTTATGGGGGACCCCCTCCCCAGCACTCACCCCCCCGGGTTCAGGCTCCTTGGAGCAGGGAACGCTCCGTTCGGGCTGGTTTTCCCCTTTATTGTTAATTTTTAATCCCGTTCGCAGCCAGGCGTGCAGCCGCGTCCTTTCGCCTCCCGGGGTGCCCGGGCGCACCCCCGGTTCCCGGCTGCCCCCAGCCGTGCTGCCCCGCTCCTGCTCCCGCTGCCGGTGCCGGCCGGGCGGGGCCGTGCACCCCAGTGCTACCGGTGCTCCCCGGTGCAGGTGCGGTGCCCGCGGGTCGGGGGCTCCGCGGCGATCCCCGAAGGGTCCCGGAGGGGTCGATGCGGAGCGACCGGTCGCGGTCCCGCCCCGCTGAGTCACCGCCGGCCCCGGGGCGACGGGGCGGGGCGATCGTGCCGCCGCACCGCGACGATCCCCGCCGAGCCGAGCCGAGCCGAGCCGAGCCGAGCCGAGCCGAGCCGAGCCGAGCCGAGCCGAACGGAGCTGAACCGAGCCGAACGGAACCGAGCGGAGCCGGACTGAGCCCAGCCGGGCTGGGCTGCAAGGTGCCGTGCCGAGCCGAACGGAACCGAGCGAAGTCGAACGGAACCGAGCGAAGCCAAACGGAACCGAACAGAACCGAGCGGAGCCGAACGGAACCGAGCGGAGCCGAACCGAGCCTCGCCCAGGTATGGGGGGTGGCGGGGCGCTGCTGAGCCGCGCGGGGGGTCTCGGTGTTTGCTCTCCGGGTGATAAAGGCTGCAGTGATGGGCGCTGGCTGGCGCGCCCTGACTGGGGATACTGGCGGGGGTTGATGGCGAGGGGTCCTCGGTGCGGCCCGGGGGCAGGAGGCCCCCCGGGGGAGTGGGGTGAGGGTGGGTGGCAGCAGTGTCCCCGGGCTGAGGCGGGCCCAGCAGGGCTGGGGTGGCGCTGGGGCTGGGACTGGACCCACTGGGGTGGGACAGGGAGCAGCCCGGCTGGATGGAGCTAAGGGGAGCTCCGTGGGGGTTTCGGGGTGCGTCTTGCCCCGGGAGCTTCGGGGATGTTTTGCATCGACGCCTCCGGCCGGGCAGTGACCAGAGGTCTCTGCTCGTGGCCATGGGAGAGTCACTTGGTGAAACCCCCCCAGCTTAAATGAGGACCAGGGACAGAATTCCTGGTGCTGCGAAGCCACGAAGCCACCTGGGACCACCTGCTCCCAGCACAGCCGAGCCCCACGAAGCCCCCAGCGCCGCTGGGCTGTGTGGCCCCCACTTCCCACCGCGGGCAAACAACCAGCGCGCCCCATTTCTCCTCCTCCTCCTGGCAGAGGGTGCAGTATTGCCGTGGGACCGCCGGCATGTCTCAACAGGGTGATCTCCCTTCCCGAAAAAGCCTGGGGTGTGCGTGGCGGGCGGCAGAGAAGATTCCTCCTGCAACATCTCAGCTCGGGGAGCTCCCTGCCCGTAAGCTGCCTCCCGCAGAGGGACCGGTGAAAGCCAGCGAGGCCAGGCAGGAGAATTGAAATGAAGTCTCCTGGAATAACCCCCTGGCAGAGAGTGCCCGTGGCTGTCGAGCTGGGCAGGCGGCCAGAGCTTGTTTCACGGTCTGAGGGCTGCAGTAACCCCCACCCCAGCTCCGCAGCTAGGAGCGGTTTCAAGATATTGCAGGGGGAGGCGCGTGTGCGAGGGTTTCACCGTGCCCCTCGCTGGGTTTGCACCTCCCACGTGAATTATTAAGCCGAGCGCTAAATATGCCGCATACTTGGTCACCATCCAGCTCTTAATCCCGCGACCCTGGGGGGCTGCTATTCGCGGAGCGACAGGTTTGCGAGCAACTGCGAGGCTGCCGGGATGGGGACCCCCAGGCTGGATGTCCCCGCACCTCGTGGTGACGCCTGCAGAGGTCGGAGGGCTGTGGCGCTGCGGGTTCTTGGCGGGCGGCGGCACGGCTGGCTCCTGGTGGTACCAGCTGGGCGACAGCCTGTCGGCGCCTGTTTTTTTCAGGAGGGCTCCGACCCGCCAACTCCTTTCCCATCAGCTCCCCGACAGCTGGGGTTTGGCAGGGATGGAGGACGGGGTGGGCGCCTCTTACCTGGCTCCTGGGGTGCCGCAGAATTCATCCTGGCTGCACTTGGCTTTTCTGTAGCCGGAGAAGCCCGCCGGCGCCGGGTTCGACCTCGCTGGGCTCCAGGTTGGCTGCTCTTGGTGCCAAATGCCTGGGGAGCCTGGTTTGGGGTGGTCCTGGGCTGCTCCGTTCCTCCCTGCCCCGGCATGTGCAGCGTGGGCGGGCAACGAGGACCCTCGGGAGGTGATGGGGGTGCTTTGGGAGTCGTTTAAAACCCAGGGGGATGGTTTGGGTGATCGGAAGGTGTGAGCTGAACCTCAGGACGAGGCCAAGGGCTTACTGCCGAAGATGTCCCTACCACCCAGCCTTCTGTCTGTCTGTCCCCCCGCTGGTGCCAGCACAACCTGCGCCACTTTGTTCCCATTTCGCGGTGGCCCTCGATTCACCAAGAGCGTCCCCAGTCCCTTGCAGCCCAGCCAGGCACCAAAGGAAGCGCCGGTGTAGTTCGCCGCGATATTTCTGGCTGTGGAGTTTTTTAAGGAAATGGTAGATTTCTGTTTGAAATTTTCACCGTCGCGACGCAGCTTGAAGCAAACCCTCCCTCTCGACAGCCTCAGACACCGGCAGTGCCTGTGCCAGCCTCCCCCCACGCCCGCGCGGGGAGGAGGAATGGTTGCCAGCGGCTGGTGAAGGATGGATCTGGCAGGGAGCTGTGCCGCTCCCGTGGGAATCTTTATCGGGTCTGGTTTTATCCTGTTGGCAAAACTCGCTGGGTGCAACGAAAGCTGATCCCGCGGCGCGGGCTTGGCACTGCGGGGCTGGCAGCGCAGCACAGCTGCCGCTCGGCTCGCCGGGCGTTAACGAACACGCCGGATCGGACCCTGCCGCCCACCGGCAAGGGGAAGGCTCGGATGCCCGCGCTGTGAGTAACGGACGGGCTGGCCCCGGCGCTCACGGGCCACCAGCCAAGGACAAGGACACTTTGTGAAGAACCCGTGTGACCGACACCGAGGCATCTCCTTCGTGGGGGGTTCCCTGCCTCCTCAGGGCACATCATCTGTGGTCCCTGCGAGGGGGGCCGGTTGTAGGAAGCTGTTCTGCATCTCAGTGAGACCGTCCTGGCTTGCCTTGGTTTCCCTGTCCGATTTTTGAGCCCTTGCCCAGGGAACAGGCTGTGGGCGATGAGCCGCAGGCTCGAGGACACAGAGCGTCAGCGTATTTTCGTAACGGACCTGGAAGGAAGACGGAGATAAAAGCCCCTGGATCTCCCTGTTTCCGGTGTTTGTTTGAGGCGTCAGAGCATCTTCCCTTTCTCCTTGGGAAAAACGTCGTGACCAAAAGCCAGGTGCCACCTCCCAAGGCTTAAATACCTGCTGCCAAGTCACCCGGAGAGCAGCAAGGTGGCGTTAAACACCAGGCTTTTTTTTTTATTTTTGTGTGTATGGGCTTGGGTTTTTTCCCCATTTCCCTCAAGGTTTAGAGGCTGCAATATTGTTCCTCGTCTTTTCTTCCCGTGTCCTGAGGACACGACGTGATGCCTGGGGCTGAGCCTCTTTGCCCTGCCCCAGGCTGTGCAGCCCCCACCGCCTCTTTTTACATCCTCTGGCTGATTTTTGGGGAGTTTTTCTATGCATTATTGTTCTTGGCGGGGCTGAGCCAGTGGCAGGTAAAGCCATCCTGCCCCAGGGGTGACGGAGCTGGAGATAGGGTTGGTGCCGACAGGGTCTCTGCTTGGTGACTGTGGTAGCGCGGAGCTTTTCAAAGACAGGTGCCGCTGTGGTGGCAGTGGGGACACGCAGTATCGTCACGGGTGGTGGCAATGCTGTGTGTCCCCACTGCCGCTCAGGGATGGGAAGGTGACAGAGCTGGATCCGGCCCCGGTGTGGGCTCGGCGCATCCGGCTCCCTTCGCCGGCACGGATGGGAACAGCGTTTTCCCGCTGCGAAACCATTTTCGGGGGATTTTCTCTCGCTATTGTTTGGCTCAGGAAACGGCAATTGGTGTCGGGGCGAGCGGGACCATATAGGGCTTGGAGGGGAAATACCAGCTCCCCCACCCACATCCCCACAGGGATTTCTGGTCCCAGTTGAGTAACGGCTCAAAGGGGCTGATCCTGTCCTCCCATCACCCCAGTAAAATCCCAGTGTGGAGCTGGCGCAGCCGAACGGCCTGAAGCCTTAGTAGGATTCGGCATTCCCCACCCGGAGGGGATGCTCTCCTGGCACGCCAGTTGGCACCCACGTACTGCTCCCTTGCTTTTAAGCAATCCAGGTGTTTGCCAGCGCCACCGGCATTTTGCCACCCAGGATCTGGGCTTTTTGGATGCACGCGCGTGATTCCTGAGCGTGCGGCAAGGCACCGGGGTGCCAGCCCTGTCCGCATCTAGCTCCTGCTGCCAAATCCTGCCTGTGCCTGTTGGCTCACGCTGGGAAACCTCATCAGCACCATGCTTAGTTATACCCATGGGAACAGGTTAATTAACAACCCAGCCCCTTGTCTGCTGGTGATAAACTGCTGCGAGAAGCAGACGGGGAGGGAACAGCGAGCGGGCTGTGCCAGCGGTGACGTGCTTTGGATCTGTGCTGGCTGGAGAAACCGCCGGGAGAAGTCCCAGGTGAGATGCGGTTTTCCCCGCAGGCTTCCCACCCGTCAACCCTCAGGTGCCCGGGAGAGCTTGCAAGCCTTTGCTCGCCCCTGGCGGGATTCGGTACCCGGTGGATGCCCGCAGCAGGATTCGGCTGCTCGGTGGGTTTCGAGAAGGATACTTAGAGAGCAGGGTGCGACCGTGGCAAACCAGGTGCCAGCTTGGCTTTGGGTGTCGGCGAGTGTTCAGCTCTGCCGGCTGGTCCAGCAGCACCCACCGGTGTCGCAGGGTGACTCTCACCAGCCTTTCCCCGTCACTGGGGTGACAGTGGGGTGAGGAGGAGGCGGCGATGCTCGGCATATGGGGTGAAGGGTGTGAAGGCTGCGGCTGGGTGGGGTGCAGGTCGCAGCTCAGCTGCAAATAAAGAGGAAAGCCAAAGATGGTGCAGCAGAGCGTCTGCTGAAGAGGTGGGGAAAGGGGACAGGGGAGTTATTGCCTGGCCCATCACAAGGGATGGCTGCAGTGGCAGAGTCGATGTCACCAGGGAGAGCCCATTTCTGCCGGACTAAAAGGACGGAGCGGTTTGCAGTGTTCCCAGCTCCTCAGGCAATCTGCAGAAGCTGAAAGCACCCGAGAAGATAATTTTTCTGGGGCTGGTGAATTAGGAAACCGCTGTTTTCCTTCTGTTCCTGTCGCTCACGATAAGAAGCCAAGGCCTGAACTGCAATGTGAAGCGAGGAGGGGAAGAGGGGACCCCTCCCGTGCTGAAGCGTTGGTGCCTGTGCCAGGGCGATGGGGCACCCACCGGCACAGCTTTTGGTCTCCGTCCCTTCGCCCCATGGTGCCAAGTACTCACGTGGCCTTTATATCCTTTCCAGGCTCTGCTTTCTTCTCAGAGGCCAAGCCAAAGCAGAAAGGGATGAAGGTCCTCCTGCTGCTCCTTCTCTCCCCCTTCCAAGGTAGACTACCTCAACCGCATCCTGCCCCGGGAACAGCGAGCTGGGTTTGGGCTGCTGGAAGTAATTGGCAGCCCCCCAAAATTGGCTGGGCAGGGGCACTGAGGTTTCTGCAAGGGTGAAATGTCTTGTGGGCTGCCATGCCGCTGGAGTGGGATGGGTCCTTCCCAGGGAAAGGAGATGGTGCTCACCCACCCACCCATCCATCCATCCACCCACCCATCCATCCATCCGTCCGTCCGTCCGTCCATCCCTTCTGGGGCTGGACCCATCCATCCCCTCTGTCTGTCTCTGCTGATATGTGGCTGGTGACACCTGGAAGAGGGTGGCCCCAAGAGACGGGAGGTGCTGGAGCCCTGGCGAATCCTCCCAGGGTAGCCATGGGGACATGGGGAAGGTGGCAGATGTCACACAACTCATCTGAGATGGGCTGGGGATGAGGATGGCTGCAGTGTTTGCCAGGGATGGCCGCCCCTCCGTCTGAACCAGTGTCTCTGTGCGCTTGTGTGACACAGGGGTGGGAGCCAGTGGCCACAGGGACAAGGAGTTCCGTTTCTGCGGTGACCGAAACCAGACCCAGAACAGCTCCGTCATCTATGAGCACCGCCCCGCCAACATCTCCATTGAGAACACGGCCCAGGCGCTGATCATCAAAAGACCCTTCATGCCAAGCAGGAGAAACTCTTCCTACAAGTACGACTTGCCCCCCACCTTGGGCAGGTACCGCTTCTGCGTCTACTGGTTCAAGGCCAACAGGACTGTGCGGCTGGCGTACGGGAAGCAGAGCTTCCTCCTGGGTGCAGACCCCTCCAGCAGCATCACCCATGGGCGGGAGAGCCAGGAGCCTGGAAGAACCAGAACCAACATCTTCAACGTGTCCTACGTCTTCCAGGGCGGGAAGAACACCTCCCTCGACAGCGCTTCTGAGTATTTCTTCCCAGGTAAAGGCAATTCAATGTTGTTATAATGAAACAACGGGTTCATTTCATCCCCATCCTCTTCTCTGGCAGAGCAGCTGGTGTCTCAGTGTGTGCTACAGCATGCTGATGGAAGGGGTCATAAGTTTGCTTGAAGGAGGCCAGAGGCAACCCATTACCCAGGCTCCCTAGAGATGAAGATGGAGATTTCCAAAAGTGTTTTGCCCCCTAAAATCCCAGGAAATGCTGTGCTGTGTTCCCTCCGAGGGTCCCATCTGCGGTACTAGGCACCTCAGCCAGCCTGGTCCCGATGGCCTTGCTGGGGGTTGAGCTCTGGGTGGCAGGAGAAGCCCTCTGCATTGGGGTCTCCACCAGCTCCCTGGACTTGGGGTTATCTTGAAGCCCTCTGCTTTCAGCTCCCGCCAGGGACATGCCCGCTCGGTTCAGGGTATGGGCCAGCCATCTCTGCCCCACATTTCATGGCATTTCCTTTCTTCTCTCCAGACAGCGTGCCCGTCTGGGAGCAGGACGTGGAGGAGCAGCTCACCGCCCTGGACAGCCTCATTGCCCAGCCCCTGGCATCAGCTGCTGGAGCCACGGACCAGCGGGCGCTCCGGCGGTGAGTTTCTAGAATCACAGAATCACAGAGCGTTCGGGGTTGGAAGGGACCTCCAGAGATCATCCAGTCCAACCCCCCCCTGCCAGAGCAGGGTCACCCAGGGCAGCCACACAGGAACGCGCCCAGGCGGGGTTTGAAAGTCTCCAGAGCAGGAGACTCCACACCCTCTCTGGGCAGCCTGGACCAGGGCTCCGGCACCCTCACAGGGAAAAAGTTTTTCCTCATGTTTCTATGGAACCTCCTGTGCTCCAGCTTGCACTCATTGCCCCTTGTCCTGTCATTGGGCATGCCCGAGAAGAGCATTATTAACTGCTTTTATTTGCCTTTTTGTCCAAAGTCAATACCACCATAAATATTTGTTCCAATTGTATGTCTTGAATAGAAATGTTTGTAGAGTGCTTCCTTGTCCTGAGGGCACTGAAGTGGATGTAACCCACTGTTAAAATCACCATTTTGAAGTAACCCAGTCATTTCTCATCATTCATAATGCAGTGAGAAATCGTATTAAACAAGTGGCTTTGGTAAATCACTGCTTTTCCTCTTGATTGATGCAAAGTCCGTATCTATCCTAGGGATACAAAGCTTTTCCTGATTCCATTAAAGCTTGGAAAGCTCTGATAGGTACATTAAAGATGTTCACAAATCTTTCCCTCCTTTAATAATATTATTATTTGATTGATAAATCAAAATCTAAGTGAAGAAAGATTCATGTGCTTCATATAAAATGAATCAGAGGGAAAACATTTCACAATTAGCAGGTGCTCTTGCCTTACTCGCTTGCTTTACTTGCCTTGCTTCCCAGCTCTTCGTCCCCGTGGCCGCTGACGCGGTACCTGCCGCATCCCGCTCACTGTACCCCTTCCCTACAGCAAACTCGGGGAGCTGGAGAAGACGCTGGCCAAAGTGGAGCTCGAAGGGCAGAACCAGACCTTTGGGAAGGCCACCGTGCACGCGACCGTGCTGAGGGTCCAGCCTGCTCAGGCTCCTGGGCACCTGGCTTTTGCTTCCCAGAGAGAGGTGGGTTCTGGGCTGCCTGTCCTGGGGGCTCTTGCCACCCTCTCCCAATCTCTCTCCTGACTGGTCTTCTTGCAGGAGGGCGGAGAGGTCCATGGGTTCGCGGTGGACCTGCCGAGCAGCCTGTTCGTGATGGCAAAGGGGAGGGAGGAGGTGGTGGAGCACAGGGTGCTCCTCATGGACATCGACAGCCAGACCATGTTCCAGGTAATGCCCATGCGTGTGGGGTGGCGGGGTGACCCCACGGTGCCGGGGGCTCTGGTGGTCCAGGGCAGCAGGGATGCCACCCAGAGCAGGGGCCTGGTGCTCACTTGGAGAAGATATTTCAAAGATGAGCTAGAAGCTAGATGGGGGAAGAGGTGTGGTACCTTCCTCTCGGGGACTCTCAGGCGCTTTGCGCTCAGCAGCTCTCCTTTCCCACAGTGCCACTGCCTCCTCTTCTTCTCTGACAGGATGAAAACAGCAGCCATGTCCTGGGTGACAAGGTGGTCGGCATCTCCCTGGTGGACACGATGGTGGCCAACCTCTCTGACCCAGTCATCCTGACTTTCTTCCATGATGAGCTGCCGGTAGGTGGGGGAGCAGCCTTATCGAACCTGATCCCACTGAGAATGGAGGGGCAAAGAGGGCTCAGGCTCTGCCAGCTTAGGGAATTGTCACAATCCAGCAGGTCCATGCCTGTATAGGGTCTGTTATGTCTTCTGGGGCTCTAGCAGGGTCATGGCTTCACCTTCTCGCTCTTTACAACTACTTGAAAGGAGGTTGTAGCAAGGCAAGTGTTGATCTTTCTCCCCAGTGGTGAGTGATAGAATGAGGGGAAATGGCCTAAAGTTGGGCCAGGGGAGGTTCAAGCTGGATATCAGGAAGAATTTCCTTACTGAGAAGGATGTCAGGCATTGGAACAGGCTGCCCAGGGAGGGTGTTGAGTCACATCCCTGGAGGTGTTTAAGAGAAGGGCAGATGTTGTGTTGAAGGACATGGGTTAGTGATGTTGGTAGGGCTGGGAAAAAGTTGGACTTGATGATCTTGAAGGTCTCTTCCAACCGAAATTGTTCCATGATTCTGTGTGCACTGGTGGTGACGCTGTCTGCGCCCATCCAGGAGATGCTGCTTTGAAGATGGGTCATCTCCAGCCCGATCTCTAGGGCTGAGGGACACTGCGTTAACAGCCCCTTGGCTCAGTCATGGCTTGCTCAAAGCTGAAGCCCTTGGTTGAACAAGGGGACCTGGGACGAGGTCTCTGCTCCATGAGCTGCCAAGGTCTCTGCCTGGAGCCTGCTGCCATGATATGGGGCAGTTTGTCTCCTGAGACTGTCTCACCTTCTGCCCCATGTTCTCCCCTGTCAAATGTTCTGGCCGGGCAGCCAACCCATGGCTGCACCCTGATCGGGGCCCGTGGTTTTGTCATTGCAGAGGAATGTGACCCCACTCTGCGTCTTCTGGCAGGAGGACACCACTGGTGAGTTCTCCTGCCCTTGGGTGTGAAGCCAGGCACTGCCTTTGCTCCTACAGACCCGCTGGTAGGGCTAAAAGTTGCTCTGCACCTCCCTTCCTCACTCCAGCTCCATAAACCCTTACTCCAGTGTTGATTTCCATAACTGACCTCGGAGCTTTCTCCCTCCCTCGGGATGGATCCTTGTGCTGAGGGTGCTACCTAAGTGTGTGTGGGTGTCTTGGCGTGGTACAAGCTGGGACCCCCACTTTTGTCCTCACCCCTGCAATGACCACCTTGCCCTGAAGCCCCACAAACCCGAAGCAGATGTTCCTGCTGCTCACCAGAGGCTCTTCCTTTCTCTTCTTCGCACAGGCAGCTCTGGGAACTGGGACAGCTACGGGTGTGCAACGGCGACGGGGCGCACCCAGACGGACTGCAGATGCAACCATCTCACCTACTTTGCCGTGCTCATGGTGGGTGGCACCTTCCTGTAGCTCTCTACATCGTTCCCACCAGCTGTTCTTCCTCATCACCTCTCGTTCCTCCTCAGGTATCCTCCCCGGAGATCGCCTACGAACACAGGGATTACCTGAGTATCATCACCTACGTCGGCTGCCTGATCTCAGCTTTGGCATCTGTTTGCACCATCTTGTTCCTCTACTTCAGGTACAATCTGACAGGTCACCCCACGCGCCCCGTCTGCGTCCTGTCCATTGTCACCACGACTGGGTGGAAGCATGATGAGGGGCTCGTACTTGAGGAAAGCAGAGTTCTCCTCTCCAGAAATCACCCCCTTGGTCAGGTCTCCTGTGAGGGAGCTCAAAAACATCAGCTGCTTTCAGGGATTTTGAAAACTCAGCTTGGTGATTGTTACAGATCCAGCGAGCAGAAGCCTGCAAAGATCTTTTTGAGGGCCTGGTGGAAAACATGAGTGTCTTGTCCTGAGTCATGTCACTGATCATAGGTGGATGACTCGGAGCTGAGATGATGTCACTCCCTACCCACCCATGGCCTAGACCTGAAATGTGGGGTGAAGCTGCTGGGACCTGAATTTGCACACAGAACGGGTGGTCCCACCTGGGGCATTGGGCTCTCAGCCCCTTCCACCCTGGGGCGTTGTGGAGCGGGCACAGAAGGTGCTGGCCAGGTATGTTGCTGAGGTCTCCCCGCCTCGTTTCTCCAGAAGCAAGCAGCGAGACCAGATCACGAGCATGTACATCCACATGAACCTGCTAGGCGCCATCTTCCTCCTGGATGTCACCTTCCTCATCTCTGAGCACTTGGCCTCCAGCAGCAGCGAGGCCGTCTGCAGGGCTGGGGGGCTCTTCCTGCACTTCTCCCTCCTGAGCTGCCTCACCTGGATGGCCATCGAGGGCTACAACCTCTACCGGCTTGTGATCGAAGTGTTCAACGCCTACCATGACCATTTCCTCCTCAAGCTCTGCCTGGTGGGCTGGGGTGAGCACGGGGGAGGTAGAGACGCCCTGAGGGCTTGGGGCCATGGGGCGGAGGGGCAGCTGGGATAGGACTTTCCCGCTGTATGTGGTGCTTGGATGGGGATGGGGATGTAGCTGTGGGGGAGCAGATGTCTGAAAACAGAGGGGTCACTTTGTTGAGAGACCCGATGGAGAAGGAGACTCAGTGGCTGAAGAAGCTGGTGCTAGAGCAAGCGTGGGTCACCCTTGGGGGTCACCCAGCAAGGAGCCATGGCTTGAGGTCTTTAAATAGTAATGCGATCCTCTCCTTCTGAAAAAAACATCTGGGACAGTGCAGAGAGATGGGCTTCGTGCAGGAAGCACCCATGCATCTCTGCCGTGGGAGGCTGCGGAGGAAGATCTCATGATCTTTTGTGGCCTAACCACAGCCCAGGGAGACCCCCACCTGGGGTCGGTGCAGCACGACTCACTCCCGGGCCGGGGCTCGTCCTTATTGTGTGCTCCGTCCTTGATTGCTTCGATATCAGGCAGCCCTTCCTCCTGGAGAGGGTGCTCAGGCACTGGGATGCTCTGCCCAGGGCAGGGGGGAGTCACTGTCCCTGGAGGAGTTTGAGGAGAGACTGGATGTGGCACTTGGTGCCCTGCTCTGGCCCGTGTGGGGGTGTTGGGTCATAGGCTGGGCTCGATGATCTCAGACGGCTTTGCCAGCCTCAACAGTTCTATGATTCTGTGATTGCCCCTTGGGAGGGAGGACTGTGGTTTGTGCTCTATAAAGGGAGAAAGGGGCAGAAAGTCCTTCCAGAAGGTCCAAGGGCCAGGGACTAGGGTGGCCACTTCACTTTGTTCTTGCCACCCAGGATTCCCCTTCTTCTGTGTGACGCTGATCTTCCTGGCCAGCTGGACGAACTACGGCTCCTTCTCCATCCCCATCTATGAATCCGTTGGTGGGAAATTCACCCATGCAACCATGTAAGTCATGGGAAACGGGTTGCCCGGTCCCCTGTCTTAGATAAAGTCAACTGGCTGAACCTTCACCGTGTCCTACAGGCTTCCCTTAGCCCACCTGGGGCTCTCCTGGGGCTTTGTGTCCCCCTTCCCTGTTTAATTAAGCTGGGTGTTTGGTTTGCCCCATGTTTTCAAGCTTCCCCAACCCCTCCAACCGTAACGTAGCGTAACCCTCTGCCCTTTCTCCTTCCTCCAGGTGCTGGATCACGAGCCCCCTGATCCATAACGTTGTGAACCTGGGGTTCTTCAGCCTGGTGTTCCTCTTTAACTCGGTCATGCTGGGGGCCATGGTCCGGGAGATCCTCCGGCAGAACAAGAAAGGCCACAAGCTCAAGCACGTCCTTGCCCTCTTTGGCCTCAGCATCCTGCTGGGCATCCCCTGGGCGCTGGTCTTCTTCTCCTTCACCACCGGCGTCTTCCGCCTCGTCTCCCTCTACATCTTCACCATCATCAACTCTCTCCAAGGTGAGCTCCTCCGAAGCCCACCATGAGTGTCAATGGCATGGTGACAGGCTACGAGAGGAGCCATCCCTGGCAGGCTGGCTGGCTCCCTCTTTGGTGGTCCCTCGTAGGGTTCACCCACCCTTCCTCCCTCCTCTCCCAGGTTTCCTCATCTTCCTCTGGTACTGGTCCATGGTGCTGCAGGCCAGAAAGTCCCCCGACCATCAGAGCAGCTCCGACAGTGTCAAACTGCAGCCCAACGGCAGCCAGAGCCACCTCGGCTGAGCCCCGCCGCGGCCGCGGCAAGGACCGACGCCAGCCGCTTCGCTACCGCCACCAGCCTCGGGGGGCTGCCGGAAGCCCGGGGAACCCGCAGTGGGGCCCCCAATTTTCCCACCCTGTCGCATCCCGCCTGGCAGCGGCGCATCCCTCAGCTTGGCATTCTGGGGGTGGGAGCGAGGGGGGGCTGCGGGAAGGGGAAGGGGCAGGGACGGGTCCCCGGTGCCTCTGGACATCCCGAGGCAAGGGATGAGGGGAGGGAGAGGCCCCGTCTCCAGCCCTCGCTGGTGGTCAGGCCCCCGGCTAAGCCAGGATAACTGACCTCATGCCACCCCTCTTAAACAGCCAAAATGATCTATTTTTGTTATTTTGTCGAATGTATATTTTTGGACGGTGTTAGAAGTTCAGCGAGCGCGCCGGACTCGTGCCCATTAAAGCTGTTGCTGCTCGGAGCGTGCCTCGCCGGGCTATCTGTGGTGGGCGCTCTGCGGGGCTCTCCCGTGCGATCCAGCCCCCCATCCCCGAGGGGCACGACTCGATGTTTCACCCCAAAAAGATCCCGCTGAGCTGGGACCAGTAATGGTGTTCCCGGCAGAGCACCGGGGGCGGAGGGCGACCTTCCCGGGAAGGAGATGTTGCATCCCAGGTTTGGGTGAGGGGTGCCCAGCCCCATCGCTGGGCTGGTGGGGGCGTCGGCCAAGGGCTTGGCAGGACAGTGAGGAGAAGGGGGAAGAGAGAAGCCCTGAATCAGCCGGTGGGGGGAAGTGGGACAAGGGGGAAACGACGCGGCGCTGACAGTTCTGACCGTTGCTGTGAGCTGGGGCAGGAGGAGCTTCCAACCCACAGGAAGGGGCGAGGGGTTTGCAGAAGGGGAACATTGCTTCGGGAGCAGCCGCAGGCACCGGGGGAGCTCGGGGGGGAGCGGAGCGTCGTGGGACGGCCTGGAGCAGGCGGGAGACCCCAGAAAGCAGCATGAACCTGCTCCTGGGCACCATCCTGCTGCTCCTGGTGCTGCCGGGTGAGGGGGACGGGGGCGACCCCAGCTTGGGCGGTACATTTTCCCGTGGGATGGTGTTGATCCAAAGACCCTGGCGGGGTTCACGCCGAAGTGTGGCCGGGCCAGATGGGATTGTCCCTCCCTGGGATGTGCAAAGAGCTGGCAGGGGTGAGCGGAGCAGGGGGGTTGCAGCTGGGGGCTGGTTTAGATCTCAGGACCAGCAGCCTTGGGTTTCTTCGAGCCACCCCAAGGAGGGGATTGGACGCAGTGATGTGTTAACACAGGCATGGTGGCTTTGCCTTCACCAGCCTTGACAGCTTTCCCGTTGCTTTTTGAAGCCCACGGAGCTGTGGGGCTTCTCCTTCTGAACCAAACCCCCTTCCTCCCTCCAACCCTGTGGGCAGGGGCAAGGACTGACCCCAGATTTTGGCGTTTTCCCCCCATTTCCCTACGTGCTCTTCTTCCAGACGCTGCAGGGGGACAGAAGAGCTGCGCTGGTGAGTTGTCCCTCCCACCCCTTTCCTCTCCCCGGTGCCTCCCCGGCACCCAGCGGTCACCCCAGTCCCCTGTCCCCCAGCCCTGTGGCGGGGTGACAGGAGCCACCGGTGCTGCAACACGATGCTGGAGTCGGATGAACGAGGCTACAGAACACCCAGTCCCGACCTGCCTCGGCAATGCCCGGAGCTGAGGAGCTCCGGCAGCCCCGCGTGTGCCTGCCTGCGGGAACTCTGGCTTGAGTAAGTGGGACTTGGGGGTTTTGGGGGCTCAGCCCCCCACGTCCCCCCAGTCTCATGGCCCTCCTGCCCCACAGGCTGCTGCAGTCAGCGGGGCAGGTGCTCCGCAGCAGGGTGGCCGGGCTGAAGGTGCTGTTCCTGAACATCAGCAGGGCTGTCACCCATGATGTCCTCATCGTGTTTTCCCCCACGGAGGTGAGACGCACCCCTCTACCTCGCCTCAGCGCCTTCCCAGCATCCCTTGGCGCTGGGGCTTCACGTGCCACGGCATGCTCTTCCTCAACCCTGCCCCACGGTTGCGTCATGGACCCGCATCAACTTTCGCACCCCTTGGCAAGGAGTGGTGCTTGGGAGGGAAGAGCCCTCCCTAAGCCGAGGTTCCAGCAGTTGAGGAAGGGGAAGGGAGAGGAGGAGGAACAACAACAACATGTGTGGGACCTGGAGGTGTTTAAGAGACGGGTGGATGTTGCGTTGGGGGACATAGTTTAGTGGGTTGATAGGGCTGGGACAAAGGGTGGACTCGATGATCTTCAAGGTCTCTTCCAGCTGATACAATTCTATGATTCTATGACCTTGCATATCCTGCCAACCTCCAGGCTGTCCTACTCTCTGGCTGTCCCAGAACACCACATCCCATGGGATTATGACAGGTTGG
This sequence comes from Trogon surrucura, assembly GCA_020746105.1. Taxonomy (NCBI): domain Eukaryota; kingdom Metazoa; phylum Chordata; class Aves; order Trogoniformes; family Trogonidae; genus Trogon; species Trogon surrucura. Next base: position 8,595,657 of record CM036629.1, read on the forward strand.
GGCTTTCCTGGGAGCTCTCCCAGCTCCATCTTTTCACTGCTGGGTGCTTGGGAATGGCATTGTCCCTTGGGGCTCCTGCCCATGTTCCTGGGCAAAACCCACCCAGTCAGGGCTGAATTTGTGCCTGGAGCTAGGTCGGTGGGTCCTGAGCAGAGAGGTGACGCTGCCGTTAAGCAACCCCCACCACTGTTCTCCGCTGCAGGGCCCCAGGACGCTGAACATGACGGAGAAGGGGAAGACGGGCAAAATCCAGCTCCCCAGGGAGATATTCCGGTCCCTGAGCAGCCGGATAGCCCGCGTGGTGGTGACGGTCCTCAACATCCAGCAGATTGGCATGTTCGAGGTATGAGCTGGCCCTGCCGGCAACTCTCCAGCCATGGACACATGCTCCTGGCCGGCTCGGCTCAGGCAGCACTACCCCCATGCAGGAGAGCAACCAGACGGGGCAGGTCTTGGATAACACCGTGGTGGGCATCAGGGTGGGAGAGACGAGCATCTCTGGGCTGCGGGACCCTGTGCAGCTCACCTTCGCCCATGAGCAGCTGCCCCGCGTAAGTCAGCCCTGTCCTCCCTCCGTCTCTCCTCCGGCGCCCCTGGCTGTGGGGTCGGCTGACGCTGCTGCCCCCCCTTTCCAGGCTGTCACCCCGCAATGTGTCTTCTGGGATGCCAGCAAAGGTAAGGTCCTCCTTGGGGCCGGGCGTGGGGCCGGGTGCTGTGCCCAGCGCTCATGACTGTCGCCCTGTGCCCGTCGCAGGACAGGCGGGAGGCTGGAGCAGCCGCGGATGCATCACGCAGCCTGGGAACAAGGGGACAGTCTGCTCCTGCAACCACCTCACCTTCTTCACGCTTCTCCTGGTGACAATCCCACTCTGCTCCTGTTTGTACCCCAGCTGTGCTGCCCACCCCACATTGGTGGCCCCTCGGGTGTCACCAGTAGCTGCACAGGGATGGTTAGAGCTGCTTCCAGGCAAGCCCTGGTCTCAAAATCAAGCCCAGCCCCACCTCAGGAGGGCAGGAGCAGCTCTGCTGGGTGGGCACAGTGTGGAAACAACCCCCAGCCTAGTGCGGGCTCTGGAGCAGCGAGGCTGGGGGTCCCATCTCCTGATGGAGGCTCCCGGGAGGGTGCTCATGGTGGTCCACCACAGGCTTCACTCATCCCTCACACCACTGCAGGGAGCGTGTTCTCTGAGCCACCACTGCCTCACTCCCCTCAAAGACCTTCTGGGGGGACAGATGAGGGGCTTATGTGGAGTCTCTGCAGCAGCCACCCGGGGTTATCAACCCTGTGGCTTGGGTGCCTGCAGCTGAGCTTTCTAAGTTGATCCAGTGCCTTTCTAACCTGACGTACGCATGTTTGGCAGAACCCGTCTCTGGAGGGATCCACGGCACAAGCCTTGATGGCCGTTGCCACCACTGGCTGCGGGGTAGCCGTGGCTTTCTCGATCTTCACCATCGCCTTCTGCATCTTCTTAAGGTAGAACATGCCAGCAGCTCCTCCGATCTTGTGGGGCTGGGAGAGGCGTGGGGCACTGCGGTACCTCTGCATGAACCTGCTGCAGTAGTGGACAGGGCTCTGCTCAGCTGTGACCTCCACCTTTTCTGCTCCCTCTGGGGATGCTCAGGTGCAGGTTCAGGATGGAGGAGACCCTCCGCACCAACCTGGGGCTGCACATGAACCTCGTGGGCAGCCTGCTCCTCCTCAATCTGGCCTTCCTGCTCAATAGTGGGCTCTCCGGTGGGACCCGGCCGGGGACCTGCAAGGTCCTGGGGGGCATCACCCACTACTGCCTGCTCTGCTGCTTCACGTGGATGGCGCTGGAGGGCTGTCACCTCTACCTCCTCTTCGTCAAGGTCCTCGGCACCTACGTCCGCCACTACCTGGTGAAGCTGTGCCTGGTCGGCTGGGGTGAGCTCCACCAGCCTCGGTGAGGGGGGCGGTGGGTTACAACCAGAGGGGGAACAGGGTGACGAGCACAAAGTGAGCAAGCCCCTGCCCTGCCTGCAGCTCTTCCAAAGGCCGTGCGAGATGTCTTACACGGGCTGGGTGAGCCAAATTCGGGGCAGCACCCGCAGGCACCCTCCACCCTGCTGGGGACCTGCTTGTCAGCAGGTGATGTCCTTGGGGGTCTTCGTGCCCCGTTGCCAGCCCTCCACAGCACCTTGAGGGGTATTGGAACAGGAGGTTAGGGGACACCCCGAGCCGTGCTGCCCAGCACTGTCCTTCCCTCTCCACATCGGGTCTCAGCAGCATGTGCAACCTCAGCAGGTCCCAAACTCCGAGGCTGTCACATCTGGGGACCTGCAGAAGACCCAAGGTGACCGCCTTGCCTGTCGCTTGCCTTTCTAGCCTCTTCCACATATCCCTCTTCCTCTTCCAGGCTTGCCCGTTCTTGTGGTGGGGGTGGCAGGAGTCATCGGCAGCTACGGTCAATACAGCATCCAGACCATGGACCACCAGGTCATAGCCCACCTGTGCGTGCTGCCCACAGGGCTTGGGTGACCTTTTTGTCATGGGAAACGGTGACCAGGTCCTGCCGGGAGCACAGCGGCAGAGGGTTGCGCCCGTGCTAATCAGTGTTACGTCATGCTTCTGCTTTCCTAATTGTGATTACAACACGGCGGCTACAGCGGTGGTAGACACCACCTCTCATGCCGAACCTCCTCGGTGGTACCTGCAGGCCTCCAGTCATGGAGGGACATCCAAGGTCCACCTGCAGCTTCCCCAGGCATCCTCCCAGCTGAGCAACCCGAGGGCAGCAGATCCACACCGGCGTTCTCCCCACTTCACCTTGGTTTTGGGAAAAAAAACCCCAGACCCCCAAGGGTGTCCCTGCATCCCCAAACACATCCCCTGGGTGCTGCCGGAGCTAGTGGAGCTGCTGAGGCACCGCTGTTGTCTCTTTGCAGGTGCTGGATCACCTCCAAACACCTCCTGGTCCACTATATCACCAACTGTGGCTACTTCACCCTCATCTTCCTCTTCAACACGGCTGTCTTTGGAGTGGTGACCCAGAAGAGCTGCAGCCTGCGGGGCACAGGAGCGGTACAGGGTGACCGCAAGGCCTGGAAGGTGGCCCTGGTGGCATTGGGGCTCTTCTGTCTGCTCGGGGCCACCTGGGCCCTGGCGTTCCTCACCCATGGCACCTCCTCTGCTCCCCTGCTCTACCTCTTCACCATCCTCAACTCACTCCAAGGTCAGGGCCAACCCCCGGTCTTGGATGGGGAAGATGCAGGGGGCAGGAGCCAACCTGGCAACAGGTCGACCAGGGATTCCAAGGCAGCAGCATCTTCCCAGCATTGTTGTGCCCTTCCCTCCGGCAGAGCCTGCCAGGCAGCCGGTCCCAGCCACCAGCGTGGAACTGGTCACGGCTCCCAACCACATCCACTCCATAGCAGGTGGTTTTCCTCCAGGGAAGCCATTCCTTAGCAGAGGAACAAGGACATTACCCACCCAAATGCCTCACCTGGAGCATGGGGACACCTTTCCAGGGTAGCAGGAATGAGCTGGGGGAAGCCCATGGGAGAAGCTGGGAAGTGCCAGTAGCGTCCTGGCAGGATGCTTCCACTGCTGAGTGTCTGCCTTCCTTCCCCTGCAGGAATCTTCATATTCATCTGGCTGGTTGTCCTCTACTATCCAAAGACGAAGGAGACCGCTGGCTCCCTCTCTCACACCATCAGACACGACAAAACCACTGCAGCCTCCCAGGACTAGCCACTGGCGAGACCTCCCTCCCTGCCTGCACACGCACCTGCTGAGAGCAAGCTTCGATCCCGACAGACGCAGCTCCCTCACGGAGGATGAGGGCTCAATTTACCGTGCCTCAGTTTACCTTCAGTGAGCATGAGTGACCTCAGAGGGCTCTTTGCTTCATCCCTTTTGTTCCCGGCGACCTGCCTTGGCCAAGGAGCTCCGGAGATGTCCCTTCCGTCAAAATACCCTCTGAGGCCAGTAACGATTTCCATGAGGAAAGCCACTGGGCTTCATCCCCCTCGCAGGGACAACACTCGTCTTCTCCTTACCTGTGTTTCAATATTAAATCTCTGCCAGCTCCCTGAGTGCTGTGGGTTTAGTCTTTGATGCTTATGATGTTTGTTATTTGCTTTCTGCCAGGGATGTACTGCTGGGCAAAAAGTCTTGCTGCCAATTTGTCATGAATGAAAGGAGAAACCTGTGAGGAAGGAAGGAAGAGATCTGGATGTGTGCAGACGAGCGTGTGCATGCACGGCGGAGCCCTTTCCTTGCTAATGCTGCTTCTGTGTCACATAGACCCACACAAAGTCCAGCTGGGGTGGAAGCAAGTGTGGGTACCTCCATCTCCCCACGGGCCTGGGTGATTCTCTGGGGAGGAGGAAAGCAGGAGGAAAGAACCTCCCATCCCTGGGTACGCGTTTCAAATCTCAAGGGCCAGGACGGGACGAGAAGGTCCTAGGGATGTTACAGGGAACAGAAACACCACGAAGCAACTCGTCCTTCAAGCACCATTGGCATCCGGCCACCACCTCCTTCCCCCAAAAACCCAGTAAAAACACAGGCAAGACCCTCTCTGCTGCTGTCACATTTATTCAGGAACAAATGTTTTCTACGCTGCTCGCCGCCTCGCGCCAATGGCCACAGCGGCCACACCAAGCACACACAGCACGATGAGGGCCCCGGGGAGCCACAGGTTGGGTCCTGCCAAAGAGAAGAAAGGTTGGTTACACATCTGGGTCCCTCCGAGCCAGCGCTGTGCCCCAGCACAGCATCCCCTTGCTGGGGGCAGATTCTTGGGAGGTCGTCTCCTGCAAAGGTTAAGAGGTGCTGGAGCTGGGGGTACTTTGGGGTCCTGAGGGGAATAACAGGACTCGGTCACCCCAACTGGCCTCACCTGGGGACTCCACCCACACCCAGGGGCTCTCTTTAGCTCTGCATTCGTGCCTGGGCTGAGCTATGCTGTGGGTGGGCCGTGACACCTGAAGAGTTCCACACGTCTGTGCAGGGCAGTGATTTTAGCAGGCCTTGGCTTCGCCTAGACAGTCGTGAGGGTCTGTGAGCTGCCCCTGCCCTCCCCGGAGGGACATACGTACCCCTCGGGTCCTGCCGCTCAGTGCTGGAATGGCGCATCTCTGCCGCCGAGGAAGTAGCAGCCATCAGGTGGATGGGCCCATAGGAGACAATCTTATTGTAGTCATCGGCCAGCGCCCGCTTGCTCCTCCAGTTCCTGGGGCATTGCTGTCAACAAAGCCAAGCGAAGGGTGATGGGATGAGAGGGAAGGGGAGAAGCCTGCTCCGGTGGAGGAAGAACCATCCTGGTGGTCTCTCCCTGGCAGAGGCACTGCTGGGGCTGCAGCCTGGGACCAGTCAAGACCTCAGAGGATGAGAGGAGCTGGCTCCTGAAGGACCTTAGCCCACTCCTCCCCAAGTCCTAGCAGAAACCTCTACCCCTGCAAATACCCAATAGGAAGAGGGTTATGAGCTCTCTGGTGGGTTCGAGCCCTTGTACTTTTGACGCAGGGGGCTGGGGTGAGTGTGTTTGTTGTGCTGAGGCACCCAAACCCAGAGCAGAGCCCCTTCTCCAAACAGTAGGCCAAGGGAAGGGACATCCCCCCGCCTGGCCAGGGCACGGTGTGGAGCACCGGGAGAGTTCACCTTGGCACAGGGCTCTGGGCTGTCGGGGAGACAGAGCCGGACGCGGCAGTGCAGGAACACCTCGGGGTAACCGACAAACTGAAACATCTGGAAGCTGAACTTGGCTGTGGTGCTCTCTCCAATGGCATTCAGGTACGTCACCGTGTTGTCCTGGGGACACCTGGGACACAACGGCTGAATCAGCAGGTGGCAAACAAGGGCAAACATCCCAGCCTGGGACACCAGAGCACACAGGGAGCCGGTGTAGCCCCCAAGATTTGCTGAACAGGACTATTCCTGTCTCAGTGTGGGTGGGGATGCCTTTCGTTGGCACCTTGCATTGGGCTTGGCTCAGGGAAGAGCTGCCACCAGCACAGGAGCTGGCTCGTGTTTTGCCAGCTGCTCTGCAGGGCTGGAGTGAGCCTGGCTGCAGCTCCCACTTCCCAAATACCCATGCTACTGGCTTTCGCTTGGCTGCAGACACCTCTAATACGAGCTCTTCAGCAGAGACCTCTCTGCACATCCCAGCAAGGTCTTCCATCTCCCCTCCTTGTCCTTTGCCTCCCCAGCTGGCCAGGAGTGATACCAGAGGGAAGGTAGCACTACAGGTAGCAGAGTAGGTTTAGGAGAAGAAGCTCAGTTCAGCGCATTTAGGGGGCTCATCTACGGGGCTGTTCTACCTCCTCAGCGATGGTGTCCACCATAGGTTCCATCTACAAGCAGTGATGGTGTCGTTGCTCATTGCTCCCTCACAGCAACCTGTCCTCACCCCCCAGCAAAGAGACGTGACTGCGCTCATGGTGCAAGGAGACCAGATGCTCTTGGGTCACTCTACTCACCCCTTCTCAATGAGCTTGTGCCGCATTTTCTGGTAGGGATCTGCACTTGGCGTGGCCCAGCAGTCCTCAACACTCAGTAGGAAGTACTTGAGCTGGTGCTGGCCTTCCATCTTCAGCAGGACATAGAGCGTGTCTGTGACAGGGATGGCTGGGGTTGGCAGGTGATAGGGCTGGAGGTAGGAGCGAGTCTTGTACAGTCTCATGCTGACGTTGAAGTGTCCTTCTCTGACGATGAACTGCACCAGCCTGAGAAAAGAGAAGAGTTCATGAGGGTGCCACCAGGCCACCCTTTATTTTTCTGTTAGTTGGTTTCAAGCAGTGAGGATAGGAGAAAGGCGGCATTGCTCTCAGAGCTCTTCAGTGGCTCCTCAGCCCCTTGCTGCTCACCTCACTGCAGGCAGCTATTTTTCTACAAGCTCAAAGGTACGTCAGCAGCAAGGTGAAGAGAGAGCACTCACTTGTCAACAGCAGTGAGAGCGAAGGGCAGTTTCACAACCTGCTCGTAGGCGTAGATGCAGGAGAAATGCACCTCCAGCTGAAAACTCCGGGAGATCAGGCCCTGGTGCACGTCCTGCTCCGACTTCATGATGTTGGAGTACGACACATGGGAGCTGTTTTGCTGGAACGACACAGAAATCGAGTCTCCAGACTATGTCTAAGTCCACACACAGAGCTCCAAGCTCCAGTTCAGATGGTGCAACTCAGCTACAGCTGCTCCAGGCCTCCTGGACATGTGCTGGGGTGTTTTGCTCAAGTCCAGGGGCTACCAGCAATCATCCCTGGAGTAGGCAGGAGTCAGCACAGAGACCACAGGCGAGGGCCCTTCTGTGCAAGGCAGAGCTGAAGCATTCCTTGCACCCTCCCTGACCCATGAATCAAGTGAGGGACCAAGAGGATGCTGCCAGAAAGCCAAGGGCTGTTATCAGCTAGTAAAGAGCTCACCAAGACTTCCACGCTCTGCTGAACAAGACAAGACGTGCTGCCAGCAAGGGTTTGGTGGAGGCAGAAGAGCTGTCTGACAGCCCCCAGGGAAGCTTTCCAAGGGGAACGAGAATTTTGCAGCATCCAGATGTAAAAGAAAAAGCCTCTGGGGTTTCCCCTTGCTGTCCCCACTCAGCCTGTCTGCTCCTCTCACCGTTCTGGAGCTATGCAGAAGCTTTGCTAGATCCTCACCTGAATTAGTGATCCACAGGCAGTGTGGTTTTCACCCGTGAGAATGGCTGCAAAAAACACCTTGCCCTCTTCTTCCCTTTCTGAGACCTTGCATGCATGGTTCTTCAAGTGGACAAGCTCCTGGGGGATTTTCAGGAGTTCAAACACCTCCTTCCTCACCATCATCTTCATGTGCTCTTCCTCACAGGCCAACTTCATTACCACATCTGGGGGAAAAAGCCATCTGCAGTAGCAACAAGGGAGAAGCCTAAAGGAGCCCAGTCCCACTGAGCTCAACAGACCTGGTGGAGGCTGCTGGTAGAGCTCTTTAGGGCAAAAGATAAACCTTTGGGAGCATGAAGAACTTAATGTGGGTCTGTCGTTTCATACTGGTTGCCTAAGACCTGCACAAATCCACGGCTGCTGCTACTCTGAACAGACATAGCCCTTAAGCTCGAGACATCAAAGGCAGACATTGTGGATCTGGCCCCTTCTGAGGGCTGTCCACCAAATGACTGCAGTCTGACAAGGGCACAGGCAGAGACAGGGATTGTCTCTTTCATCTGAAGAAAATGCAGTTTTGGCTTCGCTGCAGCTGTGCTGGAGCACACGTGCCTATTCTGGGACTGCAAGGCAGCCTGTGCTCCTCAGCATGCCCTGCTGCCCTCGCATGCCTACACCATGGCACAGCTTCTTGACAGGCAAGGAATCAAGTTTTGAGGAGGAAGGGAATGGCCTGTGACCAGGTCTTGAACCAGTACGTAGCCAGGACATGGTGGCGGTGGGGAATACACCCCAACCAGGAGCTGGGACGTGCTCCTGGAGCTGGCAGTGGGAAACAGTGGTAACATCAGCGCCCCGTGCCCATTGCCCTTCCTTCTGGGGCCCGTGGGGAGGGCTCACTAACATCCCGGGCCTTACCTTGGCAGAATGCCCCAGTGAAGCCTGGTTTGCAGCTGCAAACTGGTCTGCCCCTCATCACCTGGCAGTCCCCCTGGTGCTGGCAGGGGTTTGGCAGGCAGGCATCCGGGCTCCTCTCCAGACGGAGGACAACCCCTTGCCTCGGGCCATGTGGGCTCACCAGCTCACCTGCAGCAAAAGAGAAGCAAAGAAGCTTAAACGCCACAAGAATCTCTCCCTTAGGAGGCACGCGAGAGGGAACTCGCCCCATGGCCTGAAGCCCTGCCCGTTTTGCAAGGGCTGAGATCCGCGCTTAGAGACAGAGCGGGAACATCTGAGGAAGAACCTGTCCCCTCAGCTTGCCTGGGAGGATGGGACCAAGGGCCTGGAAGACCTCCTCAGCATGGTCGCAATCTGGATGGGAGCTATGGAGCCTGCCACCAGCTAGCAAGGAGGGTGGTGGCACATCACAGCACCTCGGCCCATCTTCACAGGTTATATACCGTGTGTGGCTGGGATGGAGAGCTTGAGGTTTCTGCCTATTTTACTGGCCCCTCCACCCGAGCTCCAGCCCCGCCCTGTTGTGCCCCCTTAGTAGCCTTCGGCAGTGCCCTAAAAGAGGAACCGGGACACAGATCAGGTGGGAGTTTGACCTCTCCTTTCCACATTACCCATGTGTGACCCAGCAGGGAGAGAACACAGGGAGACTCACTCTTGTTGCCTTCGCAGCCAGCCAGGCAGAGGGCAGAGAGCAGCAGCAAGCATCTCACAGTCCTTTCCTGTGAAAGCAAGGGTAACTGTAAAAGGCTCTGGGTAACTCAGGTTTTCGGAATCCTGGCTGGAGAGGTTTGTGGTCATTCAGAGACATCCCTCAAGCATGGGTGCGATAACTTCCGTACTGTATTTTCTCCAAAACCTCTAGGTTCAATGGCACAAAATCATTTCCTATCCCAAAGGGCCAGAGCAGAAACGCCTCCTCCCCCAGCTACCACAAGGGTCAGATAATGTCATGAATTTAGGAAACTATTCCAGAAAGGGCGGGTGGGAGAAACCAGACCTCACACCTGCAGGGATGTGTTGACAGTCACAAAGCCACATTTCAGTAAGAACAAGCACTTTGAGTAAACCACACGGCTGAGGCTTCGGTGCAGGTCCCCCGAAGAGGAAAAGAGTTTCCCTCTTCCCACTTACGCTCTTTTGAAGAGTTAGGATTTGCAAAAGGCTCCTTGCTTCTCCAGTAAGCCATATCCATAACAAGGAGACAACGGGATTAAAAAAAAAAACCACAGCCTTGAACACAACTAAAATTAATGCCACAAAGCCAAAGAGATTGACACAGGTCAATCTCCCTCCTTAGTACAGATATTGGATTTCTTCAGGGAAATTAATGGCCTGGCGCTGGATGAGCCCTGGACACTGGAGTCTCCTTATCAGGGACGTGGGTAGGAGACAGCCGGGGTCGATGGTTGGAGCTGCACCAAGAGGGGTGACAGAAAATTGCTTTTGGCTTTTGGCATTGGCTTTGCCAAGCTCTTGGTGCAGCTGCACCAAGAGCTTGGCAAAGCCAATGCCAAAAGCCCCTCTCTGGTCCGGCAGAGCGTCGCGTACCCCCTCCGCTCGACTCCGAGCGGTTGTGACCGCCGACCTCCAGTCAAGGAGGGTTTATTCCCCGCTCTGCTCCTCGCTCGCTGCAGACATCCCACCAGCGTCAAGATCTCACCTTGCTCCCCTCCCGCTTACCATCGCGAGGCTGCTCCACGCTCCTCCACCCACCGCTGCCCCGGCTGATCTCCCGCTCCCCGCGCCGGTGCCTTATATCGCCTTCCAGCAGCTCATCCTTCTCCCCCACGCAAACACGCTGCCTCCGCGATTGCACAAGAGCCGGCTTAGCATCCTTCGGTGGCGGCCGGGGAGGAAAGGACTCTGCGAAAGTCTGTCCTCTGGCACAGACGGCCCTTCCGATTAGCCGACGGCCAGTGAACGCTGACCCAATTCACGGCCCTGATGGGATGCCAAAGGGGGGGAATATCTGCGGAATTCACAGAACTGGGAATCCCCAGTTTAGTGAGACCTGCTTTTGACGCAGCAGTGACAGCAGATACGGCACACGCGAAGGCCAGATAACCGTGTGTGCTGAACACGTGCGGTTTCGCAACCACAATGTCCTTTTGCTTCGGCTGCTTTTCTCAATGAATTCTGACATCTCAGAGCTGGTGAGAAGGACTGGTGAGAGATGGAGGGGTGAGGGCTTGGTCCTGCCACGCTTTGGGAAACAGTAACTGGCTGCACACAGCAGATACCGCTTGAAGCGATGCTTCTTGAGATATCCTCAGAGCTTTAATTGCTACAGCCACCGTTACACAGCAGGAAAAGTGAACATCCACCCTGTTGGGTCCCCATGTGTTGCCTGATCCAGTTGAGAGGCATCTCTGCCCGTGACAGGGAGGTTGCATTAAATGATCTCTAAGGTCCCTTCCAGCCTGGGCCATTCCAGGATTCTAGGATTCTATGAAAAGGAGAAAATTAAAGTGTTGAGCACCTGACCCGCTTCCAGCCTAATAAACTACCAAAAAAAAAAAAAAAAATAAAAGGAAAGGGAAAAAAAAAAGAAAAAAAAGGCCTCCTGCCATCCCCTGCTGCCAGCTTTTGGGTGAGAATCTCTGCTTTCCATTAAGTTTTACAGAGCAATTAAGCGGGACAGAAGCTTGCACAGACTCGCTTAGAGATGCAAAGGCGCTGCGGCCCCCGGGCTTAGAAAGCAACAAAGGATGAGGAATGCCTGGGGTGTGCGCTTTCTTTTTGTGGGTTTTGTAATTATTTTTTGTAAAGAGTGTGGGGTTTTTTGGTTTGTTTTTTTTTCAAGAGTGAAACTCGTCAGTTTCCGCGCAGCCTTGGGGCCTCTCGGCGGGCAGGGTTTGGCCGCTTTCCCCTCCCTCATTTTGCCCAAAAACTCCGCAGGGAGGGGGCGGACGCGCCCAGAAACCCGCGGGGGGCACCGGGGCGACTGTCGGGGCCAGGGAAGACGTTGGGGCCGGCGGCCGGAGGGGGCTGGGGCAGCCGAGAGGGTGCGGGGAGGGCACCTGAGGAGCCCCTGGGGGGGCCTCGGGAGGAGGCCGGGGTAGGCCGCGGGGGGGAAGCCCGGGGTAGGCCGCGGGGTGGGCCTGGTGGCGGCTGTGCGACAGGCCGGGGGAGGCCGGGGGCAGGCCCGGGAGAGCCGGCGTGGCGTTGCCATGGAGCTCGGGCCCGGCGGCAGCGGGAGAGGCGTTGGCGGTGAGGCCGGGGGAGGCGGCGGGAGGCCGGGGGAGGGCAGGGGGGAGCAGCCCGGGCGGCCTTGGGAGCCGGGAGCCGGGCTGAGGGGGCGGCGGGAGCCCTCGGTGGGTCTGCGCCTCGCAGGGTCAACCTGACCGCAAGGAAGGGGAAGCGAGCAGCCCCCGACCTCCGGCAGATGTAAATAAACGATATGAGCGGCTCTCTGCCCTTGGAGGCTGCTGACTCTGCTGCGAGACGCTCCCTTCCCTTCAGGGTGCCCTGGCATGGGCTGTCGGCAGGTGCCCTCTGAGTTTCCAGAGCTGCGTTCGAGCTGGCAGCATGGAGGGTTCAGCATTTACACGGGAAACAGAGAACACACCGTGTCCAGCAGGTCTGGGGAGGTTCTCCTGCCCCTCTGCTCTGCCCTGGGGAGACCACCCCTGGAATCCTGTGCCCAGTTTAGGGCTCCCCAGTTGCAGAGAGACGACGACCTACTGGAGAGAGTCCAAGGGAGAGCTACGAGGGTGATCAAGGGACTGAACATCTCTGCTGTGAAGAGAGACTGAGAGACCTGGGGCTGTTCAGCCTTGAAAGGAGACGGCTGAGAGGGAACCTTATTGATGTAGAGAAATACCTGAGGGGTGGGGGTCAAGGGGAAGGGGACAATCTCTTCTCAGTGGTGCCCAGCAACAGAACAAGGAATACTGGGTTTAAGTTAGAACATGGGAAGTTCCAGTTCAACCCGAGGAGAAACTTCTTTGCTGTGCGGGTGCCGGAGCCCTGGCCCAGGCTGCCCAGAGAGGGTGTGGAGTCTCCTGCTCTGGAGACTTTCAAACCCCGCCTGGACGCGTTCCTGTGTGGCTGCCCTGGGTGACCCTGCTCTGGCAGGGGGTTGCACTGGATGACCTCTGGAGCTCCCTTCCAACCCCCAACATTCTGTGATTCTACTGAGACCGAACGAAAGGCTGGCTCCCCCCATTCTGCCATCTCTCTTATGCTAAGCACATGCAGGAGCACACAGCTGCTTACTGAGCCCAGCCCAAACTCAAATTTAGTCCTCACCCTTTATTGTCACACTTCTGACTGTCTCGCATGAGACTAAATCGCTGTGCCCAGAACGTATTTCTGTGTTGCTGTGTATCTGAGTCCCACCCCTGAATTCAGCCTGGCGTGTGCATCTCTGTAGTGCCCAAAAGGCGGCAGAATGGATGTCCTGGAGGAGAAGGAGGAAGAGGAGCAGAGAGAAGAGGAGCTGAAGGCTTTGGAGATCAGTGACAACCTCCAGGATGTGGAGACAAAGGTGTCTGTGGAGAAAGTGTGTGTCCCAAGTGATGTACCGTAAGTCGCATGTGTCTGCCAGTCCTCAGCTGAGCAGACATGGTCCCTTTAGGGTCCACAAGGGTCCAGGGAGGGGGTTCAGTCACCGTCCCTGGAGGTGTTGAAGAGACGGGTGGATGCTGCATTGGGGGGCATTGTTCAGCTGGTTGATAGGGCTGGGACAAAGGCTGGACCGATGATCTTCAAGGTCTCTTCCAGCTGAAACTATGATTCTATGTGGGTGGCATGTGTGGTGCCACCCTTGCACAAGGGGTGCCCTCCTTGCACAGGGAGTGGAGTGAGCGAGTTTTGTGTGCCAGGTGTGTTTGTCCAGGAGTAGGCACATGTAAGCAAGACAAGATAACTCGCTTCATTGTACCTTAATCCGTGGCTGTATCCTGACACTTTATAAAGATCACCAGAGCCTCGGGGTACATGTTAGCTTGTCAGCACCCACAGAAGCTTGGTTATGTCAAAATCGTGCCCTTGGATACAATCCTCATTTTTTCCCTGGGAAATGGGAAGCCCTTGCCATATTTTGCTGGTAGGTCGTCTTGCCCAAATTGCTCTCAGGTTGTTTCCTCCGTCTCTCCCTGCCTCCTTCCGCCCTGGAAGTGATTTTGACTGGAGCTCCATTGACACATCCCAGTTACCGTCCTCGTACAAGACAAATTCCCTGAAGGAGAAGAAGTTGCTGCGCATCGCTGACCATTTCCTCCAGCAGTACACTCACCTCTGCCCCGACCGCAAGCCACTCTTCCTCCACCCAGTCAACGAGTGTGGTGTGGAGGTATGGGATGGCATGGGGCTGGGCCACTGCGTAGGGGACGCTTGCTGGGGAAGGACAGCGGCCCTTCTGGCCCTCCCTCCTGGCCAAAGGGAACAGGAACCTGCTTGCTATGCCCACAGCACCCCCAGCAGGGACTCAGCACCCTGGGAACGTCCAAATCCACAAGCGTGTTTCACGAGGCGCAGGGTGCAGGCAGCTCGCAGCCCTGCAGCGTGGTGCTTAGGGAACAGGAAAGATTGCAGAAACATGAAGGAAAGTAAAAGGAACATATGAAATAGGTAAGGCTCAGGCTGAGTCACAAATACAGAGTTTGGATACAGAATTAGGTCTCATTCTGAACTTTGCAGAAGTTATGGGGAAGGAAGTAAGCATGGAAGTGTGTGGCCTGGTTTTGTTTAGGACTGAGCCCAAGCTGCACAACTGTTGTCTAGTTCTGGACCTGATGCTCCCCCAAGCATCTAGAACTGCAACTTTGGGCCAGCTTTCCCCAACATTTATTGTATCATTAACAAGCAAGGCAAAAAGTGCTGGAGAATGTAGTAGCTGGTAAGAGCAGTAACTGTGTGTCTTGTCTGAAAACTAAGAGAAGAACCAGCTCACATCTGTAATGTGTCTGAGATGAGCTTGGAGTTTTGGACCCAGACAAGCAGCTGGGGGCTCTGGACCCCGTGCAATTTCCATCCTGGAACAGGTGAGGAGGGTTACTGGTGCTGCTCATGTGCTCTAAGGTGGTCCTGAATGTGAGTTGCAACATCCAGGGGTGGTCTGAGGATGGCCTTGGGACAGGACACTCTGTCAGGCCTATGTTGGCTAACTAAAGCGTGTGTGTTGCCCTACAGAAGTTTGTGAGCACAACGGTGAGGCCAACCCTGATGCCTTACACCGAGCTGTACCACTGGGATGGCTGTGCCAGCTTCGTCTCCGATTACCTCACCATGGAGCCCCTCAGGCCCCCTGTTGCACCGGTAAGAAAGGGGCTGCAGTCCCATCAGAAACAGCCCCATAACGGAGGAGACAAGAGGGCCTCTCAGCAGGACACGAGGTGGAAACCCCAGTGGTTGGGATTTAAAAAGGTCTTCAACTTCTGCATCGTCCCCCTTGATTTTCCCAGCCCCTGCAATCTCTGGACCCCTAATCCCAGTATGTGCACATTTCCATCCCAGTGTTTGGGATATTTTGGAGTGGCTGAAGGGAGGTTTCTAGACAGGCAAGAAGGGATGATGCTAGAGCTGAGGCAAGTTCTTGTCTGTTGTGAGTCAGCCAAGGCAAAGGGAGCACAATCTTCACTAGCAAGGACTGCTGATGCATTGCATGGTGCCCTGAACAATCTGCAGCAGCTCCGTGCTGGCCTGGTGTGTGCCAGCAGTCACAGGGTCTCGAGAGGAACTCCGGCAATTTGCGACCACAGAGAATTTATCTCTGTTTAGCAGATTGCCTTGATCCTGTAAGTTGATGTCCAAGATCTGGGAGCAGACCTTTCTATATGTAGTATGTGTGGATCGATCACTTCGCTCACCAGGGATGGTCCAGAAGGGCATACGTTCCCTCCTTTGGACTATAATTTAGTTTATGGGTCTTTTGCTTTGAGATGCCACAGAGAGAGCAGCTGGAGATGGAGGTAAGCCCCACTCTGGCTTTAGGTTTTCAGCAGTTTGATGAGCTCGTCCTGCTCATTTCTACCTCAGGTTAAATTTACCACCAGATTTGAGATCACAATTTCCTTGGATCACTTTGGAGGGGATTTTTCGGGTCTTTGGCTTATATAGCCCTTTTGTGTAACAGATTCCCTATGGGTGCAGAGCCCACAGATAGGGGCGGTGCTTTCTCTTGCTCCTGCCGTCTGCCTGGTGCGTGTTTCAGCTTCACAAGACGAGTGCTGTGAACACCCATGTCTCTCTCTCTCTTTCAAGCCTAATTCGCTCTATTCTCCAACCACCATCCTGAAATACCAGCGAGGGAACTGCTTTGACTTCAGCGTGCTGCTGTGCTCCATGCTGATCGGGGCTGGGTACGATGCCTACTGCGTGCACGGATATGCCACCCGTGAGATCTGCACCCTGGATGAGACTCTGGAGGTGTGCCCGCTGCTCAGGAACCCACAGGAGGTGAGACCAGCAGTGAGAGGGCAGGGAAGAGCCTGCTCATTTCTAGTGAGCTCCAGAGTTGAGCAAGAGGCGACAGCTCCAAGTCCACACTGAGGTTTTGTCTGTGCCAAGCAAGGACCTCACCGGCGGGATCTTTTGAGTGATTTTTCCACAGTTCCTGAAGAGGCCTCTTTGGCTTCACTGCATTCCTGCGGTCAAGTACTGCAAACTGGCAAGGGTTGGGAACTGGGGGGTACCCATAAGCCACATGTTTTCTCCCTTCTCCTGATCTCTGCTGGGTTTCACAGCAATACTCTGCTTTTGTGGAGGCAGGTACCAAACGAGGGGATGAAGAAGCCGGACAACTATAGCATTAAGCCCCCGCTAGACATGCAGAGCAAGTTTGAGCTTCAGCAGGAGGCCAAGAAGGCGGCAGAAACTGAAGCTGCTCAAAAGAATGAGGTCAGAGAAGAGGAGAAGGTCACGGTGAGTTAGCAAGATCCACCTCGCAGTAAACTCCAGGAGTGAAAGCTGAGACCCAGGTAGTGGCTGACCAAAGAAAGGAGGTCACCACACTTTGCCGTGAAGTATGACACAACCCATGGCCATGAGCACTTGGCCTCTGGAAGAGCAGAGTGTGCTGGCACAGGAATAAGTACGGGGTATGTACTGCCTCACTCTTCTGAAGAGTGTTAAGGGCTTGGAGGTCTTTAAATGTGGGCAGAGAACAGGATTGTCATTAGGTTGGACTAAAGTGGCAATAAAATAGCAATAATTACGGCTCTGTCCTCTGTGCTTACAGGAAGTGGAAAAGCCCGAGCGTGACCGTTTGCATGGTTTGCGGGTACACGCTTGGGTTTTGGTTCTGTCTGGGAAGAGAGAAGTTCCTGAGACCTTCTTCATCAACCCGTTCACGGGAAACAGCCACAGCACCATGGACGAGCAATTCCTTGGGATCGAGAGCATCTGGAACCACAAGAACTACTGGGTGAACATGCAGGACTGTGGGAACGGCTGCAAGGTAACGAGCTCTTCAGCACCCCTGTGCCCGGGAGGGACAGATGGGCTAACCTGAGTCCTGGGGAAGTCAAAGATCGGTGGCGATCCCAGTTTCTGCTTAACCATTCCCTGAGTTGGCTCTGGTCCTGTTACCCTGAGTGCATGGACTCTGGAACTACTCCAGGACATCCCAGACCCTGAGATAGGAAACCTACTAAACCCCTATGTTGCTGGAACATCAGCTTTTAAGGCTGGCTGGACAGCTTCGAAGGCAGAGGATGCTTTGAGCCTGTCGGGCATAGCTCAGGACAGGAAAGGGCTCGGTTAGGTTCATCCCACACCTCAGCTGCTCTGCAGCTGATATAAAATTTGGGAGGTGGGAGTCTGAGCTAGAGCAGCTTGCCCTTGGGGCCATGCATGCACCGAGGAAGGAGGCAGAAGCACTTCCAGCAGCTTCCTCTCATCTGTGGCACCATGAGGGTGCCCTCCAGGCACGGGGTCCCTCCAGCCAAGGGTGTGACGAGCCCACCTCACTGAGATCCGGGCTCTGTCTAGAGTCCTTTAACTCCTTGACCCGCAGCAAGGTCGGGAGCACCGCAGACGTACACCAGTGGCGTTTGGTTCAGTGCTGGACTCTTGAGACGGCCCTGCAGCTAAGTGGGTTTCTTCTGCGTGGCCTAGGATCTCACCTTCAACTTGAGTGATGCTGTCTGCTGGGAAGTTTTGCTTTTGGGGAGCAACGGCCCTCTTCAGCTGCGCCCAGGTGCTGAGGAGGAAAGGGAGTTACCTGATGGGGACATGGATGGTCTGGTGAGTGACCCAAAGTTCGGCTCCTGTGCGGTGGGGATGTATCCAACCGGTGTGTTTGTGGGTGTGCGAATGTCTGCCTGCCTGCTGCCCTCTCCAGGTCACATCACTGTTGCTCTGGCTAGGTTTTGACTGGCACTTTAGATTCCTTCTCAGTCTGGAATAGTTCTGCTGAGTTTTGAATCAGGACCCTGAGTAGTACTTCTGGTTTTCCCAAGTGGCGAGGGATCTCTGTAGGCCTCCAGGGCACTGGCCTTTGAGATGAAATAATTTTTAAAAAAATGAGAGCCAAACTGAAAATTGTCTTGACGCTCTTTCTCTGCTGGTCTCTGCCCTGCTCTCCTGGCTCCTAGGCGGATTTGCCAACCAAAAGTTTATATAATCTACGAAAAATTGCTGTGTACCGCAAGCAAAAAATATGTTGTCCTGGGGGGGAACATGGTGTGATAAAACGGGGATTGCACCCGCCCAGCAGGACGGAGGAACGCCAATAACAGCATGTTCCCTCCTGTTATCTCCTCTCCTCAGCCTGCACCCATAACCAAGGAGCAAAGTGCCCTTCGCTGTCTCCGTAAAACAAGCTGGTTTCTCTGTTCGAATGACGATTGTCATGTTCACCCCCTGCCCAGTGTGAGCGTTACCCGGGAGATCGTTTCAAATGAAAGGAGCATGTGGGGATGCATTTGTAACTCGGCCGCCGTGTTGCCCGGGAGCGGCGCAGCCTCGTGCGAGCTGAGAGCTCCGGTCGCGTTCTTCCTGGCCCACTAAGAGAAGCTGCCAAAAATGCAAATCCCTGCTTCTGTTTCTGCAGCAAGATGAGGAGAAAGACGTGAAGTTTGACATGCCGCCGTCATGGGTAGCCCCAATTCAGATATCTCCCAGAGGTACGTGTTCTCCCTTTGCTTTTTGCTTGCCCCCCCCAGCTAACCATTTAGTGGATTTGGGGCATTTTTCTACCTCGCTCAAGAGTTCTCCCTTCAGGCTGCACGAGGATGAACTTACCGTTACGCACAAGGAGCTGCCCTTGCGTTGTTAACTATCTGCCTTCTTAACTGTCTGTATGATTATCTGTCTGCATTATTAACTATCTGCATTATTAACTGTCAGCTTTGGGAGAGAAAAGAGTTATAATCTACTATTATAACATTAATAAATACTATTATAACATTAAAGCCCAACAGGGAGGGGCTGAAAAGCTTTCACGGGCAGCTGAACGCAATAAACGCATGGTTTCCCTTAGACCATGGTTTCCTCCCTCTTGAATTCTTCTTCCTGGGGCTGAGTCCAAGGGAGTGAATTTTTCTGACGCTTTTCTTACCCGCTGCAGAGTTCGAGACCCGCTGTTCCCAGGGGAGGAAGACAATCCTGTATAAGAAAGCAAGGCTGGAGAAGTGGGCGCCGTACCTGAATGAGAATGGGCTGGTGAAGCGCCTCACTGTCTACGCAGACTTAGACTGTAAGAGGCATAAGTGAGCTCGACACAAACACAGCCTGGCCTGTGCTGGTGGGAAGGGGAAGGTGACCTCCTTCCCGCCAGGGTCTCTTTTACGTTGTCTTCTCCTCCTTTCACACCGGTGAGGGACTTACCTACCACATCTTCAAACGCTTCATCACGCTCTTTGTCTTGTCAAGCCCCAGAACTTCCCAGCACTGCTAGGAGTTCCTGCGAGAGTTTGAACCAATTTTACATCCCAGGGGTGAGGCTGTTCGGTGTCGCAGGTCGGCTGCTTGGGTTTTGTGTCTTCAGGGAAACAGAAACCTGGTTTGGTTTGATCTGGTAGTGTTGCTGTTCCTGCTGGTGTCAACGGGAGCCAACGGGCAGCTACGGACTGTGAATATTTCTGCATTGCAAAGCATTATTCTTCCACAGTTGGCTCAAGAAACCATGCAGATGCCTCAGCCCTCTTGGATAGCGTAACGCCCCTGTCTCATTTCCCTTCACTCCTGACACTGTCGTTAAATATTTGAGATGAAATTTCCCTTGCCTAACCGTAGCCATCTGCCGTGCCCCTGAGCGGATTACTTTAGTTCTTGCTGATGGGAGAGGAATAAACCCTCTTAAGGCAGAAAACGACCTGGGGGTTCTCATCGACAAGTGGCTGAAGATGAGCCAGCTTGTGCCCAGGGGGCCAAGAAGGCCAAGGGCATCCTGGCCTGTGTCAGCAATAGTGTGACCAGCAGGAGTAGGGATGGGATTGTCCCCCTGTGCTCGGCACTGGGGAGGCCACACCTTGAGAGTTGTGTCCAGTTTTGGGCCCCTCAATCCAAGAGAGATCTCGAGGGGCTGCAGCGAGTGCAGAGGAGGGCGACGGAGCTGGTGAAGGGCCTGGAGAATAGATCTTGTGAAGAGCAATTGAAGGAGCTGGGGCTGTTGAGTGTGAAGAAGAGGAGGCTGAGGGGAGACCTCATCACTCTCTGCAACTGGCTGAAAGGACTCTGTAGAGATGTTAGGGCTGGTCTCTTCTCACGGGTAATTAGCAGTAGAACAAGAGGGAATGGCTTCAAACTGCGGCAGGGGAGGGTTAGACCGGACATGAGGAAAAATTCTTTCACAGCAAGAGTGGTCAGACATTGGAACGGGCTGCCCATGGAGGTGGTTGCATCCCTGGATGCGTTTAAAGGTCTTTGAGATGTGGTGTTGTGGGAGTTGGTTTAGGGGTGAGCTTTGTAGAGTAGGGTTAGGGCTTGGACTCAATGATCCCAGGGGTCTTTTCCAACCTGAATGATTCTATGATTCCATGATAATTCATCTACTGAAACGTAGATTAGGAATCATCTACAAAATGCCCCCGGCACAGGGCCAACTCCAGGGACTACACGATATCTGCCACAGCTGTATCGGGACCACAGACACCCAGAGCTCATCGGACAAATCTTGCCACAGAGTGACGTAAGGTTGTGAAACGTTTTGTCTCCTGCCAGGTACTGAAGTAGTGGAGGTGAGGGAGTGGTTCAAAAACCGGGAAGACATGTTGGATACGAGAGAAGTGAATAAACAGACCCAGCTGACCACAGAATACTTCAGCCCAGGACGCCTCTTAGCTCTTAAAGGTATTCCAGCTCACCTGGGCGGCCGCTGCAGCTGATGGGACTTGGTGTAAATCCCTTTGAACAGTGGCAGAAGCCCAAAGTTGGGGAGGTGGAAAGCTTGTGGGATGAATCGTTTAGATAAATAACGTGGTCTCCAGTAAAGAAAATAGGGTTGTTGGCTTTCAGTCCTGGGCAGTGCTCCCCCCAGCATAACGGGAAGAAAATACCTCCCAGCCACATATAAAGGATGATATAATTTAATTTTACCCGTGGAGGTAGTGGAAGCTTCCTCCTCAGGATTATGTTTGGTCTCTCGGTGTTGTGCAGCTGTGGGAGGGCAAGAATCCTGCAGCAGGTCTGTTGCTAGAAGCCCAAGAGGCTGCACCCGCTCCTGGTTTGGGAAGGGCAGGGTGCAGTCTCCCCTCGCTGCTGCGGTCCTGCAAAGCTGTCCTGCTCTCCTTGGGACATGGTATGTCGGTCCAGAGCAGTGGATTGGATTTCTTGAAGAGAACAAGACTTCCTCTGGACAGGCTTGTGCTAACTTAGAAAACACTAGAACGCTTGTGCTAACTTAGATCACATCCACGATCTCTCTTAACATCCTTAGCTCACACCTATACGTCGCTGGAACCAGAGACTGACCGTACGATGGAGTTTTACCACAAGGTGCGAGTTGATGGCCTCCAGAAACGCGTTGAAAATGCTACCGAGATGACGGAGTACTTCGTGGGGCGGGATGACTTCCTCCATGTCCGGCACGTGGAGTTTGGCAGAAGAGGAGAGAATATACCGTTGGCTGGCACCACAGCTGACATCAACTCCCGGCCTATATTGGTATGACCACAGCAGGAGCAGAAAAATAACTGTTGCTGTGAGATTTATACTGTGCAAAACATGCTGCCGAAGGCTTTAGGTTCATTTTCAGGGGGCACAGGCGAGGCAAAGCTCCAGCCAGGACGTCTAAGCCTCGTTCAGCTGCTGGGTCTCACAGTTGCTTCCTTGACCAAGAGCTGCAGTGCGACCAGTTGTCGCGATCTGCATAGAGCAGCTAGAATGGAACTAGGAAACGAAGGCTTGGGAAATATGTGTGAGAGGAAAGAACAAAAGCTCGACCGCGATTTTGGAATGAAATTTTTCATGAGGCTCCAAACTAGTCAAACAATTTCACGTTCTGACCCCAAACTAATAACATCTTAGGTTCCCGATGAAGCGTTCCCATCTCTGGTTGGTTACAAGCAGGTCATGTACCTCTTCCTCTAGTCGGGTCTGGTTTGGAGAAGAGCAGAGAAGAGGGAGGAAATCCCCCCTCTGGCAGTACAGCTTAGACACTTCCCCTGCCTGACAGAGCCACGCAGCGGCCTGCCTTTGGACCAGCGCCTTTCTCCTTCCCCGTGCTGGAGAATGTGGGAAACTTTGCTGTGCTCCAGAATACCTCGCTTCCCTGGGGCAGGGATGCATCCCCAAGGTAGCTTGGAGCTGGAAGAGCACAAATCGGAGACTTCTGTATTGCTTTTAGCATGTTTGTGCTTTCTTTCCAAGGTGCAGGGAAGAGCAGTAGGGCCACAGGCCAAGAGATGCCACTGTAGCCCAGGTGGAAAAGGTCAATTTTTACCTTGGCTTTTTACCCAATTCTCTGCAAATGTTGCCAGTTTTGTGCGTTGTCTAACCTGTTTCCATCTCTTCACCTCTGATTAGCAAATCAAGGAGAGTTTCCACAGAAACCTAGAAAAGCCTGCTGATGAAGATGTAGCAGAACGTATCTTTCTGATCGAAGAGAAAAAGATCCGTCTGACGTATCATCTCAAGGACAGATACATCACTGCCTCAAAGAAGGACTTCTTCAAAGTGTCAGAGAGGGATAGGACGGGAAAAGAAATCGTCCTGACCCCAGAAATGTGCACCATATACGAGGTATGGAGAAAAAACTACTTAATTTGGAAGTTTTGCTAGATCGCAAGGCACAAAAGGAAGGTGGAATGACAGTGGAGGAGCTACAAGCAGGACATATTCTGTTCTGCCCCTCTGCCCCTTGGGCACCCCTCCCTCACAGCCTCCAGGCTGACCACAAGGATGCCCCTGGAGATGCGCTGCTGTGCTGGAAGGGACTGGGCACGCGGGACGGAGTGTGGTGTGAAAGGCTTGCTCTAGCCGTGCCTGAGGTCATCTTCCCAGAATTGATCATCAGGCAGCCACCAAGGTCTTCCAAAATTCAGTCCCGCAGAATCAGGGTGGGGAATCTCAAAGGAAAGATTCCAGCAGAAAAGCAGCAGCAGGCATCCTGAGTTCTAGCTCCAAGTCTGCCGTGGGCTTCTTGGGTCCCATCGTTGCTTAAATCTCCCAGAGTTTACTCTGCTGACACCGAGAAAGATTGAAAGAAAGGCAGGTAGGCAGAGAAAAAGAGAGAGAGAGAGATGGAGGGAGGGAGGGGGGAAGGGAGGGAGGGAGGGATGGATGGATGGATGGATGGACAGACAGACAGCCTGCTTTAAATAAAAGATATTCTAACAAAAGTGGAGTGCTGAGATTAAGCCAGATTCTCCCAGTGGAGGCAGCGGGGTCACTCCACTGACATCCCTGATGTGAGTCTATACCCAGGGGCACGAGACTTGCCGGGAAATTCTGCCGTGATGTTGCACGATCACACGCAGGAGAATCAAAAAGAGATTGCAAACATGGGATTTTTTTTTAAGGTTATGTACGCGTGTTGTTTTGAGTTTCTGTTTCCCGTTGGGGAGAAGACACAGGACGCGGTTGCTGGAGTGCCGTCCGTCCATCTCTAACCCTGTGAAAACCTGTTCCGAGCACGGAACAGCAGCATCAGCAAATGTTGAGCGGTGCCAGTATGGATGGACTCAAAATGAAAACCAAGTCTAATGAACTGTTGACCGTGGGTTAGATGCTTTCGGTGATGGAAACCCGTGTTGCTGTATTGAGTAGCAGAATCTTGCCCGTTTCTCTTAGAGTAGCTGCTCCCGCACGCCCTGTGAGCGCTGCCGCCTTTCACTGCCTTGTCTGCTTCCAGGCGGGGTCACCTGAGAAAGAAAAGAAGCTGCTCCAACTGTACAAATTGTTGAAGGAGCTCAGAGAGGACGACAAGCAGCTGAAGCAACAAATTCGGCACTCGGAAGCAGAGGTAAGAGGGAGGGGTTCACACTGGGCCGTGGTTTGTCGGGCAGCGCAACGCTTTCAGCTGAGCGACCGCCAACGCGCCCTCAGCATAAGCTGTGAGAAAAGTAAAACAGCGGTGTCACAGAGCTGGCCTCCACGCTGAACTGTCGAGCTTGCATCTCGGCGGAGATGTGGCTGTCGTGTATTTTTGGCGAGTCACACGCTTCCCAGCTCCTGCTCTTGCTCGTTGTTCTCCAGGAGGAGGAGAGGTTCAGAGAGCGAATGAATTTGGGCATCTGGAAACCTATCTGCCTTTTGCCTGGGAACGAGATCAAAAGGGAAGGATTTTGTACTGGAAATGTCGTATGTAGGAGCAAGGCGTTTCTAGGAAGTTCCATCTGAAATATTGAGGTGACTTTTTGTGGGAAATCCTTCACGAAATACATCTCTTGTACTGCTAATCGCGCCGTGACCGGTGTAACGAATCCATATTCTTAGAAGTCTTTGTAATTACTTCAGGATAAATGAAACCATTCCAGCAGACAGAGGCAAAGCTATTGGATTTTATGGTTTTTTTAAATGTTTTTGTGAGGAAGAAGAGCCCCTGAAGGAGCTGGAAAGGCAATGCTCAATTATATCAGCACAGAATACTCATAATAAGTAAGAACAAGAATTCAAAGTCCGTTTCTTTTTTTTCCCAGAAATTTGGAGCTAGTTCACTGTGACCTCGTGAGCCACCTTGCCAAATTGCTCACTCTTGATGCGTCAACGGATGAAATACTCGCATTGCTCGTGCTGTACAACCTGTTAAGACAAAGAAATAAGCCAAAGCTATCGGCGCGGCTTCAAAAGGAGTGGCAAGACTCAGAGTAGCTTTCTTCACTGATAATATCAATAATTGCTCTCAAGGAGTGCATACAGAGCAGCAATCAAAAATAAGCCCCCTGTCGGCTTGCTCTGCCAGCAGGACCTGAACGTATTTGTGTAGATCATCTATATTTGATGTTGTGCTACAGTTCTTGCGCGCAGCGTTGGCTCTGTCAGCAGGTCAAGCTCGCGAAAGCGCCGCCGTTTTGTGATTGTGTCTTCTGATTCTTTCGGAAGGTGTTACAAATTTTGAAGATCCGCGAGGATGAAGAAGCCGCCGTCAAATTGTCCGTTTCGATTTATGATACGGAGAGGAACGAAAAGAGAAGACAAGAGTACGAAGCCATGGTAGGTAGACTTCATTATTCCCAACATTTGTTACGTGTAGACAAAAGAAATCCAGAGTGATCTTTTTCCGTCTGAGGAATTATCTCTGCAGAGCTTTTGGTATTGTTAAAACATACCGGGCCAAATCCTTGGCAGGTGTAAGTCAGCACAGCTTCGTTGACCTTCCACAAAAATAGAACGTGATCATGCTGTGACCTTCTGACTTTCTGGAAAAAACTCGCCTCGCTGAGAAAGATCAGTGTTTTATTTTGAAAATAATTAACAAGGATTAGTTGATAAAAGGGATTATGGGGGGAGTGTGATAGCGGCATCCGAACTGCCTCTTTCTAGCCAGGGCTCATTTTATTAGGCAAATGTGCTTTTTTTTTTTTTTGTGCGTGTGGTATGAATCGGTTTGTTTTCTTGGTTCTTATTGTTACTCGCAAAGCCAATTTTGTTCCAGGATCTCTGCTGAGGAATCGATGCTTTAATGAATGTTTGGGACAAACACAAAAAAGATTCATGAGTCATTTCTTGCGGTTTTTCAAGATCCCGCAGACACTTTTCCTGAATAGACTGAGCGGTTATTTTGCCTCATCTCGGGGAAGCAGGGAGATGGGACCGTGCTTCTCTCTGTCCTTTTCCCCTCCAGAGGAACGCGATGGAGAACGAGCTCCGGGGAGAAGAGGATCTGGATTACCTGGCCCCTTTCCTCACCCGGGTCAGCCACCAGGAGAAGATGACCAAGGGGCAGGCCCTGCGCGTCCGAGATGACTGCCTGGCAGATCTTAAGCGCCGTCTCGTCGATCGAGCTAACATCATCCAGGCTCGCTTCGACAAGGTACCGCCAGCCTCGCTGCGGGGTGTGCGTGGCACCCCAGGAGGGTGACGCGTGCCTCGTTGGGGCAGCAGGCAAGAAACAAACGTCCTTTGATTGCGTTAAGAGAGCCGTAAACACGCCTGCGTGTTCGTATTTCATTCTTTTTCTTCTCCTTAGCGCGTGAGATCAAAGAACAAAATGGCTCCGGGGGGGAAATTTAGTCCCTGTCTTAACCAGAGCTGATTTGGTGCTTCTTGACTATAGTGAGGCAAGACGTTTAGCTTTCGCTGTTCCACGTGTTTGGCTTCTGCTTGTTTTCTTGTTCTGTGAGACCTCCTCTCAAACTCCCCGGGAAGATAAACCAGCTCCAGCTTGTGGTTTCCTTCATCTCAGCCTCTAGTCGCTCTTTGTGTGCCTCTCCTCTCAATTTCCCTGCCTTCTCGCTCCCCCAACAGGCAGTGGAAGAGCTGCAGAAGAAGGACCAGTGGTTTCAGGAAAACCGGAATCGGCTCAGCGCAGAGGAGGAGGAGGAATTCCTCGCCCGTTACTCCGAAACCACCTTCCACATCCACATCCTGGCGCTGAGGCTCAGCAGGTATCGGGAGGGACAGTCAACTCCGGGGAACTCGGCGCTGAAACCACTCTGTAAATTACCCTACTCGCTGTCCTGCTGTGGTTTTCCTCTTCATTTCCCCCTTCTCGTTCTAGGCTAAAACAGACGGCGCCACAGAAATACCTCGCTCTGTCAGAGAGGCTGCGCAAGGACCCTCGCCTCACCGAGCACCTCGGGCACCCCTGATGTCTGCATTCCTTCGCCCCAGACGCAGGAAAGCGGTGCCGAAGCAGCCTGAAAAAAGAAGAAAAAAAAAAAACCCAAACACGTGGAAAGGTTTTTCCTACTTGCCTGCACTTAGATTTCTCATTATTGCCAGACTCGTGGAGATAGTAACGAGCTCGTAGCGTGCTGCTCTCTGTGCTCTTTTCCCTCTTGTCCTTTAAGGATCGTCTGCAATTACACTGCTTGTTGGTGATTGTCACTGATTTTTTTATAAAGATTTTGACCTTGCAAGTTGGCAACAAATATAAAAACTCGCCATTTGGAGAGCTCCCCATGAACTACAAAAAAAAGGGCAAAGACTAAAATCGACTTAACTTTGGATTTAAACTCCTTTATTTTTCTCTCTTGACCCCTCTAACCGTTCGCAGGCGTGGGCAGGCAGGGCAGAAAGCCCAGAGAGATCCAAAAAGGTCGAGATCCAAACCCAAGAAATCGTAATTAACCAAGATCGCCTTCAGCGAAGATGGGGGAAGGCAGAGACATATTTTATTGTGGTACAGCAGCATAAGGGACATGACACCTGATGTACATCATGAACCGGAGTGGGTTAAACTTTGGTTTTACAGCAGCCACCTCTTTAAATGTAATAGATATGGTAACAGGCGTTCAAATAGAGACACCGCCCCCCTGCCTGCCCGGGTTATTTATTGCAATAAAGGTGTTTTCTTGCCTTCTGTCACATTTTAGGACTGAGGGGCCTCAGGGCGCTGGGGAGAAAGGAAACCCCGAGACACGCGGGACGGAAGGAGCCGGTGTCTGTGGTGGGGAATCCTCTGGGGACACGCCCAGCGCCAGAGAAGCCGCCGGCACCAGTTAGTGACAAAATCCTTTGGGGTGGGGGCGCAGCAGCTGCCGAAAAGGGAGAACCGGCGTTAAGCGATCGAGAGCTCCCCTCTGGCGGGAGTCACGGAGGGCGCAGACGGGGTGCCCGGCCCCGGCGCCGCCCCCTCGGCCCGGCCCGGCCCGGCCCGGCCCGGCCCGGCCCGGCCCCGCCCCGCCCCGCCCCGCCCCGCCCCGCCGCAAAATGGCGGCCTCGCGCCTCCCGCGCGCCTCCCTCCTTTATTGGCCTCGCGCCGCCAAGAAGCCGCGTGGCGATTGGCCGGCCTCTCCGCGGTCGCCATGGCAACCCCTCCTCCCTCCGGCTCCTATTCGCCGCGCCGCGCGCGGAAACCGGGGCAATTGTCCCCCGCTCGGCGCGGCGGGGCTCGGTGTCGCCGGCGATTGGCCGCGAGGGCGGCGGCGGAGGCTCCGATTGGGCGGCGGGACGGGCGGGGGCGGGGCGCGGCCGGGGTTTGTTGTGAGGGCCGGTTGTCAGGCCGCGGCCGTGCCGGGGCTCCGCGAGCGGCTGAGCGGGGCCGCCGGGCGGGCCTCGCCGCCATCAGCGGCGTTCGAGCGGCCCCCGCCCCACCTCCGGCAGCTCCGGTGCCCGGTAAGGCCGCGGCCGCCCCTGGAGCCCTTCCCGCGCCGGCCCCTCCCGCGGGGCCCGTCGCTACCGTGATGGTGGGCAGCGGCGAGGCCTCCCGCTGCGCTCCGCCGTGACCGCGGCCGCTGGTTGGTGATTTATTTCCATTTGTCGCCCCGCAGGGCGGCCCGGGAAGCTCGGGCGGATGGCCCGGCCGCGATAGGACGAGCCGGAGGAGCCTCGCTGGGAGGAGGAGGAGGAGGAGGAGGCGGAGGAAGGCGCGTCGGCCCTGCCCCTGGGAGCGGCGCCGCGCTGAGCCATGGCCGTGGCCGTCACCACGAAGACGGCGTGGAAGCTGCGTGAGTGGGGGCCGGGCTGCTGCCGGGGCAGGGCGGAGGGGCTGCCCCCCGCGGCGGGGTGGGATGGCTGGGGCCTGCGTCTGAAATAGCGGGGCCAGCGGGGCGGGGAAGCGATCGTGCCCCTGTGCTGGTGAGGCCACAGCTTGAGCCCTGCGTTCCACAGTATGAGAAACACATCGAGGGGCTGGAGCGGGTCCAGAGCAGGGCAACGGAGCTGGGGAAGGGCCTGGAGATCAAGTGTGATGGGAGCGGCTGAGGGAGCTGGGGCTGTTCAGCTGGAGAAGAGGAGGCTGAGGGGAGACCTCATCGCTCTCTGCAACCACCTGACAGGAGGGTGTGGTGAGGTGGAGTCGTCTCTTCTCCCAAGTAACAAGTAATAGGATGGGTGGCAACCAAATGAATGTGAGCCAGCAGGGTGCCCAGGTGGCCCGGAAGGCCAATGACATCCTGGCTTGTATCAGGAATAGTGTGGCCAGCGGGAGCAGGGCTGTCATTCTGCCCCTGTGCTCAGCACTGGGAAGGCCTCACCTCGAGCCCTGGGTACAGGTCTGGGCCCCTCCCTGCAAGAGAGACCTGGAGGGGCTGGAGCGGATCCAGAAGCAGCAACGAGGCTGGGGAAGGGCCTGGAGGGCAAGTCCTGTGAGGAGAGGCTGAGGGAGCTGGGGGTGTTCAGCCTGGAGGAGACTCACAGGGGACCTCATCACTCTCTGTAACTTCCTGCAGGGAGGGTGCAGTCAGGGGAGGTCGGGCTCTTCTCCCAAGACGAGAGGGCCTGGCCTGAAACTGCATCAGGGGAGGTTCAGGTTGGATCTCAGGCAGCCCTTCCTCCCGGAGAGGGTCCTCAGGCACTGGGATGCTCTGCCCAGGGCAGGGGGAAGTCACTGTCCCTGGGGGGATTTAAGCAGAGACTGGATGTGGCGCTGAGTGCCCTGGTCTGGCCCATGTGGGGGTGTTGGGTCATAGACTGGGCTCGATGATCTCAGAGGGCCTTTCCAGTCTCAACAATTCTGTGATTCTGTGATGAGAGAAAATGGGCTCAAGTTGGCCAGGGGGAATTTAGATAGGACATTTGGAAAAATTTCTTCACGGCAAGGCTGCCCAGGACAGGGGTGGAGTTGCCATCCCCAGAGGTGTTCAGAAAACATGTAGATGTGGCACTTTGGGACATAGTTTGGTGGTCGTGGGGGTGTTGGGTTGATGATTGGACTTGATGACCTTAGAGGTCTTTTCCAACCTTAATGATTCTATGCTTTAATGATTTTCAGAGGATCACGGGCGTATTTTTTTCTTGTTACTTGCTGTAATGCCCTCCTAAGTTTCTAGCTAACCCCATGTGACTCCTGTAGTACAAGAACAAGCAAGGAGTGATGGAAACACCTCTTCAGAGCCCAGGCTGCAGCGAGGGGTTCCTTTGGGGTCTGGACAGAGCGTTTGGGGCTGCCCTTCATCCCCAATAACTTGTTACACAGAACTCTTTGCTGCCGGAGGCGTGGGGTGATCTTTGCAGGGCCCGTTTCTCTCATCATCTTGAAGTTGCTTTGTGAGACACAGTAAGAATCTGCCACTTTTATGCCCGTTTTTTTATTTCCTCAGAGGGAGCAGTACGTGGTTGCCAGTGACTCACTTCTGGCCACTTCGCCGGCCACTGCTGAGGAATTCCGTTGGCGCTGCTGAGGAGGGTTTAGAAGCAGTGGGAAGTGATCGGGTTTTTCAGAAGTGTGAGCTTTAGACCCGTGACTTGGGCTCTGGAAGCTGGCTAGCAGAAACGCCTGACCGATACCGCGTTAAGGGAGCTGAGACAATCGACTTGGTTGTCTTCTGTCCCTGCAACTCTGCTTAACTCTGCAACGTGTCCTTGTGCCCAAGAGGCCAATGGGATCCTGGGGGGCATTAAGAAAAGTGTGTCCAGCAGGGCTAGGGAGGTTCTCCTGCCCCTCTGCTCTGCCCTGGGGAGACCACCCCTGGAATCCTGTGTCCAGTTTGGGGCTCCCCAGTTCCAGAGAGACAGGGACCTACTGGAGAGAGTCCAAGGGAGAGCTACGAGGGTGATCAAGGGACTGAACATCTCTGCTGTGAAGAGAGACTGAGAGACCTGGGGCTGTTCAGCCTTGAAAGGAGATGGCTGAGAGGGGACCTTACTGATGTAGAGAAATACCTGAGGGGTGGGGGTCAAGGGGAAGGGGACAATCTCTTCTCAGTGGTGCCCAGAAACAGAACAAGAAATGATGGGTTTAATTTAGAACATGGGAAGTTCCATCTCAACCTGAGGAGAAACTTCTTTGCTGTGAGGGTGCTGGAGCCCTGGCCCAGGCTGCCCAGAGAGGGTGTGGAGTCTCCTGCTCTGGAGACTTTCAAACCCCGCCTGGACGCGTTCCTGTGTGGCTGCCCTGGGTGACCCTGCTCTGGCAGGGGGTTGCACTGGGTGATCTCTGGAGCTCCCTTCCAACCCCCAACATTCTGTGATTCTATGACTCTCTGAGTACAGGAAAAGCTGGTAGTTGATCAACCTCCATTCTCTTATAAGTGGACAGAAGTTCTCAAGCTCCCTTTTTGCGAGGCTCTGCCCCATCCTAGTGTCCTCCTCAGAGCAAGAAGCATTCTGAATGTTCGAAATGTTTTGGCTGTGATAACTCTGGGCTTAGTATTGCTGAGCGGATGGGTGATAACTGATGACAAAGACTTTGTTAAAAAAAAATTGATGGGTTTCCTTTGCCAGGTGAGCAGATGAAATTATCTGGCCAAGGCCAGTATTGAGTTGTAACTGAATGCTTCAGCAACGACTTTTAAACTTACAATATATTGTTAAGAACAGACTCAAGTGGAGGGAGAAGTGAAGCCGCTGCCATGAATGTTTCAGGAGCGGTGCCGAGCATCTAACGTTTGGACTATCCATTTGACTGATGAGTTGGTCCATTAATCCTAATTGTACTTTGTTGCCTTCAAGTCTGGTGCGTACGTACGTGCTTTGCTTTAGCGTTGTCCCGTGGAGGGATTGCTCTTTTAACAACACAAGCACATTTTCAGATTTGCCCTTCTCACGTAATTTACGGTCCAGTTACCTTTAATTTGAAAGGTGGTTCTCCAGGTAAAGTGAAAGTTGCGCAGTTTGGCTTTCAAAAGAAGCCCTCTGAGAGCTTGAGATCAAAGTCCCTGTAATTATTATTGCGTCTAATATCCTTTTGGATTAGTGGTGCCTGAGAAATGATCAAACCGCTCCTCCCGCCAAAACAATCCGAACGAAACCTGAATTGATTGCTACCTTGGCTTCTCACAAACAAGTTTCACGACTATTAGGCATGCAAATCCTGGGAGCTTTCAAAGAAGGGAACTGTACGAGGAAGAAATTGCCCAAGAGATCTGCCAAAAGCCCCTGCCAGAAAATGAGATGTCCAAAGAAAGATGCTCTTTAGGCTTCTCTTTTGCCCCGGACTTGTTTCTTTATGGTGAGGCTTTCTTGGTGTCATCGCGAAGCCCTCGCGGTGTCAGAGCTTCCCTTGGCTCCTGGGTTTTTAACAGCCTTTCCCTACCAATCGCATTTGTGCTTTCATGCCCTTTTGGGTGTTTATCCATCCTTTGCCACGGTTTCACCCTTTGCGTCGCTAAGTTTCACCCACCTTATGCAGCGGTAATGTGGCCAAGCCTCTGCCAAAGCTCGGGGAAGGGAGAGCTCCACCTGTCCCCGCTGCTTTTTTTTTTTCTGAGGAAGGTAACTAAACCATGCTGATTCCAACCTGCCCGTTCCTCTCCGGTTTGACAACCTGCTGCCGCTCTCCAGCCCGGGATTAGAGGGCCTTTGGCCGCTGCGTATTATCGCAGCTCCTCAAACTGCTCAGCTTACCGAGACCCACCCGGGTACTGAAGGTAAAGCAGCTCCTGCGAGCAGGTCGCCGCGTTTGAGCAAATCTTTAAAAGCTACCGAGCTGCTGCTGGAGAGAGAGGGTGCTTTTTGGAGTTGTGAAGCGTGGTCGGCAAATGTCCTAAAGGCAGCGGGCAGAGCTGAGAAGGGCTGTTTCAAGCAAGATAATGGTGTGGCTTCTTATCTGAGCAGCAGCTTGTCCAGTGGACACTGGGAAGTTTTTCTGGAGGAATAATATGTATTTATTTTTTTAGCCCCTTGGGATGGGTTGGCATGGAAAATTGTTGGTTGTCCGTGATAACTGGTTTGCTTTGTTTTGTGCAGAGGAGATCACGGCTCACAGCAGCAACGTATCCTCACTGGTCCTGGGAAAAAGCTCGGGCCGGCTGCTGGTAACTGGAGGAGATGACTGTCGGGTCAACATATGGTCAGTTAGCAAGCCCAACTGCATCATGGTAAGAACAGGCCTGTTGCCAGCTTGGAGGGGATGGGAATGTTAGTTCTGAGCTATGGAGGGTGGGGAAGCAGGGGAAAGATTGTTGGGATGTAGCCTGCGAGACTTGTGACTAGAGTTTACCAACCCAAAGCTGGGTGACCGGATTCAGGCTAAAGATCGGGACAGAGTTGGGCGAGACCGCTCCTCCAGAGAGAATTTGAGGGCACTGGCTGCTTCTGCTGGGCCACTGCTTGCTCAGATAATGAATATTGTGCCTTCTCTTACCAGGCTGCAGATAATTAAATGCAGAGTTTTGTGTGAGACCAGCTCGTTTTAGCTACAAGGGCCTGGAGTTCGCCCTCAGAGTAGGAAACATCCCCGGCACGATGCGTTCCTGCCTGTCCTGCAGCCACGAACTGTCAGCTCAGAGTTCGTCAGAAGAGTTTGTTAATTTGCTTGTGGGTCAGGAAGACTAATGCTGGGCGCAGCGTGTTCGAAAGAGCAGGGTTACCCCTGCAGTGATCGCTGAAGTGCACCGTAAATATATTTAAGGGTGTCTCTCCTGTGTGGCTTTTGTGTTGTGTGGGTGTCCCTCCTCAGTTGTTTAATTAACAGCACAATAATATGGTGTGGAAGGAACCTTGTGAGGAAGAAATCAAGAAAGCAGGGTCAAAAAAGGCTGAAAGGAGAATGTCTGGACTTCATTCTTCCGTTTGCTCAAGCGTATTAAGAGCTTGAAATGGGTGCAAAAGGAGTTGCTCACCTCCAGAAGGGCTGTGCGGCTTGCACAGCGTGGTTAAGCTCTGTCTTTCCAGGCCCTTGGTGGTGGCATGGCAGTAGTTGGCAAGTATTGCCTTCTTGAAGGACTGAATTTCTCCGTACCCTTTCTGCGGGAGCAGAGAGCCGCCCCTCTCCTGAGCTTCCACAGGCGTCAGAAGCCGGCGTATCTGAAACGCAGCTGCTGAGGACTTGTGCCGTCCTCACGTGTGAAAAAGAATCTCAAGTTCTGTGGGCTGGGCTGTATATTTTGCCCCCTGAAATTCGTCTTTAGTGCTTACTTCGTTAGGGTTCCCGACGTTTATGCGTCGGGAAAGAGAGAGAAGAGGAACTTTTCAAGCGGCGTTGTGACTCTGCTTCGAGCTGCGAGCTCTGCTTCTCGCGGAGCAGCTGCAGGGTGTGTAAAGATTTTGGTTGTGTGTGAAAACCTAAAAAAAAAACCCCACCAGGACCTTATGCCTCAAGTTAAGACTTCAGTAATAGCACCACGTTATCGCTGTGACTCTCCTTGCTGGCAGCAACATGCGGCTGCTTGCTCACAGGAAGGTTTTGAAGCAGCTTTTTGCTCGCGCTGTGGTTTCCCAACCAGTTCGTGACACTTACGTGACCCATTTAGAGCAAGCTCGGTGCCGTCGTGCTTTCGCGGCGTAATTTTTATAATGGCAGCTTGCGTCAACCTGGTCTGGGCATCCACACCTCACGTTTAACTGCCCGTGTCTCTGGTGAGGCGTCCTTTCAAAAAGTTAGTCAGGGAGCCCCAGAAAGTGGGATAATGCGGAAGATGCGGCGCCGGCCTTTGAAGGGCTCTGCCCTACCAGTAGCCGAGAAGGAAAAAGGACCAGTGGCACAATCAACTGGTCCCAGCTCGTGGCTGAGCAGCTCCCAGTTGAGCGTGAGCAATGCCGTTGCAGACAGGCGACGTCAGGCGCTGTCAGTTGTGACTCATGGTTTTCTTTGCAGAGCTTGACCGGCCATACGACGCCCGTTGAGAGCCTACAGATCAACACGAATGAGGAACTCATTGTTGCAGGGTCCCAGTCGGGTTCCATTCGAGTTTGGGACCTGGGAGCTGCCAAAAGTACGTGAGTTTTCCCTTCTGTTAACACGTGCTTTGTGGCATATCCTTAGGCTTAACATCTGGGCAGACCCAGCAGGTTCCTAACTTCTGAAGGAATGGGAGCCTGGTGTTGCTTTCACCCTAGTTTCCAGCCCTTTTAGAGGACTTCTTGTACTTTTACTGAGACTGCAGAGCTATGTATGCACTCTCGAGCAGAGATTTGTACATGTGTTGTGGAGAGTGATTGGAGGAACCAGGTTCTAGGTTTGACCCAAGTGTGTTAAAATCTGTATTCCAGATCAGGTTCCAGGCAGATGTAGAACTTCTTGTTATTAGGTTGTAACTTTTCTTCTTTTCCTTGAGTGATTTTCCTCCTTTTCTGCTCTGGCGTGGCCATAAAAAATAGACAAAGATCTAATTTTTAGTAAATGTAAAAGCTATGAACTCATCGAGCTCTGATCCTTTAAAAACTGGCCGTTGAGTCACACTTTATTGATTTTTCTCAGATCCTAGAACTGGTTTGCAAAGGTGTCATCAATCCCTTGAATGCCTTCCAGCAGGAATGGCGTAAAACGACCAGATATTTCATAGAGGTCTCTGCTTGTTCATAAAAAGAATAGTGAAAATCGACTTACGCTGGCCGAGCGAAGCAGCTGAAGAGCAGGTGGCGTAGATAACAAAAAGCACTTTTGTCCTTCAGGTGGCGAGAATCAGTTCAGTTATAAAATAGTTTGGCTCTACCAGTGCAGAGCAAGCTGAATTTATGAGGAGCCCAAAGAGCTGGTCTCTGAGCTCAAACGACCGCTCGGGGTCTGGCTCGAGAGCTGCTTTCTGCCTGGGGAACCATCAGGCTGCTCCAGATGACGGCTGATGGAGAGAGATGGCCCTCGTTGTTATCTGAGTGGTTTTTCTACCTCGTCGTTGAGTTCTGCGTTCGTGCCTGCTTGCAGAGATAATGGCGTACCAGTTCTACTGGTCCTTGCTGGTTTCCGGAATTATGGGGGGGCTGTCATTTGGCTGATGACTTGGTGAAATGCCGTGATCGTTTCGTTGCCTCCTGCTTCCTAAGCGTCCTTTCCCCGTCTTGCAAGGGACGACTGAAGGAATCCATGGCGAATATTGGAACCTAAGAGCTAGAAGTCAGGCCTGTGCCTGAACGGGGGATGCAGAGTCCCAGGAGAGGGAAACAACACCCGCAGTCAAATGTCCCTTTCGCTTCCTGGCTAAAACTGCCCATCCCCCGTGTCACCCACCCATTTTGCTCCCAATAACCTGACAGCTGCCTCAAAGCAAAATTATTTTTTTATTGTGATTTTTCAGAATGGAGGGGTTTTTTATTTTCAGGTGAGAGTTTTATTCTTAATTTCCACATCTAAGGAGAGGGCTTTTGTTCAGCTCGTAGGACGTGGGCCCTCTGTTGCTGTTTCTTTGCGTTGCGAGGGGAAAGTTAGAAACATTTCCATAAAGTAACATGGGCAGATGAATAAACAACACGTAGCGTGTCTAATGCACCTCGTATTAGCATGTGCTTCGTGGTGAGGATAGCATGGCTGAACTTCTGCCCTGCCTGGGGGAAATGAGCTCCTAAAAAACACTTGCTCCCTATTCCTTCTCCCTGCTCTGCTTCTCCTTTTCCCAGTTCTTCGTACCTTACTCGGGCACAAAGCGAACATCTGCAGTCTCGATTTCCATCCTTTTGGAAGCTTCGTGGCGTCTGGCTCTCTGGACACGAACATTAAGGTAAACCCCAGCTTTCCCTTAGAGATCACCCTCTTTGCTTGCGGTGCCTTCATTTGGAAGTGCACCGGACCGCGTTTATGTGCCGAGCCCTCGGTTTTGCGCGCGCGGGGGCAGGTGCATTTCCCAACGCTTGCGCCCCGTATTTTTTGTGGCGGTCGCTGCGGAGCGTGACTCCTCCGTTGTGGAATGTGGCTCCCAGGAAGGTGCCAGCCGAGACCTGGTGTCAGCAAATGCAGATGCCCTGATTGCTGGGGAGCCCGTCTGCTTCAACCTACTGGGCTTTTGAGCTTCTGTAGTAAGAAACACTTCACAGGAGTGGTTGGTGCTTGGGGAATTAGGTTAGGAAATACCCCTGAAGCAAACAGGGGTTCCACAGCCCGGTGGGTGTTTTCGTTCTGTGGTGTCTGGCAGCTCGCTGGCGGGGAGAGCTCTTGTTCTGACGGCACATACTGCTCTAAGCATATCTTCTCTCTGCTTTTCTTCCCTGTAGCTCTGGGATGTCCGAAGGAAAGGCTGCGTCTTCAGGTACAAGGTAAAATGCTTCGGTAGTTTCCACGTGAAGAAGGGAGAAATCTTTCTGTGGAGGACTTGTGAGCAAACGTTAAAGTGATTGTGTACAAATAACTGCCGAGTTTTCCAACACGAGAAGATCGTCATGATCTACGAGGCCGCCTGGCAAATCTCTGCGGGCCTCGGGGAGCTGGGTGGGAAAATGAAATGGATGTCATAGGAGTGGGTGTCTGCAGTCCGCTTGGCTTCAGCAGGGGATGGAGAGAGCCCCAAGTGCATTAAGAAAAGTGTGTCCAGCAGGGCTAGGGAGATTCTCCTCCCCCTCTGCTCTGCCCTGGGGAGACCACCCCTGCAATCCTGTGTCCAGTTTGGGGCTCCCCAGTTGCAGAGAGACAGGGACCTACTGGAGAGAGTCCAAGGGAGAGCTACGAGGGTGATCAAGGGACTGAACATCTCTGCTGTGAAGAGAGACTGAGAGACCTGGGGCTGTTCAGCCTTGAAAGGGGCTGAGAGGGGACCTTATTGACGTAGAGAAATACCTGAGGGGTGGGGGTCAAGGGGAAGGGGACAATCTCTTCTCAGTGGTGCCCAGCAACAGAACAAGAAATGATGGGTTTAATTTAGAACATGGGAAGTTCCAGCTCAACCTGAGGAGAAACTTCTTTGCTGTGCGGGTGCCGGAGCCCTGGCCCAGGCTGCCCAGAGAGGGTGTGGAGTCTCCTGCTCTGGAGACTTTCAAACCCCGCCTGGACGCGTTCCTGTGTGGCTGCCCTGGGTGACCCTGCTCTGGTAGGGGGTTGCACTGGGTGATCCCTGGAGCTCCCTTCCAACCCCCAACATTCTGTGATTCTGTGATTCTTTGTACTCGGACTGACATTACCCTTTGAGTCCCTGCTGCACCGAGGTGGTTCTATTCCTGGTCCCTCTTTCTACCCGAAGAACTTAATTTCATTTAGGAACCAACTTAACAGCGCAGCGCTTGTATCCGACTGCCTACGAATCTGTGTCATTTAAAACTGAATTGTATTAATTAAGCCAGATCCATATTTACCACACTTAAACTGGTGGCAGGAGTGTCCAGGTGAGACCCTCGCTCGGTGTGGATGGGTGTAGCTCTGGAGTATAGCGTTTAGTGCACTGTGAGCTGTGAGCTCTGTGAAACAGTAGCTTGATTTCATTGTATTGTTTTGTATAGAATTGAAAAGCGAAAGCCAGAATTCTCTCTAAAGCAAGAAAAAAACCCAACCCAAACCCCATTTGTTTTTCTCATTCCAGGGTCACACGGAAGCAGTTCGGTGTCTCCGCTTTAGTCCCGATGGCAAGTGGTTAGCCTCTGCTGCTGATGATCACACTGTAAAGGTAATTTGTTGTGACACCCTCCCTCTGTGGTCGTGGCACGCAGGAACGCTGGGTTCGTCTTTCTACCCGGCGTCACCAGCACTTGCTCGTAAACACCTTGAGTTCATTAAGCAGATGGCTGAGCCCTCGTGGCTTTGTTGTCAGGACTGAGCAGAGCAAGCGAAGGAATTCAGAAACTTCACGTGATTGATCAGGCCTTTCACTCTGGATTTTTTTTCAGTGGAGACTGGAGCGCAGGAAGAAAGAATCAGAGCTTTTGGATTTTTTTTTTTTCATTCGCTTTTGAGGTGTAATCTGTGGGGATAGGTGGTACTGCTGTGTTTGGTCCAGTCTCTAAATAGCAGCTTCTAGGGGACAAATTAAATGGGAAATTTAAAAAAGAATGAAAAAAACCAAAAGCAGATTATAAAAAACAGCCTTAAGTAATTGAGACAGTAGTCATTCCCTGATCCTTGCTTTCTCTGACAAACATGAGTCTACTCTTGGAGGGGGAGAAGTGTTAGAAGGTTGCCAGAACAAGGAAGTCCAAAACGTATCGCAATTCTCTAACATGACATCTTTTCAGGGGTCTCTCTGTTCTTTCCTTCTTCCAGCTGTGGGATCTGGCTGCTGGGAAGATCATGTTTGAGTTTACGGGACATACTGGCCCGGTAAATGTTGTTGAATTCCACCCCAACGAATACCTTCTGGCTTCTGGCAGCTCCGACAGGTATGTCAAGGGAGGGAGAGAGAAGGGAATGGTATGTGTTGATCCCCTTTCCCAATGTTCTTCCTTTTGGAAATGTGAAAAGTGGGAATGCCACACAACTCAAACTCGCCACTGCAAGAGCCTGACATCTGGCCAGCAGCACGTCCCATCCGTGACGTGCAGAAGGTGGAGATCTTGCTTTCTCATCCAAAATTGATGGCACCTTCTGCCACGCTAGAAAACAGCGCGGTAGCCTCAGGCGTCTCGCTAATCTGTCTGACATCCTATCTGAGCGGTCCCACTGGGCTCGCAGGGTGTCCTCTTCCCTCTGGGTCAGCAACAAATACCTCCCCGTACCCAGAGCCTCTGAGCATTGGTGTGGCCAGGTTAATGAGTATTAGCTAAACTAGGCTCCTCGTCGTTCTGTTATTTCAATTCCAGATCCTACAGCAGATTTCTAGAGGGCTGAGCGAGGATTTGTTTTTCTCTCTACAGGACTGTTCGATTCTGGGACTTGGAGAAGTTTCAGGTCGTGAGCTGTATTGAAGAGGAGGCTACTCCTGTCAGGTATATGAAGTTCTTACTGGAGTAGAAGAGACTAAAGCTGGGGTGAAGGGAGGATTTCCTGACAAAAGGGACTCTCCTGGAGAGAAGTTGGGGCTGCTGGAGGTGTCACACCACTGACACAGGCAAACGCTGGATTGGCAGATTCATTGTTAGAAACGGGGCTGGAGGTGTTCAGTGAAGTCGGGGCTCCAGCCCTGGGGTCTGAGGGACTGAGCAAGGGTGCAGAGCTGGGCCTGATCCTTTGCCCTGCCTTCCTCCCAGGTGTGTGCTCTTCAACCCAGACGGCTGCTGCTTGTACAGCGGCTTCCAGGACTCGCTGCGTGTGTACGGCTGGGAGCCAGAGCGCTGTTTCGACGTTGTCTTGGTGAACTGGGGCAAAGTAGCCGACTTATCTATATGCAACAGCCAGCTGGTAAGCCACCGCTCCCCTAGAGTCAGGGAGACCTCTGCGAAACACGAGATAAAATCCTCCTGCCTCCTTCTGACCTTTAAGCTCGTGTCAGACTGGAAGTGCCCAGGGCTTGCGACGTGCCTGGCGCTTAGAACGAAGGTTGTGTGCTTTTGCTTCCGGCAGCTTTGTGCTCCGCTTCGTCCCTCTTTGGTTTCTGGAGGAAAGAATTGGGGCTTGGTTTGACCGATATTTAGAAGCTGAGCTTGGCCAAAGCTTTATCGTAGCTTTTCCTAAAACATTGGCAGCTTTGAACTGAAAAAATCAGAGTGCTGAAGGGAGAAATTCACAAGTGTGGTTGCTCAGGGTCGCTCTGTCGTGCTTGTTCTCGAAGCGGCTGGCCTCCACCCTGCTCCCAGGTGAATTCCCTTAAATCTTTTGCCTCTGCAGATAGGGGTTTCCTCTGCGCAAAGCACAGTCTCTTCCTTCGTCGTGGATCTCGGCAGAGTCACAAAGTCAGATTCTGTTCCTCATGGGCTGATCAGGGATGACGAGCCTCTTGTACCGCCAACACCCACAGGGTCCTCCCTTCGCCGCATCTATGACAGGCCCTCAACTAGCTGCAGCAAGCCCCAAAGGTAAGGGAATCCACTGGCTTGCTGAATTTCAAGGTTTTAAAGAAATATACAGGGAGCTTAGTGCTCTTGCTCTCGGGCAGAACCTGTATGGCTTGCCCTGACAGCATCTTTTTTTCCACAGCAGAGTGAAGCACAACTCGGAGAGTGAGAGGCGCAGTCCCAGCAGTGAAGATGACCGGGATGAGAAGGAATCAAAGGCTGAGATCCAGAACCCGGAGGATTACAAAGAGATCTTCCAGCCCAAGAACGCTATCTGTCAGTACCAGGGTTTCTTGTGATTCTGAGAGAGGGTTGGATTAGAGCTTTAGCTTTCTGTAACAGAGGCTTCGCCTGGGACTGAGAGAGTTTAGAAAACTTTGCTTTAATATTCTGTGCTTGGAGGCTGAACCACAGATCATGTTGGTGGACAGCGAGGAGGTGGCACCTTTACTAAGGTGCAGCGATGTCTGGCTGAAGCCTGGCTCAGGCTCCAGAGCTCCACTGTACGTGTGCTGCCTGCCTGGCCTAATTAGGAAGGATTCCTGTGCGCTGGGATCTTTTAGCAGCTTAGAATTTTGATAGTGGTGAAATTGGCAGCCTCCAATGAAAGAAGGAAAAGCACAATGTTTTGTCAAAGCAGGGGCTGTTATTTAGGGGCCATTAGTGCAGTGCCTGTGCGTAAATGAGTAAACCAAGATCCTTTCTGTAAGGAATTAACAGTCATTATTTTGATTTACTTATGTGCATCCATTTAGGGGGAGGTGAGTTTTTTCTGTTATCGTTTGTTGCAGCAGTGCCTTTTCTTGTGCCTCGCACCTCTACAGCAGCAACAAACCTCTCGCCCGGGCAGGTTTAGATTGGATACTAGGAAAAAATTCTTCACTGAAAGAGTGGTGGGGCATTGGAACAGGGAGGTGGTGGAGTCCCCATCCCTGGAGGTGTTCAAAAAAACATGTAGATGTGGCTCTTCAGGTTCAGTGGTCATGGTGGTGTTGGGTTGCTGGTTGGACTTGATGTTCTTAGAGGTCTTTTCCAACCTTCATGATTCCGTGGTTCTAACTATATGGGTCGGTTTTGTCCCTCCCACCCCTGAAGGCTGAAAGCCTTTGGCTAAACTCAACAGTACCATCAAGGTCTGAAGGAGATAACTCTGCTTGCCCTATCGCCCATTACCCCAATCCAGGGAGTTGCTGGAGACCCCCCGCCTCTGAAGCTGGCTTCTTGCTAATCTGTAGCCTTGGATGGTCCTTCGTTTGTTTAATTTTTGCTCTCTTTTTTAAGGTCGAACTCCTCCTCGAAACAATGAGCCCTTCCCAGCCCCTCCTGAGGATGGTGAGTACGAAAATGCCCCTTGGTGGGATGGGGGTTGACGGCCCTTGGAAGAGGCTGAGCTTGCAGGCCTGTGGGAACGACTCCTAGTCGTACGAGCTGTACGGAACCACTGCGGTCAACTTCTCTTGAAAGGAACAATCAGTTTGTGCTTTCCCACTTCTTTCCATCTTGGCAGAGCCCGTCGCTGCGAAGGAAGCAGCAAAGCCCAGCCAAGCTGCCGACCTACAGACCCCGTTGCCAAAGCAAGAACTCGTACGTACCGTGTGATCTGTTCGGGGCCGTTCACGCTCCTCCTGTGAAAGACAAGCGAGGGCTGGAGACCTTAGGGATTATAACCAGGCTGATTTCTTTACTGAAGAGCTGTAAAAATGCAGTCCCACCCTTTGTCCTGTCTTGCCCAAGTGGGAAAATTGAAGGCCAAGCTGCTTCCAACAAGCAATGGCTCCGTTTGGTCTCTCCTCACTCTTGCAGCCATGTTTCTCCTTGCGGCTCTGAACTGAGGCTGTTTTGTTGCTGAAATCTCAAGAAGAGCCGCTGGGCCAGGGTACATTCTGCTGGCTTCTTTAGAATTCTCTCTTTGCCTTCAGGCTGGCCGCAGCCCATTGACCGAATTGTAGGTGCCGATAACGAGGACAGCCCTTGGTGCTCCTGCTGGGGCACCTCCGTGCCCTTTGCAAACCCTAATTACATCTTGGCGCGCACCTGAGAGATGCTTTGTTGCCTCTCGAGCTGTGCTCGCAGATTGGAGGCTGCTTCTGCGTTAGGAGCCTGCTGTGAGAGGAAAGCAGGTCGGGAGACATCGGGCTGCGGCCGGGCTGTTGCTCCTGGAGCTTTTTATGCCCTTTTTTTCCTGCAGCCTGATCCGGTTCAGAGGCCGCCGGTTGTCACCTCGACTCCTTTGGCCAGAACGGAGCCGTCGGTGATTCCCGCAGCCAGGAATGAGCCCATTGGCCTGAAGGCCTCTGACTTTCTGCCGGTGAGTGTCTTGGCACAAAAGTTTCCTGGGTGGCGTCGGGAAAGGGGGTTCTCCGAGGTGCGGAAGTGTCTGAGGTGTTTTCACGTAATTATTTCACAGGAATCTTTGCCCCTTGCGAGGCCTCTCTTGGGGAGGGTGTTCCCTTGTCCCAGAAAGGGAGAAGGATCAGACCATCCCGATGATCCCAAACTCTAAATGCGAGTGAAGGAAGCAGTAGCTCCAGCATGGCTCGGGCAGGAATCAAATTGAGGGGCTAGTAAATTCTGAGAGATTTATGTGTTCTAGTAAAATTGCACATAAAAAAATAGGGTTTGCAGGGTGTCGTGGGTTGACCCTGGCCGGCCGCCAGGTACCCACACAGCCGCTCACTCACTCCCCCCTTCACTACTGAACAGGGGGAGAAAATATCTCCAAGGGCTCGGGGTTTGAGATAAGGACAGGGAGATCACCCTCATTTACCGTCCCAGGCAAAACAGACTCAGTTTTGGGGAAATTAGGTACATTTATTAAAAGAACTAATCAGAGAGGAGTAGTGAGAAGTAAGAAAGAGCAAACAAATCTTAAACAGAACACCTTCCCCCCATCCCTCCCTTCTTCCCGGGCTTAACATCAATCCCGGTTTCTCCACCTCCTCCCCCCGAGCGGCGCAGGGGGACAGGGAATGGGGGTTGCGGTCAGTTCATCCGACGTTGGTTCCACCGCTTCTTCACTCCGGGGGAGGACTCTTCACTCTTCCCCAGGGCCACTGTGGGGTCCCTCTCACGGGAGACAAGCTTCACGCTCTCTTCTCCGCGTGAGTCGTCCCACGAAGGGCAATTCATCACAAACTGCCCAACGCGAGACACCTCACGAGGGGCAGCCCACCCCTCGTGAGTCTGAGGCGCAGTCCTTCAGGGGAAATTGCTCCAGCGTGAGCCACCCACAACGTCCCAAAAGTCCCACCAGCCAACCTGCTCCAGCGTGGGCATTCCCTCTTCCACGGGCTACAGGTTCTGGCAGCAACTTGCTCTGACGTGGGCTCCCCACGGGCTACAGTCCCCTTTCAGGCATCCACCCACACGGCGTGGAGTCCTTGGTGGACATCTCTGCGGTGATCCTCACGGTGGACTTCTGCACCTCGCCCATGGGCTGCAGGGGGACAACCCGCTTCACCATGGTCTTCACTACGGACCCGGGGGACTCCTTCTGCTCCGGCGCCTGGAGCTCATCCTCCCCCCTCCTCCTTCTTCACTGACCTTGGTGTCTGCACAGATTCTCACTCCTCCATCTCTGTGCCAGCTGTTATGGCGCAGTTCTTTTTCCCGTTCTTAAATATGTTTTTCACAGAGGCGTTCCTCTGCTATCACCTTACTGATAGGCTCAGCCTTGCCCAGCGGCGGGTCCCTCTTTGGAGCCGTCTGGCATTGGCTCTATCAATCTTGGGGAGCTTCTAGCAGCTTCTTACAGAAGCCACCCTGCAGCTCCCCCCCCGCCGCTGAAATCTGGCCAGGCCAAACCAAAACACAGGGAAACGTGTCTTCCTCAAAACATAAGTGGTTTTGAAAACTTACCTTTAATTCACCCTTTTAAAAAATCTTAATCCGTACACCAAGTCAGCTCTCACCTGGGCTGGAGAAAGCTCCCGCCCTTCTGTGCCATCCCACTCTGGTTTTGCAATTCCGTTTGGTCTCTTTACCTTCAGGCTGTGAAAAACCAAAGCCAAACCGAGCTCGTGGATGAGGAAGCCATGTCCCAGATCAGGAAAGGCCACGAGACCATGTGTGTGGTGCTCACCAGCCGCCACAAGAACCTGGACACCGTGCGGGCCGTCTGGAGCACCGGTGACATCAAGGCAAGGATGGGAAGATACCTGAGGCTCAGGGGGGAAGGCAACGGTTTTTGGCTTGGCTGGGGCTGATTCTGCCTGAGGGTCTCACAGCTTTGCTTCCCTGGGACACGCCACGTCCCACCTGTGGCTGAACGGTCCCGAAGAAATACAGGGACAACTTTCTCGTGCTCGAATCATCATCCTACATCGTTTTTTGAAAAGCGTTGTGTGATAACGATTGCCTTAGCCTGGCCAGTCTGAGCTTCGCAATAGGTGACTTCTTCTTCCCCTTCTCTCTCAGAACTCCGTGGACTCCGCGGTGGCGATCAACGATCTCTCCGTTGTTGTGGACCTCTT
This sequence comes from Trogon surrucura, assembly GCA_020746105.1. Lineage (NCBI taxonomy): Eukaryota > Metazoa > Chordata > Aves > Trogoniformes > Trogonidae > Trogon > Trogon surrucura. The sequence continues at coordinate 8,640,617 of CM036629.1, forward strand.
GAATATTGTCAACCAAAAAGCGTGAGTCCTGGGTGGGAGCAGCCCCTGGGGTACACTGGGGGCTGGGGGTCCTGTGAGGTGTGTGTGCTTGGAGTCAGATCTTAAGTCCGCGGTGCCAGTAACTGCTGGAATCGTGTGGGAGCTTCTTCTGGAGGTGAAGGACATCTCCCAAGGAAAGTCTTGGGGCTTCATGAAGTGATTCAGCCGAGATATTTCAGAACCTGCCACTTCCTGTCGCAAGGGGGAGTCGGTGAACTTGCTCAGTAAACTTAGTTGCCCTGTTTGGGCTTTTATTTTTTGGCTTGTTTTTTGCCAGAAAGCGTTATTTGCGTCGATCCAGCCTTGCAAAGCCTAGGTCTCCGGTCTCTGAACGTGTCCTTTTCTTCTCAGGTCTCTCTGGAAGCTGGATTTGTGTACTATAGTCCTGCCACAGATTGAAAAGCTGCTCCAAAGTAAATATGAAAGGTGAGGCCCCAAGAACATGGTGTGCTTGGCGAGAGACGAGGGGTAGATATTCCTAGGAGAGCTCCACTGGGTATTTTGTAGCTGAAATCCTGAAAAATCAAAGCAGATGCTGTATAATGCTGATATGATGTCTGGAAATGAGTGACGGAGTTGCCAAGAGGAAAAGAAACGGGCAGGGTGTCGGGATTTGGTGCCGGGGTGTGGGATTGAAGGTCAAATCAAAGCAAAAGGAGCGGGCTCCGAATGAAACTGTCGACTTGAGACACGGGGAGTGAAGTCTTGGGGTCACATGGAGGTGGCAAAACCTCCCCCTGTGGCCTCTCTCTTAAGACAGAGTTTCTGCCCGCCTTTCCTCCCGGGAGGAGAGGACTTGGCAGGACATCTCTGCTCTTGAACAGAGAGGTGCCACTTGGCAGCACGTGCGCCAGGACCTTTCCAAAGGACTCTCTTGGTCAGTCTTGGCTCGAACCAAGACGTGTTGGTACTTGGCTGTTGCTCTCCTGACCAGCTTACAGGTGCTGGAGAGGGGTTGTTTGAGCAGATCCCCCCCAGCGACTGGGGGTGAGTGAGGGCTCGTTTGGAAATCCGGGTGGGACCCAACTCTCTCTGCTTTTCAGTTACGTGCAGACTGGCTGCACCTCCCTGAAACTCATTCTCCAGAGATTCCTGCCACTGATCACTGACATCCTCGCCGCGCCGCCTTCCGTCGGAGTGGACATCACCAGAGAAGAGAGGTGAGGCTCTTCCCTCCCCTTGCTCCCTTCTCCAACCAGCTTTTCCCCGAGGTGAGCTCTGCAAACACCAAACCCTCCCGTACCGGCCAGAGGGCCGCTTTGCCCCTCTGTCACTGTGTGACAAGTCCTGCCTAAACAAAGCATGAGCATCATCAGGACGTGGGCTGCGGCATTTCTGCAGAACCCTGCGCGCATTTTGGCCTCTTGTGCGTTCTCTCCTGCTAGAGCTGGCGCTATGGGAACAAGCCGAGGGTTCACACCGTGTTTGCTGTCTGTGGTTTGTTTTTTGTTTGTTTTACAGGCTACATAAATGCAAGCTGTGCTACAAGCAGCTGAAAAACATCAGCAACATCGTCAAGAACAAATCCGGGCTCAGCGGCCGCCACGGTAGTGCCTTTCGGGAACTGCATCTCCTCATGGCTGTCTTGGAGTGACGGCCGCCGCCGCCTGGCCTGCAGCCACGGGTGGCTGAGCTCCCCCCTGCTCTCGGTCCCTGGCTGGATTTCACCTCTCGCCGTGTGTCCATCTTCCCCTTGGCGGCAGAGAAATGGAATCCGGCTGGCAAGTCGCCGGCCCAGCCCCGGTGCCTTACGGGCTGGCTGGAGGACCCGAGCGAAGCGACCATTGCGCCATGGGAGGGGACCCAGCCAGGCAAGGACCCTGCAAAACCCCCGTAGGGAAGAGGCGTCATTTCAGCTCTTCGTCCTGGCTGCTCTGTCTCTGTGCCGGCCTCACCCCCACTGGAGGGCTGCGAGCTTGCTGTCACCCTCCCTTTCACCTGCGCCTGCCGTCGGTTCGTGTCGCTTGGCTCTGTGGGCCGGGGCCAGCTGGCCCCGCTTGTTTTTGTGCTCTGAGGACGCGGCATCCGCCCCACAAAAGCCTGCAGTGGGGTGGAGAGCCCTTTTCCTGCGGAAGAGGCTTCAGCTGCCACATGGGACCAGCCCCTTCGGCTTGCTTCATCAAACCGGGCCACCGTGTCACCGCTGGGAGCTGTGTCAACGCGGCTACTCAAAAATCGCCGCAGAAGATCTTCAGACTCTTGCCAGGAGCTGAGGTCTGCCTGGATCTCTTAAAACCCCGTGACTTAACCAGGACTCGTATGTTTGCCTTTGGGGGCGAGGACTTGGGAGGGCGGAGGAACGGAGCGACGTGGCCTCGTGTCTTTCTACATCCACTGGACCACTCTTGGAGGGTGGGCTTTTTGTTTTTCCAAATAAATGTCTGTCAGAACCTTTCTGTCCCTCTTTCTTCTTTCCTGTGGGGAAAGAGGTTCCTGTTGGTGCTTCTCCTGCTCCTCCCAGCCTGTCTCTCCTGTTTTATACACTGGAGCTTGTCCTCCGGGAAACTGTAACTTATAAAATAATTTCATTAAAAGAATTTGTAACTTTTTTTTTTTATAAAAAGAAAAAAAAAGTCGTGTTAAATCCTTCAATCTCTCTAAGTACTGGTGTCCAGGGGCAGCGAGGCTCCGTGCTCTGCCTGTCCCGCGGGGCAGCTGGCCCTTCTCACCCTTCCTGCTCCGCGTGAGTAAGTGGATCAAGTTGGAGAGACAGCCCCAGCCGGGCGGCTCACTGAAACCCCGAGGGTGGTTTCGCTCCGCCGGGTCCTCCCCAGCCCGAAGAAGAAGCAACGTCAGCGGTTGCAGCTTGTCCTGCCCGACGCGAATCCCCTCTGGCAGGCCTCGGCGCGGCGGCAGTGCCGTCACGATGTCGTTTTCTGCGAGCTGAGCGGGGCCGGCAGGAAAGCTGAAGTCAGTCCCTACCTTGCTTCATCCAAACACGAACAAGTTTAGGAGCGGAGGAGAGCGGCCACCTCTGGAGGAGGCGGCTCTGGTGCCATCGGGGCCAGGGCTGAGGATGCTGCCAGCTCCCAGTGCCAACCAAGGTGCAAAAAGTCTCCGCCAGCCCCGAATATCTGCAATCTGGGGTGAGTGAGCTGGCCCAGGGGCAGGAGGGAGCAACCGCCCTGCAGGGAAATAACAGCAGCGCGGGAGGCCTGGCTTCGTCAGTTTATTTAAAATAAGTTTTGTTACAAAACAGGATTATTATTTTTTTTGTAATTATTAAAATACATAGAAACATCTAATCTTACAAAAAGGCTAAATTGATTTTTCCCTTTTTTTCTGTAAATAGAAGAGTGAGAGGCGAGGCCTGCAGTGGGAAGGAGCTGTCAGTGCATCCCGTTGGGCAAAGCGACCCCACGGGTGGGTGCTCAGAGGTGCAGGGGACAGAGTCTCCTCCAGCCCCCCCTGCACCATCCCAACACGTCAGCCAGCAGGCTTTTCACCTTTTCTGGGGGCTTTTTTTTCTTAGTTTTCCACTTGTTTTCCATTCCAAGACCATGTAAACGGGGCATAAATATTTCAAACACTCATCTCGACCACACCGTGATCGCTCTTGACAAGACAACTGGTTAAATAACTCGACAACAGCTTCATTCGAGACCGCTAAATCCACCCCGGTGCCATCTAACGGGGACAGCCCCACGGCTGCTCTCCCCCTCCTCATGCCGGCGGTGCCGCCGCGGGGTCCCGGCAGCAGCAGCGCCGGGGCGAAGGGCAGCTCGGCTCATGCACGGCACCGGGGCGCCTTCATGCAACAACATGGCTTGAGAAACCTACGGGGTGTGGGGGGAAAGGAGTTGCTGGGATTATTTTTCCAGCTTAAAGCAGAGGAAGCTGGGGCAGGTACCTGGATGAAGTCCTGGGGGAGCAGACACCCGCCCTGCTCCAGCCAGATGCTTCTCAGACTGGAAGACGGAGCCCCCAGCAGCTCCCTGCTCTGGCTAAAAACATCCGTCCAGCAAAAATAGTCATGGAGCATCCGAGGGAGCAGAGCCCTGCCCAGCACTGCTGTCCCCCACCCGGAGATGGGGATGCCAGCTGCCGGCAGACCTTGCCCCCGCACTGCTCCCGGTGCCATCACGCTCCGCTGGTGGGTCCTGGTGGGCACCGAAGCCTCCATGTCCTCCAGCAGGGCTGGCGCTTGTCACACGGGGACAGGTCTCAGCTTTGCTGTGGGGAGACGCGCGTGGGTCATGCTGGGCTGGGGTGGGGCGTGGCGCGGCCATCGCTGCCCCAGCCCCACCCGGCGGCGTTTCAGCTGCATTAAGCTGGACCCCATGAGCATCCCCAGGAGCATCCTCGCCAAGCGGCGCAGCCCGGCAGCCCTGGCAAAGCAGAAACCTCCACCGGCCGCCGGCACTCACCTGGCGGCCACGGCTGCCCCTAATTCAGGCTGAAATTGAAGGGGAGAGAGGTTCAGCCCAGGGGTGCTGGGGGGGCACAGCTGCTGCCCTGCAGCATTGCTCACCCCCAGCCGCTCTTGCTGGGCTACCGAGGCTCCTGCTGGCTAATTAGTTATGGAGCTGATTACAGATCAGCTGTCTGGGCTGAGGTTGGTGGCGGGAGGCTCCTCCAAAGGAGGGACCCCCATGTCCCAGCACTCACCTGAGGCCTGGAGTTTCCTGCGGATGGAGGCAGAGCGGCCCGAGAGCTGCCCCGGGCTGGGGGACGCGTGGCCCCGCGACGGGGGTGCTGTGGTTCCCGGCGAGTCACCCTGCGGGGAGATGGGGCACGGCCCCAGCATCAGCTCCCGAGGGAAAGGAACGGGGATGGTGCCACACGATGGGGAGCGATGCCCAAATGCACACCGGGGGTACCGAGTAAAAACAGGGCTCGGCTGAGCCGAGGTGGCAGCATTGGCTGGATGCCGCTGCCTGGAGACAGCTTGTGTCCCCCAACACAGGTGGCTCCAGGGGGACACCCAACAGCAAACAGCTGGGACCATTTCTAGGGGGGGCAAACTAGGGGATAACCGCCCTCCCCCCCCAGGGTGAGGGGGCCCTGGGTTACCTCCAGGTGCTCCTGGCTGGGCCAGGAGGCCAGCTCAGCCTTGCGGGACACGGGACCCAGCTCCACCGAGCGAACCCTCTCAGCGAACTTCAGCGAGCACAGCGTCTCGCTCGTGTTTTTCTCGGCGGGGGAGACCTGCGGTGAGGCATGAGCAGGGGGGAAAGTCACGCTGCCTGCCCCCATGGTGCTCCCCCACCCCAGTAAACACCCCGATGCCGGGCAATGAGATATTATTAACCCGCTGCTCCCAGGATAGCCCAGGTCAGCGTCTGAGCCAGCCCCATCCCTTGTCACCAGCTGAGGGACAGCAGGGAAGAGCCGCAGCAGGTGGCAGGGGCTTGGGGACCCCCCCGAGGGGGGCTCATGTGGGCACAGACAGCCGCGGGGGAGGCCACAGGGAGAGGGCCAGGACCTAAAACTCTCCCAGTAAAAGAGGAGATGGGGAGATGCCAACATGCAAGGATCCCGTGCCCACAGGGACAGCAGCCATGGGCAGGCAGGGGTTCATCCACCACCCCTCGGCCTCGGCTGCAAGCGGGGCACAGATGGGGACAGAGCTGCCTCTGGCCCCGCGGCTGCAGACCGGAGATTGTGCCCCTAGTGTCAGCCCTGCTCCTGCCCCCAGCACCCCTCTCAGTCCCCAGCATCAATCCCAGTCCCCAGCACCCCTCCCCAGTCCCCAGCACCCCTCCCGGTCCCCAGCATCCCTCCCAAAACCCAGCACTCCTCCTGGCCCCCAGCACCCCTTCCAGCCCCCAGCACCCCTCCTCAGTTCCCAGCACCCCTCCCCAGTCCCCAGCACCCCTCCTCAGGCCCAGCACCCCTCCCCCCTTCCCAGCATCCCTCTCAGTCCCCATCAGCCCTCCCCGGCCCCCAGCACCCCTCCCACCTGCCCCAGCACTGGTGTGAGCATGGACCAAACCCACTCCCCAAAAAACCCTTGTGCCGAGTGGCAGCAGCAACACCGGCAGGTGCCCACGTCCCCCCCCACCTGCACCATCATGAGGGTCTTGCTGTCGCCGCTGAGCGAGTCCTGCAGGAGGTAGGTGAGCTTGGAGTTGCGGAACGGCACGTGGCCCTGGCGGGAGCGCAGGGCGTAAATGACGTCGCCCAGCGCCGAGAGGGACTTGTTGATGTGCTGCGCCTCGCGGAGCCGGCTGCCCTCCGCTCCGGACCGCCCGACCCGCTCTGATCCCGCCAGGTCCACCAGGTTCAGCTTCCCTGAGGATGCGGAGCCAAACATCCCCTCAAAACCTGCGTCAGCGACCAGACCCCCTAGGGGTGCCGCGGCCCCGATGTCCCGGTGGGCGGCTCTGACGCCCGGCCGCCCACCTGTGGTGCGGAGCCCTGTGCTGCGGTCAAGGCCGCGGACAGTGACGATGAGGAGGGCGTGGGAGCGGGAGCTGTGCTCGTTCAGGTTGGTGCACTCCGTCGCCCGGTTGACGTGGCCGAACTCGAACACCTGGGAGAACCCGGGGAGGTGGGAGGGGGTGAGACCAGCCCTCCTCAAACCTGCCACAAGCCCCCACGACCTGGGCACCCCCAGGAATGTAACTCGAGAGACAGCCCCCCCGCCTCCACCATGGGATGCCTGGCCATCAGGGTGATGAGCCCCGTCAGGTCTCAGCCTGGATGATGCACCAAAGGGTGACAGGCAGGACACCATGGTGACAGTGCGGTGACAGCCGGCATCCCCCTAATTCGCCGGGGCCCCACGCTTTTATTTTTAAACTCCCCCCAAGCTCACGGCACGGGACCGTGACTGTCACATCGCACCCGGAGAACCTATTTTGGTCTCTGTTGCTTCGTGGAGCTTCAGAAATACTCCTGAATCCAGGAGGTCACACAACAGAGACACACACCCCCCCCCGCCATCCCCTAAATTAAGAGCGGCCCTGGTGCCTTGCTCCCACCGCCCCCCCAGCCCCCCCCACACCTTGTTGATGTCCTCCACGCTCTGCACCCTGAACTCGGTCAGCCCGGGCACGTAGAGCTGCCCGCTGCCGTCAGGGCACAGCTTGATCTCCAGCTTCTCCTGCGGCTCCTTCCCCAGCAAGTCCCTGGGGACAAAGGTAGAGGGAGACCTGTCACCCCAGGGAGGGGCTGACAGGCACCCACTCTGCTCCGGCACCCCCGCTGGGGGCCAAGGCTGCCAGAGCTGCTGCCTCCTCCCCGGGGATGCTGCAAATCTTATTTAGAGACCTTGGCTCCCCGTGGGCTGACTCCCCCCCCACCCCAACCTGGACCACGCTCCCATCCCTGCTCTTTCTTGCTGTTCCCAGTCCCCTTTATCCACTCGGGTGCGGGTCCCTCCTGCCTGTGGCTGGGCAGGGAGGGGAAATATTTCTCATGCTCCCAGCTCTCAGTTAGTAATTTCTAAATATAAAGTCTGGGAGGGGAAAGGGAGGAGAGGGAGATGCTGTATCAGGGCTGGGGGAGCGGGAGCAACAGTAGGGCTGGAAGCCTGTATAAGGAACGGAACTCGGTGCTTTGAAATAAAAAAAAAATCAAAAATAAATCCCCGCGTGGCCAAATAGGGTGCTCGAGACCCTGGGAACAGGGTGGGGGTGGTGGGACCGGGAGGAGAGCAGCGTGGGGTGATGCCCATCCAACAGAGGCGCCCTCAGCAGCTCTGCTGGCCCTGCTGGAAAGCTCAGACCCCCTCCCTGTCCCCCACCTCGACATACCTGAGCGCCTCGTTGTAAATCTCGGCGGCGCTGACGCTGATGGCATAGTCCCAGTCGGCCGCCTTGCCCCGCACCTCGGAGAAGAGGAGCTGCAGGGCCCGCTGGTTGATCCCCGGGTTTGCCGCTGTGCCCTGATGGGCAGAGGTGAGAAATGGGTGAGGAAAACACGTTCTTGCGTTTTATTCTGCCTTTTTTTTTTTTGTTTTTTTTATCTAAGCAGCAGGGTGGGGTGGGCTGCACAAACCCCTTGACAGTCGCAGTGACCAACTCCAGTGCAGCCCAGGGCCACCAGCTCGGTTAGGGAGGATGCCGAGGCTGGGCTAGCCTGGCAACGGGACGGGAAGCCAAGAAGTGGGAAGGAAAGCCGCGCAAACTGACCTCCATCGTGTAGGTTTTTCCTGCCCCCGTCTGCCCGTAGGCGAAGATGCAGACGTTGTAGCCGTCGATGCAGGAGGTGACCAGGGCTTGAACCTCCTGAAACACCTGGGAGGGAGCGGCGAGCGTCAGGAGAAGGTGGCTGTGGGCCCCTCCTCACGCCAGCGGCGTGGCCGGCGGTACCCACCTCCTCCTGGGACGCTTGCGGGGGGAAAACCTTATCCAGCTCGAAGGACACCTGCTTGCCCTTGTGCAGGAGGTGCAGGATGGCGTCATCGTCAGCATCAAAGGTCACTGCACTGGCCGCCTCTGGGCCCTCGCCGTCCTCCTTCATGATGGGGCGGACTCGCCCGAAAACACGGATGTTCCCTTGGGTGGAGGGGGGAACACAGGGATGGCGTCAGCCCCAGTGCATCGCGCCTCCCCCGCCGGGGTCATCCTCCAACTCCCAACGGGCTGCACCCCGCTGCTGAGCCGTGGGTCACGCCGCATTGGGTGATGCTCCCTTGTCCCTCCTGTCATCTGCCACCCCGTCCCGCACCTTTGAGCCGCACCAGCTCGTTGTGACACTTCTTGCGGAGCTGCAGCTCCCGCCGGTACTTGCGCAGTAGCTCCCGGTTGGTGCTGTGCACCTCCTCGATGGCCTGGCTGATCTGGGGAGGGGGGTGGGAAGCTCAGCAATGCCCCCCCTCCCCAGCTATCCCCACCTCGAGTGGGGCTGGTGGTGGGTTGGTGGGGGGCAGGGGGGTCTCACCTCGGCCCTGGCACTCCGCAGGGTCTCCTGGAGAAGGAGGGGGAAGTCACGGACCTGACGCTTCAGGCTGTTGTAGTCGTGGGTGAGGGTGCGCAGCGCCGGCTGCAGCGTCAGCAGGTTGGTCCGGACGCCTGCGAGGCACGAGGAGGGGTGAGGGGCAAGGCGGCATGACCCCCTCCATCATCCGGGTGATGCTGTGAGCACCCCGTGAGCTCCTCACCGGCCAAGTTTTCATGCACCGCCTTCATCTCTACTTGGGCACGGGAAAATGCCTCTTCAATGGCACGGTTCTTCTCCTCCTCCATCGCCTGCATCTCCTCCAGCATCTGCCCATGGGCTCGCTCCAGCTCGGCCTCGTACATCACGATCTGGGAGAGGACCGGAGGGGTGGGTGGGGGGCAACACTGAGCCCATGACCACCCGCTGCCCACACTGCCAGCACCGTAGCGGGCTGGGAGGCACTGCGGTGGAGCCAGAGGGGGGTGTGTGATTTCTGATTTACGCCCCTCACGCTCGGACCTGAGCTCGGAGCTGAGCCACTGTCTTCTGGGAGCTCTGCAGCTGCTGCTCCATCTCCTTCAGCACCTGCCTCTGCATCCCCACCTGCTCCTGCAGGTACTGGTTTCGGGACTGGCTCTCGCACAGGGCTTGTTTCGTCTTGGCTGACTCTACCTCCACCGTCTTGATGATGTACTGGCAGAGGGAAAGCATGCAGAGATGGGGTGTGCTGGGCAAGCAGCACCCAAGGGGGCCAGGATGGAGCCGATGTTGGCTTGGGTAGGGGCTAATTCACAAAATCATGCTGTCGCATTGATGTGCTCGGGGCAGAGGGATGGGGGGCACTTGCAAGGCACCCACTGCGCACCTCCAGGCACACAACCCACCTCCCCCTGCCCAGCCAGGAGAGATGGAGAACCCCCCAGGTGCTCACCTTGATCTGCTGAGGCTGAGACTTGAGGCTGGCGATGGTCTCCTGGCTGTCGCGCAGCCGCCGACTGAGCCGCTCCTCCTCCTCGGCTCTCTCGGCCAGCGAGTCCTTGAGCCGCAGCTCCACCTCGGCCAAGCGGTTCGTCTTCTGCTGCACCTCCAGGTCCAGCTCCGCCAGCTTGGCCCGTGCCTCCTCCGCCTCCCGCTGCAGCTGGGCCAGCCGCTCCTGCAGCTCCGCGTTCTCCTGGCCCCCAGACACCACCGCCGAGGCTGCGTCACCCACAGGCAGCTCGTCCCCGACGGGCGCCCATCACCCCAACACCGACTCACCTGGAGGTGGGCACAGTCCTGGCAAGGCCGCGAGCGCAGCTCCCGCAGCTCACCCTCGCACGCCTTCATCTCCTGCCGCAAACGCTCGTTCTCGGCCGCCAGCAGGTCCCGGTGCTTCTCCACATCCGTGCCGCCCTGCCGACGGGAGGGGACAGGACCCTGATGCAAACCGAGGAGCCTCCGCTGTGCCCGGGGACCCCAGCCTGAAGCGCGGGGGGGCAGCTCACCAGCTCCGAGCGCAGCCGGCCGATCTCCTGCGCCTGCTCCAGGAGCTTCGCCTTCAGAGCCTCCACCTGCTCAAGGGAGGGCGAGGTTTAACCAGGAGGCACCTGGGTGGCTCACGGAGGAGACCCCGCGGTGCCACCCCGGCCACCCGACGGCCGGTCTGGCTCACGCCTTCGTCGTTGCCTTAATTTTCCACCTCGCTCCGAGCACCTGATTCACCTGAGCTGATTAGCATGAGGGTTAATGAAAGCCTTGCTCCGACCTTGTGCGACCATGGCTATAATTTGTCCATGCTGAGCATTAGTAGAAACCATTATTAAAAAAAAATAAAATAGAGCACTGTCTTTGGAGAGCAAGAGAAAACAAACCTATCCCAAAACCGTGCCTAAAGAGCCTCATCCTGCCCTGTGACACAGTTTCGCTTTGCCTTTCTTTTCTTTCCAGGAAAGTTATCTGGGGAGAAAGAAGGAGCAGAAACTCTTGGAGAAGTCCATGTAGCTGAGTACGACAGGAGGATGCTCCCCAGCCACCCCTACCCAGGCATCTCACGGGGACCAGGCTGCCCTCCCTGCAAAACCAGCTAGATTTCAGAAATCCTCCAATTACTTCTTATTTTTTTGTGCAGGGACCAGCAAAGCTTCAGAAAAAACCTGACCCATGAAGGTATCCAAACTTGTGGATTTGCAAAGCTGGCGAGTTCGTGGCCTGTTTTTAGGGGGTTTGCCCGCCTGTTCCATCCCTTGGCCCCATGCCCAAACCCTGACGGCCGCTGGGCGAGCATCACCACCTCCCCAAAACTCACCCCGGAGGGAGCCGGACCCGGTCGCGCGCTTCGCTGTTCCCCTGATCCCAGCCCGGTTCCTGGTTTCCCCACGCCGGGAAGCTGCTGAGCCCCTTGCCCAGCCGCAGCATACCCACAACCGGCATTTTCCAAACAACCGGCCTTCCCCGGACCATAATTTAGGAACTGCTGATTAATAAGAAAGGCAGATGTGCTGACACGGGGCTGTAATTAATGATGACAAGTCATTAAGCCGCGCCTTGGCACAGCCGGCAAGGCGGCGGCACCCCCAGACGGTCGTGGCCGGGGTCTCCGCCAGCGAGCCCCACGCGCTTACGGGGAAAACATCGGCCCCTCGCTGGTGCCGGGAACCGCTCGCCCTCCGCGGCGGGCTGAACGGGAAACTCCCGCTTCCGTATTCCGCAAGGTCGACCGTCGAGGTATTTTGATTTTACGTGGAAAGGGAGAAGGCAGAGTCACGGCTCGTTAACGGCAAAGCCGCCGCGCACGCCGCGGCCTGCCCACCGCTCCCTGCGCCAGCAGTGCGCCGCCGCGCCTCCATCCCCTACCTGCTCGGGCATCTCCTGCCGCTTCCTGCTCTCCGGAGGTGACAGCGACTCCTTGGCAGCCGGATCCGGCTCTAGCCGCGGCCCGGCCATCCCCGAGCCTTGTTGTGGTCGGGGTCTGCCGATGTTGGCCAAGCTCGCCACCGAAGCGGCCGGCACGGGGCCGGATCCTGGCGGCGCTCACGCTTTGTGTCGTGCCGGCTGTGCCAGCCAAGCGCGGGACAATTGCCTCCGCCTTTTTGACACCCGTGGAACAAGCAGAACCTGACTGCAACAGCTTCCACAACAGCCACATGCAAATGGCCTGACGAGCAGCCGCAATTCCCACCTCCCCGGGATGACCCAGGGCCTCGCGCCGAGGACGCAGGAGACGGGTTTTGGGGCGGGAGGGGTCCAGTCAAGGTGACCAGAAGGCTCTCCCCTTCATCAGACAACTCCTTCAGCCTCCCTTTCCACCTCCTGACTCTTAAAAATCGTCACAATTAATCCGTTGGGTTGGTCCAACGAGCTTATCCTGCCCTCCTGTCCGAGGAGTAGAGTGCCCGGCGTTATCACGGCGTCACCGTCACGTTGATCAAGGAGGGGGCTGCAGGAAGAGCAGCTTCGCTGACCTTAGAGGTGACGCTGCCGAAGCCGGGTGGGACGGGTCCACACCTCATCCCTACGCCCCGGAGCGGAGAAGATGCCCACGATCGCAGCCCCACTCTCTTTCCCAGCATGGTCCTCACCGACGACCCCAGGGGACCACCCCGTACCTGTCCTTGCAGCTGGAGTGAGCGGGAATGTTCATCGTTCTCGCGGGCGGCGAGCTTCTCCTGCAGCCCCAGCAGCTCCTCCTGCAGCTGCACCTTCTCCTCCTGCAGCCGCGCCATGGAGGCCATCACCTTCTGCAGCACCGGGAAGGGCCGGGTGGCCGGCAAGCTGGCGCGTTTCCCACCGCAGAGCCTCCCTCCTGGGCGAGAGGGAGAAAAAAAATGGGAAAAAACAGTCAGGATTGGGCCGGTATCATTGGGAAATAGGATGGGAAAAGGTCCCCTCCAGGCACAACGCTGCTCTCTCCGTGGGACTTCGGGTCCCGCATCCCACCACCTGGTGGGATGCGGGACCCGAAGTCCCACGGAGAGAGCACTGAGGATGCTGAGTTAACCACCGCCTTCACCTCTCTGATTCATCCCGGCATCCCATTTTCTGAATGAGCAGGTGCCGGTGGAAAACCAGGACGTGGCAGCGTTTATTAAAGGGCCGCGGCGTTACACGCAAACATAATGGGGAGCCAAATTAAAAATCACGCGGGTACCCCCCTGCACGGCCGTATTGCCTCATCCTTGCGCGTTCTGACCTTCCCAGTACTATTTTAAACGTGGTTTTCGGCGCGGCAATAGAGCCTACCAGTGCTGACGGAGAGGGCTGGCCGTACATCAGAGGCTACAAAATGAATCCCTAACCCACTTGGTAGTTCCCCAAAGAAGAAATGAGCTGGCCTGACTCATTCCCAATGTGGGGATGAGGCACGGCAGCGGCCGAGGATCCCTTCCCCACCTGCTGTGGATTTTCTGCCACCAGAAACTTGAGGTTTGAAAGGGGCTGGAATGGCTTCGTCGCCAGCGGGCAAGACGCTGCCATCCCGAAAAAGGAGAAATGTTTTTTTTATCTGCGAATCCGATTTTCTGCCTTCAGCAGAATGAAAAATGAAATGCCGGGACTGCCTGGGACTGATCCGGCAACTTCTGTGGAGGCGCTCGCCGGATTTTGTCCTCCAGCCTTGGGTGGGAAACCTGGGAGAGAGCCGACTTGGTGCTGGGAGCTCAGCTCAGGTGCCCACGGTCTTCCCTTTAAACCCAACACACATGAAACCCCATTGCGAAACTCCTGAAGTTAAGAGGAGCTCTCGCCCCATGGGGAGCATGTAGAGATGACCGGAGGGTCTGCCATGCAGACTCTGGGCTGGCACCCGGGCTCAAAGCCACGACAGGGGAGATGCCACAGGGATAACGTGCTCCTCTGTGCTCTCACACCTTCCTCCTGCCAGCACATCCTCAGGAGAGGACACACCAGCCGGGCTTCTATCACATCTACCACCAGGCAGGCACGCCGGGAGCGACGTCGGGTGGCAGGCACGGCATGCTGACCCTCCTGTTCTCCAAAATCCTTGGGAGCTGCTCGGGGGTGCAGGCGGGGAGCAGCTCCCGGGATGCGCCCAAAAAATTCAGTCCTGACAGAGAAAGACGGGACCCCACGGGGACTCACTCGCCCCGGTGCAGCCAGGCATGCTGCAGGCGCTTCCATCCGCCTCAATAATTCATCGGTCGCCTGGCGTCAGCCGACAGCCGGCCGGTGTTGGATTTCTCCTGAGACCTGACGGCAGGCACGTGCAGGAGAGAGGTGCCGGGTGCCTGTCGCACCCCTCCTCCCGGGCACCCACCGCCTCATCCCATCTCCCCCCTTACCCGTTTTCTCCAGGTTCATGGCAGAAGCTGCCGGAGTGGCGGCTGTCGGCTTGCGGGGCGATGCTGGCGGCTCCTCCGTGGTCGTCGTCGGGGCACGGTGGCCGCTCTCCTCCCGCCGCTTGCCTGCCGTCTCCCACAGGGCCTGTGTTACCGAGAAGAGACAGGGCAGAGAGCCGGGATGGAGATACCCCCCCCGAGGGATTTTGGGAAGCCGTCGCGATGAACTTGTATTGCTTTTGCACAGCCCCTCCACTTGGGTAGGGCAGTTATACTGCGTACGACCTATGTCTCTCTCAAAAAAAAAAAAAAAAAAAAGAAGAGAAAAACCCCAGCTTGCATTCGCTTGAAGGTGAAGTTGCTCACGAAGCCCCGTGAGATGGAGCACAGCTCTGAAAAAAAATACCAGAGGAGAAATCTGGGAGGAGGGAAAGAAATAAAGAAGGAGGTCTCAAATTTCTCACCTATCTTCTCTATTACTGGCTGCAGGGTTAAAAAAATAAATTTAAAATGTTTTTTTATCGCTGTTTTAAAAATCACTGGGGTACGGATGCTTTCGGAAAGCTGCCGACCGGCCGAGCTCACAGAATCGCTCCCTGCCCTGCCCAAAAGTCCCTTTTCTCACTCGAGGTCGATCGCTGAGCCCACGGCGTTGCCCCGCAGGGCAGCAATGCCGGGGAAACCCGTCTTGTCCCGCGGAGGGGTGAATTCGCAGCGCAGGGCAAATATTCCGGAGAGTAATTTGGAAGGAGGTGGCGGGGATTCCGCGTGTGTGTGCGGTGCCTCCGCGCTTGAGACTCCGGGGAGGCTTTTGCCGGAGGGAATTCATCAAGGCTGGCGTGAGATAAGAAGGTGTTTTCCTTCATTTCAAAGAAAAGGAATCTAAATGATTTGCCCGAAGCTCAGAATGAACTGCTGGCGGTGACACCAGCACACGGAGTCCTGACATTGTCCCTGGCCCCGGTGCCTCCCTCCTCCTCCTCCTCCCCAGCAAACACCGTCTCAGGGCACTACATTTTCTTATCGTCCTTCTGCCTTGAGCTCTCCTGCCTACGCGACCCAGCAGCCACCCAGAAAATGTTATTCTGGGCTGTTCCCCAGCGTTTTTCTGATGCCGTACTGGCAATGCTTGTCTGTCCCCAGCTAGGCAGCAGCTCTGCTCGAGGTGACAATAACACGACCCGCGGTGACAAGGGAAGGGGACACCAGCCAGCTCCCAGCCCCCCCGAAACCAGCTCCTCACCTGCAGAGCCAGGCAGAGCCCGCTGGGGTTTGCGGCGTCCGACCAGCTCACGCTGAGGATTTTATGCTGAGCCAGCGCGTCCTGCCTGCGGTCTGAGACAGAGCAAAAAGCATCCCCACATCAACCTCGGGATGGACGCGGCCTTCGGCCTCGCTCAGCGAAACCCACCTCCTCCTCCTCCTCCCCGCCGCCGCCACCGCACCGGGACTGGCGCACGAGTTTTATTAAACACGTTAATTATGTTAATGAGAAAAATTAGCCCTTTGGGGGGCGGAGACTGGTTGCCAACGACTCAGCATGAGAATTCAGGGTGTAGCATCCGCCTGTCATCCGCAGGACCAGATCCGTGGGCGCATGTCCCCCCCACTGGTGCCACCCTTCATCGAACCTCTCCACTTCCCGCGATCCCATCTTGGGAAAGCCGCTGAAGCCAGCTTGTAGCACCCAAACTGGACACACGGACCCTGCCGGCGTCACCTCCCTCCTCTGCCCTCAAATATTTCCTTCGTTTGTCACGCGGCCAAACCCGAGAGCGGACGGGGCAGCAGCTCCCTGCCCTTCTGAGCCGTGCAGAAGGAAATCAGCATCTCGCAAAGCTTTTTCCCACAGCAGTGTCCTCTTCTGCTGCTGTATCCCAAAGGGAACTGCTTGAGGACCCTCCCTATCCACCCACCACAAGCTCTGCCACCACTGTGGGCGGTCAAATGGGCAGAAAAAAAAAAAATCAAACCCACAAATAAAACCCCACTAATGCAGGGTGTTGTTTTTTTTTCTCCCCAAAATCATCCGAGGTGGAAGTGGCTCCCCGAGGGAGATGAGCCCCACCGAGCCTGTCGCTCTGGACTTCTTTCCAGCCCGTAATTAGCCGTAACATTTTGCGGCACCGTGAACATCGAGCGTTTCCAAAGCGCTGGCGGAAAGGCGACAAATTCCCCACCCTGGCACAGGCAGCCACAGCCGCCGGGCAGAGGAAATGGTGAAAAAGCCTGGTTTTGGAGGCTTTAGCGCCGTCCGGCTTTTGAATGCCAGGGAAGAAGTGCGCTGCCCGTACACAAGGACAGCGAACGCTGAAGCCAACAGCAAAAGAAGCGCAAATGGGGGGCGTCCAGCCTCCCACTTTGCCAAAACCCATCCGGCGAGGGAGGTGGGAAGGGCTGTTTCCCGACGAGCGGCCGCAGGTCGGGGCACGCAGCCGCCCGCCCGCCCGCAATCCAGCGCCAGCCACCGCGGAGAAAAGCCCTCGGCTTCAACTCACCCCTGGGGAGCCATAAAGAACCCTTCCGAGGAGCCGGAGAGAAGCGAGGGCCCCTGCATCTTCCCCGCCATGCGGATCGCTCAGTTCTCTCACTCACACGTTAAATTTTAACCTTTCTCTCCTGCTCGGAAGGGCCAGGAGGGAGGTGGAGGCAAGCTCCCTCTCTGCTCGTCCCCATGCCCTCTTCCGAGTCTCCGTTTCTCAAATCCCAAGCTTCATCCGGAAAGAAATGTGAAAAATGCAGGCTGGCCTGTTCCCGGCCTCTCCTTCCCCGAGCATGAGCAAGGGCGTGAGCGCGGGAGGAAGGGGACGAGCCACCGCGTTGGACCCACCGGCCAAGCGAAGCTCCTTGGTGGTCCAGGCGGCTCCGACGGACGACGTGGATCCCAGCTCCCAGGTTTTGCGCGATGTGATCATGGCCCGGGGGTGCCGATTCCTCTGCGGGGAAATGAGAAAAAGCAGCTCAACGCAAGGCTTCCAGCCGGGAGAGCCCGGGGCACCGAGCCGGAGCCAAAAACGCCGGCGCCACCGAACGCAAAGCCCGTCGGTCCCGCTCCCGGCGGGGGGACCCCGAGCCCCGGGGCTCGCTCCGTGCGGGCGGCGGATGTGACATAACCCGTGCCTGTAATTAATTTACTCATTCCTGAAGCCTTCCCCAGGCTCCTCCTTAACTCCCCACTCGGGGGGGTTGTTCTGTGCCCTCCTGGGGCGGGGGCGGGGCGCCACCCCCCACACCCTCCCCGCTCCCACCGGGGCTGCCTCGGGGCGGGGGGCACCGAGGGCGGGGTTGGGAAGGTCGGTCCCGGTTCTGTGTCCCGGTTTCCCCCCCGCCCGGCTCGGTGCCGATGCGCAAAGCGCCGGCAACGCCCCGCTCCGCGCCGCTACCGAGCCCAGTCTAACGGGGAACCGCAGCCCCCCCAGCCCCGGGGCTCCCCTCGGACAAAGGGAGTGCTCGGCTCCAGCGCCAGCCCCCCCGTCCCGGTGCCGGAGTCACTCACCGGGCAGCCGCCGCCGCCCTCCCGGGGCGCTTCGGTAACGGAAACGGCGAGCTCCGCCCCCCCCCCCCATTGCCATGGAAACCGCCCAAACCCCCCTACGGGGGCGGGGAGAAAAACGGCGCCGGGGAGCTCCCGGTGCGCTCTGAGGCCGGGGTCCCCCTGTGCTCCCTCTTGGGAGAACCCCGGTGTGCCCCCAGAGCATCCTTTCTCTCCCTTTCTCTCCCTTTATGAGAGCTCGGGGCGGCTCCACCGTGTCCCCCGATGTCCCCTCCGCCCTTCCTAGGGAGCCCCGGTGACCCCCCTCCTACCGGTGCAGCTCTTTGGGGTGCTCCTGCCTCGACATTGGCACAGGCTGCCCAGGGAGGGGGTTGAGTGCCCATCCCGGGAGGGGTTTAAAGGTCGTTGAGATGTGGGGTTGGGGGAGGTGGTTTAGGGGTGAGCTGTGGAGAGCAGGGTTAGTGGTCGGACTCAATCCCAAGGGTCTTTTCCAACCTGAATGATTCTATGATTCTGTGGTTTTATGATTCTATGACTCATAGAATCATAGAATCAATTGTCAGGGTTGGAAGGGACCTCAAAGATCATCTCATTCCAGCCCCCCCACCATGGGCAGGGACATCCCCCACTAGATCAGGCTGCCCAGAGCCCCATCCAGCCTGGCCTTAAAAACTCCCAGGGATGGGGCTGCTACCCCCTCTCTGGGCAACCTGTGCCTGGGTCTCACCACCCTCATGGGGAAGAACTTCTCCCTGAAGTCCAATCTGAACCGACCTGTCTCTGGCTTCAATCCATTCCCTCTAGTCCTGTCACTGCCCGACATCCTAAAAAGCCCCTCACCAGCTTTTCTGTAGCCCCCTTGAGATACTGGAAGCCACAATAAGGTCTCCTCGGAGCCTTCTTTTCTGCAGACTGAACCGCCTCAACTCTTTCAGTCTGTCTCCATAGGAGAGGTGCTCTAGCCCTCTGATCATCCTCCTGGCCTTTCTCTGGACATGCTCCAGCACATCTTTCTTGTGCTGTGGCTCCAGAACTGGACGCAGCACTACAGGTGGAGTCTCATGAGAGTGGAGCAGAGGGGGAGAATCCCCTCCCTCGCCCTGCTGGCCACGCACCTCTTGATGCAGCCCAGGACACGACTGGCTTTCTGGGCTGCGAGTGCAACTGACGGCTCATGTGGAGCTTCTCGTCCACCAGTGCCCCCAGGTCCTTTTCTGCAGGGCTGCTCTCATGCCAGTCCCTGCCCAGCCTGTATTGGTGCTTGCGATTGCCCTGACCCAGATGGAGGACCTTGCCCTTGGCCTTGTTGAGCTTTGTGAGGTTGGCCTGGGCCTACCTCTCCAGCCTGCCAAGATCCCTCTGGATGGCATCCCTCCCCTCCAGCATGTCGGCCACCCCACACAGCTTGGTGTTGTCGGCAAACATGCTGAGGGTGCACTCAATGCCACTGTCCATGTTGCTGACGAAGATGTTAAACAAGACTGGTCCCAGTTCTGATCCTTGAGGGACTCCACTTGTCACTGGCTCCCGCTTGGACATGGACCCATCGACAGCCACTCTCTGGGTGCGGCCATCAAGCCAGCTCTTTATCCACCGAATTGTCTGTCCATCAATCCCATATTTTATCAGTTTCTATGATTCTGTGATTCCATGATTCTCCTCCAGCACCAAACCCCAGCTCGTCACCCAGTGGCAGGTGACGGGGACAGAACCACTGACACAGCCAAGAAGGTGCTGGTGGTGCCGGTGATTCACTTGCTGAGGACAAGAGGTGACAAACCATCTTGTCCCCCAGCACATCCCCATGGCTCCTGGCACCCAATCCTGCACACCCGGATTTCACCAACTTTACAACCCTTGAAGAAAAGAGCACCATGTGCCCCGAGAGCTCTCCAAAGGCCCTGGTTGTCAGAGTGGCAATAAAAAAAAAAAATCTGCTTTAAATATAATTCATACGCGTTTTTAGGGTGTGATTTGTATCTGCCTGGCTGCCCGGCGCATCCGATCGTTATGTTAATGGCTGGTTTGGGTGACACAAGTTCCTCATGACTCGTTCCCGGTAATGAACCGGTCGTACCAGATCTTTCCCATGGCAAAACGTAACTCGGCATGCGTGGCGGTGGCGGGTGCCCCGTGCTGATGGCTCGCGGCCGCACGCCTGCCGTCGGGCTGAGCCGTGGGGGGCTTGGGGGTGCAGGTTTGGAAAGGAGAAGGCTCTGCCTGGCAGCAGGGTGTGCCCCCCCCAGCCAGGGCTCCATCACCTCCCACCCTGCTGCTGGGAGCAGGATTCGGCCTCATCCTTTAATCCCAGTGTCTTCGGGAGCCTCAGAGAGACCCCAGGACATGCCAGTCCCATGGAGGGGGAGTAACCAGAGCAGGGGGAAGCCAGTCCACACATATAGCTGTAAGTATGTGCACCCATAGGGTTGTGCTGATCTGCACAAACAACCCCGCGGAGCTCTTTTGGGCAGGTTTGGTGATGGTGTTGGCAGATGTCACGGCAACTGTAACGCCGTCTCATCTCCGGCTGTTAACACCATCCAGGTAAAACAGATGTTTATGCAAAAGGCTTAATCAGTAAAGTAATTTCCCGGCTTTTGAAGGCTGCTGGTTTTTAATGGCATCGCAATTATGCAACGCGCCTGGGTTGGATTGGTTACATCCAATAAGGCTCAATTAACCGGGCGCATGTGCCAACCCCCGTGCCCCGGTTCAGACAAGTAACTTCATGAATAAGCACAGCGGAGGGCTTGTGCCAACAGCTATATTCAAATATTCACCCACGAGCATTAACCTGCCCCAACGTCACCCCGCCCCAAACTGGATTTCTGTGGGTACTGTGGTTTTTTCCAGTGGGGATGGGATCCCCAAGGATGCAGGGGTGGGCTGGGGGGGCTGCAGGCAGTGGATACCCTGCTCCTACGTCCTCCTCCACCAGGATTCACCTGCGCTGCCTGGGATAAACCACAGCGCGAGCCCCCGGAGACGCTCCTTGGCTTGGATATCACGTCTCCGTGACCTGAGCGAGCACTGGGGGCTGACGACATCGCTGCAGGTATTTTTAGAAACACCGCTTCTCCGGCAGAGAAAAAGCAGCAACAGCCAGCAGAACCCTCCTGCCGGCACCCAGCGGGTATCGGGAAGGCTGGATAGATCTCGACGACCTCCCAGGATGGCACCAGTCGGGAGGATGGTGACTCCAGTGCCGGTTTAGCTTTTTGCTTTTTAAGGCCAGCCTTTTTTTGGAGCCAAAAAAAAAAGCATGGCTGTTGTGCCACTGTTAAGTCAGGCAGGTTAATTCGCCTTTTTTGCTTGGATGAAGGGAAGCTCCAGCAATCGGAGCGCGGCCCTGTCGCATTTGGGCATTTGTTCAGCCTCGAGCGAATATTTAACCTACATCTGCAAGATGGCTTAAGAAAAAAGATTCAAAAAATCCCCCGAATCCCAGCCAAAATTAACTCCCCCTCCCTTCGAGCCACCCGATAACCAAGTGCAGGAACGCAGCGTACCTGGAGCCTCTTGGATATTGGGATGCTCCCTCTTAGAAAATTCCCACCAGAAGCACCAGACGCTGTGAGAACGTGTCCCCGGAACACAATTAATTATAACCCAGCTCATCATTCTGATTTCGCTCCTCCTCGAGGAGGTGGGGGGTGGCTCGGCATGGCTGCGGCAGGGTTTGCCAAGCCGGTGTGAGGCACTCACCGAAGCGGGACCGATCCCCCAGCGTTCCTACACTGCTGTTTCGAGCACAGGTAGCAGTTTTAATTAAGCCTTAGCATGTTTAGTAAAAATTTAATGCTCATTTTAAAGTTTGTTAACTGAATTAATTCTACCCAGGGGCTCCCATCGCTGAGATAGGGCTCAGAGAGCGGGAGCTGCCTCAATTCAATACAGTAAGATGCTGCCGGGCTCATCTTCGGATGGCGGTGGGGGGCTCCCCAGCTCCTTTCAGCGCCCCCCCCCGCCAAACCTGTGAACTGGTTAGGCTGGGTTTGGGCTACCCTGGAGCTGGCCCAGAGCTGAGGAGCCAGCCGGTCCGGTTGGGAGTTGCTCCGCGCCATGGCTTGGCTCTGCCCGCATCGCCCACCCCGTGCAAATCTCCTTTAGAATCAAGAAAATGCCAAAAGTGACACCTTTTCAACCTGCTGCCTTTGGGGAGAGGTAAAAAAACCCACCCAAACCTCGACCTACCGTTTCCCTTGGTCATGCTTTTCAGCCGGCTTCAGGTACGACTCAGAATTCGGCTCCAACGCTCGCGCATCCCCCGGGGGCTGGGGAGCAGGGAGCTGCACGGTGGCAGGACCGCGGCTCACCTGCCAGGTCATTAATGTTTCATGGCATTAACCGACACGGGCCCCAGCTTTATAAAGCACTTCTTAGAAGCGCGGCTAAAAATAAGCACGAGGCGTCCTGGTCGAGGCTAAAACTGCCCCGTCGGCTGGGGGATGCCCACGCTGGCTTGAGGGGGCAAATTCCGTCTAGGGTATTTTACCCAGCAACTAAAATCAAGGTTGTGCTGGAAAAAAATCTCTGCATCCCAAGTGGGAGCTCTTGGTCTGTGCGTGGTGTTCCCCTGGCCAGGTGAGCGTCCTTGGGACCCTTCCCTGGGGACCTCAGGTGCTTTCTGCAGTTGTTTGCAATTAAAAAAGTACAAATATAGAAGCTGCAGGTGGGTAATTGGGATTTTTTTGCTGAGTCGCACTACTTCTGATGCTCATTTTCTCCTCGAGTCCAAGCCCCACCCTGCTGCCACCGAGCTCCTTGCCCTGGCTGGGTGACACTGGCAAGAGCCATGTGAGTGACCTCCTTTAAAAAATCCACTCCAGCAAAACCCATTCATTTTCAATGCCCTCCAAATGAAGCAAAAGGAGTAATTCTGAGCAATTTAGAAAATAATTTTGGGGCTGATGTCTGCGCCGTGGGGGATGGAGGGCTGGTTAATAACACCCAGCTGGTTTAGGTACGGCCACGGGTAAATCAGTAAGAGATTCTCCAGGAAGGATAGAAATACCCCCGTGGTCATAAAGGAAACGCGCCCACGAGAAGGAAAATCTCGTGATGGTGCGTAACCCACGAGACAGGCTGAGCTGCATCCCGACCGCGCCGCGTGATGAATATGCAAACGAGGTGGGATATTCTCCGATGGAATTAATTAGCCTGCCCGCTAACCGGCTCGGACAACTCAATACCGAACTGTCTGCAAAATCCTTCCGTGGGCTGGTGCAACCGCGCCGGCGCTCTCCGTCCTGCCAACTTCTCTGAGCCGGGGCGTGGGAACCCGTCCTACGTTATTGGGGCTTCCCACTTTACAAGGAAAAAAGCTAAGGTCTTCCTCGTGGAACTTACTGATTTAATTATTGTGGATCCAACTGGGATCAAATTCTCATTTTTTCCTTTCTAAGGCAAAGAAAACCATGCTAGGTTAATTAGAACAGTCGCCAGAGAGATCCATGAACCTATTTGCCAAAACATTAAAGGGAAAATAATTTTTTTTTTCCCCTCAAACTACCACAGACTGTCATCCTGTTTAAAAAAAACCAAACCCCTAAATCTCTTGTTTCCCTCCTGGTGCTTGAATGACATCATTCTTCCGCAGCAGACTTGAAAAATATAAGTAAAGTTAGCCAGGACCTGTCCTCGGAGCAGGTTTTACACCCGACGAGGGAGACAATCAAAGGAAACTCTAAATTCCAGCCTCCTGCTAAGGCTTGGGGAAAATGGAGCAGCACGGTGCCATGTGAGGCTGTTTTAAAAAAAGAAAACTTCTACATCTACGCCCAATGAATATTAAACAGCCCCGTGCCTGAGCAGAATGAATTTGTCTTTATGAAGAGCCCCACGCCTGTGTTTTCATAAATATCCCTTCGAGATGAGCGGGACGTGAAGGGTGAAGCCAAATCCTCCATGCCAGGAGATCCCTTGAGCAATCACTCGCAACTGGAAAAACGAGGAGACATTAAGGAAAATCTGGCAGGAGGAGCAGGTGGGAAGGTTTACACAGACTGACGTGGAATAACTGCCAGCTCGCTGCTTTTTCTTTATTTTTTTCCCCCCAGCAAAACCTTCCTGGGCTCTTGAGGATCCCAGAGAGGTGTTGGGTGAAGAAACGAGGAAAAGAAGAAATGGGGAAAAAGAGAAATGGGGAAATGAGGAAATGGAGAAATGAGGAAAAGAAGAAATGGGGAAAAAGAGAAATGGGGAAAAAGAGAAATGGGGAAATGAGGAAATGGAGAAATGAGGAAAAGAAGAAATGGGGAAAAAGAGAAATGAGGAAAAAGAGAAATGGGAAAACGAGGATAAGAAGAAATGGGGAAAAAGGCAAATGGGGAAATGGGGAAAAGAGAAATGGGGTAAGAAATGGTGCATGAGGTGTGACGACCATTCCAGGCGAGGTGGGACTGGGGTTCTCCCGTCTCTATTCAGCCACCTTCATCTTCAGCCCACCAGACAAACAGTGCTGCTTAATTAACCCCTTAATTAACCGCCGCTCTCACCTGTGGGTCCGGCCATGCCAACCCTGATGCCGGGTACGATTTTTGGAAGCATCCTCCTCCACGGGCCAGTCTCCGCGCGGCGCACACGGGTTGGCCAAAATACCTGCTGAGGCCACAGCTCTCGCCCTCCCGGCCGGGGGTGGGGATGCTCTCCTGCATCCCGCTCCTCCAGCCCCAAGCCCACAGTGCCTGCATGGCTCTGCGGCAGCACAGGAAGGGACCCCGGGCTCTGGCAGACCCCCGGACTGTGGGGACCCCCACTGCAAGCCACCCCCAGGGACCCTGAGAGCCAGATGGGCTGGGGTGGCCGATGCTGGGTGAGATGTTTTTATAAAGACAGTCCGTAACGGCGCCTGGTCCCCCAAGGATCCCAGCCCGTGCAAACCTCTGGGACGTCTGCCCCGTCCGTGACCAGGAAGGGAGAAAGCAATGTCCCTTCTGTTCCATCTGCCAGGGCATTAGGAAAACGAGAGCCGATTAAAGTCCGGCCCCTCCTCAGCACCATTGGTCCTGGGCAAATTGCTGACACAACCTATTTAGCGGCATCAGCGGATGGGTGGGGTGGACTTTCTCCCTGCCGCGGGCATCCAGAGTCAGACAGGTTTGGGGTCAGTCGGGTCTGCTGCTCTGAGCATCGTTATAGCCAAAAGAAGTGGTTTAATTGCACAGACTGTGGTAATTGGATTTTAGTATTTTTTTTCCTCCGTCCCACGTTCAAAGGTTGGCATGGGCGACGCCTTTCCTTGCAGACCTGTTCCTCGATCTCACACTGCAGGAGGATGCCGGGATGGGATGAGATGGGATAGGATGGGGGTGAGAAAGGGTAGGATGGGATGGAATGGGACACGATGGGATGGGATGAGGATGAGAAGAGGTGGAACGGGATGGGACGGGATGGGGATGGGAAGGGATGGAATGGGATAGGATAGGGATGGGAAGGGATGGAATGGGATGAGATAGAGCTCTCGGAAAAGCACTCCTCTGTGCCCACACCACCCACATCATCTGGAAGGTCCCTGTAGTGCCAAAACCTCTCCGGTTACTCCAGGCAGGCTGCAAAACTCCATTTCCCTCCCGTGAACCTGCCAGCACTTTCTAGAAAGCAGCCAAGAACAGTAGAAATGGGAGATTTACAAAATAAACAGCGATCAAATGTAAAAGACCTCGGTTCCTGCTCCTGAGAGTGTCTGCCAAGACACACAGATCCTATCGGGCTAATTTACAAAAGGAAAACCGCCCTAATTAGCGTTCAGGAAAGCACTGTAATGAGAAGCGCGTTAGTGTGAAAAAAAATCAGCAAGAGTGCCAGGAGGTCAAGCTCCTAAACGTCAGGAAAACAGGAAAAGAGGCAGAGCTGATCTGTGCCCGCCTGGGCTGCAGCACCGTTTTCTCACTTTTGAAAATAGTGTGAGCGAGGGATTTATCGAGCCCAGACCGCGATGCACAGTGACCCTGCAGAGCGCGGTGACACCAGACGCAGCCAGCTCACCCCGGGGAGGGTCAGGCAGCCCTCACAGGCATCTCCCCTCCTTTTTCTTGGGTCACACCGTAGGTTTCGCAGCTGGAGTTTCCCCTTGCGAAGGGGCAGCCAGCAGCCCTGTCACTGCCAAGGCTGGTAACCATGGCAGCGGGGAGATTTTTTTTTTTTTCCATTTTTATTCACGTGATATTGGTATTTCTGCAGCACAAAAGAGCCTCTTATCTGGAATGAGCAGTTCGTCTGGCTGGTCTTCATTCCTCCAGTTATTGCTGAGACAGAGTGGTGTGGCACAGCCCTCGGGACACGTGCGCCCGGGGTGAATCGGGAGAGACCCGTGGCTGGGAGGCTGCGGGTAGCAAAGGATGCTCAGGCAGCCCAGATGATGGACAGCTGAGCTGGATGAGCAGCGGTGGCCTTAGGTGTCACAGCCCCGCGCTGGCGGTGACAGCTCCACAATCTGATTATCTCACCTCTCCCGTTGCTCACGCCCTCGCCTTGAATTCCTTCCAACTTATCCAAGAAAGCATTTTTTTGGGGGCTTAAATTGCCTTCCTGCCCTTCTTGTGCTTCAAGTGTCTTCTAAAAGCAGAAAAAAGACATGTGGAGCGACGTGCGGCTTTACTTCTCCAGGTGGCTCAAACCCGACTCACTGGGTATCACCCAGATCACCCCAAAGTGGGAAAGTTTCACCCCGGAATGGGTAATGTGGAAAGAATGAGAGGAAATATGTCATCCAGCCCCAGCTAAGCCGCTGTTCATGACCGCTGGTGTGGGCACCCAACACCTTCCCAAATAGTGGTCTGCCTTTTTTTTTTTTTTCCCCTGGTGTTAACTCCAGTGAGATCCTTCCTGCACTCGAAAGGGGCTGTGTGCTCGAGGCAGAGAAAACCAGACTCGTATTAGCTCTGTTTTAGAGGAAGGTAAAGGGGATTCAGGGGAATCGCAGCCGGGATGCAAAGGAGATCTACACAACAGGAAAAAATACACATAGGCAGAAAAAGTGGTTTACAGGCTGTTCCAAGCATTAGGAGCACATCCTGCTGGTTAAGGTCTCCAGATTTCAAGGTTAAAGTGCTTAATTTTATTTCAAGCTTCCTAATTAAACACCATTTAAGTGGGCATTTCATTTGTCCGGCCATTTCTTTCGAGACCCGAGCCTAATCCCCAGACCTGCTTATTTGTTTTTACTTTCCTTACAACCTTATCAGTGATTAACCTGCAATTGCGCTTAATCTTTTTAAAAGATTGCTCTGGCTATAAATACCGAGAAGCTACCTGCCCAGAGGAAAACAACTTCCCCCACAGTCTGTGCTGGGTTATATTATTCCTTTTGTAAGCTGAGTTGTCTTTTTTTTAATCGGAGGTGTTTGTCTTCTCTAACTTCATACAGAACACCAGCATCACTTTTCTGAAAGATGTAGGGGCACAGAATATGAATATACCTCCAGTATAAAAAGCGTGTGTGTATATATGGATATATATCTACATATGTGTGTCTATATATGTATAATAGTGTATATATATATGTATAAAGTACATAAAGACTCCAGTAAAGGTGCTACTTGTGACAGTGAGGCAAAACCAAACACGTGAGCACGTCTCCAACACTATCAAGCTCTGCTTCTTCCTTCTTATTTCCACCTATTTCACTCAAAAGCAGCAACGGCTGAAATATTGGTGCGAGAAAACCTGGTTTCTATGACTACAGACCTCTGAGAAATCCGTCAATATAAGCCAGGAGGAAGACTGGGATGCGGAATTTCCAGGGTGCTGTGCCCCCAAACAAGGTGTTAGTGTTAGAGGGTGTCCTACGGGATCGACCCGACCCTGAAGGACATGGAAGCAGAGAAGCAAAAGCTAATAAGAAACGCGGCAAAGGTACACGCGGAGCGCTACCGGCTCCGTCGGGGACGTCACGAGGGCAGGGGAGGGAGCAGCCCTGTGATAAGCGCCCGCCGCGAGGTGTTTAACAGAACCGAAGCTAAGGCAGCCCGTTGCAAAACCTGATGACCAACCAAATCCAGCAGAAAATCAATTTATGGCAACCCCCAAACCAAGAGGTCCTCAAAGAGCTGCCCGTCTCAGCCTACCTGAGCAGGCAAAGAGATCTAAGCTCAGCCCAGCCTGTAAACCCAACGCTACCTTGACCCTAATTATTACCTGGAGAATAATCTCTCTAAAGAACTAAAGCCGTAAACAGATCGCAGCAGAGGATGATTTCAAATGTCCCTGCAATTCCAGAATTACCAGTTCTATATCTATCACCGTCTAACACTGCGTGCTGGAAACTACGGTCTTCACACAAGTATTTGCCATTTTAAAAAGCTTTTTTTCCCTCTCCTTCCAGTGATTAAAATAATATTAGGATTCTTCTACTAGTATTATGTGACCTCTGAGCCTCTTTCTGGAAGATCTGGGGGGACTTTCCTGGCTCTGTCAGTGCATCAGTGAGCGAAAAGATGAAGAACAACTGGAATTTTGAAATAAATCCACAGTAAATGAATGGTGTTTATTGTAGATATATATAGTGAATTATGAAAGCCATTACAGCCCACTGTTTATTTAAATGCTTTTTCTAAACTGTACCAAATCCTAGCAGCAAATCAGAACCCCAGTTTGACTTTTGAACGTTTCCTGGTTTAATTATATAAATATTTGCACAGTGAACAAGAAAACCACTTTGCACTCCCCAGCGAAACCTTCTGCCCAGCAAGAAACCACTTGCAAATGACTGAGGGCAAGAAATATTCCGGGAGGTTTGGGTGAGGCCAGGTTTCCCCTCGACATGTTAAGGGCACTGGTGGCTTCTGACCCTCCTGCGGTGCATTGGAGCTCATCAAATTTGTTTAAAAAAGAGCAAGTCCTCGTTAATTAACACCGACAGACCCCCTGGCTTTTTCTGCCATCTATTTTGCAAGAGAAGAAGAGCCAGTGGGAGGTGAGGATTCATGTTTGGATGCTGATGCTCTCCACGAAATGTCCCACGGCCAGACCCATGCGACCAATATTTGCTCATGGTGTTTGTGGAACATCTGAAAAGCCCCTCAGCCATGGAGCTGGGGCTGCTCCCAGTGGTAAAATCCACCCCAGCTTTTCCTCTAGAGGATGGAAACCAGCTCCTCTCGATGGAGCCAGCCAAAGCCCTGAGGAGGACCTCCATCACCTCACCTCAGCCATCGCTTCTCATCACCTTCAGCTCACCAGCGACTCGCTCCGGTCAGTGCTGGGTTTGAGGAAGATGCTGGAGGAAGATGGGACACCTCGAGCCATCAGCTGGGCTACCCAGGTGTTCTCCTTCCCTCCCAGTGCCCAGTCCCAGCATGGTTGGGAGAACATCTTCACAAGCTCCCTGTGGCAGCAATGGGCAAACCAGAGCAGCTTCTCCACGGAAAACATGGCCAAGAGCCAACAAATGACCAAAGCAGGCTGAGAATTGGCTGCTGGAAAAGTGGCGGTTTGCTGCAGTCCAGCAACGAGCTCAGGAGATCACCCGCACGCTTGTTTGTGTGCTATGGACCTCACTGGTTGGGAGAAGAGAGCAATTCCTGCACTTCTCTTTCCCATCCTAGCTGGAAACTAACACGGCTTCTCCCTCCCTGCACTCAGTTTATCTCTCCAGGCAGCAGCAATCTGGTGCACCCGTGGAAACCCAGGGCTGGAAGGGATCTCCAAGAACATCTCCTCCTCCAGGATTGTCTTCTCCATCCGTGAAGAGTGCTCTCAAGTGTCTTCGTAACAGCCACCAGCAGTGGAGAGCCCACCACCTCCCCAGGGTGGACTGCTGGCAGGAGCTCCTCTTCCCAGAGGCAAACTCAAGGTGGTATTGGCACCGTACCAGGACTTTCAAGCATCTACACACCAGGATGGACATTGTCCTCCTGGTGACAGTGTGATTCGGTCTGTTCTCCGCTTCTGAGCATAGTCCGAGTTCTTTTTGGATGAGTCACTCTCCAGCTGCTGCTGACAACCTTGAGCCCAACAGAGAAACCTTCTTGTTTTTATTCCCCTCGTTTCTGGCCAAGTGGTGACTCAGCTGTCAGAGGTGAATAACTCTTCACGCTTTATCTCAGCACTCATTAACCACCCAGAGCCATAAAAAGCAATTTTCCTCACGGCTCCCCCTCTGTATTATGAAGTGAGAGGGCTGGCTCCATAAAAATAGCTCTCCAGAGCATGGAAAACCTTGTATGGTTCTGGATCATACGGCAGAGGGTTTGACCAGCAAGGTCTAGGCAGAAAAGAAAGGCAGATCCTACCTGCAGCGCTCAGCAAAGCCTACAGCCACGGCGTGGAAACCCGTAACGACGAGAAGCTTCTACCCCAGGCTGACTCCTACTCCCAACCCCAGGACCTGCTGGCTCTTTATTTCTCTTTTTTTCCTTCTTCCTCCGAAATCTCAGCCGCTAGGATTTCTTCGCCCTCGCGCGCAGTGGAAATCACGCGGATGGTCACTAAACTGTCGGAAGATTTCGAGCATATTTCTTCTCCCGGGTGGGCGCGCGCTTTGTGGGAGGCGGCGGGCGATCTCTGGTGCACTGGTGATTTCGGTGGGATTGGGCTGACGCTGGAATCCTGTAATCCAAGAACAATAAAAAAGGAGGGAAAATCAACCTCAGCAGACCCTGGTCCGCTACCCCCAACTATGTCTGTGTTTTGTGGGCTTTCACCACCCTCAGCCTCACCATCAGGATGTCAGCTCGCTGCCAAAGCCAAGCCCTGCGAGAAGGGCAGCTGGGCGATATCCTGCACATCTTAGACTCTCAGTATTTTTTGGGATGGAAGGAACTTTAAAGGTCATCTAGTCCAACCCCCCTGCAGGGAGATCTTTAACCAGATGAGGCTGCTCAGAGCCCCATCCAACCTGACCTTGAACGTTCCCAGGAATGAGGAACCTACCACCTCTCTGGGTTTCGTCTTGGGAGAAGCCCACGGAGAGGAGTGCAAGGAAGCTTTCTCACACCTTCTGTGCTAGCTCTCATTTTGCTCCCGGAGGCGTTCGGTTTATCTTGGCAAAAGCATCGTTGTGAGGCAGCAGTCCCAACTGCCCTGTCCTAAAACCTCCTTTAGAAAAGTCTCAGCACCCTCCTCTACGGACATGCCATGGAGAGGAATGTCCTAACGGGGTCCTACCAACGGCATTTGTGGGATTAGCTCCTAATACATGTTCAATGTCAGCTCTTGTTCCCACTGCCACAGGGCGCCTGCAGTGCCACAGTTGTTAATTAGTGTTAAGCGCCGCGCCGTGCGAGGCCTCCTTGTGCTTCCGTGAAGGGAACGTGGTTATCGGCGCCTCCCGGTTATCTCCAGGCTCAAGGCCACCGCGCGCTCCCTATCAGCTGCTCTTTCACCACCCTTTTCACGTTCAGATGGGACACGCTGCACAATTCCGTGCTGGGAAAGGAGCTTTAAAAGTCATCTAATCCAGCCTCCTGCAGTGAGCAGGGACATCTTTAGATGAGGTTTCCCAGAGCCCCACCAAGCCTGACCTTGAACATCTCCAGGGATGGAGCCTCCACCACCTCTCCGGGCAACCTGTGCCAGGGTTTCACCACCCTCATTGCAAAAAATTCCTTTCTCAATCAGAATCAAGCTTAGCATAACTGGGTAAAATGTCCATGTATTTCCCTCTTGTGTTGCAAAACAAGCCTCAGTGGGACAACAACGTTCTCCCCACACTGACCTGGGTCTCCTGCATCGCTTTCAGCTCCTTCAGCCTCCACCGGAGCTGGGCCAGAGGCCCTTTGCCCCCCAGCCTGCCTGTGGCGGCCAGGGCAGCCTGGAAGAGCTTCGGTGTTTCAGCTTTCGGGGGGATGATCAGGGGGTCTCCAGGAGCTCCTTTGGGTTTGTTGTTGTTTTTCAGCATTTTCCTACAGGGAGGAGAAAGGAGAGGTGATTTCAGCCCGGGGACAGAATAGCAGATCTTAAGTAAAAAGCTAAACCCCAAAGCGAGTATTTTAGGAGACGCAATCTGGGTGCGTCCGTTCCTCAGTCTCACCCATTTTTTGGGGAGTCACCGCCCCTGGAGCCCTCCCAGAAAGTCTCCCGCCGTGACTCCGAAACCCGGGCTCTGCTTTTGCCGAACCCCCCCGCGCCGCCCAGACACGCACTTGGCCTTCTTCCGCAGCAGCTTCTGAGACTCCGGGTAATGCACCAAAATCTCGTTCAAGTCCTTCTTGTCCAGAATGAAGAGGTTAGCGAAGCCGTGAGCTACGACGTTGGCCGTCCGGCGATTTCCCCCTCCTGCCGCCAGCAAGCTGGGAGAGAGAGAGACGGCGAGATGCCAACGCGGTTATTCATGGGCTCGGCAAAACTTCAAACCTGCCTTTTCATGCCTCCATGACTCCAAGTCACTTTTTCACCCCTGCTGAAATTGTCCAAGCCCAGTTTTTAAAGAATGGTAGGAAACGTCGGCACGGAACACTGGATAAGAAAATATTTGCCTGTTTGAAGGTTTAAGTATTGCATTTAAGAGCAAGGGCTGTGGAGAGGCAAACTCCATTGCTGTATGTAGATTCATACAGGACTTTACACGTCTCTGAAATGGGCAGCTCAATGCCTGGGGGGGCTCTTTTAGTGAGACACTTTTCCTCATTCATTTTCCCACCCCTCCATACACCTCTGCGCGCTGTCACTAGCTCCCCAGGTGGAGAACACCACAAAAACAGTGGGAAAGCTGCGATCTGCGTAGCAGACGCCGCTCACAGCCCGCGATCGATAGTGAAGATTAATGCGGGTGTTGCAGAGCTCCCCACCTCCCACCCTCCCTCGCCCGGGTTTCCCTGGCGCTCCTCGGTTCACCTGATCTCTCCAAACACTGATCCAGCTTTCAGAGTCACCAACACAGTTTTGCCGTCAGGTCCCCCCAGCACCTGCACTTGTCCCGCCTGGATGATGTACATCTCGCGGCCGATTTCTCCCTGTGGTGAAGACGGGTGCTGCCAGGGGGTGCCCAGAAACAGGCAGACCTTGCTGATGCCTTAACCTGCATCTCACTGGAAACCCCACCATGGCTGTGCTGCTCTCTCCAAGCTCTCAAAACGCTTGGTCCTGGTAGTGCTCACTCCTGAGAATCCTCCTCTAGGCACCCCAAAGCCTCTTCTAAGCATCCCAGAAGCTCCTCTAGGCACCCCAAGTGCTCCTCTAGGCATCCCAAAGCCTCTTATCCCAGAATGTCCTCCAGCCATCCCAAAGGTTCTTCTAGGCATCCCAAAGGCTCCTCTAGGCATCCCAAAGCCTCTTCTAAGCATCCCAGAAGTTCCTCTAGGCACCCCAAGGGCTCCTCTAGGCATCCCAAAGCCTGCTCTAAGCATCCCAAAGGCTCCTCCAAGCATCCCAAAGGCTCCTCCAGCTCGGGAGGCTCTTCCCTGCTCTCCTGCTGTTCATGGCTGCAGCAGAAGAGGTCAGTCTTTGCACAAGACCAGCTGCAACAGAGGATGTTTTGAACTCTCCTCCCTATGAAGCAGCTTGAAGCCACAGTGAAGGGCTAGGCCAGGGCTCTGCACTGCTCCCAGCACCCTGTCCTGAGGATGGGAAAGCACCCGAGCATCTTGTTACCTTCTTACAGACGTAGTCATTAGGCAGGTAGACCACGGATCTGAGCCGTTTCAGCATGTCGAAGATCATCTGCCTGTCGCAGCCCTGAGCCAAAACAGAGCCAACAGTGCCGTCAGCCTGCATCGGTATGGCGGGCTCAGGCGGCCATGACCCGCGCCATGGAGGTTACCTGGAAGAGGGCCACTTTGCTCACGATGTTGTAGTTCACGTCGATGGCGATGTCCAGCCTCATCTTGTCTGGCAGCTGCACCAGCAGCTCCGACTCATCTGGGAGACAAAGCGGAAAACCGGCTGTTTGCAGCCTTGAGCTGAAAGGCAGCTCAGCCAGAGGGTCTCCTCCAGCCTCTGCCCAACCAAAGAGAGATGGTGAGCTGCCCTTTCCATTATCCATGCCCTGAGGACTCCTGGAGACAGCTCGGTGAGCCCAAGCCAGCTCCTCGGCCAGGAGACTGGGCACAGGGGGTCCTGCCTGATGATTTACTGGTGGGGTGAGCCGGTGGGCTTGTTGTTGGACGCGCTCTGGCCAGCGATTGCCTGTCACTGCCCTCTCCCCGGGGCCTGGCGGGTGGGATGCTGGACTCGGTGAGTGATGCCAGGCCACCAAAGCACTCACTAAACCTATAGCGAGGAGTAAAACGAGCCACCCTCCGCCCCAAACCTGTAGTGCTCTTTGAGAGTCATAAACCAGAGCAGTCATGACGAAACGCATGCGGTGCCAGCGTTGACCCTTGGAGCGGTTGGATCTCACCTAGCATGCCTTGGGAGTGCCACGTGTACTCGTACCACGTTTTCACCCGGTTCTGAACAGTTTTGGGGATCTTGTAGAAGTTCATGTATTTAATGGTACTGTCCATGCAGCTCCGATAGTAAGTTTGCCCCGCGGTAGCGGCGCCCACCACATCTCTCATCTGCATGATGGAAAGAAAGAGGTGGGAGGGATGTTTTACTTGCTGTCACTTATCTGTCATGCAGGTTAAGCAGCCTAGAGCACGTGTGCTGAATCCTAACAGCACCTGTCAAATGCTTTTGGACTTCCACCGAGCAGGTCCTCACATGGGGAAAACAAACCCAGAGCTGCAAACCTGTGGGGGAATCCCACCAAACCTGAGGCTGGGAGCCTGGCGTGACCCCCGCTCACCTGTCCGATCATGACGGAGAAAGCAAAGACGCCCGTGAAGTAGTTCAGCAGCTGGAAGACGATCTCGAAGAGCGTCTTGGGGTCTGGCAACCCCCCAATGGTGATAAGGGTTTTGACTGCCCAGTAGTAGCAGCGGATGTAGCTGGGTGGAGAAGAGGAGGCAGCTTTGAAGGCATTTCTGGCATGAAGACCTCTTGCATCCCTCAGTACTGAGCTCTCATCCTCTGGCCACGGCAAGCCAGAGCCTGCTTAGAGTAATTATGGGCAACGAAGGGAAAACGAAGGGGCTGCAGACTCCCACCAGACCTGCAGGTGCTTCTGGAGGTGCCACAGGAGCAGGGGGATGTAGGAACCCTCCAGAAACCTTCATGTGCGGGAGCTCAGCTGCTCTACCTACTCCCATTTGCTGTTACAGCTCCACTGTCATAAACCAGCAACGTGTTTTCAGCAACTTTTACATTTTTAGAGATAGTCAGAGGAAAAATAGGGTTTGTGAGCGAACTGTTGGCAGGAGACTCAGGAGATGTCAAGTGAATTCTCCATTTACTCGTCTTGGGCTCTGCTTTGAGTGCTACAGCTACACCTACAGATCAATAGAGATACGCATATCACACAAAATAACTACGGTGACAGCATTAACATGGGAAGCCAGCACTCCGAGGGAAGGCAACAAGCACCACTGGCACTAAAGCTGTATGGGTAACGGCCACTTGTCCCCACCTACAGCCACACCTCATGGTCAGTCTTGCCCATGCTTGCCCGTGCCTTTTTGCAAGAAACTCATTTACTGCTCGGCACTAAATCATTTTGACGTTAGCGGTACCCTCCCTGCACATCCATCGCTTATGTCGCAACCACCTTTCAACGCGGGTGTCCCGGCAGGGCCACAGTGAGGGCCACAGTGGAGCGGCCACTGTCCCTGTCTCTCAGGCTGGGAACGAGGGCACCAGGCTGGTGCGAGGGGCCTGACGCCTGGCATGAAGGACACAGAGCCGGCAGCCTCCATCCCACCCAGCAGCGGGTCAACGCCTACAGAAACAAGGCTCGTGCTGCCATCCTGGTTGGTTGGGAGAGCATTCCTCTGTTTCCCAGCACCAGGTTCCCAGTTTTTCATCCTTCTTGACCTGCCATCATCTTCCACCTCAGCCTCTTGGTCTTGCAGCATCGTATTATTGCATGTCTCATCCCTCCTGCCCTGTCATTCCCCCGGTTCTGCATCTCCTCCTGGCACCCCCAACCCTTTGCCTCAGGGGCTTTTACAAACCCAGCTGCAGCCCAACACCTCCCCTCTCGCTCTGGGGACCCGAGCTCTGGCTTGTACCTGTTTCCTTCCCCGTCATAGACCCAAGTGGTGGAGCCCAGTCCTTCGTAAGCCGATGCCCAGTAATAGAGGCAGGAGTTCACGTGTAAGCTGTATAGTAAATAGGCGGTGGTCCGGATCACTCTGCCACAAAAAAAAACCAAAACGAAAGGAGAGAACAGGAGAGGGAGATGCTATGGTGTGTGCTGGGAGAAACACAGCAGATGCCCTCCCCGGTCATTGTCAGCCGGTTTGGGGACAGCAAGAAAGTGAATCAGAACCCCAGGATGTGTGCACAGCAAAGCAAACCTCCTCACCCAGCTGGTGGGAGCTGCCTCCCGCCCCTCACCTGTAGATGTACGCCTTGCTCAGGATGGCTTCCAGGCGGTTGTTGAACTCGAAGAAGGCCATGTACTGGGACGAGAGGGAAAGCAGCTCCAGCGTCCCACCAGGAGACTGGTGTCCCCACAAGCCCCCACTCCCACTTTGTTTCCCTCCTGCAGCTCCTCTGCAGCATGAACGCCCCCTCAGAAAGATTCAGCTAAATTTATAAATGTCCTTTGGCTCAACCAATCTTCTTGTCACCACCGATGAGCCTTAGCAAGCCCAGTTTACCCCAGCCAAGCAAGACTCCTTCACTTCCACCGAGACGGGTGTCCCGCTGGCTTTCGCAAGCTCCGACTCACCTTGAGACAGCGAGGAAAACGCAGGAGCGGGTTGACGCCAACTTTGAAGTAGAAGAAATCCAGGGGCAGGAGGCACACCACGTCCATCTGAAACACACGCAAAGAGAGAAACCTCAGCAGGGACCTGCAGGGGTGGAGCTGCAAGCTGCAGTTGAGATTAAAGGTTCAGATTCATAAATAAAATTAAGTCAAACCTTAAAGCGTTGTGACCGCAGGTAGTTCTCTTTCATGGCCTTTTTCTCAGTCTGGTTGGGAATAGGAAGGTGAGAGAGGCAGATTGATCATTGCTCACAGAAAGGAAAGTCATGACCACCACGGTCATGCCTGGTTTTCCTCTTCTGCACCACCCACTCCCTCCAGGGCTGGGAGGGAGCAAGGGGAGCCACAGTCCTGGCCGTATCCCACCTTCCCATCCTATCTTGGGATACCTTGTGTTCAATTACTATCCCAGAGAAAGCACGTCGCGCTGCAAAAATTGGAGTTTACGGGAGAAACCTCCCTGCCTGAGCATTGGTATGGGCAACAGGAAGTCTGTACCCTCAAGGTATTATTTTTCACAGCTTATTTTATTGGATACAGAAATGAAATCAAGAGCTTTCACTTCTCTCAGGCGTGCAACCTCTGTGTTCAAGTTGCAGGCAGGCACACCTCACCGCCCCATGAAGCAGCACCCTCCATGTCCCTAACCAGAGTGGACCACGTGCTTTCCAGGTGGGCTGGGATTGACTTCAGAGGAAAGATAATGAATGTTTGGCAGGCAAAAAAACTACATGGCAGGAGAGATGCTTCCTGTCCTCCAAGAGCAGACACAGCCCTGGTGGGAGAGCTTGGAGAGCTCAAATCAGAGATCGGTGACCGTCACCACCCACGCCACTCACTATGATGTCTCCTCCTTGGACGAACTGCAGCCGGGTCTGAAAGATGAGGATGTCCAGCAGATAGATGAGGTCGCAGAGATAGTCCACGAGCAGCCAGCAGTGGATGTTTGCCGGCGTCTGGTAGGGGAAAGCCCAGCGGACGGGGATGAGCCAGCAGTTCCAGTTCCAGGCCATGACGACGAAGAACAGCCACAGCACGTACATCAGGTCTGCGCACGGGGGAACCGCACCACGGTCAGCCGGGCACGCGTCCCCAGCCCACGTGAAGCAGCCACAGAATTGTCAGGGTGGAAGGGACCTCTAGAGATCATCTAGTCCAACCCCCCTGATAAAGCAGGATCATCCAGAGTAGGTCACACAGCAACGCATCCAGGCAGGTGTTTGACAGTCTCCAGAGAAGGAGACTCCACAACCTCCCGGGGCAGCCCATTCCAGTGCTCTGTCACAGTAAAGAAATTCTTCCTCATATTTAGATGAAAAGGGGCAAAGAGGCTTTCGTCCCTGCACTGCGTGTGAGGAGGAAACATAGTGGAAACTCTTATTGAGAGAGTTTACCTGTGGGTGAGCTGGGCTCTGGATGCAAAGGGAATAGCACCTCTTGCAGGGCACATTGCTTTTCTCCAGGAAGCCTCTTCTACCTTTGCTGGGTTAGCTTTGGCTTTGCTTCCCACCCCACCGATTGGGTTTTTCTTTGCTTTTTCCCCAGAGGAGCCAACGGCTGGGCTCCTTGTATTTAGAAAAGCCTTGCAGAGGAATTTAAAATTCTGGGATTTTTTTTTAGCAGAGAGTTATAAGCTAAGTCGCTCCTCCCTCGCTTGTCCTCCCTTCCCTACAAGGTCTCATCTTTTACAACCCCTCTCCCCCAGCCCCTCCAGCTCACCCCCAGCCCAGGCTCCAGCACTCACTGGTGAGCGGGTCGATGCTGCTGGGGAACTGGTAGTTCTTCAGATGTCCCAGCCAGGGCGGATGCTTGAAGACGCAGCACAGCATCTCGCAGTAGTGCTCGTCCCCTCCTGGCTCCCCTCCCGGGGGAGGTACTGGCGCTGCCGAAGGCACCGGCTTGGCAGGGGCTGGGAGAGACCACACAGTTGTTTTAAAGGGCAGAAACCCTCTTCTGGCAATTTGGTTTAAGGTCTTCAAAATGTTAGTAAAGCAGGTGCATCCCTGGAAGCACAGCATGCGCAGGGACCCGGCAGGGAAACGCTTGCCAGCCCCACTCCAACTCACATGTGGCAGGGCTCTCATCATCCGAGGTGACATCGGGGTCGGTCAGCCTCTCCTTCACCTTCTCGGTCCTCTCTTTGAAGAGCTTCACCAGCTCCTGGAGGCGGTTGTTGATGACGGCACTGCTCAGGCTCGTGGCCGAGCCGATGCGCTCGGGCAGGCTGTGAGGAGACCATCGGGCATTTCACAAGGGCAGGAAAGCCCAAGGGCAGGGTCACCACCCGTTTTTGAACCTACAGGATCCCAAATTAGGATTTACCCATATTTATTTGGCTATTGTGCAATCAGACGAACACAAGTTCAGGTGGTTTTGGTAGAATACCACCAAGCAACACCAGCCCTGGTGGGGTAAGATGCCCTCAGAGGGACTTGGGAAGCACCAAGATCCTCAGCTGGATTGCGTGTTCTTGGGAGAAGAAGATTTTGGAAGAACTATGGGGTGAGAATGGGCAACTGAGCCCCTGATTTTCTAAACTACATCATCTCTTTTCAGCATCTTAATTAAAACCAAGTTGGATTCAGACCTGGCGTGGCTGAGAAGTATCACTGTGAGGGAGAACAAAACCAAGCTCGTTTGCTCCGGGTTGGTTTGTTGCAATAACTTGCACACGGATTTCTGAAGGCAAAGCCCTGCACCCCTGGGAGGTGCAGACCCTCCCCAGGACATCGCTTCCCCCCAGGGCTGCAGGGAACCCATGGACTGGGGTGGGGGAGGCACCGCTTTGCTCCCTTTCTACATGTTATAAAAAGGGAAATTCTCCATAATAACTAAAACCAGGGTGAGCCCAGAGTGCTAAAACCTCAAAGGTGGTTAAACCTAGTCTCAAGGGGAATATTTCTACCTGGATGCAGGAAAAACAAGAGAGCAGTTCCTGCTCCATGGAGCATCATTATTGCTATTTCTGGGGAAGGGGTGGTTACTTTCTACACAGTGCTAGACCCGCTCCCTTTCCCTTCGCTACCCCAGCACTTCCAGGACCTCTGTTATTTCTGAGAACCCCTGGCAGCTCGGTTGAGCCGGAGCCCCATGGTCCCACCACGCACCTTTCCCTCCGCTCCTCGTCCCAGCCCAGCAGCGCTCGGGTGGGCGACAGGCTCAGCGCTCCCTGCTCCGGTGCCAGCAGCCTCCTCCTGCGGGCACAAACACAGTGACTCAGGCTTAGCTTGCTGCCCACCCTCATCCTTGTCTCCCTCCCCTTCTTCCTCCCAGGGCTCATCTGTTTCCATTTCCCCTTCTCCTACCAGGGTCAGTTTTCCCCCAATTTTTGGTGTTGTCCGAAGCCGACGGGAACAAACCGCCCTGCTCCTCTGCTGCTAAAGCCCTGGTTCTTCCTGGGCACCTGGGCACCTGGGCACTGAACCCACGGGCATGCAGCCACCCAGCCCATTTTGCAACCTGTTTTGTGTTGCAAGATGCACGACAGAGGGCGAGCACCGCTCTGTGCTCATCCCTGTCCCATCACTGGAGTGACTGGAGCAAGAAAGTGAAATCTGGGAGAAAGGGCAGGTTCTGGGGACACTGCCCAGCTCTGAGCTGGCTCTGCAGCACCTGAGACCTCTGAGACAAAGGGTGGACTGCAGGTGTCAGCAGGTAGAGAGTGTGGACCCTTCTGGCTGCTGACACCTGCAAAGCCAAGTGCAAAGTGCAGCAGCCGAGAGTGGCTCTGGGTTCAAGAGGAGGCAGCTAAACACTGTCCTGGTGATGCTGAGGCTGTAGCGGCTGCTGTCTTCTTAGAAGATACGTCCTAATGCAGCTGGTGGCTCTATTTGGCACAGATAAGTTTCTGGGACAGTTTCCTTCCATGAAGGCAAGCAAGGGGGCAGGAGGACATGTGAGTATGCATGTGACAATCGCGACAAAAATCCAGACTGGTTTGCAAACCTGCAGTCAAGTCCAGAGCTGTAACTGCGACACAGGAATTGTCTTGTGCCACCACAGCCATTGCTCTGAATTAACCTGGGTCTGCCCAGCCCTGGTGCAAAACAGCTCAGTGCTGCGTGTGGAGCAGGAGCAAGGAGGTCGAGGCAGGTTGTCTTGCCATCACAAGCCTCCTGAAGCAAGGCAGGTGTTGTGAACCCTGCCACCTCCAGCCTTGCTGGCGCTCAGGCTGGGAAGCGGAGCAGATGAACAAGACCGAGCCATTCCCCAGGCATGGGCATGGAGGAAAACCACCAACCCTCCCTTGTTAAGGTACCCTCAGATGTGGGTGGAGAGGTTCCCCAAACCACATCAGCTTGGAGAAATAAGTCCTGCCAAGGTCTGCAATCACAGAATCACAGAATCATAGAATGTTGGGGGTTGGAAGGGAGCTCCAGAGCTCAGCCAGCCCCAGCCCTGCCAGAGCAGGGTCACCCAGGGCAGCCACACAGGAACGCGTCCAGGTGGGGTTTGAAAGTCTCCAGAGCAGGAGACTCCACACCCTCTCTGGGCAGCCTGGGCCAGGGCTCCGGCACACCTCACAGCAAAAAAGTTTTTTCTAATATTTTTATGGAACCTCCTATGTTCCAGCTTGTACCCATTGCTCCTGCTGTTAGGACAACATCCTTTGCCTCTCACCTGCCTCCAGCTGCCTTGCCCCTGCCTCTGTCCCCTTGGGCCACTGCGCTGCCCCATTGGCCACTCTCATCCATGAGCAAACCCAAGGTGCCCACATGGACAGCCCAGTGGCCTCATGCTCTGAAAGGTGGACCATATGGAGAGGGTATCGCCAACCCCCTTCTTTGCTCGTGGTGTGCCCCCTCCCAGATCACAGAGCTGGCGTGGTCACCCTCCGAGTGCACGGAAAGCTTTGTGTGTCAGCATCCACCTGGGACAAAAAAGGCCTCTTTTTGCTCTGGATCAAGATGTAAAAGGAGGTAAGTGTCCCCACCAAGGCTCTAAATCCAGAAACATCCCTCGATATCCTGCGGTGCCTTTAGTTCCCTGGTGTTCCCAGCAGACAGGGATGTGAGAAGGAGCAGGAGCTACCTGAAAAGCGACGCAAACCTGAATGGATTTTGGAAACTAGTGGGTGAAGAGCTGCCTGGAGACGTGAGAGAAAGGTTCATACGCTCAAACGTGAAACTGAAAATATACAACCGGCTTTGAGAAATTGGTAGAAAATAGCAGGAGAAAACTGAGGTGCTCCAGAAAATAGCTCTACTGAGGAACCGTAGGATCAGAGAATGGTTTAGGTTAGAAGGGAACTTTGAAGATCGTCTCATTCCAGCCCCCTGCCCTGGGCAGGGACACCTCCTGCCAACCCAGGTTGCTCTAAGGCCTGTCCCACCTGGCCTGGAACACTCCCAGGGATGGAGCATCTCCAGCTCCTCTGGGCAACCTGTGCCAGGGTCTCACCGCCCTCACTGTAAAACATTTCTTCCTTATGTCCAGTCTAATCCTATTCTTTTCCAGTTTAAAACCTGATCCTTGGCCACTCTCCAGTGGCTTGTCATGGGGCAACTTTTGTTGCTGTGCTAACAGAAAACAGGCAGCGAGGTTCAAGCAGGCTTTAAAGAACTGGCCTCAGATTGCTGTTGGCATTTGCACTGCAGAGATTTCAAGGTTCTGCCTTCCCAGTTTAAAAAGCTGTTCAGCAGACTGGATCGTGGACAGTTTTGCCCTTTTATTTTTAAGCCCTCCGGGAGCTTGTTTACTGAAAGATCCAAACTATTAAGTGCAGATGAATATAACATCTGGTTTTCAGCGTGGAAAAACACACCTTGTTTATTTTGAATTCCCTGCAAGAATGAGCCTGAAAAAAACTCTAACAGCCAAAAGAAACCCCAACGACCAAAAAAAAATCCTCCAACATCCACAAAGACCTCCTCCAGCCTCAGTTTTAAAGATCAATTTTAAACCTTTCCCTCTCTGAGCATCCTTGATTGGAAGGTGCCAAGCCGAGGGGAAGATGCTGCCAACCCTTCCAGAAAAAGCAAACTGTGGGTTTTTAGGATGACAACCCATACCCAGCACACGGACCACACCCCACATTCCAAATATGGGCGCGCGGATGTGTGGGACAACGGGCAAATCGGATGTGAGCATGACTGGGCAGAGCCATACCTGGGGGACGCTGGGAAGTGGGCATCACTCCGCTCCGCATCGCCTTTGCTGTCCACATCCTTGATGTCCACGGTGGGGTAAGGACCTGGCCCATGGAGAAGGACAGTAAGGGCAGGTGAGAGGGGTGCTGAGCTCAGCCAGAATGAGTCCCAACCCCCATCACCTCTGCAACTCTCTTTCTCCCTCCATTCCCTTCTCGCCCAGCCACTTTGGAGTGTTTCTCTTTTTTTCCCATTTTTTAACGGTAGAAGAAGCGCCACCTGCTCCCCTTCTGCTTTCCCAGCTTGCAGAGGTGACAACCACCCCGTGCAAGCGTCAGGTCCTTGCAGATCGGAAGATGATGGAGAGTAGGGTGACCAGATGCCTGGGCTGCAGGGGAACCCCCAATTTCCAGCCACAAACCTGCCTCCCAGGGTCTAGAAAATCTCCTGGGTCTTCTGAACAGAAGTATACGGATCACTCCAGCTCCAAACGACACACGCATTCGCTTTCCATGCAGGATAAGGCACTATTTAAATAAGGATTTACGGCAGAGGTAACGGCCTCCCGCCACGTGGGAGAGGGGGAAGGTTGGTGTTTGTGGTGGGTAATGAGAGATTCCGATGACTCAAGGGAGAAACAGCGCCGGGCTCAGAAGTGTCATCCCTTTTCTTAGCTGTATGACAAAACACAAGGAGTTCCTGGAGGATTTCTTCTAAGTGGGGGGATCTGAAGGACCCCTGGGCTGACGTGAGACTGGTGGATCAGAGCGTGGCTGGAGCGCATCGCCGGGAAAAAGCCTGTTGGGATGGCAAAGTTGGAATCTCCTTGCGTGTAAGGAAAAGCAGCGGAATTCGGCTCGCCGATTGAAAACGAAGCAAAGCA
Source organism: Trogon surrucura (assembly GCA_020746105.1). Taxonomy (NCBI): domain Eukaryota; kingdom Metazoa; phylum Chordata; class Aves; order Trogoniformes; family Trogonidae; genus Trogon; species Trogon surrucura. The sequence continues at coordinate 8,683,917 of CM036629.1, forward strand.
AAGCTACAGAAACGTGGTTTGTGCTTCTGGGTTAAAAGGTAGAAAGCTGTGAGTAGCAAATTTCCATTTAATCCCTTGCCTGTGGGTCTTTTGGGAGAATTTTTGGCCAAGCAGGTCAAAATATAGAGCGTACCATTTATAGCTGTCAGCAAATGTTCTCTAGGGGTTAGCTAGAAAGGCACAGTGTGATGAGGAGAGAGCAGAAGAGACATGAATTTTGGTTGCCCAGCCTCTGTGCTGCAACAAGAAACATGCTTTTATTTTTTTTTTCCCCCAAAAAGCCACAAACAAAGCAACTACTCCAGAAAGAACCCCTTGCCCCACACCCCAACCTACGCAAGCCCGCTGTCAAAGCCGACAACCTCTAATACCTAGCGGGGACCGCTCCTCATTGCAAAAATTGGGGTTGACAACTCCAGCCTTTGGCTTGCTGGCGGCGGGGACGGGGACACGGGAGGCGGTGGCTCGGTAGCTGGGGACATTGGGGAGCTGCTCTAGCGCGCGGCGGCCGGGAGGGGAGGCGTCCCCGCCATCGAGCGGCTTGTCGTGTACCAGCCGATCTAGCTCGACGTCGCGGGCACGCGAGGAGGACATGCTGCGAGGCGCCTACGTGCTTCAAGCAAGGGGCAAGGCGTCTGAAGCTGCAACAAAACACAGAGCGGTTTGAGACGGCGGAAACGCGGGGCCGACGAGGTTCACGCCACCGCACGAGGCGGCAGCAAGGAGCATCCGAGCATGCGCTTTCCCAGCAGGATGCTCTGCAACGGGGCTGCAGGAGACCGGAGAGAAATCTCCAGCCCGCGCCGGGGTCGGGTCAAGCTGTCCCTCGTGCAACTCCCCACCGCAGGCGGGGTTGTGCCAGGACCTGTCCTGGCTCGCTCAGGCGGCAACAGGAGCTCACCGCCTAATTTTCATCACCAACTTATCACCTCCTAAAAAGGCTGCATGAAAATGCACTTTGTCGTAGAATCACAGAACCGTGTAGGTTGGAAAAGACCTGTCAGAATCAAGTCCAACCATTAACTAACTCTGTCAGGGCCACCACTGACCCCTGTCCCTGAGCACCACATCTGCCTGGCTTTGAAATCCCCCCAGGGATGGGGACTCCACCCCTGTCCTGGGCAGCCTGTGCCAGAGTTCGACAACCATTTCAATGAACATATTTTTCCTAATATCCAATCTAAACCTCCCCTTGTGCAACTTGAGCCCATTTCCTCTCGTCCTATCTCTTGCCACTTGGGAGAAGAGACCGATAATCTTTATATCACCAGTTATTTCCGAGCTTGAGCAAACCCGTAAAGAAAATCCTTTTTACCCCTCCCTGCGCTCTTCAGCTGAAAGCAAAACTCACATCATTCAACGCTTAATTGACAAGACCAGGTACTTGGTGAGCACCAGCCTGGCCGAGCCAGCGCCAGTTGGCGCCGCTGTTCATTGCACCGTGCCCAGGGGATGTGGAAAGCCCCGGTTGCCCTCGCGGTGGAGCAACCCACACTCAGAACCCTCATTTCCCCCTGGCCGGGGGGGGACAGCGCATCCCCTCCCATGGTTTACCCCAACTCGACATTGTGCTGCTATACACTATACCTTCAGCATCGGCTTCAGCAGCTTCAGCTCTCTCCTCTTCCACCTTCAAAATGAAGAAAATGCCTTTTTAAGAGGAGCAAGACCTGTTCCATCAGTAAAAGAGCACTTGGAGGCTTGACTGCCACTCGCCAACCTCTCAGTTTGTGGTTCAGCGCCAGCGTTTTAGGGTGACAGCATCCCTGCCTTCGTGCTCGGCTCTCTGAGGTTCAGGGGTGGGCACATTCTGGTGGGCAACATTCCCAGCCCAGCCCCTGCTCCTTGCTGCGTCCCCCCAGACAAGCTTGGAGCCACTGGGTGGCAAGAACTCGTTGCAGAGGGAGCAGGGAGTGCTGCCGTACCTGCACGAAAGCACCTTCGAGATCGCTTATCTCAGCTTCTTCCAGCTGCTCCAACCTGAGGGCCACCTCTGTGAAGTAGGCTTCGTCCTCCGCCTCCTCAGCAGCGGGACAAGGCAACGGGAACAGGGCTCTGCGTGGTGGAGAGCAAGCAGAGACAAGCACCCCAGCTTGCTTTCACCCCGTCTGAGGTAGGGCACTTTGGGGATGGGGGTCACCATGTCAACTGGGCATGGGGGGCATTGCATCAATAGTGGGGGGCATCATGTCAATGGTAAGGGCAGCCTGTTTTCGGGGAGCCCTCCTTCTCCAGCTGTGCCAGAAGCCTCATTTCCAGCCACAGAATCGTCAGGGTTGGAAGGGACCTTAAAGATCATCTCGTTCCAACCCCCCGGCCATGGGCAGGGACATCCCCCACTAGATCAGGCTGCCCAGAGCCCCATCCAGCCTGGCCTTAAAAACTCCCAGGGATGGGACTTCCACCACGTCTCCAGCAATCTGTCTAATGAGAGCACAGAGATCATCATTTAACGCAGTAGCAGTACACAAAAAAACCTTAGAAGGTGCTTAAGACGGACTTGGAAAAACACTGCGGTGGGAGAGCAGGTGAGAGGGGCATAAATAACGCAGGACACTGCACAGGCATAAAGCAAAAATGACACACGCAGAGCGTTTCTCTTGCTGTGCTTAATAATTTCTCATGTAATTAAAATTTGCCGAATAAAAAGCGAGAGCCTAATTTCCAGGCGGGGCTGTCGCGCAAGCACCATCCGAATCCCACGTTCGGCCCTTCGAGGCCTCGCCAGGACACGTCATTCTTGTTTTCCTTCAGCAGCAAATGCAGAGCTCACCTCCCCTCCCCGTTCTGGCCAAGGCGGGGGCGGGGGGGTCACAAGATCGATCTCATTGGTTTAATAGAATTTTATAAGTGAAAAAAGAGAAATAAAAAAGACTTATGGTGTTGCTCTGCGCACTTAACTCCCGATTCGCGCTTTCCTGGCGAGAAATGTAAAGCGGGGATCGGGGATAATGAAAAACTTTAAGACAGGTGTGAAAATTGTGAAAAACATCTTTCTGCATCCTCGGGGGATCCTAAGTCTGAAGAGGTATTTGAGAAGCAGCAGTTTTTTCTCTTTTATCTCCACATCTTGAAAAGCTGTTATTTTCTGAGGCCTTTTTCTTATTATTTTTAAGAATTCCCTCTCCTTTTTTTCTTTTTTCTTTTTTTTTTTTGAAATTAGGCTCCCTTCAAATGCAATCACAAATCTTTTCAGCTTCATCTGTCTCTCTCTTTTGCCGTAAGCAGACAGACACAGATGCATCTCATTTACCCAACAGCCCAAGCTCAAGTTTCTATAGTGGAGCTCCATAAAATAAAAAAAAGATATGGTTTCATGCCGAATAAACATGCATTTTGCTGAAAATCCAGCTACCTCTGAGGAATTAACAGAGAATAATATTGCAGCGCTTGTTGATAAACCCCTAAACCTCACGTGAAATCAGAGCAAAACACTAAATTGAGCGGAAAGATTTTTCTAAATACCTTCCAGACCAAAATCACCGCTGCAACAGCTGGTAAAACCTCGGCTATTTTCTACAACGGGGTGGGGGGGGAGGGAATAAAAGTAAAATTGTACCTACTTGTAGCGTTTGCAGGTACAACATGTAATCCTGGCTTTAAATTCAGCTCCTAACAACCCCGGCTGCCCTGAATTCGTGGAGGTTTTGAATAACGTGGACCGTCTCCAGGAGCTGGGTGCTCCCAACTCCACGGAAGGCAGAGAAGCCGGGGGTCCCCCTCGGCCGGGGGACCCTGCGGGAGGGCACGGCCAGCGGGCTGTGGTTGCTACGGGCGACCGTGATGGAGATGCGTCGCCAGGAGACACTCGACCGTCACTGGGCACCGCGTCAGCAGCAAGCCCTGGGGTTTGCAGAAGCATCCGTCCCTCCCGACCGCGTCCCTCCCCAGCGCATCCCTCCCAAAGCAACGGGAGCCACTCACCCCGTGCTCTCCTCCACCTTCTCCTCTTCCTCCTTCTCCTCCTCTTCCTCCTCCTCCTCCTCCTCCTCTTCCTCCCCCACCTCCTCCTTGTCCTCTTCCTCCTCCTCCTCGGCAGCACTCAGGGAGCACAGCCACGGCCTGGGGAGGGAGCTCATTGGGTGAAATCCAAGAAAGCAGGTCTGAACCTCACAAGAGAAGGAGCCCTGCACCCCCTTTGGCCAGAGATGCTCTCCCTCCATCCCCCAGCCAACGCTGGAGGGGCACATCCAGGCACACAGCCCATTGGTGTCCGTGGCCCCAACTGAGTGGGAGAACCGGGAAAAAGTTTGGGAATGCAAAACCAGAGTCCCTGAGCCTTCAAATTCCCCTTATGGCATGGGGAGATGTGCTTAGGAGTCACTTGTCACTGATTTTGGACCAAAGCCTCCCTGCTAATGAAGCCCACCCTGCAGGACAGGACATGCTTGCTGCCCAGGGGAAAAAATCTATTTAGGGGAATCCTAAGCAGAGCATCCTTCATCTGGCTCCCGCAGGGCGACGTGAAGCGTGGCGCTCGTGCCTCTGCCACTCAGTGCCAGAATCTCAAGAGCAGAAGGGAAGGTCATTTGCCCAAACACCTTTTAGGGACCTTTTAGGTCCCTTCTGGTGCCCCCTCTTTGGAAACAGTCATCTCGCTTGCCTGCTGCCAGCTTCACTGCCAGCAAGGAGGGATGCCCAAGAACGTGCTTGTCCCCTTTCACGGCCATCACGCTGGCGGCCAGTGAGCGCGCAGAGCTGCCCGTCAAGAGCACCTCCCTTCCCCTACCTGTTCTCTTCTTCCTGAGGTTCCTCCTGTATGGGGGGAAGGGGACGAGCATCTTCCACCAGCTCAGCCTCACGACCCCACGGCATCAGCTCGCACGCGGCTTCGTTAAACCAGCTGTCATCCATCTCTTCCAGGACGAGGTCAGTCTCCTCGGGTTCCGCGGAGACAATGTGAACTGAAACGGGAATGGGAGGTGATGAAGGTTCCGAGAGGGCAGCTCCCACGTTCCAGCTGCTCGATGCAGAGGTGCTGCAGCACCTCCCAGCCACCACCATCCCAGGCAGCCCCGCTCCCTCCGAGCTGTGCCGGATGGATGCCTTGGGCACTTTTGCCAGAAGGAAGAAGAAAATTCCCCACTTGGTGCCAAGTGCAGCCAGAGCCCTGTGAAAATTGTGCCCCTTTTGCATAAAGATGCCTCTTGGCTTCCCTGCGCCAGCAGCAGCCTCCCCCAGCAGACAATTTGGCCCGTCTCCAGACCACGCTTTGTCTCTGCTTGCAAACAGAAGCAGCCACGGGAAGAGCCCGAAGCCTTTCCCCTGAAGAACCCACAGCCCGAGGGCTCTGGTTTTGCAGGGCAAGATCCAACCTGGAGCCCGGGATGCCCCGAGAATCGCGCCATGTCCGCTCCCAGCGCTGCCCCGGGCACGGCGGAGGCAGCATCCCGCGTGTCCCATCGCTTCCCAGCATCACTGGGATTTCTCATGTAATTACAATTTGCTAAATAACCAGCAGAACCAGGGAACCAACAGACATGTTAGCAGTGAGGTTGTTGGACCAAGGTGGGTCTGACCCACGACCAGCCTCTCCCGTGCCCCAAGGGTACCCGTCCTATGGCACACCCAAGAAACAGGAGGAGGAAGCGCATCCACGTACTGTAAAACCAGTTTATTTTGAGGTCTGCCTGACAACAAAACTTAAGCTAATGGGGAAAACGTGCAAATCCAACTATGGAACTGCAGGAAACCCACCTGCGGTGCTGTGTTTAAGCACCCCCTGCTGCCCAGGCTGCCTTTACCCCATTCCCTCTAGATCTCCATTAACTAAATGTGGGACAGAAATCAGGGAGATGGCTTTGAAAGCACGCCAAGAGTTCTAGATACATCATATGAAAATGCAGCAACTACCAAAATTGTAGCCTGGTGCCAGAGCGGTTCGTTGTAAACACAGAGGGTGGGTGTCAGGTTGGTTGTTGGGCTCACAACTCATCGTTACGGCTGCCTAAATCTTCCTAAAGAGATGCAATGAGGCCACGGTAGAATTTATAATCATAGAATCATAGAATGTCAGGGATTGGAAGGGACCTCGAAAGATCATCAAGTCCAATCCCCCTGCCAGAGCAGGAACGCCTAGATTATGCTACACAGGAACGTGTCCAGGCAGGTCTTGAATGTCTCCAGAGAAGGAGACTCCACAGCCTCTCTGGGCAGCCTGTTCCAGGGCTCCGTCACCCTCACTGAGAAGAAGTTTCTTCTCGAGTTTAAGCGGAACCTCTTATGTTCCAGTTTCAGCCCATTACCCCTTGTCCTATCAGTGGTTGTCACCGAGAAGAGCCTGGCTCCATCCCCGTGACACTCACCCTTGATATATTTGTAAACATATATCAAAGGGGTTTATACGAGAGATGGAGAAAGACTTTACCAAGGCCTGTAGTGACAGGACAAGGGGACACGGTTTCAAACTGCAAGAGGGGAGATTTCAATTAGATATAAAGAATAAATTCTTCACTGTGAGGGCAGTGAGACCCTGGCACGGGTTGCCCAGAGAAGCTGGGGACGCCCCGTCCCTGGGAGTGTTCCAGGCCAGGTCAGATGGGGCTCGGAGCAACCTGGGCTGGCGGGAGGTGTCCCTGCCCAGGGGTGGGAGGTTGGATGTGATCATCTTTAAAGGTTTCTCCCAACCCATTCTTCAATTCCAAGGTCTGTACAAAAATCTGGGGGGCAGGGGGGCTCTCACCTCACCCAGCCCAGCGTGCCACCTCTGGCCATGCCAGTTGATGGAAGAAAAGCAATAAGACGCTGACGAGAGCTTAAAGAGCTTTATAACACACTTTGGAGAAGTCAACTAAAAGGAGCCCATGGGCTTCGGCTGGAGGTCTCAGGGGTGAATATTCAGATGCTGGGGGGTGGTTTGAGAGGACCAGGAAGGCTGGAAGGCTGCAGCAAGAAGCTTTCTGCCTCCGGGGTGTCCTGACTGATGCTTTTCTACCCTCCTATAAATTACAGTTCCCATCTCAAAGACATCGTACTGCAAAACCAAGAGCTCCAGTTCCTGGAGGCAAGAAGGAGCTGGGATCGGACAGCCCTGGGACTGGGCCAGCTGCCAGTCCCCGCCGCCCTCGCTCAGAAGGAGCTAGAGACCCTCTGCAGATTCCCTTTTGCTTTTCCTCCCCAGCTGCGCTTTCTCCTCGGGTTGGTCTCGTTTGGTTGTGGGAAGGGCTGGCTCGCCACAGTCTTCGTTTTCCGTTTGTTTCAGAGGCGCTAAGCCCCTTTGCCCCCTGAAACAAAAGGAGAAGGAAAACATTAATTGAGCGAGCGGGCAGCTCAGTGCCCAGGGGCAGACCCAGTCGCTCCCTTCCTCAGGCAGATGGAGCAACCTCCAGATGCCTCAAGGCACCAAAGCAGCTGCGACGCAACCAGCCCTGCGCCCACAGCGCCGTCCCGCTGCCTGCACCTCTTTCGAGGTCCACGGCAACCCTGGGGTCTGCAGTTGGCACAGCCACGAGGAGAAACGCCTTCCTGCGGGACTTCTCGCACGAGATCCCGCTGCTGTCATCCTACAACCCTGCAGGCTCACATCTGAGACCTCTAAGCCCAGGATTTTGGTTTCCTGAGGAAGCTCCCCAGACGTCTCGCACCAAAGCTCAGCAAACACCCTCCGGCTCGGCTGCGAATGTGGCAAAGGGGGTGGATGAAGGCGGCAGGTTTGAATTCCCTCGTAACCCTTTGGGATTACAAATCCTGCCCGCTCAGCAAAAGTCCTCTGGCACAGCTCGAGGACAGACCCTGAAGACAAACCTCAGCACCCGGCACCCCAGGACGTGGGATGCTGCGCTTGGAGACTTCTCCTGTGCCACCGCCCCAGGTCTGCTCCTGCTTCTCAAGCAGCAACAGCCTCTCACGGCTTCCCAGCGGATTTCAGGGGTTCAGGGCGGACCAGGGGATTAAAAGCCACTAGCACCCCTCTTCCCAACCACCTTCCCAACCCCAGCAGGGTGAGATGGAGCAATCACTTACTTTCTTCCACGGGACTCGGGGTCGCTGCGGGCACTCCCTGTCAGGAGGAAAAGGGAAATGTGAGACGTTGCTCATTTTCAGTAAACTGAAATTTTTACCCTGAGTGCTGCATTTTCAGTAAATGCGGCCCTTGGACCCTAAACACCCCGTGTGATTTCTCAGGGCTGGCAGTGGGCATGAGCATCCCCACGTGTGACGGCAAAGGGCAGGAGCAGCCAGTGCACTCTCCTGGGTGCAAGGGAAGGAGAGCACATAAAGCTGCTGTCGCTGCTTCTCCTCACAGCCAGACAACACCAGGGCGCCGACACCACCCGGCGCCACTCAGAAAGGCAAGGAAACGGCAAAAAAATCAACGTACCTGTGTGGCCTCCTTCTCCCTGGTCACCGGCTGCGGCATCACCTTCTCCAGCCCCTGGACAAACCAGGCAAACATCCTGGTGACCAGAAACCTCGGTTAGACCCGGCTGCTGGAGCCTTCTCCCCCGTGGCAGCTGTCCCGTGGCCACAGTACCCACGTAGAAGCTGTGGTGACCATTACCTTCTGCCGTCCCCAGCCAGGGACCGAGGGCTGATGGTGGCCACTGTCTCCGGTTGCCCCTTGGCTGCTGCTGGCTCCACCACTGCTGGGATCTTCTGGCCAGCTGAAACGTCGCTTTTTGGCTTTGTTTGGGTTTGAGTCCTTTTTGTGCCTGCTCAGGTTTATTCGGAAGGAGAAGGGGGACAGCCAACGCGGCACTCATAAATCATTGGGGAGGGGACAGGGTCACAGAGGGACAGGCTTGGGGGACCTCCCTGGCAGACGCGGGCGGTTTGGGGACAAATGTGGGGTAGGGATATTGATGCCACGACCCAGTGGGGACGGAGGGCAACCCCCTCCTGCACCCAAGTCCTCCAAGGCGGAGTGTCCCCTCCGAAAAGGCCACCCAGGGAAGAGGGTATCGCTCACCTCCCACCGCGGCTTCACCCTTTGGTTCCTTCGGCTCCAGCTGCAGAGGGATGGAGGGACAGATGGATGTAGCACCTGCAGCCCCACACCACCCACACCACCGCACACATTGTGCTTTCGGTCCCGTTTCACTGCCAAGGACCACAGAAATCCAGTCCCCAGCTGCTGGCACCAGTGGGTGCTTAATGGAGGGTCCCCTCAGGACAGGGAGCACCGGGACGGCACCCTGAGGGCTCTCTTTCACTCTGCTAAATTCCCTTGGGGTTGTCCTCCTTGAAGTCCCACCCAGGGCACGGGGGGGGGGGGGGGGAGGACGGGGAGCCCACTCCGCTGTCACACCCTGCCCGGGGGCATGGCGGTGCTCACCTCCGGGTTTTTCAGCGTCTCTGGCTGCGGCACAATCCTCTCGAAGCCCTGCCTCAGCCAGCTGAGCACCCGTGCGCCCGCCCTGCGGGGAGAGCACGCCGGCATGGTCGGGGGGCTCATCCTGCACCCCTTCCGCATCCTTCCCCGCCAGCCTCACTGTGGACCCACCACTCCTCCGTGCCGATATCTGAGCCAGCCTCAGACCCGCAGCCGTCCAGCTCATCCTCCGGATCGAAGGGGGTTATCTCTGCAAGGAGAGCGCTGCCGTGGGTATGGAGGAGAGCTGGGACCCACTCTACTGGGAGCTCCCAGTCCCCCCCATCAGCACGATCCAGGGGAGACACCATCAGCATGATGGACCGGAGAGGTGACATGCAGGAGTCCCAGAAAAGCCCCCAAAATGCCACGAGATATGGGCTCCTGGGTCTCCTTACCCAGAGCATCGTCGTCATCCTCGAGCGTCTGGACCTCCGTCTGAAAAGGCAAAGAGACCATCACCCACCCAGCGGCTGCCAGGGGGCTCATCCCTCCAGACTGGGAGGGAAACCTGCCTGGTCCCCAAGGAGGGAGGGAGGCAGAAGCCCATGCCGGGCAGGTCTAATACTCCCAGTTAGCACTGGGAGAGTGACAGGAAGGACAAAGAAGATGAAGTAAAGGTAAAAAGAGCTAGAAGTCCAAATATGCCAGACCATCGCCTGATCTGCCACCTACCACGTCGATGCTTGTCTCAAAGCTCTTCCCGAGTGCCTGCAGTGTCCCTGGGGCAGGGACTGGCTGGGGAATCACCTTCTCCAGCCCCTGGGAGAGCCAGGAGATCACGCTGCTCCCCACGCTGCCAAGGAAGGGGGGGAGTCAGGCTGGGACCCCCCATCCCAGGCATCCCACCCCTGACCGAAAGCAAAACCCCAGGCAAACCATGCTGGAGGGTGCAAGAGCAATACCTCTCGATCTTAGAGCCTTGGTCCTCAGGGATTGCAAATGACACCTTCTTTTGCACTTCTTCAGTGGCAGCAGGGGAAAAAACAAACAAACAAACAAGTAAGCTCCCATCGCTGCTCTCCCAGCCCCCGGTGTACAGGCAAAAGGGGGGGACGGGCTGATAAAGGAGCATGGATTTGCTGCCCGAGCTGGCATGTCCCCTCGCTGCGGGGGCTTACCCTCGGAACACCTGCGGTCAGCACCATCCTTGGGACCGGCAACCTTTCCGATCGGTGCCTTCTGGGGAAAAGGCAGAAGGCGTCAAAGAGCGAGGCGCAGGGGACAGCACCCCCCACTCAAAGGGGGCTGCAAACCCCAGGGACTCCCATCCTTTGGGAGCCGATCAGAGCGAGGGTGCACCCTGCCCCCCCCATCCCTCCCCGGGGGCCACAGAGCCAGGACTGGACGCAGAAGCATGAGACACCTCTCCACCGTGTTTGCAGGCTCCCTGGTACCTCCAAAACTGGTTGCTCACTCACCTTAACTGGCTCCGGGTCCTGCACCGGGTCTGGGGGGGTCTCCTCTGTCACACAAGGCACAGGGGGCTGGGGAACCACCCGCCCAATCCAGCCCAGCATCCGACCGCCTGCGGGGAGCGAGGAGGGGTCTCCGGCCGGTGAGAGGCCAGCAGCAGCGGTGCACGGTCCCGGGGGAGCACCGGGGGCTCCAGCCGCTCACGTTGGCCCCAGGGCAGCCCAAAAAGGTCCTCAGTGTCCTTCCGTCTTCACGTCCTGCTTGGGAAAGGCAGCACTGCTGCACAGCCAGACCAAACCTGGCTCCAAACCTGCCCCTTTGCAGCTCTCGCAAGCAAACTACGCCCTCTATTTTAAACTCGCGGCTCAAACCTGCTTTTCCTAAACGTAACCGCTCGCTTCCATTTGGTTGTGGTATTTTTGGCTCGGGTCACACAGGGCGAAGCACTTGCGAAGACATAGTGGATAGATGGGGTCGGTAAAAATAAGGTGTTGCGGAGCAGGGATTCAGCCGTTCAAGCTCTGTCTGCTCAGTCTTCTCATGTTCCCCCCCAACCCCTTCTTGGTGGACTCCGGGCTGGGAGTACACACTTGGGTACAGGACAAGGGCTGGGGGCTCTCACCCAGCGTCAAACCGGTGATGCCTTCTGCTGCTGCCCCTCCAAAGAGCCCCAAATCTGCCCAAAATGCCTCTCCATGCTCCATGAGGGGCTCTGGAGCATCTCGGGCAGCCCCCACGCTGCTGCTTGCAGGAGATGCCCATGAAGGGCAAGAGAAAGCAGACCCCTGAACTCCATCCAGCCTGGGCGGGAGACAGCCCGGGAGTTTTGACCCCGGGTTAACGCACAGCCTCAGACACGCAGCAGGTTGCCGGCTGGAAGCTGCTCAGCACCGGGCTCCAACCCCTCACTCAGCTTTTGAGCCAGTGGAACGTCTTCAGCCCTCTCAGTCGGCTCTCTTGGAGAGATCCCACATCCCCAAAGCAGGACGGGGTGACTGTAAAACACCTCGCAGGAGGCCTGACAACCAGAAACCAGTTCAGAAATTGCCTTTTACCACCTGCCGGGTACAAGGGATTAAGGCGCTGCGAATGCCCCAGGAACAGCAAGGAAAACCTGGCAGCGCTGCGTGGCGCAGTGGCATTTCCAGGCCTGCTTCAGCACCTTCACAGGTCCCAGAAAAGCCCTGGGGTCAGTGTACACTGCGGAGCCCAAACAAGCCAGAGAAACCCCCGCAGGGCTGAAGCAAGCCCCCAGCGAGAGCCGAGGTCTCCTCCTCCCTTCATATAAGCTTGTGCAGCTGTAAAATCCTGGAGCTTAAGCCTGTCCTTGGCCCGGGAAAGAAAGCGGAGGGCTGTTCCTCTGGCACATCCAAACACGAGATGGGCAGAAACATTTGCAAGTCCCAAAATAAAACTTGTTGGTGGAAAAAATAGGAATAAGCAGCCAGGCTTTGCCTGTGATGGCACCGAAGAGTGGTCAGCCACGTGCAATCACCACTGGCCGTCGTGCCAGCCCTGTGGGGCTCGCGCCAGCAGGCGAAGAGTCCTGGTCCCCACCATCCCCATTCAGAGCACCCTCTGCCATCGGATCAACCCCCCTGTCTTACCCAGCTCCAGCCCCTGTGCACCCGCTCCCCACCATGGCTCATCCTCCAGCCCCTTTTGGGAGCACCAAACCCCCCTGCCCCGGAGAGGTGGCCCTGTAGAAACCCCGGCCGCGTCCCACGCCTCCATCGCTGCTGCTTACCCCCGCACGCTCGCCGCTGCCTCTCCCAGGAAGCCACCCTGGGCTCCCTCAGCCACCACAGCTTGCCACTGACCCCCCAAACCCCCCCCAATCTGCTCAGGACTCTGCGGGGATTAGCCCAGCGCTGCCCGCAAATGGGATTACCAGCACCCAGCTGTCCTGAACGCCCCGGCTCCCAGTAGCCAGCCCTGTTTTGATGCGGGATTGGGACAAAGAAAACCCCAAAGTCGAGGAGGTTTGAGCATCCTCAAAATCCCTGGAGCCACCAAAGCTACCCCTGGCACTCACCGGCTGGCTGTGAGCTGGCAGCGCTGCAGGAAGGGCTCTTGTCTCGCCCCGGTGGGCACAGGGTTGCGCAGAAGAGCGGGGATGGGGCCGCTGAAATGCCGTGGGGCGACGAGCCAGGGCGACGTGCCCGAGGATGCTCCACCCGCGCAGTTCTGCCCCGACCCCGAAGGATCTGGAGCAGGAGGCAGCAAATCTGTGCCGGGCTGAGCTAAGCCTCCCCTTGCTGAGCCTGCCAATTGCTGCTTGATCCGTTTACCTCTGGCCCTGCGTGACTGCCAGCCTTTCCCACCGCTCCTAATCTCGGCCCCAGTCACACACTGGAATCCTGGTACTTGCCCAGAGTTGCTGCCCAAGGTCCAGCCCCAGCTTCTGCCTCTGGCCAGAGCTCTCTGGAGCAGCACTGGAGCCCGATGCGATTTTTTCCTTCCCAACCCTGTGAGCAACAAGTATCCATCCTGCCTGGCCCCAGCCCAGCACCTCCGCAGCTTCAATTCACAGCTAGGAAAACTGAGGCATGGAGGAGAGGGCTCCCAAATCACACCCTGTTCCTCACCCACCAGGCCAGGGGAAGCCAACCGAAAGGCATCCCTGTTATTTCTGACATACCGTTCACTCTGAAGCAGAATGATGACTTCTTGCAGCTCCAGTACCCAGCCCAAAAATCTGTTGGTAACTTTGGCTGCCTCAAACCGCAGCCTCCACTGCTGCTGCAAAGTCTTCGACTTATTTCTGCAAGCAAATGCCCAGGAGGAACCCCAGAGGGGGGGAAGGGGAAGGTTCGGCTCCTGACTGGGGCGATGCTGCCAGCGCTCCTGGCACGTTTGCTGGAGAACCACCTTCCGTTCACTTCTGTTATCCTTCTGTTTGCATCCCAAGCTTTTACATTCATGGGGTAAGGCAAGAGGAGTTTGTGATGAAAATAGGTGCCAAGCAGGTGAGGACTTCTGGAAAAGCAACCAGACTTTAACGAGCTCTTCATAAGGCTCTGAGCGAACGTTGCTCCCACCAACTGCTTGTGGTCCTCCCCCAGCCAGAGCTCGGGGCTCCGCCAGGTGCAAAAAATCACCCAGCCTTGCTGGGGTTTAGAAAAATCAAAGATGAGAAAGTCAAAGCCTCGATGCAGTTTGTCTGCCTGCCCTGAGGATATGGAGTATTTCCTCAAACTGCAAAGTTCAAACACCAGCACAGTTTAGGACTATCAGCTGTGGTTTAACTGCTCCTCCTGCCATGGAAATCACCCAGCCATGAATAAGAAATTAGGGTGGCTGGGAAAGGCATCGCCCTTCTGCCACCCAGCATGATCCCGCTTGGTTGCACCAACACCCGCCAGGTGGCCACAGACAGACCAGCGACCCAGCATCAGGGTCAGCAAAGGGAAACCGAGTCATGCCCCTTCCCGAGATGCTGACATCCCCCCTCCTCCTCCTCCCAGGCAGCCAGCCGGTAAGGGATGCTGCACCTCCCAGCTGCAGGATCCTGGGGGAGTGCTGTGCCCACTCCTGCCTCGGTTTCCCATCCCATCCCCTTCCTAAACCTTCAGTCAGAAGCATTTTCTCAATGATACAAACACCCACCTCACTCAGCCCCGGTGCAGGATGGAGCAAGTCAGGTCCTCTGCAGGCAGTGGGTTTCTCTCTTACTAGCACAGGAGGGGGATGCAAAAACAATAACCTCTGGGAAAGCTGAAAGAGCTGTGCAGGGGACTGGGGCCCTCAGACCACAACATGCATCAGCTTTTGCCTTTCTGAAAGGCAGAAAATCCCGCCGGCTTCTGCCCTGAAGTCCCAGCAGCAAGCTTTGCCCCAGGGAGGGAGTAATCTTCCTCTAGCAAGGGGCAAAACCACATTGCAGACTCTGCCTGCTTTTGCTTTTGGCCCTGCGAAACCTGCCCGTACCCAGCATCTCGTCTTTTGGTTACCAGGTGGATGAACCATTGTTCCTCCAGCAAGAAAACTTCAGGGGGAAAAAAAGAAAACATGAAAAAAAATTACTGAGCAGAGCTAGATGGACAGAGCACACAAAGGCAGACAGGGCGGGTGGAGCCTTCGCTCCAGAAATCTCACGCACCCACAGGAAGGTATAAATAACTATAAATTTATTAGTAAAGCAAAACCATTTGACACTCACACAGAAGAGCGGGATGTGTTAATACAATATATATACACACATACATGGAGTTATTATCTCAGAAACACACAGAGAGCAGTGTTAAAGGCACTGCAAGCCACACAAACCTCGTCACCCTCAGCCGCAACCTCGCCACAGCCCCGGGATCTCTGCATGAAAGGAGGCCAAGAGCCTCACCTGCCATGAAACCCCTCGGATCCACGGCTCGGAGGCATTCGGAGACAAGCTCCTGGTCCAGCTCCCACCTGCAGTCCTGCTCTCCCCGCCGAGCATCCCTGGTGCGCTGCGAGAGCGGCATCGTCACGTCCGGAAAGTGGCGGAGGCGGCTGCTGGGAGATGTGACCGAGGGAGCTGGGCAGCTGGGAAAAGCCACGCTCGCCCGTGGAAGAGCCGTCGGCCCCAAACCTCCCCTGGTCCCAACCCTCGCCGGCCGGCCGTTATTGCATCTCAGCATTCTGCCTGCGCATGCAAGAACCCTCCCACTGGCGAACTCGCCACCCGACGGCGGAAGAGTCAAATTCTGAAGAACAAGCTGGGGTTTTTTTTTGCTTATTATTAATAGCCGGGCTCTGCCCCCAGTCCGGCACCACGAAATCTCACCCAGGAACGTCCAACAACCCTTCGCTGACTTAACGCCCGGCCTCGGAGATGTGGCAAAGGGACCCGCCAGGGAAACAGCCGCTCTCATCCCAGTGCCTGTTTCCTGCAGCTCTGCCCTGGCTCCTCGTCCTGGCTCAACATGATCCATCTAAGCTGAGCTGCCCGTGCCCAGTGAGACGGGCGGCCTCGTGGGGGGAAGGACCAGAAGGATTCCAGCGAGATTTGGGTCCCAAACACCTGACCAAATCACCCGGGGTTTGGTATCGCCTGGGGGAGAGGAGTTTGGGGCAGGCAGGTGGGTGGGAAAAGGGGAAGAGACCTTGCAATCAAAACTGAAAAAGGGATGAAAACCAAACTGGTGCTTGCAAATAAAGAAGGGAACAAAGGGCAAAGAAGCTGAGAAGACCTTATAGAAGTATAAGCAAAACAGCTGTGGAAGGGAAGGGGCTGAGACACAACTAAAGCCATCCCGTAGGTCAGGTTAAGGGGAAGAGACCAGAAAAAAAGCCCAGGTAACACACTATCTTCTTCCTCGTCTCAGGAGGCTGGAGGAACAGTAGCCTTAAAGAGCAAGATTTCTCTCCTGGACAACAATTCTCTCGTCCACATCACCTCCAACCAGCCTAACCCTCCTCAGCGGCATCCCACGCTCCAGCTGCCTGCCGAGCAGAACAACCCTTTGGGAGGGACCATCCCCTACTCCAACCCCACAGAGCAGCCTCAGCGGGTCTGGCAACCGAGTCTAAGACACGTGCAGGCACTTGCAACGGGGCTGACATGACACCAGCCCGGCACGGCGACCCTCTCGGGTGCAGTGGGATGGAGAGTGACGCAAGGGGCAGCGTGAAGAAGCCTGAAAAGTCTCTCGAAATAAACACCAGAAGCGAAGTCCAACACAGGTACGGAGTAGAAACATGTTTTACTCCTGAAAGGCTTTGGCCACAACTGCTCTTTGGTTCGGAAAAGCCAGCAGTTGGCGGAGAGCCTGTCCCGGCGCGATGCCCCTCAGGCTGGTCCCCGCCTGCTCTCCCAGCGCTGCGGCCCTGATGCTCGTGCCCCGCCTGCTATTTCCATCCCCTCTCACCTCACGGTACAAAACTTGACCCAAAGGCACAGCAACGGATTGACCTGATCTCCCCAGCCCACCCAGAGGTGACACGGTTGCTTCCAACTAGACACCATGTCTAAAAAAAAATACATCCAAGGCTCTCGGCAGCCCACTCCCCCCACCAGCAGAAGGCACCACGGGCTTCTACAGGATTTGGGTTGTTATGGGGCAGTAAACAAGATGAAGGGATCTAATCACCACAGGTCCACGGCCAGCCCCGCTCACCGATGGTCTAATGCCACCCCAAGGGGTTGTTAAACCTGGAGGCACCTACTCACCGGCTGACACTCTGGATTCATCCCCACAGCCTACCTCGCCCCCAGGCACGCGTCCCCGAATGCACGGACCTGATCCTGCTCTCTCTGCCCAGGGCGCTGCTTGGCTCTTGCCACATCTTAAGCAGAGCTGGAGCTCCTGGCCGAGGGCTTCCCAGCTGCTCAGCACTAGGGAAACACTCCCCAGGAGTCCCCGTGCCCGGCGGGTACATAGGGGCCAGCATCAGGGAGCTTGGTGGCCCAGCTGTGTCCGGGGCTCACCGTCACCCACCTCTGCCCTGAGCACCCAAGGCTTGTCCAGTCACCCGGGCCCTGGGGAGGGAAAAGACAGCACAGCCATCCAGGGGCTACCCCAACGATTTCTCCAAACCCCTCCTCTGGCCAGCAGCTGCCCCAGAAGGCAACACAGCCAACAAAAAGCCCCTGGAGATTCCCACGGCCTCCGCCTCATACCCTCCTCCTAAAGACGAGCTCCTCCACGGGCTTGCTGCCTTCGTCACCGCCAAGTCCTTTTGTAGACAGGATTAGCCTTCCTTGGTTTTACTCCTCATTTTTACTCCTACAGTAAAGCATACACTGAACTTAGTACACATTAAACAGCAAAAACCAGCTATCTAAAACCAAAGAGCTCCTTAAAAATCCAAGTTATCACATCTTTTTTTTTTTAAGAAAGATCCAGTATGCCATCAAGTTAAACTATACAGAATCCTTTAATGAATATTAACAAACTGCTTTTAGAAAAGCGAGAACAAAAACAAAACAAAAAAAAGGAAAGAGAAACGCAGACAGAAAACTTGGTAGGAAGTTCTACATCTTTGAGGCAGCATTAAGTAAGATAACCACCGGTCCCTCTTCCTCGGGCAGCGGAGAGCAAGGTCTGCTTTAACCTCCTTAAAACTGCGCGTGAAGAAGACTCAGCCAGGGTCAGACCTGTCACTGAACTCGAAAACACACCCCGGTCCCTCTAATTGTACTGCAAACAGAGATGAAAGCTTTTCTCCACTTTTCAGGGGAGCATGCCCTGCCAGCAAAGCCCCACTTTTCTGCATGCTTCATCTGTCTAAACTCGCCATGGATAACGTTTATTAAAACTTGGATTGAACATCTTGCTATCTCTGAAGACGGAGAGGGGAAGGCTGGTGGGCTACCTAGGAAGCACGCCTTCAACCTCCAGGGCATGGGACTGGCACATAACTCTCAGTCAAGGGAAGCCAGTGACATCCTGCCGAGGAAAACACCTGAGGCTGCATCCACCTTGCTAGGGGAAATTTATTTTTAAGTGACGTTTACAAGAACTGTGCAAAACCTGAAAAATACAGAAGAGGTGAAGAAAGAGTAAAGGGGTAGAAGAGGACTTGCGGAAGAGGGGAAAAAAAAATAACACTCCTTCACCCACTGCTAACCTTCCCCTCCCCATGGAGCCGAGCCCGAGGGCCAGGAAGGATTCTCGCGGCTCGCTTTGACATCAAGCCCCTGGCCCACGGTGTGGGCTGCGTCAGCGATGGGAACGCCTCCAAATCCGGAGGGTACTCGTAGTGTTCGCCTCACTCTTTAGTGTTCGAGCTGCTGGGACAGCCCTTTGCCTCACCCCGCAGAGGGATGCTAATGGGTTGAGCGGGGTGGAGAGAGAAGGCGCGCAGGGGGCTGGAGGTAAGTCTCGGCAGCAGAGCTAGGTCCCCCAGGAAGCAGCTTTTAAACGCCAGGCTCTCAGGTAAGAGTAGGACCCACGCTTTCCAGTAGCGGTGCGGTGCTCGCTACGCTTGCTCATGCCGCTGGCAGGGCCCGGGCGGGCAAGGAGGCTCGCTTGGAACCTTTGCAGAGCGTGACAGCTGGCAACTGCAAAAGCAGCGACGCCAAAGTGCTTTTTGGAGCTGTGCAGCCCCATGGCTTTTCCCTTTCTACACTCCAGAGAGAGGGGAGAGCAGGGGAGGTCGGGGAAGTCAATCAACGCTAACGATCTGAACTGAGCTTGAACCAAGAAGCTCGGGGAGATCCCAGCAGCGGGAACCTGCTCCTTCCTTGCTGAGCAGTGCGCCCCGGGAGAAGGAAGGGCTGGCTCTGCCTGGCTTCCAAGCCCCCTCCGGGAGGGGAGTTACCCAGCCCTGCCAGCCCACCCTGCCAGGCAGGGCAGGGCAAAGAGGCCACACGCGAAGGGCTGGTGCCCACAGCGGGCAGCCGAGCTCCCGGCGCTGGAACTGCCGGTACAGCGTGCACTTGCCCAGGGGACGCCAGGTAACTCTGGGCATCGTTTCCTCTCCCTGTCCCCCTCCTCTCCTCACCGCCCCTTTGAGCTCTTCGTGTCGTCCGCTGCCCCGCAATACAGGCGGCGCGTCAACCACAGGGGCCAGAGAGGGACGTCCACCGGGCCGCCCCGCCGCAGACCTCCCCTTTCCCCTAAACTCCCTGGAGGCCACCTAGAACCGAGGAGAGGGAAGGGGAGGCCACGGTTCGGGAGCCTCGCATGCAAGCTGGAAGCCGCCGAGTGGGCGGGAAGCTCACGGCAAGCAGGCGGCCACCTGGTAGGCGCCCTCAGCCGTGTGCTGGACGCTGTGCTCCTGCAGCAGGCCCAAGTCCAGGAACCGTTCCCCGCACCACATGCACTTGTACTGCTGCTCTCGGGCGTGCACGCTGTGGTGCTTGTTGAGGTGCTCGCGCTGCTTGAAGGCCTTCTCGCAGGAGGGGCACTTGTAGGGCTTCTCGCCCGTGTGCACGCGCCGGTGGCGCTGCAGGTCCGAGGCGTACTTGAACCGCTTTTCACAGTCGGGGCACTTGAGGGGCTTCTCGCGGGCCGGGTCGCAGCGGTGCTGCACAAACTCGGAGGAGGAGAAGAAACGTCTCTCGCAGAGCGTGCACTTGAGCGGCTTCTCGGCGCAGTGGGCCAGCTGGTGCTTCTGCAGAGCCGAGGCCCGCTTGTAGGACTTGTTGCACACCGCGCACTTGAAGGGCCGCTCGGCGTTCTGCACGCACTTGTGCCGCAGCAGCTCCGAGGACTGGTTGAAGCCCTTCTGGCACACGTTGCACTTGAAGAGGTTCTCTATGCCGTGCACGTGCTGGTGGTACACGAGGTGCGAGGGCTGCACGAAGCCTTTCTCACAGAGGTTGCACTTGAAGGGCTCCTCGGCCTTGTGCGTGCGGCGGTGGCGCATGAGCGCGTACTGCTGCTTGAAGCTCATCTGGCAGAGGTCGCACTTGAAGGGTCGCTCCTCGCTGTGCGTGCGCTCGTGCTGCCGCAGGTCCGAGGGGCGCTTGAAAGCCTTCTGGCACTCGCCGCAGCGGAAGGGTCGCTCCCCGCTGGGCGTGCAGGGGTGCTGCAGCAGCTCCGACGACTCCTTGAAGTGCAGCTCGCAGACGTTGCACTTGAAGAGGTGCTCGCCCGAGTGCGCGTACATGTGGCGCACCAGGTGGGAGCGGTGCTTGAAGGTCTTCTCACACACCGTGCACTTGTAGGGTCGCTCCGAGCTGTGCGTCCGCTTGTGGTGCACCAGGTGGGACGACTGGCTGAAGCTCTTGTCGCACAGCGTGCACTTGTACGGCTTCTCCCCGGTGTGGATGCGCTCGTGCCGGGACAGCTCCGAGAGGTGCTTGAAGGTCTTCTGGCAGATGGAGCAGCTGTAGGGCTTCTCCGAGGGGTCAAGGGGCTGCACGTGCTCCACCTCGGGAGGTTTGTAGGTCTTCTCGCAGATGGAGCACTTCATGGCGTTGCCGTTGTGGACGTTGTGGTGCTGCGCCAGCGAGGTCAGCAGGGAGAAGCCCATCTTGCAGACGCCGCAGACAAAGGGCTTCTGTTCCACCTGGATGCACTGGTGCTCGAGGAGGTCGGTGGCCTGGTGGAAGATCTTCAGGCACTGGGTACACTGGAAAGAGCGGTCATGGCCTGGCAAGCACTGGTGCTCGTGGGGGTTGGAGAGGTGAGCGAGGTCGTGGCCGCACACCCCGCATTTGTGGGAGGGCTCTCCAGCCTGGATGGGGGCGTGCTGGTGGTGCTGCAAGCCGGGGTCCGGTTGGAGCAGGATGCCGTAGACGGCGCAGCCCAGGGGGTTGTCGGCAGTGCTGGGCGGGATGGAGTGCTCTGGGAGGGCGGCTGCCCCGGTGTGGTGCTGCTGCGGTGGTGGTGGCTGCTGTGGTTGCTGCTGTTGCTGCTGCCAGCTTTCTGACATGCTTGGGAAGAGAAAACGGGGTTTTAGCAGTGACAGCTTCAGCTTCTCGGTTGAAAGGGTTCAAGTTTAATAAAAAACAAAACCAAAAAAAAAACCAAAATTGAACAGTATCCAAGATCCTGATCCCCCGTAGCTGATCCCCTGAAGTCGAGGACAGAAAATCCAGCCCACAGCCAGGATCTTGGGAAGCAAAGAGATGACTGAGACTCCACAACCTCCTCCTTAGATCAGCACAAGTTCTCTGTGGAGTGATTTGGTTTGGCTTTTTTCTTTTTTTGGACAGAGGAGCAGGAGGCAAAAGCAAGCGCCCTGACAACACGAGGAGGCCCTTCTCCGTGCTGGCTGCAATGTGCTCACATTTGCAAAGGGCAAGGCAGGCAGGCCAGGGAGCAGCTCTCTCTGCAAGGAAGAAGACAGGCTCAAGTCAGGTTGTGGGAGGAGAGATGGGCAACTCTCTAGTCAACCTCTTGTCACAGCTCACTTGGAAAAATCTCCTGCGTCCCTGCAAAGCTACTGCAAAGCCAGTGTCAGGGAGCAACAGGTGCTGCAAAGGGTGAGGCCCTTCCCAGTCAAAGCCAGGCGCTCGTTCGAGTGGCGTGCTCTCACCAGAGGCAGCACAACTGCCCAGGTGTGCTCGGCTCAGCCATCAGTTGTCGGATCTCCCGGCCCTGCTGGGAAGCACTCGCCAAGAACACCGGCCTCTCCGCATGGGCTGAGGTACGCCAAATGCTGTGCTAGGTTAGATTTTACAGAGATAGCAAGGCAAATCCCAGCCTGATCCCACCCCGGCTGAAACAGCCCTGTGAAGCAGTTCTGCTCCTCCTGCAGTTGGCTGTTGGACACACGACCCGAGCAACGCACGCAAGAGATCTCCCCCCTCTCGGGGCAGCACTTGCAGCCTAGGAAGACCCACAGAACTCAGGGCAGGGTTTGCCCTCAACGTTATCCTAACCTCAGGCGAAACGGAGAACACACAGAACATGCGGTGCTCTCTGTGAAGATAAAATTAGTGTTAAAGAAGCGACTCGGCTGAATCTCCTAACAAACCATGGGGTAAAAGTGCACTGGAGCCAAACAACCGGCACCAGAGGCGCTGCTTGGCCTTACTACAGAGCATCATGGGCGCTTCGCTCACTGAAAAGTTCCGATCCTTCTAGAGACGTCAAGTAAGGCCTGATGTTACCTTAGAGAAGAGTGACGCCCGCCAGCGAGCAGCAGTGTCACCCACCGGTTAAAGCGTGGTGCTGGTAACACTGAGGTTGCGGGTTCAATCCCTGCTGGGTCCCCATGTGTTGCCTGATCTAGTTGAGAGGCATCCCTGCCCATGACAGGGAGGTTGGATTAGATGATCTCTAAGGTCCCTTTCAGCCTGGCCCATTCTAGGATTCTAGGATTCTATCCTCAAGTGAGAGGCAGGGTTCAGGCCCAGCGACGGCCCCAAACCCCGCAGGAGCACACTCCTCTCTGCCTCGATCCGCCTGCCCTCACCCAGGGTGAGTAAAACCTCGATCCTCCCGTCGGGCATTCGACGTGTTCAAAACTCGGGAGCACGAGAGAACCCGCTGCCCGGCAGCGCCCGGCTGAGGCCGCCCCGCGCTCCTGCCCGGGGGGACGCCGCATCCCTTTGCCCGCCGGCGCGATAACGCCCGAAGGCCCCGCGATCTTCTCCTCCTCCTCCTCGCCCCTCGGCAGAGCTGGCCGCCGCCACCGCGGCTCGGCGGGGCGCAGGGCTTCACCGCGGCCCAGCCACGGGCGACGCCGACCGAGGGGATGCCCGGCCGGGGGCAGCTTTCTGGCGGGGAAGGGTGAGGAATACCAACCTGGGCTCCGCACGGGCCGGCGGACGGCTCGCAGCCTAGCTCATCCCTCCGCGGGAGGTGGGAAGCGACAACCATGTAAGGAGCGCGGCCAGGGCAGAGGGACTTTCAAACCGGCGAGGCGGCCTGCTCCGCCGCCGCCGCCTCTCCCGCACGGCCGGGCGCGGGCCGCCTCAGGGCGGCGAGGCGCGGGGGCGGCCGGCGAGCTCCGAGGCCAGCGCCAGCCGCCGCAGCCCCCGCCCGCGGCCAGGCCCGGCCCGCCGCCCGCCGCTCCCCATGGGGCGGGCGAACGCGGCGGCGGCGGCCCCGGCGAGGCCCACACAAAGGGCGGCGCAGGCGGCGGCCGGGCCCCTCACCTGCGGCGGGAGGCGCCGTCTGCCCGCTCGCCGGGGGCCGCGGCCTGCGCGCTCCGCCCCGGGCCCCGCGCTGGCGTGGCGGCGGCGGCCGGCAGGAAGGGAGGGGGCGCCGGGAGCAGGGAAGGCGGGCAGGCGGGCGGCGGCCGCGGGCGGGAGCGGAGCGGAGCGGGCCGGCGGCGGAGGAGGAGGAGGAGGAGGAGGAGGAGGAGGAGGAGGAGGAGGAGGAGGAGGAGGCGGGGCGGGCGGTGGCGGGTGCCCCCTGCCGGGCCGCGGCCACAACGGCGCCCGCCGGCACCGCGGAGGGGAAGGAGGAGGAGGGGCTCCGGGAGGGCGCAGGCGGGGCCATGAGGGCCGCGCTGGTGGGGTACAGCAGCTCCGAGGAGGAGGAGGAGGAGGAAGGGGGGCGGCGGGGAACCCCCCGAGCCAGGTGGGGGCGGCGGCGGGACGAGACGAGACGGGCCGGGGGGGGGCGGCGGGAGAGAACGGGGCCGGGCGGGGCGAGCGCGGCCTTCCCCGCCATCCTCCTCCTCCCCATCCTCCTCTTCATCGCCCTCATCCTCACCGGTCTCCCCAGCCCCCGCGGCACCGGCCGCCCCCGCCTGCCCGCCCCCGCCGGCCTGCCGGGCGACGAGGAGCCGGAGGAGGCGGCGGGCAGCGAGGACAGCTCCCGGCACGGCGGCCGCGTCCGCGGCTTCCCCCACGAACGGGGCAACTGGGCCACGCACGTCTACCTGCCCTGTAGGTACCGGGAAAGCACCGGGGGGGGCACCGGCAGCTCACCGGGAGGGCACCGGGGGGGCACCAGGAGGCACCAGCAGGGCACCGGCAGGGTACCGGGAGGGCTCAGGCGGGGCGTGGGAGCACCGGGGACCCGATGCTCCGGGCACCGACCCAACTCTTGACGCTGCTTCCCCCTAGACAGAGCACCGGAGGAGTTCCTGGAGCTGCTGGAGCTGCTGGTGGCCCACGCTCGCGCCCGCGTCCCTTCGCTGGCCGCCGCGGAGGAGTTCCACCTCAGCCTCTCGCAGTGCGTGGTCCTGCGCTACCACTGGATTGAGCCCTTTGTGCGGACGCTCAAGGAGCGCCTGGCCGCCTTCCACAGGTAGGGATGGACGAGCCCTGGAGCTGCTTGCCCTCGGGGTCAGCCTTGTGTCCCCACCATAAAGCCCTGGGGAGTTTGCCTCTCTGCCTCTGCACTGGACCAGTTGGGTTTTGGGGACGAGGCCGGAGCTATGCCATCCTCTGAACCACCACAGATCGGTTCATCTGACTCAGGTGCCCTCTGAGCATCACCCGCTTCAGAGCTTCTGTTGCCCTCTGGGCTTTGTAGGGCTGGAAAACAAGGGGGAATGGATTAATTTGAGCCCAGATTGGGTCCAATTATGGCATACATTTGACTTTCTACAGCTCAGTATAGATCCTGTCACCTCCCTATCTTGTGCTGTTTCTTTCTTCCCCCCCCCTCCAGCTGAAATAGGTTCTTTGTTATTTCAGGTTCTTCTGCGTGGCTGACCAAGTGAAGGTTTACACCAACCAGAACAAAACCAGGTGAGCAAACAGTGAGGCAGCCTGCCTGCCTGGGGAGAAGGCTGGGCAAGCTGGTGGGCGGGTGGGAAGTGTCAGCCTGCCTGTCCCCCAGTGTCCTATGGTCTCTGGGGCCCCCAGCACAAGGACATGGACCTGTTAGAGCGGGTCCAGAGGAGGCCATGAAGGTGATCAGGAGGCTGGAGCACCTCTGCTGTGAGGACAGACTGAGAGAGCTGGGGATATTCAACCTGGAGAAGAGAAGGCTCTTAAAGGGGAGACCTTATAGTGGCCTGCCAGTGCCTGAAGGGGCTGCAGGAAAGCTGTGGAGGGACTACTCATCAGGGAGTGTGGTGGTAGCACAAAGGGTAATGGTTTCAAACTGAAAGAGGGGAGACTTAGATTAAACTTAAGGAAGAAGTTCTTCACTATGAGGCTGGTGAGACCCTGGCACAGGTTGCCCAGAGAAGCTGGGGACACCCCATCCCTGGAAGTGTTCCAGGCCAGGTGGGACAGGGCTTGGAGCAACCTGGGCTGGCGAGAGGTGTCCCTGCCCAGGGCAGGGGGGTTGAAACAAGGTGATCTTTAGGTTCCCTTCCAACCCAAACCTGTCTGTGATTCTGTGACCAGGCTGAGCCGTGTGACGGGCAGAGTGCGATCACCCTGTCTCCAGAGGTCTCGCACCCTTCCCCAGCCATTTGCACATATTTATAGCTTCAGCGCTGATACTCTTCCAACTTGCTCTCATTAGTGGTGGGCGAACCTCGGGCTGCAGGATTTCGGTCTGCTGAAGAGAGATCTGCTCTCAACATGGCCCGAGGCAGGCCTTTCCATTCGGGTTAGATTCATGCTACGGTTTCACAGCAGCAGAAGGAGGCAGCCGTGTTCACTGCCGTCCCCTGTCCGGCTGGTTCTGCGGTTTCGCAAACCCTCGTGCCAGCATGAGCAGCCTGGGGCGAGTGGAGCTGGGGGCCACCTCTTTTGGCAGTGGTGCCTGTGGTGAAATTGCAGCGCAGGTCTTTCTAGAACCAGAGAGAAACAGATTAGATGGTGCTAATTCTCCCAGGTTACAGCTCAGAAGCCTGAGTCCAGCTGAATGCCATTAAGTAGTCAAAGCAAAAGTGATTAAAATTGTGAAAAAAGACGCTGAATCTAGCGGGAACAGCAGCTCACGATAGTCATGGGCAGCACAAAGTGGATCCTGGGTGAGCCTTATTCTTCCCCTCCCCTCCTGGAGCCTAGAAAGCTCCAGGCAGTGCTTGAGGAGGGACCTCTTTGTCACGTCTCTCCAGCTCTGTATGTTCTGTTCCCGTTTCCTTTCCCACCATAAAACCCCTCTGGCAACTTCCGCTTTTTGAGTGCAGCTCCTGCCCAGAATGGTGCTCTGCTGAGATACCCTTTGAGGGCATCCTTTTTGTGTCCTGAAAGGTGGTGAGATAATCTAGTAGATCTCTGTGGTGCATCATCCTGTCCTGCTTCTCCCTGCTACCACACCTTTATTTCTGTTTTTCTTCAGAACGTTCTGGTCAGCATCCTTGAATGCTTAAATCTGGCATTCCTCAAAATACCTTTTGTTGGGAGGTAGGAATGCGGGGCTAAGCATGCTCGTGGCTGTGCTTTCTGCAGCGTGAAAGGGTGCTTGCTCCCTCCTCTTGTCTTTCTTTAGGACCTTTCTTGGCTTGGAGGTCTCCACTGGGCATTTCCAGCTGCTGGAGCTGGTCTCGGAGGTGGACAGAGTGCTGGAGGAATTTGACCTTCCCACGTTCTACAAGGTGAGGGGTCCTTGAAATGTTCACCTCAAATAAAGAGGAGCGGGGAGGTCAGGCCCTGAACTGGTCTCCTCTGGGCTGGCCGGTGACGTTCATACTTAACATGCGGAACACGACCTTGCTGAGAACGGGACTAGTGCAGGTCTGTGACTTCTGCATTGCGTCCTGTGCAGGGGAGTAAGGTTGGTAACTACCTGGTGGCCTCTCGAGAACAGGTTTCCGAGGTGAAGGACTGAACCTCACAGTTGCTGCCCCGCTCTGCGTGTGAGCAGGATTATCCTGGGACAGAATGGGGTGAGGGTGAGCACTGTGAGACGGAAGGCGATGCTTGTGCCTCTTCCTTGGGCACTTTTCTGGGCCAGCCTCTGCTTGGTACTAGCTTTGGGGGCAGGTTTTGGATTTTGAAGGGCCAAACTCTGATTTCTCTGTCTCCGAAGCTGAGCAGGGGGCCCTTGTGGGTTACAAAGGGCAGGGAATGGCTTGAGAGAGTCCAGCACAGAGCCACAGAAGTGATTGAGGGAGTGGAACATCTCCCTTATGAGGAAAGGCTGAAGGAGCTGGGGCTCTTTAGCTTGAAGGAGATGAAGGGTGACCTCATGAATGTTGATAAATATGTAAAGGGTGAGTGTCGGGAGGACAGAGCCAGGCTCTTCTCAGGGATGTCCAGTGATAGGACAAGGGGCAATGGGTGCAAGCTGGAGCACAGGAGGTTCCACCTCAACATGAGGAGAAACTTCTTTGCTGTGAGGGTGCCGGAGCCCTGGCCCAGGCTGCCCAGAGAGGGTGTGGAGTCTCCTTCTCTGGAGACTTTCAAACCCCGCCTGGACAAGTTCTTGTGTGCCCTACTCTGGGTGATCCTGGACTAGATGATCTTTTGAGGTCCCTTCCAACCCCGAACGTTCTGTGATTCAGAAGTGCCCCACCTACCTGCTCCAGGACCGGCCACGAGAGGTTCTCTGTGCAGCTGGAAAAGCTTCTGCAGAGCTGACCAGGGGGAGCCTGGGAACCGGGCAGCCTCGCCCACTGATGTCCAAAAAGGCTGGGGTGGGGAGCCTGGGACTTGCCTTGCCTCCAGCACTGTCCGTATGGGCTCTGCAACCACTGATCCCTGGCTTCGGGGATCCCCCTACCTCTGCAGCCCTGGGTGGGGCAGCGTCACCATCGCATCTCCCAGGGCGGCTCGGTGCATTGAGCAAAGTGTCGCCGCCTGACTTGTGTTTTGTCTTCAGGACCCATCATTCCATATCAGCTTGGCCTGGTGTGTGGGGGACGTGTCGGGCAGGCTGGAAGGGCAGTGCCTGCAGGAGCTCCAGGTGTGTGCACAGCGGGGCAAGAGCAGGGCTGGTGCCCAGGGGAGGGCAGGGAGCGGGGAATGCTCTTCACTGAGCAAGACAAATTTCACTGTCTTAAAGAAGGGAAGCTTTTTGGGGGGAGCATGAGTTAAATTGCCCTCCAGAGACCGTCCAGCCACGTCTCTGGGTGGGAGCTGCCAACGCCCTCTGGTACTGACTCCCGCATCTGTTTTCCAGGACATCGTGGACGGGTTCGAGGACTCGGCGCTCCTGCTGCGTTTCCAGTGGGAGGAAATCCGCTGCAAGTCAGGCAACAAGTACTTCTCCTTCCCCTTGAGGTAGGGGCCAGCGGGGCTGTGCGTTTCAGAGCCCCCAACATTGAACAGAGGACTGTTCTCCAGCGCAGCTGTCGAGCCGTGCGGGCTGTCGCACTCCTCCCACGCTCTTGTTGACTGCTCAGCATCTTTGGGGTGTTTGCAGCCTCAAGTCGAGCTACTTCCAAGTGTGAGCTGCTGGCTGAAGAAATGTGTGTTTGTAGCAGATTTCATCCTCGCCCCTGTATGTGCTGCAGTCAGCACCGGCGGTTCCAGCCATCCCACGGTCGCTCCTTTTGCTGATGTTTCAAAAAAAGGAAAAAAGGCCTTTATATAAAAGCCGTAGATGCCTTATGGGGAGGAGGAAGAAGGTAGCGTGGGAAGCTGTTGCTAAAGGGAGAGTGTCTCTCACGGTGGAAATAGCACTGCCGGATTGTTGGGAGGCTCTGAGCACGCTTTGAGTAGCGAGAGATGAGGACACGGAGCTGGATTCTCTCGCCAGAGCATCTCCCTGCTGTAAGCCAGCTCGGACGACTGCCTGGGCCGTGGGCTGCATCCCTCTCACACTGCTGCCACCTCGGCAGAGAAGTTTCCACGTGCTCCTTTGGCCAAAAGATGAAATCCGGAGGGGAGCAGTCGGAAACCCCTAGTGTTTCAACGCTGCAGGCTGGGTCTAAAAAGAACTTTGGTTTAAGATCGCAGGTGTCACAAGCCCGGGACTTTATTTTTTTAGTGGGGGGGCGGATGCCTCTGCTCAGAAACTTGCTGCCGTGTGTGGGCGAGCCCAAGAGAGGGCAGTGTCAGCTCCTGCCTCGGCTGGAAGGGCAGTGCCCACGGGTGAGTTGGCAGCTCCTACCCAGCCTCCAACGCTTTTTCCTGGTGGATTTTCCCACCCTGGGGATTTTCCTGGTGGATTTTCCCCTCCCTGGGGACGGCGGGCTGGGCTTCATCCCGTGGGAGAAGCTCCTTTTCGATCCTTTTTGTTCCTGCAAAAGCCTCTCGGGTATTTGGAGCGGGGTGCTGCTGCCCCAAATCTTTCATTCCATCTTGACGAAACACTCCGGGGACTCCCGAGCAGTAAAAAAACCTGTCGCAAAATTATTCTTGTTTTGGCAGTTCCCTTCAGACGAGTCCCCCTGCCCTGGGAGCATCTCGCCGCCGTTGCTTTTCGAAATCCTTCACAAAGGAGCCTGTAGCCACTTGGTTCCCGGGGATCTGTGTGCGAAGGCGTGCACCCCACTTTTTTCTTTTTTTGGGGGGATAGGAAAACCAAATTAAGATATATTTAGCTCCTGGGGACTCGCAGGCTCCGGTATAACCGGTTTCTCCGTGATCAGAGTCCAGCAGTGCCAGGTTCGTGCTGGAAGGGCTCGGCTTGGCTCCATCCCTCCTTTTTTTGTCACTCCAGGGGGGGTGTCATCCCCGAAACTCCCGGTTCCCGGCAGTTTCGGGGATGACACCCCTCCCGGAGTGACAAAAAAAAGGGGGGATGGGGCCGCGGAGGACAAAGTCCGGGCATGGGGCAGCCAGACATGGCGAGGGGCTGGCGGGCAAGGCTCTGGTTCGCCCCCGACCGGTTGTTCTCGCCCGTGTGACCGGTTGTTCACGCCCGTGTGACCGGTTGTAGGGTGGCGCGGAACCGCGTGGCCCCGCCCCGTCGCCGCCGTGACCACGCCCCCTCCTCGCTGCAAGCCCCGCCCCCTCCGCCGAGCCGCGCCGCTGCCGCGCCCGCGTCCCTCCGCCGAGCCGAACGGAGCCGAACGGAGCCGAACCTACCCGAACCCACCCGAACCGAGAGGAGCCGAGCGGAGCCGAGCCGAACCGATGTGCCGCACGCCGCCGGCCTGACCCCCCGCCCCGCAACCCTACATAAAAGAGGCCCGGGAAGCCCCGGCCCGCTCCTCCTCATGCAACCCCGGTTAGCGGAGCCATGAAAGCGGCGTAACTCCGCCGGGCTGCGCCCCGGCTGCTTCCTTCTTCCCCGTCCTGCCCGAGGGCAGCCTCGAACCGCCGCCGTTGAGATGGGAGCAGCGGGCGGCGGAGGAGGGAAGAGCGCCCCCTGGCGGTCGGGCGGCTTCCTGCTGCTGCTGGCGCTGCTGCTGGGGGCGGCGGGGGAGGACATCGATGCCGAGGTGAGGTTTTTTTGGGGGGGGGGACAAAAATTTGGGGACCTCCCCCACCTGCTTCCACTTCCGCACCCCCTCTCCCCGCCCCGCCTGCACCTGCAGGTGCAGGCGGGGCGGGGAGAGGGGGTGCGGAAGTGGGGGATAAATGAAATTCTTATTTTTTTCATGGAAATTAAAGTCCTAAAGTTGGGATTTTTTATGGAGGGAGGAAGTTGGGAAGTGGTTTTGGTGATTTTTGGTTTTTTGGGGGGGTGGAAAGGGTTAAGGGAGGTGGGAAAAAAATAGGGGAAAGTGCAAGAACTAAGGGGGAAATGGGAAAGAAGTGGGAAGCGAAAGGAAAATGGAAATGGATGAGGAGGGGGAATGGAAAAAGAGTAGGGGGAACGGGAAAAAATAAGGGGAAAATGAAAAAAAAAAATAGGAGTGGGATAAAAAAATAGGGGAAAATGAAAAAAATAGGAGGGGAATGAAAAAAAATAGGGGAAATGAAAGAATAAAGAGGGGGAAATGAAACGAGGGGAAGATGAAACAAAATAGGAGGGGAATGAATAAAAAATAAGGGAAATGAAAGAATAAGGAGGAGAAAATGGATAAAATAGGAGGGGAATGAATAAGAAATAGGGGAAATGAAAAAATAAGGAAGGGAAAATGAAAGAAAAGAGGAGGGGAATGAAAAAATAGAGGAAGTGGAAGAATAAGGAGGTGAAAATGAAACAAAATAGGAGGGGAATGAATAAAAAATAGGGGAATGAAAATATAAGGGTGGGAGAATGGAAAAAATAGGAGGGGAATGAATAAGAAATAAGGGAAATGAAAGAATGAGGAGAAAATGGAAAAAAGTAAGGAATGAATAAAAAAGGGGAAATGAAAAAATAAGGAGGGAAAAAGCAGAAGAAATAGGAGGGGAATGAATAAAAATAGGGGAAATGAAAGAATAAGGAGGGGAAAACAGAAAAAATAATGAGAGGAAATGAAAAAATAAGGATGGGAAAACAGGAAAAAAAATGAGGGGAATGAAAAAAATAGGGGAAATGAAAAAAAAAGGAGGGGAAAACGAAACAAAAATGAGGGGAAAACGGAAAAAAAGTAAGGAGGGGAAATGCAGAAATAAGGAGGGGAAAACGGAAAAAATAGGAGGGGAAACGAAAAAAATAACAAGGGGGAAATGGAAAAACATGAGGGGAAAACCAAAAAAAAGGGGGGGAAATGGAAAAAACATGAGGGGAAAATGGAAAATGCAATTAGGAGGGGAAAATGGAAACAAAATTAGCAGGGGAAAATGGAGACAATAAAGAATTGGGAGGGAAAAATGGAAGAAACAATTAGAAGGGGAAGTGGAGAAAAAAAATGAGGAGAGGGAAGTGGAGAAACTAAGAAATTAGACGGAAAATAGGGAAAAAATGAGGAGGGAAGTGTGCAAAAAGTAACAATTTTGAAGTAGGAAATGAAGAAAATAAAAAGAATTGGGAGGAAAATATGCAAAAAGTGAAAAATTTGAAGGGGGAATGAGGGAAGTAACGAGGAGAAAAGAGAGAAAAAATGAGAAGGGGAAAAATATTTGAAGGGCAAAAGGCAAAGGATAAAAAATGAGAAGAGAAAAAAATGAGAAGGGAAAAATGAAAAAAAGAAAAACGAGAAAAGAACAAATTCAAAACGTAAAAGCGATAAGAAGAAAAATGATTTTAAAAAAGAAAAGTCCTTAGAGGAGACAAAAATAAAAAAAAAAAAAAAAGAGAAGAGGCGGCAGAGGCTGCTGCAGGAAGGAAGGGACCCGGCGCGCCCCAGCCCCCCGCCCCGGGGACAGAAGCCCCTTTGTGGGTGGGGGCCGAGGAGGAGGAGGAGGAAGGGGGAGCTGCCTGCAGCTGGGGGGGGCACCCCCGGAGCAGGATGAGCCCCCAGGGCGGGCTCCTGCTCCGCCCGGGCGTTTGCCCAGGCCGGGGGGGGCTGCGTGTCCCCGAGGGGGGTGCATGTCCCAGGGGGCTGCTTGTCCCTGGGGGGGCTGCATGTCTCTCGGGGGCTGCGTGTCCCAGGGGGCTGCGTGTCCCTGGGGGGCTGCGTGTCCCTGGGGGCTCCGTGTCCCTGGGGCTTGGCGGGCGCTGACGCCGTGTCCCCCCTCGCCTGGCACAGGCATGGCTGCGGCTCTACGGGTACCTGCCGCGGCCCAGCCGGCTGATGTCCACCCTGCACTCGGCCCAGGCCTTCTCCGCCGCCCTGGCTGAGATGCAGAAGTTCTACGGCATCACCGTCACTGGCGTCCTGGACGAGGAGACCAAGGCGTGAGTTGTTGTTCCTCCTCCTCGCGCTTGAGCTCCTTTGGCTCCTGCTGGCCCCACGACCCCTGGGCGGGGGCTGAGCGCTGGCTCCGTGCCCCTTCCCCCCCCGGCAGGTGGATGAAGCGTCCCCGCTGCGGGGTCCCAGATCAGTTCGGTGCGCGGATGAAGTCCAACATGCGGCGGAAGCGGTACGCGCTGACGGGGCGGCGCTGGAGCCAGAGCCATCTCACCTTCAGGTAAGCGACAACTCCAGAGCTTCCCCCAGCCCCACGGGGAGCCCCTCGGGTCCCCGGCCATCCCCAGCGAGCTCTGTGCCCCTCCCAGCATCCAAAACTACACGGAGAAGCTGGGGCGGTACCACTCGTACGAGGCCGTCCGCCGAGCTTTCCGGGTGTGGGAGGAAGCGACGCCGCTGGTTTTCCGGGAGGTGCCCTACGAGGACATCCGGCAGAAGCGGAAGAAGGAGGCCGACATCATGGTGCTCTTCGCCTCCGGCTTCCACGGAGACAGCTCGCCCTTCGACGGCGTCGGGGGGTTTTTGGCTCATGCCTATTTCCCCGGGCCCGGCATGGGGGGGGACACGCATTTCGACTCGGATGAGCCCTGGACGCTGGAGAACACGGACGTGTCTGGTGAGTTGAGGGCCGAGGAGGTGGTGAAGGCAACTGGAGGAGCTTCAGGGACCCCTGGGTTTGAATGCGGGGGGACTGCGCGGGTGTGGGCAGGGAGAGTGGCTCCACCCTGGGCCACGCAGGAAGCTCTCACCAGAGCATGCTCATCTCTGGGTGCTGGGGCCACCCCACACGTCGTGTCCTCCTCCCCACGCATCATGTCCTCCCCACGCATCACATCCTCCTCCCTATGCATCATGTCCTCCACCCCGTGGTGCTGATGGCGCCTTTCTTTGCAGGGAACAACCTGTTCCTGGTGGCCGTGCACGAGCTGGGGCACTCGCTGGGCTTGGAGCACTCCAGCAACCCCAGTGCTATCATGGCGCCCTTCTACCAGTGGATGGACACGGAGAACTTCCAGCTGCCCGACGATGACCTCAAGGGCATCCAACAGCTGTACGGTGAGGAGCTGGGTGGGCAATCAGCCCAGAGCGGGGGACGCCGGGCGTGCGCCTGGGGAAACTGAGGCGCGGGCGATGCTGATCCGCATCACCCCCTCCCTCCTCTCGCCCACCTGGTGCAGGTACGGCGGATGGGCACCCTCAGCCCACCAAGCCTTTGCCCACCGTGACGCCCCGGAGACCTGGCAGGCCAGACCAGAGACCCCCTAAACCGCCCCCTCCAGGGAAACCGGAGCGACCCCCCAAACCCGGCAGCCCGGACCGACCCGACCAGTACGGCCCCGACATCTGCGACGGGAACTTTGACACGGTGGCCGTGCTGCGGGGCGAGATGTTTGTGTTCAAGGTACCTGCTGGGACCTCCTGCCCCCTCCCTGGGAATGGGCTGGGTCGGTGGGTGGGAGGACCCTGGCAGAGAGATGCCTGGTGCTGGGACTGTTGCCCCTGTGTCTCCCCCCCATCCTCTGCAACACCCCTTTTACAATCAGGGCCGATGGTTCTGGAGAGTCCGGCACAACCGGGTGCTGGACAACTACCCCATGCCCATCGGGCACTTCTGGCGGGGCCTCCCTGGGGACATCGACGCCGCCTACGAGAGGCACGACGGGAGGTTCGTCTTCTTTAAAGGTGAGTGGGGAAGCTGGGTGGGAGGGCCGAGGTGGAGCGCGGACCCCAGTGCCTCCCGCCAAGCTGCTGAGAGCCACTTGCCCTCGTCCCATCCTGATCCACCTCCCCAGCTGCCTGGTCCCAAAGGGATGGGGTGACTGTGGTTGCCGAACCCCTGTCTCTATCCACGTGCCCCCACCACCACAGCAGCTTCTCCCTTCTCTGTCCCCTCCAGGTGACCGGTATTGGCTCTTCCGAGAAGCCAACCTGGAGCCCGGGTACCCGCAGCCCCTGGTCACCTATGGCCAGGGCATCCCCTACGACAGCATCGACACTGCCGTCTGGTGGGAGCCCACGGGACACACCTTCTTCTTCCAGGGGGACAGGTGAGCGTCTGTGGGGTCCTCTGCCACTTCCCAGCCCCTGCTGGCTCTGGAGACCCCCGTGCTCAGCATCTCCTTCCTGCAGATACTGGCGCTTTAATGAGGACACCCGCTCGGTGGACCCCGGGTACCCGAAGCCCATCTCAGTCTGGGCGGGCATCCCTCCCTCACCCAAGGGTGCCTTCCTCAGCCCGGATGCCTGTAAGTAGAGGAGAAGAGGGGTGGATGCAGAGGGCACCAGAGGGGACGGGGTCACCCCTTTGGTGGCCTGGCCATGCAGGACAGAGGCTGGGAAGGTGCCCAGGGGCCAGTGGTGAAATCTTTCCTGAAGAGTTTCACTGCTCCCTGAGCAAAACCTGTTGTCCTGGGCATGTGGAGGAGAGCCCAGGCTGTGGGGAGCCCTGTGCCTGCCTGCTTCCCCCTCACCTCCACCTTCTCACGCCCCTCCAGCCTCCACCTACTTCTACAGAGGCACAAAGTACTGGAAATTCGACAACGAGCGGCTCAAGACGGAGCCGGGTTATCCCAAATCCATCCTGCGGGACTTCATGGGCTGTCACACAGAGCTGGTCCCAGACCCTCATCCCCGCTGGCCCGATGCGGACCGACCTCCCTTCAACCCTGAAGGCGACGGGCGGGCTGAAGGTGACGAGGAGGAAGAGGAGGAGGAGGAGGAGGAAGACGAGGAGGATTACGGCGAGGGCGGCCGCCAGCCAGGCGGGGACGTGGACGTGGTGGTGCAGATCGACGAGTACACGCGCACCATGAGTGTCGTCATGGTGCTGGTGCTGCTGGTGCTGCTGCTCTGCATCCTCGGCCTCATCTACGTCATCGTGCAGATGCAGAGGAAGGGTGCGCCCCGAATGCTCTTGTACTGCAAGCGCTCCTTGCAGGAGTGGGTCTGACCCTCCCCAGACCTCCCCCCCATCCCCACCACCATGGTGCTAACGCTGGATCTGACCTCTCCCTCCCTTCACCCCTCCCCGCCGCCTCGGCCCCTCCGCCCTGCCAATGCTTGATGGCTCCAATCACCGAAAAGGGAGGATGCCCATCCCTCCCAGCCCCCCCAGAGCAGCCGGGCTGGGACCGGGGCATGGTCGGGGGAGGCTGGAGGGCATCCACGTCCTGCCTCCCCCTCCGGCGCCTGCCCCAGCCTTGGCTGTGACCCTCGGGTCGCCGCTGTCATGTTGCTATCCCCACCTCGGTCCAAGAGGTCCTGGCAGGGTCCCTTCCTCTCCGCGTCGACCCACTGCGGCTGCGTGGGAGGGTGAGCAGGTCAGGGGTGGTCACAAGTGCTACGAGCTGGCAGGTCTCTGCTTCTGGCACCTGCCACAACAGGGAAGCGCGAGAGGAAGGGAGGGCCGAGCTCGCGGCAGAGTTTCGTGCCAAACTGCGGAGAGATGGTGCCTGAAGATAGCGCAAGGAGGGGGAGATGCCACCTTTGCAACCCCCCCCGCGCTGGGCTCAGCCTGGACCCTGCTGGCTGCAGGGCGAAGCCGCGGTGCTGTGGGCACAGCTGCCTTGTACGCGTATTAAACGGGTCGGGTGCGTGGAGAGCCCTGGTGCCGTCCTTTCTGCTGTGGGATGGGGGCAGGAGGTGTCGGGACGGGTTTCGCAGTGACAGGGCCTTCGCCTGGGGATGCCGTACTGGGGGGATGCAGGGAAGAGGCCAGCATGGCCGGCAATGTCCTCGCAGCAGCCACTGCCTTGGGGCTTTCGTTTTGTGGGCGGGGGGGGGGGGGGCAGCAAAAGCAGCCCCCATCCCCAGCAGTGGACAGAGATGCCTTTCACCAGCTCCCAGGGCAGCGGTGACGGCCTCGCCGGGAACACAGCGCGCCTTGTTCTCCTCCGGCTGGATCCGGGCTCCAGCCCCGCAGCGGCCACCGGCCACCCCCCGCCCGCCGGGCAGTGGGGACTGCGCGTGGTCCTTCCCGGGGACTGGTTACCAGGGGTTCGGCTCCCTGTCCCCACGCCACCCCAGGGGGTTTCCTGGGGGAAAGGGGGTGGCCTCTCTCGGCAGAAGGAAGCGGGAGGAGTCATGACTGCTGCAGAGATCAGGGGAAATAATCGTGGGAGTGGGAAAGATTAGAGCCGGTGGGGGGTGGTTGGGAAAATGGCTTGGTCCAGGGAAAAATGTTGCTCAGCCTTTAATGAGAAGGAAAACCAAAGCACGGAGGCAGTGACGGTGGCTTTGCTGGTGATGCATCCTTCCCCTTTTCCAGAACCCCGGAGCCATGGGCTCAGCACCCAGGACTCCGACACTAAATGACTAAATTAATGAACCACTAATCAGCCTCTTTAAAAGGGAAGGACCGATGCTGGCTCTCGCCTCACTTTCCCAGGGCTGCTGGTGCTGGGTGGGGGGACCCCGTGGCCTGGGTCACCTGTCACCTGCCCTGGCTCTATCCCTGCCTGCACTGGGCAGCGATTCCGAGAAGCCAAAACCAGGGACAGAAAAACCCTGAAGAGTTGGAGTGGGGTGGGGCAGGGGGAAGTCTCTGTTGTATTTCCATCGGCTGGGCTCTGCTGGGTCACATTCCTTGGCTTTTAGCTCCTTTCAGTTCGGTTTTGATTGTTTCGGCCAGATTTGTGCTCACGTGGGTCCTCCCCAGAGCTGTGAGAGCGGGAGCCCTGCCATGGGGCAGCCCGACACCTCGGCCTGCCCGGCACCGGGGCCAAACAGGCACCAGGAGCCACTGAAAGGCACAAACCTGGCGGACAGAGCGGCTGGGATTTGCTGCTCCCTGCCCTGCAAAGACAGATGCATTTCCCACGGGCAGATGCGTTTCCCACACTGGATGTACTTCCCACGTCAGATGCGTTTCCGACTGCGGGTTGATTTCCCACAGCAGCTGCGTTTCCCCGCTGTCCCAGGAGTGGGGACCCCGAAGCCTGGGACCCAGCAGGGAGCTGGCCAAGGATGCCCAGGGCCCGAAGCTCGTGGTGTCGCCTTCTGCGGGCAGCCGGGCCATGGCAGGGGAGGGGGATCCGCGCTGAACTGGGGTGGGATGGGCTCTGGGAGTGACTCCCCAGGGGCAATTAGCGCAGGGAGCTGAGGCCCGGGTTCAGCGAGCTGGGACGTCGCTTCCCACCCCCTCCCGCTTTTCCCCGGATGCTGCAGCAGAGCCAGTGCCAGGAACCTGGGGCCATCTGGAAACGCTCACAGACAGCAGCGAAGGACCCCACTGGAGACAAAGCCCAGCATTTTGGCCAAGCCCAGGCTCTTTGCTGGAGGCTCCCGCTCCGCCCCACGTACCCACAGCTGGGCCGGCTCACTGCTGGCCCCTCCACGGCCACGAGAGCCCGGGCAGGGCAGGGATGCACCTGCTGGAAGGGATGGGGCTGCTGGTGGCTCAGGATGAGGAAAACACGAGTCCTGCTCAGCCCAGCCCCGGCAGGCACCAGGCAGCCCTGCCAGGATCCACCCCCACTGGGCAGCTCCCAGCTTCCCAAAAATAGGCTGGAGAAGCCCGACCTGGAAAAGACCCCAAGTGCTCAGAGTCCTCCAGGCCTTGCCATGCCGGGACAGTGGGATGAGGCTTCACACCCCGCTGGAGCTGGAGTGATGGGGCTCTCTGTGCTTCCTCCTGCCTCCTCCTCTGCCTCCAGAAACCATGGCATGCTCCCCTGTGCCGTGGAGGAGAGGACTCGGAAAGCAGAGAGGAAGCCGGGCTCGGCGCAGAGGAAGAACGGGGGCTGGGAGGCATTGAGCAGTAAGCGGCCTCAAGGCCAGAGGAAACTACGCTGGGGACAGAGGGAAGAGCCGCGGGGCCCTGGGAGGGGGAAACCAGCTCCGTGTCCCCCCTCCCCTGCCCCATGGTGCCAGACTCTTCATCTTCATGGGGTGGAAAAGTCATTTCTGTGACTGCAGGAGCAACACACGAGGTGATGGCGGAGCAGAGGGTCTGCAGGGCTACTTCAGCACAACTTGGCGTCCGTCATCTTCTCAACTCTAGCGGCCCTGGGGCTTTCCCCATCCCAGCCCAGGGTAGCTCTTGGGGCACACAGCTGCTCCCTCAGCCAAATAAAAAGTCTTGCTTGGCTGGTCCCAGTTTGCAGGTCACCAAGGGAAGCTTTCAGCTCTCTCCCACAGGCACCTGCGGGGCAGGAAGATCGGTTCTCCCTGCATTGCAAAAGTGGTCAAAGTCCCCAGTACGGTCGCTCACTTTTCCTGGGCAGTAGCCAATGGCAAAACTCAAAATAAATATTTCCCTTGCCTCCAGCACCGCCCGCCCCACGCTAGACGGCAGCTGCAGAGGATTACCGTGGCCCTGGAGGAGTAATCCCTCGACACAGGCGACAACATTTGGCCCAGGACATCCAGGGAGATGCAGAGAGAGCAAAGAGCAGAGAGTTCGGCCCCAGATTTTTTTGATTCCTGATGGATCACTGCGCTAACAGAGCTCTGTGTTTTGTGTCAGGATCTACTTAAGGAGATAAAGAGCAAGGGGGAGTCCACAGGCGGGGGCAGAAGCCAGTACCAGGGCCAGACTCCCACCCAGCCAGCTTCTGCCCCAGCCGCTGGGTGAAGAGGCTGAAACCTTTCCAGGAAAACCCTGCCGTCATCGGCTTCCCCTGCCAGCTGCTGCCACCTGCGCGGGCAGAGCCACCAGAGCCCGAGGCTGTCCCAGCCTTGGCTCACAACTCGCAACACCCTCCTGCTGCTCCAGCTCTGTCCTGGCACCTCTGCCCCCGAGGAGGGTGGCTCTCCGCTCTCTTGTCCCTTGCTCTGAGGTGTGCAGCCCGGGGAGGTTTCCAAGGGAAGCTTTGCCTTTGACGTAGAAAGCAGGCTCCCGACGCGCAGGTCCAAGCGCAGGACTTTGCCCCGGGGGGTGGAAGAGGAAGGTGAAAAGCCAGCAGAAGTAAGGAAAACTCATCTATGGGCGGGCCCCGCTCCGCCGCGGGGTTGAATCCAGGGCTCCCTGTGAAGAAAGATTCCTTTCCCTCCCATTAGACGTGAACTGCAGTAAGGTCTTAAGCAGGAAGGAAGGAGCAGGCCACCCACGGGAAGGTGAACGAGGAGATATTTAAGATCTTTCTTCTCCAGGCTGGCCGCACTGAAGCAGGACTCCCTCTGCTCACCCCTCACGGGGCTGACCCGGGAGCACGCAGGTGGTCACCATCCTTGGGTAGACCCCCCCATCTCTGTTTTGTGCAGGAGGATGTCGTGTCCCAGCTGTAACCAAAGCGGGCAGAAGCCGGGCACTTCATCGTGGGAGCTTTGCTGCCGCACATTTACTTTTGGAAACAACTGAAACTTTACTCTGACATTTTGGCCTCTCTGCCAGCAGCATCGTTTTCTGCGAGGAGAGCATCCAAATTCACTCACCGGTGAGAGTTTTGATGGGAGAAGGGGATTAGAAGAGGAGAACCTTTGAAGAACACGGTGTGAATCCATCCCCATCTGGCCCTGACGGGAAGAGCCCATATCTGACGATGGTCCACTTTGTGCAACACATAAACAGGAAGATTCCACATTTTGTTTTCCTATTAAAAAAATATACAGAGTGTCCACGTGGATGTCAGGGTTTGCAGCTCGGAGTTTATTCCAGCAAATCCGCTGGCACAGCTCCTAGAGGACGGGCAGGAGTTGGCAGCTGGGCTCGTCGAGTCTCTCCGCAGAGACAGCCAGCGCGAGGCCCTGGGGAGCCCGGCCCCCCTTCACGCCTTCAGGTCACTCACTCGGAGCAAGAGGCAACTCCGGCGCGGGTCCCAGCGGAGCAAGGAAAGGCAGCAGCAGCTCCCGGCGAGCACTCGGCCGCCAATAACTGCCAAAACCACGTGCTCAGGAGCAAGGGCTCGTGGGAAAGGGTGCACACTTTCCCCTGCCGGGGTCTGACGGATCCCCCAGCAGCTCCCCAGCCCTGGCAAGCTTTGCGAACGTGACGGGGAAGAAGCCTCGCCACGGGCTTCGTTAAGGCCAATCCTTGGCACGTGATGCAGCGCGATCCCATGTAGCAAATCGCGAGTCCAGGTAAGGCTTGACGGATGTCAAAACAAGATGGGCCTGGCTCCTTGGAGCTGCCAAGCTCTTCAGTTGCTCTAAGTATCGGAATGGTCTTCTCCAGAAAGCCACTTGCGAGCAGAATCCAGCTGCACGTGGCAGGCACCTCCAGCGCCAAGCCCTGGTAGCTCTAAAGGCGCAAATAAAGCAGCTGCATTAGAGGTGTCCCAAGAGCTCACCAGAGGTAAAGAAGGGTCCGTACAGAGGAAGTGCCGACCACAACAGTGCAGACCTGCCAACCCTGTAAACCAGGCGAGGATTAAACCCAGGGTTGGGGGCAGAGCTCCAGGAAGAGACCAGCTTTGTCTTACAGGACAGTAACAGAAACAGTTTTCCCAGTTCTCCGGTTGGCCCAACACCACGGAAGGATCAGTACCTGCCTCAGGTACCTACTCACTGGAGTAGCTGGGGGGGGGCTTTGCCCACAGAGGAATCAGCTACTCCCAGACTCTCCGTTACTGGCAGAGGCCCTTTCCACAACAAAGGCAGATCGGTCTGAGGCAGGGAAGGGCAGGCTTCAGCACAGGAAAAGACTTCCGCTCCTGTTCTGCTGCTTTGCTAAAGCTCCCCTTTGATCCCTGGGGAAAGGGACAGTTTGGCAGCTGGAAGGCTATTGTGTGCCTCTCGCTATAAGCAGCTACTAAAGGCTGGGCCGAGAGCTTGAGCGAGTTCTTTAACCACACAGAGAACAGAGCTGTGCCCTAACGGGCAGGTAAGAATTTGTCACTGCTAGGAGAACAGCTTCAAGCAAGAAGGGAATGAAAAGCCCATTTCCATGTACTAAAAGTGTTGAGTTTCTGCTGTAGGTAAAGCGCCACAAACCTCAGGGGCTTGAGACAGATCCTGCCTCCTCTGTGGAAACCTTCCTGTTCCTCCTCTCTCGAGATTCGTGTCTGTGCTATTCATTGACTGGCAGCCTCGCTGGTTAAAGTCAAAGCCAGAGGCAAACTCTAACACCTGGGTTCCCAAAGAAATCCTTCGGCACTTTCCAAAGCGCTAACACGAGCAAGTTAAAGGATCCATCAAAGGAGGAAGAAGCCAGAAGAAAACTTAGAGTCAAATGTTTAATAACTTTCCAAGAGGGAATATTACATCCACAGAGAGAGCATATATAAAACAAGAGATGGAAAACAAGGAAAGGAAAAAAAAATAAAATAAATTGGTATCTTCAAGAGGGCACACTTAACCCCGTAATTCCTGCTGAGTCCCCTGGTCAGAGGCACAGCGGCCGCTCAGAGCGACGCCTCTGCGCAACATGAGCTCCGGGACCAGAGCACTTGCAGCGTTCAGGCTCAATACTTTGAGAACACCGAGGAAAACTCCCAATTCCGTGCAACTCGCACATCAACACAGTCACAGTTACATGGTTAATTGTGTCCTGTCCAGCAGACTGATACCAGCCGAATCAAAGTTACCCTAGGCGAGCCGATCTAAAACTTGGTCTCGGTGAGGCCTTCTCCTCCACCTGCTTTTGTCTTCCTGCTGACCCCAAACATTTCTTGCATCGCTTCCCAACACGCTGTTATTGCTGGAAAGAGCAGGAGAAGAAAGGAGACACTGTTAGACTCGGCAACACCAAGACAACCGTACCGGGGAGGGCTCCAAGCACTCCCCAGACCCGCCCCGGGAGGCTGCTCCAGCCCAGAAGGCAGTGACGGGTTCCTGGGAGGCGTCACCTACTGTTAGTGCTGCCTTCTACCTCCTGCTAAGCTCAACACTCAACGTCCTCCCTCGGCTCCTTGAAATTGTGCCCAGGAATCTTCACTGCTAAAACAAGCATCTGCACCAGCACAGGCTGGCCCTGGCAAAGAAGATGCTTCCTACAAGCTGCAAATATGCCAGGGACTCCTCTCCCACCACCAGTAAGAGCAGAGTTTGGTATCTCCTCCTGCTGGGTGGCCGCCACCTCACCTGTCCCCTTCCCACCGCATCACCCCACTGTCTGCACTGGGCAGGAGTGGGATCAGAGAGGGGGGAAATTTGGGCTAGAGGGACACAAAGACAAGTGCAGGGCTAGAGGTGGCTCTGAAGAGCAAAGCTGTTGTGCTGAGTCACAGGCGAAAGCGCTGGCGAGACGCTGGAGGCTGCCACCCTGCCCAGAGCCCTTTGAGGCGTGCAGGAAGGACGTGGGGAGCAGCTGCGCAGCTCACCCTGCTCCCAGAAGGGAACAACAGATCTTCCACGCGTTTTGGCAGGAAAGTCGCTCACCAAAGGCACCCCAGGCAGCCTCTTGCCCTGGAAACAGCCAGGGTGCTCCCTGGCTGGCGGCCAAAGCTGGTAAGAGCTCTGCTGCTGGAAGAAACTCTGCATTGTGAGGGCAGCGGGAGGAGGAGAAGAAGGCTAGCCTAGCCCAGCTGCTGCTCCCACCCTCCTCGCTTGCTCACCTTGGCCTTGTTCTGGACAGGTAGATACAGCTTGAACTCAGCTGGAAGCTCATCCTCCGAGTAGAGCCGGTCAGAGAAGTACACCCGTCGGATGCGACAGTTGGCGTGGATCTGGGAGTCAGAAAAAGAGTCAGTCCATTTTCTGTACGCTCTTCCTGTATCCGGCTTGACTGTCGTGCAGCAGCCCGGCCTTGGCTCAGCAGCCAAAGAGACCTCACTGGCTCTCCCTGAATCTGATAGGGCATCAGAGAAGAAAGGTTGGCCCATGCCCTCCGCTTGGCGTTACACGTTCTCTCCAGCGCTGGAAGTCGTCTCAAGAGACTTGGCCAAGCTCTGACATCTCAGCAAATTGAGATCTGCCTCAGAGGGTTGCTTACAGGGTTCTTTGCCGAGAACCCACGTCCGCTTCTCCGCTGGTATCAGCATTTGCCAGAACACTCTCAGCCTCAGCTTGCTGCATTTTTAACACTCCCTCTTCAGGGCCTCCCTGAGGTCAGGAATGAGATTGTCCAGTCTGCGCTGCCTCCGCTATCAGCAGAGTCACTCCAGTCTCCCTTGTGGGTACGTGAGGGGGGCAGACACCTCCCTGTTCACCTCAGGGCAACCATAGCAGTCCCATCACACTAAGGAACAGGCACACTCTGCACACTGGCAGTCCTCAAAATAACACATGTCACCGGGCACAGCAACACCAATCCCAGCAGACCTCCAGCCAGCGGGACAGCCGCCACACCGCGGGGAGTGTTAGGTGGACTGTGATTCTTACCCTAACCGACAGCCAGCAAGAGAAACAAGATGGAAACTGGCTCCTTCACCCCAGTCTAGTCCAGTAAAGCGAGGCAGCACAAACGCCTCTGCCTCTGCTCCCTCAGTCGGGTTTTGCTCCCCTGCCGCAGAGCGAGACTGGCAAAGGTACCAGTCTGGGTTAAGCCAGGATTCCCAGATGGCAAGATCATCACTGACCACTCGTTTCTGAGGGCAGGATGTGCCTGCTGCTCACCTGAACTCTCAGGGTCTCGATGTAATTTGTCCCGTAAGCCCGGCGCGTGAAGTCCGACAGGTTGAACTGGATTTGGTTCCAGCCGTCGTCCAACCGCATGGGCATGGTGCAGATGAAAGGCTTCACCCGAGTTGTGCTCTGGTAGTTACTTGCCCGGAAACGCCGGCGTACGTTCTTATCATCCAGCACCTGGGGCACGGAAGGAAGGCTGCTCACTCAGGCACCCAGTTCCCCAGACCGCAGCTCTTCCAGACTCAGGCCCTGCCTGTCTCTGAGAGAGGGCTCTCCTACTCCCACCCCTCCAATTCAGAGTACTTTGAACACATGAAACAGACCCATTTTCAGGAACATCAACGACACGCTTGCGAACTGCCTGACTCCCCCACAGCAGGAGACCCCATGCATCGCATGGCCAAGGAAGAAAAAGTTTTGGGGACCACTCACCGCCTGGGATGAGTTCCAACACAAGACTGCAGGCTCCCTGGCACCCTCCTCACGGGGCCCTGGACGGGCTTCCCCACCACATGCTCCTCACCTGCACTTCAAAAGTGAAGTATTTCTTCAGGTTCTTGATGATCATCACGAGGAAAGGTAGTTTGATGCCCAGGGTCTTCTTCGGGTCAGCAGGACATGTGATGTATGTGGTACTGCGAGGGACAGAAAAACGCTTTAGGATCTCGC
Organism: Trogon surrucura; assembly: GCA_020746105.1. Lineage (NCBI taxonomy): Eukaryota > Metazoa > Chordata > Aves > Trogoniformes > Trogonidae > Trogon > Trogon surrucura. Next base: position 8,728,546 of record CM036629.1, read on the forward strand.
GTAGCACAGAGCACACAGCCAGAGGGTCGAGCCTCTCCCATGACCCAGCACAGTCTTGGAGGACAGGCAGAAAGAGAGTGCTGAGATCCTAAAATCTCAGCCATGACCAGGGCTTCCCATAACAGGGGGGAGAGTTTCAAGAGGTAGCTTCAAGGAGAACAAGAGAATGCATTTCAAATCCCACTCTTCTCCCCCAGGGCATGAAACACCTTCCTGGACAGCTTCACCTTCCCAGTTTCAAGGCCACGTGCATGGCGTTTCTTAACACAATCTCTTCCTATCTTTGTCTGAACAGGTAGATCCCTCCAGAGTACAGCAGAGCCCCCACCACATGCTCTATACGGTGGGTAAAGCAGAGTTCATGAGCCCTAGAAGCACACGTCACGCCTGGCAAGTTCTGTATCAACACATCTTGGGAAGAAGAGAAGCGCTGGCTCTGCCTGTCTGCAGGAGAGGAGTCTCCGCTGCCCTTATAAGGAGCGCCCTGCTCTGAATCACCCCTGGAGAAGCCTTGGGAGACTCTGAGGCCGCTCACGGAGCTGGCGTCTCTCTCCGGTCGATGGAGATGAGGTTGCTAAGTGAAGCACCATAAGCAATTTCCCTCATAAATTTCCCTTTGATCTTCCTGCTGTCGGGAGAGGAGCCGTGCCATGGGGAGAACGGGCCTCAGACAATAAAAGATGCATAAGACGGCGCTGCCTTCTCAGCAACTGGCAGTGCTTACTGGGGACTGGGTATCAAATATGGCTTTTTTCCAACCCTGAAGTGATGAAAAAGTAACGGGACTTTATTTTTATTGTTATCCCTTAGCTCCACTGAGGCTGACAGAGAGCTCTACAAGTACACCCAGCGATAGGCACAGTCCAGAGCCACAGGGAGGGATCAGTGATCTGACTCCAGACCATATTCTTCAACGGACTGACAAAGAGATTGCAGCAGAGCCTGAAGGAGACGTCTGCTGGGCGCTGACATCTTTCACTCTGCTGCAGGGCACAGCAGGGCAGAAGAACAACACCTCTTCCTACCTGACATTAGTTCCTTCGATCTCCAGCACCAGCGACTGAATGTCATTGTCGGTGATTCGCTTAATGTGGCCGTTGCGTACCTGGGAGGAAAGCGGGACAGACAGCACAGAGGTTACTCGAGAGGGAAACAAGACGTGCTGACAGCTCCACTGAAGGGGGCGGGAGGAAAGATCCCAGGAGGACCCATCCACATTCACTTGGCTCCTGTTGTCCTCGACATCACTGTTTCCAAGGATTTGATCACCGCCCCAGAGTGCCAGGACTCCAGGCAAGAGTTTCTGGCCCAGCACGCTGCACAGACACCGAGCGCAAGACTTCCATCCATCCAAACACGCTACAGCGAACACAAGTGATTCAAGCCTCGTGTCCGAGGCCCAAATAAACAAACAGAAAAGTGTCAGAGCAAGCTCAAACCAGACTGGGAGAAGGGGTAAAACCATGCAGGAGCGATATTGGGGCAAGCAAAAGAATCAACCAGCCAGCCACTGGTCACAAAGGTGTGCTGGTTGCTACTGCTCGGAATGGCTGAGTGCCTCATGGAAAAACTTGGTTAAAATTCTTTATAATTGCAGCACACACAAGCGCAGAGCCACCGCCTGGTCTGCCGAGGGGCACAGGGATTTGGCTACTCGGCCGCAGCCAGCTCCCCACAGAGCTCAGGGAGGCCAGGGCTGGAACCAGGAGCCAACACAAATTCATTTTTCTCCACAAGCAACACAGCTGACTCTCAGGGTCTGAGGATTTTTTTTTTTAACGAAGCAGCTTGCTTGCCATCACATTTATCTCCATTTAAAAGGCACTTTCACTAATTAAGCCCTCTGCTCTTCCCCACTGCTAGATCAGCAAATTGCAAAGCTCCTTCCGGCTCCGTGAATTAATTTCTTCAGCACCCATCACCACTGCTAATATATAGGATACATTAAGCTTCTAATGGGATGGTTCCAGTCATGAGCTACAAAACGTTTTATGGGCTTAGCAATTCAGAATCCATTTCTTCCAAGGGACCTACCTGGATGACTCTGCACGCATTTGCTGGAAGGAGATCAGCCCTGCGAGCAGCCCACCCCCTTAGCTGGTCTCTGCACTAAGCAGTTTCAAGAAACCTCCACCTGGATCACCCTCTTCACACAGAAACTTCCAGAAAGCATTAAGTTCAGAGAGAGGATGCTCACGGTGTAACCATATCTTCCCTTTGCATCAAACGCAACTCCTGGGGATTTATAGGCCTGTTTATTTTTTTTCTTTTTTAATTCAGCAGCCCAGCAGAAACTCACGTGCCTCTTCCGTATTTGAAGCAGCGATTGGCACATGGGAAATTAAATTCTGGAAGCCACAGGGATCCAGCACGTGGCCTTAACACTGGGAAACAACCCTGATGAAGCAGGTGACAGTAGCACCCAACAAAGCCTGCTGCCATGCCACAGAAGAGTTTTCACCAGGGGAGGCTTATGGCTCCACAGAGGGGAGAAGGTTCAGGTTTGGGCTTCTCTGGAGAGGACAGTAACAAGGAAAACAGCTAAACGTGCTTTAAATGAATTAGTCAGCAGCGTTTCTATCTGCAGCCAGGTCCCCTTCCTCAGCCTGTGCAGGCTTTCCTTCCCCCAGATCACAGGGACAATGAAAAGCAGCAACTCTTCTTCCTCAGCATTGCCCGAAAACAGGATGAAAGACAGCAGAAAAGAGAGGAGATAAGTACAGACCATGGCCACGCCGCAGCAGAGCCCCTTCCTCCCAGTCCCACCCAGCTTGAGCTAAGTTTTTGTGAGCTGCACTGCTGTCCAGCAGCAGGGAGACGGGGGCCAGAAAATTTTAGAAATCCAAGCGCGCATAGAGACTAGGTCAGTATTTTCTAGAAACCTAAGAAGGTAGGTTTTTGAAGTGGAGAAAATAAAAGTTCTTCAAATGCGTAACCTCCTCTGAATCAGCAAGTTACCTGCTGCCTAAACACATGCTTGGAAAATCTTGTTTTGCAGAGGCAAATCTCAAATCTCCCAGGGTTCGGAGGGAGCAGCAGCTTCACGGACAGTCAGTGTCCAAACACATAGAATCACAGAATGCTGGGGGTTGGAAGGGAGCTCTAGAGATCATCCAGCCCAGCCCCCCTGCCAGAGCAGGGTCACCAGCAAAACGTAAAAAAAAGCCCAAAGGAAAAGGAGCAAGGAGCAATCCTCCCCAGGCCTGGCTGATGCGGTCCAAGGCCGACCTCTGGAGGCTCGCTCCTGCATCGTTGCCGGCTGCCCTGTCGTTAGGCAACGGGCTTGTGCCAGCAAGAGCGAGCTGAAACACAGCCATGGGTACAACCTCGCCTCGACGGGCCAGCGCTTCTTGAAGCCGGCGGTGGGTGCAGAGGAGGCAGGAGGGCCTCTGTGCCCAGTGGGGGAAAGGGTGCGAAATAAGTGCTACCTGGCTGTGCTGTAGCATGTGGTGCAAACAGCTTTGGGGAGAAGAAGCGAGCAAGCGGCTTGGGCTGCTGTACTGAAGACACGAGCCCGACAAAAACACTGTATGGAAGAACTAACAAGTGGGAGAAGGGCTTCAAGAGGAGCCCACCACAGCACTCACAGCAACTGGATACCAGCCACAATCATCAGGGAAACTGCAGTCTGCATCCTGGTGACAGGGCACGTGTTTGACCTTCAGACAGCCATCGAACACAAGCTGAACTTGTGTCTTCCCCACAGCACCTGAAACAGCTAATGATATTCCATGTCAATGTGCTCACAGGAGGAACGTGGAGAGGTTAGCAAGAGGGCTGATAGGCTTGACAAGTTTCATCGACCCGCTCCCATCCGCTCTGCGGAAAAGCGTCGGCGAGTCCCCTGGAGAGCGGTCAGCGTGTCTCCGGGAATGAACAGATGACTCCAAACAACGAAGTGCTGGAAGGTAAACACGAAACACCTTGAAAACAAGGCCTGCAAACGGGGCATACGTGGTGCTGGAAGGCCAGGGAATAAAGCACAGCCCAGCAGTTACCGGCTCCCTGCGGACAAGGCTGAAGGAGGAATCTCTACCTGCAGGGGCGGTGGGACACTCATCGTGCTCTTCCCAAGGCCTGGACACTTTAGTCCTGCCAGAGTCCCCTGGGACAGGAGATTTGCGGCCAGGACAGATCAGGCTTGGCAGAGTGTGCTGCCAAGGCCTGCCCAGAGCTTACCCACAGCCCCCGAGGGAGAAGAGAGAGAAGGAAGGACTGGATCCTACTACTCAGAGGGAGGTTAGAAACGCTCTCACCAAGGGAAGGCTTCCGGTGCCCCATTCCTACGCCTGTATCAAATGAATCACAGAATCACAGAATGTTAGAGGTTGGAAGGGACCTTAAAGATCATCTAGTCCAACCCCCCTGCCAGAGCAGGATCACCTACAGTAGATCGCACAGGAACGCGTCCAGGCGGGTTTTGAATGTCTCAAGAGAAGGAGATTCCACAACCTCCCTGGGCAGCCTGTTCCAGTGCTCGGTCACCCTCACAGTAAAAAAGTTTTTCCTCATATTTTTCTGGAACCTCCTGTGTTCCAGCTTCCACCCATTGCCCCTTGTCTTGTCAGTGGACGCCGCTGAAAAGAGCCTGGCTCCATCCTCCTGACATTCCCCCTTGACATATTTATAAACATTAATGAGGTCATCCCTCAGCCTCCTCTTCTCCAAGCTAAAGAGACACAGCTCCTTCAGCCTTTCCTCATAAGGGAGATGCTCCACTCCCTTCACCATCTTTGTGGCTCTACGCTGGACTCTCTCAAGCAGCTCCCTGTCCTTCTTGAACTGAGGGGCCCAGAACTGGACACAATATTCCAGATGTGGCCTCACCAGGGCAGAGTAGAGGGGCAGGAGGACCTCTCTTGACCTACTTGCTACTCCCCTTCTAATACACCCCAGGATGCCATTGGCCTTCTTGGCCACGAGGGCACATTGCTGGCTCATGGCCATCCTGCTGTCCACTAGAACCCCCAGGTCCCTTTCCCCTGCACTGCTCTCCAGCAGGGCAGTCCCCAACCTATATTGGCACATGGGGTTATTTTTTCCCAAGTGCAAAACTCTACACTTGCCCTTATTAAACTTCATAAGATTTCCCCCTGCCCAGCCCTCCGGTCTGTCCGGGTCTCTCTGAATGGCTGCACAGCCTTCTGGTGTGTCAACCACTCCTCCCAACTTCGTATCATCAGCAAACTTGCTGACAACATTCTCTAATCCCTCAATGAGGAAGCCTCTACTTTGCACCGTCTCTTTCAGGACAAGCAGTGCCCATTCTACTGGGGCCAAATGAGAAACAGTTTTCTGCATGTCACAAAAGATTTAGAATCCCTAAGATCTAAAAAAATAAACCAAAACAAAATAAAAAATAATAATTAAAAAAAAATACTACCTTTTGCAAAGATAAGAGAGCCCACATTAGGACAGCTATGAACCCAGCAATCGGGTCATTCACCTCGGATATGGGAGAGCATCAAATCCCTTGTTTCCAATTCTCACCAAAACTACAGATTCATTTCATGCACCCCCTGAAGTGAGCCATGATCACTTATTGCAAAGTTTTGGACACTCTCTTCCAGGAACTCCAACCCTGACCCTTTTCTGTGGCAATATCAGAGCTGGAACATTCCTGGGATGTCCAGGGCAGTATTTTCCAGCAAATAAATAAGCAAACGCATGCACTGGAAACATCTCTCAGTGTTTCTGGACATTTACTCACTTCACGAACGCGCTGTCCAAGCCAGATGCCAGCCTGCCCCTCTGCTGCTGGCCTGGAAGGTTCTTGCATTGAGCCAGAGAGGCTTCACCAGAAGCTCAGCCCCTTCTCCCTGCTTGCAGCAGGCCACCAGCACCCAAACCATCAGTGCCACCTCCACACGCAATCTTCCTACCACCCAATAAACGAGTCAGCAGCACAAGCAGGGTTTTCTGAAGGGGCTGGCCAGGGGAGCTCACACTCAGACCTGAGGGACTTCTCTTTCTCAACTCCAAGGCGGTGAGACACGCCAAGGGCCGCCCTTCACCTCTTGCTGCTGTGAACGCACCAGGCCAGGACAGGTCAGGACACCAGGTCAGGAACACCAGGTTAAAAACCCACCACTCCAATTCCTTTTAAACAGGAGAGCAAGGCGAAAGAGCGAACGACACAGACATCCATGGGCAAAGAAGTCACAAACCCCACTCTGGTTTCACACAACATCTTTGTAAGCAGGGAAATCCTCACAACAAGCTTGCCCAAGCTGGACCACGCTTCTTCAGGACAGACAGACCTCTGAGCAATGAAGAGGAACGGCAGCGCTGATTTTCTGTTGGTCTTTGCTGGCCAATCTAGCCATTACTGCACCTGAATGGACTGCTGCTTATGTCCACCCTGCAAGCAGAGTTCCTGCTGGACAGCCCACGAGCTGTGCAGGGCACCTCACGTTGGAAGGCACCCCGGGAGGTCTCCTGTCCAACCTTCACCTCCAAGCCGGGTCAGTGGCTTTATACAACCTGGAGGCACGTCACACCCCTTTGTCCAAGAGTTTTTAACACACCGCATCCTCACATCATCCAAACAAGGTACCAATCCTTTTCTCAAGTCACAAATGTTTGTGCAACAGCCTTAACACGGACAGGCAAGGCGAGGCACCCTGGTTCCTCACAGAGCTGCATGGGTACCTCACTGGTGGGACACGGGATGGGTCTCTGCTGCCTGTCCCCCAGCCCATGGCTTGTAAACACTCACGCAAGCTCACTGAGGTCAAACAACAGCGCTGTCTGCTGAACTGCCTCGAAGGCCTTCGTTCCTACTGAAACCACAAGAAATTCAGGTTAGGTTCAAGCACAAGTAACGGAATACACGTCGTAACCTCAGAGGGGAGAGCCTGCTCTCCTCAAGAGTATAACAAGTGTTTTGGAGAATCGCTTTTTGGTGGCAACGCAACCACAGGCAGTTTGTGGAGGGGAGGGAGCAGCAGGTGTCGGCACCTCCACCTGGGCTGATAAGGGCTCCCTGAGGTGAGACAGGCGGGAGACGACAGGCAGCCCTCAACAGAACCACTCTGGAAACAGACGGGGAGGAAAAAACATAACAGACGAAACGTTCCTGACTTCTTGCGTGCCCTGAAAGCCACCTGAGAATCACAGAACCCTTCTGGTGGGAAAAGGCCTTGAAGATCGCCAAGTCCTGATCTAACTCCACCAGGCCCGAGGCCCTGAGCCCCACATCCTTCTAAATACACCCAGCGATGGCGATTCAGCCGCTCCCCATGGCAACAAAACAACAAAAAACCCCAAAGAAGATCCCCCCAGACCCCTCAGTTCTGTCCATGGGCGGGGGAAAGGTTCGTTTTGTTTCCCGCCGCCCGTTTTGCCGCCTTTTTTGCCGCCTCTGAGGCGAGAGGCCTCCCCGCTCCCTCCTCCTCCTCCTCCTCCCCTGCCGGTGCCTCCTCACCTTCTTATCCCAGATCTGCAGCGGCTTGCTGCCGATGCTGTACAGCACCGAGAGGAACCCGCTCTGGAAGGTGTTTTTGAACATTCCGGGGCCGCGGCGGGTGCGGCCGGGCCGGGCGCTGCCTCTCTCCCGGTGGCCGCCGCTCGGCGCAAGTATCTACCGACACACAGCGATCCTTCCGCGCTCGCGCCGCGCTTCCGGGTCGCACCGCCACCCGTCACCAAGGAACTACTTTGGTTTTTTTTCGGTTCGGATCTACTTCCGGGCGGGGCGTTGCCATGGCGACGCGCGGCGGCCGGAGGCTGGGCCTGGCTCCTCCCTCCGCCCCGGCCTCCGGCCGCCGGGCGCTCTTGGCCCGGTTCCCACCGCGGGGCGGGCTCTGCGGCTCGGTCCCGGCGCTCCCGTTTCTCTCGGTGAAAGCGGAGCGTGCGGGCGGTGTTTGCTGCGCTTGGCTGGTCGCTTTGGCTGCCAGGCTTGCTGCCGAGTGCCCAGGCTTCACGTGTCCCAGCAGGTGCCACCCATCCACCCGTCCATCTGTCCAGCCGCCCATCCGTCCATCCGTCCATCCATCCGTCCATCCGTCCATCCATCCATCCATCCATCCATCCATCCATCCATCCATCCACAGAATCACAGAATGTGTTGGGCTGGAAGGGACATTTAAAGGTCACCTAGTCCAACACCCACCCATCCATCTATCCATCCATCCATCTGCTTGACCCTCCCTCCCTTCCTCCCTCCCTCCACCTGTCCGTCCATCCATCCATCCATCCTTCCATCCATCCCTCCCTCCATCCCTCCATCCCTCCATCCATCCCTCCGTCCATCCCTCCATCCATCTATCTCTCCATCCATCCCTCCATCCCTCCCTCCATCTATCCATCCATCCACCCATCCATCCATCTATCCATAGAATCATAGAATCACAGAATGTGTTGGACTGGAAGGGACCTTTAAAGGTCATTTAGCCTGACCATTCATGCCAGCGGCTCCGTAAAAACACTAATGACAAAGGCACACAGCTTAGCTCCAGCTCTGCGACTTGCATTTTTGGGTAGCACCATTGTCAGATGTGAGGACCGGAAAGCAGCTCCTGTCACTCCCAACCCATTTCCTGACTCGGGTCTTCCAAGACATGTCCGGGCCCTTTCCTGTGCCACTGTGGCCAAGGGAAAGGCAAACACCTCCGACGGGAGTGGAAAGGAAAGATGGTTCCTCCTCCTATGGCAGTGGCCATGTCCCACCTGCCACGAAGCCATTTCCCAGCCCTCTGAAGCTGCCCGGGCTGGAGTTGGACCTCTGGGACATCTGGAAATCTGTGCTATCCAGAAGAGCCTCCTGGGTATCGGCTGGCGTGGGAGGTCATCCCGGTTGTCCCGCACTGGTGTTCATTGCCATGGTGGCGGTTCCTCAGGCAGCGTTTCAAGGCCAGAACTGCTCCATCTCTGTGTGGAAACAGGCCAGGTTCTGCGCTCGCTGACACCAGAGATGCCCGTCACGAGCAGGGCAATACCTCCAGCTTCTTCTCTCTGCTCGAAGCCGTGCAGGGACACCAGTGCCGTGCGAGGGTCTCCTTGCCAGGGGAGAGGGGCAGCAGCTCCAGCCGCATGGGAAGGTGCCAGTCTCTGCCCACGTGGAGAGCTGGGTTTTCGGATTAGACAAATGAGGTATCTTTGCCCTCCTGGGGAAGAAGCAGCCACTGGGGCTCAGGAATACGGCACAACCACTGCCGGGAGCTGCGCAGACCCTGACGGGGTCAGCGAGGGCTGCGTCAGATCCATCCCCACCGACGCCTCTGCGGGTGCTCAGCAGCGCGTGCAGCACCAAAACCCAAGCACAAATGCATTTGCTCGAGCAAATAAGAGGGAACCTCTGGAAAAAAAAAAACAGAAAACCACCAAGCTCTCCCAAAGGCAGCATCCCATGAGTGTGAGAAAGGACTGATGCGACACAGCTGCACGCACTCCACCAGCTGCTGCCGCTCAGACCGAAGCGCTGCCTCTGCCCTCCACCAATAACAGCTCATGAGACCCCCTGCGACCAGGATTCACACAGTTCCTCGCACACGAGCACACGGAGCCCCATCCCCGCTGCGCCTGCTGCCCGGTGGCCAGGGGACCATGTATTTGTCCAGGAAACCTCTGTGGCGCAGGGACAGGAGCCAAACCCAGTTCAACTCCAGAAGCAGCCCTTATCTGAGCACGAGCGAGAAGCGGCAGCGTACGCTGTGCAACTCTCAATTTTCACCTTGTTTACTTACTCCTTTTAAATTGTTACTGCTTTCAGTAGAAAGCTTTATCTGTCGGAGTATGTTCATCTTCATGCGCTGAGATAACTGTGCCAGCAACAACCCTTGTCTCTCACTGTGTGACTGCAAAGAAAGATGCCTTTCTTTTTTTTCCTCTTTTTGTGAACTGGGCTAAGATGCAATACCTTGGCAATGTAAGGGGGGGCTGATGTACAGCTTTACTGGTGTGAAAAAGCTTTCGAGCATAGACAGGGCCTTGCAGAGCTGAAGGCTTAACAGGAACAGCTTGGGCTACTAACTACATCTCTACACCGAAATTTATTACATTTTTTCCTGCTGTAATAACACCCACAGCATCTTATTTTCCACACACAGGCACTAAGCAGTGTCAAAGTTACCACCCTGCACCAGCTTTACGGGACTGCAGTTCTACTCCAATTCTTGTTGCCGACGAAGATCTCGTTGCACTTTCCCCTTCATTTACAATTCCTCGCCCGAACAAGCGGATCGCACAGAAAGCGAGGCGTTATTTAGCGACGATCGGCTATATTTAGTCAGTGGGTTTGAGTATGCTTTATATGGTGCGATTAAACAACTCGTCCCCTTAATCAAGACGGGAAGAGACAACTGGGACAAATATCCAGCTGCCATTCCTCAACAGCCTGCTCGTTCACACGCTCTCCGCTTACCAGTTTAATGTCATGTTTTGCAGCAAGTGGTGCACGTGGAAATATGCTGCGGTTTCAAATTGTCCCTCCTTCTCTACGGATTTTTAATGAAAAATAATATCCGTCGCCTGCCCTCCTTCCCCAGGCACACGCAGGCTGAAGGAGAGGGGCAGGATCGGAGATGCCCAACAGGAGTTCACACATATTAACAGTTGAGGCTGACATAGAATCATAGAATCATAGAATCCTAGAATGGCCCAGGCTGGAAGGGACCTTAGAGATCATTTTAATCCAACGTCCCTGTCATGGGCAGGGACGCCTCTCAACTAGATCAGGCAACACATGGAGATGCACTCCGATGAGACTCACACACTGATGTTACCCACAGGGAAGATCGCTAAGGGAGGTATCAGCATGTTACCCCCATTCCCAACTCCCGTGCGTGCAGAGAGATTAGATTTTGGGGAGCAGGTGGAGGAAAAAGCCCATCCTAAGAGAATAATCTGGTCCAAGAAGTGAGCAGAGATTGCCTGCTCTAGAAATAACTGTCCACTAAAGCATTTCCTGCCCTTCAGAGTTCCCGGCAATCCGATGCCTTCAGAGGAATGAGATCTTCAGGAAGCTCCTGAAACGTTGCTCCTCTGAAGTTTCACATCGCTGGGTGCGGTTACTGGAGCAAAATGTAGCAGCGCTCTCCAGTATCACCAAGTCCGTGCTTGCCCTGGAGCACACAGTCTGCACTAACGGCCTGGGAAACCTTAACCTGGACCATCACCCTCTTGGCTCGAGTCTTCACTGGAGAACAGATACCTGGGGCTGGCTGCCAGGTGCTTGGACCAGTAAAGCCAGAGCCAGATTCAGTCAGTACCTTCATGAGCCAAAAGCCTTCCTGGCGTGGTAAAAATGCGAAAAAAGCAACGACTTCTGCAAGGAGCGTGAGATCCTGGGGCTTGTCTAGATGACTCCAGCCTGGATTTTCCTACAGGAACGGGATGGGATGCAGGGCAACTGTAATGACGAAACCAAAAGGGGAGTTGGGCAGGAAATCCAGAGCTGCCACGTGCAAGGGAAGGCAAGGTGCAAAAGTGGCTTTGGGTGCTGAGGGAACCCAGACGAAAGCTTTGGATCCCATGCTGGCTGAAGCCTGAGCAGTGCAGAAGAAGTAGGAGGAGAAAGCCAAGGTGCTGCTGGGCAAGAGATCAGAAGACAGCAGGAGTAAACATCACCGGGTACAGGAGGAGTGCCAGCGTGTGCTGGAGCTCTTCGGGTGAGAAAGCCAAGGAAGCAGGACACGCTGCCTTGGTGGGACCATCATGCAATGGATGTCAGAGCTGAGTAAGGGACAAGAACAAGCAAAGCCTTTCTGACTCAGGACAAACTGGAGGCAAAAAACGGGCAGGCAAAGAAGAGTTTATTTCCGACATGCAACAGTTAAAGTCATTGAGAGCATCCTTCAGAGACAAGCTGTTTACTCAGAGAGGACCTGGGCTGCAGCAGGTGGGAATGGAGCGCATGACTCTGGAGAGGGATGGATGAGTAACAACGGCACTGGGGCATGCGGGGACCTGGGTTTGGGGTTTGCTCACAGCGCTGCCTCTGCCCAGCCCATGTGCACCTCAGGTGGACTCTGCCACGGGCTCTTCCCTGCCACCACGGGCCAGATCTACACCCGCCAAAAACCAATCTTGTCGAATTTAGGCACCGGAGATCAGCAGAGTCCTGGATCCAACAAGGTTATCGTCACACTGCGCCTCCGCAACAGATCAAGCCCTGCCTTACAGCACCCGCAGCCTGAACTCACCTGATGTACGTGCCCACATCTGGCCGCACACCGACACATCTCCAGCTGTGGTGACTGAGGATGGTGTTGGCAAGTTCCCACCCGGACCACTCAGAGCCTCTGTGCAGGGACTTGTTTCTGCGTTTCCACACGGGTCACTGCCCAGGGCTGGGCAAGAGCCGCACTGCGTGGTTCTGCGCTGGCTGGAGCCCATGGCTCACCTGCCCCGAGCTCCCCTCCCTGGGAACCGGCAGCAGCTCTGCCTTTCCCTCGTCTCGGAGGTACCCTTGGCCTGGGCAGCTTCAATACAGTGGAAAACTGTGCAGGGAAAAACACACGGGCAGTGAAGGAATGGGACAACGGAAGAGAAATGACTGTGTACAGTTGTACCGAGTCCAGCTGGAGGTGTTTAGAACAGAGCTTCAAGTGGTACATTAAACAACTGAGACCCGAGCACAGCTTGCACAACCCCCAGCACTGCAGCCAGGCTCTCCTGAGAGCTGCTGGTGAAGCACCGCGTCTGTAGGGGAACTCCCGCGCTGCAGAGGCCCCACAGGCAGGAGCTCCAAGCTCAGGGCTTGCAGTGATGGTGCTGGGGAGGAGGAGGAAAGACTCAGCCTGAGAAAGAGGAAGAGAAGGGAGCTCCTGGGGTGCAGAGAAGGGCTGGGAAGAGCAGGTACCTGCATTAGCACCTTAGGCCACCAGCCCGGCAGGCACCTCCAGAAGAGCGTGGACAGCCCCAAAGGTGGCCAGTGGCTCCTTTGCCTTTGCCCATGGGGATTTTGTACGAGTTCCTCCTGATTTCCTTGCCCAGTCTGGCCCAGTCTGTCCTAGCACATCACAGGGAACGGCCTCACGCTGCCAGCATCCTCCAGTGTGGCCGGTCCTGCCCCCCAGCTCCCTCCCCACTGAATACTCCTCTTCAAATGCTTCTTTTAAAACTTTTATTCAACAATATAGAATTCTTTTAATTATAATATAGAACTGTCCATCGTGACACTACACCCCCTGCCACCCCCCATACTCTGGCAGAGGCGGGCGCGAGCTGGCTAACCGTGGTCCGTCGGAGGTTGGGATGTGGGGAACAGTCAGAACGGAGGAAGGAACAACTAACCAACAACTGCTTTGCACACCCTTTGCGTTTCCACGCTTTCTGGGTCAGGAAGAGCTCAACAAGGAACCAAAGGCAGAAGAACCTTTAACGCTCGGAGGGAAGGGCTGCAGTCACAAAGAGGTGAGCACTGTCCAGCTGAGCGCGCCGCCCCGCTCGCAGCCCTGCCCGCGCCGCGCAGTCTGCCCGCCGTCACTCTACACCGCGCCGACAGGACGTTTGATTTGGTTCTCGTTCTGCTTATGGAAAATTGGGAGCAACAGCATCGGACCTGAGGAGAGATGGGAGGAGGGAAGTGAGCATCACGGGGGCACTGCCGGCTCGATGGCCCCGAGAAGACGGCTGGGCACACTGCCCCACGGCCTGCCGCCCCGCTCCCCTTCGTGCCCCTCGGGACGTGAGGGTGGTGGAGGATCCTCAGCCTGCTTTGGAACGGGGGGCAAGGGAGAGGCATAGCCCAGCAAAGTAGCACTTCTGTGGGCAGCCAGACACGACACAACCTTGGACATTTTTCTCTTGAACCTTCTGCATCAGGTTTCCCCCTGCTGCAGACTTCTCTGGTGCCACTAAAGGCTCCCGTTGTGCCACAGCACACCTGCAACAGGCACAGACAAGCTGGGGAAGCTGCGTACTGTGTCCTCCTTCTACTGCACCCCTCCATGGCTGCCATAGTTCGGGGTTTGAGCCTTTCCTTGGTACTGAGCCAAACCTGTGCTTTACCGCCACTAGAAAGGAGGGGCCAGGCCAGCTGAACAGCCAGGATGCGCACGAGGACTCGCCCAACTTTCCTGCAGGAGAAAAGCACACGAAGATGCATGTTCCCCAGCATCCTTCCTAAGGCCAAGACACTCTTCTCCAGCTCGTTGCTCTCGCCACACTTTGCTAAGGTGCAGAGGAGAGCAGGGTTTCCTGTTCCCAGTGCTGGAAGGGCCGACGGGTGCAGAGAGGAGCTGGCCCAATCCTGCAGCCAAGCAGCTCCGGGATCAGGAGACTTCGCACCCCCCTCGCTCCCGGGCTACGCTTGCTCAGCTGCCACGTTTCCCTGCGGGACGATCTGTCACAGCTCATCCTACTCTAGAGCTGGGGTAGGGGTGTGGGGAGATATGGGGCGGGTTGTTTCAGCCTCTCTGGTTACCGCAACCAAGCCAGGAAAGCCATCTACCCACTTGGCTCGCTGGGAAAAGCATCTCTCTTCCTCTGCTTGAGAGTAGCAGGAAAGACTTTCCGACTCAAGTTTACACAACTGATACTTCCCAAAGCACCACCTTGAAACTCCACTGTTACATTTGGATGCTGCCAAGCGCTTGTATACAACCATCAACATTTTTCACCTCTCAGGATTCCCACACTGAACCCGTTCTTCTCCCCCACACCTCTGCTGCCGCGACTCTCCGGAAAGCTGGGAATGCCAACGCACAAAGGCTGGAAAACAGGCAAGTTCTCCCCATGGCAACTTGGACAGGCCACAAGCAACACACACTCCTGCCTCTTCTCAGTGGAACAATTCAATGCACGCTTAAAAAAACAGTTCAGAAATGTTAAACCCCCAAACCGACCCTGCTGGTATTAGCGCTTAAGAGCATGAGGGCTCCAGCTCGAGCCCTGCGTACCAGGACAGCCAGCTCCCGAGCCGTACTCAAAACCTCGCAGAAACAACCTGCCGCAGCGAAACCTTCAGGGCTGACAGCATGAAGAACCACAACCAAAAACTACGAGATCCCAAAACCCTCAGTCAAGAGGGGCTGGAAAAGCCCACCAAACCTCCTCGAGGAGACAAAGCCTCCAGCTCTTGCTCCTGCTGGCTATGCCATAGATTTGAGACGGCAGACGTTCAGACGTATAGATATTTATTGGTTTCAGTGAATTATACAAATGGATTGACCTGCTATCGATGCCAATAGAACTTTATTGGAATATGGAATGTAAACAGATGTTTCAAATAGAAACATTGCAACCTTATAAAAAAATTAACTATTTCGACAATGCCGCAGAAGGAAATTCTGTGTTTAGGTGCTGGTGGGAAAACACTATCTCCAGCTTCTAGGTTTGAGTGTCACCAGAACCACTTGATGAAGTTACACACAGAACGAGTAGAGGAGGCAACTGTGAACCGTGAGGCTAGAAAGCCATCGAGGGATCTGATGAAAGAACCCACAAGCGAACCCCCCCACCCCCCCGCACGACAGGATCGGCACCCCCGAATTCAACAAACGGCTGACTTGGTTAAAACACTACGTGGGATCCCAAGTCCCGGATCAGTAGCTGCACAGCCCCCTCCCCGACAGACCACGCCGCTGGTTTGCTGATCCTCCCCCCTCCCTGCGCTCTCCTCCCCGTCCCGCGGCGCTGGGTTGAACCGCTCCAGAGCTGCGCTCCGGCACAAGTCTGCGTCTGGCACGAATTCTCATGGGAGCCACGTCGTGAGGTAACGTGGTTGCACACCTTATCACAAGAAATCTTGCGACACTGACTTTCCTGAGCTCGGTGGGAAAGTCTGGGTAGTCCCTCCCCTCTCCTGCCGCAAGAGCAGCCCCTCGCATTCACGAGTTTCCACAGCAGGTCTAGTGAGTTTCTTCTCAGAGCGAGCCTTTGACAAACACACCTGGAGCGCGGGGGTCTCGCCTCTCCCCAGCAACTCAGATCAGCGCCTTCGTTTTAATGCTCCAAACCAATCCTGAGATGCTGCTGGGTTCGTGGGCTGTTTGGTTTTGGTTTTTTTTTTCTGTTGTTGTTGTTGAGCCTCCCCCCCCGCCCCCTCCCCAACCGCCCTGGCATCTGCAATCGAAACTGGAATTCGAGGGCCAAATTCAAGCCCAGAGTGAGCAGTAGGACCTGGACCTCCAAACAGAGTTGCACCTGCTGACCCCCAGCCTGAATTTGGTTCATCCAGAGTCGACGAGTCAGAAAGGCATGTTTAGAACGAGGCATGCTAAGGGCTGATGGTGGAACGACCAATTTGTCCCCACCAGCCTGGTGGGGAAGGCTGGACTGAGAAGGAAGAGAAGGATCCATAGAGATGTGAACCAGAATCAGTTGTGTTGAGCCCTGGGGATATCACTACATGTTTAGCTCTTGCAAGACCGTTTGCCCAGGGCTTTGGTACCACAGGGTTAGAGTTACATTAACCACAACCACCAGAGAGGAACTGAGGTTTATGACCCCCCCCCAAGGTTAGATTTCTGCCGAGTATAAAGGGGAGGAGGAAGGAGGGGGGGTCCTTGGTTCTTTTCCCTTCACTGTGTGACCGAAGGTTTTGCTTTTATTTGTAAACATCTTGAATTACCCGTCGTTTTCCAGTCTTCATCGCGCTGTTGTCAGGCCACTGGAGAGCACAGCGTTTTCTGAGCTGGGCTGGGATTGCTCCTTCACCACTGGATCTGCAGGAGACATAGGCCAGGCAGGAAGGGGAAACAGCGTTAAATAAAGCGGAAGCTCCACCCTGGCAAACCCTTCCAGAGAAACTGCCCTCAAAACCTGCAGAGCTGCCTCAGGCAGAGCAGGGAGCCCAAATTTGCCCCCACAACCCAAGAGCCCCTCTCCACCCATCCCGGACTCACAGAAGTAGGGGTGCTCCATCGCCTCCTTGGCGGTCAGCCTCTGTTGATGGTCATACCGCAGCAGCTTGTCCAGGAGGTCTAGGACTTCAGGACTGACCAAGTGTCTGTTCTCGCTGTGGATGAAGTTCTCCCAGCGCTTCCGGGAATGCCTGTAAGGGACCGTCTGTCACCGACCCGCTCTCTCCAGCCCAGCAGCACGCAGAGTTCCCAGAGGAATCACCTGCCACTGCCCACTTCTGAGAGGAGAGGGTTGTGGCAGACGCTGCCCACAGCTTGTCCTTGCACAAGCTACTGCTCAGCAAGCGCCTGTCGAAGGCAGAAAGCCCCCTTCTTTAGGCAGGCAGTTGTGTGGGTGCCCTGCGTCCAGGAAAGGCACAATATTGCACACTTCCCTCCATCTACAGGGACGTGATGACAACATCAGCAGGCAGGGTGATCCCCTTGGGACCTGAACTGCTCTGGCCTGCCAGCCAGCTTCACAGAAGCTGTCCTTGCTATCCCATCCACCTCTTGTCCTTTTCAGAAACCTCAGCTGAGAGATTTTCAGCCCGCACTCAGCTCCAATGTCTACATCTCCACTTCTAGGATGTCAATGAGCAGGAGGAGGAAGAAGCAGGGGGTGGCTTGTGGATCACGGGAGAAGCAAAAAGTGCGAGCCTGCATTTCAGTGATCTCCTCAGGCGACAGGAGTAGCCAAATGGGAGGCCTGCAAGCAGCACTGTAACCCAGAAGGTCAAAGCAGGCCTTTGCTGAGAGCCCTTCAGGGGGACAGACATCAGTTACCTCCCCCTTTGTGTTATAAGGCAAAAAATGCAGCATTTCCCTTTCTCCACTTACTGGCCCAGGATATCATTGAAGTGCGGGTCCAGTTCTATGTGGTACTTCTTGAGATACCCATACAGCTCATCTGTGCCCAGGACCTTTGCGATGCGAACCAGCTGGAACAAAAGACACGTTGAGAGAGAGCAGAAGGGCAGGTCACCACTCCTCTGCGGCGGCAGAGCTGCCCAAATCTATGAGGCCTCCCTCTGAGAACATCCCAGATGGAAGGAATTACCTCCCTTGAAACTCATTTTTGCAACCTGGGTGGAAAACAAGTCTCCTACACAAGGGAGCGAAATACAATCCCGCATGACTTAACTAAGCACGGAGCAACATCCTCCCAGCTTGGTGGTCCGACCCCCAGAACCTCCCCACTGTACACACGAAGATATGTCGGTGCCAAATGTCTCATGAAACAGGCCAGGGAGCAAAGTCTTTACTTGGTCATAATTGTCCTGGCCGTGGAAGAAGGGCTCCTTTCGGAAGATCATGCTTGCCAGCATACAGCCTAAACTCCACATGTCTAAGCTGTAGTCATACATCTGAGGGGAAAAAGGAGAAGCTGTCAGAAAAGGCATGCTCACCACTGCCCAGTTCCCCAAGAACACAGACAACCTCCGCCTTTTCACTTCACAGCCAGCGATGGGCGATGCCCCGGCAGGTAAAACCGGACAACCCCAAGGGGACCGAATCGCAACCACGAGTGGCTAGCAAGGAGGAGGCAGACTCTTACTTGGTAGTCCACAAGGAGCTCCGGTCCTTTGAAGTACCTAGAGGCCACACGGACATTGTATTCCTGAGCTGGATGGTAGAATTCGGCCAGACCCCAGTCTATGAGCCGCAGCTGAACATGCAAGAAAGAGACACCAAGTCAGGAGCTTCAGCAGGAGCCGGTTAGGTGAAGCCACGTTGGCCAAACCTCTCAATCCTGCGATGTGAGCATGGGGTGCAGGGTGCAGGGAGGTGCTCTGAGGACAGGAGATGCTCCAAGCAGCGCTCTGGCTGGGCTCCTCCCTTGCCCCCATCACCAGCTGGCAGGGCAAAGCCCAGCTTAGCTCCTCTGCCTCCTGAGCCCGAGCATTGTTACTGCTGGGCAGCTGGTTCCTTACCAGCAACACCAGCCCCAGCAGACAGGTCACCATGTCCCAGGGCACAGGCAGAAGCCAGTTGTCTTATCCTGCTGTTTAGAGGGGCTGGGCTGAAGGCAGTGATGATTTTAATTCAGGTCAGAGCAGGGAATGAGGTAGGAGGGGGTTCACTACATCCTGGGTGATGGGGTGGACACCGTGTCACGTTACTGAAGCAGAGGGGGTCTAGTAAGAGATTTCCCCCTCCTTACAAAGCCTGTCTTGCCTGTACAGCCACCTCCGACCGGCAGGGAGGGGCCCATGGACCAGCCACTAATTTGCTGCTGCAATTCCCCGGTCACAGTATCACAGAATCATAGAACGTCAGGCGTCAGAAGGGACCTCAAAAGATCATCTAGTCCAGCCCTCCCGCTAGAGCAGGATCCCCGGTCCCCGGGAAGACAGGCACACACAGCACCCCAAGAGGTACCCGACAGCGTGGGGAAGCTCCCTGTGCTGCCCGTTCCCGCGGCAGCGAGCTGGGTACAGACGCCGCCTGTGGTCTGAGCAGCACGGCCCAGAAGTGAGGAAGCCGCTGCAGGACAAGCAGGCTGTACTACAGGAGGAGCTTATGTAGGCAAAAATATCCACGTGTATTTCAGACAAGGCCATCCCTTCTCCTGCCCAGAGCCTCTGCAACCCACTGTGACATCTCCCCAGGTGGACATTTATGGCCCAGACCAGCTCCTCTCAGCACAGAAACACAGTGTGGTTGCCTGGGGAGGGAGAAGAACAACCTCCAAGCCCTGAACTCCCACTGCAGTGCTCCCCAGTGGGATTTTGGCCATCCCTTGACAAGGAGAGCAAGAGGGGAGACGGTAAAGAAAGGTTAAAAGGGTTAAATCCACCTGCCCAGGCTACAGGTACAGATGCAGCAGTTTCCTGGAAAAAACCCAACCTGTTCCTAAGCCCTGGCTCCACAGTACCTTTTTCTGTTGGTGGTCTATCATGACGTTGTGGGGTTTGACGTCCCTGTGCATGATCCCCATGCTGTGACAGTAATCCAGGGCCTGGCAGATACACACACACACACACATTAGACACGTCCGTAACTCCAGGCACAGCATTAACAATTAACAGAGAGTTCTCGGCTGGGGGAAGAACACCCCGTTTGTGAGGAAGTGCTGCGTCTCTGGCACAAGAAACTGGCACTTTCAGGTCTTACGCTGCACGTGACAAAGTGGGAAGCTGGCAACAAGACTGTATCCATCTCTTGTCCTACTGCACTCACAGGTCCTGGAACCACGTTCCCTGCACAGTCTTCAGAGAACATGATTCAGAGAGGTGGCCCACCTGGTGGCAAGCCCAGTGCTCCAACCTGGGTATCCCTGTGCTCCCCAGGTCATGCCCTCATCCCCAGAAGGGGATGATTCTTACAGGCATACAGCTTTATGCCCTTCCAGCTCTGCACCAGTGTCCCAAAACACACTTAAGCTAGAAAGTCACCTCTGCCCTGCTTATTTAAGCCAAACCTGCGCTTACAAAACGGCAGGTGCTCATGCACGAGGGAGGGCGACACTGCTTCAAGCTCGGAGGCAGGAGCACGCTTAAACTCTCCAGCTCCATGACCTTGCACCACTTGCCCTCCTTCTGCAGCTGTTCCCTCGAGCAAGGGGGCAGGAATGTTGTTTTCTCATCTCCAAGAGGGAGGGAGAGCCATCTATCAACATCTATCAGATGCTCCGAGATCTCCAGCAGCGCAGAGGGAGGGAAGGAGGGAGGGGATAGCCAGCAGTCATTCAATACCCAAAACATCAGTGCCAGGGAAGTAACGCTGTCCTTGGGCCCCTGCTGCAGAGGAAAGCAGAGGCGGCACCAGGTTCCATCATAGCAAGGCCTTAGGGAATATCCCTGTGATGACATGTGGCCTCACAACCACCAGGAGTCACAGCAAATGCTGGCTCTGGCAGCTTCAGTACAGGAGATCAATCAAAAGTCCACAAACTGCTTCCAGGATGAAGCTGTTCCAGCACCTTGCTCGTGCCAAGCCTGGATCATTTAAACCTTATCACTCCTCCCACCCTAATCCTGAGCTGCCTCAGGCTTCCTCACCTTCACTCGGAAGGTCTTGCCCTTACAGACAAGCCTGGGGGTGCAGAGACGAAGGCTTCCCTTGAGCCCCCTAGATCTATTGCAGGCAGTCTCCTGCAGTCACCAAAGGAGCACAAAGGGCTTTCCCTAGCCCGTGCCACTCATTTCCAGAAGCAGGGGATGTAAAAGTGCCAGCCCAGAAGTCCTGAGGCCCTGCTAGGACCTGACACAGCCAATCTCACAGATCTGCCACATGGCTCCTCCATGGGGAGGTGCAATCTAGGCTAGTTAAGAGGAGGTACTTCACATAATCACAGAATTATTGAGGCTGGAAAAGACCTCTGAGATCATCAAGTCCAGTCTATAGACCATCAAGCCCAGCCTATTTAGGGCACCCCTGACCATTCACCAGAGGGGCAGAGAAAGCTTTGGCTGCGAGGTCTCAAAAACAAAAAAATAAAACCCAGTGTCATATCAACGTGTAACAGCCAGCACAACCAGGAACTTTGCTCCCCAAGACCACATCCAGGGGGCACTGAGTTGGCTAGCTTGTTCTTGAAGTGGCCAAGATTGCCCACCCAGAGGCCAAAGATCTAAGACCAAGTGGGCAGAAGTCACCTTCTGGGGCTGCATTTGAACACTGCAGCAGAAGAAAGCCTGGAGCTGGCAATCCCTCTCTTTGTGTGCCAAAGAGTCCCCAGTTCCCCAGCCCTGCAAACACTTCTCAGTGCTTGTACTGGGAACCCAATGGTGCTAGAGACGCAGGGAGACCAAGCCCAGCCCTACCGGGCCACTAACAGTCACAAATGCTTCATGGGGAAAGAACAGATTCCACAGAATCAGAGACTCTTTGGAGGTGCCCAGTTTGGCTGTAAGACCTCACAGCAACTAGTCAGGCAAACAGATCTTCTCCCAAATCTTCCTGGGTTAGGAGACATGGATTCTGCACTGAACACGAGAGAAGTAACCGCTTGGCAGCAACGTGCCCTGAGCCCCGCTCCTTCCCGGTCCCCACATCCAGACTGTCGCGTGCAACACCACTCACCTTCAGCAGCTCATACATATAAAACCGAATATCAAAGTCTGTCAGGATCTGGTACAGTTGCTGAAACAGATTTGGGGAGGGAGGGGGAAAAGAAAAAAAAAAAAAGATGATAAACAAAAGTAAATACTTTAGATTTGGATTAGTTTAGCTTCCTGCATCCCCACTCATCAATCCCATTCCAGACCCCGTGTGAATGCTGCTGCTCCCGGGGGCTTCAGCCCTGTCAGGGCTACAAGCTAGAAAATCCAGAAAGAATTCCAAGAGCTCCTATGAAATGCTACTGGGGTCATTCAGACCTGTTACAACTTCTTCTCAGCAGGAGACAGGCAGGCTGCCTGTTGGAGAAGAGAGCAAGCCCTACCGAGCACCTGCCACAGAGGATCTAGACTTTCTGGTTCACTGCAAAGTTGTCACGGCGACTCAACAACACAGAGAGGCTTAACAACAATTCAGAGAAGGGAACACATGGGCAAGGCTTCCAAGTGCTCAAAGTGAGGCAGGGAGAGGAAAATATTAACCTAAAGGAGCACGGGGAAGGGAAGCACAAAGCGCAGAGCCAGCCCCAGAGCCAGGAGAGGCTCCACGCTACGTCAGCACAAATGCTAACGCAGTTTAACGGCACAGAAACACTCGTGGGGTGCAATCCTTGAAGTGCTTGTTGCCAGCACACGTTTGCCACTCTCCTCTCCTCTGTGTCCACCTGTGGCTACTTACAGAGAAGTGACAAAGGTCCTGCGTGAGCTTTAACCTGCGCTGTGCCACCAGCACTGTCAGCAGAGAACTTGTCATCCTGCTGCTCCCACACCAGGTCACAACCGGCCCCAAATTTGCCTTCTGCTCTGTATCTGCCATCGGCAGCCGTGCCAGCGCGACCCTGTCGGGCTGCGCTCTCGTCCCGGGAAAGCAAGGCGAGACGCCAGGGCAGGGCAAGGAAGGACATTCACGGGGCAGCAGCAGGACCAGACCCCTCTGCCCTTTCGAAGGGACAAGGATCGTCTCGCAGCTCGGTCAGATCACCGATTGCATCAGCGCCACAGCCGGCTGCCCGTCACAGGCACCACTTGGCAGCTTCAGGAAGAATCCCAGAGTGAGGGATTGAAATTCACATTCCAAGAGAGCTGCTCCGGCCCCGGCTCCCCTCCAGGCCCATGGTCGAGATCCTCAGGATCCTGTCTCACTTAGGGCCAGCTCCAAACAGCCCGACCACCCTCGACGCTGCTCTGGGAAATTATTTGACAACATCCAAGTGTCGCTTACACATGCGGAGCTTTAACAGCCTCCAGGACACAAGCTGCATTGTATTCTCATGAACTGGGATGATCCTAACGCTTCGGAGCAACCCACTGAAGCAGACAAGTGAGCAGGGAGCAAAAAAAGACATAGCCACAAGCTACAGTAGGATAGATTTCTCGACTCGGTTGCGCACGGCTCCGATGCGCGACGCAGGGCCAGCAGAGGACAGCTGAGCCCTTCCAGGGGCTGGTTCAAACGGCCGGCTTGGGGAACTAACACCATGCGGGGACGGAGATGCTTAAAATGTGGAGCTCCAGGAATCACCACCCTGTTCAACTTCACCCGGAGACTTCAGTGCACCCAGGGAAGGAAGGGAGGAGAGGGAGAACAGGGCTAAACCCAGTCTGCGTGCCTTGGCTCCTCTGCCTCTTGCAGGGAGGTCACCGCTGCCTCTCTCCTCAGGCCCACGATGCTGTCGCTTCTCCTTCTTGTATCCTTCAGCAGAGGCAGTCGCTGGGCAACCAGCTTTCCACAGACTTCCCCAGAAGGCTGCCCCTGAAACCCAGCGCCTCTGATCCTCTTGTTGTGATGGGCAGCACTCAGGCCCCGCTCGATGTGGGGGAGCACGCTCAGCCCCACCGCAGGTAGCACTGAAGGATGGAGCCAAGGTGTCCGCTGCTTTGAGGTCCCACGCAGCAGCTGCCCCAAAATTTTGACAGTGGGCTCCACAGCTTTGCCCAGCTTAGCAGGGGAGAGCAGACATCTCCTTTACAGACACGTTCCCCCTCTTACGTC
This sequence comes from Trogon surrucura, assembly GCA_020746105.1. Classification (NCBI taxonomy): domain Eukaryota; kingdom Metazoa; phylum Chordata; class Aves; order Trogoniformes; family Trogonidae; genus Trogon; species Trogon surrucura. The sequence continues at coordinate 8,752,389 of CM036629.1, forward strand.
TGGCTCTTTGGAGTAAAACTACTGGGAATATCACTGTGGAGACTCAGCTCAAGCACCTGCTTAGCTAGATAGGTCTCACCAGGCCTCGCCCACAGGCAGCCTCCACCCCTCTTCCAGCTTTTGGCACACACCACGTAAACCATTTGCAAACTAATCCCATTAGCGCCTGAGGAGGCAGAGACACGCTTCCCTCTCCACGGGCCTGACAGGAGTTAAACGCTCATTCTTCTCCCTCAAGTGAGCAACACAGCTGGCTACGTGCAGGCAGCAGCATCTGCAAACAAGAGGGTGGCTGCGAGGAGCTGATGGAGGAGAGACGCTGCTTTGGGGTGCAGGGCAGGCAGCAGCAAAATGAAACAGCTCCCAAAGCATCTGGGCCTCGACAGCCAGGCGAGGGAGGAGAATTTTTCATACTTCTGCATTGCCTGTGCAGGGCAACAACTATTTTCTAAACTAACCTTGGATGTTCAAGGATAAAACCCACACGCACGCTTCCCAAGCAGCAGCTTGGCCTGAAAATTCACCAGGTTTGCAGGCAAAGTGGAAGATCTGACTCAAAAGCCTGCTGTCCCCTACAACAACAGCCTGAACATCCTAAAGCAACCTTTTGTCGCTTGCTTTTCTTGCCCATCTCCCCTTCCTCAGCTGCGAACATGCTGGTCTGCTTTAAGAACGAAACAGCAAACCCAACGCAGAGCTGCTCCTCGAGACCTGCCTCTGCCTCCTCCTTCCTGAGAGACTTCCTTCTTCAGGGCAACGAAGAATGAATGAAGACCAGGTAAGCTCACAGACTTCAGAAAGCTGGCAGCAGTTGAAAGACAGGTGTCTCGTTTCCAGTTTGAAACCGATTAGCAAAAGACATTTTGCACCCAACGGACCGCACGGCTCTGCAGACGACTGTGAGTAGCCCGAGTGCTCAGAGATACAGCAGATCTGAAGAGAAACACCAGCCCCGTACACGAGCTGCTGTCCTCACGCAGCAGAAGACACGTTTAGTATCGTTCCAACTCATCAGTACAGAATCGTCGCTTCCAGAACAGACCCAGATGGGCAATTTAAGAAAATGTAATCAGCTCTAGGTAGGTATCACATCAAACTGTGTGGAACAGAAGCTTGTGCTCCTGATCCGGAATTATCCATGGTCATAGCTTAGGCCCCGCAGAATTGCAGTTTCTGCCCATGTACAGAGAGCTGGGGAAACCCAGCAGCGATCTCCAGTGGTGCAGAGACGTGAAGAGCGTCCCACTGTTTGAATGGGCAAAGGGGTGAAAGTACCAACACTGAGAAAAAAATAATAACATAGAAGGAAAGAAACTGTAAGAAAAGAGACAACTGAGGAGACATGCAGGCTTGTGAGCGGCTACTGCCAAGAGGACAGAGGAAATAAAACGCAATCTCATAAAGTAGCCTGGAATGGCACGGCCTGGGACAGCCCCTCGCACACCCTGAAGGCGATTTGCCGGTGAGGCGCATGGTCCTCGTCAGTCCTGCTGACTCCAGAAGTCAATGCAGAGATGGGCTGATGGGCAGCAGCCACCGCAAAACAAATCCCATCACCAGAATTGGCTCACGTGGCACTTGACTCCAGCACAATTTCGCTGCCCAGGGGGATTGGGACTGGGGAGCAGAGGGGACGCCGAGCGGGCACTCTCCAGCTGCTTCGTGTAGAGAGGTACAGGGGAAGGCAAGGACTCCAAAACAAGTGATCTCATCTACTCTGTGCTTCTGCTTGGCAAGGGCACTTCAGAGCAAGGGAAGAGACAGCTTGGAAGCCTCTGTGTAGAAGAAGATATCCATGGGCACCTGCAAGTAGCAGCAGCTCTCATCCGCCGGTTAGCTGCGGCCCCAAGAACTGACGCAAACAGGCAGCAGAGCTCACGGGAGCACAGCTCAAACAACGCACATGCCCCACAGCCAGCCAGCAAAATTCAGGTTACAAATACGCTCTGGGCAGCAACAGCCAGACTGCACGCCCCAGGGGACACGCTTGCATTCCCAAGACGAGTTATTCCTGCCTTGTACCCACCAGCATCAAAAGCATCCACACTTCCCGCCTTGGACTTGCGCGGTCGCGAATCCGGATTTCCTCGAGGAGCCCAGCTTTCCCCTGGGAGCCCACAAAGGACCTGCCGCAAACTCGTACCGTCGTTTCTAATGTGACAGCCAGAGCTGAGCACTGCTCCTTCTGCTGCAGCCAGACCCACGTTGCCTTGCCAGCTGTGACAGCGCCCGTGATGGCTCTCAGCGTGGCCGGGACAGCTGAGCTACCACATACTCCAAGCCCTGCATTTTTCACTTAGGAGTCCCTGTTGGTCATAAGGCACTAAACGCTCCACTTTGTGAATGTACTTCAATTACTGGGTGGTGTATCTGATGATACTTTTTTCCCCTCTAAGGACACAACAGAACAGTGTAATCCCATTTTGATGAGGAGACACACAAAGTGATCCTCAGCAAGGAGAGCCACTACCCTAACAACCTATTTTATCTCAAGCCAGATATTAAAAATATAAATAAAGGGAGAACTCCCTAAACCGAAAGTTAAAGACTTCCAGGATCAGCCTTACAATGAGTCACCGGGAGAAGCACGGGGACACGTTCCCAGCATACCTGTGGCACTGGACCAGCCCATCTAACGTCAATGAACCCCAGACGAACCTGGCCTGCTTTAATTAGCCCCAAAAGGTCACTGCGCAGCGCTCCTCTCATGGCTCTTTACTCATTCCCAGTCTGTTAGGGCAGACACTCCTGCAAGTTGCTATTACTTTGGCCTCTGCAGTCAGTCTCTCTGTGAGATTAACTAACACCGGGACTACCAGCACGGCTGCAGCTCTGGCTGTGCACAGGCTCCCACCCGGCAGCGCTCGCCCCAGAGGGACAGAAATGAAGCGCGCTGCCTCGCAGCACTGGCTGCGGAGCAGCGGATGAGCTGCCTCCTTTCCACCAACACCAACCCAGGGTGCCTGGTGTACCTGTTGAAGCTGCAGCCTAAAAGGTGTGGACCTACACAACGGGCTGGCATGGACAGGAAGAAAAAAAAGCACCGTCCCATAACATGGAATGAAAGAGATCTCTGAACAGTGCAGGAGGGGATGATTGCTGGTTTCCTAATGGCAGATGATCAACTAATTCTCCACCACTGACTCAGAGGAAAGATTCACATGGGGGAAAAGCAAAGATGCCATTAAAATAGGTGTGCCAGCTCGGCGCTGCCAGTCAGAAGCATCTGGGTGGCACGGGCAGTCCTTGCTGCACTCAGACAGAAGGATGCCCCGTTTCTGAGAAGAAGTAATGCCACCCAGAGCTCCCCAGAAATCAGAAGAGACGGGGAACATGCTGCAGCCTCGGGCAAGCAGAAAAGCTCTTAAGATGTATTTAAGACTGCCCAGTGTCCCGCTACCCAGCCCACTGGCAGTGGAAGACACATTCTCCAGCCCCCGCCACCCCACAGTGCCCAGGCCTGAAGGATTCCAGCACAAAATTGTGTCACCAACTCGCTCCATCAACTGTGCTGCTGTAAATAGAGCATCATGGAGCAGGGATTAGCTTGGGCTGAGTTTATAGCCCAACAGCGATGACTAAATTGAGAGGGGAGTAAGAATATCTAACCTGTTGAACTTACTCCTCAAAGCTGGGAGGAGACTCAGCACACAAGCTTTTTTTAGTTCCTCTCATCTAGAGCCTATTTACATGTTTCTGATTTTCACAGGGAAAGGAAGGTGAAGCCGACACAGGTGGAAACTCCAAACTCCCACCATAGCCCTCGAGAAGGATCTGACAACCCAACAGCAGAGCACTCTGAAGAGAAAAGACTCCCACACCTCACTCCACGCTCCAGCAGACTCACCTTAAAATCTGTGTTGTTGATGTACTCAAACACCAGAGCAGGGGTCTTTGACTGCAAGAGAGAGAGACATGGCTTAAAACACCTTCTTGACTTTTTCTTTGCTCCAAGAGACCCAAGAAAGCTTTTGCTTCCTGCCTGACCCTCAATGTAGAGAGCAGGGCGGGAGCAGGACAGCGAGAGAAACTACTTACACCCGCCGTGGTAAACACCAACGCGGCATTTTGGGCCAGCGCTGCTCCTCCCTGTGCCATGAAGAGCAGACAGCACTGGACAAGGTGGCACCAGGGCCTAAAGTCTGGCAGCTTGTTGCAGGAGGAAGGTCAGCCAGGACTGCCACCGCCACGGCAGCGTCATTTCCTCCCCGCGGCTGCCAGCAGGCTGGGAGTCACAGCCTTCAGCCAGCCGCTCGTCTGAGAAAACTTCCCAGGAACGGGGTAATTGTGGCAACAGAGACAAAGGATATGACCTCCGGTCACTGGGCAGGACAGCGACCAGAAGGATAAAAAAGGGCTTAATATCTGATTGCCTTGGCAGACACTTCTGTGGCAGGTGCCAGGCAGGAGCTGGGAGGCCACAGGCTCTGTTTTCTCAGAGAAAATCTGCAGGGACACAAAACTCCTCCACCACCAGCCATGGGAAACTCGGAGAGGACACAGAAGGAGTGTCAGACTCTGGGACACACGGAGAGGAACGTGAGCGCACCCAAGCCAGCCCACCGCAGGAGAGCCTGGCTGGCGCAGGCGGCACCTCACCCGAGCCGAGAGCAGAAAGCGCACCCCAGGGCGCAGCGACACCCAGGCACCTACCACAGGATCCTTGACGGTGTCAATCAGATTAATGATGTTGGTGCCACCACGTAGATTCTCCAGAATCTTAACCTCGCGTTTTATCTTCTTTTTCTTCACTGGCTTAAATAGACAAAAGAAATTAGAAGTGAGAGTTCCTTTCAGAAATTAACACCGATTTCTGCCACTGATTTGGACCGGATGACATCACGTCCCCACCTCCCCCTGCTCCCACCCTCGCAAAGGAACATTTTTAGTTTCAAAGAGGAGACTGACACTTTGAATGAACTAGGATTTCCTTCTCATCAGGAAAAGCCTTCCCCTCATGAAGGGAATATCAAGCCACTCCCGACAAACATAACTATGACTCCGGTAACTGTTTAAAAGCGCCTTCGACTGCGATGTGGACATCTCAGCACACTCGTTCTACGTTATGCATTTAGAGCCACAGGACAAGCTTGGTGGATCTCATAGCTCAGCTTTTGATTACCAGCACATACCAGTTTGTTTTTCACTCCTTAATCCCAGCCCATTCAGAATGACAGAATTATTGAGGATGGAAAAGACCTTCTAGATCATCGAATCCAGTCCATGACTCAACACCCCCACATGGGCCAGACCAGGGCACTCAGTGCCACATCCAGCCTCTCCTTAAACCCTCCCAGGGACGGGGACTCCCCCCTGCCCTGGGCAGAGCATCCCAGTGCCTGAGGACCCTCTCCGGAAGGAAGGGCTGCCTGAGATCCAACCTGAACCTCCCCTGACGCAGTCTCAGGCTGGGCCCTCTCGTCCTGGGAGAAGAGCCCGACCCCCCCTGACTGCACCCTCCCTGCAGGGAGTTGTAGAGAGCGAGAAGGTCTCCCCTCAGCCTCCTCTTCTCCAGGCTGAACACCCCCAGCTCCCTCAGCCTCTCCTCATAAGACTTTCCCTCTAGCCCCTTCCCCAGCCTCATTGCTCTAACAAGTACTTTAATCCAGCGAAATGGTGACCCGGGAGTCTCCACCACCAAGGTTTCTAGTAAGCTCGGACACTGCTACACCCAGCTACGTGCACGGGGCCTTTTGCAAACGCCCCAAGAGCACAGACACAACTGCCCAGCTCGCCCACACACCACGACTACTTTTGAAGCCTACAGACATTTTAGAGAATTTTGGACTTCTCCTCAAATCTATGCAGTCCCAAGAACTCCCTTTGCAGAGTAAGCTTTTCTCTGGACATCACCCCGCCGAGAGTGACGAAGAACAGCTGCTCCCGAGGGCAGGGGCTTGGAGGTTGGGTCGGCGTCTATGTTCTGCTGATCCAGCGGTTCACTTCAAAGTGAAGGAACGAGCGTCTCGGTAACTCATCTACTCCCAGGAAATCTCTAGCTCTATGCCTGCCTGAATGGAAAGGCAGCTTCAAGGCGGTAACGGGGAATAGCAAAGAGGTACGAGGCACCCCACCAAAGCGACACACGCTATCAGATGTCTACGCGGAGGACACGGAGCCACAAGAGCTCAACAGCTCGCGCTTTGAGACGGTTTCAGATCCCTCACAGGAATGCAGGAGCAGACGGGAGAAGGAGCTTTTTATATAGTGGGAAAATATGGGCTTTCTGTAAGTGCTAAAATATGCCGTCTTTCCAGGCTCTTCAGGTGGCTGAAACCTTCAGCTTCAAATCCTGCCCTTCTCCTCTTCCAAGTTAAAAGGCAGGAGGCTCAGACTTTCAAGCCAAAAGATGAGAATCTCAGCCCGAAGCAAAGCGCCAAAAATAACACCGAGGCCGGCACAGGGAGCGTCAGCACCTTGTAAAAGCCGCTGTGGAAACCAGCGGCGAGGCCACCCCAGCTGGAGTGACACGGGGTGGGGGTCACTGGGGACCCACAGCCCCAGCAGGCAGCACCCAGACAGGGAGAAGCAGCAGAGCAGGGGGACAGAAACCAGCAGAAGTGAGGGCAACATTTCTGAACTGAAGAGGAAGATGCTTCGTTAGGGGCTAATTTCATTTCTGTCAGCACAGGGCCCTTGCGTTGCTCCACACTGGTCTTACTGGGCGGCCAAGAAGGGATTGGAGGATATAATTCCGTCATTCTGCTTGTCCAGTGAGACAGATGCACCCACAAGCTGTTCTCCAAGAGGCTTCAAAGGGGGAGCTGAGCCCCGGCTGTCTTGAGGGTGCTTGCTGAAGGGCCGGGCTACCAACAGGCGTGCGTCACAGCCCGGTCAGGTGTTGAACACAGCCAAGAGGATCCATAGCCCACTTTGAAGCACCTTTTCTTTTGTACTGTAGTTATTTCAAGGCCCTTTTGCATCAGCTAGGTAGGGGAGGATATCCCTCTGAGATTTCCATCTCTCCTTCCATAGCAACCATCGCTCCCGCTGGGGCACAAGAGGGTGTCTCCCACTCGCTCCCGCACGTCTCCGCTGGGAGTCTACCCCTCCCCGCGACACGGAAAGACAGAAGCACATAGAACCAGTGGCTTCTGGAGAAAAGGAGAGTAGGAATTTGGGGCCTTTTTTATAGCGAAAGATAATGGCCATGGTAGCATCAGTGAGGAAAGATGCTCCAGCGAACACTGTCTCTGCGAGAGGGAGTTAAAAGCCGCTGCCGGTCGCACGTTTCCCTGCCAAGCTGCAGTAGCGCAGGGCTCGGCCCAGGTTGCCCACATGTGGCTAAAATACCTCCACACTGGCTGTGAGCTGGGCCAAGGGTCCCGCAAGCCTCCGCGCAGGGTGGGGACACGGCAACCAGGCCTCGTGCTCACGGTCAGGCCGTAAGAGGGGCGTCGTCAGAGCGCTCTCCCCACCCGCAGCTGGGAAAGGGTTTTCCAGCGCCCAGGAACTGGTTCCAAACTCAAATTCTTGCACCCAGGAAGTCGAACGCCCCGGCGCAAAGCACTCCGGCACACGGTCGGCACTTCACTGGAGCTAAACTGGAGAAACTCCGCTGACTTCCCTCCCGTGCCCAGACCGCAGCACTGCCGAAACCACAGACAACCCTCCGAGCACCGGGATTAAGTCTGGGTTGCTACAACTGTCTCTCAGAGTCACCCGATCTGTCTCTCCAAGGATGTTGACTCCAAGCACACATGGATTAAATGTGAACTAACCGAAGCTATTATGGCCTCCAACCATCTGCCTCTCCCAGCAGGGAGAGCTTCTAAACCGCCAGCCCTTGCAGCCAGAGTATTTTTAACAGCACTCATTTAAGGCTGTTTTATTAAACCAGGCTAGGAACGGTGGCATTTCAGGTTGTGTTTCCCACATGGCTTCAGCCCCCTTGCCCTGGGAGAGAGATTTCACAGAACCACAGAACATCAGGGGTTGGAAGGGACCTCAAAAGATCATCTAGTCCAAGCCCCTGCCAGAGCAATTTCTAGTAGAGGACCGGAGCAGGAACCGACACAGAAGTAACCGATCCCGAGCTTGATCTGCCCGTGTTCGCAAGGTGACATTTCATACAGGTGCAGGCTCCAACTCCATCTGTTCCCACGACAGAGGAACTGCAAAGCTTTCCTCCCGTGCCCGGTATGAGTCGAACCCTCGCCGCAGCCCTTCCCTCTGAGACAGGCTCCGACAGAGTCCTTCCGCTCTACGCAAACGCCTCTTTCCATGAAAGCTGCAGAAACTCGACAGCTCGGATCCTCGTTCGGTTCAATTTGGTCCCATCGGTGCAAAAACTACCAGCGTGGAGGAGGGGGAGAAAGGCTGACAGACAGCGGGATTGCATAAGGCTCGTTTCCATAGGAAACCAGGCTAAAAGACATGTCTCAGTTTAACCATGTCTACACTGGGAGGGGTTTAATTACTTCAACTGCAGCAGTACCCTTAGAACAACACGACTGTCTAGCACAAGCCAGTTTTCCAGTTTCCCAGGAAATCGCTTCCTTCCTTAGGCAAGCTGGAAGCGAGGTGGAGAAAAAAACTGCGCAGTTCAGGGCCGTCCGCGATGCTGAGCGCCCAGAGCAGAAGGACAAGGAGGCCCTCCAGCCACAGGAGGACAGTCTCGGCTGGACCCAGCAGCTCGCTCGATTGTCCCCACCTGGTCAGCCTTTGCTGCAGGTTTCCTACCCCGCCAGCCCAAAGGATCCCCCGAAAGTCAGGCAGAAAAGGCAGCGCTATCCCAATCGCCTCCACCCAAAGCTGGGGAGCACAGAACCACAGAATCATTCGCGTTGGAAAAGACCCTTGGGATCATCGAGTCCAACCATTAACCCTACTCTACAAAGTGTAAGCTTCCAGGCTCTGGTTCACAAGATGTTTTCTAAAGCTGTCCCTCTGAGGGCTGAGAAGGAGCATGGGACAAGCGGCTGCTTTGCAGTCAGGTAGATGCAGAAGAAAACACCTCTGGGAGATCAAATCCTGGGTCATTTTCCATGAGATCTTGTAAACTTGTAAGCAGGGAAGAAGTCCAGTTGCAGCAAACACCAGCCGGGAGAATGAACATTGTTTGCTAAAATAAACCTTTAAATACAAGGCTGCAACCATCATTTCCTGTCTCGAACGAATAAATGGCTGCTTGGTTAATCATCTTTTTTTCCTGGGTTTCTAAAGCAAAGGGAGTACACCCTTCTGTCAGAGAATTCAATTCCAGTCCTCCTCAACAACCTGGGGACCCATCACTGGAATTCGAGCAAGGAAAGAAAATAAATGTACCATCCCGAGTTCTCAGCGCATTTCCACGCTGAGAAAAAAAGGAGTGATGAGGAAGGCGCGTGGAATACGAGTTCAAAGCAAAAAAATCATTTTATACGAGCCCAAAGCAGGGAGCAAGCACACACACACCCCACCAGCTTAGGAGCACACGTGCTGCTCAGAAAGAGTCACAGAAGGCGCTGGGTTTTGCTCAGCAGGTGCTCTGAAAAAGAACCAGGGTTAGAGCAGCAGGGGAGATGGTTTAACAGGCAAAAGATGCAAATCCATGAGAAACCAAAGTCATTTATTCCACCAGCCCGTGAAGAAAAAGATCTACTCTTTGCTTACCCAACCCGAATAGCCTGGAAACGCCACGATGCCTCCAGTGAGCGGGCAGGGAAATCTCCACACGCGACATCCAGGACCAGCGAGAGGCTCGAGCAGCGTCCTTATGGCAAGCTTTAAACGTTTAAGAGCTGGCACGAGAAGCTCGTTCGTCTCTAGCAAGTATTATCGAAGGGATCACAATAATCAGCCTATAAAGCCCGCCGCCAATCCCTCAATGGGAAGACTGGCTTCAGAGCAGCAGCGCTTCTGTTGCCAGACATCAGCTGGGAAACCAAATAATCGCCTTCAAAAAGAGCTACAAAACCAAGGAGCTCACATGTGCTAATATTCTGGCGGTCGCTTGCATCGTACAACTTCCACTACGGGAATTCAAACTTGCCTGAGCTGCTCTTGAATTCGAGAGAAGAGGGGGAGGGAAAACACTACCGAAGCACTTGTGGGTTTTTATTTAAGTTTGGTAGCATAGAGCAGCAAGTGTCTCGAGGGCAGTGCCATTCTTTCCTTCAGAATGCCTTCAGCACATCCCGACCCAGCCCTCCTGGGGCTTTGCCACTGCTCACGACGCATCGAGACTTCTGCGGCCAACTACAAGTGAGACGCACGAGGACCAAGCCCTGACCCTCACCAAAGTTACAAGGGATGAGGACCATTCACTCGGGCTCTAGCCCAGGCCACTGCCAACGGGCACAGCAGCCGTGCCTCACCCTCCTCCTTGTCCCAGGAGCCTCTGCTTTGCAGCATATCGCTCCCTTGGTGCTAGAATGCCACGGCGAGAGCTCTCGGCTGCACCTCCAGGCCTCTGTGAGACACCCGGTACCTCCTCAGCGGGTCTCGGCCCCAAACAAGGCTGGACTCCAGCAGTGTTGCAAAGGGAAGCGCGGTGCACCTCGGCTCTCTTGCAAAAGGGCTCATTTCAAGACTGCTGGAGGAGGAAGTGGGCCAGCTGCTGCCGTAAGGGACACGGGGAGAGCTGACTCGGGGAGGAGCAAGAGGCCCGGAGAGCTACCAGGAGCAGGCATTGACCGGCTTTGGTGGAAGGTCATCGACGCAGTCAAAAGCTCCAGCCTCGGGGACCAAAATCATCCAATCCTATTTCCCCTGTGCAATCCTTTCTGCACACCAGCACAGGAGTCCTTTCAGCCTAGAATGTTCAACCTAGAACATGCTGATGTATGTGGGCTCTAAAGCTTTTAGAGACAGAAGAAAATTTCCCAGAGTCACAGGACTACCTCCCCCAAACGGTTCTCTAGCTCCTGAGCAACAATTTGAGCTCAGCACTGGAAAGACCTTGCAGCAGCGCCCGGTGCGAGCGGCAGTTCTGGAGGGTTCACACAGCCCAAAAGGGGGAGCAGGGGAAAAACAACGCCCAACAAAGAAGAATGCACTTGTGAAACCACGTACGTGGTTGAAAGTTCCAGTTTGTGGACTCAGCACAGAGGGACAAAAGCCACCAAAGGAGAAAGGGGCTATTTCATCACTGCTGCAGAACCTCCATTTCACCGGTCCCTCTCCTCAGAGCTGCATTCTTGCCCTAACCTCCGCCCGCACGTCGTGCCTCTGCAGACAGCAACCACGCAAGGAGACAAAACAGCCTCTCTACAGGATGGGTCTAGTGCTTCGCAGGCAAAGGGAGCGTATAGAGGGCATGGGGGAAGCAGGAGGACTCCTGCACGGAGCTGCCAACAAGGATGCTGTAATCTCTGCCTTGGGCGGACACTCCATCAGTGCGAGAGAACAGAGAACGGGCTGCGAAGGACCGGCCATAACCGCAGGTAACTAAGGGCAGCCTCAGTTCTCACCACAAAGAATTGTCCGTAAAAGTCGCGGACGATGTGAAAAGTTTATGAGAGAATGCTGTTCCCACCCCCCCAGCATCTCTGTTAGCAGGAATCACTTCTAAAGGCACACAAGGAGACTGGCAAAGCCTTCCGGAGACTGGCAGAGCCTTCAGAGCTGCACTAGCCCAGAAGCAAAAGGAGAAGTTTGTCAAAGCGACAGCACAGAGGTCGCAGACTGACCTCGGTGGTCCACCAGAAATCTGTATCCGTGTGGTTAGATACGAAAGAGCAGAGCTGTGCTTTAGGAACCTGCACCTGATACATGACTCGCTGGAAACGGCGACGGCGAGCTTCCTCCATACGCACCGACGTCAGACCTCGTCCCTCGATTCACACCTTTAGCATCAAACTGAAGCAAGACACAAAAGCACATGCAGGAAGCGTCCACACGTCCCCTCTTCTTGGCTTGGCCCTCCCCCAAGTGCGCAGGAAGCGTGCCCACAGCTCTGCCGGCCAGGTCAAAAAGCCCACCAGAGCTTCCTACAGGGGCTGGGGATCGCGGGAGGCTGCCCGCTGGCTAACCCCACGCCCCACTACCCGTGCGGGGTGGGAAGGTCAGTACAGAGCAGAGAACACTACCTACCAAAAAACAACCTGTGCTTCTTTTTTTTTTTTTTTTTTTTTAAACAAAATAAATCTTTGCTCCCTCATCAGGTTGAAAAGGTCGGGAGCTGCCCTCTGCCTCACTGCTCAGGATGAAAGGTTTTGGAAGGGGGTGTTTCTGTAGCAAACCAGGGCCCCTGCCTTGCTGCACGCACTGTCCTGCGTGGCGCATCCTGAAGTAGTAACCTGCTCACTTGGCTTGCCTTTTCCTTGTTTTTTTAAAAGAGCTGCAGTGTTTTCCTGGAAGAAAAAGCGACATTAAGACCATCAGACTTGCAAAGAAAGGCATTTGACCCAGGAACGCTGGGTACTGGCCAGCGAAATGGGTCATCTTGCTTTATGCGAGCCCCAAGAGGCCTGGGGCACTGTGATACCGATCAGAGCCATTAGCTCCCCGGCCTTGAGTCTTCACAGGGCACTTAAACAAACGAGGCAAGTGGCTGCCCAACAAGGAAGAGCAGTTATCTCCTTCATGCAGTGTTAGACTAGGACCTATGCTCTAGTCTCAGCTTTGTTGAGGTCAAGGGACTTGCCCAAAGTCACACAGGAAACCTCTGTGGGCTCAGTTCTGCATCAGAGAAACAGTGATAAAATTTCCTGATCTCTCCGCAGAAGGGTACAAGACGTTCAGGTAGCACAACACCAAAGAAGGGGAGGAAAAAAAGGCAGGGGAAGTACTTGCTGCAGGCTCACTCGAGCTCAGGAAGGATAAGCTGCTTCAAAGAGCAAGGCTAGGAAGAGACATCAGCCGCCTTCCGTGAGGCACTGATATCAGAACGGCCACTCCTGCTAAAAATCACTCGAACGCATCACGACAATTGTTCTCTCAAAAAAAGAGAACGGAGCAACGGTGCTAAAGAGCCACGTCCATCGCCCAGCAACGAAAACCTGAAGCCTTTTGGCTGCATTTCCCACCTCGCAGGATCCGGCCTGAACGAGAAGGAAGAGAAAGACGCAGCCTCTTTGCTGAGGCTCCGCTGCAGGCACACACAATTATATCTGCAATTAAGTTTGAGTCTAGCTACAGGAAACCAGAGGCGCCTTCCACAGATCAGAGCGATGTTGTTGCCACACTTCACAGGTTTTCGTAAGGTACGCGACACACTGCTCCGAAACTCACTTTTTCACTGACCCACTTTCCACTGCGAAGAAAGTTCATCTTTATTTATCTGGACTTTCTGTTTTTCCCCTCGCTCGCTCACAGGAACGCCGTCTGCATGTTAATGGGCGGGGGGGGGAGCCGGGGGAACCGGTGGCAACACCATCCGCTCCGAATCTGGGACAATCCCATCCCCTGCTCGCGGGGCATTAAGGCGACACGTTCCGGCCCTGAGGAGAAGGAGCACCCAGCTGCCCTCAGATGACTCTCGCCAGCTGACTCACTGGCCGACGCTGACAGTGACAGAGTCCGGCTGCCACAGGGAGCATCGCATCGCTCCGGGGGAGCTGGCAAGAGGCAAGGAGGAAGATTTCGGGTGACTTTCCCTGCAGCCTCTACTCAGTCTTTCTATGTGGGACAAGATCTAGGGTGTCTCCACAAACCACACCAGTCCTGAAGAGACCACCAGCGCAACACGCGGAAGTATGTTCCAGTTTCCCCAGCCAAAGGCTGGACTCGATGATCTTCATGGTCTCTTCCAGCTGAAACTATTCTATGATTCTAAGCCTCCTTGTCATAAAACTCGGCTCCGCAATGGCTCCCTTTGACTACTTTCTCACAGCATAAACTCCCACCCACCCTACTTAAAAAAAAAAAAAAAAGAAAAAACACAAAAACCAAACAACAAGTGACCAAAACAACATAAAGCATGTAAATGACAAGGAAGGCAGAACTCAGCTCAGCAAGGGCAGGAAGCCTCACCACCCTGCCCTGTCGCCAGGCTCGGCCACACGGGCTCTCCCAAACAGCTCACCTGGCCACCACCGCGACCACAGCCAGAGCACGGGGCGTGCACCTCCTCTCAGATGACGCTTTGCCTAAGAGCAACAGCCGGACAAATCGTGACAAGCTCTCTGGGAAGCCAAGGAAGATCCCAAGGAAGCAGGGGCAGCAAGGGAGCAGGGATATCAGCAGAGGCAGCCGCGGTCAGAGTGGATCCAGCAAACACCTCTGTGCCGGAGGTAGCTGCTAGTCTGAGTGGCAGCAAGGGCAGGTTAAACTCCTGCTGAGGGTCAACGTCTGCCCAAATTCTTTGAACACCCATGGTCACACACTGGCCCCCACATGGTCTTGGGGCGCAAATGATAAGCGTCGCTGGCCCAACAAGTGACAGCCACAAGCTGCAGGCGAGGCAAAACCAAAAGCACCCCAAATCTAACCTTTCCTTTCTGTGGTTTTTTGTTTATTTTTTTAACACCGCTGTCTACCCCCTGATCACCAACACTGATTGCTGCTGGGACAGTTACAGCAGCTCGAGGTGAGCCTGCTGCTTCGGCGCCAAAGCCGGGAAGGCGTGTCCTGCAGCGGCTCATCTGCACGTTCAGCCACCCCAAACTACAACCTGCTATGGTGGCACAAAGGTCCCCGACACACCAGAACAGAGGCCGCCGATGCTGCCAAACTTCAGACGGCCTCTTTGAGTCTCCTCAAGTTTCCACCACGTTTTCAGCCTGTCTGTGGTGAGGTTCTTTTCCATGTCAGATCCTCTAAAGGACTGAATACAAACATTTGCCTGCTTTTCTGACTGCTGAGCATCCCAGAGCCTGCCTCTGAAGAGGCCACGTGCCAGCTGCCTAGAGGTTAACCGAGGGATTCCCCCCTCCAGGCTTCGCATTCCTGTTGACATGGCAGTCCCTGGGCTCTTTCGGACAGGCACTGCCAGATATGATTTACCAAGCACGGGCAGCGCACGCAACGCTCTTCAAATGTCAGGACTCGCAGCTCTCCTCCTCCCGAGGAGCTCTCAGCCCGGAGCTATGCTAGACGGGAGATGGAGGCACCAAAGCATTGCTACGCCATGCAGGGCACTGGATCGGCTTCCAAACCCATGGGAGAACAAGAGCTTTGGGGCTAAAGAGGAGAGCCAGCAGCCCTCTCGCCCTGCCGGCCATCAGCCGGACACTCACCTTGAGGATCTTCACGACGACCCTCTCGTTGTTGGTGATGTTGATGGCCTCGAAGACCTCGCTGTACTTGCCCCGCCCGAGCTTGCGGACCAGCTGGTAGTCGTCCTGATTGCTGCGGGCACCGAGGGGAGAGAGGAGGAGGAGGAGGAGAGGATGACTGAGGGGGGCAGCAGGCCGGGGCGGGGGGGGGGGGGGGGGGGGGGGGGACTGCGACAGAGCCCCCCCCGGGGCACCCCGGAATGAAGGGGGGGGCAGGGGACCCTCCCGGTGGGCTGAGGCCCGCGAGGCCGGGGCAGGAGGTGGGAGGGGGGGGTCAGGGGGGGTCCCCGCGGGGCGCTTTACCCCCAGCTCGGGACGTGCGCCTCGTAGTCCCAGTACTCGCGGCTCCTCAGGCTGTTCACCTCGGCGTACACCCGCGCGCGGCTGCCGGCGGCCGGGCCGGGCATGGCGGCGCCGGGCGGCGGCTGCAGGAGGAGGAGGAGGGCGCGGGGCCGGCGCGGGAGGCCGGCGAGGCGGGGCGCGGCGCGCAGGAGGGCGGCGGCGGGCGGCGGCAGGGCCAGGCCGGAGCGGGGGGGGGGCCGGCCCGGGGCGGGGTGGGGGGGGCGCGGCGGGGCCCAGCGCGGAGCGTGCCGAGGCCCGGGCCCGGTGCCGGCGGCGGCGGCGGCTGCAGCCTGGGCCGGCCCCGAGCGCCGCGCAGCCCACCCGGAAAAGGCGCCGCCGCCCGCCCGCTTCGCCGCGCCCCCTGGCGGCGTGGAGGTCCGGCGCGCCCGTCCGCCCGCCCGGCGGCGCCGCCACCGCCACTGGCGTCACGGCGCGTCGCGAGCGCGTCACAGCGCCGCCCGCCCTCCTCGCGCCGCGCGGCCCCGCCCAGCGCCCCGCGCGCGCCCAACCCGCACGCGACGTCGCCACCCCGCGGCCTCGGCGCCCCCCCCAGCCCCCGCGCACCCCTCGGCACCCCCTCCCGCACCCCCCTCATCCCCCGCCACGGCCCCGGCCCCGGTCACACCTGGCACCCCTGGGCAGCGCCAAGGTGCGACCCTGGGTCACAGAATCACAGAACGGCCCAGGCTGGAAGGAACCTTAGAGATCATCTGGTCCAACCTCCCTGTCACAGGCAGGGACGCCTCTCACCTGGATCAGGCTCCTCGAGGCTCTGTCCCACCTGGCCTTGAACACCTCCAGGGAGGGGGCAGCCACAGCCTCTCTGGGCAACTTATTCCAGAGTCTTGCCACCCTCGCACTGAAGAATCACAGAATCATATCAGCTGGAAGAGCCCTAGAAGATCATGGAGTCCAGCCTTTGTCTCAGCCCTATCAACCTACGGAATCCCCCCCAAGGCAACACCCACCCGTCTCTTAAACACCTCCAGGGACGTGATTCAACCCCCTCCCTGGGCAGCCTGTTCCAGGGCCTGACAGCCCTTTCAGTGTTACCAAAATCCAGTCAATGAGGAACTTTCCAACACTCAATTTAGCACTAGAAAGCATTTCTTTATTGCAGCTGGATGCACGGGGGATAATTCTGCCTACCACACGTGCCGTGTCTGTTACCCATCCAAGCTTACATCCCCCTGTTAGATACACAGGCATTAGTTTTCCTGGAAAGATTATACATAGTCATTGTATTTGCAGGAACTATTGTCACATAGACACAATTACACGAGGGGCCTGGATCTCTGAAAGGCTTCTCTGGAGCTCTTCGGTGGTCTCTGGGGATCCCTTGTGGCTAATGGAGAGGTGTCTTTTCCAAAAACTTCCCGCAGAAAGGCTTATCTTTAGCCCATCTCTCTTCTTTGTGGAGTCCTCCTTGACTGGAGTCTGCTACTGTCTGCGTTCCTCCAGGGAACAGCCACAGCTGATTGTTCTTGGAGACAGAGTTGATGGTCCTTGATTGCCAAGGGCCCAGACAACAATCGCCTCCTTCAGGGTGCCAGCCACACCTTTCCTTGCATTCCTGCCCGAGGCCCATTTGACACGTTTCTGTCTATGGTATGTAACATCAGTAAAGAAATTCTTCCCCATATCCAACCTGAACCTCCCCTGGCGCAATTTAAATCCATTTCCCATCGTCCTGTCACTCTCCACTAGGGAGAACAGACCAACCCCCACGTCTCTACATCCTCCCTTCAGGCAGTTGTAGAGAGCGATGAGATCTCCCCTCAATCTCCTCTTCTCCAGGCTAAACTCTCCTCTACTCTGCGCTCCTCTGGAGGGACTTCTTCTTGGCGGCACCTCTGGAGGTCACCGGGCTCAGCCCCTGCGCTCGAGCAGGGGCCCCGTGCCCAGACAACTGGATCCCTTCAAGGATAGAAACTCCACAACTTCTCTGGGCAACCTGTGCCACCAGTGCTGGGTCACCCCCACAGTGCAAAAGCCATTCCTGATGTTCAGGGAGAACCTCCTGTGTTCTGGCTGGTGCCCGCTGCCTCTTGTGCTGGCACTGGGCACCACTGGGACGAGCCTAGCTCTGTCATGTCTGCACCCTCCTTCCAGTCCCTTATTCATCTTTGTGGCCCTTGGCTGGGCTCTCCCCGGTATGTCCCTGTCTCTCTTGTACTGAGGAGCCCAGTGCCAGACACAGCACTCCAGAGGTGGCCCCACCATTGCTGAGCAGAGGAAAAGCATCCCCTCCCTCCACCTCCTGGACATATTTTGCCAAATGCAGCCCAGGGCACCATTAGTCTTCTTGGAAGCTTCTCTTCAGTGTCCACCAAGACACTCAGGACCTTTCCAGCCAAGCTGCTTCCCAGCTGGGTGGCTCCCAGTGTGTATTGGTGCCTCTGGTCCTTTCTCCCCAGGGGCAGGACTTTGCGCGTCTCCTTGTTCAGGAGAGCTTCAGGAGGTTCCTGTCAGCCCGTTTCTCCAGCAGCACGACCCTCAGGAGTTTCACCTGCTCTGGTGTCACCTGCCAACCTGCTGGGGATGCACCTGCTCCATCACCCCAATTATTAATGAAGATGTCAAACAGGACTGGACCCTGTATCGACCCCAGGCTACACCACTAGTGGCTGACCTTCAGTTAGACTTCGTGCCACCAATCACCACCCTCGGGGCCAGTTTTCAGCCCACCTCCCGGTGCCTGGTGAGTCCCAGGGGAGCTGCCAGGTCCAGCCCTTCCCCGAGCCCACACCGGCTGGGTGCAGCCAGGTCTCAGCACCAGGTAACAGAGCAGAGCCCGAGACGTGGGTTGTTGGGTTTTCTGCTGAAGCTTCTCCTGGCTATCCTCCAAACATCAGCTTAGGCTCGGCTGGAAATTAGACCTGGTTCCATGCTGGCTTTCCAGCCATTAGGTGATGGGGCCACCACTGGCCTTCCTTTTCTCTTGGTGTGTATGCTCAAGTCAAAACTGAGGTGAGCTTAGAGCCTTCAAACCGTGTGTGGATTCTGCACTCCTTGATATTGCTATTAATGGCAAAACCAGCACTTGGTAAACAGAAGAGATAAGCCTTAGGCTGCTCTCCCTGGTGGAAGTACACAGAGACATGATTTTCTTTTCCTTTGGGTGCTAAGAAAAGGAAGAGACCCACAGTGTTCTTGATTTACAGAGCTAAAGCTAATGTGAGTGCTGGGCTTTGAGGTTCTGAGGAAACCTAAGGAAAGTATCCCTGAAAAGATAAGGCTGGGGAGTCAACTGTGCGCTGCAAACCCAGCGAGCTTTCCAGGTGCCTGAGACTGAGCGGTGAGAAGACCTGACGAGACTTCATCATTTTATACTTTAGGTCCCGACTGAATGCAATCCATGCAAGACTTTCCCAGGATCTTTGGAAAACAAAGAGCATTTAAAATGCTCGCTCTGCCAGAGCACTCGGCACTGGAGAGAAAAGACAAGCCTGACACCCACTTCTGCTAAACCTGTCTTAGCAAAACGAGAAGAAAATCAGCTGTCCTTGGGAAGTCTGCCATGCCTAGAGTCCAGCTCACTGGGCTCTTCCTAGCAGGACCACAGAGAGGTGACGAACACCATCTCCTAGGACTTGGGGGGGGATGCAGAAATGCACAAGCAAAGCAGTCAGCCCTGGTATAAGCTAGAATTGATGACAGCGTGTGCAAAGGCATTGAGTCATAGGTTTAAACCCTGGTACCAGCATGTGTGTGTGGCTTTTTTTGCAGAGGAAGATGGCTAGAGCTGCACCGTTACACAGCTGAGACGTTCATCGCTTGCTGCAAATTCCGCACGGGACCACAGCGAAACCCCACATTAAAAGGGGAGACATGCACTCCACAGGTGCTGCTCTCTGGGCACAGGCACTCAAATGTCGAGTTGGCTAAACTTCCTCTGAAGGATCATCTTCCTGGTGGAGTACGCTGGGTTGTCAGCACTTCCGTCGCCGGGTGACATCTTCTTCAGGCGCAGGCAGGCTACCGAACCGGCTTGCCAGGCTGATTTTTGGCGGGGAAGGCAGCCGGTGTGCTGCCAGCTCCTCTGGCTGACTCCTCGGCTGCTCGGCTCTGGGAACCTGGGCTGCCTGCTGGTTTCTGATCCTGCCCCGCGCTTCTCACAGCTAAAAAAATCCTGTTGGCGGTTACAGGGAAGTTTGCCAAACTTTACCTGCTTTCTCTGAAATGCTAGCGAGCTAGTTTTATTATTATTATTACTATTTTCAAACCTGGCTAGAAAGGTCCAGCTGTTTCCCAGAGCAAAATCTGGGAGAATATGTTTTCGGCCATCAAAAACACCTGGAGATCTTGTTCTGAACGTACTTCAGAGCTCTAGAACCCGGTGTGTGTCAAGGGGCAAATCTGTCAGAGATGTGCTGCATCTCCTGCTGACATCTGAAAAGCTTTGCGTAGCTGGACAGAGCTATAAACTTCTTAAAATCTGCACCCCATGTTCCCACAGCTGCAAAATCTCCGGCACAACATCCCTGGACCCTCCAGAGGTGCCATCCCTTCCCACCATCCCATCACGGCTCCCCTAGGTCGCTCAGCTGCCTCTCCCCATCCTACCGAATGATGAAATACCTGCTGTCTCAGGGCAAAGCGTCACAAAATGTGAGCTGGTGCAAGAGTCTGGTGTTTCTCTGTGGTCCTAGCCAGCCAGCTCACACAAAGCACTGCTTTTAACACAGGTTTTAATTCCTGGCCTCACGCGAAGCTTTTTCATGGGATTTCCATCCCACCCTGCATGCAAAGAGGATCCTCAGTCTGTGTCACATATGTGCTGTCCCCTCCTTCTCGTAAAAAATTGCTTGATTTCTGGCATCGAGTTCTGTGTGTGACAAAGTGTGTTCATACCTGCGCCCAACGAAACTGGGAAGCATCGTTCCTCCCATGGGTTGCATGAAGTTATGACTCAAGATGCGTTCTGAAGATGAGTTTTGACATGTTCTAGCCAGAAATAGAACCAGCATTGCCAGGGCATTGATTTTTCTCCTGTTTATAGAATTAGGTTGACTTGCATCCCTCACCCCAGAAAAGCCGTGGCGATGCATCACCACCCACAGCGTCAAACTCTGGGGCAGAGATGCACATTTAAACAGACCCACCACCCGCCGCTGTTGGACCTGAGCATCCAGCACGGGGAGGTCAGAGCACGTCGCCGTGCTGTGATCCACCAACAGGGACCCTTCAAAACGGCGCTCCACACCCTCGCAAACCTCCTAAAATGTGGCGTGTCCGTGGGGGCAGCTGCCTTCAGGACTGGTGCTGCTGTTCCCCCTGGGTTCACAGCCAGAGGGTGACTGCAGCGGCACGGGCAGAGGAACCGCTGCCGTGCTGTGTCCCAAATGTGAGCTGCGAGACAGTGTCTGCCCCCAGCCTCTCTTTGCCGCCCAGCTGGCAGGCTGGATCCTGGCATGCCTGGTGGGGACAAATCATAGAATCACAGAATGGCTTAAGTTAGAAGGGACCTTAACTCCCATCTTGTTCCAACCCCCTGCCCCGGGGGAGGGACACCTCCCGCCAGCCCAGGTTGCTCCAAGCCCTGTCCCACCTGGCCTGGAACACTCCCAGGGATGGGGCATCCCCAGCTCCTCTGGGCAACCTGTGCCAGGGTCTCACAGCCTCAGAGTAATGAACTTCTCCCTAATGTTTAATCTAAATCTCCCCTGCTCCCATCTAAAACCATTGCTTCTTGCCCTGTCGCTATATGCCCCTCTAAGCAGCCCCTCCCCAGGTTCCCTGCGGCCCCTTCAGGCACTGGCAGGTGCTCTAAGGTCTCCCCGGAGCCTTCTCCAGGCTGAACAGCCCCAACTCCCTCAGCCTGTCCTCACAGGGAGCTGCTCCAGCCCCCTGAGCATCTTTGTGGCCCCCCTCTGGACCCTCTCCAACAGGTCCTTCTTGTGCTGGGGGCTCCAGAGCTGGGCACAGAACCATGGGTGGGGTCTCACCAGAGCAGAGCAGAGGCAGAATCCGCCCTCCCAACCTGCCGACCACGCTGCTCTGGATGCAGTTCAGGACATGGTTGGCTTTTTGGGCTGCAAGCGCACTTTGCAGGCTCGTGTTAAATGTTTCATCCATCAGCAGGCACCGCAGGAGCGGGAGCAATACGCACCCCGGGAGACCCCCAGGAGGGTTGTCCCCTCAGCATTGCCCCCCACATCTCTTCAACAAGACCCTCACGGATGGGTTTGTGCTGCAGATGCCTCACTGGGTCTCGGGGTCCCCTGAGCTGCAGCCCCTTGGGCAGGGGCCAGCTGTGTCACAGGGGGCTGCCACTCCCCACACCCTTCCAGAAGCACCTTTCCCCCACCCTGGGGGCCTGCGGGACCCCCTGGGACCCCTGCATGTGTGGGGACACAGGCCCCGAGCTGCATGTGTGTGCACAGATGTGTCACCTTGTATCAGCATGTGTGTGCATGTGTCCAGGTGTATGTGTGTGTGTTTGTGTGCATACATGTCAGTCTGAGTCCCCCTGTACCCCCTGTCCCTGTGTCCCCATGTGCCCACATGTCCCTATGTCGCCCCAGGTCCTGTGTCTCATGTCCCATGTCCATGAATGTCCCCATATGCCGTCTCCAATGTCCTGAGTCTGCCCATGTCCCACCATGTCCCCTCTCCCTGCACCTGTGTCCCATATGGCCCCTGTCCCCATATCCCCCTGTGTCCCCATGTCCCCATGTGGCCCCGAGGGCACAAGGGACAGTTAGCATCTTCGCCACCGAGGGGTGTTTCAGCCTTTACCTCCAGCCCTGAATGTGGCTGTCGAATTGAACTCAAAGCGCTTGCGTAGGAGGGCTTTGTTAGTGGAAGAGAGGACAGATGGGGTCAGCCTAGGTGTGGCCTTGAGTCACCTTCGCTCTGCTCTGGAGATGCCTCCTTCTCCTTGCTGTAAACTGCTAACATGACCGTTGAGGTTATTTCCTTTTCAAACGCAGGAAATTGCGGCGACGCTTTGCCAGCACTGGCTTTCTAACGGTGTCCGCGTTGTTCCTCGGTTGTTGCAGACACGTAGCAGGCACAGATCCAAGCGGTGCGGTGTGATGGACCGTTCGGGGGGGCCTGACAGTGGAGCAGAAATGTGAGCTGGCTGACCGGGAGCTGGCTGAGATGCAGGATGAGATTCAGAGGATGAAGGAGGAGACCTTGCGGAATCTGGAGGTGTGGCCCTCCAGGACCCTTACAATCACCAAGGTGTCAGTCAGTCTTGTCACTTCTCACAGCTTGTGTACCCACCGCGCCATCCCGCAGGCAGTGGGACAGACTTGGGAAAGGCAGGTCAGGGTGGAGTGACAGACATGGAAGCTCAGGCACGGGAGAGATTTTTTTTTCTCTCTTGTTCTTTTTAAACCAGTGAAACAGCAGTGCTGGGTGAGCCTGCACCACGCGCCCCAGGCTGCACAGAGTGGTGACAGGCAGTGCTCCCACAAGACAAGTGCCAGTAACGCTGGCAGAGAGCATGCCTGGTCCTTTCCCGTGTTCTCTGTGTGAATAAGGGAAGTCAGCAGCTCTTGACTGTTTCATGACTTTATTTCTCCAGGCAGTCATTGAAGAAGCAGACGTTTGGTTGCCTGATGTTAAGAAAGCCGTCAGTGACTTTGAGGACATCATCAGCACCAGCTCAGGCAAGAGAGGGAGTAGCATAGCTTCGCAGAAGCTGCTGAGATACTTGGAGGAGAAGAACCACCAGAGGGTCAGTGTATCGTGGCAGATTTTGTGGCTGGTCTGTTATCTGACAAGCATGCTGGTTAGGGAAAATCCTAGTTCTCATACTCTTGTGTGGTGCTCATCGTATTTTCTAGCTGGGCTCCTTTCTAAGCTGGTAGCGAAGGCTGCGGGGCGGGTGAGGTGAATGGGAACCACATCAGAGGCAGCGGGGTCTGGGTGCTCTTTCTCCTCCTGGGCTCTGCTCTTCCACTCTAACCTGCTGTCTGTCTTTAGGATGTGCTGAGAGAGAAGTTGTGCTTAAAATATTATTTTCTCAGGGTTTGCAAGAGGAAACTGCAGCAGCAGCTCAGGCAGATGCGTGCGGCGGTTGGGCAGAAGCAGGGACTAGATGGCCCCTTGAAGAATGAAAGGAGTGCAGCCTAGTGCAGCGTGGGGCCTGCTCTGCGTGGAGAGGAGTGGCCCTCCTCCTCCTCTCCTTCCTCCTTTGCTCCTGGCTTTGCTGCCTTTGCCAAAGGGTGTCACCATCTGCCCGGCTTCAGACCTGGCACGTGCGTGACGTGAGACCAGAAGTCTCGCAGAGTGAAAGATTTGGCAGGTCTCTTTGTGGCCTTTGTGCCCTGGGGAAGGTGTACGGTGGATCAGAGCAGTTCCCTCGGGACTGGCTCCTGCTGGCATGGCCAGAGCCTCGCCACAGGGGACCTGTCTGCACTGCACGGACCCCCTAAGCTAGGACACGGAGCACAGACTCTGGGGCGTGCTGAGTCTTGCTTTTCTCCCCGAGCGCCAGGTTTGCAGCCAGGCTGAAGAGCCGGTTCTTTAGGTCTGCTTTCCCCACAGGGCAAAGCTCACAGGATCACAGCATCTCTTTGGTTGGAAGAGACCTTTAAGATCATCAAGTCCAACTTAGCACTGCCAGGTAACCACTAAACCCTGTCCCTAAGCACCAGAGCAACACGTTGTGTAAATACCTCTGGAGATGGTGACTCCAGCCTGTTCCGGTGCCCAATGACCCTTTCAGTGAAGAACTTAAAGCTCTTTTATGTGGGATGTGGCTTTGGTCAGCGACCTACAGCCCTGCTTCCTTGGGGTTTGCAGAAGGGAGAGAACCTCCTTGAGGTCCATTGGCAGCAGCTTCGGGTTAAAAATGCCCAGTTCCAGGAGAAGATTGATGAGAAGAACGCGGAGCTGCTGCAGCTAAAACTGACCTCAGGGAAGTCCTCAAGTGAGTGAACATCCCAGCAACCCCGTTTGTCTTTCTTCTATTTCCTAGGGTCACACGTGAGCCGGTTAACAGCTCCTGCATCCTTCCCTTTCTCAGTGAGAGGACGCTGGACGCCTCTCTGCCTTCCCGGTGAGTTAGCAGGGCATGCACGCGAAGGGCTGTAGGTTCCTGTACATTGCTCTTCTGCAGGGTCTCCAGGCTTGCTGGGGCTTTCGAGGGAGAAACCAAAGCTGGTGCAGGAGCTCTTCTCAGTGTGCCACAGTGAGCGTTGATCTCAGAGCGAGGGGGTTGTTGAAGGCAAGTGATACAGCAGCTCGGGCTGAGCTGGATTCCAGCCTTGTGGGTTTCTCTGCAACGTATCATCGCTCTTTGAACGTATTAAGGCCTTCTCCTTTCTCCTCTTGCAGATGTCCTTGCAAAGTTACCGCAGAGCATGGAGCCAGGTCAAGATGTCTGGTAACCAGCGGTAGGCCTGTCTGCTGCTGCCAGGTGGGCGGTGGAATCTGCAGAAGGAGCCAGCCCTGTGGGAAGTTTGCTGCCGAGTGGGCGAGTGTAGCACCCTGCAAGCTGCAGTGGGATGAAGCCACTTCTACTTGAAATGATAAAGAAACCCGTGGCTCTGTTGTGAGGCCATCTCTTTGGTCTGTCCCAGCATGTGCTGGCTTCCGCCAGGCTCCCCTGACTGGTCCTTTCGCAAGCCTGGCTAGGTCGGCCAGCTCTGCTCTCGGTAGTCTGCCCTCCCTCCATCACCACGAGCTGTTATTCTCTTGTGATCAAATCTGACGTGCTCACTGGAACTGTCCTTTCTCTCTGGGCAAGCCCTGGGGATCACTTAATGCAGGAGGAACCAGAGGGGATTCCCTGGGAGATGCGGGAGTTCAACATCTCCAGGCATGCGCTGGCAATAGAAGAGAGCGGAGCAGCGTGAGCACACAGGGCAAATCATTTCAAGGTGACATGCATGAACCAAGCAGGCTTTCTGATCACAGAAAGATACTTAATTTGCCTAAGGAAACAAAAGAGCAAGAAGGGAGCAGCTACCCCTTTCCCAAGCACCTGGGGTAAGTGTAAGCGTCCCTTGGAGATGGGAAGTGTTTTCCCACTGCCTTTCCCTTCTTGGAACTGAAACCAATTTCCTGAAATATCCTCACTGCTGGTCTGGAAGCCTTTTTTTCTGGTCGTTGGGTGGAGCGTACAGATCAGCTCACTCCCTGACTGGTGTGGGGAATGCAGGGTGTCCTGTCCTCTCGGTGGTGGCCAAGGTCCAGTCGCTGTCGTAGGGTGTAGCATCTTATGCCACCCTCGCTGAGAATGTCTTTCAAGACCCATTTCTCAGTTCCTCTACTCTGGTGCATGACCGGGTTGCCAGCAGCAAGCTCTTAAGAGACAAAAAAGGGCAGGGCTGTGTCTCTTTCCAGCCATCACACTTGGTGGCTGTGGACTTCGCCAGGGTGAGGAGGGCAGATCCCAGCAGTTTGGTTCTTTACCATGCCTGACAGCAAAGCACCACTGATTCAGGGGGGTGGCTGCCATTGGGCTGATGGTGTCCCTGTGTGCCCAGACAAAGTGACCAGCATCTCTCCCCAAGGGCTGCCCTTGCCCCTGTCAGCCCAGCTCGATGTCTCATCCTTTGGCACATACCACAAGTAACCATTCTCAGTTTTGCCTCCCGAACATTTTTGACCCTGACCGCAGGGAGACACTCACCCCGTGGCTTGTGCAGCGATGGGTGTCATGCGTTGGGTTGGTCTTCCATGCCTGCTATTTGCAAGCCACACAGAAGGGACCTTTTCCTGTAAGGACTGAGCAGAAGAAGACCAACAAGTGTTTTGGCTGCTCGGCCAGCCTGGAGTTGGAGACAATAGAATGGGGAGGAGGTGGTTTTGTTCAATGTCTGCCTGGTCTGGGTTGCAGCACTTTGCCCTGCTTGGCCAAGGGACCACTGTGAGCCCCTGGCCTCCAAAACACAGGGATGGGTGACCAGCGGGGCTTCATCCTCCCACAACAAGCCCTGTTCCTGGCATTGGGGCTGTTGGCAGGAGGGAGTGGGAAGGCAGCTCTCAGCTCTGCTGGAGGGAGCTCTTTGCCATGTGAGCCAGGAGTTAGATGTGGTGGGATGGATCCAGCCCGAGACCCAGCAGTCAGGAGGTCCGAGGTGGAGAAGCTCCTGTGGAGGAAGCAGATGGGCTGAATTCCAGCAGTGTGGCTGTCCTGAGCAGAGCGATGTCGTAGAGTGTCACCTTGTCAAAGTCCTTGCCGGGGATGGCAGAGCTGATCAAATACTGGGGCTGGTCCTCACTGAATCACAGAATGTTGGGGGTTGGAAGGGAGCTCCAGAGCTCACCCAGTGCAACCCCCCTGCCAGAGCAGGGTCACCCAGGGCAGCCACACAGGAACGCGTCCAGGTGGGGTTTGAAAGTCTCCAGAGCAGGAGACTCCACATCCTCTTTGGGCAGCCTGGGCCAGGGCTCCGGCACCCTCACAGCAGAGAAATATTTCCTTATGTTTATGTTGAACCCCCTGTTTTGCAGTTTGTGACCCTTGTCCTCCCATCGCCTCTTCACGGCACTCAGCCCAACCAAGGCCAGCGCATTCTGCCTGCAGGGGGTGGACAGAGGGGACTGGGTGCAAGGAAAAGCCTGGGGTGAGCTCTGCCTGCCTCTGCTCTGACTGACAGATGCCCGCCCAGCTGCTGGGCAGCGACGAGACCCTCCTGAGCGCTGAGGAGGGTGTCACTCCCTGCTGACTCCCCAGGCTTGTCCGCAGTGACGCAGGTCCCCTTGCAGGGCACGGACCAGCTCCACAGGCTGGATGCGGCGCTGAGGATTCCACGCTTGTTCAGGATGGAGCCGAAGGCCAGGAGGTTGTGCTGCGCGTCCAGCAGTGCCATCACCCACGGGAACTGGTCCGGGGCTGCAGACTCCTGCAGTGATCTCCAGAGGGACAGGCTGGCCTGAGGAGCACATCCCTGGGTGCTGTGCTCTCCCGCTACCCCGCTTCCCTCTGATGCCCCTTGTCCCTTGCTTTGGCTTTGGCCTCTCTTGTGGCTGATGCCCAGTCTTGCTCACCCACGGGGCCAAGCCGACGTCATGGCATGCGAGGATCAGATTGTGCCACCTCTCTCACCTGACCTTGGGGTGGTATGGAGACACAGCCAGGCAAAGAACTGGGACCGGGACTCCCTTCCCTGCCCACTCACAGGGAGCGAGAGAGATGGCATGCTGCTGCCAGCTGGTGGCCAGCCCCAAGGGGCTTGGTGTTCTGGCCCCGTTCCTCACCCTGACACATGGGCGCTGCACGTCTCCAAGCACCCTTGCAGCAGGTGCAGAGGGAGGCCCAGCAGGAGGCAGGAGGAGCTCTGGTACTGCTTAAGGGGATTTATTAAAAAAAAAAAAAAGGACCTCAAAGTGTATAGGGCAGTGGTTAGGGAGGCTGGGAGCCTGGAGGGTAGCAGGAGCTGTTAGATGGGTTACAGCACCATCAGGTTACGATTGCCTGTGGCTCAGCTTTCCCAGGGGGAGGTCCTGATGGGGACAAGAATTCCTTTCCCAGCTCATCAGAGGCCAAGCCTGCCTTTGGAGCAGGACAGAGAAGGTGGGATGGTATGAAGGAGGTGAAAACTCCTTCTTTCCATCAAGGATGAGAAAACTGTTGAGAAAGAGAAATTGCAGTACCCCTTGTGTGCACTGTTTAACAGCTACGGGTGAAAGGAGCTGGTGAGAGGCAAGACGCAGAGGCACCGGCTCTGACACGCTCCCAGCAGGTTATCCCGGGATCACTTTTCTCCCTGGTAAGGCATGTGCTGGCTGCGGATGCAGTGCCCAGACCAGCTCCTTGGGTTCCCTCTGCAATGCTGGGGGTAAGGACAGCGAAGGGAAACAGTGCTGGGAGAAGGCTGGAGGGAAATCCAGGTTCAAGCGCTCGCTTTAACGTGCGTACGGACTGGAGCAGCATCAGCTGAACTGATTTCTCCCCAGCATTTGAATACATGCTCACCACATGCAGAATTAGCAAGGGCATGGTCCGCACCACGGCGTGTTTAGGACAGGGACATCCCAGGGAAACCTCGGATGATTTTTGATGCTTGTCTTATTGTCCCTAGATATAGCCAGTCCTGCACGCACGAAATTCTCTCTGTGTTCCTGCAATACTCCTGTCAGTGCTTCTCCGTCCCACCGAGAAGGGCCTTTCATGGTTTTATCGCTGGCTCTTGTGATATTGGGTTTGAAACACTGTGGGAATCAGCTGGGAGGCAGCCGATGATCCCAAGGCCCATTTGTCACTGATCTGTGCCAAAAGCAGCCGCCTAACTCTGCAAGAGCCCCACGGCAGCTCTCACGGGCAGCGCGGGACCCTTCCCAAGGCCAGCACGAGCCTCTTCGTAGAATCCTAGAACAGTTTTGGCTGGAAGGGACCTTCACGATGATAGAGTCCTTCTTTTGCCCAAAGGACCGGTTGCCTCCTTGCCACTGCTTCTGGGGGACAGGCACCTCTCATGAGGAGCCGCAGCCTCCCAGCAGCCTGGCTGCAACCTCGGAACTAATGAGTTTTAAGCCCCGTGGTTAACGAAGCCAGCCTGACTCTGCATGGAGACAAAGCCTGAAGCCTGCTTCCAGCTCAGCCCGCAGCAAGCGGAACACGGCGGCTCTGTGAGCTTGCACAAAGCCTCCCTTGTGCAGAAAGGGATCCAGCCAAACCAGCGATTGCCTTGGCTGTGTGTCTCCTGGTGCTCCATCGTTTATATTATTTGCTGGATTGTTCCCACTACCGAGGAAAATTTAACAAGGAAAAGCATCTGACAAAAATCTATCGACCGCAGTAAAACACCAGCTCGGCCAAACCGGTCCATACAGCAGGACCGACGCAGCCTCTGAGACACAGCCAGTCAGTTTACCGCCTAGAGAAACAAATGCTGGGTGGCATTGCAGCACTGCCAGCGTGAAGGCTTTGATTAGCGAAAGCTTGTGGCACCAAAATGCAGCGAGATGTTTGAGAGCCGAGCGCCTCTTCCTCCCCCGAGCCTGGTTCCCTGTTGTGCAACATCTCTTAAGCCATCTCCTTGGCATTTTGTGCTTCTCCTTTTGTGTTTCCAGTTCACGCTGTTCCCCTTGCTGCCCGCCTTAGCCCTGAGGTCCTGGCTCCTGGTGGCAGCTTTTCTGGCCGGCTGCTGGGGAGGAGCGATGCACCTTGTCTTTGCTGAGGAACTCTGTGAGAAAACAACTTTTGGCCACCGGTGCCTGCAGGTCTTACAGAGTTACTCACAGGTGAGTCAGATCTTGCCTTCAGATTTGTCTTCAAGGCAAGATTTGTGTCCAAGGCAAGATCTGAACCACCTGTGAGTAATCCTGTAGGACACCCGGTGAAGGACGGATGGTTCTGTGCTGGAGGCAGCCGCTGCACTCGAGGCTCCCATGGCGAAGGCAGTCACGGGCTGCAGGGTCAGGTACCAGCACACTTGGCAGAACGAGGCCACCAGCACGTTCCTGGTTGAATTGACTTCAGTGGGTGGCGAACACACGTGAACAAACCCATCTAACACCCGAAGGCAGTGACTCCAGTCAAGCTGGGCTATTGCACAGGAGATCTGCTGCACATCTTAGCCAGCTCCATGGCTTGGACACGGCTCTGGATGGGAACCTGAGGGTGCTGCCTGCAGCGGAGGTGGCAGGGCCCTGGTGTGACCCACTGTGCCCTGGTGCAGGGGCTGGAGCAGCTCAGTGGAGCCATTTGGCCGGAGTTCGCACGGAGCAGCCTGGTGATGGAGAGGGCACCGAGTGACTCAAGAGAGGTTTCTGAAGGACGCTGGAATCAGTGGAGCTTTAAAATCCCTTCCCACATGAAATTCCTCCCTCCCAGTAAGAGGAGGGGACAGCAAATAGAAAGAGAGGGAAGGTATTAAGAGAGACAAGGCAGAAGAGAAGTGTCTGGGGAGGCCTTTGTTCAACATTATAACCACAGCACAAGGAGCTGATCCAGGATAAACCCACCTTGCTGTCTCAGATTTGCTTCCACGTGTCAGTGTCTGAAGTGTCGCCAGGGGGCTTTGCTCCGGATCGGGTATCAGCCACCCTTCAACTACTTACACATGAGATGACTGAGATGCAGACCCTCACAGCACTCATGACTCTGCTCAAACCCCTCACCTTCGCTATGGACAAACACCACCCTGCAATTCTTTATTTTTCCCTCCGTAGCCAGGTGGGGGTTTTACAACCTCGGTAGATTCTTCCATACTAAGAATAAATGGACTTCATACCCATGGTTTTATTGCTGCTACCTTTTGAGCAGAAAGGAAGCAGAAAGCAGAGGGTAACTAGGTTTGGGGCAGGTCAGAGGACAAAGTCTCCAGGCTGAGTCGCTTTAGTGGTGGATGATGTCCTGGGAGCGCAGCAGCACCCTTAGAGAAGGGCTCAGAACCAGGCAGATCCCGCTCAGCCTGTCACCCTAGCAGCCACCAAAAAGCCATTTCCACAGGCAGGACACTGGGATCTGCCAGGAAAAGCAGAAGTGTGGCCAGTCGGTAACACCCCTCCCTAAGGGACGTGCCTGCCTCTAACTGGAGGACAGATCCATACTGAATTAGCTTTTCTATTATACGAGGATGATGACTCAATTTACTTCTAACTTGCCAAAGGGCTCTGTGTGCTTCATAATAAAACAATTAAAACCCCCCATTAATGCTAAAATCTTACCAGCCTAGCACAGAAAGGAGGAAGGAAGGGTCTTCCCGCAGAGCCGAGAGCCGCCAATTTTACAGGCACTGTGGGAATGAAAGAGTTTGAAATTATTTTTAAAGGCTGGAAGAGATGAGATGGGAAGGTTTACAGATGGCCACGGGTTCTGCTCTCAGAAATCGTTGCTTGACAGATCGTTACACTGAGGAAATCTGCCCCCAGATGATGCTCGGAAAGCTTTCACATGAGTGGCTGGCTCGTTGTGGGCAGGGTCACCTAATCCACCCTTACTGGGCCAGTTACAAAACCCTTTGGGCTCTGGTCTCACTCGCTGAGACTAGAAGTTCAGGTACAAATGGCTCAAAGTCTGATTTATGTTTTCTCACCACTCCGCTGCCTCTAGATGTTGGGCAAAGCCTCCGGAGAATGAGGAGCTGCCTTCCTGATGGACTTACAAACACGGGGTGCTGGATGCTTGTCTGGTTTTTGTGACAAAAACGAACGATGCATTTCAGAATTAACACTGTCACAGAGCGCTCCAACCTGAAACCCATCCTTCATAGTCTTGCCTGCTTTACTCAGAAAATCCAAAATCAGCCTAAAAGTACAGTCTTTGTGCTTCGGTTGTTAAACATCATTAAAATAACAGGAGCAAGAGCTCTGTGATCAGTGCCCTGACAGATTCCTCACTGTAATGTCAATCTTCCCACACCTGAGATAGCACAGAAGTAAACATCCCGAACTGGAACATTTTCAGTGAGACAGCAATTAGATACTGGGAAAGACAAGATCAAGAATCCAGCACACTCTGGTCTGGGTGATCATGTCTTGTATTGGCCCTGTACAACAGCAGGTGAGGTGTAGCTGGGTGAGCATGAAGGACCCAATACAAGTGGGACCTCACCGACAAGTTTTCTTCATGTCGGAGTGAAATTGAAGTAAAAAGGAATTCAAAAGGAGAAAGAAAGCCTTGAGGTTCACAGCTTCTGCCAGGCCTCCAGCCTGTTTCTACCAACTGGAGCAAAACCGAGCTGGCCAGCCAGGTCATCTGTCCCAAGTCTGATTTTTTTCAGCTCTGTTCATCTGTTTTCCCCATCACTTTGGTCTGCACAGCAAGGATTGGGAGTATACAAAAGGAAGCCTCCTTAACACTCCAGACCCTGCCTTGGATTGGGGCGCCATTGGCTTCCCAGGGCTTCCCCAGGGGCTTCCCAGGGGTTCCCCAGCTGGAGGTCACAAAGAGATGTTCTTGGATTAAGTGATGGTGCAACCCGTGCTGCAAACTTTCCTACCCTAGGAGGCGGACACGCCATGCAGCCCAACGGCTCTTCAAGTTTCTGCCTTCATTCCTGACTATATCCAACAACCCCACCTCATCAACGTGAGGATACGAGAGCTCCCTAAGTCTTCTTCCGTGATGTATCCCTCCTCTCTGTGGGAACTGAGCTGTTCTACCCGCTGTGAAGCTGCAGGATGCCTGAAGACATCTGAAGAATGACTGATAAACCACCCCACGACCAATGCAATGGTTCGCACTGCAGAGCAGGGTCATGCTTAATGCCCTGTAGCAGAAAGCTGGCCTGAATGCAGGACACAAATACTTTTATGAACAATTCTGCCCACTGGGATCCTTTGCAGTGGGAGGCAGCATCTGGCACAGCCTGTTCACACTTGCTGAAGGGCCGCCGTGCCCCTTTGCACCAGGCACATTTACCTTTTAACTGACCCTACACTGGTCCTGGGAATAAAAAAAAAAAAAAATCTTCAAAGCCTAGCAAAAGGTCTCTCCTCTAACCAGTGAAATTTCTAGCTTAATGCAAAGTTTACTTTGAACCCAAGCTAGCAGGTTGTCAGCATGGGCAGAAGGTCAAGCACCCAAGCTACCAATGCAGCGGGGACCTGCCTGGCTGCCCAGCACCACGAGTACAAGTGCACGGCAGCGCTAATCTAATCGGTTCGTGAAGCTCGAGTGTTATTTCACAACGTGACTCCTCTCACTAGAAGTCCCAGTGGGATTTAAAACCATTTGCTCGCTAACTCGCAACCCCAAGCCTTATTCCTTTGGTCTAGGTGCCAGTCTCAGCACACGGAGACGAGCCAAGGTCGGGATCCGTAGGCAACGAGAGCAAATCTCAAAATCTCTGCTGCTTCACGTAAAGCTCTGAGTTTGTGTTCATGAGGCTACAGCCAGGACGGCCACTGCTGTGACCGATCTTGCAGAAAAGCGCTGAGAGAAGGAACGTGGCCAGCCAGGCCAGCCACTTGTCGCGGTTGATAAATCGTTCCCAGTGCCCTGCTGGTCGTTAACATCGGGATTAATCACGTGGGAGAGATAATGTGGTTCGTATTAATCAGCCCACCAAAGCCTGGAGAAAAGAAGGCTCCGAGGAGACTTGTGGCTTCCAGTATCTCAAGGGGGCTACAAGAAAGCTGGGGAGGGGCTTGTTAGGATGTCGGGCAGTGACAGGACTAGAGGGAATGGATTGAAGCCAGAGACAGGTCGGTTCAGACTGGACGTGAGGAAGAAGTTCTTCCCCATGAGGGTGGTGAGACGCAGGCACAGGTTGCCCAGAGAGGGGGTGGCAGCCCCATCCCTGGGAGTTTTTAAGGCCAGGTTGGATGGGGCTCTGGGCAGCCTGATCTAGTGGGGGATGTCCCTGCTCATGGCCAGGGGTTAGAACGAGATGATCTTTGAGGTCCCTTCCAACCCTGACAGTTCTATGATTCTGTGAAATCTATTAATGCAGGAGGAATAGAACCTAAAAACCAACTTAAGTGAGGCTCTCTGTCCATACTGAGAGCGCTGAAAAAAGCAACTTGCTTCTGGTTCTCATGAGCACCGAGTACTCACCAGGTGCCGTGAGAATATCTGAGGCCACTTAGTCGGCTTCCCATATATTGGCCCCAGCAGCCTGATTTTATGAACTACTTTTTCAAGATCAGCCAAAGCTCTTATCACCAAGGCATTGGCACGAGGGTCCTCCACAAAACGCTTGTGATGTCGTAGGGAGTGAGTCACCGTCGGAGCGTCACAACTGCTGCCAGCCCTGACCTCTTCACTTAAGAGGCTCGGTACTTACACTGCTGCCTTTTCGACACTGCTCAAGCAGTAAAACGGCAGCAATCCTGATCTGTGTCCCCACTGGGTGACAGGTCACCACTTCTCTGTCCTGGAGGTTTTTGGGCTGAAAACACGTGCTCGTTCTTTACCGTTCTGGATCTGCACGTGATGATGAACAGCCTCCCAGGGACACCGATGGAAAGGAACACGTTCTGGCTATTTATAGAGGTGAATAAGATCCAGATTCCAGCTGAAATGTTAAGCAGTGGTTTGGAATCTGCTTCCTTCCCAGAAAGCTCCTGGAGATGCTCACAGCCTGGACTTCTCTGAGATTTTGGGGTGAAGGAGGAGAGCTGGTGATGTACGACGTGTTCCCTGACGGGGAGTTCTAAATCCTTCCGTGGGAATCACTCTTGGATCCCTCCTTGGAGAAGGGCCATGATTCAGATCGCTGGGGCTACCGTGCTGCTTCTGGAGGGCTTGTTCCCGGTGGTACAAACCGTATGCTTACAGAAACTTTGACGCTTTTAAATTAACAAAGTCATTCCATTTCTGTCGGTACCCTGCCGTTCCTTTGTGACTGTGCTAAAACATAAAGCTCGCTCGTTAATTACTTCAAATGTCAAGGTTTAATTAC
Source organism: Trogon surrucura (assembly GCA_020746105.1). Classification (NCBI taxonomy): domain Eukaryota; kingdom Metazoa; phylum Chordata; class Aves; order Trogoniformes; family Trogonidae; genus Trogon; species Trogon surrucura. Next base: position 8,787,130 of record CM036629.1, read on the forward strand.
AATGCCTCTGAGAGAAATTGCGAGGCAGCCAAAACGTCAGAGCCGTGCGGGAGGCAGACAGACATACCCGAAGCAAGATAATCCTCCGAAAAAGATGGTGAGGACGAGGATTCCTGATTTCCCAGCAGCAGTGTTTTGTCTTCTGGGGTATTCCACCCGGAGCACAGCTGCAAGAGCGAGCCTGTATCCCTGCAAGAAGAAGAGAGGTAAAACCCTTCATGACATAACTCCAAAGAAAACACACGCCCATCCTACTGGATGGACATCCCTCCCCGTGCGTGCGATAAAGGCGTATTAAAAATCCGATTGCACGTTGGCTGGTTATCACGGCAAAGCTGAAAACCTTCCTGTTTGTTGCAAACCATGCCAGTCTGAATGTCAGCATTCCTATAGCAGTATCCTCTGTTTTGTTTTCTTCTAGATTTAGAGTTTAGACACAAGTGGCCTCAACACACATTCCCTCTGCCAGGATGTAAAAGTTTCACATTCCTGACAACTTTTCAGCAGTGAAAAAGGACGAAGCATCCGAACAAAGCGTCTCCTGATGATACTCTGGGGACTGTAACCTTGCAGTTCTCTCTCTCTGTCTGTTCAGAAACTTACATTTACTTTATACTGTCTTAATAACTAACAGTCAGGATTTAGAAGGCCACAGGCTGTTGTCATCTTGCAGGATTTACTGATTTCCTTAAAGCCTCAAGTCTGGCGCCATGTTTCAGAGGCAGAAAACAAACGAACTTAGTAGTTTCTGAGAACTTAAAAATTGTCAAGAATTAGATATCGGAAGAATATTAAAAAAAAAAAAAAATCTAAGACCTGCCGAAAAGAGAAAATCTCTGACTTCTAAGCCAGCTTCTTTTAGGGCGCAATTCATTATTTTCTAAAATATATCACTGTCAAAGCTGTAATTTAGCTCATAAAAATGTTTGTTGTTCTAGGGATAATAATACATCCTGGGGTTAATGGATTCCATAACCTCCTATGTTTCGGTTATTTTTAAAAGTCAGTCGCTGGCAGCCAGCTGGAGAGCGCTTTATTAGCGAACATCCCCGGAGAGCAGACACTCCAACACTCGATAGCTTGTGGCTCGGAGGATATGGCAAGGACACAAAGCTCCTTGCTGCACCTTGGAAAATCAGAGAACAATGCGAACACAGCCCAAAGCCCCGGGCTGTGCTGGCACGGCGTTTCCCTGGCCCATCAGGGTTTCTGACCGGCCCTGCCTGGACGTAAATTCTAAGACAGCGCTCGGTCGTGCTAGAGACCTGTCAGATTGGACCTGCATCAGCTAATCAGTGTTCGATTAGAACTGCACCCCCTAATCAGCGTTCCTCTTTGCAAATTGATTCGGTTGACCTAGACACCAGTCTGAGTAAAACTGCCAGCCTCCAAACCACAGCAGTTCTGCAAGGCAATCGAGGCAAGAGTGTAAGTACCAATAGAAAACTTGAACCGGGTGAACTTGCTACTTACAGGAGAAAGAGGCAATAAAAATATTCTTTCCCGCTTGGCTTGATGCCACTCCTTTGGCACAGTTTGAATATAATCCGATACGAATGTGCCCTTTCCAGTTCTAATAAAGAGATTTACCTCGGCTTGATTTCAAGCATCCATTCGCAGGCCAAGCACCATGAGAAGCTTTTAAATACGACATTAAGATAAAAGATTACACCAAGTTAGCGGGTTCGATCCCCGTTGGGTCCCCATGTGTTGCCTGATCTAGTTGAGAGGCGTCCCTGCCTGTGACAGGGAGGTTGGATTAAATGATCTCTAAGGTCCCTTCCAGCCATTCTATGATTCTATGATTCTATGATTACAAAGAAAAATGGCTCAGGTATGAATAAGTTCACAGACCAATAGAGGGCAAGGCACTACAAGTAAATTGTGAAGCTACGCGGGTCTGTGATGTGTAGGGAGGTAACTCTGGAATTGAGAGCAGGAGAAACAGAGCCCTGAAGGGAATGAGGCTGACTAGGAGAGCTTTGGTCTCTCCTCATGCTCTTCACCCAGCGGCTTCAGGCAGGAGCGGGGAGGGGGGGGGATGGCCCGTGGTGATGGCAAATGCGGTGTGTGCAATTTGTTATTTCAAGTGGAAAAGCCCCCATTAAGTGAACTGGGTAAGGGCAAACACATCCACCCAGCACCTTCAGCACAGAAATGCTGGTGCATTAAACACAGCGTTACCTTCCGTGGGTGTTACCAGCCTGACCCTTGCCTGCATGCAAAGGTTGTAAGGCTTTAATTAGCATAAAGTATGAACGCTGTGACACGAGACTAAAGATATGGTATACCCATATTGGTGATACAAGCTGGGCAATGTAGGATAGAGTATAAAACCCATTTTACAAATGATTTCACAGCAAAAGCAAATGGAAGCGTTGGGTCTTTGGGCTTTAAACTCAGGCTTCCAGGGAATTCACAGGCACTCCCCTGACACATGTCTGGATTGGGCAGGAATTGCCTGGGTGATTTTCTGGACCTTCTCAGGAGATAATGATCTGAGCACGTACACAAGCCACCTTCTGTCTGGGAGCCACGCAGCCGTGCAAGCGCAGCAGTGAGTCATGGAATAATTTGGAGGTCGCCGTCCTACCTGAAGCAGGGTGAACTTTGAAGTCAGAGCCAGTCTGAGCCAAGAGGTGACACGAGCTTGAGCTCAGCGCTGCAGGATTAACCAGACCCGGTGCGTGTCTGGCACGCTTCGGGCATGGCTGGGGCCGGCACATCGCCATCTGTGCCTGCCATCGCCTAAGAATATGCTAAAGGGTTTTGCAATTTTCTGCTCCTAGGCTAAGGAGAGAAAGATCTTGGCGTTGGGTAAAACAGATGACCATGAGCCAGGAGGATGACCATGAGCCAGCAGTGTGCCCTCGTGGCCAAGAAGGCCAACGGCATCCTGGGGTGTGTTAGAAGGGGAGTAGCAAATAGGTCAAGAGAGGTCCTCCTGCCCCTCTGCTCTGCCCTGGTGAGACCACCCCTGGAATCCTCTGTCCAGTTCTGGGCCCCTCAGCTCAAGAGAGACAGGGAACTGCTGGAGAGATCAGTGAGGAAAGGCTGAAGGAGCTGGGGCTCTTTAGCTTGGAGAAGAGGAGGCTGAGGGGTGACCATGAATGTTGATAAATATGTCAAGGGGGAGTGTCCAGAGGAGGTCACAAAGATGCTCAGGGGGCTGGAGGACCTCTGCTGTGAGGACAGGCTGAGGGAGCTGGGATTGTTCAGCTTGGAGGAGAGAAGGCTCCGGGGTGACCTTGTAGCGGCCATGAAAGGGGCTATAGGGAAGTTGGAGAAGGGCTTTTTACGGGGGCCTGTAGGGATAGGACAAGGGGCAATGGCCTGAAACTGCAAGAGGGTAGATTTAGACTAGAGAGAAGGAAAAAACTCTTTCCCATGAGAGTGGTGAAGCACTGGCACAGGCTGCCCAAGAAGGCTGTCGATGCCCCACCCCTGGAAAGGTTCAAGGCCAGGTTGGACGGGGCTTGGAGCCACCTGGTCTGGTGGGTGAGAGGTGTCCCTGCCCACAGCAGGGGGCTGGAATGAGATGATCTTCAAGGTCCCTTCCAACTTGAACCATTCTATGATTCTACTGTTCTATGATTTTTCAAAGATACAAAATCATTTTACCAGCCACCAAAAAGGGAGGATGCAAAAATATGTTTGAAAATGTTTCCAGGAACTTCGTGTGCCCTGGAGTACTCACTAGCCACCTACACTTGTGATTTTATACAAATGCTTTCCATTTCTATCTTTTTGTGGTATGCCTAGTGAAAGACATGTTGACACAAGACAGGAGGAAATGGCGGTATGTCTTATACAGGAAAAACTGTCAAATACACAACATTGGTTTTGAAGACAGTAATCTTAGACAATTTTTAAAAACAGTAATTTCCCACAAAGGTTTGACTTTGAAGGAATAATGTAACACCCAAGAGATTACGGAAGCAATAGCTGTTCCTTTGGTGGAAGCAGAAACTACCCACTTGCTGGCCTATCTCTGCAATCTGATGCAGGATTTGTTACAAAAATCCCACTCTGCTGACAGAGAAGAGGTGGCCACTGTGAAAGGACCAGTAGTTAGTTACCTTTTGCTTTCAGGTTCACTGGCTACGTGATCAGCTCTTTCATTCCTGGAGCGATGGCTGGAAAGTTCTGCTGCCAACAAAAACCATCAAAGGGATCACAGGGATCAGGTGAACCCGAGGCCACGAACGACGTTACGTTACCAGGAATGGCTGATACTGCCCCAGTCAGCTTCTCGTGAAGTCAAAGTGATGGTATCAGCATGAGTATTTTACCCTGTTCTGCTTTTGCTTTGATCCCTGGGCAGCCTCCAGCAGACCGGATCAGGGATCCCTTCCCTCTGTCTTCTGGGAGTCGACAGGTCCTTCCACCATCCCCAACTCTGAAGCAACCACAGTCTCCAGCTGGTGTAACTTCTGGGAAGTGGTGGAGTCACCATCCCTGGAGGTGATTGGAAAAACATGGCACTTGGGGACATGGTTTAGGGGTCATGGTGGTGTTGGGTTGACTTGAACATAGGAAGTTCCACCTCAACATACGGAGAAACTTCTTTGCTGTGAGGGTGCCAGAGCCCTGGCCCAGGCTGCCCAGAGAGGGTGTGGAGTCTCCTGCTCTGGAGACTTTCAAACCCCGCCTGGACGCGTTCCTGTGTGGCTGCCCTGGGTGACCCTGCTCTGGCAGGGGGGTTGCACTGGGTGATCCCTAGAGCTCCCTTCCAACCCCCAATATTCTGTGATTCTGTGATTCAGTGATTCAATGATTCAATGATTTGATTCTGTGATTCTATGATGATCTCAGAGGCCTTTTCCAACCTTAATGATTCTGTGATTCTACGAATTAGGACAATGCTGCTCTCCCCTTCTGGGGCACAGAGGAGCAGCCAGACTGTTGGACAAATTGTGTTTAGTTGCGTTTTGGCATTTGACTGTGAGCTCCTCCTCGGCATCACTCCCTCTTGTCTCTAAGGTTTCAGCCGTGAATTAGGTACTTGGGTACCTCTCTGGTTTCTGGCGTAAATGACTTTGTCAGCGCCACACACAGACAACATGGGAAGCCTGGACATGACACTGTCATTCTTGGGCTAGCTTAAAAAGAGATCCTATCATGAAAAATCTCCCCTTCGAGATTATACATCTCCCAAAATACTAGCGGCATAACCATTTTCTTGCAGGATCGTGTAGATTTAAAAACACTTGTATGTTCTAAGAAGAGGAGAGAAGTTAAAAAGCAAAATAAGTAAGACTTTGACTAAAAAGAAGCACACAGCATGGTATTAAAAAAAAAAAGCTCAGCGTCAGCTTAACGCTACTTCTCAATTTGTCAAAGGCAGAGAGGAACTGTAAGAGTTTTAGCCACTATTACCCATCAGGGGTACAGCCTTCATGGCAAGAAAGGCATGTTTTTACACTGAATTAGTGTTCCAGCTTAAATCAGGCACATTGTGCATACACTGTACCCAGTCTTTCCTTATGTCTGTCTTCCCTGGAGGCTCTGCTGCACTCGGTCCGCAAGGCAGAGGCACAGAGGAACCTGCTCGGACTCACCACATCGTGCCAGTCCTATTAGTTCCAAGTCAAGAGTGCAGAATGAATCAAAGCGCCTTTTTCAAGCAGAAGAGCTCTGCCGGAAAGAACGTCGGGAACAAACAATGCTCAGGAGAAAACTGAGCCTGAAGACTGAGTAGGAATATTGTTAAGGTATTAAGAAAAGTAAACAGAGGGGTTGGGGGAGAGAGGGGAAGGAATTTTTGCATTAACTTGCCCCATCACTGTGGGGTTTGTGCTTTTGTAGGCACTTGCATTACTGTCTTCCCCTTAACCGCAGAACTTCCCTTTGATGCACTGAACTTCCCTTTGGTGCATTGACGCAGAGTCTGGCCCTGCATGGCAATTTATGCCTCGAAAAGTACGAGTTAATTAATCCTTCCAGTGTTGGTGAGGCAAGAGTTGTCTACATGGCCCAAAGGCTCACTACCGACAGGGAAACTGGAAAAGAGAGAAGTGACTTTCTCCGCGTCACAAAGTACATCCTTGGCAGAACTGGCAGGGGTTCAGAAAACGGCAGGGTGCAGAAATCCCAGTTCTGAGCTCAGCCTATGGGGGAATGGATCATAAGTTTTAAAGTCTGCTGCCACTCTCACTGACAGAAGGGTTCTGGGATCTGCGGACTTGTGTCCTAGCAGTTCCTCAACAGACTTGGTGCTCCCATCCCTATGCCATTGATTCACCTGGTAGGAGAACAGCATCAGGGTAATGATGAGATGCACAGTCAAGGTCAGCAGTCCTCCAGCTAACTGAAAGGAGGAAAAAAAAATTAAAGTGAAGCATGAGCTAACACACCAAGTTCCTGTAGCTTCCCAAGTGCAGACAGTGTGAAACTCCTCTGTATCTCCATCTATACAGCCTGCCAGATGCACCCGAAAGAGACACCTACAAACCATCCTCGTCTTTAGACAAGATGCAACGACACTCAGCTGTGCAGCTGTAATGTTATTTTATACATACTTGGAAAAAACCTCAGCCCAGCTGCATGTCAACATCAACACCACGTCCGCCATGGAGGGTCCTCCTAGAACTGAAAGGATGGGAGCCGTCAGCCTCGTGCCAGGGTGACTTCGTTCAGCGGGGAGGTACAGGGACCTGCACGAGATGCACACTCTGCACCGGGAAGGACGACTGGGACAGGCTGTCAGCTGGGACATCAGTAACACCATCAAAGAGCAATTGTTGGGCAACTCGTGAGCCTGTAGGTGCCAGAAGAGCGATCAACGGCCGCTGTATTTAGAACAGGGAGTCACCATGGGTGGGTTTGTTTCTGTTTTTCACTAGCAGCCAGTATAGATAGTTAAAACCAGAGAGCACAGCAGGGAAAAAAAAACCCAAACCCAACCTCACTTGACTGCCTTTGTCTCTTGCCAGATGTCACTGTCCGGTTTAGACGGTGCCGCTCGATCTTGGCTTGCACACAGCAAGCTCCACGCAACAGCCCGTAGGAAGCCCCCTCTAGGCGTCCCACCCTACACACAGGGAGAGTTAATAGCACAGAGGGTGGGAGACAGAATCCCCTTTGCTGCAACTTTGTGAAATTTCCAGTGATTTATGGGTTGTCTCAGCAGATGGAGCCATTGCAGTACACACCACAGACTGCCGGCGAGGCTGAGTCCGCGAGTCCAAAGGGAAAAAAGCTTCTGCCTGCTCTGAGAATGTGTTCAAAAGAATCCTTGGCCATATCCAGGAAAATGTGTGTAATCCAGGCAACTACATGCTCTTTTAGCAAATAGATTGGCTTGCCCTAAATCTTCTAAGACTGATTTTTAGAGCTACAGGATCACTAGTAATTCTACGTTAGCAGCACAACTTAGGCTTATGGTTTTAACGTGTTTGAAAGCTGACAGGTCCTCAAATCATCCCCACTCAGTAATTCTGGTACACAAAGACCAGCCTTTGACACAATAATCAGCCAGTTACCCTTTCTGGTGCCAAAATCCATTTTTTTAAAGGTCAGATGAAATGGTAGACAGATGCAATTGCTGAATCATTACGTTGCAGGATACCCTTGGCCAACAGAGTGTGGCTTTCAGAATACGTACGCACCGCATATTGAGGAAAGTAATACACGTACAAATGCAATGATGCAGGTTTCCAGAAACACATTAATTTATGAGTATGACTCTCTGAAGGTTCTGAGGAGATAACTATGCTCATAAACTTAGGCATAAACCAGCAAGCAATTCATGGCACAATTAGAATTTGACACTGTCCCTCACAATATCCTTATGGCCAAGTTGGTTTCCCATGGCTTGGATGGGCACATATTCTGCTGGGTGAAACACTGGCTGGATGGCCGGGCCCAAAGAGTTGTGGTCAATGGAGTTAAATCCAATTGGCGGCAAGTCACGAGTGGTGTCCCTCAGGGCTCGGTGCTGGGGCCACTCTTGTTTAACATCTGCATCAGTGATCTAGATGAGGGGATTGAGTGCATCCTCAGCAAGTTTGCAGATGACACCAAGCTGGGAGGGAGTGTCGATCTGCTGGAGGGTAGAAAGGCTCTACAGAGGGATCTGGACAGAATGGATGGATGGGCCCAGACCAACTCCAGGCATTTCAACAGAGCCAAGTGTAGGGCCCTGCTTTTTGGTCATGGCAACCCCATGCAACGCTACCGGCTTGGGGAAGGGTGGCTGGAAGGCTGTCTGGCGGAAAAGGATCTGGGTGTTCTAATGGACAGCCGGCTGAATATGAGCCAGCAGTGTGCCCAGGTGGCCAAGGCCAACGGCATCCTGGCTTGTATTAGAAATTGTGTGACCAGCAGAAGTAGGGAGGTGATTGTCCCCCTGTACTCAGCACTGGTGAGGCCGCACCTTGAGCATTGTGTTCAGTTTTGGGCACCTCAGTATAAGAGGGATATCGAGGTGTTGAAGTGAGTCCAGAAAAGGACAACAAAGCTGGTGAAGGGCCTGGAGAATAGAGCTTACGAGGAGCGATTGAGGGAGCTGGGACTGTTCAGTTTAAGGAAGAGGAGGCTGAGGGGGGACCTCATCATGCTCTACAATTACTTGAAAGGACATTGTAGAGAGGTTGGTGGTGGTCTCTTCTCACAGGTTGTTAGGGACAGAACCAGGGGGAATGGTTTCAAGTTGCAACAGGGTAGGTTTAGACTGGACATTAGGAAGAAATTCTTCATGGAAAGAGTGGTCAGACACTGGAACAGACTGCCTAGGGAGGGGGTTGAGTCGCCATCCCTGGATGTGTTCAACTGTCGCTTAGATGTGGTGTTGGGTGATATGGTTTAGGGACGAACTTGTAGTGTAGGGTTAATGGTTGGACTCGATGATCCCAAGGGTCTTTTCCAACCTGAACTCTTCTATGATTCTATGATTCTATAAACAGATTAATAATCTCCCGCTCAAGCACCTAATCAAGAAGAAGCTGCATTCATCAAAGGCTTCTGTTGACATTATACATTACTGAAGGAGAATCGGGATTTCATATCTCCTTGGTACGCAAACTCATCACCATTTTCCCTGATGGAGGCTCCACACTATACAAAGGGCAGAGATTACTTCACTTAATAGAGAACGAGAGAATGCCTTCAAGAACTGTCCCCATACACTTTGCAGGCTGTGTAAAACCCGCTCACAAGCTACACAATAGGCAGTCAGCAATCCTGCCCCATATATTTTTAAATGCTTTGTAATTCTGAGTGCTAAAGATAGCACGGCGGCTCTTCTGCAGTGGCACGTCGGTGTGATTCTGGGACACGTTGCCGTTGTGCTGCTGGGCTGATGGTAAATCAAGGTAACGCTTCCAGCCCCAAACAAATCTCTCCTGGAGTTATGGTTTTGGCTCTACAGACCATCCCAGCAGGGAATGTCACACTGAAAGCAAGCTAAGGTCTGCAACACCAAGCCTACGCTTTCAGCACTGCAAGCCTACGAAGGACACGAGGGGTATGTTACGGCATTATCTGGGGACAGCCTGGCTTTATGAGTAACGTGCCATAAATCAATGGGAATTTGGTAAAAACGAGAGCTCCCAAGAGCTGGACAGAGACCAAAATCAGGCATGCGAGGTATTTCTGCCACGTACTTCCACTAAAGCCTGGAGGTTTAACTTCTAATATACAATTCAGTGCCAGGCTCCAAAGCAAAGCTTTCTCGTTGCACTAACTCCTGGGGTAGCTTTGGATTGAAGCAGCTATTGAAACCGAGACCACAAAACCCTTCTCATTGGGGGATAAACCTAAATTTAGACCCTAATCTTCAAATGAACATATGAAGCTGATCTACCCGCTGCATTACTAATGTTCTTTACCAATATATGATATCTTAAAGGCATTTTGTTTCCCTTGGCATCTGTGTGGCAAGGAGTTGGATTAACAGGATGGATTCTGCTGGAAATATCCATCACTATGCGGAGCAAGCATGATTAATAAGGAATCAGTTCACCCACCTTTTAAAAATACTTTTCCGTAGAAACTGCAGGGGAGAGAAGTCGGGAAAAAAAAGAAAAGAAAAAAGAAATAATGAAACATCCAGAGATAACTGTATTATGCACTGGTGTAAAGACACCATTGACACATGTGCTCAGAGGCTGGGCCGAACCTGCTGGCAGCAACAGCAAATTAAAACTTCTTTGGGGAGCATCGGTCATGCCGCTGCAAGTCAGGAGTTGCATTTATGGAGCTGAAGTGAGGTTGCCTAGACCTGACACAGGGAGATGAAGAGACTGCAAATAAGACAAAGCATATTCCTGGCCAGATGCTAAGCTCAGGCCTCTCTCAGGAACCTTCTTGTTTTTAAGACCTTCAATGTTTTTAAGGAGGTCACTGCTAATCAGCTTTGCAGCTGTTGAGGAGTTGACAGTCAGAGCAAACTGTGATCGTGCCATTACCTCCTCAACTAACTATTTGGGAGGAAACTGGATGCAAGGGAAAATTTAAAAGTAGAGGAATATTCTGCAATAAAAATACAACCTCATGCAGGGAAGCAGGATGAGCAACGCTTATTAGGAAAAGCAGCTAAGTGTGTATTTTCTTCTGCTTGTGATGGGCTCTACAACTACCTGAAAGGAGGATGTAGAGAAGCACTGTTGGTCTCTTGTCACAAGTTACAACTGATAGGACAGGAGGAAATGAATTCAAGTTACACCAGGGAAGGTTTAGGTTGGTCCAGTGCTGTTCAACATCTTTGTCAGTGACATGGACGACGGCATTGAGTGCGCCCTCAGCCAGTTTGCCGACGACACCAAGCTGTGTGGTGCCGTGGACTCACTTGAGGGAAGAGATGCCGTCCAGAGGGACCTTGATAGGCTTGAGAAATGGGCCAGTGCAAACTGCAGGAGCTTCAACAAGTCTAAGTGCAAGGTCCTTCACCTGGCTCGGGCCAATCCCAGGCACAAACACAAACTGGGCACAGAGTGGGTTGAGAGTAGCCCTGAAGAGAAGGATTTGGGGGTGTTGATAGACGAGAAGCTCAACATGAGCCGGCAGGGCGCTCATGCAGCCCAGAAGGCCAACTGCATCCTGGGATGTGTCAGGAGAAGCATAGCCAGCAGGGCAAGAGAGGGGATCCTCCCCCTTTACTCTGCTCTGGTGAGACCCCACCTCGAATACTGCGTCCAGTTCTGGTGTCCCCACCATAAGAGGGACATGGATCTGTTGGAGCGTGTTCAGAGGAGGCCACAAAGATGATCCAGGGACTGGAGCTCTGCTACGAGGACAGGCTGAGGGAGCTGGGGTTGTTCAGTCTTGAAAAGAGAAGACTCTGGGGGGACCTAATAGCTGCCTTCCAATACCTGAAGAGATCCTACAGGAAGGCTGGGGAGGGACTTTTTACAAGAGCGTCCACTGATAGGACAAGGGGAAATGGGTTTAAGTTGAAGAAGAATAGATTTAGATTAGATCTTAGGAAGAAATTCTTCAGTACAAGAGTGGCAAAACTCTGGAATAAATTGCCCAGAGAGGTTGTGGCTGCCCCCTCCCTGGAGGTGTTCAAGGCTGTTCAAGGCTGTTCAAGGCTGAGTTGGACAGAGCGTTGAGGAGCCTGATCTAGTTGAGAGGTGTCCCTGCCCGTGACAGGGAGGTTGGATTAGATGATCTCTAAGGTCCCTTCCAACCTAGGCCATTCAATAGGAAAAATTTGCACGCTGAAAGGGTTATCAAAGACTGGCACCGGCTGCCCAGGGCAGTGATTGAATTGTCATCCCTGGATGCGTCTAGATGTGGTGCTCGTGGGTCAGAAGTGGTAGAGTTAGATAACAGTTGGACTTGATGATCTTAAAAGTCTTTTCCAAACAGAATGATTTTATGATTCTACAACCTGAGCCAGCAGCCAAACACCCACACAGCCTCTCGCCCCTCTCCTGCAGGATAGGGAGAAAACAGAAGGAAGGTGAAAAGACTCACAGATCAAGCTTAATAGGGAAAGGAAAAGCAAAAAGGGGAATTAATTCACTAGTCCCTATTGGCAGGCAGATATCCAGCCGCCACCTGGGAAGCAGGGTCTCGGCACACGTAACCATTGTTGAAGAAGACAAATGCCATCACCACAAATGTACTCTCTTCCACCTCCTTTCCCTGAGCTTTTATTGCTGAGGGCAATACCACCTGGTATGGAAAATCCCTTTGGTTGGCTGTGCCAGCCGTGCCTCTACCCTGTCTCCAGCCCATCCCCAGCCTCCTCACTGGAGGAGGGTGCAGGAAAAGCCTCGCAAGAGCTGTTCATCAATTATCAACATTGCATTATCAACATTGTTTTAGCCACAAATGCAAAGCAGAGCATCATGCGGGCTGCTGTAAAGAAAGTGAACTCCATCCTGGCCAGACCCAGTACAATGCTCCATCAGAAAATTATTCAGAAAATAACATAATTTTAACATCCTGCTGTAATTTTATGTGATTGCATTAGACTTTTATCTTCAATGCCTGGCTCACGCATTTCACATCATTAATATATCAGACATGCTAACCATTTCGATGTTTCAAATCCCCAAATTTTCTACCACATGAACAAAGCTCCCTCATACAGGAAACCAATAAGCCATACCTACAGAGTTGTGAAGTCGCTCTTTGGTACCTCATCAATAATTACCTCCTGACAGAGCCGGGCATCTGAGAACTGTTGCAGAGCCAAGCCTTGCTCCGTGAAATCACAGAATCACAGAACGTCAGGGGTTGGAAGGGACCTCAAAAGATCATCTAGTCCAGAATCACCCTGAGTAGGTCACACAGGAACGCGTCCAGGCAGGATTTGAAAGTCTCCAGAGAAGGAGACTCCACACCCTCTCTGGGCAGCCTGGGCCAGGGCTCTGTTACCCTCACAGTGAAAAAGTTTTTTCCAATGTTTTTGTGGAACCTCCTATATTCCAGCTTGTATCCATCGCCCCTTGAATGAGCTCGTTCAGAAGGAACCACAAGCCCCATTCTGTTTCACCTGAAAATGTCTCTACTAGAAAGACCTAGAAGTGTGGCCGTTTAGAAATGAAGCAGATAAATCAACTCTGTGCTGCACAGAAGTCTCGGAAAGGACATTAGCGAAAAGGCTAAAATGTATATGACATGTTACTTAATGCACTCAGGAGCTCCAGTATGGAGACCATTAGTCAAATGAGAAGAAAAGCAAAGCATTGGCACTGAAGCACCAATAAAAGAAAGTCTGAATCTCTTTAAGGACTGCTACTTGTAATACTGAAAGACAATCAACACAAAAACTCACCATTGGTGAACGGATATAAGCGCATATCCTGCGGTGGATTTCCACCCGTTTAATGCCATGGAGATATCTGGCCCTGAAATTCTGCAAGAAGGAGACAGGCTTTTGAACTCCACATTTTGAAAATAAGGTCTAAAACCATCACTCGTCTCAATGAGATTACTCCGGGTTTGCCACACCTTCCCCACCGAGGGTGCTTTTGTTGTTACTTTACTAACTCTGCTTGTAAATAACAGGATTATAAGAAAATGAGAAAATCAAAAAACAGGCGGTCTCTCTGAGGTTAAACCACTGCCAAATAATCCACGTCTGAGTTTGCATGATAAAGCCTGCCACTGAGTGCACAGAATTACAAGCCACAAAGTCCAGAGAAAAGACATTTGCTTTTAAAATATCTCATGGGGGTTTGTCCCTTTTGAATGCAACATTCCTGGATGTTTAACTGATGACACTTGCAGGCTGCTGACTTACCGGCAGTGCCGTGTAGCGCTGGCCACTTACAGGGGTGTTTCACGAAAACCAAGACAAACTTTATAGGATCAAAGAGCCGTCCGTGCCTTGAAAGAGAAGAACTGAGATCTGAGCACACATCGTTGCGGATGTTCTCAGAAGTGCCCGGCGATGCAAGCCGCCCGGCTCGTCTCTTCTTCACATCCCCCTGCGCCATGAACTGCTGGACTTCTGCCAGGCAGGATGTTCAGAAAGAACCGCACCATCCCTTTGAGCCCTTGACTCCGAGGGTCAGGATCTCAGACTCGCCCCGCGTGCTTCGCAAGCTCCCGGTGCTCACCTCTTAGACGGTTTCTTCTCATTCCTGGTGAGCACCTTTCTGTCTCCCCAAGATGCCAGGAATGCGAGAAACTGGTTTTGTTCTCTTCCTCATGGACCTCCTGGTTATTATTATCTTTCAGTGTGCTCATTCTTACTACAGTCCCACTAAATTAGCCAAATTCTCAGTATGTATTTGGCATAATGTGACATTTCTATAGCATTTTTTACACTGAAGGACCAAAAATCCTCTTCACGAGCTACGAACAATACTCTCTACTTTTGGATGTGATGCAGCGTGCTCCAGCAACGAGCTGTTGGGTTTCACTTCCCATATGTGACCAGAGAAGAAACAATTTGGATCTTTCCCTTCTACACAGAATCTTTGGTTGGAAGAGACCTTTAAGATCATCAGGTCCAACCACTGACCCAGCATGCCTCAAAACCACCTGAAAAACGTCAGGCAACCTGACCAGATATCCACAGTCCAAAATTGAAAAGCAGTGGTCAAGAGACCATCACATTTAAGAGGTTCAGAGATTCTGCTGGTCACACACAGCAAGCCAAAAGGAGCAGCCACAATCCCACAAAGCAAAGGGAGATTTCTGTTTCTGAGAACAAGGGAATATCAGCGTCCTGCTGGTGGATGACGGGCTGGAGTAACGCTGGTGACACCGAAACCACCGTTCAGAGAGCACAGGCAGCTGAAAATGGGAAACGCAGATGACTGGTATCCTCTCCTGGTTCACTGGTACAGACAACGTGCCAGATAAAGGGGGGAAAAAAAAGAAAAATAAAGAAAAAAAAAGCCAGATCTGTGAAATCTGAATGAAGGCAATGAAGAAATTGATAGCAGTCATGTTTTGTTACTTTACTGACTGCACCTAAGTGAGTCGATACAAACCGACTCTCCCTGCAATTCAGAATTCAATCTCTTATCTCCGAGAAATAAGAAACAGTGTCTTTTTTTTTCAGGAACTCAGTTAATGAAACTCTCCACGTGAATGTGCATAAGAGTGAGAACTGAAAATGACGAAAGAGACTGTCAGGATACAAACAGAAAAAATATTAAAAATATCTGTAGTCAGATTTGTTCATTGTCATCTGAAAGACAAAGAATAGTATCTTCTTTTCTTTACAGGAGTAAAAGTTGCAAATTTTAGCTCGCTTTGACTGGAAATGTCCTGGAGAGCTCAGAAAAAAAGCCCAACAATTTAGAAAGTGAACCTCACGCCTGTATCATCTTTTCACACAGGTCATTGGTTCCTAGTTTTTACATAACTTCTGAAAAAAAAAAAAAATCCTTTCTTCTGTGCACAAAGATCGATTCATTAGACTTTTTTTTTTTTCTGTATCTGGGCACCGAGCAGCCTTTTGCTGAACGGAGTTGGAATGCACGCAGCTTAATTGGAAGAGCGTCATTTCCAACATCTCCCTGGAATATTTACCACGAAGGGTGAGATTTAAGGAAAAGGAAAACGATGACGTTTAAGTTTTATGCTGCGGAAAAGATTCACTGTTTTGCTCAGCGGCTGGAGCGCATTATGGGTAGGAAAGGGCTTCCCTCTCAAGAATGAAAATAGTACTTCACTTCCATCCACCTTACGTGAAAAAAATGAAAATACACGTGAGTTTTCTACTCACATCGCCACAGAGGAATCCCATTCCTTTTGAAGTTACTGCAGATACAGAGTTCTGCGCTGTAATCAGCAATTTCCTGCTGAAAGCCGTTATCGCAATTATCATTTTCCCACACTTCTAAGCAAAAACAACGTGAAATTGCCATCTAGGGGACTCCAAGCGCAAGAAACACCAGCAACTTTTGGCAGCACGCCCGGCGACATCACAAAAAGTTTCAGCAACGTGGCACCACTCTTTAAAGAGGAGACCTTCATCAAGTGCCTGCTGCTGCCTTAACCATGGCTTCAGTTTGGAGAAGAGGAGACTGAGGGGTTACCTTATTAATGTTTACAAATATATCAAGGGTGAGTGTCACGAGGATGGAGCCAGGCTCTTCTCGGTGACAACCACTGATAGGACAAGGGGTAATGGGCTGAAACTGGAACATAAGAGGTTCCGCTTAAACTCGAGAAGAAACTTCTTCTCAGTGAGGGTGACGGAGCCCTGGAACAGGCTGCCCAGAGAGGTTGTGGAGTCTCCTTCTCTGGAGACATTCAAGACCTGCCTGGACACGTTCCTGTGTAGCATAATCTAGGCATTCCTGCTCTGGCAGGGGGATTGGACTTGATGATCTTTCGAGGTCCCTTCCAATCCCTGACATTCTATGATTCTATGATTCTATGATTCCCACTTACCAGCAAAACTACACAGTGGTTAAAAACACCTCGGAAATTGCTGAATCCACTCCTGCGTAATAACAGAGAGTCACCCAGTGAAAGACAGCTGGGTAGAAAATGCTGAAGAGTTCTAGAAATGCCTGCGTTTTCACTTGGGTTGTCAAAAATGCTATTTGTAGCTATAGCATCTGGTTTATCTTTTTAGTAGGTGCTTAAAAGATTCTTAAATTTACTCTGTGATGTCCCTGCTGACATTGCTGCCTTCCTGCTAAGAGACCCTTGGCTACACGCTGGAAGCCAGAAGACCCTTCCTGTAGGATGCTTGGTTACCCTAAATCCCTTCAACTTCTTCTTCTGTGGCTGCTCTCCCATCTGCAAAATCACCGAATCACAGAATTACTGAGGCTGGCAAAGACCTCTGAGATCATCAAGGCCAGCCTGTGCCACACAATCCTCCGCCCTGCCTCCGGATGGAGAAGAACAACCCTTTGAGACGTAAATATGAATATGGGGTATCATTAATGCTGCCACCGAATCTCGCATTTGCAGACGAACTGAGCAGGAAAACGATTTCATCTCCTTAGTTTAACACCTGACTTGTGCTACCACCCCTTTTTCTTCAAAAAATGAAGTTATACTGCACTGCAGAATCTGTCTCTTGGAGAGTATTTATTCATATGACGTAGCACTTAACTCTCTTCTGATAATCCTACTGAAGCCAATTGGTTTACTTGAGCTCTGCGCTCGTATTTGCACAACAAAGGGGTTGCAAAAGCTTGTATCAAAGATACAGCGGCATTGCTTTCCAATCAGAACTCCCACTGCCGCAGGCAAAGCTACCTAATTAGGAAATGCAAATTCCTTGAGTGAAAGTTCCAGGAGGGAAAGGAATGATCTAAGCAGCATCAGAAAGTGATGCGGGCGAAGGGGATGTGCTGCAACGTGTTGCCTTCTATCAGCTGAGACCACGAAACCGAAAGCTCCACGCTCAGAAGCGCGCACACCGCGTGCCCAAGTCGGCACTTAGTGCCCTGGTCTGGC
The DNA here is from genome assembly GCA_020746105.1 of Trogon surrucura. Lineage (NCBI taxonomy): Eukaryota > Metazoa > Chordata > Aves > Trogoniformes > Trogonidae > Trogon > Trogon surrucura. The sequence goes on from CM036629.1 coordinate 8,804,464, forward strand.
CCATGTGGTGGTGTTGGGTCACAGGCTGGACTTGATGATCTCAGAGGGCTTTGCCAGCCTCAATAATAACAATTCTGTGATTCTGAGTTGTCCTCCTGCGCTCAGGATCCTTTGGCCAGGATCAGTCGGTGATACTCCAACTCCACCAATCGGGGGATCTTAAGCCAAAAACCTTGCCGGCATCCCTGATTGCTTGATATCAAACCCACATAAGAAGAGTGAGTCAAATTCTAATCCTATACGGTAACTGAGATTCTATGTCAGAGGGAACAAAGGCTCAGCATCAACCTTATTAGTGCTGTGATTTAGGGACAGATAATTTCTCTTGTATTTTGACCTTTAAAAGCACAGTAAGGAGGGGGTACGGGGAGCAGTACTTCCTGCTCTCATCGACATCCCGCAGCTTTTTCAGTTGTCTTGCTTCAAACTTGTATTTAATGTCATTTAAACTGCCGACAGTGTCATATCAGCTGTCATAACATCACCTACACACGCTGTCACGACGCAGCCCGGCAGCTCTGCGATACTCACAGACACCAGCCTGCTCTGAGCTGATGAAAGTCCCTAGAAGGATCTGGTAACAGAGTTTAGCTTCCCTGAATTTATCGGAGGTATAAAATTGGCTGAATTTTGTGTCATTCAAGAGTTACGAAGTACACAGGTGGGATGTAACAGATTTCTAAGCTTTCGTTCTTCCCAGTATTTTGCAGTGCGCCCAATTTATCTGCCGTACCTTGGAGAAATTTGGGGTTTAACCATCACAGCTCAAACTTACTTCTGCAATACTGCGCTCTGTCATTACTCTGTTTTTGGCAGAGAGGGTTCAATTCCCCTCTCAGTTTACTCCTGCTAGCGCAGCTCCCCGTGACATAAAGGGTTTTGACTTTACGCAAATGCAGGAGAATGAAATCTCCAATTCCCAAATCCTCAGGTGCAGGTAGGCTCAGTGATGACACAGGATGTATCTTCTCTTCCTGGACGGTCTTGAAATCATATCTGTGAAAGCATAATACGGTTTCGGACGCCGGGCTCAACGCGCAGACTAAGATTTCCACACAAGTGTTCAGGAGTAAGAACCTGCCTGGAAAAGTTCTGGGGATGAAAAGGCAAACTTATCACAGGAAGGGCTGACAGAACTTCAGCTGCCAAACCCACCATTCCTCAAAATTCTCACACAAGGACAATTCTGCAATGGATTTTACCCTGAGTGTAAGCGTCTTTCCCCTTGTGTTCCTTCAACTTTGCCCAGCACCTTTAGGATTTCTGCACCTCCGTGCCTTATTTCAGTATCACAGGCTGAGGCAGGTTAGGACACAGGGAAACACTGCTTTTCTTTCTTCTTTTTTTCAGCTATCTTACTTCTGCACCCCAGAAAAAGTGCATATTCCACGTGCAAACTTCTCTCTTCTTGCTCATAGTGCAAGCTTTTGTACTTAGCACAGAGATTTGTCTCCTAAACCTGATTACGCAGGGAATACTTCTACTAATCCAATTCAGCAAATGACAATTTTACCTTTAGAAAAAGCTTTTGGAAATGGTTCTGTAACTCATTTGGAAAATGAGGATTTCTCTTCCGAACTGAGATAAAAAAACCACACACCCAACACAGGACTATAGTTAATGTTGCTGACTCTAATATGATGTCCGTTTTCCGTGCTGTAGGTAAGAATTCAGCATCTTCCAAGAACTTATCTTTTAGATTCATTTTTTTCTTCACGTGTTTCCCTCACAGCTGTCGTCAGGATTTAGTGCACCCAACTAAGGGGAAAAGGGAATGTTCTAAAATCAGCAGTGTGCGGGCGTCAGGTCGACAACACATGCACAGCACCTCGATTGTTGCAAATCCAGCACGCCGCAGCTCACAAAAGAACTCGCATTTCTTTGCTGGCTGGATTTTTAGAGCACATACCTAAGGGATGTGTAAGTGACGGACACGCAGGTCTGTCTCCACTGCCCGTGCTTAATCTTCTCAGTGTGAAATAGCACGAGATTTAATAAGTGGGTGCAAATCTGATTATTTTTGCATGGGTTTGGCTTTGATCACTATATTCAAGTACCAGCGTGCTAATTAATGAAGACAAAACAATATCAAATCCCAATGGATCCATGTGATCATCATGAAGAGTGCTGAGGTCGTAGGAATTCAAAGATAATTGAAGAGGCATTGGCTTACTTCTTAGTCATGGACTGAAAATGTCATTAAAGAAATCATCAAACCCCCTATAAATAACTCTCATTATTTTTCAGGGACGTTGTCAGGTCTCTGAGTTTCAGTTGCTCCGTTGTTTGTTTTTCTTCCTTAGCAGAACCAAGACTGAATATTCACTATGTTACTTAAATGTTATTTTATAGACCACCGTGTGTAGAAAGAGTAATGTTTTCAGCATACACAGCTCAGGGGATAGCAAGAAAACTTTAATGTGATGAAAATCAAACTAATTTTGAAACAGTGAAACAGCCAGCAAAAAACCCAACGAAACAAAAGCACAAGGTCAGGTTCTAACATGAAGTAAAATTCAGGTGAGAATGGGGGTAAACCACTGTTTTTATGCTTATACAATCAAACCCGGAATTTTGCACAGGGTGTTTGATTCTGCCGTCAAGTTATGACTTTACTACTTATTTTACAGCACTAAAATAAATTATTGGGGATGTAGCCTCACTTTGAAATCCATGGCACACATAGCTTATTAATACCGACTTCTGCCTACTCAGCACAGTCACATCCATCAGTCTGACCTCGCGCTGTGCAAGATGAGCTGTGTCCTTGACTGCCGAAAAGAAACACAGGAACATTCATGCTGCCATTCAGAGATACCTGGACAGGCTGGAGGGCTGGGCAGCGAGAAAACTTACGCGGTTCAACAAGGGCAAGTGTAGAGTTTTGCACTTGGGAAAGGATAATCCCATGTGCCAGTATAGGTTGGGGACTGCCCTGCTGGAGAGCAGTGCAGGGGAAAGGGACCTGGGAGTGCTGGTGGGCAGCAGGATGGCCATGAGCCAGCAGTGTGCCCTCGTGGCCAAGAAGGCCAACGGCATCCTGGGGTGTGTTAGAAGGGGGTGGCTGGTAGGTCGAGAGAGGCCCTCCTGCCCCTCCGCTCTGCCCTGGGGAGGCCACATCTGGAATATTGTGTCCAGTTCTGGGCCCCTCAGCTCAAGAGAGACAGGGAACTGCTGGAGAGAGTCCAGCACAGCCACAGGGATGATGGAGGGAGTGGAACATCTCCCGTACGAGGAAAGGCTGAAGGAGCTGGGGCTCTTTAGCTTGGAGAAGAGGAGGCTGAGGGATGACCTCATGAATGTTGATAAATATGTCAAGGGGGAGTCTCAGGAGGACACTGCCAGGCTCTTTTCAGCGGCGTCCATTGACAGGACAAGGAGCAATGGGCACAAGCTGGAACACAGGAGGTTCCATAAAAATATTAGAAAAAACTTTTCCCCTGTGAGGGTGACAGAGCCCTGGAACAGGCTGCCCAGGGAGGGTGTGGAGTCTCTTTCCCTGGAGACATTCAAAACCCACCTGGACATGTTCCTGTGTGACTTACTGGAGGTGATCCTGCTCTGGCGGGGGGGCTGGACTAGATGATCTTTTGAGGTGCCTTCCAATCCCTGACATTCTGCGATTCTGTGATTTGTGAAACAGAGCAGTGAGTAAAAGGAAAAAAAAAAAAAAAAAAAAAAAGCACAAGGTCAGGTCTAATATTAAGTAAAATGTATTTAAAGTGGGTGTCAGCACTGTTTTTCTGATTATACCCCAGAATTTAGCACGGAGGGGTTGGTTTTACACTCAAAATACGACTTCAGTACTCATGGCTAAAACAAGCTGGTTTGGGATGTGGCTTCTTTGAAAGCAAACCGCACTCGCCCCTGCGGCCGCCCCTGCTCAGGGGGGGCAACGTGGCACGGGCAGAGCCACAAGATCCAGAATCCAGAACCCCAGAGTCCAGAATCCAGAATCAGAGAATTGTTGAGGCTGCCAAAGCCCTCCGAGCTCATCAAGTCCAGTCTGTGACCCAACACACCCACATGGGCCAGACCAGGGCACTCAGTGTCACATCCAGCCTCTCCTCAAACCCCCCCCCAGGGACGGGGAATCCCCCCTGCCCTGGGCAGAGCATCCCAGTGCCTGAGCACCCTCTCCGGGAGGAAGGGCTGCCTGAGATCCAGCCCGAACCCCCTCGGCACCGTCACACCCGAGGCGACCCGAAGAGCCCCGAGGTGACCCGAAGAGCACGGAGGACGCCCGAAGAGCCCCGAGCTGACCCGAAGAGCCCCGACGACGCCCGAAGAGACCCGAGGACGCCCGAAGAGACCCGACGAGACCCGAGGACGCCCGAAGCCGCACCCCCCAAGCCAGGCTGCCGAGGGTGGGTCCCACCGCCCCCGGGGCGGGGCTGCGGCAGGGCGCATGCGCGGCGGGAGGGGCTCGACCGGCTGCGCGGGAAGCCCGAGTCGCGGGAGCTGCTCACCTCAGTCATGTCGGAGGCGTATTTCCCCGTGGGCCCCGGGCTGGGCCTGGAGGAGAATTTCCTGTCTCTGGACGACATCCTGATGTCGCAGGAGAAGCTGCCGGGCCGCGCCGAGAGCAGCCTGCCGCGCCTGGCCTTCGCGCTGGGCCAGGGGGCTGCCGCCGACGACTCCATCCCTGAGGTAATACTGGGGAGGGGGGAAGGACTACAACTCCCAGCAGGCACCGCGCGAGGCGGCGGGGCCGGGCGTGCGGCGGAGGCGCGGGGGATGCCGGGAGCTGTAGTCCTGCCTCCCCTCCCCCCCCCCGCGCCTCGTTCTCCCCTGGGCTCGGTGCGGCCGCCCGGACCTCTCTTATTCTGGGGTCACTGCGAGGAAATCTATGCTTTAAAAAAACTTAAAAAAAAAACCCCTCTAAAAAAAACTTAAAAAAAAACTTTAAAGAAAAAGACTTAAAAAAAACCCTTTTAAAAGCCTTTTTAAACTTTTATAAAAAGTTATTTTTACTTGGACGCATTCTGGATGTGGTTTTTTTTTTCCCCTGGTGTTTAATAATCTGACGTTTATTTGCTTTTACAACCTCAGTAAAAAAAATCCACTCCCAGAACAGTGGAGCAATAATTACTACCTCTAAAGGGTGTCTGGTTTGTGTGACACTCACTGTTCTGAGAACAAAACTGACTTCTCCTGATGCTGGATCTTCGTGAGTAAAAGCTCCCTGTGGGGCCGCTTTACCTCCCTTTTCATAGAATCCTAGAATGGCCCAGGCTGGAAGGGACCTTAGAGATCATCTAATCCAACCTCCCTGTCACGGGCAGGGACGCCTCTCAACTAGATCAGGCTCCTCAAGGCTCTGTCCAACCTGGCCTTGAACACCTCCAGGGAGGGGGCAGCCACAGCCTCTCTGGGCAATTTATTCCAGAGTCTTGCCACCCTCGTACTGAAGAATTTCTTCCTAAGATCTAATCTAAATCTATTCTCCTTCAACTTAAACCCATTTCCCCCTTGTCCTATCAGTGGACGCTCTTGTAAAAAGTCCCTCCCCAGCCTTCCTGTAGGATCTCTTCAGGTACTGGAAGGCAGCTATTAGGTCCCCCCAGAGTCTTCTCTTTTCAAGACTGAACAGCCCCAGCTCCCTCAGCCTGTCCTCACAGCAGAGCTGCTCCAGCCCCTGGATCATCTTTGTGGCCTCCTCTGGACTCGTTCCAACAGATCCATGTCCCTCTTATGGTGGGGACACCAGAACTGGACGCAGTATTCGAGGTGGGGTCTCACAAGAGCAGAGTAAAGGGGGAGAATCCCCTCTCTTGCCCTGCTGGCTACACTTCTCCTGATACATCCCAGGATGGGGTCGGCCTTCTGGGCTGCATGAGCGCCCTGCCGGCTCATGTTGAGCTTCTCGTCTGTCAACACCCCCAAATCCTTCTCTTCAGGGCTACTCTGAACGCCCTCTGTGCTCAGTTTGTGTTTGTGCCTAGGATTGGCCCGACCCAGGTGAAGGACCTTGCATTTTCATGGTGGAGGCAACTTGGGTTTTCTCATTCGTGCAGGGATCGAAGCTGGAAGTACCTCTGTGGCTCGCTAAGGGTCTGCATGACAGCAAAAGGAGAATAATTTCTGTGGAACTGCCCAAGATTTACAAGGAAGCCTGGAGGACAGTGTTCAGCGCTGATGCCAACGTGGTTGATCTGCATAAAATGGGGCCATACTACTACGGGTTTGGCTCCCAGCTCCTGAATTTTGACAATCCGGAGAATCCCGACATAGCTCAGACTATCCTGCAGGCAAGTAACTGAACTAAGTTGTGAAATTTGGTTTTAGGTTTTTCCATCTGTCTCTTGTTCCCAGCTGACCATCAGCCTTGAGGAAAAATGTCATCTTTTAATACAAATGATTCCTGGATTGAATATGGATTTCTAGTTGAAGCTGTAGAATGACCCTTTTGACAGCTGTGGTGGAAGCCTCAAGTGTGCATCCAGGAGTGTAATTTTAACTTGGAGTTTCCACACTGTAAATAGAAAACCCTATAAAGCAGGACTAGAGGAGATTCAAGATTATTCTGTTGCAAGGCAGAATTAATTCATCCTTTGCTATTTCTATTTTTCTACCCTGTTCTCAAATTTCTGTAATGAGACTTCACACTGCTCTGGGCGATCTCTTTCAGTGCTTCATCATCCTGGGCTTAGAAGGTTTCCTCTCGTGTCTAAACTAAAGCTCCTGCGCAGCAATATAAGCTCTGTTCTCTTTGTCTAATACAAAGTAAATGCTGAGGACAGATTATTCTCTTCCTTCCTGCAGCCGTCCCGATTTGCCGTCTCGCTGCGGGTCACGCTTTCTAACCTCTGCTTGTCCTTTTCGTGCTCTGCTGGTATTTTTCCAGTTGCTCTGCATCCGCTGTGACGTGTGGCGCCCTGAGGAGTGTGCAGCCTCCCACTCAGGAGCGGCGCTGAAGAAAACGAGACGATTGCTTTGTGAATTCTGCGGGCTGCGATGCTCTTCGCTCATCGTGGTGCAGCACCTTGTTTTTCGCGGTGGTTTGTGTGTGCTTGGTTTGCAGCCCGCAGTCAGAGGGTAACAGGACAATATGCAGTCCCTCTTCCTGCATTCGTACGGTTCCCTATTTCTTCCTGAATGCAAAACCTTCTGTTAGTCCCAGCTGAATTTACATCCCATTGTTTTCTTGCCATCTTTCGGATTGGTCACGATCGTTATGAACTAAAAGTTCTCCCCAACATGTGCGTGGTCATCCCTCCTCCTTCTCCCATGTGTTGTTTGCTAATTTAATAAGTGTAACTTCTGTCCCTTTAGTAAGCTTATTAATTAATATATCAAACAGCACTCAGTTCCAGACCTGTTGAACTTCACTCTGTATCTTCTTCCCTCCTGACTGGAGCTCTGGGTAATTGTCTTTAGCAACCACCTACGGGCGGTTTAGCTAAATCTTGCAAGAAATGTCCCCTCTCTGCTGCTTTCCCTCCCTTTCCTCCCGAGTTTGTCCTTGGCAAGTCCATGTTGGCTGTTACTCTCCTCTCTATTTTCTTGCAGAAGTTTATCTGTAGTTTGTATGTTCCAGTGTGTTTCCAGGAATCGATACTGATGGATCTGTAATTCCCTGGCTCTTCCTTCCTTCCTCTCTCTCTTTTAAAAGATAGATACCAGCTTTGCCAGGTTCCGGACTTGTACTCTCCTTGAGCTTTTAAAGATAACCACTAACAGCTCTGAGATTTCTTGAGCCAGCTCTCTAAGTAGTCTGGGATGATTGCTATTGGCTTTTTATTTTTTTTCTTTCTCCATTAAATGAGGGCTGATGCAGAGAGGCTTTAAAGTGCTGCTGCTTTCTTGGAGTTGTCCACTGAAAGCTTTCTTTCTGCGTTGAGGTGACCACACCTTTCCTTGTCTTTTCTCTTTCTGCTAATGGACATCTTAGGAGAAAAGCCGCACTGGCGCCCGTTGCTTGTTGACAGAAAGATCAAAGCATGCAAGGTCTGCTTTCTCTTTATTGAAAGCAAACAAGAAGGGAGTTGTGCCAATTAAAATTTACAAAGCACCAAAAATCCACCCCCCTCCTCCCAAATATTCAGGCGATGTGAAGTACAACTTTGGTGGCAAAGTCAAGGTGAGAGTTATTATATTTGTTTCCTGAGTAAATCTCTAAATTCTGATGATTCTGAAATCAGCTTCTGAAATAACAAAGCAGAGTTTTCAGAATTTTGACTTTTTTTTTGTTTTTTTTTTTAATTGCCAAAAGCAAAAGTAAGCAGGGAAATAAAAATCCTTAAATATGTCTTGTTGCTTAACTTCTTATTATTAGTTGTAGATTTGGTTTGTTTTTTTATTTTTACTTTTTTAGTGGTTAAGAGTATTTTCAGGGCACTGGACTCTTTACAGCCATGGCTTTGACTTAACTTCCAAGTCGTTCACAAACCGCAGCTTGTTTGTTCCTGCCACATTCATCCCCCCACCCTCTGCTCTAAAGCGATGGCCGCTGGTGAAGCGAGATGGAATAGATCGCAGTTGTGTTCCAGCCTGGCGCCTGCTCAAGCCTCTCATTAGGAAGCAGCCGAAAATCTCATTCCATGCTTCCTTCCCACCCAGTGTATCAGGCTCTTGCTCTCCCAGCTCCAGCAGGAAGCTGTTTGTCCTTGTATCCCCAATTAGCAGTTGCTCCGTTGTTCGCAGACTTTCAGCAAGTTGTGAGCTTACACCTTTGGGGTTTTGATCGTGAAAGCTCAGGCCTGTCGTGTGAGCTGGAGAAGCCTCTGCGTTACCTGTCAGTAATTCTGCTTATCTTCTTTAGACGTTCATCAGCCGCTTCCGTCGCATCATGGACTCCTCCCAGAACGCCTACAACGAAGACACGTCGGCACTGGTGGCTCGGCTGGATGAACTGGAGAGAGCCTTATTTCGAGCTGGTCAGAAAGGGCTGAACGACTTCCAGTGCTGGGAAAAGGGACAGGCTTCTCAAATCACAGCTTCCAGTCTGGTCCAGAATTACGGGAAGAGAAAGTTCACGGAAGTGGAAGGTTAAAAGCCAAAAAACCACGCAGCTGCGGTGGAGGACACCGAGAGATTTGCAGTCTGTCTGTCACAGAAGAGAAAGATGAATCAGCTTTGAGGAAGGACAGGCGCCCTGCCCGTTAATGGGAATTCTTCTCTATAACGTCTTTGGGTTAGGCTAGTGTGGATCTTAAAAGCCGACAGCAAGGGTATGAAAAATAGATCGCATCACATCACTGGATAGCTTTACAGCTTACTCATACCACTCCTGAGGATTTGAGGTTAAAGTGTTTGCTAGCTGCCTGGTAGGGTAGGAGAGGATTTTTAAAAAGGGATAATAAATTTTCATTATTCTTTATCTTCCAGACTGATACTTACAATACCAGATCTGTTTGGAAAAAGTGTGACTCTGTGTATTTCGTCTCACCGTTCCCATTCCAGCCTCCCGGGAACAGCTGTTTCCAGGTTCCCCCTTCTTCAGAGAGCCCCAGTGAGGTGGCAAAAAATGTGGTACAGACTGCATTGGCTTTTTCCCATTCCTTACACATGGCAGTGGAATTGTTACTCTCTGAGAGGCAGGAGTGTTTTTCTTTGCTGACTTTTGTACGCAGCATTTGTGCCCTGGGGAAAAGATACCTGCTCTGAGCCATGGCCCTGCAGGTCTCGCGTGCCGCCTTGTCCACTCTCTCCCTTTGAGCCCGCGTGGGTGCGGTGCTGCGTGGGGTGGGGAATGTCCTTGTTTGAGGTGGGGGGCTTCTGCGATGGGTGCATCCCTCTGACTGGCATTAAGCTCCTCTGCTTGTTTTAGAGAAGAGGCAACGAAGAGTTGGCCTGGGCCAGATCAGAAGCACAACTTTTAACAGAAGTTCTTCCCCTGTTTTCAGCCTCTGAGGCATCTGTTTTCCCACGAGAAGTTCTTTGGATTACTAGATTTGCTTAGTGGAAGGAACAGAGTGTGTGAACTGAGCTTCCTTCCTTCAGATCCTGGCAAAATGATCCCGGTAAATGCCATTCTTGCCAGTAGGAGCAACTATCGTTGGGAAATGCTCAGCAGCACAGTGGTTGCCATCCTGTGGGGATGCTGTTAAACTGAGATTATCTGAAGTCCTGTTGGAGTGGAGACAGAAAACAGATGGTTAGCCCTGCAGGACTTAGTTCCTGCAGTTGCCAGGATGGTAACCCTTTGGGAGCAGGTGTTGCGTCTTAGGGGATTTCTGAGTGTCTGTGGAAGGTGGACCTCGCAGAGTACCTCAGCGAAGGAGCCAGCTTGTGACGGTACCGAGCGCTTCCTCTGCTGTGCGAATCGCTGGGAGGTGACAGCAAGATCCAAATCTCAGAGGAGTTCTTACTGGGCTTACAGATGTGCCTGGGTGTTGGATACTTCAAACTAGAAACCCCAGGTACAAAGGGCGCGTGGCCATTCCTTGGCTAGAGGTGTCAGTTTGCTTTTCCTTTGGGCTCAAACTTTGAAACACTTTTCCATCTGAATTATTTTTGGGAGGTTTTCGTAACGTAGAGTCTTCTTGCATCCCAGCTCCCCGAGTGCCTTGGCATCTCCAGCTGAGCCGCTTGCTACAGGAAACTTAACTGGAAGTATTTGAAGTATGTGGAAGATCAAATGCTGCTGCGTGCGATGACTTAAGGGCCCATAACAGCCTCCATGTTTTCATGCAGCTTTTGTCTGTTGCCAGTTTTTGGCTCTTTGAGTGGAATAAATATCTTGTGAGGCAACGCTCATAGTGTAAAATGCCTGTTGTTGATAGCCCTGCAGCAGAGAAATTAACCCTAGATCAGAAAGTGCAGGTCTCTACGCAGCTCTGGCGGCGATGCGTAGCGCAGCCCTGCTTGCGTCGTTCCTCTTCTCTTAGCGGCCGCCTCTGCATTCGTTCCCCGCTGCTCCAGGTGCTGCAGCGGGGACTTTGTGGAGCGCGTCAAAACCGTGGTCGGGGCTCCAGCGTCGCGGGGGAAGTGCGTTCCAGCCCCTCTCCAATTTGACTTGGACGAGTTCCTTTAGTGAGATGGTGCCTTCGAGATTCAGTTGGTTTATAAGCAAAACAGCCCGTTCATGGATTTCTGGACTGGTTTCAGTGACCAAGCTCCTTTCCCTACGTGTGTAAGGATGTTTTTCTTCTCTGCTGCTCGGTGCAAAAATCCAAGCAGACGGTTTGCTCGTTTGCCAAAATTCTTTGCAGCTCTTCTCAGCGGGGAGAAAAAGAATCGCTGAAGTAGTCCCCAGTGTCGCTGCCTTTTCGTAAGTAGGCGATGCCACTTCTAGTGACCCTGAGTGTTTAGGAATAAACACCAATATGACCCTTAAAAAAATCTGATCCTGAAATTTTAAATTACAGTATTTGGTTAGATTTGGTATTCTGTTGATTTTTTTTTTCTTTTTTTTTTTGTTTTTTCCTTGCTGGCTGGAAAGCTTATTTCTTTTTTTTCTGTCCAGAAATACAACAAAAGAGTGCTTTGTACTTTTTATGAACACAAACTGTCCTTTATGATTGTACTGAAGCAAACTATAAGCTAGAGAAGTTTGAACTTGTGTATTATCAGAATGGCACCATAAATCCTCATTACAGAACTATACAAATGAGGTCTGAAAAGGACATTTAAGTGTCATTTCTCCCCACGTCCCTGGGCTTTTAAACTGGAGGACTGCTGATGCTTGTGAAAAGCAGTCCATAGACACATTTTACAGTGTTGTCACAATGGTTTTCATGGAATTCAAATATGAAATAGGCAAAATTGGAGATACTGATGAGTTATTTGTTCACGTAAGAATCTTTGTTCGGGTTTTAACGGCCTGTTTTTGAGAAGATGTATGAGACTGACGTGGCCCCTAAAGCAAGGGGTTGGGTTTGCTGATCCGTACGGGCCCCTTGCAGATTGAGATATTCTGCGATTCTGAGGGTTGACCCCCAGTTAGGTATAAACAGCTCTGCGGTTTTGCGCTTTCTCACCTATTAAAAGAGCCTTTCGCTGAGCGCTCGTGTTGCTCCCTAGGTCTCCTTTGCTGTAAACAATGTCTTAGTTTGTCCCCTGGCAGCGATTTATTTTTGCTCAGCAGAACGGAGCAGTTGGCTGCTCCTGCCCGCCTGGAAGCAATAGGTGGGGTCGTTTGGACCAACGGCAACCAGGAGGAGCAGCAGCAAGAAATGTTTTGAGAACTGGCACGCCGTGCCACCACGTATTATTTTTATGGGAAGACCAGCGGCACCTGACTGAATTAGGAATGCAAGCCTTTCTGATCTCGATCGGTGATTTTTCTACCCGTTCTTTGGTGACCAGCCGTTCCAGGAGCTTCATTCAAAATTCTAAACAAACTGGCTGCTTAACAGAGATGTGATGTAATCAGTAGAGGCATAGTGTGAAGCTTTCTTCACACAGACCTGCTTCTTTGCCCAGACGTGTTTTTTTTAAAGCATATTGTCTGGTAGCACAGCATATGGCTCAGGGGTTGGTGGTTTTATTTTAAAAATGAGCTGTTCATCCCGTGCTGCCTCTGCCTGGCAGGAGGCAATTCAAAGCTCTTCCTTGCCTCAGTTTCCTTTTCTGATAAGCAAAGGTGAACTCTCCCTTATTAAGGGCGTGTTTTTGTTAGAGCAAATAGCCAGGTTTTCCTAGCTCTGCTGCATCTGCCAGAGCCCAGGTGCTAAACAAGTGCTGGAGCTGAAAGGTTCCCATTTTCAGAAATCACTCGTTTCCTCGATCAGTGCCATTAAACCCTTACTGCCCAACTTTTGCAAGGCTGTCACGTACCTGATAATTTATAACAATAAGTGCTTTCTCTCCTGCCTGAACAACCTCTTGGCCCTGAGGGAGTGGCTGAGCGTGGAGTGCTAAGCTCACATTTCTCCTCTGCTTTCCTGGTTGTACCCGCTCAGAAGTGCTTTCACTAGAGCCGATGGCAGCCCGTGAGCAGAACTGCTGGTCGGACTTTGTGCAAATACCGGAGGGAGGAAAACAAATTGCCCTGACTTCCTCATAAAGAAGCTGATGAGGGGTCTGGAGAAAAAGTGTGCTGAGGAGCGGCTGAGGGAGCTGAGGCTGTTCAGCTGGAGAAGAGGAGGCTGAGGGGAGACCTCATCGCTCTCTGCAACCACCTGACAGGAGGGGGTAGTGGAGTGGGCGTCAGTCTGCCCTCCCAAGTAACAAGCGACAGGACAAGGGGAAGCGGGCACAAGTTGCACCAGGGGAGATTCAATTTGGATATTAGGAGAAATTTCCAAAAGAGTGGTGGAGCACTGGCACCGGCTGCCCAGGGCAACGGTGGAGTCCCCATCCCAAGAGGTGTTCAAAACACATGTAGATGTGGCACTTTGGGACATGGTTCAGTGGTCATGGGGGTGCTGGGTTGGTGATTGGACTTGATGGTCTTAGAGGTCTTTTCCAGCCTTCACAATTCTGTGATTCCGAGTACTTGCCTTGAGTCCAATCTGATAACTTTGAGCTGCTTTTTGCATCTGGGCCCTGGGGGCTTTTGAGTGTGGGAGAGCAGCCTTTGTTCTGCAGCTAAACCTGACACGGTGTCAGCGGGACCCTGGGGACTGTGTGAACCCGTTAATGTCATGTGCACATGGCTGCGGCGAGGATGCCAACCTGCTGCGGCTGGCCTGGAGCTGAACATACGTGTTACTGGTGTGTTGAGTTTTTCTATAGTTTATCACGTCGTGAAGAGATCAATCCGATCTCTTCAGCACTGAGATACTTCTGCAACGAGTCGGGGTCAATGAGACTGGAAGCTTCACGTCACGCTTGCTGCTTACACGATAACGTCATTTGTTAGAATGTTAGATGTGTGGCCAGATTGGAACTCTGCACCCCACTGGTGTTATGTGGTTTCAGACACCTTCTTGCTCCTTTTCTGCCAGGGTCGGTGGTAACCTCTTTGCTGCTGGCCAAGGTGCACGTGTTGGGTTTTGCCAGGAGTTCCTAGTGGGGTTTGAAAGGGTGACCCCGGGAAGGTGAGGGCCTGTGCATGCCCCGCTTGGCAGCACCAGGAGAGGTGGCACTGAGCTTAGGGCATTGTTTTTGTGCGGGTCCTACCATAAATGCTTTAAATCGTAGGGAGTGAGAACCTTTTTTGGCCTATGACATTGAACTGGGGGCCTGCGTGCCTTCCTGGTGCATCTGCCAGGCAAAACCCGAAGATTCAAAGTGGAGTTCAGGTTGCGTTGCCTTGTCCTAGGTCTGAGCATACGAGAAGAGCGGACGTCACGGTTGGCAGAAGCAATGAAAACGAGGATTGCTGCGGAAGGAGGGGCACGGTGAGAAAGCCGCTAAGAAAGAGCGTTGGAGGAGGAGGTGGACAGACTCTTGGCTGTGCCGCTTGGGTTAGTGGGAGACGTGCTGGGTCCTGCTGGAGCGGTCTGCGCCCAAGGGGTCCTGTAGTGCTGACTCCTGCTGCCTTAGAATCATAGAACAGTTTTGGCTGGAAGAGACCTTCAAGATCATCAAGTCCAACCTTTTCCCAGCCCTGTGAACACCGCTAAACCATGGCCTTCAGGCCTTCTTCACAAAGTAGATACTTGCTCATCCCTTGGTTGGAAAGCCAAGGAAGTTGTGCTAGGATTGACTCTGTGTTTAAACGCTGTGGTTCGCAGAGATCAGAAATGGAAGAGACCAGCAGGTTGTCCTCCCTCCGCCAGCCTGAGCCTGGTGCTCAACGCGGACCATCCAGACATTCAGAGCCCTTCTCCCAGGGACAAATTTGCCATCCTGTGGGACCTGGCCACCATGGATGGAGCTATGGCTGTTCCTGTTTCCATTGAATTATGAAAATTAACAAGGGCAACCGTAGGGTTCTGCACCTGGGGAGGAATAATCCCAGGTATGAGGACAGATTGGGGGCTGAGCCGCTGGAAAGGGGCTCTGAGGAAAAAGACCGGGGAGTCTGGTGGACAAGGGGATTCCTATGAGCCAGCAATGTGCCCTCGTGGCCAAGCAGGCCGATGGCATCCTGGGGGACATCAAGAAGAGCGTGGTCACAGGTCAAGAGAAGTTACCCCCTCCCCCTCTGCTGTGCCCTGCTGAGGCCACATCTGGAGTGCTGGGTCCAGTTCTGAGCCCCCCAGTTCAAGGACAGAGAACTGCTGGGGAGGGGACAGCACAGGGCTAGAAGGTCATCAGGGGACTAGAACATCTCCCTTAGGAAGAAAAGCTGAGGGACTGGGGCTTTTCAGTCTGGAGGAGACTGAGGGGGCATCTTATAAATACTTATAGGGTTGGTGGAGGATGGGGCAGCCTTTTTTCAGTGGTTCCCAGTGACAGGGCAAGAGGTGACAGGCACAAACTTGAACATAGGAAGTTCCACAAAAACATGAGGAGAAACTTCTTTGCTGTGAGGGTGCCGGAGCCCTGGCCCAGGCTGCCCAGAGAGGGTGTGGAGTCTCCTGCTCTGGAGACTTTCAAACCCCGCCTGGACGTGTTCCTGTGTGGCTGCCCTGCGTGACCCTGCTCTGGCAGGATGAGCTCTAGAGCTCCCTTCCAACCCCGAACGCTCTGTGATCTCAGGAAATAAACTGTGGCACCACTTCCAGGCTGCTCATTATCATGTAGTTTTTCTGAGACCGAAGCCTGGGCTGGAGAGAACTGGAGGTGTGTGGGCGGGTAAAGGAGAGGAGGAGCAGGCAGGAGCTGGAGAGAGCCCAGAAGGAGCTTGAGGTCAGGCTTGAAGGAGGAGGGAAGAGGAAGACGATGAGCTTCCACCTCCCCTGGGCACTGTTTCCGTTGAGTATGTTTAAGGGGTTTTGCTTCATGCAGGAAACTGCTCTTGGGAGCCTGTTGCGGTGCTGAGGACTGGCCAGGCTCTCCTGTGCAGGTGCCAGGTTTGCTGGGGACCCCACGCTGCTGCTCCTGGGGGGCTGAGCAGAGCAGAGTGACATGTGTGGCAGCTGGACCCCTCCTCGGCCATTGCGGAAAGTTACAGGGGGCGGCAGCACAGCCCCAAAAAGCCGAGGCATTCGTTCTGGTTTTCAAAACACTTCATTAATGTCATTGACAATACCAGCAGGTTCCTGAGATTAGCACGCTTCTATTTTTGAAGAGTTATTTCTCGTGGCAGACTGCCTCAAAGTGCCAGCAGCCTCAGTGTCCTTTCTCTCTGGCTTGGCAGGACACGCTGCGGTCTTTTTGCCTTCCGTTAACCTCCGCAGAGCCGTGCAGCCGCGGCTCTTGGCGGCGCTCCCCCACACCTCCTTCCTCCGGCTGGAAGGTGTGGGGAGCACGGCAGCACACCGGGACCAATCCATTCCATGCTGATATTCTCTCCTAAGCGTGTCTTTGATACCTGATGTTGTGATATCGGAGCTGCGCTCGGGTCGTGACACTTGGTTGCGTTGTGAACTGCTCCCGCCCCTGGTTCAGGCTCAGGTTTTCACTGACAACTGGCCATTAAAATTTAGCATTTTACTTTCGATTAGCCTGCGAAATGGAGGGGGTGAAGATTGCTTTCAAGCTGTCTTCTGGCATCCTGTAAGATGGGAGGAAAATAGCTTCATCACAAAGAAATCCCAGTTTGAGAAACTGCAACCCTAAAGACAGCCCCAGCCTTACCCCTCTGCAGATTTTTCGGTGCCTAGAAAGGGCAGCGGGAAGGAGGTGCCTCCTGAGGGTGGTGACGGTGCTGCTCGGTCTCCGTTGTGAGGCTGTGATATAAAAAATGTTGCAAAAAGCAAACGGAGGCTGCAAAGGCGCAAACTGTGCTCTCAGATTGCGTGGCTTATCAGGCTGGGCTGTCTCTAGCTGTCCTGGTCACGCGAGGGCTCTGCGTTCCAGGAGCACGATGAGGATTCTGATGAACCTTCAGGAGCAGGAGGTTTTTGCTGGACATGAGAGGCAATTTTTTTCCCTGACTCCAAAACCGAGAAGCTGCCAAATGCTTAAGAGGCAGGGTGGGTTTTTTTTATTTTATTTTATTTTTTCTTTGGCTTTATAGCAAAAGGGGACGCAGGGATGACCACGTGACAATGCAGTCCTGTAGCTGGGGGGCTCGGCAGCGACGCGCTTGGCGAGGACGCAGTAAAGCAGATGCAGAAATTAAGGCACCATCCACGTGGTCCTCACACGCGCCTGTTTTTCGTGCCCATCCTCTGCAGGAGGGACAGAGTCTACCCCACTCGGTGGGCAGGCCCCAATCTAAGCAATGGTTTTAGATGAATCTCTTGCCTCACTTAGAAGTACCAGGTTTGCAGTTCGTGTGGGTGTTTGATTGGCACCTGGGGCCGTGGGAGCTGACGGACCTGCAGCCCCTTTCCACGGCTCTTCCTGCCCATGGGTGGCTGAGCAGCCACTTAGGCTGTTGGGGGGCAGCTCTGCAGCTTGGAGCTGTGTGCAGGCCTGGGTCGTCATTAACAGAAGAATTGTAGAATCACAAAATTGTGTAGGTTGGAAAAGACCTTTAAGATGATCGAGTGCAACTGTCAGCCCAGCAATGCCAGGCCCAGCACCGACCCTGTCCCTGAGCACCACATCCCTAAAATCCCCCCCAGGGATGGGGACTCCACCTCTGCCCTGGGCAGCCTGTGTCAGGGCTCCACAACTCTTCTGGGTAAGAAGTTTTTCCTAATGTCCAATCTAAGCCTCCCCTTGTCTTGTCGCTCTTACTTTGAGACCGACCCCACCTTGCTGCAATCTCCTTTCTTTCAGGGAGCTGTCTGGAGTGAAAAGGTCTCCCATCAGCCTCCTTGTCTCCAGGCTGAACAACCGCGGTTCCCTCAGCTGCTTCTCACCAGACTTCTTCTTCAGAGAAGAGTCCCCCCTGTGCTGTGGAGCCCCGAGGAGCGTGGGGGGACGGAGCAGAGCAGAGCAGAGCAGAGCCAGGAGCAGCCCGTGTTTCCCTGGGCAGGGCTGTACCCTCCTGCACTGCCCTGTGACTCAAGCTCCCCTGAAACCACCCGCGTTACTCCGAGTTTGCACCGAATCAGCAGGGTTTATTGCAGTCCCTATAGATTTACCAAGCCCTGCTTAGAGGCTGAGCTGTGATTTTTCCTTTCAGTTTGGGCTCTCGGGTGCACAAAGGCAGCTCTGGCTGCTGCCTGGCTGCGAGTCTGTCCTGTGCTGATGCGGCAGAATGGGGTGAACAATCAGCCCCTCCTCACGGCCATGATACTCGCCTGATGAACACTGCTCTGGATTTACACCAGCATCCTCTGAGTGAGGCCTTCATGGGGCACACGGCGCGATTTAACCCCTGAGCATCTTTGCAAAGGGTCCCACCTTCACTCCCGAACCTCCCTGAGCCTGTGCTGTGCCCAGCACCCTGGGGCTTCAGCTGAGTCAGCAGGGCAGGAGGACGCAGGGGAAGGAAAATCGCTGCCAATCAGGCCTTGGGAACAGCATCTGCTTCGTGGCAGAGACCGATTTAATCTCTTTAGCAATTGCCTCAATCGTAGAATCAGCAGGATGCTAATTAATTGAGAGGCACTCAACGACAGACATTTAGATCCCTCCCGGCTTTAAGTGGAACTCTTTCGGGTCTGGCAGTTGCAGCTGGCTGCTCTCCCTAATGTGAGGGTCCGCCGTGGGGCTGAAGCCCTGGGTGGAATGTCAGGCTTAGGTGGGGTGTCAGCCCTGGATGGGGTGTCAGCCCTGGATGAGGTGTCAGCCCCGAGTGGGTTGTCTCAGCCCCAGTTGCCCCGTGGCCACACCTCGTTCTCTGCTGGCTCTGGCTGGGGCTGAGGTGAACACACACCGGTGAGACGATGCCACATCTGTGCACTGCCAGGGAAGCATCCACGTCAGCCTCCTGCTCCCGGCTCTGAGCCAAGAGAGCCAGTGGACACGGGTGGCTGTGACCCACCACACCCCTCACCCTGCCTCTCCCCAGCCCCTCTGGTCTGGAGCTGGCCTCCCCGCCTCCGCCCTGACAGCCCACAAGCCGATTAAGCCCAGCATGTTAATTGGCTGTGACAGCTCATTTTGTTATCTTGCATTTAGTTATCGATGGAGTGCGTGTGACTGGATTCACAGAGAAGGTCAGTGCCAAGCTGGGCCGGGTCCCCTTGTTTGGTCCGTGCTGGGACGAGGGATGGGACGCCAGGAGCTCCACCAGGACCAGCTGTAAACTGGTCCTGCAGCCGGCAGCAACAACGTCAAGGATTTTGCCCCAGGGATGTGCGCAGCTCTGCTGCAGAGGGACGTGGAGGCTGGAAGAGAAGTGGGTTTGAATGGGTGTTTGGTGGAAACCACTCTTCCCAGGGCTGGTTGACAAAAGGATTGGATTTAAAGCCTCACCTGGTGTCCAGCCCTCCTCAAAATGATTTGACAACTTCGTCTTAGTTTTGTTTTGTGCTTCTCTAAGGGTCAGGGCCACAAAGGGCAGGAGAGGACGAGCTGTGTGACTGGGTTGGTGCTTCCACATGCGCCTCCCCCCGCCCCAAGCAGTGCTCCTGCTGCCGAGTGGAACCCAGGCTGCTCTTAATGGGAAGCTGCTGAAATTCGGTGCCTCCAGCTTGGTCAGGTGTGGTCAGGGCTGGAGGGGCGGCAGGCTGGCCAGCCAGAGGGGCTGCACCTGCAGGCAGATGGGCAGGTTGGCTGGCTGGTGGCTGTGGGCAGCTACGGGGGACACGTTCAACTCCCCACCATTAACCAAGTGCCTGCGCTTCCGTCCTGGCTAGAAGTTGGGTGATTGGGGAAGAGAACCCTTAAGAAATGTTGGCCCCTGCTTCCCATTGTTGGTGGGTCGGGGTGTCCTTGAGTCCCTCTGTCTCCGGACAGCCACGGGAAGTTCGATGGAGGCTCTCGCAGAGTTGCTGAGTGAAGAAGCAATGAGGGATCATGAGGGCACATTGGTGGGTTTTGGTTAAAAGCTCCAAAATCCTGGCTGAGGCACACAGGTGTGCTGGATGTGCCTTTCCACGGAGCTGAGACAGGAAGGTTTACTGTCCTCCAGGAGCCAGGAGCCACAGGAGGAAGGGCTTCAGAGCTGCCCCTGTGGTGGGGAGGGCTGTGTTGCAAAGGGGTGATGCTAAGAGTTCACCTGGTGTGTGATGGTGTCTTTGGACAGCCCTCTGCCTTTCTCCCAGCATGTGCCAGCTCTGCGGCCCAAATGCAGTGCAACAAGAGAGTGCATTAGTGAGAAGCAGGAGGGAATCGTTAGGATCGATGGATCCCCCCAGAGCTAGAGGTATTGATCACCTGGAGGCCAAGGAGAAGGTCAGGGGCAGAGCTGGTGGGGCGCAGGCAAAGGGAGCTGGGTGTCTGGCTGCTCCTGTGAAGGCTTTTGGGATGAGCAAGGAGAAGGGGATGGGGCAGCTCCTCGGGCCGCTCCAGATGTCTTCTCCTGCCCAGGTGAGGCCTGGCTCTGCTGGAGCCCTTCCTTCATGGGTTGCTCTGCCCTGCTGCACTCCCCTCCCGACCCCGTCAGGGCAGCTGGAAAACCGCAGGTGTGCTCCCTGCGCTCCAGGCTCCTCTCTCCTCTTGCCTGTGACCCCAGGGAGTCTCCAGCCCTCGGGGCGGAGCTGGCTCTGCTCTCTCAGCCTCCCACACCCAAACACACAGAATTCTTTCCCCGGCTGGTTTCGCCCAAGGCTTTGCTGTTCCTCCCGTGCGACAACCCCTCCTTGGCTCTGCCACCCACCAGCCTGGATCCTGGCAGTTTGGGCAGCGCTGACGGAGTGGGCTGGCCTGGATCGATCCCTGCCTGCGTGAGCAGAGATGCTGCGACGCCACCCTGGGCTGCTGCAGCCATCTGCGAGACTCCCTGAGAGCCTCCCCCTGAAACATTTGTACCGGGCCAGGCTTAGGTTTGAGCTAGAGCAGCTTGTTCTCATTTCATGGTGTGCACTGCAGGTGACGAGCATCTGCCCCCACCCAGAGAGAGGTGCCCATCCCACCAGGACTCCCAGTTTGAGCACAGAGGGCAGAACTCAGATCCAGCAGCATCTTGCTCCCTCAGCGGGAGGGTTGCTGGGCTCACCTGAGCTTGCTTCTCATCTGCTTATATAATCTGCTTTAAAAAAATGTGCCAGCCTGAGGGCCTCTGTGCCCCTGGGAAAGCGATCTGTGTTCCAAGACCCCTGTGCCTTCGTCCTGGCCCATCCTGGCCTCACCACGAGGTGACCCTGGTATGTGCTGGGGAGGCTCCCTGGTGCCCGGGCAGCACTGGGACCCCCTCCCCACCTCCCGGCCGAGCTGCAGAGAGGTGCAGCCCACGCGTGCCCGGCCCCTGTGTTCTCAAACACAGTTGGTGGCAACTCTGAGAACAATTGAGTCTTCCCACACTGTCATCGTCCCCTTAACCTGTTGTGGCAGCCCGCAGACACGGGAGCCAGCTGACAGAAATGGCATTATTCTGCTTTCCGAGCGTAGGAGTGGGCAACTTTGCTCCGTGGCGATGGGCGCTGCGTAACTGAAAACGCTGATTAATGCTGCCTTTGAGAACGTGCCAGTCTCTGCCCTCTGACCGGAGAGACCCCACTGCCCCAGCTCCGTCTCACGCCTGTCGACTAGCTGAACGCACCTGCACACACGCAGTCCCTTGGAACAGCTCAGCTCTGCTCTGCTGGCAGGTATTTATTTAAAGCCTGGCTTGGCTCTGAAAAGGGTCTGTCTCCAGAGTGGCTCGGCAGGGCTGGGCACCGCTGCCGCCTGCTTCTGCAGGTCTGGAGGAGACCTGGAGGGGTGGAGGGATGGGCAGCAGGTTGGCCTGTGGGCCCAAAAGCCTTCACAGCCCAGCCTGGAGTCCAGTTTGGGGCTCCCCAGTTCCAGAGAGACAGAGACCTACTGGAGAGAGTCCAAGGGAGAGCTACGAGGGTGATCAAGGGACTGAACATCTCTGCTGTGAAGAGAGACTGAGAGACCTGGGGCTGTTCAGCCTTGAAAGGAGACGGCTGAGAGGGGACCTTACTGACGTAGAGAAATATCTGAGGGGTGGGGGTCAAGGGGAAGGGGACAATCTCTTCTCAGTGGTGCCCAGCAACAGAACAAGGAATGATGGGTTTAAGTTAGAACATGGGAAGTTCCACCTCAACCTGAGGAGAAACTTCTTTGCTGTGCGGGTGCTGGAGCCCTGGCCCAGGCTGCCCAGAGAGGGTGTGGAGTCTCCTGCTCTGGAGACTTTCAAACCCCGCCTGGACGCGTTCCTGTGTGGCTGCCCTGGGTGACCCTGCTCTGGCAGGGGGGTTGCACTGGATGAGCTCTAGAGGTCCCTTCCAAACCCAACATTCTGTGATTCTGTGATTCTGTGCTCAGCTCCTCCCTGGCCACAGCAGACTCCCTGGAGCACAGAGCAGCACCCGTGCCTTCAGCCTCCTCTCTGCCCCTCCTGGTTCTACTGGCCCCTCTGGGCTGGAGTGGAAGGAGGAGGAGGAGGAGGAGGGCCTGCCTCTCTGCCTTCCGCTCGCTTAGGAGGGAGGATATCTCGCTCTGTCTCTCCTGACCCACAAAGGGCGATGCCTAAGCTGAGATTCGAGTTGAGCAGCTTCCTCATGAGGAGAAGGGAGCTCAAGGCAGCACGTTGCCACATGCGCGCTGCAGGCACGCTGAGCTCCAGGGCCAGGAACCTGCGTGTGTAGATCAGCTTTGCTCTGCTGTGCTTGGCCAGTCAATGCAGCTGATGGAACCAGACCTTCAGTTCCAGGCAGAGATGCTGGAAACAGCTGATGGTGAAGTCGCTGGGGCAGCCTTGTTCTGGCCCGAGAGTGCAGCTGAGCCATGGGAATTTTTCTTGGCTGGGCTTCTTTTTTTTTTTTGCCTTTTTTTTTTTTTTTGGCTTTTGGACAAAATCCTCTCATTTCCCTGAGGCAGAGGAGCTGTGAGCGCAGGGAGCAGCAGGGCTCGGAGGAGCAGCCATCCTGCAGAACTGGCGGCTCGAGCAGTGAAACGGGATGGGGGGGACGACGACTCAGGGTCTGAACAAACAGAGGAACTTGAACGGGGGCCCAGCCCTATTAGAGGGACAGAGGAGAACGTCTCGTTAGGGCAGAGCCTGCAGCCAGGATGGAAAATTACTGCTAACCCTGGTTGGGAGGGCAGGGGCTGGGGGGGGGGTGATGTGTGTGTGTGCTGGCGGCTCTCCCGCTCCAGCACATGCTTTGTGTGTGGGAGCAGGCAGGGCACAGCACATCTCTGCCCAGTGCCAGGGCATGGAGGCAACGCTCCCCGTCCCGGGCTTGCGGGCTGCGTTGTGGGGAGAGGGTGGCTCTTTAGAGGTGCCCAAGACCTGATCGCCCTGGTTGTTTTGGAGCCGGCGAGACGTGGGGGGTTTGGCACCCTGTGGATGCAAGGCTGGGGCGGATCGCACCTGCCAATGGGATGCAGGATGGGGCCTGTCACCAACAGCTGGTGGTCCAGCACCGCTGCCTCGAGCCCAGGCCAGCCTGGCAGCCCCTTTGCCACCACCACGGCTCCAGGGCATGTGGTCTCATGTCTGTGGAGCAGCTCCACCCAGCAGGGACCTCTGCCTCAGCACGGGCACATCCCCACACGCACCGAGGTCACCTCTGGCTGCTCTGCGTGTGCTGCTGCTTTCTGAGAGGTGGCTCCTGCGCATTTTGTCCCTGGAGGTGTTGAAGAGACGGGTGGGTGTTGCGTTGGGGGGAATTTTGTTTAGTAGGTTGATAGGATTGGGACAAAGACTGGACTCGATGATCTTCTAGGGCTCTTCCAGCTGATGTGACTCTGTGATTCTGTGATTCTTTGATTTTGGGAGGCAGGCTGTTGGGACATGTCTCGCTAACTGCTTATTCTCTTTGTTTCTTCCACTTTTGAACAGCTTGACCAAAACAGCCCCATCAAAGGTCCGGAGCTGAGCAAAGCAGGGCCAGCAGCCAAATGCTCCAAACAATGTTTTTATTTAAGGGCACCGATAAAAACATCACACTTGCGCACAACTGAGGCTAAATATAGCTGTGACTCCTCTGCGCACCGTCACTCTGAGCTGCATGTGCCTCGGGGTGGTACCTAATCCCCGCGAAACCCTTCGATACAGGCGCATCGACCGTGACAGTCCCCTGCCCAGCCAACACGGGCGGCTGCCGCGTCTGCCCCAGGCTGCTGCTCCCCCTGCCCCACGTCAGCCCCGCATGCAGTGCCGGCCATGCGTCAAACCCTGCTTGGCCTCGGAGCTGGGATTCACACCTCTGGCTTCCCTCGCTGGTCATCAATACGGCCACTCCCTGTGGGTGGTGGCCTTGTGCTCCATTCATCCCTAGCTGTCTTCCACTGGACGGCTTCTCGCTGCATCGCCAGTGCTGGGAGAGGCCATGGGAGGAGTGGCCAAGGGGTGCAGAGGTACCTGCAGTGCAGTTGGGAGTCCCAGCTCACCTCTGCCAGGTCAATATATGGTTGGGCTCAATGATCTTAAAAGGTCTCTTCCAACCAAAGAGATTCCGTGATTCTGGGAGATGACACTGCAGATCTCGCAACAGGAGCTTTGGGGTGGGACAGGGCCATGCTGGAGCATTTCTGTGAAGAGTTTTGTGGCCTTTACCCTCTTTTTCTTGAAATCTCTCTGTGTTTCTTCCAGAGATGGAGGAAATGAAAGACCCCCAGGGCCTCGTGTCCTGCCTCCTCCACTCTGCCAGCAGTGGCAGGGTTCAGCAGTTCTGGCCCCTCTGGCACTCTGCTTGCAGGCGTGACGGCTGAGGCAGCTCCAGCGCTGGAGGTCCCAGCTAGAAGGGCAGCCCATGGCTCTCAAGCCGCTCTTCTTCCAGAAAGGTGACTGCTGGAGAGGTAGGGGTGCCCTGCTGGGAGCTGAGCTTTGAAGATTTGCTCAGGAGCCCCAGCAGCACCCCGTCTACTTGGCCCAGTTTTCCGTCTGTAAGGCTGCTGGTGGATGAGGCTTGTGTTCCTGGCAGCCCCTGTGCCTCAGTTTCCCTACCAACAAATCCCACAAGAAGACCTCCCCTCCTGTGCTCCCTGTGCCGCTGCTGGCACTGGCAGTGCCATGGAAAACCACTCTGTGCTGCTGGTGGAGGAGTAAACCCTCGCACGGAGAAACTCTCACGTGACACGGGGGGACGGCTCGCAGTGGGTTCTGTGCGGAGCTTGGGTTGTCCCCAGACTTGCTTTGGTGGGTGGAGTGAGGTTTGGGGTGTGAGCCTGACGCCAGCCCAAGCCTGCGTCCCATCGCCACCCGACTGCTCCAATATGTGTGGAAGCACAGAGAAGGTGGGAATCTGGCCCCGGCCCCAGGAGACCATAGCAAAGCCTCCAATATGGGAGGTGACTCTGCCCCTCTGCTCCACCCTTGTGAGACCCCGCCTGGAGTGCGGCGTCCAGCTCTGGAGCCCCCAACACAGGAAGGACAGGGACCTCTTGGGTGAGTCCAGAGGAGGCCACAAAGATACTCAGGAGGCTGGAGCAGCTCTGCTGTGAGAACGGACTGAGAGAGTTGGGATTGTTCATCCTGGAGAAGAGAAGGCTCCGGTGAGACCTTATAGCACCTGCCAGTGCCTGAGGGGACTGCAGGGAACCTGGGGAGGGGCTGTTCATAAGAGCGTGTGGTGATAGGACAAGGGGCGACGGTTTCAAACCGAAAGAGGGGAGATTTAGATTAGATATAAGGAATAAATTCTTCACTGTGAGGGTGGTGAGACCCTGGCACAGGTTGCCCAGAGGAGCTGGGGACGCCCCATCCCTGGGAGTGTTCCAGGCCAGGTGGGACAGGACTTGGAGCAACCTGGGCTGGCGGGAGGTGTCCCTGCCCAGGGCAGGGGGCTGGAATGGTGGAATGGCTTCACCATGGTCTTCACCACGGACCCAGGGGACTCTCTGCTGCGGCGCCTGGAGCTCGTCCTTCCCCCGCTCCTTCTTCACTGACCTTGGTGTCTGCACAGATTCTCACTCCTCCATCTCTGTGCCAGCTGTGATGGCGCAGTTCTTTTCCCCGTTCTTAAATATGTTTTTCACAGAGGCGTTCCTCTGCTATCACCTTACTGATAGGCTCAGCCTTGGCCAGCGGCGGGTCCCTCTTTGTAGCCGGCTGGCATTGGCTCTATCAAACTTGGGGAGCTTCTAGCAGCTTCTTGCAGAAGCCACCCTGCAGCTCCCCCCCCCCCCCCCCCCGCAGCTCCCCCCCCGCCGCCAAAATCTGGCCAGGCCAAACCAAAACACTTGGGAAGTGCTGGTGTCACAGAGCACCTGGAAACGAGTGACTCATGACAGAGACGCATTACTAAATGCTGGGAGAAGACACAAGTCTGCAAGCAGCAGCCCCAAACTCCCGGCAAGGTCCTGGGGAGTCCCTGTCCCAGAGCTGTGACCTCCCTGGTGCCGTCTCTGGAGGCAGAGCTCTGCTCCACTGGCTTAGTGTCGCATGGCTGAGCTACAAGCACAGGGAAAGCCACGTGGAAAATGCCACATTGACCCACGGTAAAAGCGCAATGAAGAATAATGTGGAAAAATCTGTGCTGTAAAACTGCGTCGCTTCTCTTTAATCACGCAGTTCAGGGTTCAGAAGGCTCCACATGCTGGCAACTTCTGAAGACCCCTCCCATGGGGTGACACCCCAGTCCCTCAAGCCTAGAGCATGGAGAGCTTATGCTCTTCCCAAGCCTCATTAATTGTGCAATTATTTCAGCGACCTGGCCCTGCTCCTTTGGCAAGGTAGCCATCTAAAAGCTGTTATTTGATAAAGTTGGACAGCACGCACAGAAGATAAATCCCCAGTGTGGAAAAAAAAGTCATTTATTCTCATAGAAATCTCTGGCAATGCGAGAAAGAAGAGGAGTTTTAAATTTTCACAGTGTGGGGAAGGTCTGTATCCGACCCTATCTCATCCCTGACCAGTTCAGAGGAAACATCTTGGCTGCTGGACCTGCAGAAGAGGGTGAAAGGCAGCCCTGAAAGCAGAGGAGATCTGACCCCATTGAAGTGCTGAGTGCTGGGCTGGCACCTAGTCAAGGGATGGAAGGGTCCCTGTGCTCCCTGACATCCCAGGTGTCTTCTCCCTCTGAGCTCCTGGTGACTCAGCGAGCGAGGCTCAAATCAGCTGAAAACTGGTTGCCATCCAAAAAGCCTGGGACAAGCTGTTAAAACAGAGGTACCGGGCGTGGAGATGAATGTATCAGCATTCCTCCAGCCCCTCAGCAGGATGTGGCTGCTCTCAAGGCCCAGCAGTGAAAAGTGATGTGAAGCACAGGGGCACGTTTGGCTGCCGGGGCTGGCCAAGGGGCGATGAGCTAAGGTCTGGTCTTCTTGGCTCAAACCAGGCACTGAGGGAAGCCTGTGGGCCCCTGCTGCCATCCGGGGAATTTAGGGTTGGGGCCAAACTGGATGAGGGTGGTGCTAACAAGACTCTGGTTCAACCCCCTTGAGATGCCAGCACCACTCCCAAGACCTGTGTCTGGTGGTTACAGGGACCACCAAGGAATCCCTTTCCAGGGCCACTCTAGGTCTGCTGCTGGCTGGTCCCTCAGGACCTCCAGGCAGAGGTTGTCCCTGAGATCCCAGCACCCAAACCCTGACACTCTTTTGGCATCTTGCATGGACCCCTCTTGGTGCAGGAGAACTTGAGCTTTGCATGTCCTACAGGAAACCTTGGCTTTCCTATGCGGACAAGTAAATAGCGCTGAAAAGCAGCAGGAAGCATCATCAGGCTCTGACTCATGGATGCCGTCTTTGCAATGGAGATACGAGATGTTTTGCCTGGGCTCTCCTGGCAGAAATGCCCAGCAGGGAAAAGGAGCCAGTGATAGCCTGGACACGAGAGCAGACCACAGCCCTGCCCCTGGGGAGCAGCCAGAGTCCTCCAGGTGAGCAGTGTGTGGGGCTGGGTTCCATGGGGAACCAAGCCCATGGAGGGGAGGTGGAGGGGTCCTCAGCAGTTTCCCCATGGTGATGTTTAGGTAAGGGCTGGTTTGGAATAGCACCTCCTGTGCAGTTGCCTCAGCAACTTCGGAGTGGAGGCTGTTACGTCCCGAGCTGCAGAAGACGAATGAATTGAAGCGATACCAAAGAAGTACAGAGGAAGGAGCGGTGCCAGGACAGGCTTGCCCAGCTCAGAGGCAAGCAGGACTCAGCCCTTGCTCTAGGGGCAGGCTGGGGCTTTCTCTCCTCGATGGTCCAGCTGTCCCAATTCAGGACACAGCCTTGCTCTGTAAGCAGCCACCTTGGGAGCCCCTGACTCCTGTAGAAACCTGGGCACCGTTACAAGGTGGTGGGGAAACCTCCACAGACTGGCTGCCCTGACAGCTGGTGGCCCCTGATGATGCAGGATCACAGCCAGGGCAGAGGGAGACACCACCAGCATCTGCGCCTCATGCAGAAGATGAAGGTCCTGCATCTTCCCCACTGTGGGACCAGCTCTCTCCTACTACCCCCAACCCCGAGGCAGATGTTCATAGCTCCTGGGTTGGCCTGACCCGAACAGCCACACCACAACCTCCTGCTCTACCCCAAACACCTGCCACCACATATCCTCACCATCAATATGTGGGGCGTCCTCACCACTGCAGCCATGGCTTCCATTCCTGGAAGACGCTGTGGCTATCACCAGCCTCACTCCCTGGCTCGCCCAGACCACCATGGCACTGCTCTGGGGGGCCTCATTGCACAGGTCCCCTTTATCCTGGGACCACCTGGGCCCCTTGATCATGACTATCCTATGCTCAGGGAACATGTACCCCCCATGCTCCAGAGGACCCCCAGGTCCCTTGCCATCCTTATTGTTCCTGGATACTCCCAGGCTTTTTGGCCTTCATGGCCCCATTCCTCAGGACCCCCTAGACACTTTGGCCATCACGGCTCTGCTCCAGGTATTCCTGTTGCGCAGGTTCCCTCTTGTCCCGGAATCCTCCCCGGGCATCTTGATCATCACCATCCCCTGCTCTCAGGGACCGCCAGACCCATTGGACATGGCCCCATTCTTGGGGCTCCCCAAGGGTCCCACTGTCCCCAGCTCCTGAGACCTCACAGCCACAGGAACAGCCTGGACCCGTTGCCCATCATGACTCAGCTCTGCCACCTCCACTGGCAGAACTCCATCTCCCCCGGTACCCCCTGGCGGCGCTGCATTCCCCTTGTAATCCCTCCACAGTGCTCCATCCCCCTGTACCACCCTTGCAATGCTCCATCTCTCCTATAACCCCCTTGCAGTGCTCCATCTCCCCTATAACCCTCCCTGCAGTGCTCCATCTCCCCTATAACCCTCCCTGCAGTGCTCCATCTCCCCTATAACCCTCCCTGCAGTGCTCCATCTCCCCTATAACCCTCCCTGCAGTGCTCCATCCCCCCTATAACCCCCCTGCAGTGCTCCATCCCCCCTATAACCCCCCTGCAGTGCTCCATCTCCCCTATAACCCCCCTGCAGTGCTCCATCCCCCCTATAACCCCCCTGCAGTGCTCCATCCCCCCTATAACCCCCCTGCAGTGCTCCATCTCCCCTATAACCCCCCTGCAGTGCTCCATCTCCCCTATAACCCCCCTGCAGTGCTCCATCTCCCCTATAACCCCCCCCCCCCGCTGTGCTCCATCTCCCCTATCCCCTCCCTGGCAGCGCTCCATCTCTCCTGTAACCCCCTCCCCAGCACTCCATCCCCCCTATAACCCCCTGGCAGCGCTCCATCCCCGCTGTAACACCCCCCCGCACGGCTCCATCTCCCGTTTAACCCCTCCTCCCCCAACCCCGCCGCGGGCTCATTGTCCTCCCCGCGGCGCCGGCTCCGTCCCGGCCCCGTCCCTCCCCTCCGGCCCCGGCGAGGGGAGGAACCGGCCCGCCTGGGGCCGTGCCCAGCCTCGCCCCAGCGCCGCCCTGCGCGGCTCCTCCACCGGCACCGGCACCGGCACCGGCTCCGGCTCCGGCTCCGCTCGGCCCCGCGCCGGGACCCGCCGGCCCGGGCATGAAGGTGCTCCGGCACAAGATCGAGCTGCTCACAGGTACGGGCCGGCCCGGCCGTGCTGGGTGGAGGAGAAAGGGTGGGAGGATGGCGGGGAGGAGCCGGGGGGAGAGAGCCCCCACCCGGTGCGGGCTGCCGCGGGGAGCGAGACTGTTCTGGGGTGATGCCTGGGGAGGTGGAACACCCAGCTCTGGGTGCCGAGTCGCACCTGCTGGCACTGGGGCTGGCCAAGCAGACCGCCAGGGGGTGCGGGGGCGCCTGCGGGGTTTGCTGGAACGTCCCCGCAGCGCCGGCTCTTCTGCCCGCAGCCCCCGGGAGGCTCCCGGCTGCCCACGGGGATGGGGCCGCGGCTGGGGAGGAGGTTGCTCCTAGCAACAACTCCTGCGAGACAGCTTGCACCCCCCGCAGACAGACAGACAGACAGACACCCCCTGCAGACAGACAGACCCCCCCAGCAGAGAGACAGACAACCCCCCGGCCCGGCGTGCTCAGCCCCACTGGCAACGGTGCCACCGGCTCCCCCGGCACGGCGCCCCACTGCGCTCTGTCTGTCTGGTTTGTGGGGGCTGCTGAGGTGCAGGTCAGTCCCCCCCCACAGGGACGAAGCGGGCTGTGGGTGTTTGTCCTGCACCGGCGGGCAGGAGGTGGCCCAGGCTACCTTTCACCCACCCGGTCGGCGATGCTGTGTCCCAGACTGGGCTGCAGGTGCCCTCGGCTTCGCTGCCCGGCGGGGGCCAGCCCCAGTTCCTCCGGGTTTGCCTCCGATGCTCGGTTGCCCAGAGAATCCTCGCCGATGTCCTGCAGGTGGTCAACGGGGAGACTCCCGTGAGGCTGGGGCATCGTCCGCGGGACCCCTGCCTTCCCACCAACCACGCTGCTGGTGTTAAACCCTTCCCACAGCCTTGCCACAATCACAGTAGTAATAATAATAACAACAACAACAATAATAATGATGATGGTGATGGTGTATTTTTCCTGGGTACTGTTGAGAAGCACTGGGGGGAGCTGGAGGGGAAAGGGCTTGTTTCCAGCCACAGCGTGCGATGGGATCCATTTTTGTTTTGGCTAGGAGGGTTGGAGCCGCGTCTTCCTCGCTAGTGATGGTGGCCCGGCCGGTGACACTGCTGCGCGGGCGGGAGCGGGGGTGAGGGTACCCACAGGGTGGCGGGAGAAGCGGAGCACCCCTGGAAAGTCGGCAGTGTGGCTGTGATCTTGCTTACAAGCTGTCACACCCCTAGGACGCCCCAATGAACCCATCCCGCCCCCGTTCCCGTGCTCAGCACTGCTTCGGGTGACCGTCTGTCCGGCACCCAGGATGCTGGTTGGCGCGGGGCTCTGCCCCGTGAGCCAGCTTTCCCCCCCGCCACCATGCGAGCAAGGTCACGGGGCCTTTCCTCGTTGCTCGGCCACCCTCCCTCCCATATTAGCTGGAGGCTTTAATTAATAAAGGCATTCACCATACGCTAAGTGCTGTTCCCAGCCGCCCTGCGGCCGCAGCCACACGGTGAGTTGGCACGGTCGGCGTGGGACTCTCCTGCTCTCTTCCAGACCCAGCTACTGGTGAGGCTGATTTTTCCTCCCTTTTTATTAACCCTGGGATCGTGCCTCAGGGGCTCATGGGGTTGCTCGGTCAGGGGCTTTGCAGGCTGCGTTGTCTGGGCCGTGCTGGTGGGCTGCGGGCGAGGGCTGCCCTCTTGCGCAAAGCCGTTTCCCTGGCAGCAGCCCAGCCCAGAGCATCGTGCCCCAGACATGGGCCTCTCCATGGGGCCGTCAGCACCTCTCCACACCGGGGTTTTGCGTAACACCCAGCCCAGCAGGACCCTCTGAGTGAGAGGTGACACGGAGACCCCCGGTGTGGGGTGCCCTGGGACTTTTGGGATGTTTCGCAGTGATGTTTCTCCCTCCAGACAGTTCTGGTTTGTTGGACGGCTCCCAAGGAGCAAAGCAAAGTGCCGTGTCTGCAGAAAGCAGCCAGGTGGCACAGCCTGCTTATTTTTGAGTGGAAATCCCCGTCGGGTGAGCAAAAGCAGGCTTGAGAGAGGAGTTTGTTCCTGGTGGCCTCGCAGTGCTCATGGCATGGCTTGTCCTTCTCACATCTCCAGCCCGGGCTGACCTGGGTTTGAAGGTGAGCGAAGCACGGAGCAGGCTTGGCCGAGGCTGTGGATGGAGCGGGGTCCGTGTCTGCTGCGGCGCTAGCATGGCCCCCTATCTTCCCTGGTATCTCCAAGGAGATTGCAAAGGGTGGGTAGCCAGTGGAGGGGGTGTAGGAACCAGTGCTGGCCCATTTGAAGCAGCAACAACTTGCCCAAAGGCTTGGCCGTGGGGAAGGGTTGGAAACAGAGGCTGCGAAGGCAAACGCTTGAGCTTCGGATCCTGTCTCAGCACAGATAATGCCCTTGTGCTGGGAGTTGCCAGTTCCCCACCCCATCTGTGTATAGATGGGGTATCTATACACAGGGGAGCCTGGATTGTGCCCTGTGTCCCCTGTGTCTGTCACCCTCCATGTGCAGCCAGCTGTTGGGGGTGCAGGCATCCCCTCACTCCCCTCTGCTTTCTAAGCTGGGCTTGTGACCGGGGATGTTCCTGGAGATGCCGGCATTGCCGGGTATGAAGTCCCGGTGCCCTGGTCAGCAATATCCAGTCTCACACCTCTGCTGAGCGGCGACTCCACGGTTGAAAGAGTCCAGCGCAGCCACAGGGATGATGGAGGGAGTGGAACATCTCCCTGGTGAGGAAAGGCTGAAGGAGCTGGGGCTCTTTAGCTTGGAGAAGAGGAGGCTGAGGGGTGACCTCATGAATGTTTATAAATATATCAAGGAGGAGTGTCAGGAGGACGGAGCCAGGCTCTTTTCAGCGATGAATGATGACAGGACAAGGGGCAACGGGTACAGGCTGGAGCACAGGAGGTTCCACAAAAACATGAGGAAGAACTTTTTCCCTGTGAGGGTGCCAGAGCCCTGGCCCAGGCTGCCCAGAGAGGGTGTGGAGTCTCCTGCTCTGGAGACTTTCAAACCCTGCCTGGACGCGTTCCTGTGTGGCTGCCCTGGGTGATCCTGCTCTGGCAGGGGGTTTGCACTGGGTGAGCTCTAGAGGTCCCTTCCAACCTCTGACATTCTGTGATTCAGTTATTCTGTGATTCTCTGAAGTCTGTCCTTGTACACCCTGGGGCTGAGCTGCTGGCTGGCCAGCACCTGCTGCACAGGCAAGAAGTTTGGGAGTAAAGGCTCCACATTTGGTTTTCTCCCATCGTTGCCATCAGGCTGTCTCGCTGCTCCGTCGCTGTTCAGAGCATCTGTCTGCCCCCCAGCATGGCTGAGAAACATCACCCCTTTCTCCAGCTGTGCAGGAGTATCTCCCTTTGGCCCACCCGTATCTGTCTTCAGAACGAAACCGACCAAAATGTTGGATTTTCTCTTTCCGACTGATGCTGGAAGCTGGGATGGCAATTGGGATGTTCTCACCCTGGAGTGAGTGCTTACAGGGGTGACCTGTGTGGACAGATCAGGTTGGTCTCCCAGTTTACCTAAGTCTGTGCCCTGGAGACTGGTCTGTCGTTAACTGGGAGAACTGATGCTGGGTGGGACCTGGGAGCTGAGCTCCTCTAGGCGCTGCCCGCCCCATGCGTGCTTCCAGCTCCCAGCCAAGGGGCTCACTCTGGTGCCTGGACTTGCTGAAGCACCAGTTCCCCATGGTAGATGTGAGCAGTGAAGCCAGTTTGGATCCTGTTGCCATGGGCAGGGGAGGCTCTGGCGGGCTGGGGCGAAGGGGACTGAGGCAGGACCTGCCCTGACACCTTCCTCACCCCGGCCAGGGCTGCTGCTGCAGGAGATGACCATGGCGGGGCTGCACGAGCTGCGCTTCACGGAGGAGAAGCCGCTGCTGCGGAGCCAGGACACCGAGCTGGTGAGTCTGGTGACCGTGCTGGCCCTGGCTCCCATGCGGGGTGCCAGGACGCAGGTGCTAAAATGAGAGCTTGGGGGTGTGGGGTGTGTGTGCTGGTGCAGGGCACACGTATGTGCGTGTGTGTATTTGTGCACGTATGTGTGTGCGCGTTGCTGCTTGGTGCACGTGTGTGTGCGCAGGTGTGCGCAGGTGTCGATGCACGTGCTCCGATTCGGTGTGGTGAATGTGTGCGTGTGACCATGTCGCACCCATGCACTCATACACACGCGTGTGTGTGCAGACGTGCAGGGAGCTTGTGCACGCACACACATGTGGGCGTTGCACGCCCTCTCCGCCCGCGCTGCGCTGTGTGCTGCGGTGTCAGGGGGGCTTTGTGGGCCGGGTGGCAGGAGGGTGCTGCAGGAGTGAGTGCAACGCCTCTGTCCCTGACGGCTCCTTCTCTCCCCAGGAGAACTCGGATGTCTTCCTCACCGCTGTGGACATGGACTGGAAGGTAGGACCAGCTGCAGGGGATGCCCCTCAGCCCTGGGTACGGTGTGAGAGCAGCAGCCTGTGGCTGGGGAGGGCTGTGAGGCACTGAGCAGACCCCCCCCCCCTCTTCCATGGGCCTGCAGTGCCTGGTCATCCATCATAGTCCCCAGCAGGAGGGGACGGGGGTGGGTCACTGCCAGGCGTGCTCTGTGCTGGGGCTCGGATGTGGCTGGCGGGCACTTGGCCGGCGACAAAACCTCTTTAAAACTGGCGATTTCTTCTCAGGAGGGCCGAGCTGCTTTTCCAGACCCTCTACCATTGCCATGGCGATGGTTCCCCAGGCGATGCCAGCTCCCTGCTTACATAAGGGTGTTTGAAAGCCTCTTTCTTTTTGGGAGGGCAGGGGCATTGCCCCCCCCCTGTTCCACCCACCTCCCTCAGAGAGCAAAGCCCCTCTGCTCCCTAGCCTGGCACCTGCCCGCCCTGTACCTCCTTTTGCCTCTTTGGAGGAGCCCCACAGCGCGACCTGGGGGCTTGCAGCGGCTCAGCTGGTGCCTGACTGCCCTGTTGGTCTTCCTTGCTCTCATACCTCTGCACCAGCTCCCTTGCAGAGACCAGGGTGTTGGTAGATGGGGGCTGCCAGAGCTCAGCTCATTGCCTGCCCTCCTCCTAAAGCACCCTCCCTCCCAGGGGATGCCCATGACCAATTTGGGGTTGTAGGCTGCTGCTTTGCCAGCGGCAGAGAGTGCCGAGAGGATGGGTTTGGGAGTTCTGCCAGATCTGACAGTGAAACAGCAGCACCTGTGAGGATAAAATAAATCTGGATCTCATTCACCCTGGGAGAAGGGCAGGGGAGTGCGGGTCCCTGTTTTGGCAGACCCAGAGTGGTACCCAGGGTTTTGGGCTCTCCGTGCCCCATGGGGGTGGCAGGGTGCAGCCAGGCGGGGAGCAAGGACTTTCATCAGGGTGCTGGGCAGTGGCTGCTGTGGTTTACAGAGAAGGAGGATTCTAGTGGCCCTTTTGGAGGCCACAAGAGCATTCAAAACCAGCAGTGGTGGAAGAGAAATGCCACCCTTCCCAGCAGCTTTAAAGCTGGCGAGAGGCTGGGGCTGGGAACAGCAGGGTGCGCAGGTTTGAGTGGCTCCTTACTCTTCTTGCTCTGGGTCCCTATTGACCACTGGAGGGCAAACCAAACCTCCTGGTGTCACCCAAGTGAGGGTGAGGAGGAAGAGGGAAGCAGCAGTGCTGGGCTGCCCGGAGCTCCTGGCGGCACCGTGGCTCTCACCCAGCTGTGCTTGGGCAGGGCTTTGTTGGCACGCAGGGGATGTTAAAGAGCGATGACTCTCCCAGGACGTCTTTGCGTGCCAGCATTTCAGGGATTGGCCCATGGTGACACTGAACCATGTCCCCAGCGGGGCCATGATGGAGTGGTTCCGGATGGCGAATGCCACAGCGATGTGCCTGCATGCCCTCACTACCTAAAAGAATGAGCTGGGCGTGGATCAAGGCGGTTTTCCCTGTGCCCTCTTGGTTACCCACCGAGAGCCTCAGGGTGGGGATGGTGTGAGCTTCCCAGGCTGTGCCAGGGCGACCTCCTGCTTTGACCCAACCTGGCACTTTGTAGGTTGGTTCCCTGCAATGGCTGGAGGGGGCTCCTGCCCTTCCTCGGGGAGATTTTACCCCGTTTGCTGGGCTCACTTCCTTGGAGTAATTCAATCTGGCCCCCAGTGTAACTCTTTGCTGTCCTCCTGCTCCTCCCCTCCCTCTGCCCTGGGACTTGGGTGCCCTGGCCCTGCTGGAGGTCTGGGCCACCTGCCAGGCGGGTGGGCTAGTAGCCAATGTGGGTGGCGATGCCATTTGATGCCATTCAAGCGGAGTCAGCCTTGCTCAGCCCTCCCATCTCCCTGCTGCCCTTTTGCATTCATGCCTTACTTCATCTCAGCTTTTCCACCCCTTCTCCTCTCTGTTTTGCCACCCTCTGTCTTTTCTTTCGCCTGTTCATGCCTCTCTGCATCTCTTGCTTTTTCCCAGAGGCTGTGGCTGCTCATGCTCTTTGGCCTCACCAGGACCTGTGAATGTCTTTGTACCTGTGCCAGGAGCCACCTGGGAGCTGGGCTCCCCCTCACACATGGTTCTTCGTTAGCAGAGATGCATCTCTGTGATTCTATGATTCTATCTCTTTGGGCTTGGAGCTGAGCTCTTTGCAGGACAAAGCGGTGCAGAGGAAAGCCTCTTTGGTGGAGGCAAAGGGGATGCTGTCCCACTGCCTGTCTGTCTGTCTGTCCTTTCTCCCCCGGCTGCCCAACCCTGACTTGTTTGTGGGACGTTTCTCTCCAGCAGCTCTGGGTGGTCATTTGCCCACGCCAGGGAAAAGGCACCCTGCAGGGAAGAGTGGCTCAGCCCTGTTATTATAGAATCATAGAACTGGTTAGGTTGGAAAAGACCTTTACAATCATCAAGTCCAACCACTAACCTACTGATGCCAGATCCACCACTAGACCATGTCCCTGAGCACCACGTCTTTGAAATACTTCTGGGGATGGGGACTCCACCCCTGCCCTGGGCAGCCTGTATCAGGTCTTGACAACCCTTTCAGTGAAGAAATCTTTTCTAATGCCCAATCTAAACCTCCCCTGGCACTACTTGATTCTGTTTCCTCTTGTCCTATCACTTGTGACTTGGGAGAAGAGACAGACCCACCTCACTACACCCTCCTGTCAGGGAGCTGTAGAGAGCAAAAAGGTCTGATTAGACTCCATGGGGACAATCCTGCCGGGTGAAGCCAAGGACATGGGGCTTTGTTGTGTGGGGGGAGCCCAAGCGTGTGCTGGTGATGGCAGCTGCCCCTGTCTGCCTGTGGCTGCGGTGTGTGCCAGGGCGTGGTGGGCGAGCTGCTGGGATGAGGATGATGCAGAGGTGATGGCAGCAGGCACGGAGCATCCTGATGCTGGGCAGAGAGGCTGGAGGGTCCTCGCTGGATGCTACCCTGGTCCAGCACTAGCGTGCTGGCTCTCTACCCCCTTTGGGCAGGCACTGGAGGGAATATGGGACTCCTCCATCCACGATTGCCCAGCTCCATGCTGTGTCAGATGTGCCGAGCCGGTCTGTGCCGAGCCCGGCCAGCGGGCACACGTGTGCAAGGTTCTGCCTGCGCGCAGGCTGTTGTGCACGCGTGGCACACACGCCAAGCACGCAGGAGAAGGGTACAGTAAGTGTGCTCCTTACACACACGTGGCGGTGCACATACATGTAGAGGAACATGTACTGATGCCGACACACAGGGGCTGGCCTCGTGGGGGTATGCATGAGCATTTTGTGGGGTGTGTGCACTTCAGCGTGGACCACTGTGTTTATTTTTCAAAAGGTTACATCCACAGACGTGGGAGGGGCTAACATTTTGCCTGGCCCCTGTGTGCCTGTGTTGATGCGTGTTCCTGTACACGTATGTGCATATGAATGCATGTGAGTGCATATCCTCATGTGTCTAGCATGTACCTATGCCGGTTCATGGGTGGGGGCCTCTTTTCTGCGTTGCTGCGGGGCCTTGGTCTGGTGGCTGCAGGCTCCGGCGTGATTCTGCATGTTTGTGTGGGGCCGGAGCTGCATCCGTGTGTGTGTGACGGGCATGGGTGAGCATCGCTGCGATGCTGCTCGTGCTGCGAGTGCAACCCTGTCCAGACAGCCCTGCCTGTCTCGGTCTGCTGAAGGAGGGAAGATGGAGCAGGTACCACACGGTGCCAGGCGTTTTTTCTTCATAAACAAGGGTATTTGGGGCCAATTGGAGCATGAATAATTCCCGCGGCAGCCAATAGCTGAGTGCTGGCTCCATCGAAGCGCTCGCCTGCAATGGAGGCCAAGCGTTGGGGGGGAAGGGAGAGGGAGGGCTTAGCGCAGGGCTGAGGCGCCCTTATAAATCCAGGCGAGGGGCTGAGCCAGCGCAGAGCTCTCCTTGGCCCGAGCCTGCTGCACCGCTGTGCCCCACGCCGGGACCCTGTGCTTGGCCCAGCCTGCCCGGCATCCTCGCCCGCCTGGTTCCTCACCATGCCTGAGTGCTGGGACGGGGTAGGTACCGCCGGCCCCGCGCTCTCTGCCCCCCCTTCCCGGGGAGTTTTGCCCCAGCACCTTCTCTGCTCGCCCAGGCTGGACCTTTGCACCGGGCAGCACAGACGTGGGTGTGAGGAGGGGGACCTGCTGCTGGGGTCCCCTTCCTTCCCCCCAGCCCTGCCGCCGCATCCCTGGCGTGCTGCGGGACTCAGGGACGCATCGTCCTTGAGCGCGTCCTCACCTAGCCCAGCGCAGATGCTGCACTGAGGCCAAGGGCGAGCGAGCACGGAGGCTGCGGGCTGGGCTGGGGCTGACCGCTGAGGGTGAGGGGGGCACGCTGCCACTTCCCCACCCCCAGAGTTTTAGAGGGAGAGGGTCTCTTGCTGGTTTGAATCAATCCCTCAGATGCTTTCCAGCCATGGCAACACCCGATGGCAATGGGCCAGCACAGATTGGGGGGCGAGCGAGGTGGTTAGCGGGTAACCTGGGCAGGGTGGTGATCCCCGAGCCCCCTCCTCGCTGTGTTTTCAGTGCCCCCCTCTCTTGCTGCCTGCATCCCCTGCATCCCCAGCCTCTCTCCCGCCTCGCTGAGCATCCCTGCAGTAAAGGGCAGGGCTGTGGTACCTGCGATGCTGCAGAGGCTGCACCATGGGCAGGGCCGTGCCTGGCTTGGGGGATGGAGGGGGAGGCAGCAGTACTGGGGAAGGAGCTGCCACCCTGGGTGTGTGATTTTGGGGTGGGACTGGGCATGTGATTTTGAGGTGGCGTTGCAGGCTGAGCTGTTGGGGCTGCAACAGGGACTGTGGGCATGGGGATGCAAAGCAGCAGCCCTCTGCCCGGGATCAGACCACATGGGTGCCTCCTCCTCTGTGACCTTGGGCCAGGCCCTTCCTCTGCCTCAGTTTCCCCATGTGTTGTTGCAGGGTGGGTGATGTCCCTGCTCATCACCTGCTGCCTGATGCAGCCCCGGGGAGTGGAGGGACAGCTGTAGACAAGGGCTGGGGTTGGGGTGCCCTTGGGATGCCGAGCGTTGTCTCCACAGCCCTTGAGCTGCTCTTGGGCACTGCGTCCTCCTGGGCACAGCAGATCTCAGGAAGGGGAGGCACTGCAGTGAGGAGACCCTGTCCTTAGGCGGTTCCTCCCACCTGAGGCCTGTGTCCTTCAGAGTCCTTGGTGGTGTGGAATGTGCAGGAGCATCCACGTCTCGCTGGCCCCTCCCGCCAGCCTGGAACTGGGGTTCCCAGTACCCGCAGCGAGGACCGCGCTGGTTGGGTGCCCTGCCAGCATCCCCCACCCAGCCCTGCTTGGAACGTGATGCTCCTGCGCCCTCCAGATCCCAGCTTCGAGGTCACTTCGAGGGCTGGCTGGCACTACGGACATCTGGAGTGATGGGACCCCTGGTCCCTTGTCTCTGGGCGATGCCTTGGCCAGGACCTGGGCTTGCAGCCTCAGTTTCCCTTGCTGGCTGGGGCCATGAAGGCGAATCTGGAGCCTTACCAGCCAGGGAAATGGAGGCTGGGCTCTGTGTGGGTGCACAGCCGTTTCAGAGCAAGGGACTTTAAAATTACTTCAGCTGTCGTTTTGGGATCAGGCTACAGCTTTTTCCAGGTGGTGTCCAGGGTATGACCTCTGCCTGTTTGTCTTGGACACTGCAATTCCAGGCCAACTGGGCCATGCTGTTATCCTGCACCCCGTTGCCAAAACTCCCTCAGTCTTAGGCCCTTGAAGATTTCCTGTCCCATCCTGTCATCCACCTGCCTCGTCCCATGATCTTCCTCTCCAGGCCCTCTTGGATCATCCCATCCCATCCCATCCCATCCCATCCCATCCCATCCCATCCCATCCCATCCCATCCCAAACCTCTATCCCTTGGTCTCATAATCCCATCCCATCATACAGTTGTCCAATCCTAAATCCTATTACCCTGTCCCAAGTTTTCCCTTCCCATCCCTGGGGGAGCTGGTGGAGGCTGGGAGCATTTGTATGTGGCCCTGCCTTCTGCCCCCACCAGCAAGCCCAGAGCTGAGGGTTTTTCCAGTTTGGCTGCTCGTTTCCTGTGTGCTCCCATGAGACCCAGCCACCTGGGGAAGCAGCGGTGAGGGCTGGGATGACGGGGCAGGAGAGGATGTCTTGGGGCGGACAGGGTCACCCCATCTCTCCTCTCCCCCCAGGAACATGACATTGAGACCCCCTACGGGCTGCTGCACGTCGTCATCCGGGGCTCGCCCAAGGGGAATCGCCCGGCCATCCTGACATACCATGATGTGGGCCTCAACCGTGAGTGCTTGTTCCCGGGCCATGGGGCGCAGGGACAGGCGGGAGCGGGCCTGGGGATGCACAGGGTACCAGGACATCAGCCAAAGCCCCCAGCTCAGCTCCTGGGTCTCCTCTGGCATCTGAAAGCAGCAGGAGGAGGATTTGGATGCTCAGCTGAACCCGCAGCCAGGCAGGGCCAGGAGTGCTTGGCCACCCCAGTGCTGGCTGCCCGCCCGCGCCAGGCAGGACCGGGGTGGGGGTGCGGCGTGGTTCCGCTGCCAGCCCGTTGGCATTCAGAGCACGG
This sequence comes from Trogon surrucura, assembly GCA_020746105.1. Taxonomy (NCBI): domain Eukaryota; kingdom Metazoa; phylum Chordata; class Aves; order Trogoniformes; family Trogonidae; genus Trogon; species Trogon surrucura. The sequence goes on from CM036629.1 coordinate 8,845,183, forward strand.
ACCTGGCTGGTGGCAAAACATGATGGGGGACAGGGAAGAGTGGGGAAGGAGGGAGCCTGAGCCAGGGCTCTGGCTCCACATCCAGACAGGGGTGCTGTGCTCTCTGTTAGCCTGTGGCCGCAGACCTCTGCCCCAGGCTGTGCCCCCGAGCTGAGCCAGGGTGCCCCGTGCCCTGTGAGCGGGGAGAAGCATCTCCCGCTCCGCTGGCAGCTGAGGCTGAGTCACTGGTGTGTTACGTGAGCTGCCTCCCCATCACAGCAGCTCTCGTGTCCAGGGATGTGTCATGTTGGTTGCGACGGACCTTACAACCTGCTCGGTTCCCATGTTTCGGGAGGGATGTCCCGGCACCGGTGCCATGGGGCAGGAACCCTCCAAGCCCCACCGGCGGTAGCCTGTCCACAGCAGTGCTGGGGCTGTTTCTTTGACTGTTTCCAAGCAGGGGGATTTGCAGCCCTTTCTCAAATCCCATGTTTGCTTGAGATCTTTCTGGGGATTTTGGGTAGGGCTCATAATGCCCCAAACCTGCTAATCCTGCTGGCTGTCAGGTGATCCTGCAGCTCCAGGCTTTGCATTGCCCAGTCCCATCCCTACAAGCTGATGAGACTCACCCCACACTCATGCTCCTGGGTGTGTCTGTCCATCCGCAAGCTTCCCAACACCAGCAGGGAGGCAGCCCTAGAATCATAGAATCATAGAATAGTTTCAGCTGGAAGAGACCTTGAAGATCATCGAGTCCAGCCTTTGTCCCAGCCCTGTCAGCACCACTAATCCCCATCCCTCAGCACAACACCCACCCGTCTCTTAAACACCTCCAGGGATGTGACTCAAACCCCTCCCTGGGCAGCCTGTTTCAGTGCCTGACAGCCCTCTCAGTAAAGAAATTCTTCCTCATATCCAACCTGAACCTCCCCTGGCACAATTTAAATCCATTTCCCCTCGTCCTGTCACTCACCACTGGGGAGAACAGACCAACCCCCACCTCCCTACAACCTGCCCTTGCTAACAGTGACTGTGGTCTCTGCTGTGCATTCCAGAAGCTTGAAGGGAAGGGGTTGGGAAGGTTTGGTGGGATGTCACCCCTGGGTTGCAGGGCAGTGGGAGGGCAGGAGATCCCTCTCCATGCTCCCCTGGCCCACCAGACCCCAATGTTGAGGTGTTTGGTCTCTGATCCCTGCCTGTCCTTTGACAGACAAGCTTTGCTTCAACACCTTTTTCAACTACGAGGACATGCAGGAGATCACGAAGCACTTTGTGGTGTGCCACGTGGATGCGCCGGGCCAGCAGACAGGAGCCTCACAGTTCCCTCAGGGGTAGGTGCCAGCTTTGGGGGCTCGGTCTGCCTGCTGGGATGTCACCTCCCTGCCCCCTGGGTTGTCACCTCCCAGGTTGTCGCTGCCTGGGCAGTTGTGCCCTGCCTGCGGGTCTCTCTGAACCATGTCAAGGCTGTGGCAGCCCACTGGCTCAGGGTGGGCAAGAGGGGGGTTTGTGGGTGGCATCTCCCTGCCCCTTTCAGGCAGCCCAGCTGCTATGTTCCAGCCTTCCCACTCTGTGTGGGTCCTGTGACCACTGCCCTGTGCCTCCCCGCGCTGCAGGTACCAGTACCCATCCATGGACCAGCTGGCTGCCATGTTACCCAGCGTTGTGCAGCATTTCGGGTGAGTCAGCCCCTCCTCCGCGACTGCCGACAGAGGGTGCTGGGCAGGAGGCAAGGGTGTGGGGCTGGGGAGTGATCCCTGCACGCTGGCACCCTGCATGTCAACCTGTGCCTCGTGCTGTGGGTGGAGGGATGCCCCTGGGAACCCTTGCTGGAGCCTGCCATCGCCCCACATGCACTTCTCTGCTTTCCAGGTTCAAGTACGTGATCGGGATCGGTGTTGGGGCAGGAGCCTACGTGCTGGCCAAGTTTGCGGTGAGCTTGAGGCTGAGACGGACTGGTCCTGAGTTGCCACACTCGCTGTCAGCCCAGGGCATGGGAAGGAGCAGGAGCTGACACCCTGGGCGGGCTGTGCCGCTGCAGAGGCTCCTGGAGCGCTGAGATGGCTGGGATGGTGGTGCCGTGACCGCAATGGCTGGGCAGTCTTGCTGCAGGTCACCCATCGCTCCCAGTGGTGCTGGTGGGGGCTGTCCTGGGCACATCTCCCCTCCCTGCTAAGCATCCCCCTCTTGCTCACTGCAGCTCATCTTCCCCGACCTGGTTGAAGGACTGGTCCTCATGAACATCGACCCCAATGGCAAAGGCTGGATCGACTGGGCGGCATCCAAGGTGGGCAGAACTTGACCCCCCCGCCTAGCCCTGGCAGCTCCCTGGGGCAGGACATGGCCACGGCCATACCATAACTCCCTGTGCTCCCTCCACAGCTCTCTGGCCTCACCAGCACGCTGCCGGACACTGTCCTGTCCCACCTGTTCAGCCAGGTAAGGGCTGAGCATCCCACCGGCCTCTGGCCCCTACCCAGCAACCAGCTGGGTCACTCAGACTGTGCCCTGTCCTGCCCTGCCCTGCCCTGCCCTGCCCGGCCTGCCAGGCCATAGAATCATAGAATCATAGAATCACAGAATGTGATTTAAAGCTCATCTAGTTCCCCCCGCAGTGAGCAGGGATGTCTTCCACTATGTCTGGTTGCTCAGAGCCCCATCAAGCCTGACCTTAAACACCTCCAGGGACGGGGCCTCCCCCACCTCTCTGGGCAATCTGTGCCAGGGTTTCAGCACCGTCAGAGTAAGGAACTTCTTCCTAATGTCTAATCTAAATCTCCCCTGCTCTAGTTTAAAACTGTTGCCCCTTGTCCTGTCACTACACACTCTTCTAAGAGCCTGGCTTTCCCGCAGCCCCTTCATGTACTGGGAGGCTGCTCTAAGGTCTCCCCTTTAGAAGCCTTCCCTTCCGCAGGCTGAACAGCCCCAGCTGCCTCAACCTGTCCTTGAAGGAGAAGTGCTCCAGCCCTCTCATGATTTTTGTGTCCCTCCTCTGGACCCACTCCAACAGGTCCACGTCCTTCTTGTGCTGGGGGCTCCAGAGCTGGCCACAGCACCCAGGTGGGGTCTCAACAGAGCAGGGCAGAGGGGCAGAGTCACCTCTCTCCACCTGCCGGCCACGCTGCTCTAGATGCAGCCCAGGATGCTATTGGCCTGGACCTGCCCCGTGCCCAGGGATGGGGTTCATCAAGCCCCATCCATATCTCTCCCACCTGACGTGGGCTAGCCCCGATGAGCACACAACTCGTGCCCACGTCCTGCCTGGGTGTGCTGGCGTGGCAGAACTGGGGGAGTGGGGTGCCTCCGCAACACTTGACAGCACCCGCCCTGATCTCTGTCTCCCTGACGGCGCAGGAAGAGCTGGTGAACAACACGGAGCTGGTGCAGAGCTACCGGCAGCAGATCGGCAGCGTGGTGAACCAGTTCAACCTCCAGCTTTTCCTCAATATGTACAACAGGTGAGCACCCGGGGGTGGCCCTGCCAGCTGGCTGCCCTCCTATCTGTTCCAAGGGGAGGAGCTGCAGCACTACTGGGTGTCCCCAAGGGCACCGTGAGATCCCAGGTCTTGTACTATGGCGCTGGTGGCAGCACCTGCCCGTGGGCTCACACTGTCCATCTCTCTCTTCCCTCAGCCGCAGGGACCTGGACATCAACCGGCCTGGGACTGTGCCCAACGCCAAGACGCTGCGGTAAGAGTTGTGGCGTGGCAGGGGTCCCAGGGCAGATGGAGTCCACCCAGGCCAAGCCCTGACTGTTCCCCTTCCTCCTCTCACTTCCAGCTGCCCTGTGATGCTGGTGGTTGGGGACAACGCGCCTGCTGAAGAGGGGGTGGTGAGTGATGGGGTGACATGCAGACGATGCCCACGCGTGGGCGCGCTCACGTTCGCTGCCTGCGCAGACGCGTGTGAGCTCCCCTGCGCGGGAGCGTGCTGATGCTCAGACCTCGCGGGGGCACATGTGCACGTGCATCTGGGCACGGTTGCCACGCCTGGAAAACCTCCCCTTCCTCACAAGCCCAGCTGTGCTCACAGCCTGCACACACGGCTGTGTTGGCACACAGGGACACTCCCAAACAGCATGTGCACACACCCGCGGGCTTGTCCACACTCACACCGTCAGCCACCGGCACCGTGCGGGTCACCACGTTTGTAGCGATGTGTAACTGCACGCCCACGCCTGCTCCTCCGGCACTTCCGTGCGTATGCACGTGAGCACACTCCTGTGCTTGCACGCGCGCGCGTGTGACACACAGGCTGCCTCACCAGCCCCCCCTCCCTCCCTTTCCAGACCTCCCCTTGCCCAGATGTTGCCCAGCAGGAGGAAGATCTCCCCTGTCGTGGCAAGAGATGGTGGATCTGTGTGCTCAGGGTTTGCCTAGTGCCCCATCTCTGCCTGGAGTGCCATGGGCCAGTGGTGGTACCCGTGGGCACTTTCGACCAGACTGAGGGCACCTCTGGGTGCTAATATCATCCCTCTCGCCCACAGGTGGAGTGTAACTCCAAGCTGGATCCTACCAACACCACATTCCTGAAGGTAGGCAGGTGGCAGGGGGCAGCCGGCTGGTCCCTGCTGCCCACAAGGTGCCCCATTGCCCTCTGCCCCAGGGCTGCAGGGTGTCCACATGTCTGTTCCATGTCTGTCCTGGCTATGGGGCTGGGGATGCGTGGTGAGAGCAGGGTGGCCCCAGCGGTAGCATCCTGCCTGCCAGCGGGTACCAGGGGACAGGGTGGGTGGCAAAAGCATCCTCCCAAACTAAGCAGGACCTTCTCTCTGCAGATGGCTGACTCCGGTGGGCTGCCCCAGGTCACACAGGTGAGCCCCCACCATTTCCCCCAGTTAACTGGGCCCTGGGACATGGCCAGAGGGGATGGGCAGAGGTGGGCAGGGGGGTCTTGAGCAGGTGCTGAGCGGAGATCTCAGCATCGGTGATGCCTCAGCTCCGCCTGCTCACAGCATCCTCATAGGGAAGCTTAGGAAGTGTGGGTTAGATGAATGGACAGTGGCTGGATTGAAAATTGTGAAAATTGACTGAAAGACAGAGCTCAGGGGGTTGTGTTTAGAGGTGCAGAGTCTAGCTGGAGGTCCCTAACCAGCGGTGCCCCCCTGGGGTCAGTATGGACTCTGGTCCTGGTCAATATATTCATCAACGACCTGGATGCAGGCAGAGTGCACCCTCAGTGAGGTTGCTGATGATACGAAACTGGGAAGGGTGGCTGACACACCAGAGGGCTGTACTGCCATCCAGCGTGACCTGACAAGCTGGAGAGTTGGGCAGAGAGAAACCTCCTGAAATTCAACAAGGGCAAGTGTAGAGTTCTGCCCCTGGGGAGGAATCACCCCAGGTATGGGGACAGGTTGGGGGCTGAGCCTCTGGAAAGGGGCTCTGAGGAAAAAGACCGGGGAGTCCTGGTGGACAACGGGATGCCCATGAGCCAGCAATGTGCCCTCTTGGCCAAGCAGGCCAATGGCATCCTGGGGGGCATCAAGAAGAGCGTGGTCACAGGTCGAGGGATGTCACCCTCCCCCTCTGCTGTGCCCTGCTGAGGCCACATCTGGAGTGCTGGGTCCAGTTCTGGGCTCCCCAGTTCAAGGACAGGGACTGCTGGGGAGGGGACAGCACAGGGCTAGAAGGTCATCAGGGGACTAGAACATCTCTCTTAGGAAGAAAAGCTGAGGGACTGGGGCTTTTCAGTCTGGAGGAGACTGAGGGGGCATCTTACAAATACTTGCAAATACTTATAAATATTTATATATACTTATAAATACTTATAGATGCTTATAGGGTGGGTGTCAGAAGGATGGAGCAGCCTTTTTTCAGTGGTGCCCAGTGACAGGGCAAGAGGTGACAGGCACAAACTTGAACATAGGAAGTTCCACCTCAACCCGAGGAGAAACTTCTTTGCTGTGAGGGTGCCAGAGCCCTGGCCCAGGCTGCCCAGAGAGGGTGTGGAGTCTCCTGCTCTGGAGACTTTCAAACCCCGGGTGGACGCGTTCCTGTGTGGCTGCCCTGGGTGACCCTGCTCTGGCAGGGGGGTTGCACTGGGTGATCTCTGGAGCTCCCTTCCAAGCCCGAACGCTCTGTGATTCTGTGTGATTTTGTGATCTCTCCCACAGCCTGGCAAGCTGACCGAAGCCTTCAAGTACTTCCTGCAAGGCATGGGCTACAGTGAGTGCCAGGGCTGGGCTCAGGGCTGGCGTGTGCCTGCGTGGGCAAACACGTGTGTGCCAGTGTGTGCGTGTGCTGACACTGCCACAGGAGAGGAGCCTGGTCCCCTCGTGTGCCCATCCTGACAGAGAGAGCGGCGCCTTTGTCTGTGGTGTTGTCTGTGTGGGTGGACGAGGTGTCCGTCTGCGCGTTCGCAGGCGCGTGGGCTGTGCAGGCTCAGTGCGTACCGGGGGTCTGTGCACACACGTGTGTGGGCAGGCGCTCTGCGTGTTCCTGCACGCTTCTGTGTGCGTGGGCGTGGACCAGCAGGGGCTGTGCGCGGCAGACAGACGTGCAGAGCCCATGTGCACACGTCTGTGTGCAGGATGTGTAGATCCGTGAGCATGTGTGTGTGTGTCTGCAGGTCTGTGTGCTTACCTGTGTGTGCATCTGTGGTAAAGGTCCATGTGTGTGTGTGTGCAGGTTGTGTGACACGTATGGGTGCGTGTGTGTGCACACGTAGAGCCGGGCAGGGGCTCCTGACCCTGCGGAGCGGCCAGAGCGGCTGACGGTCTCTCTCTGCACTCCCTTCCCTCCTCCCTCTCCACCCCTGCCAGTCACCCACCTGAAGGATCGGAGGCTGAGTGGAGGCACAGGTACCGCTCGGTGCTGCTCGCCCCGTGCCCGCCGCTGCATGGTGCCCGCCTGGCCTGTGCCCTGGAGCTGCCTGGGCACTTTTGGGAGCAGCCTGGGTGCGGGGCTGGCCCTTCCCAGCCGGGTGCCCTCTGCCTCGCTCTGCTTTGCCTTGAGCCAGGGCTGGGGGGGCTGAGAAATGGCATTCAGAGAATGCCATCCTGTGCGGGCTGTGCCCTCCTCCACGCCAGCTGGAGCAGGATGTCAACTTCCCTCCACACCTTGGGGAGCCAGAAGAGTTCCCACCCCAGCTCACTCCTTCCTTGGCCAGGCGTCCCCACTGCCTCCTGGCCGGGAGATGCACCGGTGTCCATCTCTGCGCCCGTCCCTGCCCTGCTGCCCCTCGCCAGCCTGGAGCTGCTCAAGTTGTCACGGCACCGCATGCTGCAAGCCCTTGCCTGGGGTCAATCAGCGTCAGGTCGCGGGACCGGTGGCTTCGCTTTGCGTGGGGCGATGTTGGCTCAGGTCCTGCTGGCTTTGGGAGGGAGCTGACCACCCCGGCCCTCTCTTTGTGCCCGTGCAGTGCCATCAGCCAGCATGACCCGCCTGGCGCGCTCCCGCACGGCCTCCCTCACCAGCGCCAGCTCAGTGGATGGCGCCCGCCCACGCGCCTGCACCCACTCGGAGAGCACCGAGGCCATGGGCCAGATCAACCACACCATGGAGGTATCGTGCTGAGGTCCACGCCCAGCGCCGACGTCTCCTCCAGAGCCATCTCCCATCCGTCAGCATCCTGCCAGCACCCACCCGCCCCGTGGACATCTTCCACCAGGGCCCTCTCTCCTTCGGGGTCGATTTGTCCTCTTTGCAGTTGGCCTCATCCCCTTGTCTGGTGCCGGAGAAGGAGAGGGGCTTTGCTTCACTGCCCCCCCAGCTCCGGCTCCTGGTTTCGTTGCGCCGTCACACCTGGTTCTGCATCGGGCCTCACCCTCCCCAACATCGGCTTGGCCCCAGCTTGGGAGGGTGGGTGGCAGGGGGGGCCAGGGATGGGGGAGCTGGGGCAGGATGTTGAGATGGGGAAGGATGTTGAGATGGGGACAGGGTGGTGGGATGGTGCAGGACAGCAGAAAGTGGAGAGGACATGGGGGTCTGTACCCCAAGGTCAACTGATATCTGGCCAAACCAGAAGGAAGACAGGGACAGGGAGTGGCACCTACTGGGAGGTTACTGGGCTCTTCCTGGGGATGCAGCTCCCATTTCTCCCTGCCAGCCCTCTCTGGGGAGAGCTGCCATGGGATCCCCCAGCACACCCGGGACCTGCTGCCCCGGAGCGGGCTGAGCATTGTGAGAAATCGCACCCCAAACCGTCCACTTACCCTGCTCATATTCCCTAAGGGAGCCAGGGGGGCAGAAGGGTGGCATGGGGGTCCCCCTGTCTCTGCCCACACCCTCACCCATGGCGGCACTTCCTTGGGCCCTTGTTGCAAGAAGGACAGTTCCCTCCTGCCACCAAAACCACACCGGCCTTGCGCCCTGGCTTGCTCAGTCCCTGCCACACTGGCAGTTTCGCTCCCAGCTCTTGGGCTGAGGCCACCAGGGCTCAGAGGCCACTGGGTTTGGGGATGTCTCATGGCAAAACCCCCTCTCCAGTTTCGCCACAGCAGGTGGGTGTCACTGCAGTGGAACCACTAGCAATAAGACAAGACACTCTGCCGCCCCATCCCCCCCAGGAGCCCTGAGCGCTCTCTGCCCCCATCACCGCGCTGTGCTGGCAACGTGGGGCCACCCGTGAGACATGGGGAGCACCCCAGAGTCTGACTTTTCTCACAGAGCCGGCCAAGCCCACCATGGCCCCCTGAACCCACCCACTCCGCCCCCAGCATCTCGCCTGTGCCACACTGAGCGGGGCGTCTCTCAAGGGCTTGGCTCCCCGATGAGCCGTAAGGCCCCATGCGGCCACTGGCCCCCAGTGGATCCAGCGCCTCGCGCTCGGCACGGAGAGCCGCATCATCGCGCAACCCCGCCGTCGGTCACCCAGCCTCTGTGGCTCTCCCCGGAGCTCCTGCACCCGGGGTGAGGAGCCCCTGGCTCTGGTGAGGGGCGCTTGGGTCTTTGCAGGGGGGTCTGTGAGGGACCTGAAGGGAACCCACTGGGTGCCACCATCTGGGCAAGCAGAACCAGCCCGCTGGGAGCTGGTCCCACATAGCCTTCCCAAAAAGCACTCCCCCCAAACCCCCACCTTGTCCCTGCTCTCCAGTGAGGGGCACGGGGTCCTTGGGGCTCCCGGCAGGTGGACGAGGGCCTCTGGCCCCAAGACCCACGCCCTGCCCAGCCCCTCCTTTACTGAATGGCCACCCCGAAACACCAGTGTTCCCAGTTGTCCCCCACATCGTTCTGCCGTGTGCTTCCTTCTTGGTGTGACTGAAAGCTGCGTAGCTCCTTTTTACTGTAGATACCGCTGCGATCTCTCGTTTTCTCAGCGTGTCCTTCCAGATGATATATATATAAATACCTATACATAATATATATAAGGGTTTGTCCGGTCCCTGACCTTTTTGGGTTCATTCCCCTTGCATTCTGGTCCAAGCGGTGCCGTGTGGTTCCCCTGGAAGTGGTCTGGCTGTGCTCACCTTCAGTTCCTCACCTTGGTTTTGTTGGTTGGTTTGTTTCTTTTCCCTAGTGGTTTGCTCTTTGGATTTTTGTTGGTTTTTCCTTTTTTCCCGGTCACAGCAGAATTTAACACATTTATCTGTCTTGAGTGCAACCTGGTTTTGTCACGGCGGCATCAAGGCCGCAGCACTCGCGAGACGGGAATGTGTGAACTGGATTTAACTAACCTGTTGCTGTAGAGAGGATTTACTGTGTTGGAAAAAAAATACAACAAACTAATAAAGATGTTAAGAACCTGCTGTGATCTTTTCAACGTGCTGTAGGGGTGTGAACCCCTCCTGGTGGGGCTGGGGGACCATCAACGCCACCAGGGGCTGCACCAGGGGCTGGGAGGGAGGTCCCAGGTTGCCCATGGAGGAGAACCCAGGACGTCTGCCTTGTGCTGAGGGGCTCCAGACTGGGCCCAGTCCATGAAGAGGGTCCTGGGGCCAGGGCACGGAGAGAGAGTGCACACACACGGTTGCTGGGGTGGGAGGAGAAGAGCCTGGACACGTGGGGAGGGAATGCTAACAGTCGAGATGGAGTCGGGATATGAGCCTGGGAGGCTTCCTGGGCTGGAGGGCTCTGCTGATCTCCCCACCTTCGGTTCTTCCTCCGAACTGTTCCAGCCCTGAGGCTTCTGTGTCCTTCTGCTTTTGTTTTGGGGGGCTCCCTCCTGCCCCTTCTCTCCAGCATCCGTCTCCCTCCTCTGGTCTTGGGATCTTCTCTGGCAGGAACATCTATTTGGACCTTGCTTTCTGCTGCTGCACCCCTGCGCCTCCACTGCCCTCAGCCTGGGTGGATGCTTTCTGAGCTGGGGAGACTGGAATAGTCCTCGTGGGGCTGGGATGGGGTGTCTCCTGCCTGGCTCTAGGACTGGAGACCGCCGTTGTGGTGTCAGGGCAGCTGCTGCTGGGACAGCCAAGCTGCGGGGAGGGGACCGGCCACGTGAGGTCTCAAAGACCATAGAGGAGGAAGGACCTGCTGCTGCAGGGCACCGGGAGGTAACAGCCCTGCTTGGGATGCTGGAGGGACAGCGGTGCCTTCCTTGGAGGTCGGTGGGGACCCTAGCTGGGGGCATAGGGTGATATCAGTGAGGGTTAACACCTTTGTGCCTAGATGCTGACAGGATGGAGGGCTCTGCAGGTGCATGGCAGGGAGGGTTGAATCCAGAGGAGATGCCCTGAGCCTCCTGCCACCCTCAGCAGCAGTGCTGACACCTGAGTCTGAAAAAGAGAGGGCTCGGGTAGGACAGGACGCATCTGCCCTCTTCTTCCTCTGCATGTTGATGCCACGGCAGGACTGCAGCTGACAGAGGGGAACTCCTGCTGGGGCTGGGCTCCATGGGCCCCTCTGCATGCTACCACGCAGACAAACTTCCCCTGACAGCCCCCAGCCCTGGGTACGTACACGCCCATCAACTGTGCTGGAAGAGTCTCCCTTTTCCCAGCTGTCCAAGGACTCTGACACATCTCCCTGCTTGACCATCAGCTGCCCAAGAACCTGGTTCTGGCTCCCACGCAAGCCCAGGGCACCCCTATCTCCACTTTCCCCCAGCCTGCCGAGGGTCCACTTCCCCCGGTACCACCTTGGAGCCCACCCGTGTGGGAGTTGGGGTTGCTGCAGGCACCCATTCCCTGCCTCCCCGCACCCCCTGCAACCAAAGGCTCAGGAGTGGAGGCAAAGGACAGGGAGGATTCACTCACCAGTTATGGTAATGGGAGAAAAACAGAGTTGATGGGGAAAAAAACTTTAACAACGAAACCAACCAGGTCAGAGCAGCATCAAGAGAAAATGCAACCAGATAGAATCATAGAATAGAATCACAAAATGCGTTGGGTTGGAAGGGACATTTAAAGGTCATCTCGTCCAACTCCCCTGCAGTGAGCAGGGACAGCTTTAACTACATCTGGTTGCTCAGAGCCCCATCAAGCCTGACTTTAAACACCTCCACGGATGGGCCTCCCTCACCCCTCCGGGCAACCTGTTGCAGGGTTTCAGCACCCTCAGAGTAAAGAACTTCTTCTTAGCGTTTAATCTAAATCTCCCCTGCTCCAATCTAAAACCATTGCTTCTTGTCCTGTCGCTGTATGCCCCTGTAAGCAGCCCCTCCCCAGGTTCCCTGCGGCCCCTTCAGGCACTGGCAGGTGCTATAAGGTCTCCCTGGAGCCTTCTCTTCTCCAGGCTGAACAGCCCCAACTCCCTCTGCCTGTCCTTGTAGGAGAGGTGCTCCAGCCCTTTGATCATTTTTGTGACCCAGGGAAGGCATCTCCACTGCAGAGAGTGGCAGGGAGGTGCCTGAATCCCCCCTCCCACAGCATTTCTGGGAGCAGTTCCCTCCTACTCTCTGCCTAGGTCTCTTCTCCTGGTGCTGCTCCTGCCAGCAGCTGCTTCTCTGTCCCCATGTGTCCCCATCCTTGTCAGTTCTCACAGAGCCCATCCCACCCACTCCATCCTCAGACCCCTCCTGGCAGCAGGGCACTACCCCGGGCGTCTCTGTGTGTGCAGGGACTCAGCAGCAGCTCAGGCAAGTCCTTACAAGACATGAGGTCTCCGTTGCTTCTCCAGAATGGAGAAATAAATCTCCCACTGCCCACTCAGCCAACGAAGAGGAGAAAAATCAGGCAAGAGGCACTTTCCCTTCCAGTTAAATGCTGCCTTGATGTCCTCCTTCAGAAAGCCCCTGGGAATCCTCTAAAGGGAGATCTGGAGCCGTGAGCAGCCCTTACCCACACATCACACTGCTGTCAGTTGCAGAAACATCTCAAGAAGTGAAAAGTCACATGCAAACTCCAGAGTTTGAGAGCATTAGAAGGTGCCACCGAGGGCGTTACTGGCAAGGCCTGCCCAGGGGCTGGTTAGAGCAGAAAGCTGGAGGCGGAGGTGACAGGTGGGCAAAGGCCAGGGAAAGGTGGCTCTGACGCTGAGTAAACCTGGCTCATAGAATCAGCATATCTCAAGTTGGAAGGGACCCGTGAGGATCACAAAATCTGATTCCCAGCTCCTCGTAGGACTACTTAAAACTAAACCATGTGACTAAGAATGACATCCAGATGCTCCTTGAACTCTTCCTCCACCAGCTGCAACTCCAGCTTGCTCTCATCTGGGTGTTTTCCTCCCCTTACTGAGCCGTCCAGGAACAATGAAGCATATCCTTGGATGACCAAGATAACACCATCACTCTAGCCCCTCTAACACATCTCTGAAGCCCTCTAAGCCTCTGGTGTCATAGACAAGTAACTACAGCAGAACCAACTCCAGGGATGTCTGGATCAATAGTCAAGCCCCAAGACTGCTGATGGATGATGACACTGCAGAAGTACAGTTGCTTTGCAAAGTTTTACTATCATTAGCAGTTGGTGGTGTGCATGTTAACAAGTGAGTAGTGCTTGAGTGTGTATAAATTTGTATGTGTGTAAAACCCCACGAACCAAACCAAGCCCCCTAAAAAGATCTGTGGCACAATCTTTGCCTGCTCTGTGCTGCAGGGACAGCTCGACTTCAGCCGGGACCGACAGCAGAGATCCGTGTTGTAGTCATGGCAGGAGCCTCTGAATACGGAATATTTTCCCCTTCGTCTTATGAGAATGTGGTCTTAAACCTTTCGATTGACAAACATAATTACTCCTGTCTAAGAGATACAGGGGCAACATTTTCTACCTTAAATCAGCATACCTATTAGTCTGGCCTCTCAATATCTTTTTCCATTTACTTGAGGAAAGATAAGGAGAACATGGGCAAGGTTCCCTCAGCATTTTTCCGAGTCCTCCATTATTTTTTCTAAAATATTTATTAAAACATTTGCAGGACACTGTTCAAAAAGAGATAAATTTTCATACAACATGTTGGTGATATATTTCTAGCCAAGGAACCTTGTAAAGCTGACACTCCGGGGTTGCCAGGCTACAGCAAGCCATGAAGAAAATTAAACTATCCCAGTCAAACCCAGCCCAGCCTGGCAGCTGGAGGATCCTGTGCCTGCATGGCCAGGGCAGCGGCCACAGCAATTCTGGTTGAACAGAGTGAAGATGCGGTGCTTGGGTCCCCTCTACTGGAACAAGAGCCTCATGGAACTCAGACGCCAGCATCACCTCTGCGAACACATCGCTGTGTCCCAATTACCGGTGGAAAACACGTTAAGCTGCGCGATACACTGAGCCCAGCAACTCTCATCTCTCCACCCAGCGAAGGAACCCCACGTCACAATTGTGCGGCAGCCACCGGTGAAGCAGAAAAGACCCCCAAACATTTACCAGATGTGCCACGTGCAGATCCCGACCTCGGACTGTGTGTAGATGGGTCCTCGTGTTACCTGAGCAGTGACCGGGTTACAGGTTTGTCAGTAACTGCCGACAAGAAAGTATTTCCCAAGCCTGATGCTCACCATGGACCTGGCTGCTCCCAAAAAATCTCTTTGGAGAGAGCAGCAACACTCAAAGTGCAAAAATCAGGTGATTTCAACACGTTTGAAAGCAAGACAATTTACCTCACAGTAATAGTTAAGCCCAGGATACATTAAAAAAAGGCAGTTTCTGACAGAACTAATATTTATTAGACCAATTAGCACACAACAGAGGTTGCTTGGAAGGAGAAACAAGTTTTGTGTGAGCACCTCCAACACTTCTGTTTCCCTGACAATGCTGGTGCATTCCCATACTCACAGCTGACCCGGTTCAGTTTTTTTTTCTGGGGGGTGGAAACATGCTAAAATGAGAAAAATATTGTTACTGGAAACAGCATCCAAGTGCGTAAGGCCATTGCGGTGCTTTCAGTGTGTTCAGTGCTGGGTCCCAGCACTTGTGTCGCAATTCCAAGGGATCCATTATGCTGGATTTGCCAGAAAAAGAGGTCACTTGCATTTAATCCAGAGGGTATGAGACGAGGGACAATGGGGACAGGCTTGGCACTGGGCAATTCACCAGGAAGCCAAAACACATCCCAGAGCAGCTCCTGAGCTGGTTTTCCTCCCAAGCGCTGGACTCCAGAGTAATTCTGCAATGTTTCTCCACTTTCCAATTCTGACCCCTGCCTCCAGCTCCTCCAAATCGACTGGGAAAAAAACCTAAAACCCACCAAAACCAGCAGGACTGGGCTTTGCAGCACCGCGCTGCCAGCAAAGCAGGGAGATTTCAGAGTCCCTTGAACATTCCCAAAGTCTCCTTACAATCACAGACTTTGGATCTTTTGGTCATGGCTCTGTGTCATCGTTGTGAGGAGTTTCTATTTTTGTAGTCATAGAATCGTTAAGGCTGGAAAAGACCTCTAAGATCATCCAGTTCAAGCATGAACCCAACACCACCACGACCACTAAACTACGTCCCAAAGTGCCACATCTGCATGTTTTTTGAACACCTCCAGGGACGGAGACTCCACCACTGCCCCGAGCAGCCTGAGCCAATGCCTCACAACTCCTTCGGTAAAGAAATGTTTCCTAATATCCAATCTGAACACAACTTGAGCCCATTCCCTCTTGTCCTGTTTCTAGCAATTTGAGGGAAGAGACCAACACCCACCTCACTACAGCCTCCTTTCAGGGAGTTGTAGAGAGAGAGAAGGTCTCCCCTCAGCCTCCTCCTCTCCAGGCTGAACAACCCAAGTTTCCTCAGCCACTCCTCATCTCACTTGTTCTCCAGACCCTTCACTGGCTTTGCTGCCCTTCTCTGGACACGCTCCAGCACCTCCATGTCTTTCTTGTCCTGTGGTGCCCAGAACTGAATGTGAGGCTCAAGCGGTGGCCTCATCAAAGCTGAGCACAGGGGCATGATCCCCTCCCTGCTCCTGCTGACAGCACCATGACTGACCCAGGCCAGGATGCCGTTGGCCTTCTTGTCCCCCTGGGCACCCTGCTGGCTCATGTTCAACTGGCGTCCAGCAACATTCCCAAGTCCCTTTTCACCAGCAGCTCTCCAGCCGCTTCTCCCCAAGCCTGTAGTGCTGCCGGGGCGCATTGTGACTGACGTGCAGGACACCTACTTGGTTTTGTTGAACCTCAGACAACTGGCCTCAGGCCAGCAACCCAGCCTGTCCAGATCCCTCTGCTGACCCTCCCTGCCCTCCAGCAGATCAACACTCCTGCTCAATTTGGTGTCATCTGCAAATTTACTGAGGGTGTACTCAATCTCATCATCCAGATCATGGATAAAGGTATTAAACAAGACTGGCCTTCACTGAGCCCTGGGGAACACTGCTTGTGACCGGCCACCAGCTGGATTTAATCACACTCACCACTGCTCTCTGGGCTTGGCCATCCAGACAGTTTTTAACCCAGCAAAGAGTACACTAAGCCATGAGCCACCAACTTCTCTAGCAGAATGCTGTGGGAGATTCACTACTATGGGTTATTCAGCAGCTTGTAGTTGATTCCGTCTTGCTGAGAAGGAAGTTTTCAGGTGAAGTTCAGAGTTTTGGGATCTTTCCCAGTCCCACAGAAGTGCTTTCACAGGTGGCTACAGACAGAATATTTCAGCTGGGAGCACCAGTCGCTGCTGATCCCATTGCCATTGATGTAGGCACATTGTCCCTGACCCTGCACCTTGAACCTGCCTCAGAGCAGAAGGAAAAAAAAGAAAGCAAGCAGGTGGTTAAGCATCTCCTACATGAGCTGATAGTGCTGTGAGGAGCAGGGACCCTCCCTTTCCCAGATAA
This sequence comes from Trogon surrucura, assembly GCA_020746105.1. Lineage (NCBI taxonomy): Eukaryota > Metazoa > Chordata > Aves > Trogoniformes > Trogonidae > Trogon > Trogon surrucura. Next base: position 8,861,232 of record CM036629.1, read on the forward strand.
CGGGGAATAAAAACTACCTCCTGCTCCACAAACCGAATATTTTTGGTTGCTTGGTCCCAGGGGGTTCACTCAAGGGTGCCCTCATCCCCCCTTACCACCATCTGCAGCCCATGAATTCACAGACTACATTCCATGGGCTGTACTCAAGCAAGAAAAATGGTGTTTAATTGCTCCCATCTTGTTAAATTTATATATATATATATACACACACATACATATATATATATATATAATGTGTGTGTGTCTGTCTGTCTGTATGTGTGTGTGTGTATGTCTTCTCACATTCAATCCCTAACCTATCTGAGGCCAGGACATGGCTAGGTTGTCCAGAAGAAGATGACACGTACAGGTTATTGTAGAGAGATCCATTGAACCATTTCCAAGGTCTGGAGCCTTCCCGTTGGAGACCAATCCAGTAGTGCCAGGAGGTCCCATAGCGCAGGAGGAAATGCTATGGAGGGGTAAAAAAACCCAATGATCATATGTATTTTCACGGTACATCCCCAAGGGAAACCCAAACCAGCTTCCTAAACTCCATCCTTGGGATTTCTCATTTACCAGCTCCTCCTGGGTGTCGATGGTGGCCAAATGGGCTCCAAGCCCGAGGCAAGAGCGCTGGCTCCTGTCCCAGTCTGCCTCCACCTCCACGAAGTAAAAACACTTCTCCCCGTACCTGATCCCTTTCTGCAGGCATCTGGGAAGGACGGAAGAGGGGCAGGATGGACATTTCTTCACTGGAAACAAAAGCCAAAGACATCCTGCTGGGTTTTCTCCAGGAGAGGAGAAAACCTTTGGTGGGCATATCCCTTTTTGGTCACTCACATGCCAGCGTGATGATGGTGAGAAGCAACGCCGTGACCACCACAGTGACCGTGATGGGGACCTTTTTATCCTTAATGCATTTGAGGTTGAAACCTGGGAGGGGAGCAAATGGCATGGAAGAGGCAAATCCAGGGCATGAAGAGCACCCCAAGTTCCCTGCAGCTTTTGCATCCACCCATCCTCCCTCTGTAGGTGTCTTCATCACCTGCGAGTAGATGTCCTCCTCCCCCTCTACTCTGCCCTCGTGAGGCCGCATCTGGAGTCTTGTGTCCAGTTCTGGGCCCCTCAGTTCCAGAAGGACAGGAAGCTGCTGGAGAGAGTCCAGCACAGCCACAGAGATGATGGAGGGAGTGGAACATCTCCCTGAGGAGGAAAGGCTGAAGGAGCTGGGGCTGAGGAGGCTGAGGGATGATCATAATCATGTTGATAAATATGTAAAGGGTAAGTGTCAGGAGGATGGAGCCAGGCTCTTCTCAAGGATATCTAAGGACAGGACAAGGGGCAACGGGTGCAAGCTGGAGCACAGGAGGTTCCACAAAAATATGAGGAGAAACTTCTTTGCTGTGAGAGTGTCAGAGCCCTGGCCCAGGCTGCCCAGGGAGGGTGTGGAGTCTCCTGCTCTGGAGATTTTCAAACCCCGTCTGGACGCGTTCCTGTGTGACCTACTGTAGCTGATCCTGCTCTGGCAGGGGGGCTGGAGTAGATGATCTTCTAAGATCCCTTCCAACCCCCAACATTCTGTGATTCTGTGATTCTGTGAGTACTGCCATAAAGGATTGGAGGGGTGTCATGGCTTTGAGCCTGGTAGGGTTTTTGGAAAAGCAGGGGTAGAGCTGGGTGGGACTCATATCATAGAATCACGGAATGGCCTAGGCTGGAAGGGACCTTAGAGATTATTTTTATCCAACCTCCCTGTCATGGGACACCTCCCAACTAGATCAGGCAACACATGGGGATCCAACAGGAATCAAACCTGCAGCCTTTGGTGTTTCAGCACCACGCTCAACCGAGTGAGCTAAACCGGCCCTCAGATGAAGCTTCAAGAGCCTCACCCACCCCCAGGTGGATTTGGACCCACCTCTGGCCAGGGCCAGGCCAGTCAGAGCCTCTGCCATCAAAAGGCGACCCCACTGTTCTTTCTCTCTCTTTTGGTTTTGAGCTGTCCTGTCTTTAATGTCGGGGAGTTTTTCTGTTGGAAGAGGGGGAGATGAGAGAACAAAGCAACACCACCCTGAGAAGAAATGGGGAGAAGAGTCCCAGAGGAGACGTGAAGGCTGGGGGGATCTGGAGGTGGGGAGGGGAGTGAACTGGACATCATGTGGTTTTTTTGTCACAGTCGGCTTGAACAACTACAGGCGGCACAGTGGGGTGCAGGCTCATTTTGGGGGGGGCATCCCAGCACTTTCCTCAGCCCCCAAGGAATGTGAGGGCTGCCTGTCCTCATCACCTCCCCCCACAACCATGAGCGATGGGCACTGACCCCCAAACCCACAGCTTGGGCTGCGCCCGTAACTCCTGCAGCTCTCAAACCATATCACTTTTTTCCATCTTCCTCCACCCAGTTATTTCTAACTAAATTTTAGCTGCCAAAAATCCAGCCACAGCCTCCAAACCATCCCAAAAAAAGAAGACAGGTGCTTACCTGCTCTTTCCTGCTCTCTCTGCTGCGAGGACGTCATGACCACAGCTGAGTTTTTGCCTGGGCCAAAGTAAAAAGCTTGTGGAAATGCTTTCAGAAGCACAAAACCCACCCCACCAGATGCAGGGCAGCAATTTGAATCCTCTAGAAAAGGAGCCAGCCATTACGTACCAGCATCAGGAACAGCTTCTGCCATGCCCGGGGCCGCAGAGGGGACAAGTGTCCCTCCAACTCCACCACCAAGGACGTGAGAAGGACCAAAACCAGCCCAAAACTGCAACCGAGGAGCAGTCGGGTTCCTTCTTCTTCACAGGGCTTTACCAGGATGCTCCTGCACTCCCTAAAAGAAAAAGAAGAAAAGTTCATAATCCTTTCTGCGAAACCTCAGCGCTGCTCATCACAGCGCTTTGCTTTTCTAAATCTCTTATTCCTCCCCCCCAATTTTTCCCGTCCCCGCACTAAACTCCGAATTTTTGCTTACCAAAGCCTCCCACGGCAGCTTTCTTCTTGCAAATTGTCTGAATTCTTTTAGTTTTGAATCATTTCCTGGGTGTGCCCTTGTACCCAGAGGCCTCAGAAAATAAGTAAATAAGTAAATAAATAAATAGGTAATACAGACTGAAGTCTCTCCTCAGAAAAGCAAAACAGATCTCCTTGTAGAACATTCATATTTACAAGAAAGACCCTCAAAAACCAAAATGAAACAAGAATCCACCAATGTAAAATAGAAAAACCTGCAGAATTTGGACAAAACAACCCATAAAAAGTCATTGAAGCCATGTCAGCTGCAGTTCTTCTAAGAAAAAGTTTCTACGCCAGCTATTCCTGTGCTGTGTCAGTGCTGTAAATAAACCATTACGAGTTCCTGCACTTTGGAGCTTCCTCAGTTGGCAGCACCTTTTTTCTTTTCTTCATGGAAGAACAATCTTCATGTGTCTGCAAAGCTAAGACTCAAAAGTATAATTGAGGTTTTTTTCTTCCCCAAATTTTAAATAAGGTTTAGTTGATGAAGCATTTTGCTGCTGTCCTCAACCCCAAATTTGACTCCTGCCCCAGGCTCCGGGCATTTTTTACCCCTTAGGTGCAATATCTTGCTTGTTGCAGAGAAAGGTTTCACTCTTCTGTGATCCACGTGTCGTGGTTTGAGCCGACTGGGACGAAAACCCACGCAGTCTCCAGCTCACTCCCAACTCCACAGTGACGTGGAGGAAGAAAATTCAACTAGAAAGGTTCAAGGGTTGAGATGAAGGATAGGGAGGGTAATAATCTACCATTTAAGATGATGAGTAAAGAACCAGAGACACCTGGGGAAGAAAAACATGGATTTAATTCACCATGTCCATTTACAAAGTGGGATAGACTCCTAAAGGGGAGACCTTATAGCACCTGCCAGTGCCTGAAGGGGCTACAGGAAAGCTGGGCTGTTAGAAGAGTGTGTAGTGACAGGACAAGGGGCAATGGTTTTAAACTAGAGCAGAGGAGATTTAGATTAGACATTAGGAAGAAGTTCCTTACTCTGAGGGTGCTGAAACCCTGGCACAGGTTGCCCAGAGAGGTGGGGGAGGCCCCGTCCCTGGGGGTGTTTAAGGTCAGGCTTGATGTGGCTCTGAGCAACCAGACATAGTGGAAGACATCCCTGCTCACTGCTGGGGGGTTGGACTAGATGGCCTTTGAAGGTCCCTTCCAACCCAACACATTCTGTGATTCTATGACACCAACAAAACAACATGCAGAAGAGTTCTCGGTGAGTGCAGGGCCAGCGCTGTGACCTGTGAGGACAGAACAGCGTCTTCATCTCCATGTCCCCACTGGAGCGGCTGTTTCCCCCTCCAGGCACATGCTGGGCTCTCCATCCAGTGCACGTCCTGGTGCTGGCTCTGCTCCCAGACCTGCTCCCGGCTCTGACCACGGCTCTTGCTGTACGATGGGGTAAGGCAGGGGAGGCTGCCTCCAGCCCCTCGGCATGGAGCAATGTGGGGGGAGACCTTATCGCCGTACAACTATTTGAAAGGAGGTTGTAGCGACGCGGGGGTTGGTCTGTTCTCCCCAGTGGTGAGTGACAGGACGAGGGGAAACGGCCTGAAGTTGGGCCAGGGGAGGTTCAGGTTGGATATGAGGAAGAATTTCCTCACCGAGAGGGCTGTCAGGCACTGAAACAGGCTGCCTGGGGAGGGGTTTGAGTCATATCCCTGGAGGTGCTGAAGAGACGATGGGTGTTGTGCTGAAGGACGTGGGTAAGTGGCGTTGGTAAGGCTGGGGAAAGGTTGGACTCCATGATCGTGAAGGTCTCTTCCAGACGAAACTGCTCCATGTTCCCGTGATTCTATGACTCTATGATCGACCCTGTGACTGACTCTATGGTTTTAAGTGAACTTCCGTGTCAGCTGACAACGGCCTGGGGGCGGGGCCTAGGGCGGGGCCTAGGGCGGGGCCTGGGGGGCGGGGCCCGGGGCCCGGGGGCGGGGCCTGGGGGCGGGGTCTGGGGGCGGGGCCTGGGGGGCGGGGCCTGGGGGGCGGGGCCTGGGGGGCGGGGCCTGGGGGGGTCCGGGGCCTGGGGGGCGGGGCCTGGGGGCGGGGCAGGGGTCCTCCGGCGGCGGGGCTGAGCGCTTGCGCCGTGCGCTCGGGGCGGAGCGGGCGGTGCCCGCAGGTACCGGACTCGGGGCCGGGGTCGATTCCGGTCAGTTCCCGCAGCGTACGGGGGGGGTCCTAGGGACGGGGGAGGGGGTGGCGGGTACAGATAATAGGGGACGCCGGGGAATGGGGGTGAGGGAGAGGCCCAGGCAGTGGCCGGGAGGAATTGGGGGTCCCAGGCAGGCAGCCCCCCCACGGGTAACGGGGTGGGATGAGGAGGGGTTCACGTAAAAGGACCCCCCAGCCCGGCTCCTTGCTGCCTTACGGCCTTCGGTCCCGGGTTGGGGGGATCCCGGTGCCCCGCGGGGGCTGGGATCTCCCTGCACGGCCTCGCCCCTAAATAACGCCCCGGGGGAGGCCGGGTACCCTCCCCCCCCCCGCCAGCCTCGAAATAACCCGGGGGCGCTCTGCACCTTCCCCAGGTGGACCTTCAGCGTCAGGAGCACATCATGCAGGAGGGGAGCTGTGAGAGCACATCAACCCCCGGTAAGGACCTTCTGCCCCTCCCCTCCAAATTTCCCGAGCTGCCCCTGCCCGCTTCCCACCGCTCCTGTCGCCGTGTGCTGGGGCTGTCAGGTGGGGTTGGGGGGGCTACAGGGTGAGAAGCTGCTGGAAGGTGCCCAGGGGGCCCCAGGAAGGCTGGGCTTGCTTTAAGAATGAAATTGTGAAGGCACAGGGAGCTAGCCATCCCTATGCGCCATAAAATGAGCTGTCGAGCAGGGAGCTTTCGCAAGAACTCGGGAAAAAAAAAGGAGTATATCAGCTCTGGGGAAAGGGGCAGGTGAATCAGGAAGCGTTTAAGGATATTGTAAGGTCATGCAGAGAGAGAATCAGAGAAGCAGAAGCTCAGTTTGAACTTAATTTGGCCATCTCTGTAAAGGATAACAAAAAGTGCTTTTATAAATACGTTATTAACAAAAGGAGGGTCAGGGAAAATCTCCGCTCTTGATTTGATGAGGGGGGGAACATAGTAACGGAAGATAAGGAAAAGGCTGAGGTACTTAATGCCTTCTTTGCCTCAGTCTTCAACAGGAAGACTGACAGTGCTCAGGACAGCCAGACTCCTGAGTTGTTAGACAGGGATGGGGAAAAGAATACCCCTTCTGTAATCCAGGAGGAAGTAGTTAGTGACCTGCTGTGCCAGCTGGATCCCAACAGGTCCATGAGTGGGATTCATCCTAGGGTGCTGAGAGAGCTGGCAGAAGAACTGGCTAAGCCGCTCTCTGTCATTTTCATCAATCCTGGCTAACTGTGGAGGTCCCAGGTGACTGGAGGTTGGCCAATGTGATGCCCATCCATAAGAAGGGCCAGAAGGAGGATCCGGGGAACTACAGGCTCGGTGCCTGGCAGGGTTATGGAGCAGCCATAAGCCATGAGGGCCATCAAGCAGCATGTAGAGGACAGACAGAGGATTAGGACCAGCCAGCATGGATTTAGGAAAGGAAGGTCCTGCCTGACCAGTCTCATCTCCTTCTATGACTGGGTGGCTCGCCTAGTGGATGAGGGGAAGGCTGTGGATGTGGTCTACCTTGATTTCGGCACAGCCTTTGACACAGTCTCCCACAGCATCCTCCTGGAAAAGCTGGCAGCCCACGGCTTGGACGGATGCACCATCTAACTCCTCAGCCTGGGGCTACGTCCGTGGTGGAGCAGATGCTCATCCAAGTGCATAGAGAAGTAAATTGAATCAATGTGGTTTTTCTTCCTCAGTTTCTCCTCCATGTCTAAAGGGCTGGTGTGGTTTAGGACTGGAGGGTGGCTAAACCACCCAGGGCTGCTCGCTCACTCTGACAAGGGCTCCAGCAGCTGGGCAGCACTGTATTGGGTGGTATTGGAGGAGGTGGCTGTTCTTAACATAGATCAGGTAACTCTGTTTGGTCTCCCAACAGGTGACGAGACAGAGAGTGAAGAGAAGAAGGAGTCTCAAGCCATGAAAAATGTCAGGGTGAAGACAGAAGAGGACACGGTGAAGCTGCAATTCAACACGGTGAAGGTGGATGAGGTCATGGTGAAGGTGGACGAGGTCATGGTGAAGATGGAAGAACCCCCAGAGGAGCCCCAGAACATCAAGGTGGAAATGGACCATGAAGTTCAACATCAGCCAGATGATGAGCAAGGTAGCCAAGAAGTCTTCCTTCAGAGAAGACGCCGCAAATGCTCTTTGAAAGGAGAGTATGCTGAAAAACATCCAGAAGATGGTGCCCAACCAAAGGATGGCTTCAAACAGAAGGGGTACACCTGTGGGGACTGCCAGAAGATCTTCACCTGGAAGAGCAACCTGATTCGTCACCAGCAGATTCACACGGGAGAGAAGCCCTTCAAGTGCCCGGAGTGTGGGAAACTCTTCACCTTCCGCTCGGACCTCATCAACCACCAACGCATCCACACGGGAGAGAAGCCCTTCAAGTGCCTGGAGTGCGGGAGGAGCTTTGTGCGGAGCACAGCCCTCCTGCAGCACGGCAGGTCACACACCAAGGAGAAGCCCTTTCCATGCACCACATGCGGGAAACGCTTCTCCTGCCGCTCAGACCTCGCCAACCACCAGCGCATCCACACAGGAGAGAAGCCCTTCAAGTGCCTGGAGTGCGGGAAGAGCTTCATCAAGAGCACGTTCCTCCTGCAGCACGGAAGGACGCACACCAAGGAGAAGCCCTTTCCCTGCACCACGTGTGGGAAACGCTTCGCTTGGCGCCGTGTCCTTGTCACCCACCAACGCATCCACACGGGAGAGAGGCCATATGCCTGCCCCCACTGCGAGAAGACCTTCCGGAGCGGGTCTCATCTCATCAGGCATAAGCGAGCCCTCCACAGCGGTGAGTCCTTGGAGGGGGCGTAGCATGAGATGGCCCCTGCCTCGGTGGAGCTGTGGGGGGGTGTTGGGGTTGAAGCCCACCGAGATGACACCACCCCCATGGGGCCACTTGGTTGCCCCTAGCCAACCTCGGTGAGGCGGGGAGGACGAAATGTAACCAAAGGCTGGAGGGTGGAGACAAGGACGGGGAGGACTCTCACTGCGTGTGGCCACAGGCAAAGAACAGAGTTGACTTGGGAAAAAAAAAACAACATGAATTTAATTTAAACAACAAACCCACCGATTTACCAATCAGAGTAGGAAAATGAGAAATTAAACCAGATCTTAAACCCTCTCCCCTTAGCCCTCCCTTCCACCCAGGCTTAACTTCATGCCTGATCTTCTCCACCTCCTCTTCCTTGGCAGTGCAGGGGGAGACAGGGAATGGGGTTTGGAGTCAGTCCGTCACGTGTTGTCTCTGCTTCTCCTTCCTCCTCATGGGAGGACTCCTCACACTCCTCCCCTGCTCCAACGTGGAGTCCCTCCCACGGGAGACAGAGCTCCACAAACTGCCCCATTGTGAATCCCTCCCATGGGCTGTGGGTAAGCATCTGCCCCACCATGGACCTCCAGGGACTGCAGGTACACCTCGGCCCAGGCGCAGCTCCAAAGGGAAGGTCCACACCTGTGGGGACTGCAAGAAGGTCTTCAGCTGCCGGGGCAGCCTGATGCGTCACCAACGGATCCACACGGAAGAGAAGCCCTTCAAGTGTCCAGAGTGTGAGAGGAGCTTTGCTGATAGATCGACCCTCCTACAACACTGGAGGACACACAGCAAGGAGAAGCCCTTTCTCTGCACCGTGTGTGGGGAGTCCTTCACGTGGCACTTTGAGGTAGTCAACCACCGCCGCACCCACAAAGAAGAGAAGCCGATTGCCTGCCCACACTGCGAGCAGACCTTCGGCCAGAGGTGTCACCTTCTGAGGCATCTGCGAACCTTCCACAAAGGTGAGTCCTCCTCCTTCTCCTCGGGGCTTTGAGTGTGAGATGTCCTCTGCCTTGGCAGAGCTGTGGGTGGGGATGGGCCAGAGAAATGTGTGGTGGGGCTGTGTTGGGCTTCCTGCTCCCAGTGTGGCAGGGGTGATGGGGTGGGAGATGTCCCTGGGGATGGATTTGCTCCTTCCCCAGGTTGGGTTGTTCCGCTGGTGGGGATAGGAGTAGGAGGTTGCACTGGTGACCTCCAGCTAACAGAACTGCACTGGTGGAAACTCCTCCATGCAGCGGGCTTCACGGCTTTGTGAGAGCAAAGGGTGTCCAAGAGTCACAGAATCACAGAATGTCAGGGGTTGGAAAGGACCTCAAAAGATCATCCAGTACAGCCCCCCTGCCAGAGCAGGATCACCTACAGTAGATCGCACAGGAACGCGTCCAGGTGGGTTTTGAATGTCTTCAAAGAAGGAGACTCCACAACCTCCATGGACAGCCTGTGCCAGGGCTCCGTCACCCCCACTGTGAAAAAGTTTTTTCTAATACTTTTGTGGAACCTCCTGTGTTCCAGCTTGAACGCATTGCCCCTTGTCCTGTCATTGGATGCTGCTGAAAAGAGCCTGGCTCCGTCCTCCTGACACTCCCCCTTGACATATTTATAAACATTCATGAGGTCACCCCTCAGCCTCCTCTTCTCCAAGCTGCAGAGCCCCAGCTCCTTCAGCCTTTCCTCACCAAGGAGATGTTCCACTCCCTCCATCATCCCTGTGGCTGTGCTGGACTCTCTCCAGCAGTTCCCTGTCCCTCTTGAGCTGAGGGGCCCAGAGCTGGACACAATATTCCAGATGTGGCCTCACCAGGGCAGAGCGGAGGGGCAGGAGGGCCTCTCTCGACCTACCAGCCACCCCCTTCTAACACACCCCAGGATGCCATTGGCCTTCTTGGCCACGAGGGCACACTGCTGGCTCATGGCCATCCTGCTGCCCACCAGCACCCCCAGGTCCCTTTCCCCTGCGCTGCTCTCCAGCAGGGCAGTCCCCAGCCTGTGCTGGTACTCGGGGTTGTTCTTTCCCAGGTGCAAGACTCTACACTTGCCCTGGTTGAATTTCATAAGGTTTCTCCCCGCCCAGCCCTCCAGCCTGTCCAGGTCTCTCTGAATGGCAGCACAGCCCTCTGGTGTGTCAACCACTTCTCCCAGCTTTGATTCGTCAGCAAACTTGCTGACAGTGCTCTCTAATCCCTTGTCCAGGTCATTGATGAATATATTGAACAGCACTGACCCCCAAGGGACCCCACTAGACACAGGCCTCCAACTAAACTCTGCCCCATTGGCCACAACTCTCTGACTTCTTCCCTTCAATCAGTTAGCAACCCACCTCACTACTTGGTCATCCAGACCACACTTCCTCAGTTTAACTATGAGGATGCTGTGGGAGACGGTGTCAAATCCCTTGCTGATGTCCAGATAGACCACACCCACTGCACCCAGTTCATTTGTGGACACAAAAGCCCCTCTTCACCTTTCCTCCACCACTGCAAAGCTCCCCACCAGATACTTGGGTCTCACCTCTGTCCTTGTTGGTGGAGGTCCTGCTGGTGCAATGGCTTTCCCTTTCTCAAGCAGACATCGAGAGCACCCAGCTGAAGCCAGAACCACAGCCCCAGGTGCTGGAAGAGAAGTTGGAGAGCCTGAAGGAGCAGAGCCCAACAAGAGAAGGGAGTGGTGAGAGGAACATCTCACCAGCCGTGAGCAAGCAGACAGCTTTTACCAAGCAGGGGATCTATAAATGCCCACAGTGTGAGAAGACTTTTTTCTGGAATAACAGCATGAGACGACACCAACGAATCCACACAGGAGAACGACCCTACGAGTGCCCGTATTGCAAAAAGGCCTTCATGAGTGGCAGTGCCTTAGTCCGTCACCAAAGGACCCATCAGAGCGAGAGACCGTATGAGTGCCTCGAGTGTGGGGAGTGCTTCGTCCATGGCTCGAGTCTTTCCAGGCATCGGTTGACCCACACTGGAGAAAAACCTTTTTCCTGCTCGGATTGCGGGAGATGCTTTGCTGAGAAGGGGAAGCTCGTGGTTCACCAGCGGATCCACACTGGGGAGAGGCCTTACGGCTGCCCAAAGTGCCCGAAAGCCTTTCGGGACCGCTCCAAGCTCACTGTCCACCTGAAGACTCATGAGCCGAAGACCTTCCACGTATGCACGGTCTGTGGGAAGTCGTTCAGAGAGGCTGCCAAGTGTCTTTTCCATGAGAAGACCCACAGTGAGGAGGTGCAGGTGGGCCAGGGAGCTTCTTGAGGGAGTGGTGTGCCATGGAGTTAGGAGGTTGTTGCCTCCTTAGGAAAGTCCTTCCACCCTTTTGGTCTCACCCCTTGAGCCTGATGATCTTCAGAGGTCATCTTTAGAGATGCCTTGGGGTGCTAACGCCCCACCAAGGGCTTTCTTAGGGGATGAAGGATTGTGTGAGTCCTTCTCAGCTTTTAAACACGAGTGCCTGCACGTAGATGTAAAGAAGGAGATTTGCCAGCAGATGCCTTGTGTTCATGGACGATATGGCTCTTGCTTCACCCTGGCCTGTGGGACCATCACACCCAGCATCCCCAGCATCTCCAAAGGGACTTGAGCGTCCAGGGAGAGGAGATGTTTCCTGGCCAGAGGAGGATCCAACAGGATTACGAGGGCTCGTTGGCAGGTGGTGTCATGAACAAGACCCAAGGTTGAACCAACAGTTTTTAAGTCCTGTTTCCAAAAGACCCTGCTGCCCCAGTGGCACCTCAGAGGAGAAGTGGACTGGGAGTTGGATAAGGGCAATGGAATTCTCTTTTCGAGGTCTAGGACAAAAAGTTTCTGAACCCTTTGACCCCCCTCAGAGTTGTCATTTTCCCACTGCCTCTAAGGTTTACCCAAAAACAACAGTACCTATGCATGACCACTCTTGTCATGGGTTGTGCCCTCTGGTCATTTGGGAGGATGAGCAGCATTGGGTGCAAACAAACTCTCCATTCAGGCAGTGTTGGTGGGATTGTGGAGATCACCTTTCACATGGGACAGTTGGGTGTAGGTCCTAACTGTGCCCCCCTTGATTTGCTGCAGGTAAGATAGAGGAGAGAGAATGGAAGGCCACACAAGCCACAGAAAAGCATCTAGGTGACAGCAGCACTAGCAAGGCCTTCCCACACCAGGAGTGGGACCCAGGCTACTTGGGTGAGAAACAGGAATCCTCACCGCTGTACCCCATGCAAAGGGGTAAGGGATGCCAGGAGGGATCACAGAATCATAGAATTGTCAGGGTTGGAAGGGACCTCAAAGATCATCTCGTTCCAACCCCCCGCCATGGGCAGGGACATCCCCCACTAGATCAGGCTGCCCAGAGCCCCATCCAACCTGGCCGCAACCTGTGCCAGGGTCTCACCACTCTCATGGGGAAGAACTTCTTCCTCATGTCCAGTCTGAACCGACCCATCTCTGGCTTCAATCCATTCCCTCTAGTCCTGTCACTGCCCGACATCCTCAAAAGCCCCTCCCCAGCTTTCTTGTAGCCCCCTTGAGATACTGGAAGCCACAATAAGGTCTCTTCAGAGTCTCTTTTTCTGCAGACTGAACAGCCCCAACTCTCTCAGTCTGTCTTCACAGGAGAGGTGCTCCAGCCCTCTGAGCACCCTCGTGGCTCTTCTCTGGACACGCTCCAGCACGTCCAGATCTTTCTTGTACTGCACTGGGTGTACTATGATACAGAGCAGTAAAAACCTTAAGTCAGACACGGCCAATGCAGCGAAGAGTTTAGCGAAATGTAAACATATAGTCAAGCCCACTAATACTGCAAGAAGTTTAGAACCTTCTGTCGCAGAACTCAGATAACAGGAACTGCTGGCACACATATAGACATGATAACGGGAAATTTATTGTCTGGAAGAGCCTGATGGGAATTTCCCAGCTAAAACAAGCAGCAGCAATGAACTACGTAACAGTTGTGTTGTGAGATGGGTCCGTACGCACACTGTGATGCTTTGAGCGGGACTGATCTCCGAGAACAGAATGCAAGGCTGCTGAGAGACAAACAGGCACAGACTGCAGCCCTTGCTTGTCAGCAAAAACAAGGGAGTACAGGCTATGGGTCACACTTGAAGCAGAAGACGTGGAAACCCTTGGTGAGCACAGGCAGGTCAGGCAGGCCTGGGGGCGGCAGGGCAAGATGGCCGCTGGACCCACTGTGGGCCCATGGGTGCTCCAGCCCCACCCATGGGACCTCCAACCTCATCCAAAGTCTTCCAGCACCCACCCGAGATCCTCCAACTCCCACCTAAACACCTCCAGCTATGCTGGAGATCCCAACCTCACCCAAGGTCCTCCAGTACCACCCATGGGTCCTCCAGCATCAGCCAACATCCTCCAGCTCCTACTCGTGGGTCTTCCAACTCCATCTGAAGACCTCCAGCCCTACCCGAGGTCTTCCAGTGCCACACTAGGTCCTCCAATGCCACTCTAGGTCCTCCAGCCCCACCCATCAGTCCTCCAGCACTCATCCCACCAGGGGTGGCACTCTGGAGGGGGCACTTGTGGGTCTGAGATGAAGGTTAGGGATCCAGGAGGGGCAGTTCAGGGTCTGACAGGGAAGTTAGGGGTCTGCGATGGGGGGGATGACTTGTGGGTCTGAGGGGGCAGTTAGGGGTTGAGAGGGGGCACTTACGGGTCCAAGGGGGCAGTTAGAGGTCTAGGGGGGGCAAGGGCAGGACCTTGGACCCACCTCTGAGCCGGTTTGGAAGCATCTCGAGGTGCTGTCACACCCCAGGGGCCGCAGGGAGGGGGCTTCCACTTGGCCTTCCAGCCTTCGGGAGCTTCTCGACAGCCTTCGGAAGCTTCTTGAAGTCCTTTGGGAGCTTCTCAAGCTTTGGGAGCTTTTAGGAGCTCTTCGATTCACTCTAGATCTTCTCGAGGCGCTCTGTAAAGCCCTCAGTGAGCTCTGCTAAGTCCTTAATGCTCTTCAGAACCTTCCTGAGTCTAGAAGGGTCCCTTCGGAGAGCCGGCCAAGTAACGACCATCACACCGATATGGCTACATGTCGTTCTCCCTTTATTGCTCCGGACAGCTCAATATATACAGTCAAGCAGTGTCCCCGCGCCTGCTCCTTCACAGAGTTGGTCAGTTACAGGTTTACACGCGCCAGCGTTTTATTGGGTAGTGCCATTCAACTATGCAGGCGGCTCTCGCCCCCCCTTCTCCCCCCGGGGCCAGCACCTCCAGCCAAGCATCTCGCAAAGCTCTCACAAAACAGTTAAACCTCCTCCTCTCCGTGCCCCAAAGCAGCTTCAAGGACAGAGCCTTTGTTTAGGCCTGAGCTGGGTTGTCCAAAACCTTTAAAGGGATACCGTGCCCCTGCTCCACAAGAAATTCCCCTGCATATCCCCCTTTTTATTTTTGGACAACCCACGTTTCATCTGCTAGTTTGCTTGTCATTTTCTTGATTACACTTATCAAACAACTAAACATAACTAAGCCTATAACAATTAAAACTCCAATAACCAAAAATGTCTTAACTAAACTCTTAATTCATCCTGTCAAAGTTCTCACACCCATCAAAGTCATAAGTTGTATTTTTCAGTTCTTCGGATCTCTCAGGCAGCACTTCAGGTGAGATCGTTAACTATAATGAAAAAGAACAGAACAAACACTTCCCACAACAATGAACACCATTAAACACATTTCTAACACAGGAAACCGTGTTTTGAGGTTTAACCAAATCATATCCTTGCTAAAAAATGTGTAATATTCATCCCACTGCTTTGTTATGTTTTACTTGCTGCTCTGCCTGAGTTCCCAGGACTCACACGACAGCTTTGCAAGCCTCTGTTATCTCAGTGTGGGTGTGCTGCTTGTCGAGCACACAGGGCCAAGCAGTGATCCAGTGAGATGTTTGTGTTTTCTGACACTTTAGGTTTCCCCACCTTGCTTTTAGCTAAAGAAAGATCACTTTGCTAGTTAATACCATAAACCTTAACACCTATTATATGGCTTTGATTAGACAGTCCTACACAACCAATATAAGCTTCATTGTTAGTCACACAAAGAGGATACATATTAATACAACAGGTAACACTGAAAACAGTTACATTTTCCCATAATTGCTCTACTATCAGCCATAACCATCTTCTGCCAGTCCAATCCATGTCGTCATTGGTAATCGGTACCTCAGGGTCCCATCACGTCACTGGGCGAAACAGAGGGGTTCAACAGGCAGGCCCAGTGCACGGTCGTGTTGCTGCTGCGCTGTTGAAGTGACAGGATGCTGCACAGCCACATCATGCAGGATCATGTGGTTCCCAGGTCCCTTGTCCGTTATTAATAATAACAGGACACGCAATTGAACTGGCTGCTTCCCAGTCTCCCTCTGTTATAGCGTCTCTGATGACACCGCTCCATCGCTGTTGCAAAAGATCCTTTATGGCTCGAGCTTGAAAATCAGGCTTCAGTGAGGGAGCTGGTGGTAATGGGGGAGCTGAGGGTTCAACCGGTGGTAATGGGATAGTGGTTGATCTCTCGAGGACCTTAGATATTGTTTCTGGTTGTCTCCAAAGTGAGATGAGACTTGTTTAAGGATTTCTTCTATTTCTTGTTGTCTAGTTGATAATTCAGAGAGTTTGTTCAGGATCTCTTTCATGGGTTCATCTTGATCTTCCATTTTTTATTTTATCTTATTTTATTTTCTCTTTCTTTTTTTTTTTTTCTCTTTCTTTTTTTTTTCTTTTTTTTTCTGTCTTTTTTTTTTATTTATTATTAGCTCATGTATTACTTCAATCACTCTGTTATCACACAGGGAGAGCAGAATTTTCCAGGTCTGTTTTGATCATACTCTCCCGTTCACACCCATGCACATCTGGTGTACAAGAAGCGTCTTATCTGTTCATTCTCACGGACAGGCTCTCAACATGAGCTGTACCTGGCTGGTCAGGGTCTCTTTTCATAATTAGCAAGTAAGAGTTATTTACTTGTTTAGAAAAGAGCTCAAGGACAAAAGTCTCAATTCTGCAACGCAGTGCTACCAGCACACCTAGCTGTAAAATGTAGGGTATCTGCAGTTCCCTTTTTCTTTTTTTTTCTTTTTTTTTTTCTCCCAAGTCGGGTCGAGCAGGGAGTTTCTTCCTTTGCCTTTTTCCTTTCCTGCCCATCCCCCAACGCTTCGATCGCTGCCGCGGGAACTTTCTTTTCTGCTTCCACGATTTCTAAAGTGCGTACTATGGTTTTCTAAACCATTCCTAGTTCTTTCGCTTCTTTTCCTTCTTTTCCTCCCTCTAAAGTACAGTCCCACAATAGATTTCCTACTTCACGCCATTCCGTTGAACTAAAGATTAATGATGGGTCCTTCATTTTCTCCTGCTTCCGAGCCCATGGGGCTAATACATCTCGCTCCTTTACTTTTCCTCCTTTCTTAGAGAGTATAATAAGGAGGCGAGTTGCCGCGTCCGTTTCCATCGTGGTCTTACCTTGGCAGGGGCTTGATCAGCTGCTCGAGCTCTGGTCTCCGGTGCCCTTTTGGCCACACCCGGAACTCTCCCGCCTCCAGCTCTCCGGCTCCCAAATCGGCTCACGTCCGATGCTTTGGAGTCTTCCTACATTTAAGCAATCCGCATTTAAGCGTCCATAGAGGGTCCCTTGTTCAGGCGCCAGATCTAGAAGTGTCCCTTCGGAGAGCCGGCCAAGTAGCGACCATCACACCAATATGGCTACATGTCGTCCTCCCTTTATTGCTCCGGACAGCTCAATATATACAGTCAAGCAGTGTCCCCGCGCCTGCTCCTTCACAGAGTTGGTCAGTTACAGGTTTACACGCGCCAGCGTTTTATTGGGTAGTGCCATTCAACTATGCAGGCGGCTCTCGCCCCCCCTTCTCCCCCCGGGGCCAGCACCTCCAGCCAAGCATCTCGCAAAGCTCTCACAAAACAGATAAAACCTCCTCCTCTCCGTGCCCCAAAGCAGCTTCAAGGACAGAGCCTTTGTTTAGGCCTGAGCTGGGTTGTCCAAAACCTTTAAAGGGATACCGTGCCCCTGCTCCACAAGAAATTCCCCTACACCTGAGGCATTTCAGCACCTTCTCAAAGTTGCCCATGGGTTCTTGAGGCACCCCAGAAGCTTCTGAAAGTCCTTTGGGATCTTCTCGAGGGCCTTCGGGAGCTTCTCAAGGTCCTTCAGGAGCTGAGAGCTTTTGTTCTGTCTATTCGCTGTGGAAAATTATTTAATATTTCTGCACAGCCCTTGAGACTCGTGGTTTGTCGTGGAATTAGGGATCTAAGTCTCTCGTCCTCCTCTTCTGAATGGGAGGAGACAGTCCGAAAGCAGGGAAATGTGGCCTCGAGGAGGGTGAACCCATCCCCAAATGGGGTGGAAGGCGATAATTAACTAATTAGTTGCTAATTAATTGTGCCGCTGAGGCCTGAGAAGTAGACCCGGACCAAAACCAATAGGCCCAAATTTAACCTGGCCTCTAGGTGAACCTCCCAAATCAACAATGTATCTAATATGCATAAGATTAATAACTTATTTTTTATGCTAATAATCTATTTTAGCATTAATATCTATATTTAAAAAGTAAGCTTTTATGTATGAGGGTAACTGATGTTTTTTTCATTATTTAGAGGCCTGCTGCAAGGCCGAGAAGCTTGACGCTAGGCCTCGTTGAGAAATACGCGGTTAAAGCCAAAAATCGACGGAAAAAGTGAAAAGTGAAACTAGATATTAAATCTCAGATCAATAGGGAGGGGTACACCAAAGATTTTTTCAGAGGAGGATTCTCAGAGCTCAGGTCACGGCCCACAGGATTTAGTAAGACGTTACTAAAGGGTTTAACTCGTCAGTAAGCTGGGAAATGTCCAAAAAACAGGACCTTAAATAATAAAAATAACACTCAGCGATGTTTAACGTTGGTTTGGTGTCAGGAAAAGGGTTTGATTTGCCCACCGTGTCGTGAAATCATTCCCAGGCTCGATTAAAGCGAATCGACACCGAGGATCCCGACACCATTTTTTCAAACAAAAAACTCGCCACGACGGCTTCTGGTTGCCCAATTAATGCACTTTTTTTTTCATGCTAATTAGCGGAAAAGAGAAGAATGGGTCTTACCACAGAGCACGTTTTCTAGGAACTAGGAGGAGAGAGGAAAAAAAAGTGATGGGAGAACAAGAATTGTCACCCGTGATGAAGAAATCTTCCAGCCAATTAGTAGAAAAGAGAACAAGAAAATGTGTGCCCCAGGGAAAATTAAATTGATATTTAAAAAGTTTTAACGAGCTGTTCCTCTTTGGGGGTGTTTGGAGCCAGAGCAGAGCCAGACTGGTCAAAAAATCTTCGTTTTGGAGACAAGGGGACTCAAAAAAAGACACGAGTTGTTTGTGAGAGGCAGAAACCAGTCAAATCAGGCACGTTCATGTTAATGATCTTCTGACATAAACATGTTGTGGTTTTGCAATGAGGTTCCAGCATCCAGATTTGGTTGGTTTGGAGTTTTCTCGGTTCCTATTTTTGGTGACATGCTCCCCGACTGTAGCTCTCTGCTTTCCTCTCCCTTCTCCTCCTCCCTCAGCAGAGAAAAAAAAAAAAAAGAAACACACCACAATGACAGGAAAGATCAAAACCGAAAGAGAAAGGAAAAGAAGAGCAGAGGCGCCGAGGTTGGTCAGAGGTGGGTCTGACTCCTATTGGCATTTGGGCCAGCTCCTGAAGTTCTGCAAGAGTCATTTTTCCACCCCGATTTCGAAAAGCCTGCCAGGCTCAACCCCCTGCTGGTGGTTCCACTCAGCCTCGGGGGTTCAAGACAGCCTCGTCAGGGAAAGGACAAGCTTGTGGTTCTGAAGGACTCTTCCATTTCCATGGGACTCTACCCAGCACAGAGGGAGGCTGGTGAGGTGTTCGGGACTCTAGACCCTTCAGAAGGACCTCGGGGAGCTCGTGAAGGGCTTCACAAAGCTTTCAAGGAGCCTCCTGCAGTGCAAGGGGAGCTCGGTGAGGTGGTTGGACCTGAAGGCACTTTGGAAGGACCTAAAGTAGCTCCTGAAGGGTTTCAAGAAGCTTTTGAGGAGCCTCAAGAAGCCACAGAGGACTCCAAAAACGTTCTGGAGATCCTCAAGAAGTCTCTGAGGATCGTCAGGCTCCTCTTGGTGTCCAGCAGGTATGTGAAGCCCCTCCAGAAATGTACAGTGCCCTTCCTGAAGTATCTAAAGCTCTTTCTGAAGTATGTGGAGCCCTACAAGAAATATATAGAGCCCTTTCTGAAGTATACGAAGCCCTTCAGGAAGTACACAGCACCCTTCTTGAAGTGTCTGGGACTCTTCATGATGGCTGCAAAGCCCTTGGAGAAGCATCTGGAGCCCTTTGAGAAGTTTATGGAGCCCTTCAAGGAGAAGTTTGTGGAGCCCTTCAAGAAGTTCATAGAGCCCTTCAAGAAAAAGTTTATGGAGCCCCTCAAGAAGTTCGTGGAGCCCTTCAAGAAAAAGTTTGTGGAGCCTGTCCTGAAGTTTCTGGAGCCCTTCAAGCAGGTGCTGGAGCCCTTCGTGAAGCTGTTGGAGGCCCTGGAGATGGTTGTGGGTGGCCACGAGAAGCCCCTGGAGATCCTCGAGAAGTTGCTGGAGGCCCTCGAGCTCTTGCTGGAGGCCAAGGAGGTCTTTCTGGAGGTGCTCCTCCAGAAGTTTCTGGAATGCCTCAGGAACGCTGTGGAGCACATCAAGAACCTTCTAGGGGACCTCAAGATCGCGCAGGAGACCCCCAGAAGCTCCCTGAAGCTGGTGGGACCAAGCTGAGTCCCCTCTCTCTTCCCCCCAGCCCATGGGGCAGGAGCTGCCCAGCCAGCTCGGAGGTGAGTCTAAGGTCCTGCCCTCACTCCGTGACCCCTAACTGCCCCCTGGAACCCTAACTGCTCCTCCAGACCTCTAACTGCCCCCCCAGACCCATAAGTGCCCCCCTAGACCTCTGAGTGACCCCTCAGACCCCTAACTGCCCCCTTGGACCCCTAACTGCCCCTCCAGACCTCTAAGTGCCTCCTCAGACCCCTAACTGCCCCTCCAGACCCCTAACTGCCCCACCAAACCTCTAACTGCCCCCCCAGACCCTCAACTGCCCTCCCAGACCCCTAATTGCCCCTCCAGAACTCTGACTACACCCACAGACCCTACCTGCCCCTCTAGACCTCTAAGTGCCCACCAACTGATCCCCCCACCCCATTGGTTCCCTTTCCTTGAGGGGGATGACCCCTTGAGTCATCCAGAACCACCCCACCAGACCCCCCCCCGCCCCCCGGGGTTGTTTGGTTTTTGTCCCTGGTGACCCCAGGGTAATCATTAACCACAATGCACCAGGGCTGGCTGGGGAGGGTGGTTAATGTGTAACTGGGAGTACTGGGAGAGCAAAGGGTGTCACTCTGCATCATGTGTGGGTCACCCATAGAGTGTTTATGGGGGCCAGTGGAGGGCGTGCTGGTGGACCCATGGGTAGGGCTGGAGCACCCATGGGCCCACAGTGGGTCCTGCAGCCATCTTGTCCTGCCACCCCCAGGCCTGCCTGACCTGCCTGTGCTCACCAAGGGTTTCCAAGTCTTCTGCTTTGAGTGTGACCCACGGTGACCCATGGGTGACCCCGCCTCCCCTGTCCCACCCAATAAACTGCGCCGAGCTGTGGACGTGGCTGGGAGTGGTGGCTGGGGGTGGGGTGAGACCATAGAGAGGGGAGGAGGGGGACAGAGGTTCCAGAGGGGGTCATGTGACCATAAATGTAATAGAGGCTGTACAATGTTTGTTCGTGAAAGCTACCTGATAAGGAAGTGATAAATCTCGTGGAATGCTATAGTGTGCTAGGGTGCGAACTGCAGTATCTGGCCAAAGAACTTATCCAAATAAGGGGGAGGGAAGGGGAATTTTACAACTACAGGAATTAATCAGCAGGCCACCTGATGAAGATGATGAGCCTTCCTCTTCAATGACCACCAGGAGGAAGAAAAAGACCCCCTAGCAACAACAGAAGCATGCGCAGACTACCAGTAATGACGTGGCACCCGGAAATACCACCCGGAGCTTATAGACTCTATAGACTATAAAAATCACGGTCTCATTGCTAATGATTGCGAGCCGTTGGAGGAGCTGAGGCTCCCCGGCCGCCCAGCGCTGTTTTGTTGATCGCTGCTTGCTGATTATCTTAATTGGCAATAAAAACTTTGACTATTGTCTCAACCCAGAGTTTGAGTCTCGTCAATTTATAACAATAAAAACAAGGAAGAGGCACCAGAGCATCACAGAATCACAGAATGTTAGAGGTTGGAAGGGACCTCAAAGATCATCTAGTCCAGCCCCCCTGCCAGAGCAGGACCACCTACAGTAGAGCGCACAGGAACACGTCCAGGCGGGGTTTGAATCCCTCCAGGGAAGGAGACTCCACAACCTCCCTGGGCAGCCTGTGCCAGTGCTTTGTCACCTTCACAGTGAAAAAGTTTTTTCTCATATTTTTATGGAACCTCCTGTGTTCCAGCTTGCACCCATTGCCCCTTGTCCTGTCAATGGATGCTGCTGAAAAGAGCCTGGCTCTGTCCTCCTGACGCTCCCCTTTGACATATTTATAAACATTTATGAGGTCACCCCTCAGCCGCCTCTTCTCCAAGCTAAAGCGATCCAACTCCTTCAGCCTTTCCTCATAAGGGAGATGTTCCACTCCCTTAATCATTTTTATGGCTCTGCACTGAACTCTCTCCAGCAGTTCCCTGTCTCTCTTGAGCTGAGGGGCCCAGAACTGGACACAAGATTCCAGATGTGGCCTCCCCAGGGCAGAGCAGAGGGGCAGGAGGGCCTCTCTCGACCTACCAGCCACCCCCTTCTAACACACCCCAGGATGCCATTGGCCTTCTTGGCCACGAGGGCACACTGCTGGCTCATGGCCATCCTGCTGCCCACCAGCACCCCCAGGTCCCTTTCCCTGAGCTGCTCTCCAGCAGGGCAGTCCCCAGCCTGTGCTGGTACTCAGGGTTGTTCTTTCCCAGGTGCAAGACTCTACACTTGCCCTGGTTGAATTTCAAAAGGTTTCTCCCCACCCAGCCCTCCAGCCTGTCCGGGTCTCACCCACCCGACCATTGAGACACCAGTAGCCGTGGAGGGGTGGAGATCCTCCCGCCTAGACTGTCCCACCTGGAGACCACAGGGATGTGGCAGACACCCCCCCCCAGAGTCTTTTGGGAGACCATAGAGTCCTGGCGAACCTCCTTCCTAGACTATCCCACCCAGAAACTATCGAGATATGGAGCTAGACTCTCTAGGGAGACCACAGAGTCCTCTGGGACCTGCCTCCTAGACAGTCGCACGTCGAACCCCCCCGCCATTAACTCTCTAGGGAGACTTTTCTCCTAGACTGTCCCACCTGGAGAACTCCCTCCTAGCCCTGCTTCGCGACCACAGAGCTCTGGCGGACCTCCGGCCTAGAGCGTCCCGCGGCGGAACCATCGAGTGGCGGGGCCCGGGCGGTGCCGATTGAGCCTCCTCCGGGCTGTCCCCCCACCGCGGAGCGCCCCCCCGCTCTGCCGGGAGCTCTGAGGGTCCCGAGAAGCCGCCCGGTCCCGGGGGGACCCTCGCGGGGGGGGGGGAGCTCCGACGCTTTCCCCGCCCAGAACCACGCCCGGCTCCGGCTGCGCCGTGAGACCACGCGGAGGGAAACATGGGGGGCCCGAGAGGGGTATTGGGGTCCGGAGGGGGCAGTGTGGGGATGTGGGGGTCTGGGGGGGAGTAATAGAGTGTTCGGGTGGTCCTGGGGAGGTCTCTCAGGGTGCAGGCTGAGGCACTCTGTGCCTGTTTGTCTCTCAGCAGCCTTGCATTCTGTACTCGTAGATCAGTCCCGCTCAGAGCATCACAACGTGGGTACGGACCCATCTCACAATACAACTGTTACAGTTCATTGCTGCTGCTTGTTTTAGCTGGGAAATTCCCATCAGGCCCTTCCAGACAATAAATTTCCCGTTGCCATGTCTATATGTGCGCCAGCAGTTCTTGTTATCTGAGTTCTGCGACAGAAGGTTCTAAATTACTTGCAGTGTGAGGAGGCTTGACTATATGTTTACATTTCGCTAAACTCTTCGCTGCATTGGCCGTGTCTGACTAAAGGTTTTTACTGCTCTGGCTCAGTCTCTCAGTGAGATGAAACAGCCTGAACATCTGTGTGACGGTTGTGAGCAGCTGTGTTCTCAGCAGTTTGGTGCAGTGTAACATCAAGGTCTCCCTTTCCCTGAGTCATCTCCGAGGCTGCTTCTAGAGAAGACGAACGAAAATGAAAAAAGTGGGTCTGGAGCAGATTTGCAGATTGCTGTTAATATAAACAGAGGAGAGCAGGCTGTGCTTTACATCTGGCTGCTCTAATGAATTTGTGTTAATTCTGATTCTGTGATTTTGGCCAGCTTCATCTGTGGCCCATTCAACCTTTGTGGAGATCTGTATTTCACATCCCTGAAGACCTATCCCTTAGGTTACAGGTTTTTTTGGGAGCAGGCCTTTGTGTTCTGGAGTGCTAGAACATGTACTTTATTGTCATCTGGTTTATGTGGTTTGCAACAATACTAGGTGGCGTACGCAAAAGAAGTACAAAAGTGGCTGTGAATTGTCCTGGAATGAATCAAAAATGAGGACTGCTTACAGATATTTTACTACCTAATTTCCTGGTGGAGATGAAAAATTCCATCGAAAGGCAAGTCAGAACTGATGAATGTAAAAATTGCTCTGCTGGATCAGAACAAAACAGCACGTGAGCCTGGTCCGTGGCCATGGTCAGTGCTTAATTCTTACGGGAACTTACTGGGTTTGGTGAATACAGTGGACTGGCCGGTGTGGAGGGAGGGGAGCAAAGGGGACCTTGCTTTTTTATTGATCTCTGTATGGGATCGGATTTTATGAGTAAATCTGTAACCTGTGTCTTTGCACAAACCAGGGCTGATTCTGGTATTTTTTTCCCGTGGAGCGGTGACTAACCGCTAACTAATGGTGTCTGCGTTCCTGGTTTGTCTGCAAGGGTGGATGCAGGCTACACCCGCTGACTACACCTGCCAAGTGACACGAGAGGGTGTGGAGTTCCCCCTCACTTTGGCAAGGAAGCTCACCCAGAGGCGAGTAACAACCCACTCTTGACGTTTTTTAAGGGGAGGCTTCTGTTTAAGTTCATTGAGCCATGTGCCAAAGCTCTAAACTTGTACAGGCTTCCTTAGGTGGCTCTTGTCTGTGTTGGTGCCCTGTTGGCATCGTTATTTTTTTGTTGGAGCGCTGATTATTGGCAGCTGGTGCTCCCTCGGCATTTTGATCGTGTGCGATTGTGTGAACCCAGAGAAAATAATCACCATCTCTCTCTCGAACTTGCAAGTAAAAAGTTAAGATGTTAATACACCTCTCTTCCTGAAAAGCGATGACCAAGAAGAGGTCTGCAGGTAAACTTTAAAACAAAAAGTCCCCTCTTAGATTTCCCTGGGTTTGTACTGCAGGTTGCAGCTTCCTGGAGGCTTCAAAATCTAGCCCTGTCTCCCATAACATCCTCACTGATGAGTTGCTGCAGACCAGCAGACAGTGAGATGGAGTGCAAGCTGGCTAACTGGCCAGGCTGACAATACTGTGATCAGAGGCGTGAAGTCCAGCTGCAGGCCAGTCACCAGTCAGCAGTGTTGTACCTGGTAATGAGGCCAGTGCTACGTATCATCTTAATGAATGATCTGCAGGATCAGACCGGGTGCAGCCGCGGGAATCTGCAGGTGAAACGCGGCTGGGTGGACTGATTGATACACTAGAGGGGTTTTGCTGCTGCTCCCGTGGATCTGCTGCCACCCAGAGGGACCTTGGCAGGCTGAAAAAATGTTAAATTCATCGATGGGAGTTGCAAAGTCCTGCACCTAGAAAGGTAAGATTTCTGAGATGTCAACAATTAATCCCTCAAGGATGGCACAGAAAGCCCACTGGCTTGGAGAGCTTTAAAATATGTAAGAGCAAAGGGTGGAGAAAATAGGAATCTTTCTCTCCACGAGAGCCGGAGGCTGACTTTTCCATTTGACTGAGAAAGACTTCAGTTGTCTTACTGGAGCAGTGAGCATGTCAGTGCTCAGTGTCATTCCTTTGTGCTATTCAGGGAGTGCAATAGCCAAGAAACAACTTCTGTGTGCACATTAATCGTCTACATCCTGCCTACAGCATCTCTTGGTGCACAGTAAAAGTCAGCCAAATAAATGATCTTGAGAGAATGATCTTGTGAGAAATGGTCATCATGGAGTAAACCTAAAGCAGGGCGATTGTTTCCTGATTCCTGTGCCTGTGAGAGGGATGGAGGGAAAGAGTTGTGGACTGTCTTACAGCTTTTGTCTCTGAGTTGCCATCCTGAGGCTGGGGCAGCACAGCTTGCTGGGATGCAGCAAATGCCTGGCTTTTTGTGTGCAGATCCCAGGGACGGTGGCTGCAAGGCTGGGGATGCTGCAGGCAGCTGGGATGTGGGCTTTTCTGGAGGGGACCCTTTTGGCTCAGAGAGCGACCCAGTCACGATGGAGACCAGCCCATTTCATAGAATCACAGAATGGTCTGAGTTGAAAGGGACCTTAAAGAAAATCTCCAACATTACTGGAGTTCCCCTGTACCCAAAGAAAGTCCTTTGCTCTCCACTCCCTTCTGTCACATTGAGGGTATGTGGCTGAGCAAGGCTCGCCTGTTGGTGGCCACAGCCACGAACCAGAGCTAACACTTGCCTGTTTCAGAGCCCTGATAAGGATTTGCGCTGAGACAATTTGCAAGGTGGTAAAGAATAGGAAATTCATTAAAGGGACAGATGCAACAGATTTGGGATTGCTGTTGGTAAATATATTGACTGCAATAGCACTAATATATCATGCCAATGCCAGCACAATACTATTCCCAGTATTTTTCACCAGAAGGTGAAAGCACAGTTCCTACCAAGGAGGCATCCCAGTCTTGAGTGAAGGAGAAAGAGCACAGCCCATCGACTGCCTCTGCTGGGCTTCTCTGCCCCAAGGAATGTGCTCCCTCAGTATCTGTGTGGCGGTTTTGGCCCTGGCTGGAGGCCAGGAGCTCACCAAAGGCGCTCTATCACTCCCTCTTTTAGATGGACAGGGGAGAGGGAAGATATAATAAGAGGGTTAAGATAAAAGCAGTTTAATGTAGGAATAGCAAAGGCCGCGTGCGGAAGCAAAGCCAAACAAAGATTATTCTCTACTTCCCATCGGCAGGCGATGTCCGACCGCTTTCCCAGACAGCAGGGCTCCAGGACGTGTAGCAATCTCTCCGGAGGACAAACACAAATGGCGAATGCTCCCCCACTTCCCTCTTCCTTCTCGCTTTTATATCTGAGCTGACCTTATATGGTCTGGAATGTCCCTTGGGTCAGTTTGGGTCAGCTGGCCCGTCTGTGTCCCCTCCCAAGATGTTGCTCACCCCCAACCTACTGTTGGGGGAACGTCGGAAAACCACAGCCTTGGTGCTGTGTGAGAACTGCTCAGCAGTAGCCAAAACACTGGGGTGCTCTCAACACCCTTCTGGCTACCACTCGAAAAACACAGTACTGAGAGAGCTGCTGTGGGAAGATTAACTCCACCTCAGCCTGTTCCAATACAATCCGTTATATCCTAACCTTATCTATCTGTTTCCCTGGGATGATGTTTAGCATGATTTGGCTGTAGAGTCGAACACTATAGACCTATATGTTTAGCGTGTACTTCATTAAGCTCATTAACATAGTCAGGGATGTTAACTCTGACGTGCATTTCAGGGATAACGAAGCAAAAGTTCTCACTCCAGGCACCATGGCCTTCACGATTCTGTTCTGAAGTGACTTATCTGCCTTTGAAGTCATTAATCTGCACTCCTTAGCCAGAACAGGGCTGTCCTGCTTCTCTGTGCAGGCCTTGTCCATCTCCATCCCCAAGGTCTGCACAAAAGATAAGCAGGCACCTGCATTCTTAACCCCTTGGGCTCAAATCTCACACCTGTCCCCCCCCCGGACGGCCTGCCTGGTGACTGTGACTGGGGCTATGTTGATCACAGTTCTTGTGGGGATTACTCAGGACAACGCTGCCTTGTCGTGCCCTGGAGACCACCCGTGCTTGTCCAGCCAGTCCATGGTATCACTGAGGTTCAGGGTGACGCAGCCAGGCTGCAGTGGGGTGAGAGGGAGATCTGCTGCCCATTAAGAAGGGCACTGCACGTCGAGTGGGGTCTGATCTTGCCTCTTGAGGGAGGGATTTCTTCCTGAAGTACCAGGAGCGGCAACATGGACAGCCATGTCAGAAGGAGTTACCCAGAATGTCTGTGCTGCCTTTTGGGAGAGCTGAGCCTCCTATTTCTAACAAGCTTTAGCTGAGAGGAGTCTAGTCCCCCTTCCTCCCAGCCATCTACACAACCACAGCCGTCTACAGGGCCACAGCCTCTGACAGGAAGTTCAGAGATGCTGGTATGAGGGGCCCTGGGGAGATAAGATAGGTCCCATGTTTCCTGTGCAGGCTAAGAAGTACAAAAAAGGGAATGCGGTTTCCTGTCCCAACCCAGATCAGCCGTGACAAATGCACCCAGCACCCCAGCGCATGAAGTACGTGCAGCTGCACAGGGATTGCTCAGAAGAGGCTGCAAATCTGCCTGGAGTTGCAGGGAAGCCTGAGCCTTCAGCACTGGAAAGACAGAGTGTTTCTCTGCTGACTGGACGAAGCTCTGAGACCCTCTCAGCACCACAATTTTATTTTCCCACTACACACTGCTTCATGCCAGTTCCTCAGGGGAAGCCTGAAATGTTCTTCTGGATGTTGGTCATCAACTTGGCTGCAGCTGTTACAGGTGAGAGTCACCCCTTTCCACTCCTGGATGCAAACACCAAAATTCTGGTTTTGTCCACCCTACTTCCTCAGGATGGACTAACGCACCCATGAGCTTTCTCACAGACACCTGACCTGTATCCTTCCAGGTATCCATTCCCCAATAAAAATGGTGGCATCTGGTCCCAAGGAGGGGAAGGTCTCTGGATCGCTCCCACTCACCTGTACGGTAACGGGAGCACCTCTGGACAGCCCTCGCTATGACTGGAATTATGTCCGTCAGGCCTCAGGAGGGAAGCTGCAATTTCTAGGCTGGATCTACCCTTTTGGGAATAACACAGGCTATGCCCCACCCTTCCAAAGCCGAGCGACCATCACTGCAGATAAAGACAGGAGCAAGGTCACCCTGCAGCTGCGTGCCCTCACCGCCGCAGACACAGGCACTTACTTCTGCGCCAGGCAGCACACTGGGATGCCAGGGGAGGGAGGGACAGCGCAAAAACGGTGTGGGCTGCCGAGGTGACAGGGCTCTGGGAAACACCAGAGCGGTTTGGGATTAATAGGTGTTGAAACCCCCCAATCTACCCATGGGCAGCTGACTTTGCAGTAACATTTGACATTTCCAATGGAAAATAGAATCATAAAATCCTAGAATGGCCCAGGCTGGAAGGCACCTTAGAGATCATCTAATCCAACCTCCCTGTCACGGGCAGGGACGCCTCTCAACTAGATCAGGCTCCTCGAGGCTCTGTCCAACCTGGCCTTGAACACCTCCAGGGAGGGGGCAGCCACAACATCTCTGGGCAATTTATTCCAAAGTCTTGCCACCCTCGCACTGAAGAATTTCTTTCTAAGATCTAATCTAAATCTATTCTCCTTCAACTTAAACCCATTTCCCCTTGTCCTATCAGTGGACTCTCTCGTAAAAAGTCCCTCCCCAGCCTCCCTGTAGGATCCCTTCAGGTACTGGAAGGCAGCTATTAGGTCCCCCCGAAGTCTTCTCTTTTCAAGACTGAAGAATCCCAGCTCCCGCAGCCTGTCCTCAAATGAAAAGCAGGCTAGTTAGTTTAGCAAAAGATACTCCCCAGGCACTCCCACAAAATGAAAAGCAGGCATAAATAAACAAACAATCTAAAGCACAGCTAGCTATGTGGTTAAATAGGAAAGGCAAAGTAGATAAGAGAAAGAAAACTGTGATGAAAAGATTTAGATTAGATCTTAGAAAGAAATTCTTCAGTACGAGGGTGGCAAGACTTTGGAATAAATTACCCAGAGATGTTGTGGCTGCCCCCTCCCTGGAGGTGTTCAAGGCCAGGTTGGACAGAGCCTTGAGGAGCCTGATCTAGTTGAGAGGCATCCCTGCCCATGACAGGGGTTTGGATTAGATGATCTCTAAGGTCCCTTCCAACCTAGACGATTCTAGGATTCTATGACTATTATCTTAATCCACCATAGAAGTGATGATGGCAACACAATTTTTGGTTTATGGCAATGGCTGTGTGGTCTGATTATACAGCAGTAAAACAGCAGAGGAAGACAAAATGCAGTATTCAAAAGACACCAAAGGAGAGGTGTCACCTGACACGGAAATGCAAACAAATGTTTTTGTATGACTCTTCATCACTGTGTGGGCTGGGTATCACAGTGGTTGAAGGGGACCGAACCACCCAACACAAACCAGCTTCCTGAAAAGCCTGAAGGTGCAACCACACGTCTTCCCACAGCCAACTGCCTCCTAAAGAACGTGTTTGATGCTGATTGTGATTCAAGCTATGGGCAGCCACTACATGCCATGCCTAACCCTCGACAGCCAGTTTATCTTGCACTCGAGTACGGACATTGGATTCAAACCCACTTGATTTTGGACATGTAATTATCAACACCAGCTCAGCAGATAGATTTTTACCTGCCACAGTTTAGAAGTTTCCATCTAAGTTACTCATTGTGTCCCCTTTGTGTTCATTACAGAGAAACAAGTGGTTTGGGGAAGAAATTTGTCACTCCTCTCAAGTTATTTTAGTCAGACAAAGTACCTCAGCCAGTTGCACTTGGGGCAGGAGTCTCCACAACATCCAGATGACTACCTCGAGTGCAGCCCACTGGAAGCTGGGTGAGAAGATTCTAACACCGTGTGACTGGGAGACAGCTCCAGTTTTCCCAGCTACACGGATCATGACCCTATACTCTTCTACTGAGCAGCTGAGTATCGTTATTGAAATGGGACCCTCTACCTTCTTCTCAAACAATGCCCCTCTACCGACCATCTCGACCTGGTGTTACAGTACTCCCCCTCATCACACCTTTTGCACATCTGTTTCTTCTCCAGCTCATTTAAGACATGCATTAATTCTCTCTTGAACTGTGTGATTAATATCTTTCTCCATAGCTGCGGGTTTTTTTCCATTCATTTTTCCCTCGAAGACCACTTCAAGGAATATTTTATGATTACCTCACTGTCATAGGAAATCTATGCTAACACTTTCTGGGCTATGGATTACTGTGGGACATGGGAGCTGCAGAGCCTCCATTGATGCTAAACTCTAAGAAGACCTTAGAGCTTGCCTGAAATCACTCAGGCAACTAAGAGCTTCAGGGAAGAGAGCACAGTCCACCCACTCCTGGGCCATTTTCAGCTGTGGCCTTTTTATGCCACGGTCACCATCTAGAGATCTTCTCCCCACCCCTTTTTTTGTTTGTTTGTTAACCCTCACTGCCAACTTTCAATACCATTTTGGTAGACGATCAGGCTAACAGTTTCACATCCTTTTCCCTTGCTCTACCTTCCACTTGGGTAGATTAATCCTCTAGCAACTCACAAGTGCCTTATCCTGTACATGTAAATTTATTTTTCAGCCTGTTAATAAATTTCCCTTCCTTCCTGCCCTTTTACAGCTTAACAGCAGTCAGAGAGCAGTATTAAATCATATTTCCTTTGTACGCCTCTTTCCCCCGTCTGAACGCAGGTCATCTTTTTTCCCTGTAAAGCTGTTACATGAGATTGTTGCCTCAAAGGAAGAGAACCAGGGCATACAATTACCCTAGTGCAATTACCAAGAGATTAATGTTCTGGTTAAAAATAATTTGCTTATATCACATGGACATATTTACATCCTTATTTTGCAATGTTGTCTTTTAAAGCATCTTCAGTGAGAGTCAGAGAGTACCCAGCATCCTTAGGAAGCACCGAAGTGGCAGCTGCTTTGCTGTCCAGCCTACACATGAGGAAACTCTCCAAATAAAATTCATCTTTGTGTGTTACACTTCACACAATTCTTTAGGTGCAGGTGACACTAAGGGTGCAGAACGTGTCCATCATGCAGGATTTGATCAGTCAGCTTTGCAGCAGCCAGAGCAAAATCCTTATTTAATATCTCCTCCCACGGAACAAAAAATCTCTACCTAATAAAGAATGAACATTTATTTTTCACTTCTAAAGATGCCAAAAGCATGACACAGACTTTCTGAGGCAGCAAATGACCCTCAACACTGGCCCACCAGAAAGATAACAACTCTCAACCCCAGACTGAGTGTATTCCTCTTTTTCCTGGGCAACAAATAGCAGTTCAAGGTGACAATTCCCTCACCCCCTCGAATATTTCTGGAATTCCAAAGACTTTCACTAATTGCTAATTTGTGTTGGTTGCTCGGAAAACTTCTGCTTTTTCATTAGATTAAATCTGAGCCCTCCCAGAGCAACATTCTAATCCTACAGGTCCTAAGCAGGTTTAAATCCCCTCTTTTGGTCTGGCTTCAGGTCCTTGTTTTAAAGTCTGTGTGATTTCTTCATGTGGTGTGTGACTACCCATCTCCTAAGAAATACCATAGAGTAAAAGGGAAGGAAGAGGCACTTTTTGTAACTAAGTATATCACTGTGTTGAGAACTTGGAGTAGCAACAGACAAGCTCGTCTTATGGAACTGGGATAATTTTTTCAGTCGAGCCAAGTAAGTTCTGCGTGTTTTATTGCTTATGCCTTCCTTGAGTCTGTGGTGGGATGGAAAAAGGGATTGCGTGATGTGATAGTGTAACAAGAAATTTCTGCTGCCTTGGATGTCTTGGACATGCGTTCTCACCCAGGTGTGTGAGCCCTCAGCTTATATTTAGCTAACAAAGCTGTTCAGGAACAACAAAGATAGTTTCTGAGCTACATGCATCAGCATCACTGCACCTATCCTTGCCCCCTCCCATAGCTGTGCTGCTAAATTTAAGAGTGTTTTTTCATTCCTAGCATCTTTGCACAGCTTCAGTATGAGGTGAAAGCAGCTGCTTGCTTTCTTTTGTGTGACACTGAGGTGTGTGGAAAGGAAAAAAAGGTGTAAAGAGCTTCAGCAGAAAGTAGTTTCCATGGAAAGACAAGTTTTTGCAGCAACTGCCTGAAATGTGAGCAAGCCCTCTACATTTAGAAATCGCCCTCTTCTGAATGTGGTCCTTATAAGGACCATGCTCCCCAGCTTTTGTGTGACAGCGTGAAATTTGAGGCAGTGGGTGCTCTTCTTGGGTTGATTTTTATTGTCCTAAACCACGAACTGAACACTCGCAGTCACCTGAATAGGCACGGGACTCGGGTGTCAGCTCACACCTGCAAGTCCCGTACAGATACGCAGCTGCCTTTGAAACTTTAGAACAACCAAAACGCCTGCTTTGGGGTAACTGGATGCAGCTCCAGTTCCTGTGGGAGCAGGGAATCCAAAGACAGTGTTTTACAAACATCATTTGCAAAAAGCAGGAGAATAAGATACCACCAGGTTCCATCAGCCCAACCTCCATCTATGCTAACACAAACTTGCCAGTTTTCGGTGCAAAAGGTATTCTGTCCGGAACAACTGAGCAACAAACAGCGTCGGTGGGCGAAAGTCTAAGTGAAGGTCTTACCTTTGCAGACACAAACAGCAGCCCTAATGTGAGGTCCCGTTTCTACACAGAAATAATCTTATTTTAAAACAAACTGAATGTCAGACCTGTCATATCAGTTCTGGTGTCATGACTCCTGCTCTTCAGGTGGACGGGGAAAAAAGTTTTTTCCCCAAAAAATAGGCTTCAGAAACTTGTTAAGAGAGAATTATATGCCTGGGTCATGTCCCTGAACATTTGTTAGTGAAAGATTTAAACTCATCTTCCATTTTAATGACATTATTTCGTATCTGCAAGTAATGCCACTCTTTGGAACAGCATTGTGGACTACAGTAACAAACTGTCTTCTCTCCCTGTTACTATGGTTAAGCCTTTTAGTCACATCAGGTAAAGGATTTTTGGGTAATAATAATAATAAAAATTTAATATGCATCATGTTACAAGCATATGAAGCTCTCCTTGGAGGAAATTTTCTTCTTGGGATCTAAATAGTTACAAATTCAAAATTAATACAGTCATTTTTGTTGTACTCTTAAAAGTTCCCTCCCTCATTTCAAGGTCCCTCAGTCAAAGGAATTCATTTACATACATACATATACCCATACATAAATGCATACATATATACATATAGCCTTGAAAGGAGACCCCTGCCCTGGGTGACCCTGCTCTGTCAGGGGAATAGGACTAGATCATCTCTAGAGCTCCCTTCCAACCCCCAACATTCTATGATTCCATATGTGTATATATATATATGAGTTTTGTAAAGACAAGCTTAGGAGCCCAAGAGATTAGAAGCTCCGATGAAAATCCTACCCTTACCCTCCCTTTCTGCCTTTGAACTACTCTTCAGGTAACAGGAGGAAGAAATAAGCGCAGAAAGATGCTCAGCTGTCAGGAGGCAAACGTGGCTGGATTATCTGGGCTTTAGATGATTTAGCTCTCAGAAAAACATGCAGAAAATCACGTCACCCCAAAACAATGCTTCTTTTTTCAGAAAGTCAAGAAGAATCTGCTGCAGAAGTCATCACGCTTAAATCAAAGGAACCCAAACGACATGACACCAAACTGAACGTGGCGTGTTTGGCAAGGACTTTCTACCCAAAGAACATCAGCCTTGAGGCATCCAGCGGTGACACTGTGTATGACCTGAAGGCACCCCTCGTCGCATCCGATGGGATGTACAGCAGCATAAAGGTCGTTGAGGTGGAACCAGATGCAGAGGTGACCTGCAAGGCTGTGCACGAGGGGAACAAGACCACAGCCAGCGTTGTTCTGCCAGGTAGAGTGCCGTGGTCCAAAGGCAACGTGATTCTGGGAGGTGTCTCTTCCAAGTTTTTTACTTGCCCTTTGAGAACCCAGTCAGAACAAGTAAGTGCGGTCAGAAAGATGTTTAGGTGCTTAGTTATGTGAAGATCAGATGCTCAAAACCAGCTAGCATGCATTATCTTAACTCAACTATTTAAGCACCTAGAGGTTTCTTCCCCCCTCAAAAAAAATCCAAACCAAACAAAAAAAAACCTACTCCTCTCCTCCCAAATGAATAAAAAACCCCTCTAATATCTGCAAATCTACCTTTATCTATGTTCAAGGGAGAAGAGTATACATGCCTGCTGGGAGAAAGCTTGAAATAACTTTTATGAAAACACAAAATCAAAAAGGACATGTGATTTTTGTTTCCGCCCCCAAATATTCCGGTTATTTTTTGATCACTTTTTAAATTGTTCTTTTCCTATGGTAAAGTTCATTTTTAAAAGGGAGAGAAAATAAAACTCAACCATCCCGGGGGTTTTGTCTGCAATCACATTTAGAAAGCTTATTTTTCTCTCCCAGTTATCTTGGAACTAATGACTTGCCATCTGATTCTCCAATATTGCTTTTCTGCTGCTGGGAAAAGAGACATAGGTGTGTTTTGTATAATTTATTGCTTTACATAGTTTGGATGCAATTTATAGTGTCTCTCAATCGTTCAACAGAAGAGAAAACTGAAGAATCAGAAACAAATAATGCCTGCAACGTTACAGGTGGCTCTACAAAAGGTTAGTTGCCTAAAGGAACAATAGGGTATGGTGACTTTATGGGGATTCAGTATTCATGAAAACGCATTATCTTTGGTACAGAAATGTCAGAACTCTTGATACTTATTAAGCAACAAGCTGCTCCTGTCCACAAAAGTGGACTCAATACTAAATCACGAGAAATTGCTTTCTCAGGTGCGGACATGTCAGAATTGGAAATTCTAATTGAGAAATAACCTGCTGTTTCACGTGAACATGCTAAATATCTGACGAATTTCCATGGGCAGTGGGAAGTAAATTCCTCAATGGGCAGATGTCTCCACTCTTCCCTACATTTGATGATTTCCTCTGTCATAATTTCCTTTGTTCCTTCTTCCCTTATCCACCTATGATGTACAGATTTTCCTTCTTTTCTTGGGGTGTGTGTGTGTGTGTGTGTGTGTATTGTAATATCAAGACCTCACTCCCTTCTCTCTTCTTTTTAAAGCAGATGTCAACATGGAGAAAGCGAATATGCTGTTCATGGCTGTTTTGGGTTTGAGAGTCTTGCTGGCAAAAAGCGTCGCCTTCAATACAGTCATGACCATCAAGCTGTTTCTCTTCTAAGGTAGGAAACACATCATTCAGTCCCTGGCAACACAGGAGGCATCACAAGGGGTGACCAGTTGCCTTTGCATCCTTCCGTGACCCCATCAAGAAAGACATCAGCTCAGCTGCTCCTGTTTCCACTGGAGAAGTTACTGGAACCTCCCCATTGCACCTCATCCCCAACCTGCTTTTGCATCGAGCTAGTCCAGTGTGTCTCAGGTTCTATCAGGAATCTTCTGCTGGTTGTTTCAAGTGGCAGAGCACAAAGTCTGGATGAATGTCCAGAGCAGCAAGAACTATAAAAGAGGAATCCCAGAAGCCAACAAATGTTAAACAGAGGGACAGAAAAAGGAGGATGGGGAATAAGAACTTAAAACAAACACTGTCTTCTCTTACAGGTACTGTAGAAGTGAGCCAGCAGTGGGCTGAGGAAGACTGGGAAAGAGCACACAGCAAGATAATTTAAGCACCGTGGGTCAACTTTGCTACCAATAAGCATTTAAAGCATCAACAACCTCCCCAGTTCCTGACGATCTATGAGTCCCTGTATTTCAAGGTGCTTTTCAGTTAACACCATTTGGAAGCCTTCTTAGACAGCTAATACTGCTGAACTCTCATCTAGCTTAGTTTTATTAATTGTTAGAATGAGTTTTGTTATTTCTTATTTCCCTAAGACACTTCCCTCATCCCTTGCTGTGTAGGAACAGTCAGCTCTCCTATTCCTGTATCCATTGGGCTGCAGCATTCATATTGCTGAGAGAGTTTTGAAAATGTAAAACCTGAACTTTACACTTACTATGCTTCAAAAATACCGTCTCTAGCCATATTACATTATTGTCTACCGAGGTAATGCTTCCCTGCTTAGGGATCCCCAGCACAAAGGGAGCGTTGTATAGTTTTAATTTTTAGAAGCTTTTATTAGTGGCAATTCTCTAGTGCCAGTAACTAGATCTCCACTGGACCTCCACTTTGGGCACGCGTGCAGTAGTATTTTGATTTTCATCTCATCTTTAAAATATTTTTTCTTTTGCTAAGTATATGGTACCTGCATTTTAGGTTTCCTTCATATACACCAGAATAAAGTTTTATTATGTTTGGGTTTATGATGTTCGGTTTGTTCTTTCTTCTGAAAGTGGGATGGAAGTTGTTGAAATTCCACTGTCCAACCCAGTGACCACTGAGAACCAGAAATTTACCTATTACAGCCTAGATTTCCTTTTCATTAAATTTGTCTTTCTTGGGCTTTCCCTGGGGAAAGAGAGAGTCTCCCTGGCAAATTTGTGGAGTTCAGAAGAATTTAAGTTGTTCGTGCCACTTTCAGATTACTCAGGCTCAAAATTGCGGATCCCAACAAAAAGAGAAGTGACCCTAAAGAGAAAAGAGTTAAGACAAGGGGCAATATGAGCATTAATGTGCAGAGCTCAGAAGGTGAAAGGATGGGCTGTTGATTTTCCACTCACCAACACGAAGAAGGGGCCAACATGAATATCCAGCTGCCTGGCTGGGTGCTTGGGCAGACTCTCAGGGAGATGGCGTGAGTACGTCCTGTTTTCAGTTCCTTTGAGCACTGCCAGCTCAAAGCCCAAATGCGAGCGAGGCCTCTGTCATGGTTGTGAGAACAGAGACCTGCATCACGTGTGCCATGTTGTTCCTTGATCCCCTCCTACGTTCTGTCATCCAGTGATGACAGTGTGCATCATGGCAGTGCAGAACGGAAACCTCTCATGGGTGTTTGGTTGCAGGTGTGGAGCCAGGAAGGGCTTTTGCAGCTTCTCAGCTGGATCCTGCACCAGAGCTCACCTGGCATCCCAGATGTGAGTACTCCATCTCTGGACTGAGTTCACAGAGTAGCACTTGTATCCACTGTTTTCTTTGGCATAATCTAACATTATGCTTTCTGCGAACGTGCTCAAAGAGTAAAGTATGGAGTTGGAAGAGGCAAATCTTCCCAGTGAACATCAGGAATCCTCAAGCAGATCCTGAGGGATCTGGAGAATGCCGGAGACGGTGGGTGCTCCTCACTCTTAACCGGAAGCCCTGGGAAGCAGAGGTTTTAGGTGCCTGTATGGACAAGCCAGAGCCCACACGGCAGCAAGGGACCGATCTGAGGCTCCCTGTGATGACAGTTTTGTGCCTGGCAGGCACTGTCGAGCTGCAGAGATGGTCCAGAGCCTCTGCTGCCAGTTCTGGTTCAAGCTGAATCCCAGGGACGGTGGCTGCCCCAATTACAGCAGTCCTGGTCAGAGCTGTCCTGGGCAGACGTCGATATCCATCTGGCAGGAACCGGGGGCGCTCACCCCTTGAGTGCGCGGGCAGCTTGGGGTCTCTGAGAGCGGCAGGCTGTGCCCAGGCTGCAGGCATGCCCTGGACGGGATCAGAGCAGCCCCAGTTTCACAGCCTGGTCCAGCCCTACCATTCTCCTCCATGTTGGAGCACTTTTAGTGACACCTTGGGGTCAGGGCCAGCTGACAGCTGGACACGCTGCTTGAGGCCGCACACCTCACTTGAAGGCAGCTCAAATGAAGGGCGGTGAATTCAGTCTTGGGTCGCTCGGCTGCCTGTTTCTGGTTGTGTTTTAGACCGCTTGGCTCATTTTGGGGGGTGGTGTGAATGTCCTGTGTTCCTGATGATGAAAGGATATTTGAAATTCAAGTGGCTCCCTTGCTTCCTAAAGGAGTGGACCATGAGACTATGGAGAACAAGGCGCTTCAGGAAGGAGACAGCCAGGCGGTGCCAGCCCCTGACCACAAGCTAAGGGCAATTCAATCCTCAGGCATGCCAGGTAATTACCATCCCTTGGCCGTCCAGGAAGCCCCCACCCTGGTACCTACAGATTTCTTCAAAAGAGTCCAGGTGCTGAGCAGTCTCTCAGGGGGCCAGAAGCAGGAGACACGTGCTGAAAATGGGGGCATGCAAGCAGTGCCCATGCTGGAGAAAAGGCCAAGCTGCAGAGTGAGGTTCAGAGACCTCCCTAGAGGCCTGAGCCCATCCCCTTGGGGTGTGGGTGCTGGGCTGAGGAGGCAGAGCTGGGAGCGGCGCTCACGGAGGAGTTTTCTCTGTCTCCCTTGCACGGGCAATTGGTCACAGAGCCGGGCTCCCCCACATGCTCTCCATCTGGCCTCAGCAGTTCTGTGCAGTGGGACAACTTGCCCCGAAGGGTCAGAGAGAGCCTCCGGGCAGCAGCATTAGCAAGCCTTGGAAAGGGAAGGTGGGCGAGTGCAGAAGAAATAGTGCACTAATGGGAAGGATCCCCAGGCAGGGGGAGCAAACCCACGACCCTGGGAAAACTGGATTACAGCCACCCCAGAGTGTAAGGAAAGCTGAGAGGAGAAGGAGAGGCTTCAGAGTGCATTGCTTTGCAGCAGCGTTTCCCCAGAAAGCAAGGAAATGCTGCGATCCCAGGGTGTTCAGTCCTCCAGAGATGCTGACCAAGGGAGAAAGAACTTTTTCTGGCACAGCCAGGCCTCCTGTGTGATGTCCTGTAGTGTGCAGGAATCACTGACATGCAGCATTCTTCCTCCAGGTGTGGGTGGCAGGAGAAACAGGAACAGTCCTGGAAGTTTCAAGATCTCATGCACTGAAGGTGTCTTGGCAGTCTTGGGCTCCGCGTTCTATGGATCGGTGTTCTTCTGCTTGCTCTACCTGTTCCTGGGGAAAATAAAATAAAGAGTTGAGGGAAGGGGGATGTTGCCAAACCCTGCTGTTAGATGGCTGCTCTTAGCCATGAAGTGTTCAGAGGTGGGGTATTCTGGAATGCTGAGTTAGCTCCTGGCCAAGCTCTAGCGGGATTTCTGCTGTAGGATGTTTGAGCTGGCCATTCTTTTCTGACACCTGTTCTCACTGTTGCAAGTATTAGTTCAAAGTGACCCTGACATGACAAAAGCAGATCCAGCCCTACCTGCAGCCAGCCTGGGCTCTCCAAAGAGCTGAGATCCTGTAGGGATGCAACGGAAGACTGATGAGGAGGACTGTACGTACACTCAAGCGATGGGCAGCTGAGGTGTTGGAAAACACACCCATCATGCTGGGTCACTGCTTGGCCTCATGTGCTCGACCAGCCGCAATCAGGGGGCCTGAAGGGCTGGAGATGTCGTGGGAAACTGGCTGCGATGGAGAGAGAGCCTGAGGGAGTTGAGTCCTTGACCGGATCCACTGCCCACAGCCCCCGGCACAGAGAAGCTGTTGATGGCGGAAGGCCTGCCAGGAGGCAGAGGGAAAAGATTTTCTGCACCACATGTCCCTCGTGCCCTCCTGTGTCCCCCAGAGGGGCTCGGCCTGCCCCTTGAGGCGCCCGCTCTCGGCCACCTGCAGCTGCATCTCTCTGCCTTCTCCCTGCAGGTGGGCACAGGGTTACACCAGAGGCTCCCCGAGAGGGTCTGGGTTAGGCCAGGCTCTGGTTCCTGCTGCTGGGCAACATTTAGGGTGTCCCTGGAAGCAAACGTGGGAAACTCCCCTCCCTTTGTCGGGGGTTAGAGGTCCCGTCTGCCTCCGGCACCCCTCCTGGGCAGCTGCCGGGCGGCGGCACGGCAGCCCATGACGTCACAGTGCAGTAGCCCATGACGTCACAATGTGGCACTGTGATGACGCACGAGGCGCTGGCTATATAGAGAGCGCCGGGCGGCAGAGCAGTGGCATTTGGCCACAGCTGGGTGCCTCTGGCTGGAGAGCAGCTGGTGCGAGGTCGAAGCTCCAGAAGTGCTCTGAGAGGAGCGGTGGAGCACCATCTCAGTGCCAGCATCCGCGAGGCAGACGCACTGCTGAGTGCGCTGGGCAAGGGCCGAGAGGTGAGCCACCAGGCGACAGGGAGGGCTCAGCCGGGGCTGCTCGGGGCCTGTTCGCGGTTGTGCCCTGCTGTGCTTCTGCCGTCCGTGCGCCAGGCTCCTGGAACTCGCGCCTAAGCGTCTCTCTCTTCCCAGCTTGGGCACAGAAGACAGCACCCGGGAGAAGGAGCTGCTGGGCTGATGGACCCGGAGCTGCTGGACCTCCCACTGGGAGTGAAGATCCCGGTGCTGCCCAGCTCCAAGCCTGTCTTCAGCAGGGCAAAGCTGGGGGAAAAGGTAAGGGTTGGAAAAGCTCTCTGCTTTGATGGGAGGAGTCCCGGTCGTTCAGAGAAGGCCTTGTGGCCACCTGCTTGACAGCAGCGGGAGCCGCAGCCCTTCAGTCGGGCCGTGCTGGGCAGCTGAGAGCAGCTCCTGCCTCCCCGGGGCTGAGAGAAGCACGGGAGGACTTGCCTGGAGCAGTGCTCCAGGCTGGGCAGAGCCAGATGGAGAAGGCTGGAACTGCTAGCGCGTGTTGGCCTGAAGAGCTGGGGTGGCCATTGGTTCCTGCTGCTCTGTGCTGCCCCGTTGGTAGCCCAGCCCATCTCTCTTGCAGCTTCACCGGTCCTCAGGCTACTTTAACCTGGGAGACCCCTACTGCCGCCTCCTGCGCACCGAATACAACAGCCTGCACGACCCGTATCTGCAGAATTACCACCTGCGCCAGGACAACCTCCGGAGGCTGAGGAGAGAGGGTTACGTCACCAATGACGGCAATGTAGGTTGGGACGTCCCCGAGCGAGTGAGGAGGGAGCGTGTGCTCGGGAGCAGCTGCCCTCCTGCCAGGTTCGGGCTGCTTCAGGCTGCCTCGTTGCCTCGGTGGCAGTGCTTAACTGATTTCTCCCGTTGTCTCTGCACAGGTGGTTTGCACACTGAAGGAATTCAACGAATACAGGCAGTACCTGACCACGCTCAAGCTGGAGGCAGAGAAAAGGGCCAGGCGAGAAGAGGTGGGCGAAGTGTGGAGGAGGGAGGGGGCTGTGCTGGTGGGATGGGTGTTGTGGTGGGGAATGACCGCCTGGGTGACTGCGAGCTGAACTCACTCCTGGGCTGGGCGCAGGCACGAAGGGAATGCACAAGCCCACGGAGCCCCGAGGGAATCCCTTCTCTGCTGCCTTCGTGCGGGGCTGTTAGCTGACTGTTGGGCTGGGCATGCGGGAAGCCTCAGGTTGCCAGGGCTTGAGGGCTCATCAGGGCCACAGCCAGCCACAACCTGGTGTCTTCTTTTTTTCAGGAAAGGCACCATCAACGCCCGGCCAAGGTCAAGGATGCTGCCAAAGTGCTGGCACCCATCAGTGCTTCTGGTCTGGCGGAGCGGCTGCGGCAGCAGCCTCAAAAACG
This sequence comes from Trogon surrucura, assembly GCA_020746105.1. Classification (NCBI taxonomy): domain Eukaryota; kingdom Metazoa; phylum Chordata; class Aves; order Trogoniformes; family Trogonidae; genus Trogon; species Trogon surrucura. The sequence goes on from CM036629.1 coordinate 8,902,515, forward strand.
CTCCTGCCCACCTCCAGCCAAGGGCCAAAAGTCGGTGCAACACAGAAGGCTTCGAGTAGCTTTGGACCAAGGCCAAAGCTACTCCCAGGTGGAATTGGGGCAGCAAGGTGACAAGGTGCCCAGGAGGAGGGTCACTGGCTGCGAGGGGAAGCCGGACGTCGCAGCTCTAACGGCAGAGAAAAGGGCCAGGCGAGAAGAGGTGGGCAAAGCGCGGAGGAGGGAGGGAGCTGTGCTGGTGGGATGAGTGTTGTGGCGGGAGATGACCGGCTGGGTGGCTGCGAGCTGAACTCACTCGTGGGCTGGGCGCAGGCACAAAGGGGATGCACAAGCCCACGGAGCCCCGAGGGAATCCCTTCTCTCCTGCCTTCGTGCGGGGCTGTTAGCTGACTGTTGGGCTGGGCACGCGGGAAGCCTCAGGTTGCCAGGGCTTGAGGGCTCATCAGGGCCACAGCCAGCCACAACCTGGTGTCTTCTTTTTTTCAGGAAAGGCACCGTCAACGCCCGGCCAAGGTCAAGGATGCTGCCAAAGTGTTGGCACCCGTCAGCACTTCTGGCCTGGTGGAGCGGCAGCTGCTGCAGCCCCAGAAACCCTCCTGCCCACCTCCAGCCAAGGACCAACAGTCGGTGCGACGCAGAAGATTGCGAGCAGCTTTGGACCAAGGCCAAAGTTGCTCCCAAGCAGAATTAGGGCAGGAAGGTGCCAAGGTGCCTGGAAGGAGGGTCGTCGGTGATGATGACTGCAAGACGGAGGCAGCCGTCACTGCAGACATCACGTTCAGAGGTGCCGCTGAACAAGTGACTGCAGGGGAAGCCCAGAAGCTCGCGGAGGTGGCTGAGGCTGTGGTGGAGGAGGTGCTGCAGAGGGTGGGGGCTCGTGGGGCTCAGTTGGCCTACGTTTTAAGGAGGGCTGCCCTGGGCATCAGAGCAAGCTGCTGTGCCAGCGCCCAAAGAGAAGAGCCTTTGGATAAGTCTCCTCCAGATCGGCGGCAGGAAATTGGCCTGATGGCCAAGGAACTTGTAGCCACTGTGTTGGAGATGTTGGGAAAGCACATGGCCTCCAGCACAGCTGAGCCAGGGCTGCCAGGCAGGCAGAAGGAGCAGTCTGTAGCCGGAGGAGACACCCGAGTCCACAAAGTCAACAAGGAGAAATGGGAGCAAACTGCAACAGCAGCTCCTGCCAGAGCAGCATCACTGCCCGCCCTTGACAAACTCATCAAAGAAGTCATCGGGAGTGTTTGCTGCACCTTAGAACACTTTGTGGCTTCTCAGCTCCACCCAGCCTCCAGCTGCGAGTATGTGGAAATCCTGGAGCTTCCCCAGGGAAACCAGCGGAGAGTGGGAGCCAGCACAGGCAAAAAGTTGCCTGTGGCATTGCAGCCACAGCCAAAGGCAAGCGCTGCCGACACCTTGCGACTGAGTCGCAGAATTGCCGGGGAGAGCATCGAAAATGTGGTCTCCCGAGTCGAGCAGCACGCCGCAGAGCAGGCTGGGTGTTGCCAAAGCGTTGCCCTTCCTGAGCTGCTTGGAATGGAGCGGAAGCAGCCAGGGGACGAAATGACGCCAAAGCCAAGAGCCTTGTCCAACGTTTTGTGTATCAGGAGCATGGCAAGACGGATCGTTGCCTCTGTGCTGGAGTGGATCTCTCGACCTGGGCCTGCACCGACCCCCAGACTTGGAAGACGTGTGGCAGAGGCGTCATCCACAGCAGCAGCTGGAGAGCAGAGCTGTCCCGCTGCTGAGGAACCCTCTCCCTCCGTGGGCCCACAGTGTTCCAGGCAGCCCGTGCCTCCGACGGGTCCAAAGCCCCCTGCCCAGACAGGAGCGCCGCGCAGAGCCCTGCGCATAACGCTTGTCCCACGCAAGCCCCGGTAGCCCACAAAGAGGACGTCATCAGTCCAGAGGCTTGTGGGGGCTGTGCTGAGGAGCGGCTGTGTGGCATGAGAAGTGGAGAGCCCTGCGCAGCTCCAGCAGGCAGCCTGCACGCACCTGACACCCCTGTGCTGGCAATAAAGGGTTTCCTGGCAAGCGTCTGCTTGTGCCTGCTTTCCTTCACACCAGGCCCAGGCTGTGGGGGCCTGTCCCCTGAGGCCATGTGTCTCTTCTTCCCTCCTGCAGCCCCTGTCACTCACACTGAGACCCCATTGTACAGGGGATCTTCACTCGGGAGGCCAGAAGCAGCCAGCCTCGCTGTCTGCTCTAGCAAGCTGTGCTGCAGCGCTGGTGGAGGGAGGGAGGGCTCCAGCTCTAGGATCTCCGGGGAAGTTGTTTTGCTCCGGGAAGGCCTTCATCATGCTTCAAGCCAACTGGGACAAAACCCCACATATTCTCCAGCTCACTCCTCTCTCCACCTCCATTTGCACAGTGATGTGGAGGGAGACAATTCAACCAAACAGGCTTTGAGATGAAGGACAGGGAAGGTAATAATCTACTATTTAAGATGATGGATAAAGAACCAGAGAGACTTGGGGAGATGGACATGGATTCAATTCACCACCACCATTTACGAAGGATAGAGGAATAAATACAACCCGATCTTAAATACACTCTGCCCCCGATACCTCCCATCTTCCTGGCTCTCTCCCCCCACCATGCTCATCGGTGCAAGGGGGGCAGGGGGTGTGGGATGCAGCCCATCTGGCCATTTCTCATTGTCCGTGGCAGCTTCTCCTTGAGAAAGAGGGCTCCTTGCAGTCTCTCCTTCGTGCCACATGATGGGGTCCATCAAGGGTCGGTACTGGGACCAGCACTGTTCAATATATTCATCAACAGCCTGGGTGGCAGCTTCAGCGGGCACGGTAGTGAGGAGTCAGTGTGGGCAGCGAGTGCTGCGTGCCGAGCATGCCATGCTCGCCCCGCATCTCCCTGGGCACTGACGCAGTGCGTGCATAAGAGGAGTCCGGCCTCGTAGTCGGGCTCTGCTCAGCATGGCTTTGGCTGCTGGATCTTGGCAGCTCATTGCTGGGCCTTGCCCGCTGCTCTGCACGTCCCCAGACTGTCCTTGTCGCCTTGGCTGTCCGGTGGCTCTGTGGGATGAACTCGGAAAGAGAAAAGGAGAAGAGAGGAGAGGAGAGGAGAGGAGAGGAGAGGAGAGGAGAGGAGAGGAGAGGAGAGGAGAGGAGAGGAGAGGAGAGGAGAGGAGAGGAGAGGAGAGGAGAGGAGAGGAGAGGAGAGGAGAGGAGAGGAGAGGAGAGGAGAGGAGAGGAGAGGAGAGGAGAGGAGAGGAGAGGAGAGGAGAGGAGAGGAGAGAGAGAGGAGGGGAGAGGGAGAGGGAGAGGGAGAGGGAGAGGGAGAGGGAGAGGGAGAGGGAGAGGGAGAGGGAGAGGGAGAGGGAGAGGGAGAGGGAGAGGGAGAGGGAGAGGGAGAGGGAGAGGGAGAGGGAGAGGGAGAGGGAGAGGGAGAGGGAGAGGAGAGGAGAGGAGAGGAGAGGAGAGGAGAGGAGAGGAGAGGAGAGGAGAGGAGAGGAGAGGAGAGGAGAGGAGAGGAGAGGAGAGGAGAGGAGAGGAGAGGAGAGGAGAGGAGAGGAGAGGAGAGGAGAGGAGAGGAGAGGAGAGGAGAGGAGAGGAGAGGAGAGGGTGAATTCCCTCCCTGCCCTCAGCTCTGGTCGCACCCTCGGCCTCTGCCCTGAGCAGCCATCACCACCGAGCTGGTGGCAGTGGCCTGGTGGCCAGGGAGCTTTCCCTGCCAAGACCAGTTAAATTCAACTGATCTGCCGGGGCCACAGCAGCCCAGGTCCTGACCTGAATGGGGAGGGCACACCCCAAAACCGTGGAGCTAAGTCTAATGGGGCTGAGCTGGAGGGGCTGGCCCAGGGAAGGGCGCTGCAGGCACCACGTGTGCTGCGAGGTCTCGGCATTGGCTTGGCCCTGAAAAGCATCCGATGGGAGCAGTGGGTTGAGCTGCCCTGAACCGTGGGCAGCTGAGAGGTGGGTTTAGGCCTGGAAACGAGGGCTTGGGCCTGAAAACGAGGGTTTGGGCATGAGAAGGAGTTTTGGGCACGGGAAGAGCAGGCTGGGTGCTACAAATGGCACTCAGGGCCCTGAGAGCGAGGGGAAGCTCTTGGTGCCACCCTGAGCTGGTGCTGGTGCCCGGGAACTCCTGGCAGCAGCGACCTGCCCTGTCCTGCAGGACTGCCTGTCCCCTGAGGCAGGAGACCCCCTGGGCACAGCACCCACCTCGAGGAGGGAGGAGGCTCGTGGTCCCCTTCATTCCCAGCAGCGCTACACCCGATCAATTTTGGGGGAGACAGGAGTTACAGGGGTGTAAAACACTCCTGCGATCTGAGCGCGGCTGGGGAAGCCCCCGGGGTCCTTACCCAACTCCTACACAGCAGCCTGCTTCGCAGCCAGCTCCTCCTGCAAGGTGGCTACTCGCTCTTCCAGCAGAGAAGCTCCTGAAGCAGCACAAAACCTCGAGTAATTAAACAGCTCCTCAGAAAAGCTAAACCAAGGCGGCAGTGAACAGCCACGCTGTTGGAGATGAAACGTGTTCACTACAGAATGATAGAATTAATTGTGTGATTGCTTAAAATTAGAAAGAGTTGAAACTCATTTTATGAGTGACATCTATTGAAGCTTGAGGCTACAGAGTGTGGACTTGCAGAGAAATACTGCTGAGCTTGGGCTGGAGAAAGTTCAGCACAAATTAGAAAGAGAAGACAGCCCCATCTGTCAACACAAAGTACATAATAGAATCATAGAATCATAGAATCATAGAATGGCCTGGGCTGGAAGGGACCTTAGAGATCATTTTAATCCAGCCTCCCTGTTGTGGGTACGGACGCCACCTCTCGACTAGGTCAGGCAACACATGAGAACCGAACGGGAATCGAACCCGCGACCTTCGGTGTTTCAAACACCAACGCTCAACCCACTGAGCTAAACCGGCATCCACCAGATAAGAAAAGGAGGCCCCCCTGGTGACGGAGAGAGGATGTGATGAGGAGCAAGAAGATCCCACACCCAAACAGCACTATTGGACAGGTCATGCAAGGGGAGGCGAACTCAGACAAGGAGGGGGCGGTGCAAGAGCGTGGGCAGCCAGCTCCCCCCATCTGGGCTTAGTCTCACGGTGGGGAACAGCCCTGATCCCTGCCAAAATCAGGGGGCAAAGCCCCGTTCGTGGTGGTGGGACCGAGATTTGAGCATGGACTCTGTGTTTTCCCAGCAAATATCCCCAGGCCTGGGAAGGGGTGTTTGGAGCAGCGCTGTACCTCTCTGTAGGTCATCCTTGTCCTGCTCCAGCCTGGCTACAGCCTCTAAATGCTCCTTGGTCTTTGCTGCTAGGCTTACTCAGCCTCTTTCCTCTGTCTCGCTTGGGCCTCCTTCTCTGCCTGAAGCAGCTGGGGGAAGCCCTTATCTTGTCTGCGCAGTTCGCTGTTCTCTTTCTGCAACTTCTCCAGCTGAGACTTCAGAGGGTCGATGATCTTCAGCATCATGCGGAGACATTTGTCCATGCACAAGAGGTCTCTGCTCTGCTTTGAGGCCCAGAAGGCCATGTCCCTTGCAGAGAGGGGACCTTGCCCTGGGGTCCTGTCCATCAGCTTCTGGAAGTTGCTGAGAGCCGAGGGGATGTTCTGGCTCTGGCAGATTCTGACGATGGCTTTGCTGACCTGGCGGAGGATGGTCTGGGTGATGTCGCAGGTGTCGCAGGCTCCTGGAGGTGGCACAGTTGGCTGTGTGAGGACGCTGCGGCCGCTCTCAGTGGTTCAGGTTGTCAGAGGTGACAGTCGCCTTCATGGGGACGCTGAGGCTGCTCTTGGTGGCACAGGCTCCCTCAGGTGACATAGTCGCCTTCATGGGGATACTGCGACTGCTCTCAGTGGCACAGGCTCCCTCAGGTGACCCAGCTGCCGTCATGGGGACGCTGCAGCCGCTCTCAGTGTTTGTGTGGGCAGCCTTGGGCAGGGAGCTGCCTGAGATGTTGCCCTTTGGCATGTGGACGTGCAGTGACAAGCCGAGAGAGGTTAAACTGGGAATATCTATGGATAAAGTTCTTAGTTTTAAAGCATCCAGAGAGAAGAGTTTTGGCCACTTCAGATTTTGCAGACTGGAGAAGAGATGGCACTGCAATGGGCTGTTTTCTGCAAGCTGCTGCCTTTTGCTAGAGAGAGCACAGAACAAAACCGGGGCCCAGATCAGGCAGGAGTCGACTGCAAATGATCCAGCAGAGCCCAGAGACAGAGGTGTGAGTCATGAGGACAGGCCATCAGCCCAGGCAAGGGGTGACAAGGGCAGCTTGTCCTTCTCTTGGCAGAAGTTCCCAGAGCATGGTGTTTTTATCACAGATTATTTCCCTGATTGGAGCCCGCTCAGCCTCACCAACAGTGGGGTGGGCAGAGCTACAGGGGCAGGTGTTAGAAGGAGGAGAATGTTTTTCCAAGAGATCAATGCAGCCAAGCTCGCCCGTCCTGAGGTCCCGGCACAGGCCGGGAGAAGCATGGGTCCAGCAGCATGTCTGGGAGAGGCAGGTGGAGGAGGGAAGGGGCTCAGGTCAGGAGGGGACAGTGTGAGACAAATGTGTCCTGTCTGACACAGGAGTCAGCACTCAGAGGGTTGTGACCCAGGAGCACGTCTGGTGTGGGTACTGCCTGTGTCACGGGATGTCCCCAAGAAGGACCTTGACCCCAGCACAGCCCAAAATCATGGGGGTGGGACAAGGCCCATTCCCATAGCACCTGTACTCAGCTCGTGGGGTGTTGGGGCCCCCAAATGCTCCACCTTGGCCAGGAGCTGCTGGTAGGAGGCCCCCAGTTTCAGCACGCTGCAGCAGGATGTCTTGGCTGTCAGCCCTGTGGACATGCGGGGTCCCACTGGCTGCGCTGGGGGGATGGCTCGCTCGCTGAGCAGGTTTTCTGCGTAGCTGGTGAAGTTCTGGAGCAGCAGCAGCAGCCTTTTTGTAAAGAAACAAAACAGAGCTCAGATCAGCAGAGTATTTGTAATGCGAAAGGGGTGCATTTGGCACAGGAGGGTGGGTATCAGTGCTCCTGTGACCCCCCCCCCCCAGGGCTGAATGGCTCCACGGAGCACTATCTGGTGGGATGCAAATCCCCCTGCAATCTGCAGGACGCGGGCTGTGGACCCTGCTGGCAGCCAGCCACATTTCCTTTGAAATGGAGGCACATTTATTTAACCCAGGTTGCAAAAGGCACTTCTGCCTTGCAAGCCTGTAGATGCAGCCCTCTCCGAGTGTTTCCAAGGTTTTGGGGGTCAATTTAAGGAGGCTGCCCCCAGGTGCCCTGTGCGGCTCCTCTGTTCCTCTGTGGGCAGCATCTGGCCGGTAGCTCTGAGCTCTGAGCTCTGTGCCGGGAGAGGAGCTGGGCTTTTACACTCGCAGTGCAGAGCTGCGGAGCGTGAGGCGGAGGTGCCGGCACAGCGCTCCTCGGCAAACGTGTAGGAAAAAAGAACCCAGAGCCGCTGCACGGACTGCCCTCCTGTGCGGGGAGAAGAAGCTGCTGTGCCAGCCCAGCTTCTCGGAAGAGGGCGCTTGGGGCTGGCTGTGCCCGTCTATCAGCAGCTCCAGCAGCATCACGTGCGAGCGCTGGGCGGACTCAGGGTCGCTCTCGGTGTAGCTGTACCGCTCCAGCAGCTCCGCCAGCTCCAGGTCGCAGGACAGCTGGTTCGGGAACTTCCACGAGGGGAAGTGCACAGCCCCGACCCTGGAGGAGACCTCGGCGATGGCCGCCTGCAGGTCGCTCAGGTCGGCCCACAGGCTCTCCATGCCGCGGGGGAGGCCCGAGAGCTGGGCCATGCTGACCCGGGCGGCGGGACCCGGCCCGTGGGCTGCAAGGGTCCTCTCGGGCCGCAAGGGCTGGGGGACAGCCCCGGGGGGCGGGGGGCTGGAGGGGGACCGGCACCGCAGCACCGGCGCTGGGGGACCCCAGGAGGGGCGGGGGGGCTTCTTAAGTGCCGAGGGACCGAGGGGTCCCGGGGAAGGATGCGCAGGGTCGGGCCGGAGCCCGCGGGGGGTCGCTGAGAGGAAACCACCACCGGTCGCGTCCCTGCCGCCGCGTCCAGTTGCCGAGGCAACGGCTCGGGCCACGCCCCTTCGCGGAGGCCACGCCCCCTCCCGCGCGCCTGTTCGCTCCGCCTCGCGCTGCTCCTCCCGCAGCGCCCGGCTCCGCCCCCGCCCCCCCCCCACCGAGCGCTGCCCGGGGTGCTGCCCGCCGCGCGCGCGCTCTTCCCCTCTCCTCCGGCGCGGCCGCTGCCGGCTCGAGGCCGACGCCCTCCCGAGGCCGCCGCGCGTCGCTTCCGCTTCCGGCGCGCTCTTCCGGCACGGCAGCACCCGGCCAGGGATCGGCCGCGGCGGGGAAGCTCCAACCGCGGCCCGGGCAGCGCCGTGCCCGCCGGAGCCGAGCCAGCCGTGCCGCCGGCGCAGCCCGCGCCGCCCGCCCAGAGCGAACCGGTGCGGGGAGGGGGGGGGGGGTGTGTTGTTCCGCCGTCGAGGCCCGGGCCGGGCCGAGGCGCGGGGCCTGTCCCTGGCGCCCCCCGGGACCCGCCGGGCGGGCCGGGTGCTGTGGGGCTGGGGGCGGTTTCCCCGCGCTGTCCGCCCGCGGGACTGCAGGAGCCGCTTCGGGCCCGGGGCTGCCGCGGCGCTGCCGGGTTCCCACCCCCAGCAAAGCAGCGCAGGGGCTGTCACACACATGAGCGGTCGAGACAACTCGGCCTCAGGGTTCCAAGAGAACGACTGTCACCGTGGTGTTGCCTCAACCTCCAGCTCCTCAAGATGCTGCTGTTCTGAGGGAATGAAAAGTAAAAAAGTTGTGGAACCTTTCTCTTGTATGGAAAATCCCGTTGCCAGCGGTCAGTGTTCACAAAGACGACAGAGGAGTCTTCATAGAATCAGAGAATCCTAGAACAGTTAAGGTTGGAAAAGACCCTTGGGATCATCGAGCCCAACCATTAACCCTACACTACAAGTTCGTCCCTAAGCCATGTCACCCAACACCACATCTAAGCGACACTTGAACACATCCAGGGATGGCGACTCAACCCCCTCCCTAGGCAGTCTGTTCCAGTGTCTGACCACTCTTTCCATGAAGAATTTCTTCCTAATGTCCAGCCTAAACCTACCCTGTTGCAACTTGAAACCATTCCCCCTGGTTCTGTCCCTAACAACCTGTGAGAAGAGACCGGCACCAACCTCTCTACAATGTCCTTTCAAGTAATTGTAGAGCATGATGAGGTCCCCCCTCAGCCTCCTCTTCCTTGAACTGAACAGTCCCAGCTCCCTCAATCGCTCCTTGTAAGATCTGTTCTCCAGGCCCTTCACCAGCTTTGTTGCCCTTTTCTGCACTTGCTCCAGCACCTCGAGATCTCTGCTATACTGAGGTGCCCAAAACTGAACACAATACTCAAGGTGTGCCTCACCAGTGCTGAGTACAGGGGGACAATCACCTCCCTACTTCTGCTGGTCACAAAATTTCTAATACAAGCCAGGATGCCGTTGGCCTTCTTGGCCACCTGGGCACACTGCTGGCTCATATTCAGCTGGCTGTCCATCAGAACACCCAGGTCCTTTTCCGCCAGACAGCCTTCCAGCCACCCTTCCCCAAGCCGGTAGCGTTGCATGGGGTTGCTGTGACCAAAAAGCAGGGCCCTACACTTGGCTCTGTTGAAATGCCTGCAGTTGGTCTGGGCCCATCCATCCAGTCTGTCCAGGTCCCTCTGTAGAGCCTTTCTACCCTCCAGCAGATCGACACTCCCTCCCAGCTTGGTGTCATCTGCAAACTTGCTGAGGATGCACTCAATTCCCTCATCTAGATCACTGATGAACACCAAGCCCTGAGGGACACCACTCGTGACTTGCCGCCGACTGGATTTAACTCCATTGACCACAACTCTTTGGGCCCGGCCGTCCAAACAGTGTTTCACCCAGCAGAGTATGTGCCCATCCAAGCCACGGGCAGCCAACTTGGCCATAAGGATATTGTGGGGGATGGTGTCAAAGGCCTTACTGAAGTCCAGGCACACTACATTGACAGCCTTTCCCTCATCCACTAAGCAGGTCACCCTGTTATAGAACGAGATTAGATTTGTCAAGCAGGATCTGCTCCTCATGAATCCACGATGACTGGGCCCAATCTCCCTGTTGGCTTTTGATGGCTCTTGAGATTATTTGTTCCATCACCTTTCCTGGCACTGAAGTAAGACTGACAGGTCTGTAGCTACCAGGATCCTCCTTCCTGCCCTTCTTGAAGATGGGCGTTACATTCACCAGCCTCCAGTCCACTGGGACATCCCCAGTTAACCAGGACTGCTGAAAGATGATGGAGAGTGGCTTGGCAACCACATCTGCCAGCTCCCTCAGCACTCTAGGGTGTAATCCATCAGGTCCCATGGATTTATGAGGATTCAGCTTATGAAGCAGATCCATAACCAATTCCTCCTGGATTATGTAGGTCCTATTCTGTTCCTCATCCCTTTCTTCCAGCTCAGGGAGCTGTGTGCCCAGACAACAGCTGATCTTACTGTTGAAGATTGAAGTAAAGAAGGCATTAAGCACTTCAGCTTTTTCCATATCCGTGGTCACCGTGTTTCCCTCTGCATCCAACAAGGGATGGAGATTCTCCCTAGACCTCCTCTTAGTGTTAATGTATTTATAGAAACTTTTCTTATTATTCTTTACCACAGTGGCCATGTTTAGTTCTAGTTGGGCTTTAGCCTTTCTAATTTTCTCCCCGCACAGCTTCACTTCTTGTTTCTAATCCTCATAGCTTGCCTGGCCCCTCTTCCATAGGCCATAAACTCTCCTTTTGTTCCTAAGTTCCAGCCAAAGCTCTCTGTTCAGCCAGGCTGGTCTCCCTCCCTGTCGGCTCGTCTTTCGTGACTTGGGTATAGTTAGTTTGTGCACCTTTAAAATTAATTCTTTAAAGTATGTCCAGCCTTCCTGGGCTCCCATGCCCTCCAGAACAGCCTCCCAAGGGACTCCCTTAACCATGGACCTGAAGAGACCAAAGTCAGCCCTCCGAAAGTCCAAGATGACAATTCTGCTGAGCCCTCTCCTTACCTCACTAAAAATGGAGAATTCTAACATTACATGATCACTTTGTCCAAGACAGCCTCTAACAGTTACGTCCCCTACAAGACCTTCTCTATTAACAAGGAGCCAGGTCCAGGAGTGCACTTCCCCTCGTCGGCTCCGTCACCATCTGTGTCAGGAAGTTATCTCTCACACACTTAGGGAACCTCCGGGACTGATCCCTCTCTGCTGTATTATATTTCCAGCAGATGTCTGGGAAGTTAAAATCCCCCATGAGAACAAGAGGTAGAGTCCATGCAACTTCACCCAGTTGCCTATAAAGTATCTTACCTATTTCTTCATCCTGCTTGGGTGGTCTGTAGCAGACTCCCATGATCATGTCAGTCTTGTTGGCTTTTCCTTTGATTCTAACCCATAAGCTCTCAACCCTGTCATCACATTGATTAATTTCTAAGCATTCATATCCCTCCCTAACATAGAGGGCCACCCCACCACCTCTCCTACGGCATCTTTCTCTTCTGAAAAGCTGATATCCATCAACTGCAGTACTCCAATTGTGTGAGTCATCCCACCACATTTCTGTTATAGCAACTACATCATAGTTCTCCATCTGCAGAATGGCCTCCGGTTCCTCCTGTTTGTTACCCACGCTGCGTGCATTAGTGTAGATGCACCTCAGCCGGGTCACCTTTTGTAAGGGAGAAGCCCTAATACCTTCCTGGTGATACTCGGATGTTTCCACAGTAACTGACCTCTCGACAACCCTTGTTTTCTGTCTGCAACTTGATGTGACATTTTGATCATTAGCTAATTCACAAGATTGTTTGATCTTACTACTACTTTCCTCCCCCACAAGCACCGACATATTACATACTGGCTCCTTTTCAGTGATTTCGCTTTTACTCCCACCCCCTTTCATACCTAGTCTAAAGCTCTGCCTACTTCCATTAGATCCAGCTACCAACCCCTCCCCCTTCATATCTAGTTTAAAGAACGCTCTATGAGTCCTGCCAGCTCATAACCAAGGATCCTTTTTCCCCTTTGTGTCATTTGAACCCCATCTGGTTTCAGTAGACCAGGTGCCCTGTAGATCTCCCCATGGTTAAAAAACCCAAAGCTAGACCGCTGGCACCACCCCTTTAGCCAAGTATTAATCTGCTGCACTTTGTCAAACCTACCGCTATTTTTCCTCGTAATTGAAGGAATACGGGCAAACACAACCTGTGCGCCTGATCCTTTTAGCATCATCCCCAGTGCCCTAAAGTCCCTTTTGATTGCTTCTGATAGTGATTCCATGCTTCATATTCCTTTTCTAACTAGATTTTGGAAGCTTAAAATCTTATCAAAGTTTTAGTTTATTGACTTTCAGATTGAAAGTTATTTGTTTAGAACACAAATGGTTTACTCTGCAATCTTAGAATTATGGGAGAGATATTGCACTATAATAGTGCAGACTCATAGGGAAACCATTATTAACAATGTAGAGAACCCAAGACTGAAAGCTGAACTTGTTTCTTTCCATCTGGATATAGCAGTGTGCTATCTTTGCTGGGGGCAGTCTGAGACTGAGAGGTGGTGAGACCACGGTTGCCTGTGGGTATGTCCCCATCTCCCCCCAAGGCCGGCAGCCACCACTGTGGAGCAGCGTAGCCCGAAGGTGTCGGTACTGGCTGTGATGGGTGCAGAGCACAGGAGGGCAGGTCGTAGTGCTCTTACACCTACATCTGTATGGCCGAGAGCTTCTGCAGATGTTGCATTCTGATCGCTTGCTTGAACTCTCCTGCTCATGGTTTACTTCGTGCTAGATACAGGAGTAGGAGGTTTGCTGGCTTTTGAATCACTGAGCCATATACCCTGTCGGCTTGCCAGGATGTGCTGTATTTCTTGTTGTTTTCAGCCATGGTTTTGGGCATCGTTTTGTTCAACCTGAGGTTCTATTTGCAGCAGCTGCTTTGAGAGTCATTTGCATTCAGCTGTATGCTTGTCCTATACTGTTCACATTTGGTACTGCTTTTGCAAAACAGTGATTCCTTCCGAGTGTAAGTACTCCTTATTAAAAACAAACAAAATAACTACAAACACACGGGACTGGTTATGTTTTTTACTCTTGCATTGCTTCTTCTCATACCTTCTTCCAAAAGAGCATATTCTGAAATAACATGACAATTTAAGTGAACTTCCTTTGCTCTTCTCTCTGTAATGTTGCAGTTATACCAGAGAAGTGGAGAAAAATTTCTCTAGAGGCTTTTGGTTAATCATCTTTTGAGGAAAACCACAGTATTTCTAGATAAAATGTGCAAGCTAAATGGATTCTTTGTTTTCAATTATTTGTGCTTGGTTAGCTTATCAGTACCTTAAAAAACACAGACCCAAATAAAACACACACTCATAGTGCTGTCATATGTTTGCTAAATGGTAAAGCATTGATGACTTTCTGATATTCTAATATAGTTTTGTGGTCTGTGCTGTTGCTTAATTGATTTTTCACTTCGTTACAGATGACTGCACTAGGGATGGCTGTGGAAAGAAGCTATACCTGCAGTTTTACCAATAGATGCAAAAAGAACGAGACACCTTCTGACTGTCACTGTTGCTATCAGCAAGGAGAAAAAGTAGGTTTCTGTTAAGATTCTTTCAGCCAACTCTGTTGCAGAGATGGTAATTACACAGGTAAGTGTAACCCGCTTCAGAAACATGACCTTGCAAATATGTAGGTAATATTTGAAGATCATGCCTATTTGATGTTTCTGCATCTTCTCAATAGTTCTAGTTAGTCCTAAAATTCCCTACGCATCTCCCAGGCTTTGGAGTATGATAACCATGAGGGACCTGTCTAGGTTCTTAGGAAACACTGACTTGAGAATTAATTACGATCTTAATCCACTCGATTTCTCTTTCCTGTTTTGAAGGCCAGCTTGCAGCATTTGGTTGGATATTGTGGTCTCTTAATCTAGACGTAGGGAAAGTAGTGTCAGATACTATTTTTGCTTGAATGTTCTTTGAAGGTTTTGGTGCATGTCAGATACATTTCTAAATTGAAAGATGCATTTCTGGTAAGTGTGGGGAAACACTTGTACTGAGTGGAGTTTGAACTCAGTAAGTGGCTATGCAAAGAGCAGAAATTACATGGTTGAAGTGATTAATATTTTTTCCCAGTGAAGTACAACTTCAAGCATCTCTTAAATGTGATATAAACAAGTTTGGATACATTTCATATGAAATAGTCTGTTAATAAATGATAGACACTAGAGACCAAAAGTTCATGTATGAAGTGCCAGTGTATGTATTAATGGGCATGTGCATCCTGAAGGAGGGTGCATATATTCTTCACAGAACTAGACATGTTGTAAGGACCTGTACACAAGTCCCCTACTGAGGAATTTGCTCTCACAGGTTATGGTTGCAAAGTGAATATTTGATCACCTGGTAATGCTATTGAGTATTAAAGTTTTAATAACACTGTACATGTACGTGCATTTAAGTTAGTGATGTCCGTCAGTCGATGAAGCAGAATGCAACTCTTGGTTTAACAGAATTCAGTAATGTAATGGTGTTTAAATTTATTTTAATTAAAAGCTTAAAATACAGCTGAACATCTCTTAAAAAAACCCAAACCCAACCAGATATGTAAATTATATACTTGGAATATCTGTTTTGATCTTAATAGCTACTCTACGGAAAATTCTTTGATCCCATTGTGATAAGGGGATAGTGAGATTCTTGCAGGCTTCTACTTCTGCTCTTCATATCTTTTGAAGAGTTGCTTACTGCTTCTGCTTGTTTAGACTGAGCCTTGTTGAGCAAACTGATCCTTCATCTGAAGTTGAAGACTCTATATGCCATGAGGACACAAGGCCATGCACAAGCATTGCCGCCCATGCCTGAAGTAAACCTCCACCTCTGCTGCTGCCAAGCAGGATTGCACTCCTGGGCCAGTCACCGCTTCCTCAGGTTAAACCTTCATTTGAGTGATAGACTGTCAGGGGCTGCACTATCCAATACTATTCTAGTTTTTTATTTCAAAGTCATTCATTCTGTTTTCATTACTGACTCCATCACTTGACACAGTACGTTTTTCTCATAAAAGTAGAAAAGAACATAACAGCTACTACGTGAACTACAATCAAGTAGATGGGTGGGATGTGGAAAAATCTGAACTTGCAAATATTTGGCAGTGATCAAATAACAGCTGAAAGACTGGAACTCAGCCATGCTATTTTCAGAGCAAACTTTATGTGAAAGAATAGGAGAGTAGGGGAGTATACTATTCTTTATCTAAAAATGAATTCGTTCAAACATTACAAAAGCATAAGAATATAAAGCTCATCTTTCATGTCCTTAGTCTGAAATCAGATTCAGCTACTGTCCTTGCATCTGTTTGAAGTTGGCATGGGTTGAGGTGAACACCTGGCTATTTTAGAAGGGCTTTTTTCCTCCCGTTGTGAACTTTTTCCATTCTACAAAGCTTTCTTTTTTAGTTAGCAAGTTGGTTGCAATTCTTTTGAGTTACTGAACCTCATTGAAAACCAAAAGGGCAGCAGAAACAGTGAGGGCGGTTCAGATTTTAAACATTCATATTGTTGGATGCATAGGATTAGAGTGTGGTGCTTTTATAAACTAAATACTGCTTTAATGATTGAAATAAATAGGGAAGTTGGCAAAAATTGTGACATCTGCTTAGTTGGATTGTGTTTTATTGTTAAATGGTAATGTAAAAAGAAACCACATGTACACTCTGAACAGCTATCGATGTTAGTCCTTGGAATGAATACTAGGCACAAACTGTATCAGAACTGATGACCTGTTGTGGTCATGGATTTAATCCTTGCATAAAACCAGCCTCTAATATGTTTGTCATGACAAAATCACTTAAATAAAATCTGGGTTTAGCTTTCCATACCAATTGTACTTCGTTTGTCAGTTTTTTAACTTGTGTGTACGGGTTAACATCAATATCAGGGAGAGTTTGACTTTGTAGTGTGCTCCTGCTAAGATGAGTAACACTGCAGGTCAGCAGGCTCTGTTGTCCAGGCAGGTTACACTATAGCGCAGTGGTTGTACATCTTTTTAAGTAGGGCGCTATGAATGATAAAGGCTGAAGCTTTTGTAGCTGTTGGTATGTGGTGTGACTGCTTTGTCTGCAGTGCTTGTTTCTATACCTAAATGTTTTCAAATAGGTAACTGCCGTTTCTTGAGCCTGGCGCTTTTAGACCCTCAGAGTTAAGAGAGTGTCCTGTGCAAACAAAAGCAGATTTTACTCTTTTAAAACAGCTGACAGTAAAAAACAAAAACCATTTCCAAACAGGACTGTCAGATGCAAAGTATAATCTTTCATCTCTTCTTTTGTCACCTGCTAAAGGGTTTGTACCTCTGGGATATTCTTGACAACGTGCAACGTGGCCACTGCTTTTGCCAATGCAAGGTGAGTGACAAAGCTCTGTAGCTGTTTGGCTTAATTATTGCAAATCATTTCTAGTTAAAACCTTCACAATGCTGACAATCAGGCGTCTATTCTAGCTGGAGAACTTTATTTCATTTAAATAATGAAAATAATGGCCATCTTCAAGCCAGTCTCAGCCTGAAGGATACTGTTGCTGTATTGAAATAATTAGGTACTGCTTTCTAAAGAATACCATTCCAGTGGTTTTCTTTGACTTTTTCATAATAACCAAGGTACTTTAGCACATAGATGCCTGTGTGGTTGTCATCCAAGCAAAATGAAATGCTATTCACAGTAGAAATACAACGATGTAATTTATAATGAGACTATTTAGAGTTTGAAGTAGCTAGAAAAAAAAAATAGATATTGCTGTAGATTTAAAATCAAAATAATGCATACTTGTGATTTAAATATTGGGGGGCAGAGAAAGAAAGCCTGATTTCTAAAACAGCTGGAAAAACAAATGAAAGCTAAACTGGAAATATTTTTCTTATAACACCATTTCAGTTTAAAGTCCTCATTTTAAACTCTTCCAGAGTATGTATGTAGGAGAATAATTTTCTGGATCCCTGAAGTTCAGTGAGTAGATTTGAAAATTTGGATGACAATCACTTTAAATGAAGTGCTTAATGACTCTAAGCAGTCATGTGCTTTGCTTGCAGACCTCAGAGGGAAATACCTCCAGGCCTGTAGGAAGGCTAGCTAGCTTTTCTGTAGGGCTTTGCCTTTGTTTTTTGCAGATGTGGGGGGTGGGCAAAGGAAAAAAGACACTGAAACCAATTCCCTCTAGTAATTTAAAAGGGAGTTACACCCATGGTGACCAACATCTCTTTCGGGTTAGTGGTTTCTTACCACAGTGCCTATCAGAGCTTCTGATTGTTTCTTTGAGTGTGTTTTTCAGCCTTTTTAAGGAGTGAAGATTTTCCTCCCTGGTAGGCGTTACAGTAATAACCAAGCACGATTAAGTGTGTAATTGGCCATCCATGTCTTTTTAGACATACAAAATATTAAAAAATATACCTGTGTGCTTCTCTGGTTGTGGAAAGGAAGTGGGTGTGTTTACTGTTTATTAGGTATGCAGTTATCTGGGGTTATTTGGGAGTGTGTGGTAGCTGGGAGCTGACAATCTGAAAGGTGTTATCAGAAATATGAAAGATGATTAGAGGAATAGTGTTTTTCAAAGCTCCTCTGCTTGGTGTGGGTTGATTCTTTCAAGAGTATGGGTTGATGCTTTCAAGGTTATAAAGAGGAGATAACTTTTTTTCTGGGTTCATTGTAGATAGAATAATGACTAATTGGCTGAATTTGTAATAAAGATTTAGGTTAACTGTGAGGAAGCGTGTGGTCAACTCATATTGAAACACATTGCCTGGACAGGAACAAGAATTAGAGACACACCCATCAGTGGTAAAACAGGTATATGTGATTCTGCATCAGATATTGGAACTTCTTCATTACAATGATGTTCTGCAACACAGCAGCAGCTGGAGGAGTATGTTAGTTTTGCAGTGGGCCCTTGCCTGAACACAAATTCAGATATACAGGATATTGGACCACATTTTGAATTGAAGTGACAAGTTAGATTACCCATTTGAGGACATAGAACAATTGAAAGTTTATAGCAAATCATTTGTTTTGATAAAACAGTAAAATGAAACATTGAAATGGCAAGTAGCCTTTCACTGATGGAAGAGGGGAAATTGATTTTTTGATATTAGATGTGGAGAGACTGGCCAGATACAGAAACTACACTTGTCTTACAGCATTTGTTGTATTTTGACACAATTATTGATGTTAAACCAGTACAGTGCCAATGGGAGCTTAACTAAGAAGATGCTGCTGACACAGAACGGCAATAGTGGAAGTCCTGTAACAAGCTGCATCGCACCTCTTCTTGCACTCCAGCCTGTAAGAACTTCTGAAAAATTTAAGAAGATTTTTCTGTTAAAACAAATATTCATGAATGGCAGTGTTTTATCTTTGTTACTTTAAAGGACAAGCTGCTAAACAGTCACAAAATAAAGTTGCTTTTTTTACACAATTGTTACAAGTTTCGCTTTGTGGTTGAACTTCATGTGACTATTCAGGTTAGAACGGGCATGTCTGGCCTGACCTGGCTTTCAGTGCATGTTGAATGGGACGGGTGGAAATTCTCTATAAATTCATGGAAAGTAAGTCAGTCATTTCTGCATTTTACCTTGTAGAGAGGTGAAGGTGAAAGGACTGACTTTAGCCTCAACCAGAATTGTTGCTGTTACTTGGTCACCTTTGAACACTTGGTCAGCTTTGAAACACTTTTATATTGATCTCTTGAATATTGAATTTGCTTGGAATTGGGGTGCTTTATATTTTCAATTACTTTCAGTTCCATTATAACTTGAAGTTATAACTGGAAAAATAAGGAAAAATGTTAAAATTATTGTAGTTAGAAAAGCAGTCAAGCAAATGAATGTGAAGAACCACCTTAATCTGTAGTTACAAGCCAATCAAGTACCAAATGTAAAAAAATTTCACAGCCATTCTACTGAAATATCAAGTATACTTAGATTTAATGCATGCAAAAATAATGGTAGATGCTCTGCAAAAATAGTTAAGGTTAAGGTTAAATTATTGCTTATAAATTGCAAAGTGCCAGAAACACTGATCTTGAAAGTTAATGTAGGTTTTTCCACCTTTTGGAAGAGGCAATTATTTTCACAGAGAAAATAGTTCAGATATGAAGTTACTGAAAGTAACTGAAATGCATCACAGGTATTACTTGCAACCATAATAGGCACAGTACTTCAGAAGGAGTAAAATTTTTCAGTGATTGCAATGTCTTTAAAAATGGAAGGTAGTTTTTATATATATATCTGATGTGTATGGCAGCAGTTTTTCATAATTGTAGGGCGATATTTCTGCTGGTAGTGAATAGCAGAACTCTGTGTGCTTATCAGTATTATTAGAGCAATTAAATATTTTTTGTTCCTTTTCCAACACAGATTGTGTTATGCTTTCACTGTGGATAGCATAGTGGAGCACTTGGCCGTCTAGAAGGTTACAGGGTGACTTTAGTATTGTGTTTTTCTAATAGTGCTTGCTTGATTTACTGTACCATAACTCATGTTGTCAGAGGAGTGTTTGTTATTGGATTGGTTCATTCTATGAATTAGATCAATTAATAAATTTAATTTTGCCAAGAGACAATACCTGCTATAGATCTTAAACGAGCAGAATTTCCCTACAGTGTAAAGTGTGGAAAATAGTCCTGTGCTTGAGAACTAAGTGGTGTCTTTCTTCAAGACCTGCGAACTTCTTATCTTGCGGCTTTTTTCATTCACTTAATGCATTAGCTAAAACCATTAGGAACTAGCTGTCAGCCCAAGAGTAATAATATAACATTATTTTTTCAAGCCTCCCTCTAATATCTGCTTTTAGAAACATAAGTATGACTTCAGTGGTGATAGTCTAATGGCAATGCCCTCTTTGGATAGCTAACTAGTCCTCAAAATGATTGCAGCTCACCTAACTCCTACCTATGCATTTATTTGACTGTTGATACTACGATGTTTGAGTGGCTGCATGCACTTATAAATTACCCTGCTGGTGTCCATGTGAGATAGGAGATTGCACAGGCTTTCCCAGGGGAACCTGGAGCTTGTTTCGGAGCCCGGAATTGAACTAATTCTCTTGAGCCCCACAGTAGGTCCTTAATCACAAAATCATTCCCCACTTCCCCCAAAGGGATTAAATGTAATAACTTGTATCATTTAAGGGCTTTTCTTTTTTAACACTTGAGGTTGAGGTTTTGAGGTGAACTTTGTTAAAGAATTACCTGTCATGGTGTAAAATCTCTCTTTTTCCAATGCTGGCTGTGGTGCTGCTCTGGCACACGTGGGGGCCGGCCAGGTCCTGCTGCCCTGTGGTGGCATCGTGGGGACCTGGCACATGGTGTGCATGAACCTTAACCCCTCTGAAACTAAAGCACTAAAGACTGGAAGAAATATGCACCTGCACTGTGATGAACAGGAATGAGGTGTGTAAAATAAAGTGAAAAGGACTGTTATGTTGCCATTTTAGGAGTCGGCTTGAGCCTTTGACTTCACCTGTGAAAAGGAGATTAAAGGGAGGTGGCCAAGGCAAAGCCAGTTCACAGCCGTATTTGGACACAAGTGGGGCATTTCTGTGGGTGTTCACTTTTCAAGAGAACTAGGTTTAAGCTAGTAGCCTTACTCATATGAAATTAGAGAAAAACAGACCCTCAAAGTTCTAAATTCAGCATGCCTGTGCACAAAGGAAATTGTTTGAGGCTTTACTCCTGTAAATCTAGAAAACCCACAAACAACCACCAGCCCAAAACAAACCCCAAAAACCTCCTGAAATGCAAAAAAAACCCAAACTCAAGTGTTGTAGAACATTGTCAACTAAAGGAGTTGTCAACTTTGAACTTATTCTCCTCAGTAGCTTAGATACTGTCTTCATTGACCTGCTAATTGCAGTCTCTCAGAAGTGGTCTTAAACTTTATTATGGACAAATAATATCTGCTTCTCCTTCAGTGAGGTGTTTGGCTAAGATGTGCTCAAGTTTTAAGCTGCTTAAAAAGGCGGGTGAGCCTCAACAAATGTGTCTGGCACTGGGGAGGTGGTGAGGATGGGGTGGTGATGGGCAGCACCGTGCAGGTGAGTGAAGAAAAAAGGCAAATGGCATCTCCAGCAGGTGCGGGTTGGAATCTTCCCACATTTTGAAGCAGCCGGGGTCTGTGTGGGGCTGGGCCCGGCCGGGAGCTGCTCCCGGGGCCCCCTGCCCCGGCCAGGCCGGGGTGACTCGGGGTGGGAGCGGAGCTGCGGGTTGAAGAGAGCGAAGGGGAGCGGTGCCGGGTGTCAGGTGGTGTGAAGCTGACTGAAACTTCACCGGTTGTCCCTCTCCTGGTCTTCAAAACTTCATGTTACACCCAAGGATGGGAATGGGCTCAAGGCCTGGGTGGTGGGCACCAAACCCTTCTCAACACATCCTGGGGCAGAGCTGCGGTTTCTTTGCCAATCGGCTTAGCTGTGCAGTAACGAGGCCTGTGTTGTGTTTTACAAAGAAAACATATCGGATGAAATTTTAACCAGAATTATGCTCCAGTGATCAAGTAGAAAAAGGAATGATAATGTTCAGGTGTAGTTAAGGCTGACACGTGGCCCGAGTGCTTGAATTATTGAACGCTTCCCATCGTGCCAGTGCTACCGTTGATTTAGATGTCCTCAGGGCCCGTGTGCTGATATTAATTTATATATTTAATAGGAGCTGTATTTTTTATCTTGTGCTCTTGCATCTTTAGCTGGATTTACTTTTCTGACAGAAATCTTTGATTTAAAGTATTTTTTCAGACAAACACCAATGCTATTCTGACCTGCTTTTGAACTTACATGCTTTTATCTGCAGTAAATGAAAACCTCATTGAGTGTTCTGCAGAAGTCTGGCAAAGTTTGAGTAGCCAAGCAAGGGAAAGTGACTTCCTCATTTTAAATGTGCATTTTGGAGCCTATCGCTTCTTTTTGCCAACACCAAAGCTGTGTCTCAGGCTGATGCTTTCCCTTGAGCCATGCACCCAGTGTGGCAGAGGCGAGAGGAGGAGCGCCGGTGAAGGGAGCAGGAGGCTGTGCTGCTCAGAGCTGCTGAGGGGGGAAACTGCTCTGGCTGCTGACCCTTCACCAGGACCTTGGGGGCTGAATACAAATTGCAGAGGCTGAAGAGGCACCTGAAGCACCTGTCCTGCTCAAGCAGATCAAAGTGCCTCAGAGAGGCCAGTAGCTGTTGCATCTCAGCTGAGGAGGAAGAAACAGTGCCATTGCTTTGCCTTGTACTGCTGTGGGCAAAATGTGGGGTGCTCTCTACCCACTGCAGACTGTGGAGGAAAGTGTTTTCTTTTATCCTGTTGCTTCACAGCTGGCTGCTAGTGGTGGGCAGGTGAGCCTTGCGCAACGGTTGGGCAGCTCCACCTGGCCGTGTCTTGGGAGGAGGGCCCTGCTGCAGGTAAGAGGTTTTTCATGATAGATTTGTCTAAGCTAGAAGCTGCAAAACCAGGCTTCCGTTAATGCAGTTTTGCTCGTGCATATTGTTAAGAGGCTGTGCGTAAAATCTGGTGGCAGTAAACTTTGGTCTTTACAACAGACGTGTTGAAAAATACAAATGTTGGTTGTCTTGTTAATTGCTGAGTGAGTGCTGTTGCTTTAGTGTCTGAGTACATCATGATGGAAGCTTGATGATTAACTGTTTTATTGGTTTTAGGTACAGTTCTTCAAAGCATTTCATAATTCTGTATTCTTTCCCAAACTTTCTTCATAGTTACCTATGGTACTTAGGGTTGAGCATACACAAATATTTTGATAATTTTTTTGTTTACTTTTTCTGTTTTACTGAGTTTTGCTAAAGATGAGAGTGCTGTGTGGATACCAGACAAGAAAATGTTTCCTCTTGTGACAATAAGTTATTTACATGATCTTGATTTTCCTTGGTCTGTGGACTGAATAATTTGTGTGAACTTGAAGCCCTTACCCTTTCTTTTGTGCTCATTTGTGTGTTGTAAACTTCCTGATGATGTTTGTGCAAGTACATGTTTTACAGGGTATTTTCCTCTCTGGTACTGCTTCCTCATCATCCTTCTATAGTGTTTAAAGGGGTGTAACATTGTTGGGGATGTAAGTGGAATACGTAGAGGGAAGAAAATGCACATTGTGAGGTCAGTTATGAAAGATGTATAGCTTTGGCTCGATGCTACTTAAGCTACTTGGATGTCTTAGCAGCTTCTTCCCATTCAGTGGGAACTAATCATTCAGAAATGCTCACTGACAAATTCTGGCATCCTCTGTACTTACTGATTTCTTGGGTAAATTTAAACTCACGTGCTGGTAACTGAGGACCATCGATTTAAGATATGTAACCTGTGTACAGGGCTGATTTTATATGGTGGGGCTACATTAACAATGCTAAAGCCACAAGATCAGTTATTTAGATGCTGAATTGAGGCTCCATTTCAATCCCATCTCTGATATGTACAAAGATTATGCTGTATTCCCTTGTTATGATTGTCTTCTGTTGTGTTTGATTGTTGTTCACTTATTTGCACAGGATATTTGTCTCAATATACTCAGGGTATTTAAAAATCAAAGCCAACTTACGTAATAAAGGTGGAGGCTGTTGCAGAAGTTGGAAAGCTCCTCATAGATACATAGAAGTCAGCAACAGACTAATCTTCTAAGGCCATGTTAAGTCTGAGAACTGAGAGAACACAAAAATCATGATGCTTTTCCTGGAGTTTCTTGCCTGTCAGTGCTTTTCCATGTAACTTCAGGCAAACCTTACAAAAAGTGTCTGTAACTGGGTCCTGTTTGTGTAGGGACTTCTTTGAGTACCCAATGTGGTATGCTGGCAATGGATATACCCCAGATCCTCTGACTGTTTTGGCCTCTGTGACAAGGGACAAATGCCGGAGAAAAGTCAGAGGAAACAGGAGGCTACGTGCAGCGTGTGCTAAATGCTAGGTGGTAACTAAAGGCACTCACTTAGTAATACTCCCTATAGTAAAACAAACAAACAAACAAACCAACCACCAAAAACCCACAACCAAAAAAACCCCAACTAATAGTAAATAAAATGATGCATTGCTCCTTATCGAATAGATAGTAACTCAATTAGAAAAGCAGTGTGTCTTTACTTAAATATGCAATCTTGTAATCGGAGGGTGTGCCGTACTACATGTGGGTGTTGGCAGGACCTCGTGGTGGCCCATACATCTTCAACTCAGACAAGTCCTAACCCTTGAACACTTTGTTCTGCATCCATAAAGCTTTGTGAGGCTTCACAGGGTACAGAAAGCAAGTAGAAGCAACACTGTGCTGTTTTATCTAATAACAGTAGTTTCTTACTGTATTGCTTTATTTAGTAGTGATTTCCTACGTCGTTCATTGCAAACCAGCTGTGGAACAGTTTGGTAATGTCTGCTTGGGTCTTTTCTCTGACTTTTTGAGAGAAGACTGCTAGACTGTGTAATTTGTGTAGACTAATTAGATGCGTTGAAGCAAAGCGTGTAATTCGAATGGGATGAATGGAAGTAGAAACTCTTCCTGGAAATGTATCTGCTGCCTCTTGTGAGCTAGGCTGAGATTGCAACAGCAGATGACTTGTTTCTCTTGGAAGCTGTGAGATTTCAATCCGCTTCATCTTTCGCCCTAAGCATTTAGGCTCTTGGGTTAAGACTTACTGAAATTTCTGCTACCAACAACTGTGTGGAGAGGTTGGATGCAGAGACAGGCAGGATGAGTTGGTTTGTCAAGCCAAGCACAGCCTGTGCAATCTATAGATTGAGCACTTCTAAGTGATCAAACCCTTTTTTCTGGCAAAATTTTCAAACAGCGAAGCAGCAAGGTAGTAAATAACAAAGCCTTTGTTTCTGTCTGAGTCCGTTGGCTAAGCGGACGCCATGAGGAAACACAGCCACAGGCAACAGCTGGCTCTTGCTGCACATCTGGGTACAAAGAAGGCAGGTTGTGTTTCAGATAGGAGATGGTGCTTTGGAACTGCAGCTGGAAGACAGAGTTGTGGTGCTGTGAAAGAAGTAAATACAATCCTTGTGTGGCTTATTTTAATTTTGGTTCCACTGGAAGAAGGTAGAACACTTTTACTGATACTTTTTTTGAAGAAAACAATACTAAAATTGGCTGGTTTGAGTTCATATTTTAGAGAGGATTTGGAGATATATTGGGAGCCTATTAGAGACCACAGAATTGAGCTGTGGCTGTGGAAACAAGTCTCATGCTGTTAAGTTTTAACAGATTGATTTTTCTCACAAAAAGATGATTGGATGTGATATGAGTATCCAGGGGCCTCAGCAGAGGAAAGACATCTAGTAACTAGGAAGCTTCATACCTTTGCTGACAAGAATGTAACGTACCCCAAGTTCTAGGGATTCACCCATTTAATCAACTGTCTTTTTTTCACCCCCCTACTTGTTTTCTTACATCCTTGTAGGGACTTGCCAAACCCACTGTTGGTATGTTGTTTTCTCCAAAGTTTTTTCTACATTTTAGGGCTCCAATGGGTTAATTGCTTTAGAGGAGTCATCTGGATGAAGGGGCAGAGCAGATAATCTAACGACCCTGGGTTTACATCCCTGGCAATAGCCAAGGTGGTGTTAATTAATTACTTCTGCCATTGGTTATCGATCACAGCTGGTGCCTCTGCCTGCAGCTCCTGCCTTTCCTACCCTGAACTTGCCAAGCGGTTCCTTAAGAACCTTTGTTTGCTCCCGTGCTGCCTTTCCTTCACAGGGATGCCACATGCCTTGAGTCCTAAAGCTGTGAGGTAAGGAACGAGGCAAGGGAGTAACAGCCCTTTCTACCCCAAACGCTGTTCCACGACTTTTTAAGTTGCTCACCCACAAGCATACTGGGTCTCTCTGGCCTCTTCCTCTGGCTGACCTGCTGGCAGGGACCCCGGCACCAGTTTCCCAGCTCCCGGGAAGGGGGTGTGTTAGGAAAGCCGTGATTTTGCTGTGATTTTACCGTGAGCGGGAGCTGCGAGTGGCTCGACAGGGCGAAAGGGAAGCTTGAGGGTTATTTTGAAAGTTTTCGATAGGCACTCCCGGGCTGGAGCAGCGCCTGCCTGCACCTCGGCGGTAGGAGAAAGCCCAGCGCTTCCGCGCTGCTCAGCTATTGCTGGCCGGGACCGGCGCGCCCCGTGCCCGCAGAGCTGAGCGGGGCTGCGCTGGCTCCGGATCCCGCGGCCCCGCCGAGGAGGACGGAGCCCCCCTCGCCGCCGGGCAAAGAGGAGAGCCCCGCTCCCCCTTCTCCTTCTCCTGCTCCTGCCCCGGCCCGGCCCCGCGTCGCGCCGCCTGTGGCCGCCAGGGGGCAGCGGCGCACCGGGGAGAGCGCGGCGGGGCGGGGCGCGGCGAGGGCCGCACCGGGGCGGAGCCGCCGGCGCCGCTTCGAAATGGGGCGGCGCCGGGCCGGAGCGGATGGGATCGGAGCGGAGCGCCCCGGGGCGGGCCCGCAGGAGCTGGGGTCGGTCGCTCGGCGTTTGGCTGTGGAAGCCTTCAGAACGACAAAGGAGGGGAGAGAAAAGCGGGAAGGGAAATTAAAGCAACGCGTCCGAGTCTTGCTCGGCTGGGTGGGGGTGTCTGTCACGTCGGAAAAATACACCAGAAGTTTTTGATGGCTTCACCGTGACAGATCCGTATAATACCGCGTTTTGCAGTAGTTTTATCCGTTCGGCATGAAGCCTGTTCTGGCAGGTGGTCAGGAACAGAAAGGAGAAGCAGAGCGGCTGGACAGGGGGCTTTCGTCCCCAGAGCGGGCGCTCTCTCGCACGATCCCCCTCCGGTGCGTTTGAACGCAGCGCCCGGGCAGCCGGGGCTGGGACAGGTGGGTCGGGGGCTACCGGTGCTGCGGGCGGGGCAGGGCAGGGCGTGGAGGAGCTGCTCTGCGGGGGCCACGCTCCCGGGTGGTGAGAGGTGAAGAAAGGCTCAGTTAATACCACGAGGCTAGAAAAATCACCAGCCCTCACTTGATTAGGACGGGTGTTCTGATTTAAAATCGTTTTATCTGGGGAAAGTCAAAGGTCAGCTTCTACCTGTGCATCTGTGCTCCGTCTCTGTTGAAAGCTTGTGCAGGTGAGCTGAGGATGAGAGAGAGGCAGAAAGTTGGTTCTGGGTTTCCTGACTTCTTCTTTGTTCTGCTTCCTACCTGCAGTGTTGATAAGAGGACATGTAATGAAATGAAAAATTTGTTTAAAAAGGTGGAAATTCTCATTCAAACATTGAAATGGATTTGGGTGAGAAAAAGGGAATGCTCTTTGCCAGCGATTTCTGAGTTTTAAAAACAAGCAAACAAAAATACCCCTAAATCAGAAAAAAAACACCTCTCCCCACCACCCCAGCCCACGCCGGAGGGGACACCACGGTGTTTAGGGGCAGTGGGACTGACAGACAGGTGTCCAGGAGCACAGCACCTCCTGTGCAAAAAGCACTGGACCCACCTAGACATTACAGAACCTGAAGAACATTGTGTGTTGTGATTTGCTGTCATAGCATGTAACGAGCACAGGCTGGCTTGTCTATTAAGAATCTCTCAAATATGCTACTGAAAGATTCGATCAATGCAACAGCACCTAAACAGCTGGTTTTTTCCAAACTTCCCCAAATTAGGAAAGTCTTCTTTGCACATCAGGCTCTTTCCTGCCTTCCCACAGTGGGAAGGCGTTCTTGAAAACTCCTTGCTCGCGAGCCTCAAATGAGACTCTGAAGGAAAGGGTTTTAATTTAATTTTTTGATGTGGGAAGCTAACAAAAATAGCATTAGCAGGCGTGAGTGCTGCTTGAGCACTGCGCAGGCCAGCCAGCCACACGGTGCTGCGTTCTGGGTAAGCGAGGTGCCCTGGCTGCTGCTATTTTGTACAGCTGTACAACTATTCTTGCTGATTTTGATAATAAAACATCCCTTCTCATATCTTACTGGGAAACTGAGAATTGTTAGGAGAAAAATACCAGCACCTTCCTCCACAGAGTGGAGCATGGCTGTGGCTGGGAGAGAGGCGGTTGACACATCCAGCGTCCCCCTTGCAAAGGGCAAAGGCACCCAGAAGCAGGACCTTCCTGTGCTGCTGGTGTAACACGTGCTGGCCTGGGCAGAGCAGGGTGGCTCATGCCGACGTCCAGGGTCTGTCTGCCATGGGAAACTGCATCCCCTTGGAAGTGGGGAAGTTTTCCACTGGAGAACAATCCTCCATCCCACTGGTGTGCAAAGTCACCTCCTGTGCTTAGGCACAAACCGAGTTGCCTGATTAATGTTAGTCTTCATCTATACTTTCAGCCTGGGCTAATTTTAGAGCTTGGAACAAGGCTGATAATGGATTCAGTTGGTCAGAAATAGCTATTCTGCTTTGAATACACTGAGCTGGATCCGGATTAATTTCCCCACAGAGGCAAGTTGTTTAAGCTAAATGGTTTTTACCTCCGTTATGCACCATCTGCAAGTAGCAGCAGAGCAGGGCCCCGTGTGGAAGCTGGTGCTGGGCTCCTCAGCATCCACACAGGTCCCCAACCCATACAGAAAGAGCCAGGGGGCCCCAGTGGTCACCCCAACCTGCCTGCCAGCCTTTCCCTATGGGATGAGGTACCTTAACCCTCTCTCTGATGGCAGAACTATGAGTTCCCTGGAGGCACAGTTTGCTACGATTAGCATTTATCTGTGTACCCTGCAGGTGACACTTTCTCTGGCTGTTTTGATGGCTTGTTTGAAATTACATTATTGTGTTAAAAAAAAAAGACACAGGATGAGATAACTGGAGTGTTTTGGAGAAGGTCTGTGTTTGGGAGAGGCAGAGGAGGGTGTTAACTCTTTGTCCATGGATAAAAAATGGTTAGATGTTCCCTTGCAATCTCTTACTGATGCAGTTGCATCTGGGAGCCCCTTCCATGGCTGCGTGTCCCCTCCGCAGCGCCATGGGATGTGGTTATGCTGCACCGTGGCAGCCTGGTGGCAGGGCACTGTCTCTGGGAGGGTACCGCAGCTGCTTGTGCCAGCAAGCAGGGCTGTACAGAGACGTTGGTATTTCAGGAAAGTCTTGAAAACAAAAACCCATCTATTCTCTTCTTTAAGAAAAGTGCTGCCAAAGAGAAAAGGAATACAGGAAGGAGGAAATACCCCTTCTCAATTTTGATAACTCTGTGCGGGCCTCCTTTCTTCCTGCAAAACACCTGCCCAGTGGGGATGTGGCTGTGCCAGCCCCTGGGCGTGCGCACCATGCCCTGTGCCCACCCTGGCTCCCAGGCAGGCAACACGCTGAGCTGATGAAAGTGGTGGAGGCTAGAGTTCGGTGTTGAAGTCTGGCGTGAATGAAGCATGACAAGGATGTTGTTTCATGAAGAAACAGTGTGGGAGCAAATTGCCGTGGATCAATGTAATCTAATTTCTTTGCTTCTGCAATCTAAATACATGCTTTAATAATTTATTAAGGGTGAGCGTCTAACGGGCAGAAGGGAAATGACAAAGGATGATTTAACAGAAAGCGGTACAGGGCAATAAAATATTGAAGCCAGTCATTAAAAGGTGGGTAATGTCCAAGTAGTTAAGGGTGGGAGAGAGAGAGGGAGGATAAGACAGGCTTCATATGTTGGGTGAGAACCACCGCAGGACTGTTAGAAAATCCACTGGGTGTGAGCTCAGTTCTGTGCCTTTCCACGCAGATCCTACAGGGAACAATGAGCTTATAGGATCTTTCATATGTGAATTAGATTTAAACTTAAAACTGAAGAGATAAAACAGGAGGTTTCTGGTTCTCAGAATTCACTGTTCTTTTCTCCTCTGCTATTGGTTTAGTTCACAGGAAGGGTTTGTTTTGAATTGAACTGCTGGACTTGGGGCAGAGCATTCCCAAAGCAGCGCTGCAGGCAGCACCACACTGTTGGGGGGCTCAGGCACACATGGTTATCAAGGTGCCACCCACTCACAGTGCTGTGCCAGCCGTCCTCCCGTCCCTCTTGTCATATGGCCTGTTTGTGGAAGAAACTAAAAGCAGACAAAAGCTGTTCTGAGGTGCCTCGAAGGGAAACATCTTTGTTGCTGATGCTGCCCGACCATGTAGAGGGTAAGGACTGAAACCGCACAGCAATGACAGGGGCAAAAATAGCACGAACTGGTACTGGGAGGAGTTAACTGCACTGAAACTTAAGCAGATCTTGTTCAGATGTTTGAAAATAAATATTCAACTGAGTCTCATCAGAATCATAGAGAGTGAGAAATTTTAATTTCTCCTGACCCTTATATTCGGTGCTCACACAGGCTGACACACAGGGAGTACAGGTCCTGTTCCCACTGTATCTTTGCACTTGCTTGTGCCAAAGTTTTTAACATGAACATCATCTGGTAAACAGCAAGAATAGAGGGTTGTGGTTTGTGTGGATTTTTTTTTGCCTTTTTTTATCTTTAAGCACTTTATAACATGATGTTTAGGTTCTTGAACATAATTTTGCATTAAATACTGTGTGATAGGAAGGACTTGTCTAAGACTTGGTCTGCCTGTCACTAAACGACTTGTCTGGACACCAGTTTGACTTTCTACAGCACGGGAAATTTCTTCCTGATAGCTGTGAGAATGTTTCTTAACCACATGTTGCTCTGCCTGTGATGATAGAACAGTGCTCAGGCGGGGCTCAGACAGGCTGATGATGTAGGGGTACAGAAATTCTACAGTGAATTAATTAGTTGCCCCGCATGTCTTTTGATTTTGCCCCTAACAACAGTAATCATAGGGAATTGTAATTTGCATTGATTTTCTATATATTTAATGTTTTTTAAAGTTTACTCTGCAGAAAAGCAGCATTGATCTTTTACACCATTCTGGATCCTGGCTGTACCCAGTGATCTTGTCATGTATTTCTTTTCCTATTAATAGTACTAAGTGATTAGTATGTAGTAAGTGATTTAGTCAAAGCTATTTGGAGGCCAAATTTTCTAGGGAGTTCTTGTGGTTTTACAGTATCATTACTAATGGGATGAATTTCAAATAAATTCAGATTTGTTTAATATTTAGCAACCTGAAGTCTATGTAAGCATTACTTCTGGCATGCCTACTATAAATGGCCCATGTGCATTCAGAAAGGTTTGTATCTGCGACATCGCTTCAACAAAAAAGCACTGAAATAAATAAATGCAACGGTAACACTTTACCAAACTGTTCTAGACAAAATCCTTCCTCCCCACTTTCATTCACCTCTAATTACAACTGACCCCCCTTCTTGACAGGCTTTCGTCCCTGTGTTTATGTGGTGCTCTGGAGCTGTTGGTTGGAGGAGCCCCACAATAGGGACAGGAGTCGGGGCACAGCGGCTGACGGGAGTAATGGCTTTGCTTTGTACATCTGTCAGCTAATGCTTAACTAATGCAGAATTACTGTCAGCCTCCTGTGGAGCTCACTTTCCTCTCCACCTGAATGCGTAATGACTCCATGGCAAGGAATTCGAAATAAAGGCTTAATGGCCGGACATTTAGAAAATAAGGAAAGTAGCAGAAGTTTGTTACAGTTGTTGTCTTGCCAGCTTTTCTGGCCCTCACAGCAGGTGTGGGGCAGTGGGTGCCATTAGTGCAAAGCCCCCCACGGCGCTGGTGGTCCCTGAACAGCCTTTTGCCCGCTGGGCACCCACCGCACTGGGATGCCGTGCTACCTGGGGACACCCGTGACCACTGATGCCTGGGAGATGCTGGCCTGGTTTGGGGGCTACATCCCCTGCAGGGGCGGCTCAGCACACAAGCATCCCTCCCCAGTGCCGGGCTCCTTGCTGGCATCACCACTGTCCCACAGTGCTGCTGATGCGTGGGGCTTCTCCAAGGCTGTGTGCACCCTGGAGCCGCTGCGGCGCTTCGCCCCAGAGAGCAGAGCAGTCCCTGTGCCGAGCTCTTGTCGCTCAGTTTGCAAACCCCTCTGGAACCATGTGGGAGGAAATATGTTTTCTAAATGTTAGTCATTACCAGCTAATGGGGATGTTAGCAAACGGGGAGAGCTCGGAGACGCGGGGGTGGCCAAGCACGGGCCGGCGGGAGGGCTGTGCTGCCATGGGGGCTTGGCAGGAGGCAGGGGCTTGCTACTGGCAGCCTCAAGACAGCCAATTCCTCCAAAAATGACTACTGGAAATGGTGAACTATGGCTCGGTAGGATGGGGGCAAATCCCAGGTGATGCCTCCTTGCAGTGGGGATGATGTTCCCCACTCCTCAATGTCCCTTCCCTCCCCCAGAGGGGCCCCAATGGAACGTGTGAGTGTTCCCATGCTGCTTTGAGGCAAAGTCATCTGGGTTAGTTTTCATCAATTTTGACTTGTCTCTACCTGGGCTGTGGTGGGGGACTGTGATGGCCAGATACCTGCCCGGTGGCAGCTGAGGCTGGCCATGCTTCTTGCAGGTACTGCTGGGATCAGAGACAGTTCTTCATCCAAGGTCCAGTCCTTGTAAAGTCTCGCCGGCACCTGCACCAAAATCAGTTCAGGTTGCACATCTCTACCTGCCTCGTCTCTCACCAGAGATGTTTGGAAAACAGCATCGACCACTCTGCTTTGGGCAGGAAGGGTTGATGTGCACAGAAAAATTTTGGAGGTGGAAAAGTTTCCACCAGTGCTGTTGACAAAAAGCTAGGCATCGCCTTTTTTTCAGAAAACTGTGTTATCTTAATTCCACACTTGGTGCAATAGTAGTGTTAAAGTGTGGCTGAAGGAGGATGCCTGGGCTGAGACACCTGCTGTGGGTGGGCAGCTGTGAGCTCCTCCATGCAAGAGTGGGACTGCCCGGGAAACTACAGTCCCACATACAAATACCAAGTGAGGCTTTAAAAACAAGTGATGTCAGAGGTGACTGGTGTTTAGACTTTGAAATACTGCATGAAATTTGTGTTTGGAAGCCCAAACGTGAGCTGAGAGCATGGAGCAAGGGCTGGGGCTGCGGGGCAGTTGTGCTGAAGTGGGTGATGGCAGGCGGCCGCAGCACGAGCTGGTTAAAACAGCTTTAAACAAATACCTTGTGCATAAAGGAGTCTAGGAGGCAACTGGTCATTGAACTTTGGTGTTTCTGCATTTGCTTGTTTCCTAAGATAATATAAATTATGCTTAGTTAATTAGAAGAATTAGTTTAATAATGGTTTACAGTTTTTGAAAACAGATTTGAAAGCTGTTTCCCGAAGTCTGTCTTTCAAGAGCATATTGCACATTATCTGCCCGCAGTGCCTTGAGGCTGGTACCAGGCAGCCTGGTCTGCATACCCAAACTCGCACTGTTGATGTAGTGACGAATTGCAAAGCCATTAATTTGTCATGCACTTCTGGTTTGCTTCTCTCCACTGTGTCTAATCACAAGCTTGGGAAGATCTCTCTGATGTGGGCCGTGTCTCAGGGCTCCTTTGCACATCACAGCACCTCCAGCAAACGGCTTCCTGCGCCCAGACCTGGGAGTAATGTGGCCAAGGCAGGATGAGCACTTTAGGTTGGACTGGGTGGAGTTCGTGCATCCTTATTGCTTGTGCCATACCACTATTCTTATGGCTGGTGCTTAAATCAAAGAAAAGAAAAAGTCAGGAGATCAGGAAGGAGCTAGGCAAGCGTTCTGTGCGTCCTGAGCTACCACTGACTCCGCTGCTGGAAATCAGCAAGTTTGTCACCCTGCTCCCCACACCATACCAAATGCTCAGTGGCCTGGTAAAACTTTGCCACACTTTTTTGCTTTGTGTATTTCCAGAGAAGATAACCCAAACTGCTTTAGGAAAGTGCCCTGAGTTCTGATGTAGGTAAGACTTCCACAAAGCTCACAGGGCCCAACTATGAATTCACAGGTCCAAACCACCAAAATTCTCAGCTTTAGAGCCTGGTCTCCTGTAATCTGCCAGTGCAGCAGAAACAGGAGTTCTCACCCCGCACAGTCCTTCTGCCATGTGAAATACTTGCTTTTTGTCCTGGAAGACCTCGAAGTGCTGGCACTGTAGAAACTGTGTTTTGGGAATCCAGGTTTACTGTATCCTGCTGATTCCAGATCTGATTTACCTCTTTTATTGGTTAAGGGATGTTTTTTCCTAACTGTGGCTGTTGTGAGCCAACCTGGCAGTCAGGCTGTAGCTATTCCTTTTCAGGGATAGCTGTCGATAGCAAAGATTTTGCCAGCCAGATTAGGCCTTCAGAGACAACTCTGCCAATGCAGCTGAGCCACATGCATGTCTCTATACGTGATCGGTGCAGCCAGAGAGGTTTTGGTCCCCAGTACTTCTACGTGGCCAACTCACTAATGTCACTGGGTTGAGTTACTGTGTGTTGGCAAGTATGCAGTTGTTACAGATGTAAGGATTAGTCATGTCATGTACCAGTTTCCACTACTTAAAGGGGAACTGATCTCATGTTTGGACAACGTCCTCAGAAAAACTACTGTAGCAACCAGAATGACCCCCCATGTTTCCACTATGGAGTCTCCTAAAGCTGTATGAAATGAAGGAGTGTTTGCTCAACTCCTACAGGGCTCCTTCACGTCATCTTCTGCTTAGGAAGCAACAAACAGTATGCTTATGTAGATCCATACGGGCCAAATATTAGCTATGGCCATGTCTGGCTGTCAAATGACTTAATTGGACTGAAGGCCCCTGTGTGCTCCAGGGTTTAGATCTCTCCTTCAGACAGCCACTTCCACACTGCTGATGCATTCCCCACAGCAGCGTCACTTGTCTTCCAACAGCCACCACTCTAATTGTTTTGTTAAATTTTGTACATGGTTTATAGCATTCATATATCTTTTACATCATCCCTTTTGAAGGGGAGGCTCCACGCAGGCTCGTTCGTGTGGTTCCAACAGACCTAAAAAGTCAATCTTCACCTCTTCTTCGTACAGCACCATCTGCAGAAATCAGAGCGTAAATGTAGAACGAGAAAGGGCAGCAACAACAAGAGCAGAAGAAAGCAGTGTGCCTGGGAGAGGGATATGAGGAGAAAAAGAGAGAATTTTCTTTGATGTATTCGTTTCCTCTTATTAGTACCCATCTAGTGGTGCTCAGGCTGAGATAGCTGACCTGTCCAAAAGTTAGTGATCCACACACAATCCACTCCCAATAGTGCAAAAGTACAGACATCACAGAATGAAAATAGCAGAAGTCAAGATGAAGGAGGAAACCACGGGCTGCCAGATATGAGTGGGAATAACCTAAGTTCACCCAAGTGGCAGAGCTACTATCTTAGTTTGCGGAGAGTGAGGGGAAAAAATGTCTTAACAATCTCATTCTCTCACCTATAAGCACATCTCTTCTGTGTTTTCTGTGCTGCTACTGATAAAGACTGCCCATGCTTGAAAGGACCTGGCAGGGTATAAGGTCAACCTTATACAATTTCCTCTAATTGTGTGGGTCTGGCTGACCTCCTTATTCCAGCGCAAGGAGGGATAATGGCAGGCAGAGATGACAAGGGAAAAAAATGGCCAAAACTTTTTCTGCCCCTGTGGCTGGAGCCTGCCTATGATCACAGACTGCCGTTTCCATAACACGGGCTCTTGGTGCACTGGCTCCCAACCACTGCTACCGGGATGGCAGCCCAGCTGTGCTCCCTGTGTCAAGGATGTGGCCGGAGGATCAGGGCGTTACACACCCAGATTAGCCCGGCCTGCCCAGAGCACCTGGCAAGCCCAGGTTTGCCCCACTCTTGGCTTTCTGTTGCTCTGCCGAAGAGGGGAAATACTCACCTGTATGCTGTGAGCCAGCCACACCTTCTGCTGCATAATCACCTCCTTTGGCTGCAGGTCCTGGAAATGCTATGTCCTTTTTTCAGCTCAGTTTCTTAATTTAGAGGATGCTTTCGTGCTGCAGAGGGTGTCTTGCTGTTTCCTCGGAGATCTGCATGTGGGCGAAAGTGGTAACTCATCCCCTGGGTGACCAGACATCGTATTATGGCCCCTGGAGCACCATCCCCTCTGGATCAGAGGGGAGTGCATCTCAGCTCTCCACAGCAGCACTTGCACAGCTCTTCCCAGTGAGTTTCTTGAAGTCTTGCCAGTCCTGGAAGGAGGTGCATTGGGCATTGGTACTAGCTTAAAAGTTTATTTGAATTGCTCCCTGGAGACAGTGCCAGCTTTGTGTTCAGCTCTGTTGGAAAGAGATGAGAAGAAATTTCACAGAGACAGTAAGTCAATATCAGCGCTCTTAGGTATCACTTCATAATAATGCCTTTTGACAAATGGATGTCAGTTCTCCAGAAACTTAGCTCAAGAAAGCAGAAAATGAAAACTTGCTGCAAGTTTTTATTACCGATACGTCATGTGCAATCACAGGGAGTCTACACCTTCTCCTTTCTCAGTGCTTGTGTTCCTGAGGAAATGAAAATCTAATACGTGGACAGCAGTAAAATAAATCACTGGCTCTTAAAACTATGGAAAATAGTATCACAGGGAGTAATTACTCAGAACAACTAAACAGTTCTGTAAAGAGGAAATGTGTTTTTAGAACAGATCTATCACAGCCAGAAGAAGCTGCAGGATGTGCCCAGTAGGTCTGTGGCCATACTGGCCCAGAGGTTCCTTCCAACTCAAACCATTCTATGATTCTGTAATTCTATGAATCTGCCCTGTTGCCATTAGAGTGCATCATCCTTGCCCTGGACCTGAATCAGGACTGGTTTTCTCCTCTTTGCAAAATCCTTTATCTCTGCAAAGGTTGTAAGCGTATCCACCCCACGCCTCTTCTCCTGTAGACCAAATACAGACACACAATTAAACCTGTTCTCCTAGGTCATGTTTTTAAGCTGCCCGTGGTTTTTACTATTCTTCTCTGGACTTCCTACAGCTCGTGGTGGGTGGGCGGCTGTGCTGATGCCTGGTGTTGCTGCTGCTGAGGGCTATGCCACGCTGCTGACCTCTCCGCTCACGTTGCTTAGCAGGAATGGGGCTGTGTCTGGGACTCCCCTTGCCTCCTTCAGGCTCCTTTTCAAAGCTCTGACCTTGCTCCCGCTGAAGGAGACTCCAGCATTTGAACCAAGAACATGACTGGAGCTGGACGCGCATCCTCCCGCACCCTGGGCACTTGCTGGCTGCTGCCCTGAGCCACCGAGGAGCGCACCTTGTCTGAGGCTGGTGTTAATAACATCACAGCTGCACAGAGGTGGAGTGAATCCGGTCCACTTCACAGAGAGCGGGGCATAGTGTACGTACGAAGCCTGCAGGTTGCATCCACTTCCAGTTCTGTGCTCTTTGTACTCCAGCACCATCTTCTTCCACAGAAAACCTGATGTATTTAAATTGCATTTGAAAGATATTTAGCCTAATGCTTGTCCTTGTCAGTAGCTTGCAAGAGCTTTGCCTGGCCCTACTGAGGAGATTACATGGCAGTCTTGCTGGACCTGTTTTCAAAATCAGCCTTTAAATCTGTGCACTGAAATTGCTCCTGCAAGTCCGTGGGTGAACAGCCTGACTGTGCCGGAGTGCTGGCTGGTGATTGCAAGTGGAAGTTGTATAGAGAAAACCCTGAATGAACAAGTTTAGAGGTTGACCCAGGGCTATCTTGGAAAAAGAGAGCATTATATCTTCTTTTCTAGCTTTTATTTTCTGCCAAGCCACGTATATTGAACAGCTCTCTCAAGGATTGAGGATGTTAAGGATGTTAACTTTAGAGGATGTTAAGATGTGCAAAAAGAACAAATGTGGAGATGCTAATTAATAAATAAGTTATGGAGTGACATGCCAAAGTGGTGATGACACTGCAACTCTAGGTGCCCAGGACACAATGTGACCACAGACCCCCTGGGGCTGATGCACCAGGGCCAGACCCACACCCCACAGTGTTACTCCTCTCCGGCACTTGCAGGTCACCCCACATAAACCCAATCCCTGGATTTTTACTCCAGAGGCTCAGTGCTCATCTGCGCTAAGCTGCAGCTACCGACTGCTGGTCCACGGAGAGCTTTACACTTCTACTGCTTAAACCCTTAGATATGCCCTTAAATCTTATGTTAACAATAAAATGTGAAAATGTGCATATCCAGGTAAAGGCTTCATGGAAAATGGAAGCATGAGGCTCAAAAATATCTCACTATATAAATATTTTGTTTAATAAAAGGGTAGTTTTACATGTATGTATATATATGCGTGTATATATATGTATGAATATACATATATGTAAAAAACTGACAAAGAACTTCCTAGCTGCCTGTTTTCCTGAGTACCACAGTGACAATCTTGGCGTAATTACTAGCTGACAGACAGACAGACAGACTTAACCTTTAATGTAAAAGAGCTTCTTAAAGCTGGGATGTTGGAGTGATTTCCTAACTTGTTCTCTCTGTGCTGCGCTGTCATACTGGGCTGCTGATCGCACAGGGCTCCCTGGGGCACCAGCGCTGGGGGGTGACCGGACATTTGAAGGTCTCTGGGTACCACTGAACAGTCTGTCTTTGGGCTGTGCAGAATTCAGGAGTGTGAAATGGCAACTGTGGGTGTGACTGTGTGGGGAAAAAGAAGGACAAATACTTTGGGATAAGTGCATACCCAAACATTTTAAATTTTTGCTGTTTAAAAACCAGCTTATTGTTCAAGACAAGAGCCGCCCTCCTTTTACATTTTTGGCTGACAAAAAGGTAACAGGCCTCACTAGCCAGCAGCCCAAAGAAAATAACCTAACTTGAAGGCTGCAGAAAGCTACAGCTGGCTTTAAATCACAAAATTTCACCTCACGTCCCAACTGTCCTACATTTTCCAGTAGTACATTATTTTTAAGA
The DNA here is from genome assembly GCA_020746105.1 of Trogon surrucura. NCBI lineage: Eukaryota > Metazoa > Chordata > Aves > Trogoniformes > Trogonidae > Trogon > Trogon surrucura. Next base: position 8,941,163 of record CM036629.1, read on the forward strand.
TTTATGTTTACCATTTTGAAGGCTTCCAGAAATTAACATAATGTCCATTTATCACAATGAGGTGTGGTAAAAATTTAATTTTAATTCGTATGTTTGTGCTGCTATGTTTCTACATCTGTGACTGCTCTAATCTGTATAAGCCACAGTTTGCCAGCTGACTTGAAAGTTACGGTGACATTGAAAGTGATTTAATGCTGAGCGTACTCGAGGACTGAGATTCGTTCCCTGTTTCGGGGTGGGTGCTTGGCCCTGGCCTGCAGGATGAGCCAAGAATGTCATCAGGACCTTGCATGGGCTGGGGGCTCAGGGGAGGGACAGGCGCTGAAGCAGTCACCCCTGTCCTGATGTTCGGGCATGTTGTTGCGCCCCAGCGACGATGGGTTTCCTTGAGGTGGATATTATGGATCAAATCAGTTTAAATTCCTGCCACAAAAAGCACCTGATGCTTTTGCTTGGGGTAGCCACCATGGCAAGTGCTATTTTTTCCAGTTAATTTTAGACATCAAGAAAACCTAATTCCTTCGGGTTGCTTTCGGTGCTGCAGCCTGAGAAAGCGCAGCGCAGTGTCGGTGCTCTGTTTTCCACAGGGGCTGCTGTGATGCGCGCTGCTCCACGCAGCTCCAGAAGAACTGGGGCTGCTGTAATTAATGTAGCAAAACCTTGCTTCTGGTGTCAGTTAATTCCTTACGTTTACACGGTGAGGAGTGCTAAAGGATGAACTAAAATATTCTATGTTAAAAAAAAAAAAAAGGAAAAAAGGGAAAAGAAAAAAAAGGAAAAGGGAAAAAAAGGAAAAAGAAAAAAAGGCGAAAAATTACTAAGAAGCTGGGATGAATCTCGCTCTTGTGCACTGAGAAATAGGCTGTACTGGCGGGCTCACACGGCTGGGAAGGGCTTGGAGGGAGCAAGCTGTGCATGCCAGGCATGGAGGCCTCCCATCATCCGTTTTTCTGAAAACCAATACAAGGGTGGCAAACATCCTGCATTCAAGTTTGCAGGGTGGCTCAGGGCAAGGCAGCTCCACTTGCTGCAGCAGGACCTCTGACGGTCTCACCTCCCCGTTCAGTAGCTGGTGTCCAAATGAGACTTGCGGCTGTAAGAGGCGGGGACCGGGAAGGGCTGGGGCTCTCCCAAACAGGCCTATCCTCATAGAATCGTGGAATTGTCAGGGTTGGAAAGGACCTTAAAGATCATCTAAAATACACATTTCACTATACAGGCAAAAATGAATTATTTGCATATGTTTAGTAGAATATTGTGAATCTGGTGAAGCTTCTGCTGCTGGACTTCCGCTGGCTGCTAGGTTTCAGGTTAGATCTTTCTGGATTTTCACCTTCCTTCCCACATGGACCTGCATCTTTTCAGACATCCCCAATAACAGCCCTAGATGCATTTTCCACTGATTTTACACTTGTATTTAATCCACCAGGACCTTCAGGTCTCAGACTTGGGCTTGAAAAAAAAAATTAATTGAACATTGGCTGATTGCTGTCGGAAGCAACGTTTACTGTTTGTGTTTGACAAATGTGAAGACCGACCGAGACTTTGCAAAGCTCAAGCAGGCAACGTAGCATGGCCCTGGTGTGGCAAGATTTTTGACTGAGAGGCGTTCTCTTTGTGGGGGTTAAGCAAGGAGTTGGTTACACTTAAATATAAGCATATACGTAAGTTAAATCATTTTTCATGCTAGATGAAGCATGATGATCATTAAACAAAGTGCTTGCTCTCGAAAGCTCTCTGCAGTCTGAGGGAGGCGTGCACTGAACTGCTGGAGATTGTGTTCACCTGCCTTGGGCAGCATCTTCCTCCGGAGCCAGCTGGGCTTGCCAGGAGGCTGCACCTCCCTGCCTCGGGAGGCAGCTCCCACCCGCACGGATGTTTTCTAATTCACTTCAGCCCAGGTGGATTACCTGGACCAGGTCAGCAGCGGCTGGCCGGAGCTGTGCACAAACGATGTGGGAACTTCGGAGGGGTTTGCAGCAGCTACAGGAAGGGGAAGGATGCTGGACATCAATGCATTCAGCAAAAGATGCCCTGATTTGGTTTCCAAACAGCGTTTTGCATTTAGGTTATGCTGACAGGGAGGACCCTGCAGCTAAGCAGAAAAACATCCCCAAATTTACATGTGTGGGGATTTGCACCACCTTCTCTGCAGTTACATACGGGCAGTGTGTGTGGCACTGGGCTGCAGCTTCCGCAGGCAGTCAAAGCCTGAAGGAGTCGCCAGGCCAGAGGTTGCTGCAGCAGAGCCGTGGCCGAGCCTGGGCACCCCCTGCCTGGCGGGCGGCTGGCACCCTGCCACAGGCCGGCTCCATGCACAAGCCCTTCCAGCCTCTAACATTCTGTGATTCTGTGATTCTGTGATGTGCCTCCTCGCTGATGGGTGCTTGGTGTCCTCGCTGCCAGGGCCGACTCCTTTTTCGGGGGGGGGAGGCGATGTTGCGGGCAGCAGAGCTGCTCTCCTGTGTGCTGTGTAGGAGGGCCTCCCATGCCCCAGATACATCAAACTGCATAACGTTATCTCCTAATGGGAGCGCTGGGACTCTGCTTCAGGAATCTGCAGTGCTGGGGCGGTTCCTCGCTGGCAGAGCAGGACCCACGGGTGTCGGCGCTTGTGGGCTGCAGCAACGGGCTCACGGATGGGGCAGCGAAGCAGAGACCTGCCCAGAGTTTAAATGGGGTATCCCGGCCGAGGGAGCCCCTGTGAGGGCTCCACTGGCGTCAATCTCGCTCCCATCTTCCTGCTGTGCTGCCTCCAGGGATGTGTTTGTAATGGGGTTGGGGGGTGCCAGCAATCCATAAAAGAGTGACAGACAAGCTGTTACATTGTTATATTTTGCTACCTATCATTTTAATGTCACTTTTAATGTATGAATTATACCCCCATTGTGTGTAATTATATTTCTCCTCCCAACCCTGCTCAAGAAACAATGAAAAGATGGAGCTGTTAATATTAAAAACAGCACATCTCCCTCAAAAAAAGTTAGAGGTCACACCTTAATTCCTAGTGCATGAGGATATTTAATCAAAAGATGATGGGACTAGAATGAGTATGGGGACAGAAATATCCTGCACAATTTCTTGTGGAATTTAATTAGAAAGGAAGTATTAATAGCACCTATATGTGCAACTCTATTTTGCCTTGCAATGTGTATAGCGATACCTGGAGCCAGGGTGATGGAAAGCCCATTGAACTTCTCTTTCTTTCTTCCTCTATTTTTTTTTTAAATAAAAGAAAATAATGAGCAAAAATCAATAATAATAATACTTAATAGCAATAAACCCCAGCAGGAATCAAATTCCTATAAGCTCTCCTTAGAGTTTCTCTTTTAGGTCAAGAGATAATGCTAATCGATGAGGCATTTTGCAAAAGTTCGTGCTCTACTTGTCCCAGTAATGAACCTTCAACCTTTAATTTTCTTAGTAGCACATAGTTCCTCAATGGGAAAGCCACCATGGGGGCCTTCATGTTAGAAAACCAATTATTTATGCTAACTGGGGGGTTAGTACTGTTTGACTTTGGTCCCCAGTTGCTTGGGCAGGTCCGTTCCTGGGCCACCCCGTCACTGTGGGATGAACACTGGCTGCAGATCAGAGCTTCCAGGCTGCTTTCTTCCCAAAAGAAACCGTGCTGCTGGGGCAGGGAGCTCACTCTGGCTTCAGATTTGCCAAACAGGCATGACTAGAAGATGTTTAAGCAGAAGTATAGATAGCTTATTATTACAAAGAAGTGAATTTTCTTCCCTTCCCACTCAATACAGACTGAGGTTTTAATATTCGTTTTTATCAATTTTCTCACAAAAGAGAAAGAAGTGAATATAGTCAATATCTTACAACTTGATTTCAACTATAAGATCCTAAAGCAGACTCTGTTTCTTAATGGATTAAGAGATGAAGACTTCGCTAATTAAATTCAGCATGGCTTGCAAAATGTTTTGTTTAGAGGAAAACTGCAACAAAAACATGAGGCGTTTTCTTACTGGTTCTTTTGTTTGCTTTCTCTTTGTGGTTCCCGCGCAGGTGGGCTGGGGGCTGCAGGTTTGCAGCTCTGCTGGGGGTGATGGGAGATGTGGACCAAGGGAAGGTGAGAGAGTGCAGGGAGGAGGCCAACACTAAGTGGGACAGGGCATCCCTTGGGGTCACACATGCTCAAGGTCTAAAGCACATGTCTTACGAAGAGCAGCTGAGAGAACTGGGGTTGTTTAGCCTGGAGAGAAGGAGGCTGAGGGGAGACCTTATCTGTCTTTGAAACTACCTTAAAGGAGGTTGTAGAGAGGTGGGAATCAGTCTGTTCAGCCAAGTAACAAGTGACAGGGCAAGAGGAACTGGCCTTAAGTTGTGCTGAGGAGGTTTAGATTGGACATTAGGAAGAATTTCTTTACTGAAAGGATTTTCAGGCATTGGAACAGGATGCCCAGGGCAGCAGTAAGAGTCCCTGTCCCTGGAGGTATTGAAGAGTCACGTAGACATAGTGCTTAGGGACATGGCTTAGTCAAGGACTTGTCAGTGTTAGATTAATGGTTGGACTCAATGATCTTAAAAGGTCTTTTCCAGTCTAGGCAATTCTGTGATTCTATGCTGTTCTCAGCTCTGCCTCAGCGAATGCTCTGTCTCAAACAGTCCATCCTTCCAGTACCTATTTTTTAAAATTTATTTTTCCTCTTTGGCAATCCTGGCACTGAAGAAGATCAGGCACATACGCCAAATTAAATTTCGTCCTTGGTCCCTGAGCATGCTCTCACACTGATGCCAGAGACGCAAGCTAAGCAAACCCCAGTTGTGCCGTTGCCTTTAGTAGGGGCCAGGAACTTGCCTGGTGGTTTTGAAACAGCAGCTTGCAGCAGGAAGCCTCCTCAGTTGTCCCCTAGGATGCTACTGCCCAACACCCCCACTTTAAATTGTTCTTCTGCTTCTTTGATTCATTATTGCATTTTCAAAAATACTCATTTTCTTAGGACAACGAATGACCATCACAGCCCATCAGTAATGTCAGGGCCTTTCTGTGGCAGCGCTGTCCTATGAATAGCACAGACCTGACAGCAATGTGGGGGAGGACCTTGGTGCTGCAGCCACAGAGGGTCGAGGAGGTCCCAGTCTCCTGTCCCTCACACTGGCATAAACAAAGACCATTGCCAACGGAATCACTTGGCAAAGCCAGTTCCTTTCTCTAACGTGGGACTGTTCACCCATAGAGGTTTTATGGTGTTACAGGTAGAAATGAAGCCAAAGATTTGCTGAGCTGCACTCTAATGTGACAGTTGCTTCATCAGCAGCCGCCTTCTTAGAGCTGATGTTAGGAGTCAGGGTTTCCCCCAGTAGCGGCGATGCGATGAGCCCTTCACAGCGGGGATGGCCAGAGCGGGGAGAGCTGCCCATCGCTCTATTAGCAGATGGCTGTTGGGCAGGGGGAGCACTTGGCTACCTCAGAGCTTGGATTTGTACTTACCTAGGAAAAAAAGAATGTTATGCAAGGGAGGTTTGCTTTGACCTTTAGATAAAGACAATCTCTGCTAAGAATTTAGGCTGTTATTTTGTAGTGGCCCCTTGTTTTCCTGAAGATTCTTCAGTGTGGGCTTCCTGGTAAAAATGACATCTTATTTTATATGTGATATATGCAAGATGATCTCTCATCATGTCTGGCAAAGATTTAGGAAGTATGTGTGGGAGCAAATGTCATCTGGGCATGAATGTTTGAACATGGTCCTTCTGGGATCGTTCGAGTCCCTGAGCTGTGGGGTCTATCGTTAGATCACTGACTCAGCGGAGTGATTTGTACGATTACATGGAGCCAGGCGACACGCTATGGGCTGAGCATCTATTTGAATAATAAATAACCCCACTGTTTGCACTCCTCCAGCATGTCTGTCTTTTCCAGCCAATAGCCCCTGCCTACCTTTCAAGGTGGTGGAAATCAGTGCGTGGGTTATGTCCTACCAGATGGTGGTGCAAAACCAGCCAGTGCCTTGCCTTGAGATGCCGTGCTGTAGGGTGAGCTGTGCCCGTCGCGTGGCTGCGGTGCACACGGGGCTGTGAGAGGCTTGTCCGGCTGGCCAGGCACTGGAGGAGGGGACCGCAGCTCCACGGAGCAAGAGACCACAGCCAGCGCTGCAGCAGAGAGTTATTTTGTGATGCAGAATGTGTTCCCAAAGGCAGGCTTCAGCTCATGCTGGGATGAACTGGGATGTTCTCTCAGTTCCTGGTGCTGCTGCTCGCACCACCACAGGGGAGGTGAAAACCTGGACAGGCCTGACCATCCTTTCTTTGCAAAACCTTTTATTTCTGCAAGGGAACCAGTGGCTGTGGTACAAGCAGAGAGGAGGATGCGCATCGCCTCCGCACAGGGGCACGGGCATGTTTGGGCACTGGGGCCGCTTGCGGCTGTCGAGGATTTCCAGTGAGTCCTAGCTCTTGGGCTCATGCAGGCACTTGGGCTCCAATTATAGTGATATCTTGCTCTCAGTCCAATTAAAATTTCATAATCTCTCCACCAGCTGGGGTGGACAGAGTGTACGCCAGGTCAAGAAATATCTTCTAGCTACAGTACTTCTCCAGGAAGTTTTTGGCTCCATGAGGAATAGTACCTATACAGATCCGATGGAGAAGGGCTGTAAAACCGCAAAACTTGCAGCTTCCTTGCAGGCCTTTTTGCAAGCTATTTTATTCTACGTTTGGGGGCAAGAAAATTAGGCTTTGAAATATGAGTTGTAGATAAGGCTGCGAGGAAGCTCAGGATCACAGCCTTAGGTGAAAATAAAGCTGTAATACATAAAGCATTAAAAAGGTGAAGTATAATGGCAGCCTCCAAAGATTTCTGAACAGCTGCAAGGAAGCCTGCCTTACTGCTGTGATTTTAACATGAATTATATGACACTAGGAAAGATCTGCTTCTGATCAGAGAAACGGCTACATGGCTGTTTGCTGCAATACACCGAGGGCTCTATTTTAATCAGAGGTAGCTGCCATTTGGCCACCTTTTTGTTAATGGTGTTATTGATTATACAGAGCCACTCGCAAGCCTCAAAGCACTTTACAGAATTAGGGGAAGCCTCTAGAGCAGAGTTGTTTGTTTGGTTTTGCTCCGCAGAGCAGCTTCACCGCAGACCAAATCCTGAGGTCTGTACTTAGCTCCGTCTTAGCCAGACCTTGCTTAGGCAAAGCTCCAGCTGGCTTTGGTGCTCGCCCAGCAAAGGCAGCGAGTGGCTCGGGGTCCCCTCCAGCATGAGCGGCCAGTGCAGCCGGTGGCAGGAAATGCTTGGATTGTGCCCAATAATTAAATTTGTAAATAATACATGAATTAATTAATATGGGCCTTGCTGGTGCCCATCTTCGAGCTGGGTGTTGCTCACCATTGGGGAACGGCTCGTTTTGGGCAGAACCAGGCGAGAAGCACTGTTGGAGCCCCATGTGGTTCAGGAGGTTTGGGGCATGCAGCCCAGGCATTGCTGATGTACTCAAGTGCATTTTGATTCATGAGCCTTGGAGAACAGAGCCATAACCCCATCAACTGCCCGTGCCCTGCCTTAGAGCCTGGGACTGAGAATATGCTGTGATGGGAGATAACTTGCTGTGCTGGGAGACGCTTGCTTTGCTCTCTGAACTGATTCTGGACATGAAGCTAGTGAGATCCAAGGGGATGAGCAAGCACAACTTTTCTTTATGTAGGAGAAGTTTTAGAGCAGAAGCCTCCTGCAAACGGTTCCTGGCCCGACCTGGCAGCAGCAGTGCTGCTACCATCTGTTGGCGAACAGCAGAAAAGGAGCAACAATCAACCTGTTAATAAATCACATCCAAGACACGCAGGTATGTGTGGCACCACGTTGGCTTCCATCCCTCAGCGAGCACAGGAAGGTGTGTTGTGCTGCAAAGAGACCCCTTGGAAAAGCTGGGTCAGAAGCTTCCCTGGGGACAGCACCGGCTGTGCTGGCGCTGCTCGGCAGCAGGTGACACTCAGCTTGGGGCAGCAGGGAAGACGGGTGGCAGGGAAGGCAGGCAGCACACTGCAGCAGGCTGGTGATGCACAGTGGCCTCCCACTGCATTTTCCTCCAAACTCCCATCCCTAGGGCCTACCTCTTGAGGGAGTGGGAGGGTTGGTACAGGCAAGAGTGACGCCGAGGGGGACAGCACAGCTTCTGGGCTGCAACTTTGCCAGGGCCACCTCATGCAGTACTGGAGTGCAGGCACCGCAGGCTCGGTGAGTACTGGGGCAGCCCTGGCATGGTGAAGATCTCCTGATGAGTTAATTCTGTATTTCCAGGCCCCTATAACAGAATGTCCTGGTGCGGGACAGCTTGGCAGACCCGTAAATAGGGAGCTGAGCTGCCGTGAACAATGGCTTTAAGAAGGTGATGGTACATCTTAACGTCCAAGAGATACTGGTAGAGGTTCGAACTTGCCCTTGCAGGTGCTGCTAACCCCTGTCACAAAGGGTTACAGCTCCAGGGGCTTGTTTATTATCATTTTAAAGGATCCTCTATTTATCATTTAAAGGTGCTTTCTAAGATGGCAACCAGCCTTGACCACAGTCCAGCTCATCCCCCCAGCTCCCTGCAGAGCAAGGCTCCTGCAGCTCCCACGGAGGTTTTCTGTACATGTTGTAAAGCTCTTTTTGTATTTTTAATAACAAGACGGACAATAACTCTATTTACAGGGAAATCTTCCTTTTGCAGGAGTATCATGTATACCTCTTTCTTATTTGTTGCCGCCTATTCCTACAACCCTCTTGCAAATGGGTAATTCTTGTTCTGATTTTTTTCTAGCAGGGATGTTTTATTTTCTTGTTGGCTGATGCTGTCTGTTCAGTCTGTGGAGGATTAACCTATGTGCTGTTGCTAGGTGGCCTTAAGCAAAGAAATAATGCAGATCACAGGCTCCTGCATTCCTACAGTATGTAACTCCCTTGTTCAGCAAGATTTTTCTTTCTTTGTCCCTCTTATGTTTTGTGTTTGTGGTTGCAGAGGTAAATATCAGAGGATGCACATGTAATTGGAACAAAAATAATGGACCAGAGCCCTTTAAAAGGTCAGATTTATTTGGTCTTAAAATATTTAGTAACTAACTCTTTGCCAGCTCTTTCCATGGCTTGGTTTGTGAGTGTCCAAGCCTCTTTCGTCATTTTCAGATTTTATTTTCTTCCTGATGTGAGATCTTGGGCTCCTGAGGGACACAGCTCATCATTGCAGCCCACAGGCTCTGGGAGCAGGGGAGCTGGGGCTTGCACCCCTCTGAGACCACGCTGGTGTGTTGGGATCTCACTGGGGTCATGGCATGATGGGTCTGGGCATCCAGTTGTGTACAGAAAAAATACTGAGAGTAGGGAAGGGTTCAAGGAAGAGCTGCAAAAGTGATTGCAGGGCTGACAGAATCAGCCGGGTAGGAAAGATTAGAAAAATTTCATAGTTTTGGCATGCCTTACTGCCAGGTCGCTGTCTACCAGTGCCTGTCATATTTTGCAGCACTTTAGTCCTTTTGCTCAAAGGACCTTTGAAGTCTCTCATGACCCAAATAGAGCCTGAGTCACGGAGCATTCCCCAGAGAGACACAGCAGTTATCGGCTCTGCTGGCTCAGTGGTGAAACTGAGTCAGAGTGATTCGAGAACCTTGTTTTCCTCGCAACGTGTGCTCAAATGCACAGTTTTTAGAGGTGACTGTACTTCACGTGGAGAGAGAGCCCGAGTCCCGTGGCACTGCACCGAGGCGGTACAATATTCACCGAAACCCGGTCACGCTCCTGTCGACTCCAGAGCCTAACTTCTGTCTCTGCTCCAGCTCCCATCTCTGCCGGTATTGCTCTGGTCCTCTGTGCCCTGCCTGCACAGGCATATTTTCTGCTAACTAAAAATAGTGAGGGGATTTTGCAGCGTGGTTTTGTAGCGAAAGAGGACTGTGCAGCCTCCTTCTGTGTGTGCGTATCTGTACCAACTTCTGACAGCGTTAGAGGCAGAGACCTCAAAGGCACCCAGTTTCTTCAGGCGGGGGTGGATGAGAGCACCCTGTGAGGGCAGACAGGTGCCTCCTGGCTGCGTGTCTCTGGGGAGAGCACCCGGAGATAGCGCCTCCAGAGATAGCCATCAGAGTGAGCTGGTTGTATTTATCTGGGAAAACCTTTTATCCCAACCTTGTTTTTTCCCTGTTGTTGGACAGCTAATTCCCTGTACTGACTGCTGATACTCTGGGATTTAGCTTTCTTTTTCACTTTGACCAGTCCTGCTGTCTGAACCGCTCATAAGCAGCGTTTACCAGCCCTCTTTGGACACTGATTAGAGCTGAGCAAATAGATCACTGTGAATATTTAATAAGTTGAGGTTTAATTTTTTCATGTGTATTTTCCTGAGAGTTCATTTTAAAGACTTTTCTGAAATGTGGTTACTCTGAAATCATTTGAAAGTTCCTGAAATTGTACACTGGACTATTAAATGAATATTTCACGCTGACACCGTATGGGGCAATTAGCAACTGGCCGTTTAAAGCTTGTGGAGTCGGTTGGGGCGCACACAACCATGTTTCTACTGTGCACATCCAGTGTGCAAATGTAGGCAGCAGTTGTCGTGAACATTTTCTATGTCCAAAACATGCTTGCTGTTACTGTTTTCCCCAGGAACGCTCAGGTCGTTTGACAGTAAGTTGAAGACAGGTGCAGTACCGCCCCAGGCAGGGCTGGCAAAACCTACTCCAGATTACAGACATTTTTTTGTTTTGCATCGCTGTCACTTGCCCACCTCTATTTCTGACCGCAGCTAGGGCGATGTGACCAACGGGCCTGCCGAGTGCTTACCGTGGGTACGTTTCTCCTTCCCAGCCACTTGTTTTTCAGGCTGGCTTGCGTGTTCAATCTGGCGGTTTGCATTAATAAAATAGATTGGTCTGAGATGCCCACAGGATTTTTTTTCTCCCAGCACAGCAGGGTGGAATTTTTTGTTCATACAAAGAACTCTGATGTAAAGTTACATATTTCTCCAAAGCTCTTGTGTCCTTCCTCTCTTCCTCCTGCGGCTCTTTAGTTCAGCCGCCCCAGCGTGGCCCCAGTGCTCGGAGCCGGGGGTGGCCATCTGCACCGCGTGAGCACGGATCCGCAGCCGGGGCGGGCACCTGAGGGCGAGCACGGCCACACTGCACGCCTGCTCACATGCCCTGCCGAGCTGGCTGCCGAGGGGACAATGGACTTGTAGCAGGGTAGCGGCTGTACTCTGGCGTTGGCTACCTTGGCAAACTCTGATGCATCACCAAGTGTCACTGTGCTGGATGCTCCCCCAGAACAGAGAGCAGGGGGACAAAACCTCTAGGCAGACCTCTGTGGCCATCCCAGAGCTGGGCCAGGGACCCTCGGAGGGACACTCCATCTTTTTCCTCCTGCTGTGGTGGAGTCTGAGGCAGCAACCGCCAGGCAAGGCTGACCCGGCTGAAAGCCTGGGGACAGCTGTGGCCATGGGCAGCCCAGACCAGCTGGAAGGAGGTGGTCTGCAGGAGAGCTCTGTGTCTCCGCTTCAGCTTGGTTGCTCCCTCTACGGGGCTGGTGCTCGGGCGCACCCGGTGTGCGTGCCCACCCAGGGACGCAGGGCAAGTGGCCTGGAAGGAGCGCTGGCTGACCCCACGTGCCATGTCTCACCAAACCTCCCTTTCCGAATCGCTGGAGGAGAAACAAACTGCTGTGTGTTGGGAACTATTTTAATTTAATTTCTGAGGAAAGCAGGACCATTGTTGCCGCTGTCTGAAATAACTTACAGCCCTGTGGTAGCCTTGAGCCGAGAGCTCTTTCAGGTGCATGTCTGCTAATGCTGAAATAGAAATAGCAGTGATGGTTTTGTAAACTTTCTGCAAGTTTTGTAAACTTTCTACAATTAAGCAGTCTTCTGCAGCTCCTAAACCAGCTTCTTTCATATTTTTTTTCCTTTCTTTTATAGGAGAGGACAATTTTAATGGCTAAAATTGGGAAACTGTTAAAAACCTGGCCCTATGTATGTGTAGCTTTCAAAATACGAAGACTGAAGTTTTGAAAGAGCCTGAATTTGTTGGGAATTTTTTCCCACTGAAATTCAACAGGATCTTGGTAATTAGTTTCCATAACTTCATTGGGAAACCCCAGCCTTCATGCCTGTTATAAATGTCAGGGCACTTCAGGAGCATTTCACAAACTGAAAGCAGAATCATTGATGTAATCTAAAGTTCCCTAAGTTTTTGCTGGCCTGCAATACCAGAAGTACTCAGCTGCCAGTTTTATTAATAATCACACTGCACTTGGAGAAAGTGAAGCCTTGTACAAATGTTATGTCTTATTGCTATTGATTGGTAGTAAGGATACAACTTGAGCAGAGTATGGTGAAATAGGTTAACTTTATTAATTATTTATAGCATAGTAACTAGATATTTAATGTATCTCTACAGCTATTGTATCTCCTCTGCTGCTTGATTAACATTTTCTTTGCACAAAGGAACAACACTCGCATGCAGTAAAACACCTTTTCTGACATCAAATCTAGTGGCAGAGCCATGACTGCCACCAGCGAGGGCTGGTTCATCTTGGGAACCAGACCCTGTGCAAAACAGCAATGGCTGCGCCGAGCGGAGGAGCCATCCCAGTGCCACGGCACTTCAAAAGAAATCCATGGACACGGCGAGCAGCGCTGCAGCCTCCGCGGTCTGCGCCTAGGAGGGATGCTGTTACAAATCCTTGGACAAGAAAGCGTGGTTGTGAAAGACTGACAGCCCAAAAGGGGGGGGGTGGGGGGAGAAACACTTGATCTGTGCCTCAGCGGTAGGATTTGGTGGGGAGAGCAGCAGGCGGCCCCTGACTCCCGCTGCGGGGCTGGCGGCAGCGAGCGTGCGTGTGCGACGCAGCTTCTCCGGGGGCCGCGTTTGGGCATTTGGAGGCAGCGTCACTCCCCGACCGGCTCAGCCAGAGCGTGGGGCCCCTGTGACCGCCCTTCGCACGCAGCGAAGGCAAAGCCCCCTGTGAGGCTGGAGCTGCTGGCGGATGCTGGGCCGGTGCTCATGACCGCCAGCACCATCACGTGCTCTCAGCTTCAGCTGCTTTCCTTGGGAACGCGTTGGTAACGTTTGGGTTTCCTGAATGTAGCGAGTGTGTGTGCTGCTTGAACCCCAGCCTCTTTTGTGCTTGGAAGAGGCTGTGAGTTGCTCTGAGGGGACCGAGTCCAGGTGCAGGCTGACTTAAATCAAAGTAGTACACAAATCAGTGAGTTAGGGTGGCGTAAAACTCATTTCAGAGAGGCTGTCCCTGCCTGGCTGACAGCAGGAGAGCCCGTGCTGCCGACACTGTGGACCCCCAGCCTCACCGCCCCTGCCTCCTCCGCTTGCCCCCTCCCTTCATCCCTCCGCCCGCGCCCCCGCCTCGCCCCGCAGCGCCACTGGCTTTCTCACAGCTCCCGCTGCTTCGTGTTCCTCCTGTGGCTCCCGTTGCTATGACCCGCCGGGCCGGCTGCCGGCAGGAATTCGTGGCCCGTCCAGCTGCTCCCAGCATGGCCTCCACGCCTCTGGCTCTGCCGCCGATGAGCCCCTCTGAGCTGCCGCCCCCGGGGCTGGGCACGACACCAGAGCTATGGCCTCTGTAATGCACCAGGCTCCTTTCCCACGGCGTGTCTTCACAGGGATGCCTTTTTGCTCTTCTTGAGGAGACGTGCTGGGACATCACATCATGCTGTTCCCCAAGAGGAGACAGCTCACAAGCTGATGGCCACTTCGGGCTTGGTTCCCCTGGGAGCTGCAGGCGCGGGCGCTCAGCGCTGAGCCCACCGCTGCCACCAGCCAGAGCCCGCCTTGCTGCACCCACCACACCAAGCAGCAGCGTGGTGGTGTTCAAACTGTCCTGCTGCTGGTGTGCCGTGCTATGCTCTGCCGTGCTGTGCCGTGCCGTGCTGTGCCGTGTTGTTCTGCACTGTGCCGTGCTGTGCCGTGCCGCAGCAGGGCACAGCAAGGACCCCCGTGGCAGTGCTGACCCAGGAAATGCCACACATCCAGCGCCCTGGGTGTTCAGTGCCCAGCTGGAGTGTAGAAAGAGAACCAAATAAAATAGACAGCAAGGCAACTTTTTAAGTAGCATTATTATACATATTTTGAGAATTTGTATTGCTGCTTTTAAAAATGTGCTTTAGGATTTAAATAAACCCAGTTCTCTTAATACCCTCTGGCCTCTCCTGTTTTGCCCAACTGACTATAAGCCTTGTCGCTGATAAGGCTTATTCGTTTCTATCTGAGAAAGGAGTCGTAATAAGAGAAGAATAAACACTGCCAATCATAGGATTTAAACAGGACATCAGTGGGACCAATAATAGGGAAATATTCTGTGACCCTTCCAAAACCCTGTGGAGAGATGAAACCAAGAGAGATCTGTTAAAACCTGGGTCTATTCTATAGAAACTACTTGACAAATCTTACCGGATTTAATAGAGAATGAGATATTTTCCCTGGGTTTTTGGCATCATCCCACATTATTCAAGAGTGAGGAGACAATTTTCTGTTAATTTCTATGGAAGTTTTTCACAAGAATAAAAACTGCGTGTTCTCACACTGCCACCTGCTCCCCACCACGAGCTCATTCACGTTATCATACCGATTCAGAGGGGGGACCATAAATATCTCAATATTAAAGAACAAACTTTCTTTAAAATGCTGCTTTCAAAACTGCCTAGGGGTCTGCCTGTGCAACTGTGGGGTTTGTTAATCAATAGCACCACGCAGTACGCCGTGTCTCTTTGTGTAATTACAGAGGGAAAACATACACAGAAAAGAAGCAAGTGGAAACTATTAATTTTGTAGAATAGGACTTGATTTGTGTTTCATTTTTCTTTTCTTCAGTGCAGTGGGAAGGAGCTGGAAGAGGAGGTGACAGTGGCAGCTGGGCTGCCCGTCACCGAGCCGCTTGGTTTAACGTGAAGCCGCTGCTTGGACTTTGCTTTCCTGGACCCAAGAGCAGCTCTGTGGGTGCAGAGGCAGAGAGGACACTGCTGCTCCCCCGGGACAGAGCTGACTTGGGACACATTACACCGCAGCTGTGAGCACCGTGCTCGTACCACTGCTTGCAAAAGCTATCACTGATGGTTTTCATGGTAGAGACAATCTCGAGGTTGAGAAGGTTTTAGTGCAAAGGGTAAGCATCTCTACTTGGTGCATGCTTTCTTAAAGAAGCAGCAGTAGTAGTAGATGGCAAGCTAATGCTGGCAGGATTGGAAATGTGGTCAAGGATCACTATTTCTGTTTGGTTTGTGAGGAAAAGACAGAGATGGGGAGAGGTTACTTCTTCTCCCTGTCATTTTATTGGAAATATATGGGTGGAATGGAAACCTTTAGAAAGATGGGAATTTTTAGACAAGCTGTGCTTTCCCATATAAAATCCTTGTACTAACTTAGACCCTGGTGACAGGTTGCTCTTTGAGTGCTGTTAGGACACGGGTCCAGATGGCTGCTGCCCGGTTTGTGTTTGGCAATCTTTCAAACAGCATTTTGAGACAGTTTCCGCCGTGTGGGTGCTACCACGTCCAGTTTCTGGTATGAGTTTGCCCTGAGGCCTCCCAGCACTTCCTAACACCCTGCTGGGACCAGGCTTAAAGGCCTTGGAAATCCCCCTTACACTTCTAGAGATGATCCCATCTAGAGTCAATGGGACTTCTTGAGTGCAAGGTGTAAGGAAAGGCAATGGGCTCACTGTTATTAACATTGGCCAACCTTTTCCCTGGATAAAGAGAAATCTTCTGTCTCTGGAGTGTAATTCTGAACATCTCATAAGCATACACAGATACATGTCACAGATATTTATAATCATAAAAAGAGAGATGCCTGAATATATGGGGGGCATGAATCACTCCTAACGCTGAAGGTCGATCCATAATACCTTAAATAAGTACTCTGAGTCCAAGCGCTAATTATCTGCTAATGGGGTATTTGTTCTCCTTCAGTTATGTAAAGGTACACAGCATTCAGCTTAAAGAGTGCGCTTAAACGGCTTTGTACCGGCGGAGAGTGAGCAGCCCTGAAGGCTGCAGCCACGGCTTGCCCTGCAGCCCCCGGCTCATCTCCCGGTGCTGCGCCTCTCCTCTCCTCCGGCCTCTCCGCCCGTTGCCCGCTGCCCTTGCCATTGTAACTGACTTTCTGCCTCCATATCTCGACGTTGTCCTAGTCAGCAACACTGGAAGAGATACAAATAAAATTACAAACGCAATATTGTGGGTTTTGCCACAGCTGCTGGTGAGACGGCAGTGAAGATGCCTGTTGAGTACAAGGGGATTTTGTATTCCTTATGTCTGCTGAGAAGCAGTACGGACCCACGGGAAAGGAAGCCAGAATAAGTTGAGCACAGAGAGGTACTTTCTCTGAGTTATGATAAAAATATGGAAACGTGGTATTTTCTTATACTGAACATTGTAAGTTATTAAATAACATTATGATGCTGTGTTACCTTTATGGGAATATTCAAAAGGCAGATGCAGAGCCTGGAAACTTGTTTGTGCTGAAGGTGGTTTTGTCACATGCCTGACTCCCACACCGTTTCCTGCGGCATCTAATTGGAACAGAGGCCAAAATGAATACTTTCTTGGTGGACTATGGAAAGGGAAAAATACCTGCTTGTATTTGTGGGGTATTGCACCACCTGTATCTTTAGCACTGTTATCAGTAATGATTGTTTTCCTGTAACTGTGCAGGGTTGTGTGTGTGCAATTCCTCTGCAGATGGATATTTTGTGATATTTGAGCTAAATTCAGCTCCAGTGTATGATAGTATTTTTCAGAAAGTGTCACTAACTGCACCACTTACTCGGCCTTGATTTCAGACTATTGTGTGTCTTCTTTAACACAGGAAGAAATGATTGATAGAAGTAAGTGTTGTGCACAAGTGAAAAAGAATTTTAAATCACCATGCTTATTAGAGATGTATGAATGCTAATGCTGGTGCGCATGGCATGCATGCACGTGGAACAGGCTCATCATCCTGTGCATAGTAAAATGTGTTTGGCAGTGAAACTTTATTTCTGAGTGCTCTTGGATAACATCTCAATCCCTTTTCACTGTAACTTCCCAAAGTGTAAACTGAGGTGCTTTGGCTGGATCCTGACTGCAGAAAACACCAAGGGCTCTTCACGTGAAGCCTTTCCTTGCACATCCTTCCTCCTGAGTGCCTCTGGTTTCTGCTGTTCTGTAGCCCAAATTTCAGACTACATAAGTCCTCTCTCTTATGACTGAAATGTGGGATGCCAGTTATTTATTTATGTAAAGCATTTGGAGGCATTAACTCAAGTACACCATAGGAACTGGGCTGGTATTGTAGTCGGGGGCTTTTATTCAGGATGTCTGATGTGCTGTGGATGCCGCCCGCCTTTGTGTGCTCCAGTCCCATGTTTATCCTGACGATGCTTTTGTGTTCCCTATTTGACATATTTTACTGTAAATAAAGAGTGACACTGTCTTGCAGCCGTATCCACTGTGACATTTGACTCTCTGCTGAATGGGTGCATTGTGCCCTGTGTTTTGGAAACATTATCTCTTTTTAAGAAATAATCCAGTCCTCTAAGAGTTTCCTGCATGTGTCTGTATTCCTTCGCACACATGGAGAGCTCAGGTGTCTGCCCACCCCTGCCAAGCCTCACCCAGACTGGTTCCTGCCGTGCCAAGGGCTGGCGAGGCTGGAGATGCCATGGGCACCACGTCTTGGCATGGGTCAATTCCCATTTTGCATGGTCTTTTTAACTGCTCATAAATCCTCCAATCACACGTGCTGTATGGTGTTTTCTGAGGTGCTAGCATTTTGCCACATTTCTCTTAGACATTATGTAGCATCTCTTTATCATGTCTATACCCATGATATATTCTTTAGTTCAAAGTTGATTCTGTCACTGGCTGCTCCATAGTTAAGGTGATCTGTTGCCTCATCATTTGGTGACCACCAGATCAGTCCTTTTCTGTGTTGAAGATATGCCTCTTTTTTTTGACTTTATCAAGTTTAAATCCTTACTGAGGCTGAATTTCTTGAAGCACGGTTGGTCCATTGGGTGCCTAACTCCCTTAGTCCTTGTTTAACACTCCAGCTTTTGTGAAGTTTTTATTTTTGCCTTTACACAACTTTGCCATTTTTATATAACTTGCAATTTCAAACTGATTCTGAAACACTAGCAAAACAGTTATGTCTCTATATAGAAACGTGTGGGGTTTTGCTTTCAGTATTGAATGCCAGTAGATCTAAACATTCTAGTAAGGCTGGTAGTCCTGCCTGCATTTCCCAGAGTGAGGCCAAACCGTCGGTTTCCTATAATGCTGCCAGGTGGAATTACCTGAGATAAGATTACCTGTGCCAGCTCTCTGCTTTAAACTTTTGGGAACACTCAAGCGAATATTCTGGATGGAGTAATATCCTGAGATGGTGTAACCACTTTTCAAAGAGAAAAGAGCTTGTTCTTACTACTACTATGGGCAGTTTCTTCCTGAAAATGTCATAAAATTTTAAAAATTGTGTTCACTGTGCAGGCATGTGGCAGAAGAGAGCAGAGGAAAATGAAATTGTAATCTTAAGTTAGCTGGCATGAGAGGCGAGTGTGTGTATCGGCCTTCCCCTTCACGAAAAGGAACGTATTCCTACAAGTGCTGGCATCTTTGAGGAGGAGCACAGCAGTGAGTGGAGGGACAGGACCCACCACATCCCCCTGATCAGGGCTTGGTGCCTCTTTGTCAGCCTCATGGGACTCGGATGGGAAATCAGACGGAGGAGGTGGCAGATGCTGTGAACCTGTTGGTGGCTTCCACCAGCAAATCCTATCTTCAGACAAGCCATGCCCAGCTCGGGCATCTCCGCTGCATCTCGGTGCTGGTTCCCTCTCACTAGCAGCTGTGTTGTGGATTGTATAGGAGCTGTGCCATGTATAACGTAGGACGGTGACACGCCCAAAAGGGGTTCCAAGCAGAGAATGCAGTGTCCAAAGCACCCCAGCAACCTGACGAGACATGGACATCATCCGGAGCTGCTGGAGGGCTCTTGGTTTTCTCCCCACAAGAGCAGCTCTGCACTTTGGCACTCTCAGATTTCTGTTTTTATTAAAATTCCCCAGAATAAAAAATAAAGGCATCTGTGAGGAAACAAGATTGATAATAGATTCAAAATGTATTTTTATTGCATTCTTGAATTACCATAATTAAATTAAATTATTAAATGTATTTTTATTAAATTAGCACGCAGGCTGGTGTCATTTGCCTTAAATATTTTAATAAAGCCTGTGAAGTCTTCCCTTGTTATTAGTGCTCTTGGAATGTATCTATTTTAATGACAATGTGAGTTTAAGTTCTGGTGTTGGGAAGAGAGCCTGGATGGGTGAACTCTGCATTTCTCTGGGGGTTCAGCAGGGTTATGGGGCTTTCTTTGCTCAAGAGTGGCTGCGGGACCAGAGGCTGGGGATCCACATAAACTCCCTGTACATATATCTGCAGGAGATACACAAATGATGTGTTGTGACAATAGAGCAGCAAAGCATTTAGGCACATGTTGAAAAACTCTGTGGAACAGAGATGTACTTACAGAGCAGGGCCTGGAGGAAATCTGTGTATTGCTGGGTTTGAAGATAATAGAGAGGGATGAATTAATAATTATATATGTGTGTGCTACATTTAAAGACAGATTTATGTATGGGTTTCATTTTTTTAATGTCAAACCTGCCTTCCCGCTTTCTTTATCTCTAGATACAAACTGGGTATTTTTCAATAGATGCCAGCATGGAAAACAGTAATTTCAAGGGTGCTGCTGCTGTGACAACAGCCCATTTTCCTGGGACTGGTTCGGGATATTCAGACCAGGGCTCCTCACCTTGCCAGCAGCTTCTTCAAACCAGGTAGAGGCTTGCAAATAAACCTTCTCACTAGCCCTCTGGCAAGACAAAAGGTGAAAAAAAAAATCATTTTAAATGAAAATGTATAGATTTCTTAACAAACTGAAAAAAGAGGGGAAAGTTGTAGAAATGGTT
The DNA here is from genome assembly GCA_020746105.1 of Trogon surrucura. Classification (NCBI taxonomy): domain Eukaryota; kingdom Metazoa; phylum Chordata; class Aves; order Trogoniformes; family Trogonidae; genus Trogon; species Trogon surrucura. The sequence continues at coordinate 8,961,109 of CM036629.1, forward strand.
CATTTTAATTGTGCCATTTAACCTTTTTTTTAAAAGTACAGAAAACATGGGGGCAGACAGGTGGATGGCAAAGGGGCTTGGGTTGGCAACGGGGCTTGGGAATTACTTGCCAATTGGAATGTGTAAAAGTAAGGTTGAAATCCCCTCTTTGCCTGATTGCACGGGGATTTGAATTTGGGTCTCTGAACTCCTCTGAGAGTGCCCAACCGCCGGCACATTCTGGGATGAGAATCCGTCCTGCTGAAGCTGTTCTGCTTTGTAAGAATAATTAAATATTCATTGGGCCAGTGAGAGAACAGGAACAATTTGATAGCCTGGGGATTAAGCCTCTCCAATAAGACAAGGATACAGAAGTAATTCAGTTCCTGATCCAACTCAGATACTGAACATGTATGAATCTAGGGTCACGCTGACCAAATTTACCATGATCAGGGTTGCGCTTTTCAGTATATCAGTACCACAACATTTTCTTTCTCTTGTCAACCTCACTTATTTCTTTAAAGAAAATAGTATCACATTGGCTTTTATACTGGTGAATCTCCATTGACTAGAGTTATCCCCATTTTTTATTGAGATCAGAACTGGGGCCATGAGTTCTTCAGCAATCCATCCTGGTCCAGGGTTAGCCTCTCTGAGCCCCCCATTTGATACTTAGTGCAGTGATGTAAACGAAGAGTATCTTGATTATAGCAGTATTATAGGAAACATTTTTTTCTGTATGTCCAGTCTATGGTGGTAATCTGGAGTCATACAGTAGCAGAGAACTGTAAGCCTTTATTATGACGCTAATAAATCCTATAGTTCCTGTCAAACCTTAAGAAACCAGAAAATCACTACTGAACTTCCATTCAAATGCGATGCTGCTAAGAAAAAATCTTTACAGTTGTATACCGAATTCACTTGATCGAATGAAAAACTCATTTCTGAGTTTGGGTTTCTTTTCTTATGAGGGAGGAAAAAGAAGAGAGGAAGGTGTTTTCCAGGTGAAGATCATTGGGAGGAAAACAGTGCCTTCACAGAGCTCCCTGCACCCGTCTCTCTGACATGAGCCCGCGCTGGCTGGGCAGAGCTGCTGGGGGCCCTGGCCCAGGTGCCCAGATCAGGGTACTCCTGCCAGGGCTATTTTCACAGGAGGTAAAAAAAAAAGCCACCCCATATTCCTTCCATTCCAGACACCTTCCTTTTCTTTTGATGTCTGGATGTACCATCGCCCTGGCTCTCACGATGGCAGGGGCCCATCACACGTGCAGGGGAGAGGACGCTCGGCGCGGTTCTTCACGTGCTGGTCGGGGTGCGGGCAGCGAAGTGCTGGTAGTGCTTTGTTCTTCCTACGAAGCAGTAAAGCCTGTCTGGAGGGAATGAGCTCCGTCTAAATGGGAGAAGAAACTCATCGAGCGTTTATCTTGAGCAATTTCATTCATAACTTGGCACCGAGTGCTCCGTGGGATAACAAGCTCAAAACACTTAGGATTTTTCTAGAAGAAACCTTCCCAGCAGAGAGGCGCAGGCGACTTCAGCTCCTGCTAAATTTAACACGTTGGGAAAGGCAAAGTAAATAAATCATCCCTTCCAGCTCTCCAGAAGCAGCCGAGCGGCGGGGGGTGGGGGTGTGTGTGTGTGTGTTTAAAACCCCCACAACTTTTCCCGCGGCCGCTGAGCCGTTCGCATTCGGGGGAGATTCCCCCCTTCCGTGTGTGTGTCCCCGCTGCAGATCAAAGGCGACCCGACCCGCCTCCGCGGGGGGCTGCGCGCTGCGGGACGGGCCGCGGAGCCGCCGGCGGCCGGGAGGGGCGGGGGGGTTGGGGGGGCGGCTCCGCGCCGCTCCGCGCAGCTCCGCGCGGCGGCGGCGAGTCCGGTCCGCGGCGGCGGTCCGCGTTTTGCGGGCGGCCGCTGTATTTCCCGGGCCGTCCATGGCTCGGTGCTGTTGGCTCTCTCTCCGTCTGATCGGCGCAGGCTGCGCGGGGCTCCCTACGGGATCAGAGCGCTCCCCCGCCGGGACTCCACTCCTCACATCCTCCTGCTGGGACTCAGCTACATTTCCAGCCAAGCCTGGCTTTATTATGTGTGTCTGCACTGCAGCCCCAGCAGCAAGATCAGGAGGAGGAAAAGGAGCCAGGACAAAGAAAAGAGAGGGAGGCTGGCGAGAGCTAAAGAAAATAAAAACCCAGGGCAGCAGCGGCAGCAGCGGCAGCAATGAAGGCAGGAGCGGTGCCACCTTCCAGCGAATAACCCATGGAGGCAGCTAGCGGCCCCGGCATCGATGCAAAGAAGCACTCACCTTGTTCCGCGAAGTGCGTGCGTGCAGGCGAAGGCGGCGGCGAGCGCGGCCGGCCGCGGGGAGCCCTCCCGCCCGCCCGCCCAGCTCCGCGCCGCGCACGGCCGGCCGCGCCGCGCCGGGCACCCCGGGCGGCCGCCCCTCGGCCCCCGCGGCCAGCATAAAACGAGACTCGTCGCCCGCCCCGGCCAGCGGCGGGGGCGAGGAGGGCAGAGGCAGCCGGGGGCGAGCGGGCAGCCAGGGAGGAAGGGCGCCGAGCGCGGCCGGGGGGGGATTTAGGAAAATCGCAACGAGGTCGCACCCCCGGAGCGCCCCGGATCGCCGGGGCCGCCGCTCGCCGTGGGTTTAGACACTTAATTCTCCCGGCGCGCCCTCCCCCACCCCAGACCCAGGGACCCCGTGCAGGGCTCTGCTTTTTTTTTTTTTTTTTTTTTTTAAATTATTATTCCGAAAGTGCGAGCCGGACTGAGAGCCGCAGGGCGCCTGCAAACTTATAAGAGAACAAAAAGGCGGGTGGGGGCGCGGGCCGGGCTCGTTTTGCGTCGGTAGTATTTGCACATCCAAGGTGGGGGGGGGGGAGGAAGAAAAAAAAAACCACAACAAAAACAAAGGAAAAAAATTGCAACTGTTGCGCGTGTGATTTTTTTTTTTTTTTCCATTTTTTTTTTTTCCCCGGGGAGAAGGTGCCCGAGGGGGGTGGAAAGAGGAGTTGAACTTGCCGCATTGCAACAGGCAAAAAAGAAGTGAGAAAAATCAAATAATCGATCCCGCTGCTGCTGCTGCTGCCGCTTCGCCTCGCAAAGTTTGGAGGTTTGGCGGGGAGGAGGGGGGGGGGGTGTGTGGAAGCAAAGAGAAAGCGGGGAGAGGAAGGGAAGGCAGGGACGGGAGGAAAGACGACGAGGAGGAGGACAAGCCACGGCGCCCGGACATGTCCAGGAGGAAGCAAGCCAAGCCCCGCTCGGTGAAAGGTAAGGCATCCTCCGCCGGCCCCCGCCGCCGCCTCCCGGTCCCGGGCAGCCGCCTCCGCCGCCGCGACGCGGCCAATCAGGGCCGGGTCCCGGCTTGGCGGGGATTGCAAATCCCCCCCCGGTACGGGCCGGTGGTGGCGGAGCTCCCCCCCCCCCGCAACTCCCCCCCTTCTCGGAACGGACGGCGAGCGGGCGGGCTCCCCACGCGGGGGATCCCCCGCGTGGGGAGCCCGCCCGCTCGCCGTCCGTTCCGGAGTGTGTGTGTGGGGGTGATGTTGTTAATCGGGCGACACGTGTCTCGATAATTGATGGAAGAATCCGGTAGCAGCGTTGAGGCGGGGAAGGGAGGAAAGTTTCGCCGTGATGCTCCGATGCGGGCTGGTGGAAGGGAGGGAGCGGAGCACCCCGCGTGTTGAGCTCGAAATTAAGTGTTTCTTGATGATTGGGAATAGTAGCGGCGGCTGTTTCCTCCCGCTGTCCAATGCGCGTAAGGGTGGTGAAAGAAGGGGAGAATGAAAACCGATTTGGTAGATAGGGGTTGAAAACTTGCTCGGGCTTAAAGAAGGAAAGAAGCAAATTTAGTAAGAGCCGCGTTAATAAAGGCGAAACGTTAAACTTTGTGTATCCTTCGCCATCCGCGGCGAAGGGGGGGGGCTTCAAACCTCCCGTTTTTCTCCATAAGAAAACAGCTGCTGGCAAAATATAAAGGGAGGGCCGGGACCAGCCCCACACCGTATTGCACGCCCTGCCAGCTTTTTGACTTTTAAGTGACTGGGTGCGAGAGGGGGAAGGCGTGATTTCCGAAGCCTTTCGTTGCCAGCCACGAGGAGGTTAGCTGATGCTGGGGAAGGTTTTATTGTCCTCTGCACAAAGCAGAAGTCGCAAACTCAGTGGTCCGGGGGCTTTGTTGCAGAAGCACAAAAGGATCCTAACTTGGGATGCCCGAAAGATGAAACAAAAAGTCTAAAGCGTTAGTAAATAAATAACTTGTGGATGGACGAAATTAACATGCAGTTGATCGACGGGCTAAAGAATGAATTGAAACCCCAGCCAGGGCCGTTTTAATGTTATTTGTGAAATAGCCACTGTTTAACAGATGATTGCAATCTAAGTCGTACGTGCTTCAAATGTTTATGAAGTTTTTGTAAAGTCAGTCCTTCATCTTTATACGAAACCTTTAATCATTTTTCCCCCCCCCGACTACCAGTGCCTTTTAGCATTGTGCGGTGGGGCAGGTTTGCAGCGTGGCGTGGTGACCCTTCGCAATCCGGGACAATCTCTGCTAAAGGAGCTACTTCAGTAATTGGTAGATGAATGTTACAGTCCATGGGCAGAAGAAAGGGCAGAGCTAGAGCTATTTCTAGGGGATGCTCTGAAATAGGTTGTTTGAAACTAAAAGGATCGCAGTTTGAGAACACTGGTGCAGGCCTCGGGTCACGACTTCCCTCGGATGAGGGGATCACGTTTAGTGGCCAGGCCTCTGGAGTTTAAAATATTTTTCTGTGCTCGAGTGTCACATTTAATGTTCAGGAGATAGTTCTGTGCTGGTGAAAACTGTGTTTGTTCTAGAAGCTCAGTTAGTAAACATTGACTTCTCCTGCCATAAGAACATTAGATATTTACCGTTTATTAGTCATTTGTTTTCTACCTCACTACTTCTTAGGTGGTAATATCTCTCACAAGGGGCTGATACTTTGTAATGAATTTTTGACCTTAATCCTAATACAGAACTGATCACTATTTACAAGGGCATTTTTATGAATCAAAGCAGGTAACTTACTGGCAAGTCATAGCTAAGAAACATTATCCCTGTAATGCAGAAATATCTAGAAGGTCTTTGCAACAGTGAGCTGAGTGAAGCCCAGTTTTTAAAGAATCTAAATATTTCTGTAGTCTCTAGGCACAGAAAAATGTGTTTTCAGCTTCAGCATAAACTGGCTGTAAATTATAGGTCTTAGCATGAGCTGACTAACAGGGGGTCTGAGGAATGAGCTGAATCTGGGTGATATTTTGGATAATAGGAGGCAACTTGTATGTGGGATAAAGAATTTCTTTCTTTCTTTATATTCATCTATATTGTCTGCTTTTAAAAAGTCCATCATACACATTTTGTGGTCTGGGGAGCTGGCAACCCGGTAGATTGCCACAGTACACGTTTCCATGGAAATAATTGAGATGTAATAAATAAAGGCACTCTGAGGTCACAGGTTTCCCAATTCAACTGAGAAGAAAACAGGCATAAATTATGTGGATATATGTGTAGCATTTAGGACCTAAAATATTTTACCATTTTCCTCTTCTCTGTATATATATTCCACTTTGTATAGCAGCTTTGCTATTTATTAACCACCACTGAGATTTGTGCATCCTTTTTCATTTAGAAAGATTGCGTGCTAAAATAGAACGGTGTGCGCCTGCGATGAAAGGGATTATTCTGCATGCAAAAGGCAAGTTGTCGGCAAATTTAACTGGGAGTGATGCTGATGGTAAAGAAATGGCTGGCTTTGACAGAAGTGTCAAATGTTGACAACTCTCAGATGCATGTTATTTAAAATGAAGTGATTGCAAACCAAAACTGGAGGCTCGCAAAGCTGCAGATCGCGTGGCCCCCATTCTGTATTATTAGGTCTCAGGCTCAGCCTGGTCGAAACTTGCAGTAATTCCTGCAGCTCTAACTCCAGCAGGAGCCGTGGACTTTCCCCTGACGTGGGACTTATGATTTGCAGTACAATTTGCTGGTTTGTTCTGACCATTAGTTTGTGCAAAGTTGAAGATACTCACCTCATAGCTGGTGGTTGGGGACAAAGTTCCACTTGGCTTAGAGGAAGGTTGTTTCAGATCAGTGAGGACAGGGTAAAAGTAGGAGGGGTCGAGTCTTTGTTGGCCTGCAAAATAAACGCTTCGGTGGCGGAGTAAAGCTCTGGGCTGTTCTGAAGCTTTACTTCATGTCAGAGTTGAGGGCCATGAAAGTAATTTTCCTCGGCAGACCCTTCTTTTGCCCTGCTACCAGCTACCTCTTCTGCTGAGGGCTTTTTCAGTCTCCTGTAAGGAAGAGTTGTGCCTTACTCAGCTTCATTAAAACCACGTGGTCCTGAACCCCAGAACCGTAACACAGGTGTGACCATCAGAACACACAGTCTGTCCCCCGTTACAGGTGATGGGGAGTGAGGTCAACACCAATGTCCTTAAAAGTTGGTTGTGTGCTGCCAGCTCTGGGTAGTGGCTGGCACCTGGTGCGCAGTGGGGCTGCAAAAGGCAGACGTTCGGCCGTCCTGTTGGTTGAGCTTCTCAGGCTACAACTTGGGGCCTTTGGAAGTGGTTCTGTAAAGTGAAGTGCTGAGGTGCTGCTAACAGTGACTTGTGGGTTTCCAGTCCCATGTAACTGTAACTGAGAAATTACTCCACTGCGATTTGTGGGGACTGGGCTCGTGTTGGCACAAGGTTTTAAGCATCAGACGCTCTTTGGTTGCTGAATTTGACAGTTCTGCAAATTGCTGTCAGCTTGCAAGGGTATTTTGTGCATAAGCGTGCTAGTCGGTAATCAAACTGTTTTGCAAAAGAGTGCACTAGTTAAGCCTAGATTTGTTATCCTACTTGAAGTTGCAGAATTGCTGTCGTATTTTTTTGCTTTCATTTGGCAAAAAATGCTGATAGAAACTTTTGATTCACACCCTACCTGCCTCATTTGTGTCAGTCAAGAGGAGAAAAGGGGGGTTGCTCACTACTTCCTTATCTGCAAAGTAAATAAAAATACTTCGACCATTTGCTGAGTTCCAATTAGTTGATTGCTATGAATGATCTTCTTTAAAGGAATGCTGTTTTACCTATCTGCTCATACAAAGGTTTGATTTTGAATGTCTTGTGAAAAGGATTCTCTTTGTCTTGATTGATGTCAAGAATAAAAGCGTGATGGTAATATCCCTTTGAAAGCTATTGTATTGTCAGCTCTGGCTGACAGCAGGAGGCCCTCCTAGTGCTATAGATTAGCGCTGTGAAAACACTGACATTTTCTTTGTTATATTGCTGTTGTTCTGCTTGCAAAGTCAATTATACAATGTCGGAGCTCAGTTACAGAGTTGACTGTGGAAGTAACAATGTCTTTCATACTTGTCTTAAAGATATAATTTTCCTTTTTTCCCAGTTGATAGAGAAGAACCTGAAGGTAGTGGAACAGTACATTCTACAAATTAAATTTTGACAAGTATAATCATAATTGCCAAATACAAGAGACTCGTGCGATTATCCTTTAATTTTACAGTTCATTCAAGTTTCGGTGGAATTTTATTGATACAGTGAAAGCAGCAGCTAAAATTGATAAAACTCATATCAAATAAGATTACGCTCTTGATTGTTCTTTATCAAGTGTAGCTTTTGGGGGATTAGGAATAATTGGAGATGTTGGTGTTTCATTGTGGGGCTGGTGCCCTGAGAGCGTTTGAATCCGTGCAGTACACCGAGCACTGCCTTCAGGGATTAGCCTGCAGTTTTTAATTTTTGCCTGTGTATTTTGCTGCAAACCTAGCAGTGTTCTCCCCTGAACTCCACAAGTCCCATTTTCCTGCCTTTCTCTCCCTCTGGTATGCTTTCCTGGATGGGATCTGGGTGATATTTAACCGTTTTTACTGATTGAAACTCCTGCCTGTGTGCAAACACCTTTTAATTGTGGCCTGTTCCCATTGGTCTCAGCGAATATAACGAATAAACGTGGCTAAAAATCAAAAAGACTGGAGAAGGTAATGCAGAAGGTTTAAGTGTGAGTGGGCAGAAAATGTAAATCTCGTATTTTTAGTGATGCCACGTCTAACTGAACATAGCATCATTTCGTCTGCATCAATGACAAACAACTACCATGTAGCGATAGTGGCTCTCCGAGAACATCTATTTTTTTTCTTCACAAATTATTTGTGTACAATCAGTGCGAGTTAAAGAACATCATTCACTGCTGAATTGCTTCGGATGACACGTGCAAAAAAATAATCAGAGAGCTCTTGTTAGGATGTTAATTGTAGGATTTCTAAATTACTATTATAAACTAATAGAGTAACAAAAGATTCCACAGTTCCCAGTAATTTGTCAGGATTTATTTTGTTTTTCTTCAATAATTGAAAATTAATGTCTTGAAGTGAAAGCAGATGTTCATGCCATCCTCTGAATTGGATATAAAAATGATGTTTTGTAGATTTGTTAAGCTTATGTAAATACAAATTGTCTTATCATAGATGGGGCTTTGGCTTGGTTTTATCTTTTGTTTGGTGCCAAATTAACTTTTAGGTTAAACCTGGGTAAGTGGTTTCAGCCTGGTTAAATTAACTGAGCCAAGTACTTGGAGTGGCACCCAGTGATCAGTTATTTTAAAAATCCTGTCTCACCTGCTGCCTCTGTGAATGATGGTGGAATTAATATTTACTTCTGTTTTGATAAATGCACTTTTAATTGTTTGCTTGGTTATTTTTACTGAACTAGTTGATTTATATCTTCCAATTCCAGTTTGTGAAATCAGTTTTTGTTCATTATGTTTGAAAAATATGAAGTTTTTTTTTTTTTAAAGAAATAATCTTTTGGTCTCATGTGTTAGCCTATAATCTCTAAAAGATAATAAATTTCTTCTTGTATTGAAATATTCTTTTCAACAAAAGATTATTAATTAACCACGATAATTGAACTGTCTTACAAAAATGACTACGTCAACACCTCATCACTCTGTCAGTATTATCCTTAAATGCCTCTGAAAAAGGATGGCTATTATGTTCCCTTGTATCCTAGTAAATGTGTGAAATACTAATAATATAAAAATGCTAATAATATAAAATACTAATAATATAAAACCTATTACAGACTCCTGCTAAATCTTGGCTGACAAATGGTGGTGGAGGGGAGGATGTGGTTCTGCTGCGCACGTTGGTGGACGTGGACTTGGCGGTTGCGGGTGGGAGCTGGAGCCAAGCGAGGACCAGCTCTGAGCTCTCTGTAGGCGTGGGCTGCTCTTCACGTACTTGTAGAGCCCAGAAGCAGATTCTTGTGCATTTTCTTTCCCGATGTCCATTAGTAAATGCAGAGAAGCTGGTTCCTTGCTCTCTTAGACAAATAAGGTGATATGAGTTTTAAGTACATCTGCTCGACAACACCAAGTTGTAGATATACGTGCAGCAGTGAATTATGGTGCTTTATTGGAGTCCCTCTATTCTAGGGAGTAGAAGGATGTGCAAAGACTAAGTGGTCTCTTGTGACATTTCCAGCTAGAGAAGGCTTGAGCTTCGACCTCTTCCAATGGTTTGTTTTCTAAAATGCAAACAAAGGGACCCGATGGGGTTGGAAACTGGGTGACGCTGTTTGAAACGGGCTCACAAATCTCGTTGCGGTACAGTGAATTGGTGTATGGCGTTAGCTTTCCACTCTATGACTTATTTCGGATAGCGCTGCAATACCCATCTGAATCTAGCGATAAGTAGCTTCATTATATTGTTTGCATTTGCCTAGAAAGAAAACCTTCTCCTTTCTAGCCACAGATTAGGCAAGAGAAAGACCAATTTGCAGAGCTTGTAAATGCCACTTGTTAATCATATGCAGTACAATTATTAATTTTTTTTTTCTTTTCCCCCTTGGATGTATTAAGTCAACTTTTTAGCTTTTTATGTAATTGAAATTTGCCCTTTTGTTACCTGGGCATGAATTATTTTTGAAATGTTGTCATTACCTGCCCTGCTGTGAGGTTTATCTCTTCTGTTCATCCTAATTAAATAAAACATACTGTTGTTTGCCGGTCTCGTGTTGAAGCGAATTGCCTGCCTGAAGGCTTGGGCTAGTGTCAGGCACACTTCTTGCAGCAGCAGCCGTCGACTAACACATTTACTTTTAGATTTTCATTTCAAAGGGCTCAGTTTGTGCAGTGTGACAGGTGAATGGTGAATGCTATACAGGACTTTCAAGAGCTGAACAAACAGTAAAGGACTTATTGCTACCGCAGCAGAGTGGCAAGTACAAATGTAAGGCAGCCTTTGTGGCAGAGGAGTGTTTCCTTTGCCAGATAAAGGCCACTCAGGAGACCTGAAGGGCTTGCTTGGGTATGCTGGGGGTGAAATAATCTCAGCCTTGGTCTCATTTAAACCCACCCTACCTGCGTGTTCTCCTGGGCAATTTCTAGTGGGGTTGATCTCAGCTCTCTTTGTAGCATCACCCGCAGTCATGTTCTCCTTGAGTCTGGCACTGATAACGAAGGCTGCTTCAGAAGTGTAACAGTTGGAGCTTCTTTACGCAGAAGTTATTTCCAGTTCATATTAGAGAAAGTAAACAATGTGTTCGGGTTTTAAAGCGAGGCAGAGGGAAAGGTCCCTGCTTGTAGAGAAATGGTTTGTTTAAGCCTCTGACAGAGCTACAGAAAACACGTTGCTCGCTAGTGAAATCCTGTTATGAGTAAAAGTACAAGAGTTAACAAGTCGCTGTGCTCCAGTCTCTGTTGGCTCCTGCTAGGCTCTGGAGGTTTGGTCAAATGTGGCCTAATTCTGCTTTCCAAATATTAAAAAAATTACACAGAGGGCAAAAAGACAAGTCCTTAATATGCATATCCTGGGAAAATCCTAAACCAGTATTTTTACCCCCTCCAGTCCCAAGGCTAATCAAAATTCCTTTGTTTCCACATCTACCATTAAAATATATGCCTCCCTTGGTTGTCTGCTGACTGTACAAGTTTAACCACTCAATCGATTGGACTTACAAAAGCTGTTACTGGGTTTACGTTTGCCTACAGGTAATTTGGAGGTGGGGGTGAGGCTGCAGGCAACCTCCACCTGGACTGGTACTTAAATTAGCAGCTCTGCTCATTTCTTGATGATCCCCACCTGGCCAAAGTGAGGTTTACCAGCCATGGCTCCAGCTGGTGATTGCTGGAACTTGCTTCACATGGTGATGGAGATAATAAAGGCACATTCGCTGTGTTTTTTGGGAAGAGAGTGTTTGATGCAATCTGGAGAAGTCTTTTGCTGGGTGAGCATCCAGGACACACTGTTGCAGTTTTCAGGGTGAGTGCAGAGGATGCAGCAGTGCTGTGGGAGCTCCCCGATGGTGCTGTAGGACACCTGAGAGACTGGGTTGTTTCACATCTGTTAACGTAAGCAGGTACTCACTTATGTGGGCGAAATCGGCTGTGGGCAAAATCCTGTCCTCGAAATTGGAAAACTGAAAGCAGGTAGAGAGAACGTATGGTGGAAGGATTGGGAAAGCAGAAATGCTAGACAGATAAAGCTGGAAGTAAAATTGGGAAGCTAGGAAATCTGTACCTGGCATCTGAGTATGGAAGGTGCCTGATGACTAGGTGCCAAGTTTTGGCACGGTGGTTCATTTACCTGGAGCTACATCTATATTTTCATTAACTTTTTAAGTTTAAAGACTGAGAGAAGGAGCAGATGTGGAGAGTGTCTCCAGGTCTGTGGAAAAGGATATGATTCAGCATAAGCAGAAAAGAAAACACAACAAATGTAAATGACCTAAACAAAGTAGCTCTTCTGCTCTTAATAGGTAGTAACAGTGCTTTCCTGTCTGGAGGAGTGTATTGGTTGTGGTTTATAGTTGTTTTCTGTTTAACTTAGGGAAATCTGAGCACAACTGTGATGGCAATCGTTAATTCTGGAAGTCTCAATTATTTTATGATCATGGCAGCATCTGAACTTGAACTGTGAGGACTCCTAAAGTTGTTCAGGGTTTTGGAGGGAAGAGGAGGTCAGAGTGGTATCTGGAAAAAAAGTAGGCTTTCAACCCTTCTTATATGAATGTGAGCAAATCCATGTAATATACGGTGTGTGTTCCCATGTGTATGGAAGAGGAGGTCTAGAGGAGCAGGTCATATCTGTTGTTAGATCAAACAACATGGTTGCAAAATGCAGGCAAGTTTTTTCTGATGCACGAGCCTGCCTTCTGCTCTGAAAGAAGCAGCAGCCTTCTGGCTATTTTGCTTGATAGGTAAGCACAGCTTTGCTTTAATTTACTTATGCAAGCTCTTACTCAAATATCTTGTGCTTCATTAGATTACTCACATGAGTAAAGATACACTGGATTACATAGGAATGCCAAGTTTGTATTTTATTTATTGCGGAGTTCTGGGGATGCATTTGAGTTGGGTAATTTGCTTGTGGCCTCCTTTTATTTCTAGGAAAACAACATGCCTTGCCCTTCATAATTTTTTTACTTTTACTGACCAGACTGTTCCCCCAGAGGGCATGTGGGATGTGGCAGGGTATTGAAAATACTGGGTTGGAGAAGGAGGGCTGTGTGTGAATTGCACCTTATTTATGTTTATGCTAGATTCATATGGCAAAAATGGCATGTTTCTGGCAGTGATATTTTGCAGAGAATGTAGTAGACCACTCTGGGTGAGAAGGTTGTTATCCTGAGTCAATGTTTTTAAAGATGAAGAAATACTTTCAGTCTAATTCTGAGCATCCTTTAGGAGTATGCTACAATATAATATGAGCCGTTTTAAAATGAAACTGGAGTGCTTGTCTTCAGCTCTTGTACTGAGTCTTGTCTAATGCTCGTGTATGAGTCTACTGATCTGATTCCCCTCATTTCAAGGGTCTTTTCTTTCCTAATTTCTTACCTGCTTGCTATCAGATAAGTGAGATTTGTTTCAGAGCTCTGATTTGGTTTATTTCGATTACTATTTTTGGTCTTAAATAAACACTCAGCAGAGAGCTTCTGGTTTTATTCTTCTTGATGTAAGTAAATTCAGTAATAAACTCGCACTTAAAGGTGAGGGTCTGAGAAAACACTGCCCTGAGAGACAGTTGGCAGAGCTGGGGTGTCACTGGTTTCCAGCATGCAGAGGGGAGCTGCTGGGTGCCGCCTGTGGAGCTGCCAGGCGGCACAGCTGGGTGGCCCAGGCTGCTGCATGAGCTTCTGCTCCACAGACCTGCGGGAAAAAACCCTGGCGCTTGTCAGAAAGATGCCACTTTGGTGCCGGGGCTGTTAGTGGCATGCAGGCAGGTCTCCCATGAGTGAGGTTTGCACGGCGCTCTGGCAGGCACCAGAAATTTGCCCAAAGACCAAATGCGTATTCTCATGAAGAGGTATCTCTGCAATGATTTTTTTTTTTCCCCTTGCCAGTGGGTGTCTATTTGAAATGTGGCTCCAAAGAAAATGCATAGAAAAATGAGCTTTTAATTTGTCACCTGCTGCTGAACCACCCTGTCCTCCTTGAGATGCCAAGTTGTAAATGAGGTTTTTGTATCCCCTCAAACGGCTGTCCAAGAAATGTTCTGCGTGTCGTAACTGTCAGTGGCACAGGTGAAGACATCAGAGCAGTGGCTTAAGAACCTGCTGCTGTCTGACTGGCATGAGCAAAGCCACCATAGCACAAAACCTGAGCAAACAAAAAGGCAGGTAGAGAAACTTTTCTCCAGTGACTTGGGAGGTCCTGTCTGGCTCCAGAGCAGGGGTTGCTTGAAACTTTCTGTCTGGTGGTGTTGAGGAAAAAGGAGACAAAATCCTTTCTTTGTGCAATCACTCAGAGTGCTGTTGGAAAACCCCCTTTAGCTTAATATTTTAAAAATATAATATTGGTTCTACAGATTTTAGTTTGGAGAAAAGTGTCTTGTCTGACTGCACATCATACAGACTCTTCCACTGACCGTATTGTCTGAGCACCAGGGATGGCAGGCATCCCAGAAGACGAATGCAGTTTCTCACCTAACAAACCTCAAACCACCTAATGAAAGCTTTTTTTGAGGTAGAAATCAAGAACTTTGATTTCTAATCTACAGACTAATGATGAGAGTTGAAGGAAAACTAGCCTGGCTGTGGGACCGGCAGGGGAGCAACGGGCTGTTGCCAGCGCCCTCCACCTGCGAGAGCAGCCAGTGCTGTTACAGCTGCTCTGGCCAGGTAGAGGCAGCCACCCTTAACCATGGTATTTGAGTGCTTCTATCAATTAGGCAGCTGAAAATTAATAATAGTAGGACACAATCCTTTCTTACATAAAGGTATTGTGGCTGGCTAACCTTGTGACGCTTTCCTCTCTGCCTTTTTCTTTTTCCTGTTATCTTCCTGATGTCTGTAGCCTGTGAAAAGGATGGTGGAGTCTCTTTAGCAGTTTTGCTTCCCTTCCTACAGCCTCTCTCCTACCTTGGAGCTGGGGAAGCTTTAGAGCATTTTGCTTTGAGGGAATACCTACAGGTGGGCTTTCCCCCTCAGGTAGAATTACTGGTGTTTCCTCCCTTGAATCCTTGCTGGTTTTGCTCTTTGCAGTTATAGAGAACATAACCACAGTCTTGGAGGGTGTTAGCAGAGCTTGCCTTTGGGGAGGGAAGCAGGCGAGGAAGGGGCAGGACACAGCCTGCCTGTGGGGCGATGTGCCTGGACTCCAGCCTCTGCCCCTGCTCAGCTCGTGGTGGGACCTGCTGGGGTGACAGCAAGGATGAGACATAGTGGAATTGTCCCGCTGCTTTGGGAAGCTGAAGGCTGGTGGTGCTCTTATTAGAGGGAATTTATCTGCTCTTCTGTCTTTCCTACTGTCTGCTGCTGGCTTGACTCGATTCTCTTTTATTGGTGCATCCCAAAAACTTTGTTTCCTTCTGAATTTTTTTTTAATTGGATGTTGCCATGTTGGAAAACCATGCACCAGCCCGTGGCTTAAATGCAGCCTGCAAATTGGCGTATGTTAAACCTCACCACTCTGGAAGGGAGTGTGGATAGTTTGGGGCTGCTATTACCTTACATTTAGCCTGTGAAACTGATTTTTACCTCCTGGCTGCCCAGCACAGTCTTAAGGCTGCATGGGGTGAGGGCTGATCAAGTGGGCTTTGCTGTCCTACCCTGTGTGACCCCTTGTCCCGCTCCCTGCCTAGCAAAGGACTTTCAGGAGCTGATCTTGCCCACCAGCCCATCAGAAAAGTAACCCTGTAGTTCTCTGTTGGCCGTGGACAGGTCTGGTGTGTGTCAGAGTAGGACAGGACGCTCTTCCTTGGCAGCGTTCGCGTGCCATCAGCTTGGGCCAGACTTTTCTGTAAAGAGCCTCTGCGGGGGAGGCTGGACTGTGGTTGCTCGTCTGGAATGTGGGTGTGTGTCCGCATCTGCGGTGGGCAAAACTCCTGCAGATGTGTCCAAGAAAATGCTTGAATCTTTGGTGAAGTGAAGGATGCAAAACCACATGAGCACAGCCTGACGTTCACTGCAAGTGTTGAAGAACAGACGAGTTGCACAACTGCTCGCTGCTCTCTCCCGTTCCCGTGACAATCGTGTGCCCCAGCAGAGGTGTGACCTGCGGAGCGCCTCGTGGTGTCTTGCTGCGGTGGCTGGATGCTGCTCCTCACCCCTCTCTGGATGGGATCCCAGCCGAGCGGGCAGCCGTGCTTTGAAAGCAGTGCAGAGCAGAGAGAGGCAGCTCGTGTTGTGGGGAGGAGGGCAGGTGGGAAGGCGCTTGGAGATCAGTTTGGCCGGTGTCTTTCACTGCTCCTGTGCTCGTGGAAGTTGCTGGCAGCAGCCTCGTGTGAGGCGGCATTGCTGGAGAGCAGTTTCCTTCTTGATTCTAACTTAGTGGAAATAATGCCACTGAGAAATTAGATTATGTATCTCGAGAAAAAGATTTCTTGTTCTGCTTTTACCTTGCACTCTAGGCTGTGTCACCATGGGGCGTGCATCGCCGTGGGGGGTGCATCACAAAGTGGGTGCTCCTGCTAATAATCCCAGCACTTAGATGCCAGCTGATCTTTTGGCAGGCGCTGGTCTATCTCCCACGTTTGGATGACGGGAGATCCCAGCTCTTTTTGCTACTTTATACTGGTGTTCTTTCGTATGAGTGAATTTTAACTGTGATTGACTCAAGTGCTGCTGTGTCCCATAACCTCATGTATAGGCTGGCTCATGTTTCTGGATTTGTAACGTAGCGATGACTTTGCGAAGGACAAAGCCTCTGCTGCCCGAAATGCCCCGTGTCCTTGGCAGTGTCCTTGGGCCCACCCCGCGGGTGGCCAGCCTGGCCCTTAGTGCTGTGGCAGTGCCTCGTGCTCATCTGTGTTCTTATGTAGATTATTCCTGATGTGGCAAATCTCAATTGCTTTCCCTGCTGGAAAGGACTATTTTTTTGTATGCATTTTTTTTCTTTCACCTCTTGTTTGCTTATTTTTAGTCATAGGAATTAAAAGAATTAGCCGTTTGCTAGGAAGAAGAGGAAAAAACAACCAACCAACCAAACCCCCTAAAATGGCAAGCATTGTACCTTTCCTTGCTTTTTAAAAAAAATTTCCTTGTAAATGTAACTACTAATGTGGGTTTTTTATTTGTGTGGGGTTTTAAAATTTTTTTAGGAGAAGCTTGTGACTCAATGTTAAACCAACAGCACATCAAAGAATAAAATTGGATGGTTGCTTGTGTCTTTTCCTATTTACTATTAATCTTGTTCAGATTTGGGAAAACTTCCTATTTTCACACCATGATGAAATCTTGTCTTGTATAAAGGAATAAAAGAGAGTAAGATCTCTAAATAACTTGTTGTGCTTGTGTGGTGGTATTGGTTGGGCTGCAGTCTGGGCTCTTGAACAACCTTACTTAAAAAAAGGCATTAAATTCTAGAAATTTTTTTTTTCTCTGTCTCTCTCTTTTCCAATACATAACATACATTGTCTGTTCTGCTGTTAACTCCCTGATGCAGAATTCCTAAGTTTGGGCTAATAGAAAATTTGGAGGATTCTTCATTATCTGAACCTCTTGAGAAATACCAAATATGTTCCAGTAATTGTGGTGTAGTACAACAGGGAGTCACACTGGCAGTTTGTTGGAAAGGGTTTTTCCTGTAGTTATGAAAACCATACAACTATTAAAATCCCCAAAACTGAAACCATTGGGATTACTCATATACTTACAGTTAAGCGCATGCCTAAAGGTAGATATGTTCAGCATGCCAGTTTTGACTTGCGTTTGATTCCTAACTTGAGAATATCAGGAAAAAAAAAATCCTCCGTCACTTCAGTCTTGTGCAGCCTTTTTATTCTGTACTTACATGGCCATAGCATGCTGGGCTCACAACAGAAGCACCTACACTTGCTATAAAACAAATTATTGTTAATAAAGAATGAAAAGTTTGAAAAAATAGTAAGGTACTCCAGGCTGTTAGAAGAGTTTTGGAGTCGGATTTCTCCCCTCCTGCCTTCTCCTCTGCCTCTGCTACTTGATCAATGTGCATGTCATTTTTTTTTTAACTCTCAATATTTTCTATCTTGATTGTATGCAAAGAAGGTGTAACATTTATCCTTTGGAGAGTACACTGAATTTATTAAATGTTGTGAGGTGCTGGATAGGTAAAAATGAAATGGATCACTATTATTATAGCTCAGGTCAACATATTTTGGTTTGCTCTGTGGCTGTTTCATCTTTGCTATTCTAGAAGATGTTTTGTAGAATAGAATTAACAGGAAAAAATAGAAAGCAATGCTTGCCTATTATAGCTGCCTTGCCAGGCAGTCTGTTACTGGGAGGGTGCTGATTGCCTTGCTTTTCTGTCCACAAGGTAGCAATAGTATCAGATCTCTGTATTTCTTAGTTCCTCTCTTATAAAAAAAAATATTTAATCAAAGAAAGTTTTTATTATGTGTGGCTTTCTCTTGGCAAACACTGGCATGTATCTTGAAGTGTATTGACATATCATGCTAAGGAGTTAGTTAGCACACCTGTTCTTCTTGGGAAACTGTGTTTTGTGTCTGTGAAACTGTATAAACAATTTGCTTTGAACCAGAATTTGGAAATACGCAGGTTGTGGAGTATAACTAACACAAAAATGTTTTTGTTGTGCTTCTTTAAAGAAAATCCGTTTGCGCAAGTATCAGTATGTGGGGGAATTTAATTTTAAAAACAGTCCTAGCCACTTTGTAGAGAAATACAATGCAGTACATAAACTCATTTTAGACACTACTTATTCTACCGTGTCCCATTAGTTGATGTTTACACAGTGCTTTGAAAATGTAAAGCACTATATAAGTGCTTATTATTACTACATTATTATTATTCTCCCTCTTGAAAAAAGACCCTCTAGGGAGAGGGAGACTTGCTTTGCATTTCATCTGTAGTGCAGATCCCACAAGAAATATACCCGTTTGTTTTGGTTTTTACATTCTTCCCTCCCCGCTTCCACCCTTCTGGAAAAAAATGAGCATTGTGTTTTAGAGATTACAGCGCTCTTATTTAGTTTATGCTTGGTAACTGCGGCAATGAGAACATTATTTGAAGGCATATAAAAATCTTAAAATAGCTTTTTATTCCAATCTGTGCAATAAAATGTGTTGCTGCCCTGGTCTTGGGTGCTACAGAGGCACCTCGCCCAGGCTGGGCACCGAGGGAGAAGCAGGAGCTGGTGCTGGTGCCCTTTGCTGGGGTCCTCCTGCCCAACCTGTCTGCCAGGGTGGGCCCAAGGACAAAATCTGCTGAGTGAAACGAGTACACGGCAGTGCCAACAAAGCCTTAGAAGAATTCCCTTCCGACAGAGAGGAAGCACTACAAGTTCTTCTGTTGTATCGGAACTATTGTTTTTCCTCGTAAAGAAAAAATTGTCAACCCCTCATCTCCGTCAAACTCTTAACAGCAGCCTGTATCACTGCGGGAGAGGAAGATTTCAGTTTAAGTTATTTTAACCCCCTTTATCCCTTGAATCCTTACAAGAAGGACTTTTAGTGGGCAATGTTAACCATTTACATCCAGAAATTTGAGAGCGATTCCCTGGGCTTCTGCATTATATACCGTGCAGAACCATGATATTGAGGTTATAATCATGACTGATGGAATTTGGCGTTATTTTTTGCCTGGGTACCCACAGACTCGAACTACCGTAAGCTGGGGAAGCAGTAACTGTAAGCCTCCTTTGAGTAAGGTGAGGAACATTTCACTCCTCTTCTAGTTTTACCTTTGTTGCGGTGCTCTCCGGTGCTCCAGTCCGTGCTCAGACCTGTTCTGGGCTCCCTGCAATTCTTCGGTTCCGCTTGCAGCGTTCCCTGCCCTTTGCTGCTGTCGGCTGCATTTTGGGAAGATGTGTGAAGGGAAGGGAAAGAGACCTCGAAAAATGTACAGGATGGGAGAGCCTGGAGATGGTGCTTTTTACGAAGCATAGCCTGACTTAGATTTGTCACTGGATTTGGCCCTCAGTTATGTCACTGCACACGGCCACTAAAGAATGAGGTCACGTGCAGCCTTTCAGCCTGGTTTCTGCCAGGAGGAGAGTTTAATGCAGCCAGCCTTGTCTGCACATGTGCACGCGCCCTTGGGTGGTGGTTCAGTCTGAGCTGGTGTCTCCCAGCCATGGCAGGGGCCGGTGGTTGTTGCTGGCTGTGGTCCCAAACCTCTGCAAACAACAGCAAGGTGAAAGAAGAGGGAATCCTCTGAAATCGGCTGGAAAGGCTTTGGCAAACGCTGAGCAGCCCATGCAGGCAAGCGCTGGCGGTACTGGTGTGCCTGCCAGAGGGGCTGCCCCGCATGGGAGTTGGGGATGTGGTGACAGGTTGGGCAAGTCCTGGTTGCATTCAGAGCTCCCTTTCTTTTATTCAAGTGATTAATAGTGTGACCAACCACATTTTCAGGCAGTCTAAATCAGAGCTGAAGTGTAAATGTGATAACTTATACCCGTGTATTATGTTATTTTATAAAGGATTCATTAGCCTTGTTGAATGCTTTAATTTCTGCGGGGAGGTGAAGGGCAGGGATGGGGCTGGTGTTGGCTGGAGAGAGCAAGGGATGGGAAGCACTTTCCCCCTCCAGGTTGCATCCCTTTTGAAGCTGTCAGCCCTGAAATTACTGCCCAGGAAACTGGCTGTGGGTGAGTTTTGCTGTGCTCAGCACCCAGTGGGTTGTCAGTACTGGGGTTGTTGGGACAGGTTGGCACAGCCTCACATCCCTCCCTGCTTTGTTCCCTTCTAAATAGCGATTAATTTAGGGGTGGAAAAGTGTAAATTTGTATAGACTGGAAGCTTGAATTCAGAATGAAAACCAGTTCGCTTTGGCACCTTGGATTGTTTGATAGATTGTAGGTGAATGTCCAGAGACTGAGCCTGCAGCAGCAGTAGGTGTGTGAACTTGATGTGGTTAAAAAGAACAACAAAATTCCACAGCTTTTCTTGCCTTTCTGTCTGAGCCTGCCAAGTTTGTAGAAACCTTGTCAGTGAGAGAAGACTTGTTAGTGAAACTTGGCTCTGGGTGATCCCCAGCACAACCCCTGGGTGATGGAGGGCACTTCCCACACCCCACAGAAGACTCAGTGTGAAAACTCTAGGCAGGTCAAATTACCTGCTGTGCCTTAGCAGAGCTGGTTACGCGCAATGGGAGCAGAAGTCGTGAAGATGTGTGTGCTCTTCAGGTTTCCTTGTCAGCGCTCATCCCTTCCCTTTGGTGTGTCACTTTCTGGTTGTGTTTTAATGATGATCATACCACAATGGAAATGAAGGCGGCAGTCGTTGCCCTCGCTGTGATATAAATCATGGGGTACAGAAGTGGGGCAGCCCTGTGGGATGGCGTGGATGTCACCGGTTCCTCAGTGTCCCTGCACCTCCCTGGAGGACAGAGGATGTGCCAGTCTCCCTGCATGTACACCAAGTAAGCCCTAAACACATGCAACACAAAGATGCTCCAAAAACACAGCCAGTTTGTGCAGAGGCAAGGGAGAGCGAGCAGATACCCCGCAGAAAATAAAGCACAGCTGCCCATTTTGGCCACTGAGCCCTGGCCGTGATCGGCCACACATGGCCATGCCCTGGAGGCCGTCGGGCAGCGGGCTGGCTCCCGGGCCGGCCCCTGCGGCGTGTGGCACTCACAGCCCGGGGCTGGGCAGATGGCTCCCTCCCGGCTGCGGGGCCCCGCTCTTCTGGGAGCGAGCCCTGCTGAGACTGCAACAACAGCAACCTGGGAGCCGGGCAGATGGTCTACTGGCGGCCTTCACGATAATTGCATCAGCTGGTTACTTCTGCAGCCAGCAGAGCCTCCTATTTGTACCACTCTGCAATGATCCTGATTTCCACCCCCGCGTTCTTTCTTTTCCTTCCCTGCCTTGTGTAAATTTATGTATTTTTGGTGAGGGGTGGAGTGAGGCTGGGGGGTGGCCATCTGCCCGAGGGGGTTGATGGTGGTGTTGGGGGAGCCTCCAGCATGCGTGGACAGACACCTGAGCGGGTGGGGGGACGGCAGCGGCCTCCTGCTCCTGCACCGCCTGTCACTCGGGGCTTGAATGATGTTGCAAAGAGAAGAGCTGGACCAGTATGACCCTTTCCAGCCTCGGCAGCGCACTGCAGTCGCAGTCAGTGTGCAATTGCCTGCCAGCCTCCACCTAAATTGCTCCACATACCCGCGCTGCCGAGCTCCCGAGAGCACGCCAGCCTGAGGCCTGAATAATGCAGCAAACCCCCTCGGGTCCCATCTCTCTGCCTCTTCCTCCTTGGGTCGGCACCTCGGCGCTGATACTGCAGGAGGGCTGCCGAGATGTCCGCTGGCGGTGGCTGGGGATACTCTGCAGCCTTGCCTTGCCTGCCACCCTCGGTCCTCCTTTTGGGCTCTTGTTACATAGACAAAAGATCTGCCTGTTCCTATTGGGCTCTCTTCTGCTTACAGGGATTGCTGGCAGGTGTGGGCTCTGCTGACTCTCTAATCTGCAAAAATTTATGGAGGGTAGGGAAAGGTTCCCTGGAGATGGCCGATGTCACCCTGGTTGGTTCCCAAGTGCCGCGGTGCTCCTGCGCATCTTGCTCTGGGCTCGGCAGGGAAGGGGCTGGGAGTGATGAAGTGGTGCCTGCTGTTTGCTCGCATTTATTTGCTCTGATTTTTAGCTCTCAGCACGGCACAGGTAGTTGCAGTAGAGCTGATCTCAACCTGCTGCTGACCCAGAGGTCCTGTAATCCCTAATAGTAGTAGGATTAGATTTTGTCCAGCCAAGTCCTCCTTTGCTTTCCCTTTTTATTTTTTTCCCTTTGCAGTACTGTACAACCCAGCTGACATACAGTCTGTCTCCTGCCTTGACCCATGCCTTGTTACTCCAGCTTCCCAAAACACTGGTCCTTCTTTTGGGAGAAGCTTGTCAACCTGGCCCTCCCCTCTGTGCTGCCCACCCTGTCTCTTCACCCCTTTCTGAGCACGAGATTGATTTTGCAGCTGTGAACGTGTTTCCACATGCCCCCCACCCCCCATTATTGCAGATGAGATCTCTCACCTTGTTTTCTGGGTGCCCACATGATTTCTGTGAAGGTAATTTTAGGACTTTGGTTTGTACCTGTCTCTCAGGCTTTTCCATTTGCATGAATTCTGCAGAACTTCAGAATTCAGCTGGCTGTGGTGTGACACTGCTGGTCCTGAGCTTCCTGCTTCCTGAGTTTCCGAGACGGGTGACGTGTAGGGATGCACTAAGGGTTCTTACACCAGTGGGTAAAGTTCAGCTTGTTTTTTTTAATTATTATCGGAGGGAGACTGCCCAAGCTCTGCACAGCATCAGTCACTACAGCACTCTAGTGGGTTCAGTTATCCATGTGATGGTATCAACATGAAAATGTTACATTATCCAGTTCTCTGAAAGTCTCTTTATGTACTTTAAGCTCCACATACACAGCTGCCGGTGTTTAACTGAAACTTTGCAAATCTCCCACCAGGCTCTTCAGGATCAGTTCTTGTGTAGCCTTATTTTTTCTTTAGAAATTGTAGGTGTGCATAATTACATGTATTTTTGAAAGCTTTAACTGCCTCATTTAGACTTCTACAAACATCTTTGTGAGGCCAATTAAATGCCTGCAGAAGAAAATGACCAAAAAAGAAATGGGGAAATGTGCATTTACCCAGATAGAGCTCACAAGCCAAGCAAAATGTTATGTTAGCCCAACAAATGGGTTATTCAAGCAAAGTTCTACCAAGACAAACATGGGAGAGTCAAGGGTAAGTAAGTTTTGAAGCAATATGGGATGTGACCCTCTCAAGTTCAGTTACCAGGATTGCACAGGTGGAGAAGATGTGGTTGATTTGAGGTCTGCTTGAAAAATGGCATTGGAAGGGCTCTGAAGAAAGCAGTCTGGGCTGAATTCTTTCAAGTACTCTCCCCAGAATTCAGTTTGAGGTCTGAACCTCTGCACCACTGGATTCTGTCATTTACGTGTATTTACTCGAGTATTGTAAAGGAAGTCGGTAACAATGAAGTCAGCACAGCTCAGCAAGAAGGAGGGATGGATGTGTTATTGTACCCTTGGGAAGGCATCAGGCAGGGGATTTTCTCCTTTCGTCACGCCAGTCCAGCTCTGGGACGAAACCTGCCCCACAGACACGAGTGGGTCCTGCCCATCCCTGCTCTTGGGTGCTGGGGGCCCTGTGCCAGCCTCGCCTGGGTGACGGCTGCGCCAGCGGGCACTGGGTGCTGTGACAGCACGGAGGGGTTTGGAGAGGAACAGCACAAATGCAGTCGTGGGTTCAACATCTTAACTATGTTTTAAGGAACGGAATTTAATTCCCGTTTAATTTCCATCAAAGTTAAAGCAAAACTCGTATGTAACTGGATTGGGCCCAGTGTGTTTGCTGTCTCTGCTGCTGATGATCAAAAGCAATACTCTGTTTCTAATTCGAGAAGGTGGTTGTTTTGTTTTGTTTGTTTTTTTCTTAAAGTAGTTTAAAACAAGAGGAAACGGTAACATCCTGAGTGACATCCTGTGTGCTACAGCAGCGTTCTTGCTGCTCAGTGATCAGAATTTCAGCTGAGGGAATAAAATCCAATCCATGTAAAAATGTATTTGCTTTGTGAAAATCTTGTAGTATTGCATAAGCTGTTTTCTGATGGTAAAATGCAAATCTAAAATCTATATCCAAGTGAACAAAAAGATTAATTAAATTAGTTGTCTGGAGGAAATGCAGAGGACACAGAGTTATTGATTTGATTTTAGTAAATTCATTTTAATATGCAAGATTACAGTTTTAATACTCGAAATTATCACAGTGTTTCACAGTGCGGTTAATTATTTCTCAAATTGTATTTTGTTCAAGACAGCTAATTTGGTATCTGCTGCTGCCCGGTGGATGGCATACTTTCTGCTGTTCAAGTGCCCCCAGCTCACAGGGAACTCAGGACTGCCCGTGCTGTCCAGCCTCACCAAGCACCTTGAGGTCTTACTAATTTTGATTTATGTTTGTTTGGCTTGATGTTGTGTTTGGGCAAATGCCCTGGTCAGCTCTGCTGCTGCTTGTCCTGGGCCAGGGGTTCAGCAGGGAGCCCCAGCGTGAACCCTGAAGCATCTCCTAAGGGATGGCAGCAAAATTCCTGCCCGTTCCACCCAGGGGCAGAGTGATTTTTATTTTTTTTTTGGCAACCGTCTGCTGTGCCCAGCTTGGGGAGACTTAACTGCTGGCTCCCAAAGTGACCGGGGGAGAGACAAAGTCAACAATTTGCTCCCCTGCCTGCCTGCGTTGGGGCTGGCAGGGAGGCTGGCCAGGTGGGCGGTGGTAGCGTGCTGCGCCTTCCGTCTTTGTGCACCACGGGGGGAAAACCTGCCCAGCAGCCTCGTTTGCTCGTTTTTACATGGTGTGAGCGGCCAAACTGGCAGAGAGGGAACAAATGGGAGTTTTGGTATCTTGGCAAAGTGCTGAGTGACCTACAAAACATGCCCTCCCCGCATGCCAAGCTCTTCCCCAGAGCCAGGGAGAGGCTTTCAGCCTGAGCTGCGCCTGTGCCGCGGTGCTGCTGGGTGTGGAGCGAGGAGGACCTTGACTCACCCCGCAGCTGTCCCTGGGGCCTGACCGCATGCAGCGCCCCTGTACGCCAGGCTCGGCTGGGCTGGAGGCACAGGGGGCACTCATTTCCTCTTGTGAGGAAAGGCTGAGGGACTCTTCAGTCTGGAGAAGACTGAGGGGGGATCTTATCAATGCTTGTAAATACTTAAAGGATGGATGTCATGATGATGGGGCCAGGTTTTGTCATTTGTTTTGTGCTGGGTTTGGTTTTGGTTTTTTTTTTTTTTTTTTTTGGTGGTGCTTGGTGACAGGACAAGAGGTTAATGGGCACAAACTTGAGCATAGGAAGTTCCATCTAAACATGAGGAGGAATGTCTTTACTTTGAGAGTGGCAGAGCACTGGCACAGGCTGCCCAGGGAGGTTGTGGAGTCTCTGTCTCTGGAGACATTCACAACCCGCCTGGATGGGTTCCTGTGTGACCTGCTCAAGGTGATCCTGGTCTAGCAAGGAGCTTGGACTAGATGATCTCCAGAGGTCCCTTCCAACCCCTGTCATTCTGTGATTCCCGAACACAAGTGAGCATGTGAAACCCAAGTTGTTGATTTAAACAATGCTGATCTAAAAAGGGCAAATTGTAATAAATGTAATATGTTTTATTGACTCCTTAGTTGTGCTCAGTACTGCTGGAGCACGAGTGCTGGCTTTGGCTGTGACACGTGGTATGACTATGGCCAGCATCACCAAGTGAATCCTGCCTGAGAAAGGAGAGGAACTGTCTGAAATTAATTCAGCTCTGCCCACAGCATCAGTGGGTGATTTATTCTCATCTCTAGTATTTAGAAGTCAAGCTTGATGAAGATAGATATGTTGACTCCTCTCCTTAGCTAATTTATCAAATTTTAGACCTAAACGTATCTGTTCAGATATATATTTTTATTGTTGCTGGAAAATTGGGAGCATAGGTAATTTTTTTCTGTTTTACTTAGCATTAAACTGCTGTGTGCCTTAAAAGACTTGGAGAACACAAATTAGTCTTCTGAAAATGTGCTTGATAACACTGTTTACTGAGATAAAAAGAGCAATAAAAGGGAAGATGGTGCCCTCTCTGGGTCCTAATACCCACGTTAATATAGATGTGGGCGGATGTGTGGTAGCCCGCAATAAACAGTGCTGTACATTAGCTGGGTTAGTGGCACCAGTAGGTTTTTTATGTTCTGCGAATGTAAATGTGCAGGAGAGGAAGTGATGGGAAGGCAGGGTGCTGGGCAGTCCTGGTGGCTGTCCCTGGGGTCAGGGTGCTGCCCGGTCCTGGTGGCTGACCCTGGGGCACCCCTGCCTGCTGTGGGCAGGTCCTGCGGCTGCTCCTGCTCCGGGGCTGCAGTGCCCGGTCTTTGTTCCAGCAGTTTGGTTTCAGCAGGGCAAGGATTCCCTGCTGCGGGGCAATGAAAGGTGATTTCTCCAAGGTTGCGAACGTGGCTGTAGTTTTGGCTATTTTGTTGCTTATTTATAATTCCTTCTTGCCTAGTTAATTTAAAGTGTAAATGTTTAGCAAGGATGGCCGGAATCACTCGTAACAATGTTGCAAATCTTAAAGGTCAATGTTTTTCTTTTTGGAGTCTTCAGTTGTCAAAACAGCAATGTAGAAAAGTCCGTGGTCTCCAGGTGGCCATCCTGCCTTGCCACCGTGATATGCAAACTCCCGGCTGTAAATTGCAGTGAAAATGGGTGTTTGGCCAGTTCCAGCCACGTCCTGGCAGGACTCATGGTATCCAGCTACCATCACTCTAGTAAAGCAACCTTTGTAGCCAGACACTGACTTAAATTTTGAAAAAGTGTTAGTTGACAGTGTAAAACCTGATTGTTAAAAATACCCAAACTTGAATAGATTGCCAAATTGGATGCTCCCTGCTAAAAATAGAGGTTGCAGAAATGTGCATAAACATACATATACGGATACAGGTATTTATGGTATGTCTGAAATATTACGCTAAAGGTACACATCTGCATATGAATCTGTGACGTCTCCTAGAGCAAACCCCAGACTGTCCCTAAGGGCATCCTGTTTCCAAGTACCTGGTTGAAGAGAGCACTGAGCTGACATACATTAGAAAAATAATACCCTGAATGATTAGCACAAGAAACGTCAATGTTTGGGGTAAATTTAGCTCTGATGGCTATTGGCTTCTCTTAAGATACTATGAAAAGGATCAGTGACAGCTTTGACATATAAAAATCGTTCATCCCTTCTGTACTTGTGTATTCATTGTAGCACCTGAGCGTCTTTGTCCTTCTCTCATCTTGTGTCAGACACATGGACAAACGCAGTGAGCATTGCTCAGGAGTGGTAATGTCCCGTAGCAATGGGTGGATGAAGGGGTGCTATGAAGGGTATGTCTTTCTCTTCAGGTTTGTATCTTCAAAGGTAGATCACCAAGACTCTCTTGAAGTTCAGTTCTTCTCACCTGTGGTTCTCCTTCCTGCTAGTGCAGCCACTGTGCTGTGGATAAGCATGGCTGGGAGGTCAGAAAGTGTATTTGCTGGCCAGTGTTCCCTGGTCTTGTCCAGTACAGAAATGTTTTATTTAAAACTAGCTAGGCCTTCAGAAACAGAAGGTCTTCGAAATTGAGTTCATTATAAAGTGTGAACAGTGGAGGAATTATTCTATTTGGGTTCTTTTTTTTTCTTTAGAGATGAATCTCCTGTTAGATGGAGTTCCTTTCTCAGCGCTGCATTTTCTGCTGTCCCCTGCTCACTGGGATCCCACAGGCAGGACCCGCTCCGACGAAGGAGCCATGTGTCCCCAGGTAGCAGGAATGTGCAATGAGTCCTGCGGGTGGTGGCAATTGGGACACCTCACCAGTGGTCCGGAGGCCCTCTGCTCCAGAGACCACCCAAGCAGCACTCACCAGCTGGGGAACAGGTGAACGTCTGTTATAGTTACGTGCTTCTTCCTCCCCAGCGGACTAGTAGGAAAAGCTGATGTCAACCTGATGAGGGTGGGCAACCAGGAGGCAGTAGGAGGATCCAGGCTGGTAAATTATTTCAACAGGATAAACATAGCACTTTCTATCAGTATCTTCTCATTTGGGAGCAGACCTGTCTTTTTTTCCCTCAGTTAAACTCAGTTAAGTGTAGAGAGACAAAATCCATATTTTTCCTCTTAAAAGTTACAGAATAAAAATTAGGCAAGTGGCTAAGATCTTATTTTTTTCCTGTCTGCCCTGTGGGATGTTTTCAGAAAACTTTTGAAACGTATGCGTAAACTACTTTCAAACTCACTGGTAAATGATTTAACTTTCCTAGCTCTCAGGTTTTATTAAATTTGAAGCTATGTTCTCATTTCAGTCCATAAAACTGCAAAAGACTGCTTTGAAACCATACCCTTTCTGGCAGATTTGAAATAAATTACATCCAATCCCTATTAGGTTAAAAATAAAATAATCTGACTAACATATGTGAATTGAACTCTAAGGCTTAGGAGAATGTAGAGTGGCAGGAGATGATGGCATAAATTGTTGGAGACTAATTCCGTGCTATGTATTTAAAGTTAAATACTTTGTGTTCATATGAACCAGATAGCTTGATCAAAGCTGTACGTTATACTCTGTGAAAGAAGAGTTAGTGTTAATAGCTGGGGTAAAACAAGAAATTGCTAGCCTCACTTTTTTCAACAGTCAAGTGAAATTTCTCCTAATGTTTTATTACTGCAAGGCTTGCACCATATTTTTTTTCCTTGTTAAATTTCTGTGCTGTTTCCGCCCTCTCCCCCAGTGGCAATGTTGACTCTTCTTTTATAAGAGAAGGATCATTACATGTAATCAAGCAATTTAAACAAATGATCTCTGGTTCAAGATGTATACCATAACATAAACTTGCTGAAATGAAAAGCTGTTGTTCAAAACATATTGCACTGTATTTTTCAGTTATTAAAAGCTCTCGTTTTTGTTTTGAAAATGTCCCTAACTACCCAAAGTGTGGGGTTTTTTTCCCCCACTATTCTGTCGGCTGGTGCTTTGATGAGAGAACAACAATGGCAAAGATCAAGAGGTATTAATCTGTCTTGTTTCCAGTTGAAGTTTAAATGATGTTAGGTAGCTGGCTTTGAATAATACGATACTACAACCCCAAACCCAGCTATGTCAGCACACTTTGGGGAAAAATGTGCAGCTGGCGACACTACTGCCTACAAAACTGGTTGTGGGTCGTTATTTTCAAGTGGTGCAGACACACAAGGCATGCAGAAGATGCTGCTGAAGCAAAGGGGCTTTTTAAAAGGTATCGCTTAAGTTATAGAATTGGAAACATAGTAGGTTGGTTTCTTCACATGTACCTGTTGTTTGAGGGCAAAACTCAAATTGTTTGGCAAAAGTGTTTTCCATGAATAGTTTGTAGACAACTTCATTCCTGCGCTCACTTGCAGGGCAGACTGTGGTGGGATATCTGAGGTGTGGGCAAGGAAGGATGAAGCTGGAAAGGGGGAACTGGGAGCAAGCTGATCTAACTTCTGCCAGCCCTGGAATTGCTTTCCAGACTCTCCCCTCTTGGTCTTTTCAGAATGCAAGTTACATTTCTTTGGGTACCCATAAAGCATTTGAGCTGTGCATCACTACTTTGTTGCCTCTTTTTATGATCTTGTTACTTCCACATAAATAAGTGATGAGTCTGGTTAGAAGAGAAGACTTCACTCCAAATTCCACTGACTCTGAGAGCAATCTCTAGGTTCAGCTGAGCTGGGTGGTAGTGTGGTATTTTTAGGAGACTGATTTGTGGTTTTGAACAACTTCTATCATATAACCACAGATGTGAAGAAGACTTTTTCTTACTCAACAGTGCATTAACTTATTTAAAATGTAAGTGCATTCAATTTGTTTCGAATAAATAACTACAGATCATTATTTTAAGAGCAGGAGATTTTTTTTCCCCTCTTGAAGTTTAAGGAATTAGAGCAGCTCTTTCAGATGTTCTGCACTCTGAAGAGGTGAACAAGCGTCCAGGCTTGAGCACAATGTCTGCTGTGGTTCCTGCTTCAGAAGGAGCCACTCACATGCCTTGTTTTTGAAAATTGATTAGTAACTCTTCGCCAAAAAAATAAAACCTGACTTTTAAGTAGGCCTTAAGGTAACCTACAACGTTAAATACCTTAAGGTCTCAACCTTTCTAGTCTTTCATATGTTGGAACTGGCTGACACGTCCTGCCTTGGTGTCAGGCTGTCTGTTAAAGTGAGGCAGGGGTAAGTGCAATATTGCTTATATTAGAAATAATTGTCTGAAAGTACATGAAAGAACACATCTCTTCTCCTGAGTTAGTCAAAGGGATGATTTTTGTAGTCTGCAAGGTGGAGAACTTCAGATTGCAAGGGGGAGCTTGGGGTTGTCCACCTGGAGCCAGTGTGGTGAGTTGTGCTGTGGCACAGAGCTCACCCACAAGGTACCAGCACTAACTGGTGCGTGAAGAAGGCTCTGGCATGGCCACTGGTGGCTGATGCCAAAGGGCTGACATGGGAAGAGTTGAGAGGTCAGGGACAAGCTCATCTCTGTGAGTGTAGTCGAATTGCAATGATTATTGCATGTACTTTAAAGAAACTTTTGTGTCTGCCTCTTGCCAGACAGAGACTATGATAAAACTTTGTCTTAACAAAAAGGAATGATTTCATATTTTTAGACAAATTGCTTGCATGATGGAGGAGAAAGGATGTCTGCGCCTTTATTGATTACAGGGTTGGCTTTCTGATCAATAGAAAGTTTTATATACACTTGAGTGACGTTCACCTTAACAGCCCATCCTTGAAAGCAGTCAGCACTAATACAAACTGATGGTTTCCCAGAACACTGTAGTGTCCGTAACTCGTACAGAAGGGATGTCGGCAGTCGATCCTCTCTCTACCGTGTTGCTGTTTAGACAGTTCATTTGTCAGTATGACTTGGAATTGTTTCTGGACTGATGAGTGCATGGCCAAGGCACGCCTACATTGTGAAGCATGAGTGAACGTGGACCAAGCATGAACACAATTTTTATTTACCACAGGACTTCCATAAGATTGTGTAACTCTGTCAGGAAACCAAGAGAACAACACTGAAGTCTCATTAAGGGGGGAAAAATACAAGTGTGAATAGGAAATGTATTCAGATGTCATAAAAATTTGTAGAGGAACTCTGCTTCACTGACCCATTAGCTATGGATGACATTAGCTGAACTAATGTGTTTTTTTTTTTTTTCCCAGGCAAAGTAACTCTGTTTGCCTCAACTGTAAATTAAATATCTGAGCTTTTTTTTTTTTAATAGTGCTGAGGTTGGAGGAAGGGTCTTTGCTTTGAAAGGCAGGTGCGGTTGTGCATTTTTTTCCTGTCTCAGTTTGGCTTTGAGGAAGAGATTTGCGAATTACAGTGAGTTGTAACTGAAATCATTCAAACTTGGGGGACTTGTTTTACACACAGCAAATCTACCAGCATGTGGTTCTGGTATGGGAAGTTTATTCTGAATGTCATTTCATAGTAGCTATTATGATACCTTAAGCAAGGCTATCTTCGTGTTCTTTCAGGTCCTGTTCATTTAGTCCACTACAATTTAAATACAAAACTTTATGCAAGTTGTATTTCTTCATGTACACTTCTGTCCATGTGATCAACGGCTCGATGTCTGGATGGAGATCAGTGAGAATTGGTACCCCTCAGGAATCTGTGTTGGGACCAAAGGGTTGTTTAATATTTTTGACACTGGGCTTGGGTGCATGCTCAGCAGATTTGCAAATGACCCCAAGCTGAGTGGTGTGGTTGACATGCCTGGGCAATGGGGTACCGTTCAGAGGGACCTGGACAAGCTTGAGAAGTGGGCCCGTGTGGACCCC
This sequence comes from Trogon surrucura, assembly GCA_020746105.1. Classification (NCBI taxonomy): domain Eukaryota; kingdom Metazoa; phylum Chordata; class Aves; order Trogoniformes; family Trogonidae; genus Trogon; species Trogon surrucura. The sequence goes on from CM036629.1 coordinate 8,992,846, forward strand.
ATGAGGCTCAACAAAGCCAAGCACAGGGTCCTGCACCTTGGTCTGCGTAATCCCTGGTACTGATACGAGGTGGGGGATGAAGGGATTGAGAGGAGCCCCATGTAGAAGGACTTGAGGGTACTGGTGGGGCAAAAGGTGGACATAAGCCAACAGTGTGCATTTGCAGCCCAGAACACCAACTGTATCCAGGGCTTACATCAAAAGCAGTGTGGCCAACTAGTCAAGGGAGGTGATTCTGCCCCTCTGCTCTGGTGAGGCCCCACCTGCAATGCTGTGTCCAGTTTGGGAGTCCTCAGCACAAGACAGACATGGACCTGTTGAAGCAAGTCCAGGAGAGGACCACAGAACTGATCAGAGGGATGGAAAATCTCTCCAGCGAGGAAAAGCTGACAGTTGGGGTTGTTGAGCCTGGAGAAATTTCTGGGGAGACCTTGTTATGGCCTTTCAGTGCCTAACCTTGTGAGACAGGTGGAGACAAACTTTTATTAGAGCCTCAATCAACAGGACAGGGGGTAAGGGTTTCAAACCGCAAGAGCGTAGATTCACACTAGATTCAAGGAAGAAGTTTTTGCAATGAGGGTGGTGAAACACTGGCACAGGTTGCCCAAGAGGTGGTAGAAGCCCCATCCCTGGAATCATTCAAGGTCAGGCTGGACAGGACTTTGAGCAACCTGATCTAGTTGAAGATGTCTCAGCTCACTGCAGGGGGGTTGGAACTAGATGACCTTTAAAGGTCCCTTCCAGCCCAACACATTCTATGATGTGTGGAAATCGCTGTGCCCCGTTTCCTAGGCTTAGCGGTACATGCAGGAGACAAGACTTATGGGTTTGGCAGTCTTCCTGCTGACCAAAGGCCAGAAATCAAACCAAGCAAATAAATTAGACAAGGAAACGTTGCAGAACACAAAGCCCTGACAGGAGCACTTGTCGGAGAGGAGCAGATGCAATATAATTTGCCTCTAAGTAAAGATGGCTTGAGCTAATATTATTTCCCGTGGTCTCTGCCCATAGAAAAGGGATTTTAACAGCTCTGGAGGGGAAGAGAGCTGGTGGCCTTGTGAAGGGGGATGAGGTTATTCGCTTGTGTCCTTTTTGCTTCTACAGATACTTTCAGAGTCATTGTCCTGAGCATTGCGTTTACTCTTAAATTGGGCCTTTCCTTTCCATATCACAACTGTGCATTTGGTTGGTTCATTCCCTCCTGCCTCCCAAATCTTCTTAAAACTTAGTGCTCATGAGACTGTCCTGATGTACTCACCTGACACCACACCTCCGTTTGGGCACAGCGGCTCAAGGAGCGTGTGCCCCCAACAGCTGCTGCGCGTGTGTGCGTTTGCACAAGCGTGTGTGCGTTTGCGCAAGCGTGCAGGCACCGGGCATTTGCAACAGACATGCAACCGGGTAGTAAAACCAGTCAAAAGCCTCCACAGTTGCCTGGAAAACTCCACGGCCTCCGAGAGGCTTGCTCAGGCTTGGGTTTAGTTTTGCTTTGGTTGCAGCGTGCCTGCGTATCCACTCTTGGTGGAGAGCAAGATAAGTACATGTCCCTTCAGCATTTTATGAAACAAAGTAATGCAGATATCTATAAGTGAGACATGACATGAAGCGTACAGATAGTAAGTTTGGAATAGTTCTGGGAGTTAAGAATTTACATGTCTTTATTAATTATTAGATGTTATTAGTGAGTGACTAAGGAACTGGGAAGCTCTAAGCGTTCTTTTGAAGTAGTGTACCCAAATTAGGCTAAATAAATAAATAAATCTAAAAATGTCGGGGAATGTCTGCTCTAATGAATTTTCTAAATACACAAATCACACTTATTAAATCAGTGGATCTTTTAACTGTAAAAATATTATTACAGTTACACTAGGGAAATCCATTCAGAATTATAAAATATTTGGAAACTCTTTCTATGTTTCATTTCAGTGTAAAGGTTGTAAGTTTAACAGGAATAAAAAAAAAAGTAGACTTTGGGATAAAGTTTTAAAAGCCAGCTTTCTCCCTTTGTTTGTATGTGTGCCAATTTTCAATAAGAACTGTGTTCCCCTTTTAGTCTTGTTTAAAATAAACTACATGTATAACAAGATGTTGAAATTTATTTATGGTATGTTAGCACTAAGGACAGGTTGTTAAGGGGTCATAAAAAATATTAGTTTCCACTTTATGATGGCCAAGTTGTTTTTTCTGCAAATTAAATTTGATGCTATGAAGGGGTATATATGTGATATATACGACTTTCTCTTCATCATTGCAATTTCTGTCACCTTAATGCAACCAACAAAGCTTCTCTTTCTAGTAGGAAGAATCTCAGCTGGAGAATTTCCCTTGACCTGTGCAATAAAATTCAGCAGTGGAAAAGCGTGGGGCATCTACGCCCAGGGAGCATAGAGCATCTGCTTATGTGTGTGACCAAAAAAACCTCCTCTGTGAGGAAGGAGACAGGGTGAGGGACTGGATTCTCCATGTGTTGGCTTTACACTTGCTTTTGTTTACCCTTTTATCTAGACTTAACAATATTTATTTTATACTGTTTGTGTGTTCCTTCCTCAAAATATTTAGGCTTGTGTACAAACAAGACAGTATTTAAGAGGCAGTATGGAAGAGTATATTGTTTTATTATTAAAATACAATTTATGAACCAGAAATGATCACAGATGCAAATTTATACTTTGCACATTTTTTTTTCTTAATAAGAATATGTATATTTCCATCTGGGGAGAAAGCAGCATTAAAATGAGCGAGCCTGGGGAGTATTACCACACACACACACACACACACACACGCCTGCATGCACAAAAGAGCCACAGTGAGCTCTTTGCTCAAGAAACAAACTCCTACGAACAGCGGTCGAAAACCGACGCTCGCAGGACAGCTGAACCCCCCCTTGCTTGGCCATCGAGGGCCTGATCCCCTGCGCTGGCCCCGCAACAGCAGCCAAGTGGGGGTGCTGCCAACCTGGGGTACTGAGCGCTCGGGAATTTGGGTCTTTCTGACCGAGACCAACATCCCGAGAGGAGGGGAAAAGGGGAAATAACTCCACTCACCAGATGGGTTTTTCCAGGCCCTCATAGCTCTAATTAAAATGGCTGGTCAGGAAAAGCCTCCTCTCTTTTTCCTTTTCCTGTGCGATCGACGCTGTGAACACCGTTTGCAAGTGAAAAAAATTTACAAGTTTGAAGGATTAACAGTAAAAATCAGGGTGGTGTGGGTTTTTTTTGGGTTTGTTTTTTTTTTTTTTTTTAGGCTGAGGTGTAGAAATTTGGTCAAAGATTTTTCTTTTAAATTTTTATTTTTCCCCCCAGCTGTGATTAATAGCCCTGCATGCGGAATGGGATATTTGTGGGGGGAAGCGTGATGCTGAACCAAGTGTTCGGTCCAGCAGCTCTGCTCGAGCTTGCTGCAGCAGGGACAGGGGTGTTCAGCATAACATAGTAAAACCTGCTTGGAAGAATTGTGAAGAAACTTAAAGGTGTAAGAGCAGAGTTGTGTGCTTCACCATCAGTGACCCTCAAGGTAATTGCTGCTGTTTTAAGTAATTTTCTATTCTTTTTAACACACTTCAAGTGTGAATTTTTCATGGATATCGAACTCGGTACCTTGAACTGATGTCTGAAAACTGGGGTGCCCCCACCCTCTTGGACAAGTGACTGACAATAATATAACACCTGATCCATGTGAAATGGGAGAAGTTGCATCTGCTTCTGTTGCATCTAGATGAAGTCTATAGTGGGTAAACTTCTGTAAAGTGGAGCTTGATTTATGATGATGATGAGCTGAGCTGGAGAGTATTGCAGCCTCATGGCAGCTCCTTGCCAAAGAAGAGGAAAAAAGCTACTCACTGTCCATGGCGAGGGGGTCTGGAGGGATGTGGCTCTTGGTCTGACCGTAGCAGGTGGGACAATGAATGGGTTTGTGTTTTTTCCTTTTTGTGAGTTTTTTTTTGTTTTGTTACAGAACTGCACTTAATGGGATAGTTTTGACTAAGCAGAGCACAGAAGGGTGATGCTGGTGGGGAGCAGAGTGCAGCCTGAGGTAGGGTGTGCTCAGTCTGCTGGTGCATGGAAATCTCTACCAGAGCAGGAAGTGGTGTAAGGAGTTACGGCCTCACTGCCCATATGCAGAGCCTGGTTGTCTACTTCTGTTCTTCACTGCTTTGGTTCCTATTTCCATATGAAAGTTTATGTAAATTAATTTCAGATCATTCCCCTTTCTTTGTGCTGTTAATATGTGTTAGATGTTAATCTTTCAGCATAGTCATTAGCTGCCTCAAGACCGTGCCAGCACGTATAAATTATTTTATTAGATGTCCCGCTTATAAACAAACTTGTTAGTTCTAATGTAAAATAGGGCTCTTTCCCGTCTCTCTCTCTCTCTCTCCTCCCCCCCCCCTTTTTTTTTCTTCCCCCCCCTTCTGCAGAAGCAAAGCATGCAATAAACCTGACTTGGTGAGACGCTGCATCTTCTGTGCGAAGCCCAGTGTTTGAAGTTCGTGATGCTTTGGCTTCATTCTGAAACTTCATTTCACTGTAGCCTTTCCTTTACCTTCAGGAAGCACTAAAGGCCTTTCTGTGATCCCCTTGGCCTCTGCCATCCCCTCAGCCGAACTCTGCCGTGTGCACCTTGTCTCTGCCAACTGCAGCTCTCAGGTCAGCTGTCTCCCAGCACAGAGCCCTGTGTCCCACGGACAGCAAATACTGCACCTGAGACTTGTGTACCTTGACAAGGTATCTGTGCTCAGAATGCACAGGATAGTAGTGGAGCCTTCACTAGGACAACTTCTATGCCCCAAGTTTGGAGGAAGGTGTAAGAAATTGCAAGTATTTAAGTAGCAGCTTGGGTCTTTGTAGTTGCTGACCCATCTCTGGTCTGTCGGCTGTCGTGGGGGTCTCGCATGTTTGTCTTGGTTTAGGGTAGCTTCAACCTGCTTTTGACATTTTAGCAGAGCAAGGGATTGCTTCACAACTTGCAAATTCAATTAATGGAATTAAAGTCCTAACTGTGAATTATAGGTGTGTTAATTCCCCCCCTCTCTCCATTCATTGTTTTAGCTTGTTAGGGTTTCAACACGTACGTGTTTCTGTCTTCCAGCAGTGTTCCAGATGGAGCAAGAATATTTAAACTCTTGGTTGCTGAAGTAAAAGACATGATTTTTATGAGCAACGTGGGGAATGCCAGATTCACCTGTTTTGTTTCGCTTGAGCTTTAAAGCGCCTGTTTACTCGTAGTAGATCTATTTTTGAGAGAAGGTGCAGACACTATGGTGACAGTTGCCTTAGAAATGTGTATAATAATGCAAGGAGGAGTGCACCCACAGGCAGCAGGTGCTTGCCATCCCCTGTCCACAGAATTTGGCTGTCCTGCACCCCGTGTCCTTGGGCATCTCTGCTTCCCTCCCTACCCCTTTGCTCTCTGCCCCATGCCTGTGCCCTCGCCCCACCGGAGCTGGGGTGGTGTGGGCTGGGGCTCAGCCTGGCCGGGGCAGGTGAGCTTAGGGACCCTGGGTGCTCCCATCCTTGTCCAGAGGAGCGCATTGCAGGTGATAGCTCTGGGGCCACAGCACGTCAGCATGAGCCTGGTGTCAGGCACATGTGGACCATGGGTGGGCTCGGTGGGGTGTATCCCACCACCCATCTCGTGGCCAGGCAAACTCCAGGCAGAAAAAGCTGAAGGATCCCCATGCTCCAGTCCCCTTACTGCATTTCTGAGGTGGAGGCAACAACTAAACACAACCGGTATTGAAAGCGATTTTTGTTTGAAGACGCAGGAGGGAGGGTGAGGAGGCACTGGCGTTGGGTCCCCTGGGCTGGGGGCGCAGGAAGGTGGCACAGCCCGCCTCGGGGCAGAGAGGGGACCAACAGCGCACCCTGCAACGGGGACTGCATTTCCATGTCGCAGAGCAGTGGGTATGGGTTTGATACTTCCTGATGAAGCCTGGGGAACCTAAACTGGATATTCCCAGTGAGAGCTGTTGCTGGGATGGTTTTTCACCAGTGCGCCCAGAAAAGGTGGTTCTTGTTCGGGACTGATCTGCTGCCGTGGGTCCTGTGTGTAGCACAGGGCAGGGGGCTCCCGGCCGGGTGCCTTTTCCAGGGCAGCCTCCAAATTCCTGAGCATTTCACATGTATTGCAATTAAAAGAGAGGAAAAAAAACCCCAGAAACAACCCACTCTGCCTTCTGGGGTTTAACCTTCAATGACAGGCTCTGAGAACTGCCAGTAAGAGTATTGATCCTACATCTATATTATAAAGTATGGAAATAGAGCAAGCCCATTTTTAAGACCTATTGCTTGTATAAGATGTTGATTTTGAGAGCAACCTGGAACACTGGCTGCATTTTATTACACTGTACACTTGTATTTATTTACATAATAGATTTTGATGGGAAATAACTGTCTCCAGTGAAGTCTGTGAATCAGAAACACAAAAACTAAATATGAGCACTGGGAATAAATATGCCTGGCTTGTGAGTCAGGTGTGCGGTCCTTGGGAAGGGCTGTGATTAGTCATTATGTATGTCCTACAGCCTTTCTCGTCTCACAAAGATGAGGTTTTTCTTACAACAGTCTCTTTCTCTAGTTGCAGTTACATTAAGTTTTGCTGGCGTGTTTGAAGAGGCAGGCCTGTTAGCTGCACACAGATTTACTGTGAGAGTTTAAGCTAATGGATACTTATCAGGCAGGCTGTATTTGGTGATCGTCCATCATTTGCTCATTAAACAGTGTATCTAAGTGATTCTCATTTCCTCCCTGCCATGTCTGGAAAGGAGGAAACTAGACACATTACAATGGAATATTAATGTCCTGGAGGATTTAGCCACCCATAATTAGATCTCCTTTGCATAAACCTGCTAGAGCCACCTTATTTTGTTGTTTGTCTTATTCTCCTTAATCACCTTCACATCTCTTTCTATTCCTAACTTTTTTTTCTTTACAGTTTTCCTTTGTAATTCTCTCTCATTTGTCTCATCCTCCTTATTTTCTTTTTTTTTTCCTTTCTTTTTCTTTTTTTTTTCCTTTTTCCCGACCTAGAGAACACAGCAGTCTGGGTTTCCCCACTCCTCCCTCCTTCACACAAAAAGGTTGACTTTGCCAGCAAAACCCAGAGTCTTTGCCAAACCGTGTTACTGACTTTGGAGAAAAGCAGCTAGAGAACCTGTGTAAATTTAGACTCTGAACTAGCTAAATAAGCCATGTCAGTAAACCCTCTTGTCTTATTCTCTGGCCTCCTGGCCCATGAAGGGACTAATATATAACGGTCTTATTTAAGGTGGAAAAAACCCTCCTGGCTGAGGGCCACCGATGGCTGAATTTGCTGTGCACTGCGGAGAGAACGGGGAGGAGGCTCTGGAGCTGCGAGCGGTTGAGTTGAGGATCACGCATGGTTCCCGTGGGGGATCCCAGGGTTAGAGCATGGCTAAGGAATATGCCATCACCTCTCTGGGGATGCCCTGGTGTCTCCATGCTCCTTTCCACACACACAAAAAAACAACCAAAACCCAAGGCAAAACGTAACTGAAGCTAAGTGGAAATGATCATGCAAACAAGTAAATTATCTAGTAAACATGGGGACACCTGGCAGGAATTCTTTTGCAAAGTTGATTTTCCAAAAGAAGTAAATCTGCTCAAATGACTGGTATAAAGCACACCCGGCTGCTTCCACCACGTACCTGTTGGCTCCCCTGGACGTTGGTACGGAGGGACCAGGGGCATTTCCCTGTCCTGTGAGCTGCGAGGGACGGTGAATGCATCGGGGTGCACTCACAGACACCTATTCTTCCTCTCTCTCAGGACACAGGCAAAGCCCCACAAAGCTGCCTGTTTTCCTGCTGGGTGTGCATTTTTCCCTCCCCGCAGCGGTGGGAGAAGGACCCAGGCCGAGGGCGCAGGATCACCGCCCGCTTCCCGGTGGGCAGCGAGTGAGTCCGGGCTCGGGACCGGCTCTGTGCCCTGCCCTCTCCAGGGCAGCGGCTGCAGCTCTGCCGCAGCGGCACGTTATTTGAAAAACAAATGTGACAGCTTTTCCTTCACTACTTTCCTTTGCTGCTCTTCTTCAGATTTTTGTGTTTTGCCGACTTTTGTTTCACTGATATTAGGAGGTGGAGAATCTTAACGCGGAACACCGAAGCGGGAGAGAAGGAAAGCCTTTCACCCAGCCGGTGTAAGGGCTAGCTGGCTCCTGCTCATAGGACTTGTTTCCAAACTTTTTTCCTCTTTTTGCTGCACACCACTGCTAGTTGTGGTAGCAGCTCCTAGTGCTGTGTAGGACTTAACTTCCCTGGGCTGAGCAAGTGCAGAGGTATTCTCCTCCTCTTTCAGTGTGAGGAGCAAGCCTCAGATCCGCACGTCTCCAAAGGACAGACTCTAGATGTGTGTGGAAAATACGAGGCTATTTAGTGTGTGAAGATTGTTAACATCCTTTGTGCTCCTGCCATGCCAAGCAGCTGGAAACTGGCTAATTTACAATCCTCAGTCCACAAAGTTTTGAGCATCCTCAGCTCCCTTTGACTTGGTGGAAATGGAAGCTGCTCTGCATTTGTCAGGATTAAGAGCGCTGTATCAAATCCCAGGCTGTGAGTGCTGTGGGATGAGTCACGGCAGATGAATGGCAGTCGGATGGGGCTATTCTGTGTCCTACGCTGAGTCGGGAGCATGTAATTTCATGTGATGGGAGGGATGGAGCAAAGGCTGGGTAGGACAGCACAGAGATGTGTCTGAAAGGCGGCAAAGAAGCCTGAAGATTATGGGAGATCATAGAGCTATTGCTTGCAAGTACCTATAGCTAGGTCAGGGAAAATATGTGATTATTGTGTGACTGGCTTACAATGTGGATTGGTGCTTGAGTATTTCTCTAGAGGGAAAGCTGTGAATCTTGACACGTACATTACAGCTAATACACAGGCATTGGCGAGATTTCCCCAGGTTTAACTGAAAGCGTTCTGTCACCAACAAAATCCCCCCAACTAAAAAGTGCCACCAGCATTTCCTGCACTCAAACTATTCTGTACGTGGTGTTCTCAAAGGTTGCTCGAAGGTGAGGGAGCAGCCCTGGTCCCAAATGCAGCTCTTGGTAACAGCCCTCATTGAGGAAAGTTTCCCCCATCAGCTGGGGGACTTGGTTGTAACCCAACATATTTCTCAGCGGTTTCTCAAACTGTCAGAGTTTCTGACATTTTAGTTAGCATACTATGGGGCTTTTCTATTATGGGAAGCGTTAAACTGGTCCTCACGGTCCTTGAAGCCGGTGTAATAGGATAAGGGAGCATACACATGCCGTCTGAATTACTGAGGAGCTGTTGCTCGCTTGTGAAGCTTGATTGCATCTAGAAATCAACATTTGGTTCAGAAGCGTCTTACGTTGATAAGGTTAACTTCTTTCCTGGGAGTGATAAAGTGTTAAATAAGCCTTGTGACTGCGAATGGAGTTCAGGTAACGGTAGCCCCATAAATAGATGTTCTCCCTCTTAGGGGAATGGATACCGAGTCCTTTCACAAGTTTTTCTGAGCACGGAGAACTGAAAGCTTTGAGCCTGCAGCACTTGTGACCTAGCAATTAAATAAGCATCCTTGGAGAACACCTGAGACGAGCGGGCAAAATACAAATATTTGGCGTGTGTGAGAGTGCTGTGTTGTGATGTTGCCATTGCCCACGGTTCCTCCCTGTGTTGGCCCTGTCCTTGTTCTGGCTCTTGCATCTGGGTCCCACAATCAGTTGGAGCAGGACAGGGATCTTCTCTAGGCGTGGCAGCAGGGAGTCCTCCCATGCTGGGCTGGAGCAGGGAGTGGAAGCAGACATGTGTCCTCCCTGCACCAGGCCATGGGTGGGCAGTGCATAAAGTTATCGATCTTTTGAGTTGACTAACAATAAGATTTTCTACGCTGCCAGACCATGGATGTTTTCAAGTCAAACCCAGTCTTCCTGAAGGGTTACAGCTTCATAGATGGCCCCAGATTTTACCGAAGGCATGGCTGTTGTAGCAGACATGCTCTTGGGTGAATTTCCTATAATTAGCTCATAATCTTCACTTAAAAAAGTCTCTGTGTTTTATTTCCAGTATTTTATCTCTTGTGTGCTGGCAAATACTATGGATCATTTAAAAAAGAGAAGGAAAAAAAAAGTTAATGTTTTAAAAATAGAAGTATAGTGCTGTGAGTGTTGATATAAAGGTTTAGTATTTGACTTTGAAACTGTTTCTTGCCCATCTTTTTTTCTAATCAACTGTGTAGTGAGTTTGGCACTGGGAGACATGCGCACACTCTCTGTTGGTGCAGTGTGTGGCACTTCGGGTGCCGTTCTGTCAGCAACACACGGAGCAGAGTGGGACCAAACTTCTGTGCTCTTGCTGTGTTTTCTCTGTATTACTGAAGGAGTAAAAATACACTTTTCCAAAGCATTTAAAAATGGTCATTGGGATGGAGAGAGCAGTCAGAGACAAAAGTGAGAGTGTAATTACCTGGTGACTTCAGTGGTTGCAACCCTGGCTTCAGCAGTGATTGTGGCTGGTGTGTCTTAGAAAACTTGCTAATAAAATGGGAATTATTTTACTGTACAACGTATTTGGGAAGCGATTGTCCTCAATGCATTCTACCTCTTCACCTGCTTTTTTTTACCCATTACTGCTGCTTAAATAGTAGCATTCACAAAGTGGACGTCAGTGCGCGCTGCTCACCTGAGTCCTGTGAGCTCTGTGCACCTAAGGGCAAACTTTAGCTGCAACTGTTTGGGCGTCAAAGTTGAGTTTGGGAGGGAGAAACTGCTCATCCTTCACTCTGACTTGTGGCTTCTACTCGTTGCCGAGGCTGAGGTAAAGCCAGCAGTGACACCACTCTTTAATGCTGCCTCCTTAAATAACATTTATATCCAGAAGATCAAGGCAACCACAGAGGAACCACTCAGCTCTTGGTTTTATGCCTATTATGGAGAGGGAGCAGGAGCACGGTGGTGGAGTTCAGTGACTCCCTACAATTTGGCTCGGTGCCCGTGACCAAGCCTGATCACCTTCTTTTGCTTCAGCCTCACAGACACCGTTCCCCTCCAAACCTCTGGGGCTTCTTAATTACATGAGTGTATAGACCCAGGTTTTGCGGTTTTTTTCGGACATGGCAAGCTTTTGCCCCTTGTTTCTCTGTGCCCACTGGCTAGCTTAGTGGGTGGATGGGCAGGCAGGCGAGGATCAAGTACTCAGGTCAGGGTTCCCAACAGGCCATCACTGTGACCATGCTGCTCTGTAAAACCACCTCACACTGGTCTTGAGTAGTGCCAGCGTAGCCTTGCCCAGGGCTCACGTCCTCCCTGGACGTGTTTGGGTACCCCCAGGCAGCACAGCGGCTCCTGGCTCCCTCCTGGCAGTCCCCCTGCCCCGTGTTTGCCGTCCGAGGGGCGACCCGACGCTGTCCTGCTGCCCCTACAGCAGCTCCTCTTGGAGGAAGTTCGGCTGTTACTTTTTCTTATGATTGATCCTATGAAAGATGATCATAGAATCCTAGAATGGCCCAGGCTGGAAGGGACCATAGAGATCATTTAATCCAACCTCCCTATCATGGGCAGGGACACCTCTCAACTAGATCAGGCAACACATGGGGACCCAACGGGGATCGAACCCGTGAGCTTGGTGTTATCAGCACCACGCTCTAATCGAGTGAGCTAACCAGCCCCCTTTTAAAAATAAAGACAGAGTAGGAGAAAAAGTAAATGAAAAAGGAACAGGAGGAATCGTGGTCTGAGCAGCAGCTGCAGGGAGATGTGTCTGTGTCTAAGCTCAAGAGGCTTCATCCCACCGGCCTCCTCCTCACACGGAGGTGCGGCGCTGTCAGCGATGGAGCGGGTCTGTGCAAACAGAAAGGGAGAGCCTGAAAAGATGACTTCGGTAATGTAAAGTGAATCTAAGTGCCGTCGTCTTCACATATGTGTTCTCTGTCCCCTTTTCAGTCATTAGGGAGCGAAGCAAATTAATGCCAACAGAGGCTGACTCAAACCTTTGCCCTCATTTAAGGGATTCCAAAAATGCAGTTTTGTTACGTGCTGGAGCCAGCTGCCCTACAACAGCCGAAGGACTAGAGCAGTCTCCCGTGTTTAACCAACATGGGAGGAAGTGCATTGCTAAAATTGCCAGTGACCAACGCTGATCCCATATACTTCCACTTGGTTAGGACTGAATTTACTGCTTTTATGTATTTTTAGAAGACTGATATTTTTTCCACCTTACTTTCTAAGATAAAATGTGAATGAAAAAAAACACCTCAGCATAAAAATAGTAATATAAAAAAAAATGTCCAAGGAAGACAACCAAAAATCAATCAAGGATAAAGTAAAGTTAAAAGATTCGACTTGTCTATTTTGAGTAAGGTACGGTAATTGCTAACTTAGCTTATTTACTTTTGGAGCAGAAACCTCCCAAATGTATGTAGATTTTGATGTCGAAACAAGAGATACATTTGCCTAAGAGTGATATTGTATTTAAGATAACCGTGGGGAGTTTTTCTGTTAAGAGATGGGTCAAAATGAGAACAAGATGGTGGGTTACAGCACACAAAATGGTAGGTGGTGAGCCCCTAGGAGAGAGCGTGCGTGAGCCAAGCCTGCTCTTCCACCGTCAAGGAAGAGTGCTGGTAACAGCTTCAATGAGCTTGTAGCTTAGGATCTGTTTTTCTCTGTCATTCTGGAATGCAATATTATGTGACATGGCCTTTATGCTAACATAGAGTTTTTGGAAAAAGTGTAACTGTATCTCAAATATGATTTTGCAAAAGAAATGCCAAACTGCATGCTCCTCCGTTAGTAAACTTACAGACTAACGGGACCAAAGCTGTGCCCTTCCATTGGATACATGTTTGTCTGTGGTCTGAACACAAAAAATTGTCAAGGTACTGCCTATGTAAATTATTTTCTCTGTTTTGAATGCCACATGATGTCACGACTGACATCAACCTGATAGATAAACTTACAGGATGTCAGAATTCCTTTCTGGATTGGAAAAAAAAAAAAAAAAAGGTGGAGGTGGGGGAGGAAAGCATAAACCCAAGAACTGTGTGATGAAAATGTAAATACTCAATGTAAGTAGTCACCGGAGCAGGTTCCAGTGCCTGGGCATACAGCTGCCATCTGGTCTATAGGGGCTGTGCTTGTGGCTTTGCAATACGGTTTGGATTTCTGTTGCAGAATTATGTAGAATTTGTATTTGAATCCAACATAATTTAGATAAAAGAGTTAGAGATTGTTCAGTGCATGGAGTAAATACTTCTCATCTGGAAATAAAGACCCATGATTTAAATTTGGTTGGTACCACGGTGACAGAGTAGGCAGGTGAAGATGATCAACTTTTACAATTAAAAAGAAGAATTTCTGCAGTTAACACTTGCAAATGCCCAGTCTGCCATTAGTAAAGCTGTCACTGGTTGCAGTAACAGCAAGATGGAGCTCTCCTTTACACTGCTTGTTGTCAGTTATCTGTTAGTTATTTTTAAGAATCAAATGATATTTTATAATTCTTAACAGGCACAGGTTGTAGTTCTGTCTCTTGCAAGTGCTGGGCACCTGGCTCTGACAGCTTTCACATCAGCCAACCTTAAACGCAGTTGTTTGTGACTACCAGAGTACAGGACATGGCTGCACATTGTAATAGTATTTTTTTAATTTTGAACTCTGAAAAAACTTCAGATACCATTTGCTTCTGAATATGGCTAATATGTTAGTAGGTTAAAGTGACATAAGTCGGGCAATTTTCCCTTCATAGGACAGCTCTTTATTATGAGCTCTTACAGTAGACATTTCAAAAACAACCTCTCTTTTCAATACCAATTTTGCACATCCAAGTTCTTGTGCATGTACAAAATTTCAAATCCGAATACTTAGCAGCTAGTGTTATTTAAACCTCTGCTAAATAAATTTCACATGAACTTACTCTTAACCAAGAAGAAACTGCAAACAGAGATCCTATATTTGGGTTAAAGTGTAGGGAAAAATCGCTTTGCTAAATTTCCATCTTATGAATTATTTTATAGAAAGCAGTAAGTTCTTTTTTACCAGTGCAGAAGTCTGTTTTAATACTTAATGTCATAGCGGACCTAGCTGTCTTATGGCTTTGCTCTCCATTTGGTTTGTTTTAGCAATCACAACTTATTTTTGTTCTTTTTCAGTTGAAGAGGGTGAATCTTCAGATTTTGCTTTGACCTGGGACTCATCAGTGACTCAATCAGGTAAATATTTTAGGTTCTTCTGATTGCAAAAACTGCCAGAAAGCTGCCAGGCTTTTTACAGGAACTGTATTTTGTATGTCACATTCCTGTCTCAAATCCAAGACTACCCACTGCAACACAATTTTTATATCAGTTCCATATGGTCAATAAAATCTATTACATACAGAGACTAATATACTCTTATCCTCCAGAGAGCCATTCTTTCTTCTTGTGGGCATACTGAAATGGGTTGTGATTTCTCCAGTATAACCACTTTGAAGTTTTCTGCAATGGGCACTGTTGCACATTCATTCCAATCTAATTACATAAAAGCTGCTTTAATAGGAATTTTAAACCTCAGTCCCAGACTGGAATGTGTGTATTTCTCCTCTCGGAGGAAACTGGAAAGTACTGTCAGGGCTGGAGGATAAAAGTGGTACATCATCATGGTAGAGAGATTTAACATTTGAACGAGCTTTTGGTCTGCTTGATAGCAATAACACTTAAACACGTGTCTTGGGCTTGTTCACCTGTATTACATTGATAATTTGAATAAAAAGAGGCTTGGGAAACTGAACACAGGATAAAGCAAGTTTGTCTGTGGTTGTGCAATGTGTGTTGATAATGTGAGGGTAAATGCCAGACTAGTTTGCATTTAAAACCACATCTCAGTCACTGTGCCCTGTGTAAAAATATTTTACAGTCTGTTATGTCTTTAATGTTTATGAAATTCTCAGAATATTTTTGATTTCGAAGCCAATAAATCTATTTCTGTGCTCTCTTCGTACTGGACCGCACAATGGTATTCTCTTAGAAGCTCAGCAGTGATGTGAAAGCAACTCAGAAACCGAGCAGTAATACGGAAATTAACAATGGTGCTGCATTCCTGGTTAGCATGGGGTTTGTGAGAGTCCTGGGGAGGCTGGCTCACGGAAGGCTTTTCCCACTGAACTCAGCATCCAGCTGGTCTCGAAGGCATGAACCGCCTTGGGGTGGCACATCGTGGCATTTAGCTGTGTACCAGCTGCGCTCCCAGTTGTGCTGGGCGCATCTTCTCTGGGTGCTGCGGCTGTTTTGAGCAGTGTGTTTTTGATAGCAAATATTGCTGCTGCTGCTGCAAACCCCCAGCTGCGATGTCGAAGGCCCCTTTGTGCCTGGAGCTAACGGCGCATGAAAAGAGCGCTCGCTGGCTCTCTTGCTTGACCTTCGTCTCAAACAGCAGTGGAGTGGAGTTACTGTGTTATCTATCACAAGTCTTGAATCGTATTAAATTTAACACAGGCTGAGGTTCAAAACAGCAACAACAAAAATCGTTTCTGCGCGGAGCCGGAGTTCATTTGGGATTTCTGGATGGTATTGGTGACTGTGCTGTAAGTAAGAGACAGCCTGTGAAAAGCTTTTCCCAAATTAGTTGAGTCTCCTCCATTTTTCTTAATTTGCTCCCGTAATTACAGCTCTCATTCAAGATGTCGGATGTGGGATAAAATGTATTGTATGTGTGATTTATGGCAGCTTAAGGCAAATGTGTGCTAATTGGGAGATTTTCCTCTTAATACTTTTAGTAGCTACAGATGTCAATCTTGCACATGTATAAAGATGCAATACGGTATCCTATGAAGAAAGTGCAGTGCATGGGACAGAGGTTGCAGGCTGGAATATGGTTGAGGAACTACATAGGAAAAGCTTAAAAAGCCCTGGTTACGTGGTGGTGTGGCTGCGTGGAGTCAGTGGCTCTTGTGTGGTGTGCCTCCAAAGCTATATTCAGTAACTGAAACCAGTCCCTCAGTCCCAGTGTGCAAGACTTTCATTATGTTCTTTTATGATCTTCCTGTTTGCATTAGCTCCAGTAGTGTGATGCTGAAGTTCAATAAAGGGTGAAAAAAACATTCTTCAACCTCCCATTACATGCCCCCTCCTTCCTTGGCCCAAAATGACAAAATTGCCTCCACTTCCTTGACCCCACCAACAGGAAAAAAAAAAACCCCGAAAGGCCCAAACCGGGACTTGTTAACTCTGAAACCTTTGCCAGATGTTTCAAATTAACGTATTTCTCTTCTTTCGCCTGTATGTGTTTGTACATCACTGTGTGTGCGCAAACACATACAAAGCAACTCCTGATAAATTCTGTTGGCACTCGGTGCGGCTGCTGTGGGCCCAGGGTGGTTTGGTACACAGAGACAGCAAGAGCAGCTAGAATGCAGTTCAACTTTTTCCTTTTCTTTCCTTTTTTTTTTTTTTTTTTTATGCTAACACAACATTTATATAGATGCGATTGTGGAGAGAGAAGGTACTTTTGCTGCCGTACTTATTTTGCTCATCAAATGAGTAGTAGCTATACCGGGAATTCTTTTTTTGTGAGTACAAGTTGAATCTGCAGTCGTGGGGCTTGCCCAATAGCTGTGGCAGGTGTTTGTCAGTGCAGGGCAAGACAAGTCCAACTCTGGGGTCCAAGCTCTGTGTCTCAGGGTGGGCTTCTCTGCTGCCAAAGCGCACCGAAGGCGCTGGGTTTGCGCATCCCTGACCGGACCACGTCACTGAGCGAGAGGCTGCTGTGGGGGCTGCTTAGTGCAGCTCACAGAAATTTGGCAGTGCGCACGTTGACAACACAAGTCCTGTGCTCAGATGGGTCTGCTCAGTGGTGACTTAGTGCAGGGCACTGTCCTTTCCCCTGTGGTAGAGCATGTGTACAAGTTACTGTCTCCTCTGGCTTAATTGCTCATTCCTGGTAAAACCTGCAAAGGTGAAATACTTTGCGGAGTTGCAGTGAAGAAGTTATTCAAGTACTTTAAAAACAACTAGATGTAGCTTTATGGGGTTTTTTTTTAAATTATTTTTTTTTTTTATTACCCCAACTTAGAGGCTGTATGTATTAACCTAGAGAATCAGGAAAATATATAAGGCAGAAACTGCCCTTGCACCGGGGTAAGTAGTCTGGGTGTCTACCAGCCCTGATTAACAATGGGCGTATAGTGAATTTCCTTCCTCTTCAGGTCTTGTAAACATTTTTTTTGCTTAATGTAAAAGGAAGGAAAAAAAGCTTTTCCCATGTTAATGTGAGGACTGAGCTTGCTGTTAAATAGCAAGTCAGTAGTGTTTGCTGTGTAAGAGGCAGAGCGCTTTGTGTCCCAGAGGAAGAGTGCAGCTCAGTGCTCCTTTCCCCTGCGCTTCTCTCTCAACAGCTCGTGCAGCCCTTGAAGCCTGTCCGTGTCCATCCTGCTCCAAACGTGTCAGAGAGGGTGGGCTGGGCATGGCTGCCAGGGGCCAGGCAAGCGCCTGCCTCGCTTTGCAAAAGAGTTTTTGGCTGCTTTGAGTCAAGAGAAAAATAAGATTGAGTATTTGCAAAGCAAGGGTCCAGCCAGACAATGCTGCATTGCCGTTCTAATACATCACGAGAGTATTATCTTGAGGAGCAACAAGGGACGTTTTAAAGAAGTAAAAGTCTTACTAAATATATAGAGAATTTAAGGTATTTTAAAGACCTGAAGGCATTTTACATGGGGGTTGCTGGGGAGTTTCTCATTAGCTGGACTGTGAGGCCCTGGGGAATCTTGGCTGAATTGCCTGGGGCAAACAGAGCAGATTCTGTCTCCTCCTTAGGAGCCTGCAGCCCTAAAAGCCTGACTTTTTTCGGTGTCTGCTTTTGAGGTAACTGAAGTTATCCTATTTTTGTATGCAGCTATGAGTTATGATATTGATTAAGAAAGAGTTTGGGAAACAGGGGAACGAACCCGTAGCCCGGGCACTGGGGCTGGTGGCTCTGGCTGTGTCTCTGCGCACGTTTGCAGCGCGTGGGGCAATCTTTGCAGTTTGTGACTGGAAGGGCCTTTCTGAGGCCACTGCCCAACCAGCCATCAGCACACAACATCAGCATCATTCAATTACAACATTCCAGAAATCACAAAAATAAATTACATGTTGGTACCCTCCCTTTTCCCCACTAGCTCCAGCTCTGCTGTCTCTGCAGCAGCTGGACACGTGTGCGAGGGACGCGCTAACAAAGCGCAGCATCGATTTAGGACACTGACATTTGATGTTTTGCCCACGTGCTTGTTTTATACAGTATGCTACTTAAGATTTGTAATTGCCTTCTGCAATTTCTGTTAAAGTTTCCCTCCTTTAAGGAGGGGAAAAAAAAAAACTGAGAAAAAGACGGGAAGTAGCAGCTTTAGAGAAATGAACCACAAAATAAAAGAAAGCCGTGCTGTGGTCACCCCTTTCCCCTCTCTTCTGCTGTACATGCCATCTCCCAGCTACATAAATCACAATTTTCACTTGGTATCTTCAGAGGAGGAATATCTTGATGCAGTTTGTAGACTTATTTTCGCTCAGGGCTAGTGGAGTCTGTGCCAGGGGGTTTTTAACGTTATCTCTGCTGCTTGGGGGTCTCCCTGCCTGTTCCCTCGTGACTGTTCCCTCTGCCCTCCTCCACCATTGGTTTTCTGATGCTGCTGCTCCTGCTGTCTGCTCCCCAAGTGTTGAGGGTTTCTGTTCTCCCCTAACTGTTTTCTAGAGTTGGATTTAATTTTAGCTGCCAAAGGAGCAAAACGGATGACAGTCGAGGTCTTGTGAAGCAGAGCCTTGCCCCTGCAAGTATTCATGCATTAACTTTTTTCTCTGTTCTGTTTATTCAGATAAGCTACAGAAAATGTGTTCTCCTTCCTCACCTTTCCTCTTCTAGAGGTCCGTTTCAGCCGCACAAAGTTTGCTTTCCTCCAGCACCTGGGGCTTGCACTCCCCAGCATGGTCCACTGCCTGGTGCCCACCGAGGCCACCATCCTCATGGAGCCCCATCCTTGTGGTCTCAGGGTACCCAGGGCTGTCCCTGCTCTCTGCTCCTGGCTGCTCCCACGGAGCCCCTGCTGGTGCTGCTCCAGCCGCACGACCCGCTGGGCATGGGCTGGGTTGGGAGTAACTCAGGAAGGTCTAGATGAGAGGGACTGCCCTCCCGTAGACACTAAGCTCTTTTTCTCTGTTTCTACATGTGCTGTATTTTTTCCTATTTAACTTCTAAATGGCAGAATGCTGGAAAAAGAAACCCACCTCTCTCAAACACCCTCAACATGAAAATCTGGGATCTTTGCTGCAGAGCATTGGAAAGGCTGGTTGCAATTCAGTGGGCATGAGAAAGCATCATTTTGCAAGTGCTCTGAAGTTACCTGTCCTGAGTACCTTTACAAGCTTAGACATCTTCTAAAAGTTGATTTCATTAGTAAATCAATGTGAGAAGAATCTGATTACAGTGTGTAAGGATTTTCAAAGAGAGAAACCTTTGACTGTTAAAAAGAAGATAAAAGGCTTTGATAACTTTCTTAGTGAATATTTTTTTTCCAATATACTATGAAATGGTTGATCTCAACTGGTTGGTCGTCTTAGTTGGTTTTAAAAACAGCATTTTTGTCTCTGCCTGGATCTGCTGCATGCAGCCCGGATGGTATAGTCTGAGGTTCTCAAAATTTTAAATATCTACTTTGGAAGCAGTCAAAAACCAAATAGATGCAAACTGGACAAAGCCAGGGAAGTCTGTAGTTCTGCTGCATTCCTCATTTACTTGGAGTTGAACTTTTGTTTTCCTTGGTAATGTATGGGTTTTTACAATGTAACATAGTTGTATCCTTTCAGATGAGACCAAAATGTAGTTCTTCTTTCCTAATTATAAAATTTAATTATTAACATCAATCTTTTAAAACATAAATAAATTATTTATATCTAAAAGAAGGATCTTTCAATAGTGTTTTCTCAAACAGAAGGTGAAGTGATAGAAAGTACATGATACTCAGACTTTGTGGTGATGGGTGAACATCCGAGACAGATGTAAGATTTTAGGAGCTGGGATAATATAATAAGAGTAATTATAAACCCTTCCCAGATTACTCTGCTTGTAGGAGCTCACAGTACATCTCTGCAGCTGAATGTGCAGAGATTTTCTTGGAGCAAGTCTCTACTCCCAGTGCTGCCGGGCTGGTGGGAAGGGGGATGTGGTGCTGCCAGAAGAAGCTGTTGGCTGGAGTGACAGAGGGGGGGTCCCTGGGGCTCCCAGAGGTCTGACCGACATCCCGTGGCTGTCGCACCTTCAGGGAAAGGAGAAGTATAAAAAATGAGATTCCTCGTGGCTCAGCACAGCACTGACACGTATATCTGTCATGGAAACAGCCACCCTGCGAATCTGCCGCGGCGTCTCTGGTGGTGCGGCGCCATAGGTGTTCCCCTCCTGTTTGGGGAGGGAATCTCTGGCAAGAAGGAGCGATCTTCAGATGTGAACACAGCATGGGTGTCAGTATTTAAATTAGAAGCACACACCTGTGTATTACAGCATTTCCTAGAAAATACTTACTATTAAAAATGTTAATTGGGAAAATTATAGTAACAGCACAGAGGAGGAGAATTAATTTCTGTGCTAAAAGAGGTGGGGAAAGAAAAACTCATTTTAAAGGGAGCTATTGAGTACCCCCCCCTCATCACCCACCCCTTCCCAGGATTTTTAAAGACGGGGTCTGTTGGAAAACCAGTCTGCTGAAGAGAGGCTGAGCAAGTGTGGTGTGGCAGCGTGTCGTTGGTGTTGCCAAGCTTCACAGTACCTAAAACCAGCCCCCCGAAATTGCTACAAGCAAGATCCATAAAGGGGAGGATTTCTGCCTGGCTGTGCTGGCGAGGGGCCGTGGACTCGTGTGTATGGGGTTGCCAGCAGTGGGCTGGGACTGGTGATGGGCAGCAAGGGAACATCTGTGGGGTCCCTGGGTTAACCTCATCTGAAGTCTTGTAAGCTTCTGCCAGTGTGGGTTGGGAGATGTTCCTAAAGGATCTTCTGGCAGGGGCAGCTTGGCAGAAATACAACTAAACCATGGCGTGGACAGTTGCACAGTGTGTCATTCTGGGGCTGGCAGGGGCCATCTTCCATGTCATGTCCATGTCTTACCAATGTTGTTTTCCCTGTGACAAATCTGCTTTTTATTTAAAGGTGTACCTGTTGGTGCTTTATCTGCTGAGAACCTGTAACGCTGTGCTTCATTTGTCCACCTTCATGGGTGGGCCCTCTCGGGTACAGCCTTCCGGGCTCTCCATCTCTTACTTGCTTCAGGTCAGCTGCGGGTACAAACATCCCAGTGCAGGACGCTGCTGGGGAGCTGGAGGGAGCGCTGGAGAGGAGCGAGGCGTAGCACAGCACCTTCCCACCTTCCTCGCACTCCTGCTCTCCCTTCCTCTGTTTCTCTCCAGTGATGCTACATTGTCCTCTCTTGCTGCCCAAGTGAAGGGCTGTGATTAGATGAACATTTACTGTGGTTTTAGATGAAAATTATGTCTGTTGTTTACAATGGCTTTCAGGGGCATAACTGGCCATAATGGGCAAAGTAAAGCAAAGGAGATGCTAGACTGGATACCAGGAAACATTTCCCTGTAGTGGGATCTAATAGATCTAATGGTATTACCTCCCATCAATTCAGTGGTTTTCAAACCAGACTGGACAAAGTGCTTGAAAATACACTGTAGGAATGGTCTCACATTAGAAGAGAGATGGATAAGATCAGCTGGTAAATCCTTCTCACCTCTAATTTATCCAGTTCTGCTGCACTCTGGATTTGCTAATCTACTGCAGATTTGAGGGCAGAAGCAGTCTGAGTGGTCAGTCAAATTGTGCTTTCTAAAGCTTATTTCAGTAAATATTTTTGTGTACTATCTCAAAGCACTTTAGAAATGCTAACTAAGCCTCCCAGCTCGTAGAAAGTCTTCCTTATGCCCCATGTTCATCGTACTCAGTGCCTGCATCGTGCAGCGTGCCCTGTGCTGCAGGTCGGCCTTCCCAGGGGGCTCCAGCTTCAGGAGTGATGGGCACTTGCCAGCCCATCTTTCGTGGGGTTGTTTCTGCAGGTCAGGGGCTTGGCTTTTCTAAGTCTGCTTTGGCTGGCTCATAGGAGCGAGGGAAGCTCAAAGCATGCCGCTGTAGGAAGGGATTGCAATGGGTTTTACCTTTGTGAAATCAGACAGCCGAAGAGCTGAAGGAAAGTCTCCTGTGAACAATTCCTTTGGTTTGCACAGAAGCTTCTGTTCTCCTTCGACTGGCTTGCACATTGCAGTTGTAAGTGTAGCTCAAAGCACCCAGCCTGAATAAATGTAAAACAGGAATAATGGAATCTGTTACATTGGCCTGTTGCTCAAACGAGAAAAATCAATAAAAAATAATGTCACAGTGGTAGATCCCCAGTAATCATTCTTCCCGAGAAAAAACCAAATTGTGCCAATCATGAGAATGGGGTTTTATAAACAAGGTTGTAAGAGAAGAAAACCAAATGAAACAAACAAGCTCTACTGCTTTGTTTTCTGGGCAGAGTAAGGATGTTGATATGAAACTCTGTAGTGATGAACTGCATGAAATTTATGATGCTTTGCCCAAATAATCTTTGCTTATTCAGTACAGGAAACTAGAATCGTTTGGGTTGGAAGGGACCTCTAGTGGGTCTTACTCAACATTGACCTGGCTTGTGAAAGTTTCTGTAACCGTTACTGCTGTACTTTTGGTTAAACTGTTATGAGCTCTTAAGCTTATCACAGACAAAGTACAGATATGGTTACTGTAGTATAAGAGTGTGTAGAAAACAGAAACTAAGGGCAAATACTCATGGGAAAAAAAAAATTTGTAAAGGTTAACAGCCTAAAATTTCCCATAAAAGAATAGATACATTTGTATTTCTGTCACCTACTGTGCAAAGTAGCCTTTTTCTGATCTCGCTACAAGGAATTACAACGTCATTGTCAAAATAAACTGAACTCAACTCATGATCTTGTATTTGTTGTGTATAAATTCAAATGAGGAAACTGTTAAATGGGACCATTTATAATGAGATTTGAGATATCCTATGGCTCCCACTTGGAGACAAGTGACCTTTGTCTTTTTGGGGGCTGAGTAACAGCACGATGAAGATTTAATAGATGTGTGCAGAGACCTGGCAGTAGATTGGGGTGTGCGTGGAAGAGGTGCTTGATGCATCTTGCTCTACATATTTTTGAATTCATTGCTCTGGGGACTGAAGTGCCTGCCTGTTTGCTTATTTTACTAGCCGTGCCTGCTGTCTCCCCTGGATGGTTTTGGCGTTTGTTAGTGGAAATTGTTAGAATCACAAAACACTAAAGAGAAAGGCAAAACCCTGCACTCTTTGCTTGGAAACACTGTCTGTGTTGCATAAAACTCTGACAAGATCAAACCTCTAATTAAATTATCTGGCACGCGGACAATTCTGTTCTGAGATCTGCTGAGCTAATGTGTAGCCATTAGCTCATACAGCCACCAAATCAGAAGTACCAAAGAGACAATTTACATAGGGCCACAGCGTGTTTTAAAAAATTCTGGTGAGTTGTGAAGCCTGTAATGTTAATTGCCAGTTAGCACATTGTAATTGCTGTAATTATTTGCAAGTAAAATGATGTAAGGGACTTAACATTGTACTTTTCTTAACACTTCACATGTTGGTGATCCACTAAATCTCCCACTTAGAGTTTTGCTGGTTATTTGAAGAGCTTGACAGCCACTTGCAGAAGTCTGAGCTCATCCGCGAGCTGGCCGTTCTGCCTGTTGTCTTTAACGCTGAGTGGTGGCTCTCTAAAGTCTTCATTAAAAGAAAAAAGGCAATAACATAATAAAAGTGAACGTCTGCTGCTGACCAGCGAGAGCATAGCCAGCCCTGCCGCTGGCCGCACTGGAACCCAGCTGGGAGAGAGCCCTCAGCACAAATTGCCAGCCTATTGCCTCCCGCCGCCACGCCGCGGAAGTGGGCCAAAAGCTCCTCCATATGGGATTAAAGGGATGTGTAATAGATTAAAGATCAAAAATGTTAATTAAGAAATGGTCTTTTCTAATAAGATGCCTTCAAGGGCACGGTACCAAAAATGAGGCAATATCTCATTTTGGCAACTGTGCTGGGGTTGTAATGAAGCGGGAGCATGGGGGTAAGGGGAGAAGGAAGGGACACCTCCTGTTCAAGGCGTCTCCTTCAGAAGGGATGAATCAATTAGCAATAAAAAGGTAAACATGTAAGTCAAAATGACATTACTCTGAGTGCTACTGAACACAACGTGTGGATTTACATGTACATTTTAGCTTGGCGTTTCCTTGAGGATAAGTTGGCAGGTGGCGGCTGATAAAGAAAGACTCCTTCAGCTTAGTGATATTTAAGCAGCAGCAGCAGCGTGGTGATTTGGCTGAGAACAGCCGCCCTTGTTCGAAGCTTTGATGCATTTGAACTGAATCTGTGCAATGTATTTTCCTGATGTAATTTTCTAGATATGGGAAGTTCAGCACCTTTGTTGCTGGGTTGAAATTTGTAGGCACTGCCTTTGGGGGAAGACTTATTGCTCTTCAGAAAAGGGAAGAGACAGAGCTGTGTGGTTTCTTGTTCCTGGCTCCTGCAGCAGGGGGAAGTTTGTGTTTTATGAATAAATCGATATGCAAGTGTTACTTTTGTGTTTCAAACTTGAAAGGTGCTTTTGACATCCCTGAAATTTTATTGTATCATTATAACTAAAGAAAACATGATTTTTCTTAAAGTTGATCATTCCAGTTTGTGACTCCACTGTCACATTTTCTTAGTAAGCTCATCAAAACTCCAAAAGTGCTTTTCCTTGCAATGAGATGATGGGATTTCACATCCCACTTCATCCCACACTTTCCCCTCTAAATGCTTTAGCACTGAAAGCTGCAGTATTTCTGAAGCAAGTTATTTGCTAGCATAGAATGGAGGGACCCTGTAGGCAAATTTCTTCCCTCTTGATTGGAAGCTTTCGCTTGGATAAAGAAAACCACTGGCACAGTGAGGCTTTCTGTTTAGCATGTGTATATGGTTTAAAGCTCTGTCTGTTATTTGAACCAGTTGGGAATTTTCAATTTGAGAGAAATAGGGTGGGCAGGCGCTGGGCAGTCGCGTGCCTCCGTGTGTGCGGGGCGAGCTGGGGCTGGCTGCCCCAGCTGGGCGGAGAAAAGTCCTTTGACAAGGGTCTGAAATTTAAATGTGCTGCTCTGGCTGTGTATGTTTAGTGTTTATCAGTTGTGTGAATCTGTAGCAGAAAACAACATTTGGAGGAAATAAGTGATTGAAAGGTGAGGGCTCTGCACTGGCTGCTCACCTGCACCCCCAAATGAAGCGGGCGGCGGCCTCGAGAGGAGGAGCGATGGTTTTCCATGGGTCCTGTTTTGTTGGGAGGGGTTTGGAGCCCTTGGAGCTGATGCAGTGTAGACTTGTGCTCATCGGTATTGTTTCACTTTGATGGGGGCTACAGGTGACTTAAAGGAGTCTAAATTCCTGTGCCCTGGCTTTGTCAGGGACATGAACACAAATGGAGATAGTGGTTGTTTCCATCCACAGAAAGAAAAGCAGAGAACTGTTTTTTATCCAAAGACTTAGATCAGATGTTTTTGCTGTTCATAAATGTATCGTTTTGATGGACTGATTAGTTCCATCTCTACTTGATTTCACTTATGTTTTTTGTTAAAAGAAATGTGTAACTTGGACTTGAATTAACTTTCTCCCAAGAAGAGCTACATCTAGCAATTCTTGCTGACACATCAAGGAGATACAACTGTAGCAATAGAAAGATAATTGCCTTTTTCCTTATTATGAAGTTTGTTTAAAAGTCTCAAAGGTATTTTGTACTGGGCAATTTTGAAGACAGGGTTCTGAATTGAAGTTATTCTCTGTGTAATTCTGACAATATTCAAAAAAGATGCGTGTAGCCTGTCATTCTTCTTTCAGTGACAATAGGAAAGACTTCAATTTTGTGTTGTTGATTTAATCATGTAGGTTGTATCTGCAGGAATCTGGTCAGTTTGTAATGCTGTCATTAATTTGTACAGCATGTGTGTCCCATAGAAAAATTGAGAACACTTGAACTTAGGCTTTGATAGTAGTTCATATCGGATTCTTTGCATTGAGTGCACAAGTCCACATGACCATTTATCCTGTTACATGAATGAGAAGTGTTCTGTGTAAGAAACATTTGGCTTTTCTTCTCTAATCATACTAAACAAAATACATGTATTGCCCTATTTTCACAGTGACATCCAGGAAGCGCATACAAAATCAGCAAGGTTAGTCAGGTATGACTGAGAGCAGGATTTAGTCTATGAGCTTATGAAAAAAAGGTTGTGCAGTAAAAATGTACTTTTTTCTGGTCAAGGTGAATTTCAGGGTTAAATGTTGCACAGGTTAGCTAGTAGCCAGATTGGTAAAATGTTTTCTGGACAGGATGCTGCAGAATTCCACATGTTTTTTATTATTCTTGTTTTTTTCTTTGTATCTTGCATGTGCAGACAGCTGTGCTGTTGAAGACAATGAGGAATATCACTTCTGCAAGTGCTCTTTGTATCTCTGGGTTTGTGTTGTGACAAGCAAGCGTAGGTGCTTCTGCATAACAGAATGAAATTCTGTTCCATTTTCCACCCTTACATTCAAGAAGTAGTGCTTGGTATTTATGGTGTTTTGTGTGTGAAATTGAGTTAGTGTTGCTCTTCCTCCAAAATGGTTTAGAAGAACTGGTGAATTTTTAGGGTATCTTATATACTGAGGTTGTAAACCTGTTGTATTTTAAATGTCTTTCTGAGTTGCAAAGAAACCCACAGATACACCACAGGCGCTGGAAGCATGGCGGGGCTGTCAGTGAGCTATCAAATGAGAAAACACGTCGTAAGAGTTAAGTGATTTTTAGTTTGATACTGTAATGAAATATTTTAAAACGGTATCTGGATGATGAACGTTGTGGCCAGCCTGCGTAACTGGCCGAGGATGTAGGGTGTGGAAGTGCTTTATAAGCAGTCAGCTGGCTGGGATAGCTGTAAACCGGGTGGAAGGGTCCAGAGCAAGCTCCAAACCCCTTTTCCCACACCAAGCGCCGGGCTGTGGGTGCGGTGGCCGTGCTGGCCTGGGCTGTGGCCTTTGGTGTTGGAAAAGCTCTTTTTGTAGGATGAAGCTCTCGAGTGTCAGGCTTTCTACTTGCCAAGTGAAATGCAAATTCAGTAATTTAGGAAAAAAATTGGCAGTGGGCCTCCACAATGAAATGTGCCTTTTTAAGAGTGGGTAATTTTGTTGTTACTACTACTTTTCACCTAGTGCAAAGTACACAGGGAATGGGGCTGCTAAAGAGCATATCAACTAAATTAGGGTTAATTAGAAGTTCTCCCAAATAGCTGGTGCTTCATCAGCAACAGAGCAGCGTGTAAATAAATCTAATTTCTCTCCAACTAAACTCTTCACAAGCTTAATTACAACAGCAACAATATCTCTACCCCTACCCCCCCTTTTTCATTAGTGGGAACGGGTCATTACGAAGCTGTCTGGTGAGGGTTATCATGAGAAGACCAGAGCTGCACCTTTCAGAGGTGTCCTTGGAGGCTGAGGAAGAAGTGGAGGAACTTTCAGCATATCTGGAAGAGGCCAATTAAGGTAGTTCATAAGAAACTTGAGAAGCAGAAAGTACCAGTGGAGAACACCACTGTATTCTGGAGAGACTTTTGTTAATTACATGAAGTATTTCTGCTATTTGCATTGTTGGCCAACTTATTTTTCCTCCCTTTATTACTCATTTGCCAGCAAAAATCCATACTTAGAGTTTTTATCTGTCCATTTTCTTTTTTTTTCTAACTATACATCATCCTCACAGTAGATCTGAGGGCTCTGCCAGTTCCCTGATGCTGGGTACCGCGCTGCCGTCTCCTGCTCTGACACTCAGGATCTGCCAAATGAGAGGGGAGGCTGAGGGAGACAAGACTTTAAAGTCATTTTAGCTTTAACTCTTTTAAACGTCTTTTCACACTTTCTTTACCACATAGGGCTAGAAGAAAGAACGTAGGAAGAGGTTAGGAGAAAAAGTGTTACCGCTGCTAAAAGGATCACCACACTGGAGGACTGGTGCAGTTCACTTCTTATTTCCGAGATAAATAGCTGAAAATCTCTAGCCAGAAATTAGTTATCGCAGGGAAAATACAAACCTGGGTGCAGGTTTCGGCTGGCTGCAGAAGTGCTCTGCAGACATTCAGAGGAATTAACTTATTTCTTTTGGTGCTAAGTTGTTTCATTTGGTGCTTGATTCACTGCCTTCTGTGAATTTTTAAAAATTTTCTTTCTGATTCTGTTGGACCCAGTACATTCCTTATTACGTGGTGTCACGTTTCAGCTGATCCCAAATTAATAAATGAACAGCAGCAGAATAGCACGCAGCACAATTCTAACAGCATGAGCCTCACAGAAGTATATTTCACTTAGCTCCAATTTAAATACTCTGCTTTGCTCGATTTAATTATGTGAAATTACTGAATTAATGGCTTTGTCAAGTGAAACGTGTAGGCCTTCAGAGTTTGGTATTAAGGAAAGAAATTAGAAAGGAAGTTCGAGGTACATTAATTTTTGCATGCGGGCTCATTTTAAACACAAACTAAAATTTAACCGAGCCCACAAACCAAAATCACATCATGTTTTGAAACCAGGGAACGGAGAACGAGCGTAAAGTGACAGGAAACTTTCTGGGCTGTTCTGCTAATTTGGTTTCCTTGTCGGCTGGCGTTAATCTCTGCGGCGTATCTGCTGGCCAGGAGGGGTGTGGGTTTGCGGCAGGGGCTGGCCACGGTCACGCGGAAGGTAATACCTTTTGCAGGATCCAGTGCTTCCTTAATAGCTTGGCCACCTGTTAAATAGCTTTTCCTGTACGGCGTGATATGACTTTCTTCTCTCTCTTCTGGTTGAGAATCCTGATAAATCAGTTGCCTTTTTTCACGTTCCTTAACTGAATTCTTTTGCTGTGGTCTGAATCCCTGCACAAGACATCGTGCCCAGCCTGGCGGGGGTCAGGCAGAGATGCACAAGCGTAATGAGACCTGAGGGTAACATTTCTGAAAGCTTGTAAGCCCGGGTGTTCTGAAGCCATTTAGACATGGAGGTGCCTAACTCTCATTAACTTCCAGTTGCATGGGCTTTTGCTACAGTCCGTTGCCACTGAGTGGATGTTTGGCTCCTAAATCAACTGGGCTGCCTGCAGATGTTCCTCCCAGCTCCAGCAGGAGCAAGTGTAAGGTACCATCTTCCCAGTTTCTGCTCGCCCTGCTGTCAGTGCCTGTCCTGGAGGGCTCCTGCTGGCAGAGGTGTGAGCCTCTGCCAGCACTAACTAGCAGAGACACATGAGCTTGCATGTGGGAAAATGTGGCTTTTTCCTCAGGTGTATTTGAAGAACCTTTTTTCCAAAGCAAGCCAAATTTGTAGGGAGAAAGTCAGTGAGCTTTTCTTCCTCCAGGATGATGCTTGGTATTTGATTAGACTGTAAACCCCACAACTAGGTTGTGGTCCAGGTCCAACCCTTTATACCTTGGGTATAAACAGGAGTTTTACCCAAGAAGCCAACTCCACAAACCCAACCCCACAGGAATCTCTCAGGTCTTTAATCACAGTTTTTTAAGACTTTCAGGCACAGTTATTGCAGAAGCGGGTCCCTTCCATGCTCCTTCAGCCACACATTTGTCATTCCCGCTGGAAAACAATCCAGGCAGGTTCTGAGCAAATGGAGACCCACAAGAAGGTCAGTGAAATAATTATTGCTTTCTCTAATTTGCCTAGGTGTATTTTTCTTCCTGCCCACAATAAATTCTTCCCTCTTGTTCCGCCTTTTCCCTCTATATTGATTCCACTCCGTGGTTTCTGACAGTTTGTGGTGTGCTATGGCTCTTTCCCTCTCAGTCCTTATGTTTTAGGGTTTTTTTAGATATAAAAGGATGAATGCGAATGCTACCTGTAGCATCCTGTAGATTTGGGTTCTGAAAGGCATTCCTTTTCAGCACGTTTTAGAACAAATCTATATTCTAAGCATGAGAAAAGTGCATTTGGAACAGAAATATATTCAGAGATGTAAGAAGGTATTTTGAACTGAGGTCTAGCTCTGCTTTCCTGTTACTTCTCACTCCTGCGTGCACACACTGCGAGCCATTACACACCCAGGATGGGAATCTTCTAGGGGCCAGAACTCACCTGCAGAAAGGGCAATTCCAAGTCCTGGACTTTAGAGAGCAACAACAAAGAAATCTGCATTTTCAGTTAGGCAAAAGAGATTCAAACATTGAATTTGTCACTTTTGTCACTTATGGTAAATAACATCATCTGTAATTTTTCTGTCTTTAAAAATCAACAGGTTTATTCTAGTAAAGAGTTCCAGCAGCTGCTATTCTGAGCATAACCAGTCAATACCTTATTTTTTGCATTTGATATGCAGCTGCAATAACAAGCCACATGTGAATTTTATTAAGCCCTCCAAACTTTGTCTGCTCAGGGAGCTATAGATTTAAATTTTACAGATATCTGGTTGTACCTTAAAGAAAAAATTAATAAATAAATTAAAATTATTAAAATCATTCACACCACTTCCTTAAAAGAAAAAAGAAAAGGTTTTGTCATGCCTATGAACTAAAATGTGATTAAGATGTCCTCTGTTAGGTGTGAGTGGGATTCCGGGGAGCTCTGCAGGGAGCAGGACACTTCTGTTCAACAGAGACTTGAAAAATAAAAAGTTGAGCATTATTTAAAAATTCATATGCTTAAATTAAAGCATCATTTTTGTGCTGAAAACTGACGTGGATTTTATTAGATTGCAATGGTCAGTATTATTTAACAGTTGCGTGTCAAAGAGCGAAAGTACGTTTTTATGAAGATGTGCACTCCCCTTTGAGCTTAACACTTGCTGCATACTAATTTCCTTGTGTATGTAAGTGAATTTTAGATCAGTTTTGATTTGAACCTCGTTATCGGAACTGGAGGTGGCAGTTACTCCCCTTCAGATGCGGATTAAGAGTCTGCAAGCAGACGATAATGTTGCCAGAGGCAGACAGTCTGTTGCACAACTATAACCTGTCTTGAGGAAGCGGACCAAAGTTTTGTGCGGATGAAAGCGGGGAAGTTTGGAAAGCTATGTGCAAACATGCTCTTTGATTTGAATACTGCAGAGATCTACAAAGCAAATTGCTGTTTGCCATCAGAAGAAGTGTGAGCTATCGATACTATGAAAATACAGTGGTTACTGTTGTCTGTGTCTGGATGTGGAACATCCCTGGTAGCAAACCCTGCAAACGTGAGCCGTGGTAGAAAACGAGATATCCCTTCTCCGGCTGTGACTTTCTGCTGCGGTGCAGGCTGAGCTTTGCAGGTCGGACACGCAGGAGAGGTGCTTTCCTCCTTCGCTGCCACAGCCCCCTGTAGCCCACCAAACCCTTCCCCCGGGGTTCTGAGCCCGTCCTTTCTGAGGAGGAGACCCCGGTGTAAAAGAGCTGGTCTGGGCAGTGTCTGGACTGCTCCGCTCTTCGCTCTTCACTGCAGTCTCTAAAATTCACTTACCGTGCTTTTTGTGTCGGGGAAGTGTTTACACCCTGTACTGATACCACTAAGCCAGTTGCCAAACACTGAAGAGCTGATAAACACTGTATGCTGGTAACACCACGAAGTACAATCCCACTGCTCCTTGCATGCAAATAAATAACAACAACTTAGCTCTTTGTCTGCTTTTCGGTCTATAAATGCATTTATTGCAAGCATAGTAAGGTCTAGATCATTTTAGTAAAAGCACTAGAAAGGCTGAAACCTTACCTGCAGGTACAATTAAGAGGTAATTTTACTGTTCCATGGTGGTTTTGTGATTTCCTTATCTGATTTTTTTTTTAAACAAAACAACCAAAACAGTTTCAAAGCGATGTGTTGCTTAATCACTATTGCTTGGTTTCACTTTATTTTTAATTTCACCGAGTTATTTTGCCCTCGTAAGGTCTGAGGGATTAGCCTACAGGCTAGAAGTTACTATGAAATATTCATTAAATCTTTTCTTGTAGCTGTTACAGACACAGATATCTTTTTAATGGGCCTGGTCAGTTTTGAGGCCGCTGTTTTTGTTACTACCCATAAATCATTATCAAGTATTTTCAGTGTCATCGGTGAAAGGTTAATAGAAGCTCATAATTTTCAGATATATCTTTTTGATTAGCTGCTCGGAAATTTCCTTAAAAAGGGGGTGTAAATTGTTCCACACCGAAAGCCAGAGACTGTGTCCAATTTGTGCATAAATTGAAATTGTCTTTCTAATAGACTCTTCGCAAGGTGTGGGGTTGCCTTCAAGGTAATGATTTAAACATAAACTGACCCTTGATGAGGGAGCTGGAGTTTCAGTTTAATGCGTTTCTGCAGTTTTCCTTCGCCTTCGGTGCCTTCAAATTCCGCACAAATAATTCCTTCATAACAAGTGCCTTTTCAGAAGATGTATGCTGCTGACAGTTAATATAAAATTATTGCCCCTGAATGCATTTTTGTAATTACTTCCCAGAGAACTGTCTTTGTGTTAGAAGACATTTCACACTTTAGTAACATAAGTGTTTGGGGAGAACATGAGTAATAATTACAAGCAGTCTTTCAGTGAAAATAAACCTAAAAATTATAAAAAAGCTAATGTTAAAGTTGGTTAGAGACAGTGAGGAATTTATTTAGCACGTTACGCCTGTCTGTATATTTTCCAAGTTTAATAACCCTTCAGTAACTAAACTTTAAAAAAGCAATAAAGAACAGAGAAACAGCTTTCTAATTTTTAAGCAATAATGAAACTAGAAACTGATTAAGTGACATGCTACTAGCGACAGAATAAAGAAACTTAATCTGAATGCTCCTGTAGGGGATTTCTGCTATAATGGAAAATGAAATGGCTCACAGTTTGATCAATAAAAAAATTAGCAGCATTTAATAAAACGTTTCTTTAGCATGTGGACTAAAGAATACTGCAGAAGTCTTGAAATCCAAGAAAACCGGGATTGTGGAGCAAGTTCGTGTATGTGACTGTGATGTAAAAATCATTGACTGAGCAAAGCTGATGGGTTTCAGGTCAGGTCTAGATGTGAATAGTTACACTGGTGTAGAAAATGCAGGGCCCAGACTGTCCCTATAAATACTCAAATGTTCTGGTAGTTACTGTGCACATACCAGCATCGAGGCTGGATTTTCGTGGAGGCAGAACAACACAGGGCGAAGTCTTGGTTTCAGCAGAGACAACTGGGCAATTATACCATATGTGTGTATATATAAATATGTGTGTGGTATAGCTCTGTAGCATATAGAGATAACTGTATCTGGGTACAGGTGGGCTTGGGAGAAAGCAAGGCATGGCAAGGCAATAGTGCCGTGCATTATCCGTTCTGTTTGTGATGTCTGTGACTGCGCTATGGCAAAGGAAGATGCAAGGAGCTGCCAGACCTCTGCCGTGTGCGTGCCGGCTCTTTCCATAGCTTTGAATTCAAGGTAGACATTTAAGGTTTTCTTAGATGTTGTAGCTGCTAATTTGAGAAAACCATATCGTATCAGTGAAGTGAGATGAACATTGCCTCTGTGAAACGTTGGTGTAAGTAAGCTACCAGGAGGATGGTGAGAGCGTGCCAGGCTGTCATTAACACTTCTGTGAGCGGTGCAGTGCTGACAGAAGCAGGCAGCAGTGGTGCAGACACCAGCAGCAGCTAGCTAGTTGGTTTTTATATTTATATGTATAAAGCTCCGGTCACCATATTGATAAACATTCTTTGGAACCACTCTGATGGTGGTTAGCTTAGAATCCTTTTCTCTTAAAGCACATGTACAAGCAGATGTGGAAGGAAGATGCAGTACCTACCAAAACAGTTTTTCTTCATTAAGTTAAGGAATAATTGTCAGAACTGTCTACCTACTTAGAAATTAATAGGTTTTAATATATACTGATGTGTAATAAGACTCTGTTGTGAAATGTTGTGATGTGCATTTCCTAAAGTCTCTGAATTTTGTTTTATTGTTAACATGCTTCACACAAGACTGTATTATTAGTATAGTCTGTGGTATTATCCTGTGGGTTATTATCCTGAGAGATACCCAGCACTGAGCACTCTCCCTCTTCCCTTGCCTTTCCAAAAGAAGCTCTTGCAGCCACCGCTGCCGCTTGTCGGTGGAGTCGGCTGTCGGAGCCAGACAAATGACAGCTTGGAGAGGCTGCAGCGGCCATAGCCCTAGGAGGGCACGAGGAGGTAACAATATACAATTTTCATGGTTCAAGGGTAGCCTTATCCTACTGTTCTTCATTACAGTACTGCAGTGAGATCAATTTTATTAAGTTGTAAGTCTTAGGAGGCCAACACCATTAACTACATGCTGGATCAAATAATTTTTTTGGTATTATGATTGTTTTTTCCTCTTGTTGAGGGAAGGCCGGATCTGGTGCACGGATCTCTTCAGCCCGTGAGGAGCATTACACGGTGATTGAGCGCTGGCAGGATTGCGTGGCAGCCTGCGCTTTGCTCCCTCTGCTCTGTCATGTAGGCATCCCCTGCAATTTGACATGGCATGAATAGACCATGGTGTTTCATGCATTATCCGAGCTGGCTCTTTGTTTTTCAGCTAGGCACCTTTTTTTTACCCTATGTGGTTTGACACTGTGAAAGACCTGTGCTGCACCGCATGATAGAGCACCAAACGTGCTTGATTTTGATGCACATAGCAAGCACTCAGTGTGCAGAACAAGCTGCCTTTGATTCCTGGTCCTACGCTGGGGCGCAGTCTACTCTTTCTGAGCTGGTCTGCTTGGCTAGAGCAGATTTTTGGCTGATGTGCGTGAGTACGGTCACAGTGGTTGCAGTGGCTCACGTTAGGGACCTGGCCCATTGAGAGGTGGCACACACCACCCCTACCCACCTGCGTTCAAGACGCAAGCGTTTAAAAAAAAGGCATTTAAAAAAAAATGTTAGAGTCACAGAGCGGGCGTACCCGGCAAAGCTGAAATGGGAAGATTTCAGCTGAGGTTTGTTTGTGTTTTAATTATTGAAATACTAGTGGCTTTTTTGCCTCTGTTCATTCTTCTTTGACCACAAATGACAGAGAACTCTGGACTCTCTTGCTGTACAACTATCAGAGACAACACTCAAATGTAAAAAACACATAAAAGTAAAGACCTCCCCCCTACTGATTTGGCATTTGACACCGAGTGAAACGCTTACTAACGAACGTTTAGATTAGGCTTTTCCTTTAAGTCATTTGTTTCTTTTGTTCTCACTTCCTAATTACAGATGAAATTTCCTTTCCTTTTGTCTTGCCAGGGAGCTGGGAGCAGCCGTGCGGCTGGGCAGGAAGGCTGCACCCCTGGGCGGGCACCTCGGGGCTCCTGTGAGTCCCAGGAGGTGTCACCTGTGTGCCGGCACCCACCGTTCCTCCAGCAATTAGCTTTTACTTTCCCATTTGCTTTCATCACTTGTCCTGCCCCTCTGGAGAATTTCTAGGAATTATTGTAGCCGTTTTTGCTTTGGACCAAGGCAGAGGAATGAAGAGATGCCTCTCTCCCCCTCTTCATTTTTTCTTTTGCCTCCCAGCTGTCAGACCTCGGCAGCGTGCGGGTGTGTGTGCGCGCGCACACTTGGGTAGTGATTTGCACAGCGTAACTTTGGGCGCTCTCTGGACTGCAGCTGTAGCTCCGCACGGCAAAGTCGCTGTGATTGAAAGTACTGTCTAGCACTAAATCAGGGTATGCCTACCATAAAGAAACAACTCTTGATGGAAGCTCTGTAACTGGAGGTATTTAAAGCTAGACATGACCCTGCACTAAATAGTGTGTTCCAAAGAACAATCCTAGATTTTAAATAAATCCCAGCTTTAAAAAAGTCCTCAGGCTTAAAAAACAAATTGAAGAAAAGCCCCAGAAAATTTATTGGCACAGAGACAGAAAGGCTTGCCTGCCCTGTATTGTGCTGATAAGATAAAAAGTTTAAACTGTCCACATTTGATTCCATGCCTGAAAAAATAAGCTGAGAAGTTTGTTCCTTTCTTAATTTCTTGGGCTCACAGGTTGCACGGTGTTACCAGATTGCACGTGTCTCAGTGGAAGGTGTAGGTAGGCACCAGCATCGCTTCCAGTGTGGCTCTGACCATCCTGTGTTTGCAGTCCCACACCGTCACTGAAGTCCCCGGAGCGGTTTGCTGCTGCCCTGCGGCCGGGCTGGATCTGTGGGTCGGGGCCGAGGCTCTGAGTGCGGCCCCAGCCGGGCCCTGTGTCCCCATCTGACTGCAGCAAGTGGGCATTTGCTCCTGACTTAGTGAGACCTGAGCTGAACGTGGTACACGTAATCTGTTTTCAAATATTTGGCTGTAGGAGTGCGTTGTTCCTGTAACAGAGCTGTTTTGAACACAGCTCAGAAAGCATTTCTACTGACTGCAACTTCAGAGCTGGGCCTCTGGGAATTCGCTTTTCCCGCTTTGCCAAGTTTGCCACATTCCTTGGACCACCAGGTCAGGCAGGAACACTCCCAGTTCTTGCTATGTCCCCTTTGAAATAGTAACTTTCTAGAGCATAAGCTGGCTTTTGCAGAAAAACCAAGAGTCATTAACAACATTAACTTTAGTGGCAATTAGAATAACATATTCTTGACTGTTGGCCAGGTTGTTTCGGTCATAGGGTAAAATGTTCTTCTTGTGTAAAGCCCTGCAGGCACTGTGCTACAGGGAGGGGGGGAGAGGAAAAAAACGGAAAAAAGAAAAGCAAAAAGCCCCCCAACCCTGTTTCTTGACATTTTGGGTAGAGTGAGGTGTACTTTCAAGGCTGATCTCTCAAATTGTATCCTCTTACTCATAAAGGAAAATTGTAAAAGCCATCATTAGAGATGGCAGGTTCATTTAAAAATAACTAATAACACTTCTGTGAAATGCAGAGGCAATTTTCCTCCCCCTTTAGAATTAATTAGCGATCATTTATCCTAAAACACGGTGCCAGCAGCTCCCTTCTGCTGGCGTTTGCCCGTGCCCTTGTGCTGTGCGCAGACGGTCCCGGTGGTGGGCAGGAGCCGTGTGCCCACCGTGCTGTGCCGCCTTCGCAGGGGTGGTCCCGCCACAGATTCCTTGCAGGTCGGTAACTGTGATTATTGCTAATTTTTTTTTTCAGCAATCTAGGTAGAAACTGCTACTATTGAATTAAGTTTGCTAAAATCCAAGGCCATCTTAAAAGCTGTGTTGGAAAATACACGAATCTCTTCTTGGTGCTATGAGTCGTCTTTGGAGACTTGAAAAGGGTGTGGCTACCCAGAAGCCCCTTTGTGTGGTAACACATGGACGTGTCCCCTCGGATCCAGACCTAGCCCCAAAATCACCCTGCTGCCAGTGCCAGCGGTGCCCTGGCCTCCCGTGGTGACCCAAAACCCTTCTGGCAGCATGCTTGTGCTGGCGGGCACCCTTCTTGCCCAGGTGGTGGGCTGCTCCTGCAGTTCTTTCCAGCAGGAAAATTGCAGGTTAAATTTGTGAGCTGCTGCAGTAAAACTCCTCAGAAGTGAGTTCCTGAGGAATGCTCGCGGCCTGCTGTCCTCGTCAGGGAAACTGAGCTCACCGCGGGAGCAGCTGGGCTGCGGTTGAAGCTTTTCCTTACTGGATGGACCACCCATTCCCATCATTGCCCTGGGGCTCGCCGCCTGCTTTACTCCCCTGGGCAAGGAGGTAGTGTCTCCCTGGGGCTGCCCGCACCCTCGCTGGAAGCTTGTGGTCAAAATAGTGGAGACTAAAGTGAAAAAAAAATTAGAAACACCTCAGGTTTTTCTCGGTAGTGTTTGCTTTCTACAAGGCAAGCACCAAGCGTGTGGCTTGGCAGAGGAATCTGAAGACCGTGTTATTCAAAGGAGAGTAACACTGAGGCGTGGCAGACATGTACAATTCCTTCAGCTCACTGAAACAAGAAAAAAAATAATCTCATTTTAAAGCAATGTTGCATTTGCTAAATAATTTATGCAAGATTCACTGTTGTGTTATTTGACATACAACTCTGTCAAGCTACGACGCTTTTGAAAAGTTGCCTAGAGGATCAGATTTCCCATTCAACAGGGAATTAAAAAATGTTTCTGGAATTTTGCTTTGCAGTCAGGAATCTATTTTCTTATCTCACATTGTACAATTTATTTTTCCTAAAGCAGTGTGCTGAATTATTTGTTATTGTTGGACTCGGTCGAACAGTTTTATCCCTGGTGTGGTCGCAAAGTGTTGGAGTAAAACCAAGGGTGAATTTGTCACAATGTGTTCACCAGATCAGCTGGTCTTTAGGTTAACTGTCAAAAGACAACATTTCTGCTAAAAATATTAGTGAAGGTCCCTTAAAGCTCTCCAAAGTTGCCTAAAAACTTTCTTCTTCGGCTTGTGGCAAAGTCAGTTCAGAAGTGCTTCCCTGAGGCCTTCGTCAGCATGGAAGCAGGTGGCAGTTCTTTAGGATAGATTTATACACTCAGACTACTTTTATAGGTTTCTGTCTTATAAAACCAGAGAGTTGACATTCTGATTTATTAACTATCAAGTCTGCAGGACATACAGGCTTAAAAAAAATTGATTGAGCTAAAATGTTTGTGCTTGCAGGCTGGGGTAGAGAGACTGTATAAAGGTGAGCCCAGTAAATATGACAAAATAGAAGCGATAATTTGAATATGTACATTAAATGATGTGTGAA
This sequence comes from Trogon surrucura, assembly GCA_020746105.1. Lineage (NCBI taxonomy): Eukaryota > Metazoa > Chordata > Aves > Trogoniformes > Trogonidae > Trogon > Trogon surrucura. The sequence continues at coordinate 9,031,485 of CM036629.1, forward strand.
GTAAAGCAAAGCTTGCATAGCTTTGAATGTGACTTATTATTTGGTGAAGTGGTAGTATAAAGAAAACTAGAATCATGTGGGTTTTTTCATTACATTTTTTTTTAGTGAAGAGTTTATAAAGCATGAGGTTCAGCAAACAGCATTTTATTGAATAAACACAGTACAGATGATGACTTACAATATGGAGAGCTTAGTGAGTGATACTTTTTATAGCCAAATCCTTAAATTCATTACCGCTGTATAAGTGGCATATCTGATTTGTAAAGACGAACATTATATCTAGCCCTTAATGGAAATTTTGTAGTAGGAAAGTATGTATAATTTAACAGTAAAAGAACCTGAAAATGTGAAGATCAGTTAATTGCTGAGAGAGATGCTGTGATACACCACAAGCAGGCATTGATTTTTAATATTTCCACTGCAATTTGAAGGGTACATCATGTTACGAGTGCTCATGGAAAACTGTAGAGGGTTTTACACCAGTTGATTTATGTTACCGTGCGCAGTGCAGAAGATGGTATAAAATGTGCTGTGGCTGGATGGTGTAGTGGAGCCCTACTAACACGTGTATCTGAATTGCAGTGCTTGTGGTGACTGGTTTTCATCTTTAATAAATTTTATTTTTCAGCTTTGTTTCATGTTCTCACCATTGTTTTGTCTTTAATCTTTTTGGCGCTGACCTTAATTTTAGAAAAACTTCATTTCTCTGTTCTCTGGTCTTTCCTTAACGGCTCAAAACCCAAATGCAATCCAAACCAACAAGGTGGTATCTCTCTCCTGCCTGGCTGAGAGCAGCTCCCAGGATTCAGGCTCAGCCGGCATGCGAGAATCTCTTTGCTGAAGAGCCTGCGGTTCTGTCTCGCTTTGCTGGATGAATTGTCAAGCGTTCCTGTGTCAAACGTTCCTGCCTTACTGACGAGGGTGTATTCGCAGTGTGAGAGTGCTTGCAGAGGCAGCTGGAATGGGGCAGGCGTAGCACCTGCGGCCGTACTGCCCGTGTTGGGTTGGTGGGACATGCGTGCGGAAGAGGCACAGGCATCGCGTTGGAGCTGTGCGCATGACTGGCTCCAACGGGAGTTGTCACAATGTGACTACAAGCCCATCCCTCACGAGAGGCCCCAGAGTGTGTTGGGGAGGACTGGCTTTGGTGGGCTGCCCTGCTTGTCCCCCCCACCCCCCAGGGCAAGGCAGCTGCCCTCTGTGTGGAGCTGCCCCCCATGTGGCCCAGGGGCACACAGTCCCCCTGTGCCGGGCTGTTTCTGGAGCTGCCAGAGAGCTCAGTTTCCTTATGCACTGATGTGCATGAAGACTTGTGGGTTTTCTGGCAAAGATGGTTGTGCTGGCCCACGCTCTGGTCACGGATGAAGATAAAAAATACCGGTGAGACCCAAAGGTCAGATGCAAAGTGCTCTGCTCCTGGCTGGGTCAGCACAACGCAAGGCTCGTCTGCCCAGCAAAGTGCCTCTCGTTAGTTCGGTGGGACCTCTCGTGTCCTGGGGTATGCGTGTGCTTTGTGAGTCTTCAGCTAGAATGTTTTTTTCGTTGTTGTTACTAACATTGGAGCTTGGAGGCGGCAGGGAGAGGAGAGCACTGAGAATTAAAATTCAGCACATGCCTTTTCTTTGCGGGCTGTAATTAATCTTGCCAATTTTTAAAGCTTTGAGAATCTGGTTAAGTGATAAAACACTAACAACTTCATATGACAGAGAGTTAGAGGCTCCTGCTCTACACCCACCAGAGAAGATTAGGAGAGAGTGTTTGCAGGATTCGCGCTAAGCAGCAGAGAATACAGTTGAGAATTGTTGCACCGCATGATATAAAACCCACATTAATATAATGAAAGGTGTCGGGAATAATGTGAGAGCGGCTGTAATTAAATGTATCTTAATAAGTGCAACATCCTTCTTAAAGCTCTTATTTTTCAGACCTCTCAAACTTAGAGGATGTTCTTGCTGTTGGCAGGTGGCCTGGAAGGGGAGCTGGAGAGCGAAGCGAAGGACAGCCGGGCCCTGGAAGAGAGGAACAGTGTGACAAGCCAGGAAGAGAGAAATGAGGAAGATGAAGACATGGAGGATGAGTCAATTTACACCTGCGATAACTGTCAGCAGGACTTCGATTCACTGGCAGACCTGACTGAACACAGGGCACACAACTGTCCTGGAGGTAATGTTAAACTAGCTTTACAGTTCTGACAGGTGGTTAGCTGGGTAATTGGACATAGCAACAGCTTGAGGCCTCAAGTGAGATTAAAGAATTAATAATGTAATTTTACAGTTAATGTAATTTTATTGTGGTGCCTTGGGTAGCCTTTGTTCGCTCCTTTAATAAAATTAAAATAAAAGCAACAGCTTTCCAATTGGAACCTGTCAGTAATTACGTTAGACAAAAATGTTGTGGGGTTTTTTAATGCTAAAAGTTTCAGGCAGGGTATTTTTCTCTGTCTCTCCAAATGCAGGAAGATTATAAAAGTTAAATGACTGAAGTGTGCAAAACTCCCAGGAAGGAAGACCTCTGAAGCCCATAAAAGAACATGACAATTTCAGAGATTAAAATTCATAGTGCGAGTTTCATAATCCCACCCTAAAAATACACCGTTCTCCCTTAGTTATTATTGTATTGCCTTTTGATTTTCATGGAAGTGAGGAAGGCATCAGCCTACGCTGATCTTGATTTTACTTTCTGTACCGTAAGAACAAACTCAGAGTACTGGCGTGAACAATTGCAACGTATCTTGCTTTTACACGGCTGCCTTTGCGTGGCTGGCGATAGCAGGAGGTGTTCTGCCGAGCACGCTAAGCCGATTTACAGGGGTAGTAAAAAGCTTTGCAGATTTTACCAAAGATGAAATAAAATCTTAAGAGGACGAGCACAGAGTATGTTCCCATGTATTTAAATCAGAGATTCTCATCCTTCACCTTTCTGGAACTGAATACTCTGCCATCACTCCACATTCGCCTTAAAATATTTTTAGGCAGTCGATGTTCTGGCAAATGGGTAGGTTGAGGCTGGCAGAGGGCAGGAGAGTTAGTTTCTCCTCTGGTGCAGCTATAGCCCATCTTCTTTCCCCTGAGTGCATATTCCTTCCTGGTCACTTAATTTGTTTGGTTATTAGTCTGTGCTTTCTGCTCTTCGTTTTGGGCATAACTAAAATGTTGCTCAGCCAAATAAAAATATGGAAAACAAAGTACAGCAAGGGAGGAAGGATCAGGCAGGGGCTTCAGCTCAGTCTGACGGCCACCCCAAAAGCATCCTGCCCTGTCTCACTCTGGTTCGTGGAGGAGAGGACCCCATGCTCTCGTTCCCATCTGCTTGCTGGGAGGAAGGACTGAGGGATGCTGGGGCTTTACTCCAGGCTGCAGGGATTGCAGTCCTACACCTGCTCCAAGGCTCTGTGTTCTCGTTTAAAACTTACATAGGTTGAAATCTTGAAAATGCATAAAGTTGAAAGGCTACTTCTTGCAGGATGATTACTGACAACCATGGCATTGGCCTGAGACTTCTGCAAATGGCATTTGTACTCTACTGCAGGGCAGTATGTGAGAAAATGTTGTTGAATAGAAAAATTGTTTTCCAAACCAGAAGACAGTCCAATGTGGACATTGGCCCTTTCCAAAGGAGCAGTCGCAGGATGTCATTCCCAACGTATGGGCAGGACCCCGGCGGGGCAGGGTGGCCGTGGGGCATCACAACTCCCGCAGCTCTGCCCAGGCAGCTGCTGCTCCCCCGCTGCCCTGTCCCCCAAGTCGTGCTTGTGCAGCCACTCACGGTGCTGGGGCTGAGCCCCACCAAAAGAATGGCTGGGTTTTTAGCCCTGATGTTACCTTGGCTCTGGTTCCCTGTGTGTCCCCCAAACAGCTGTAATGGCACAACTGGGGGAGTGGAGCAGCGCAGAGGGGAGCTGCTGGCGGAGACTTCAGAGGAGTAAGGTCACAGCTGGTGACCAACGGTGCTTGGAAAAGGAGCAATTTAGGTGATCCTGCTCTGGCAGAGGGGCTGGACTAGATGTTCTTTTGAGGTCCCTTCCAGCCCCTAACGTTCTGTGTGTGATATAGATTTGACCGTACCAACCTAGAGATTCTGTTCATATCAATACAGTTGATGTTTTCACACCTCAAGTTTTTATTTGTCCTCGATGTAATATTCTGTTAGTGAAACTACCAAAAAAACAAATTTGGGGACTTATAAAAATTATTTACTAGCATTCCCATTACTGATTTTTGATTGTAGGTAGTGTAATTTCATATTCTTTTACTGTCTTCGCATGTGCTGGTGATTTGCAAAGACATTTTTTCATAAAAAGGCATCATATATCTATCTCCATATACATGAAATAGGTGCTAATTATCTCCATGTGAGGATATCCTTGTTCCAGAGCAAGAGTATATGTTTACTGTTTAGTTTATTCTAGCGTCTTGAAGTGATTTAAAGTAAATAGGAGGATTGCACTCATATATTCTGGAATGAGAATATTTCCATGAAGACAATGTGGAATATTGCTTTATATTTACATATCTTACTGGGAGGAAAAAAACCTGCAAACTTTTCAGATCCACCAGTCTGTTTGATAGCCATGAGAAATTTTGTTGAAAGCATGCAAAATGCACATCTTTGTTCAGTTCATCCGAAAAGACGTCGCCACCCAGGTGAAAATCTAAGACCGTGTTAGGAAATGAGGTATATTTAAGATTTTACCCTATAAAATCAGCTGTCTGTGTCCTTAGCTACCCTGCACTCCTTTTGCCTCAAATGCCTACCTGACACATCAGAGGTTGTAATGCAGTGCCTGACCTCTTGGCAAGCTAGGTTTTCATGTCTTAATCTGAAGCAGGGTTTTCAGTCATGTCTACATGGCTCCAGATCAATACAGGTAATATTTGTAGTGATAATATCACCAGGCTGATAATACAACATAACTAATGACTTCCTTTGGGACGCTGAAGTTAGGAAGGTATTGTAGCTCAGGAGTGTTTCAGAATTACAAGAGATCACTCCGAAGAACAGGATAAACCATCTATTTCGCTGGAATCCCTTAGAAATTCATTACGGCGCGCTGAAGTTATAATACAGTTTGAACACAGCTGCTTTGACATGTAAGGAGGTAACAAACAGCCATTTCCCCTTTGCTTTTTCATGTGCTTCACACTTGTTTCTTTGAGGACGAAACACCGCTGAAATCTAGACATCTCTGGTAGCATAAGCGTGTGGCATTCCTTTTGATGTCAGTGTAGTAGAGATGTTTTCCTTCTGACAGAATTAGGTGCCTTTTATACCTTCTGCTCATGACTGATGTCTCTGATTGCAAGTTGTAGGTTTCCAGTGTCTATGGGGATCTGAAAAGGGTCTAAATGGGGGCAGCTTGTGTTGGAAGAACATCCCGTTTCCGTGCTGGCTCATGTCTTTCCTTGTCTCCCAGCTTGCCCCCACAAATGAGCTCTCCTGCAGCAGTCCTGGAAATACTCCTTAAACAACTAGCAAGCATCTTGAAAACTACTCTGAGAATAAATAAATACACCTAGTGTATACACTGGATGTGTTAGGCTTTTAAAATTAATTTAAAACTCACTGGTATCCCATGTCCCCTTAACTAGAGAACACTAAGTAGTTGCCACCAGCATCATGTGCAGGTTTTTTATGCATTTTTTTGCATGTTGCTGTTGGAGTGTAGGAGTTGGGAGCTATCTTATAGCATTACTGACAGAAGTAAAGAATGGCACGTGGATTTGCAAACGACCATGTCCTCCAACCAGCAGCAGAGGCTGCATATATCAAGCGACTGCTCTGCAATATGTCATCGTCCAGTGGCTGATGCCAAGTTGTTTGTTTTCTGCTGAAAAGTGGCTAAAAGCCATGAGATTTGCCATTTTGCTTGTATGTTTTAATCCACCTGTGTTGGTCTGGGTTTAGCTCCAGTATTTCACTGGGATATTTTTGATTCCTCCGCTCATGTCACCCCTTTCTTCCCGTGGGTCAGAATAGCCTCATGTATGCTTTTTTCTTCGGTTTCTCAAGTGAATGTAGAGTGTTTTAAAGCAAATTAGCACATCAATGAAGCGGACAGAAATAGGTTTCGGTGGGGTCTCTGAGCATTTCATGAGGTCCTCTTCTGTTGTTGATAACTTTACAGGTTGTCTGTTTCAAACAGCAGCAGAGCTATATATGGATATTGCCAGCTTGGAAGCGGCTGATTTTTCTAAACTACTGTACGGTAGGAACTAGTTTATAATTAAAGTCTTGCAGTTGCTCCTTTTAAATGCCCTGTAACTTGTACACTAGACTTACGTTTGAAATGAGGTATTGTAACTGTTTCATGCTAGTGTATAATTTTGCATTTTCTTATATTTCACCTGCTACAAGAATTATAACTGCGGTGCAACCGTATATGCGGGGTGCTTATCCAGAAACCCATATACGGCAGCTTATCAACAAGTGACGACATCTCGTGAATGTTTTTGTCAGGTGGCACTTTGTACTTCCCACTGACAAAGAGAGACTTCTTACACATATTTCCAAAATTAGCCCTCCCCCAAATTGTAATCTTTGGTTACACCTGATTGGCAAATCAGAGATTTTCTCTTCTTTTTGCTGCTGCTGGTTTTGCATCTTAAAATTAATGAATTACTGATTGTTCTCCACAAAAGAAACCGAAATACAGTTGTGAAAAAGCAGTGTGGAAACTTAATTATACACCTAGTTTATACAGCTGTGTGTCTAATGACCTACTGGCCCTAATTACTGTGTTGTGGCTCAGTCTGAGTGCTCTTGTCCTTGCCAGAATTCTGCTCCTTTCTCTTAACCTGACTAGTGTTTCAAGCTAAAAAAAAAATAACAAGTTTCCTTTTTTTGTTCTTTTCTACACTGTCGTGCTGAAATGCAGTTTTCCTTCTTTCCAGAGGTCGTAGCAGTGTTTTAAAATTGGCACCAGAAAAGCTCAGTAGTATCACAAACTGTAAAAACATGGATTTTCCCTGGAGTCCGCAGTTCTCGCTGTCTAGATCTGAAAAACGGGCACCGGGGCAGCGTTTTTATTGTCAATCACTTGGAGGGCTCCGAGCGCAGACTCCTGTCCTTAGCTTGTCCCAGGCGTCCTCTCCCCTGGCGCGGGGGCAACAGGGCTCCCCAGGGCCCAGGCAGTCACCTTGGCTGCGGTGCCCAGGCGCTTCGCATGTCTCCCCGTGGTCAGTAGTTGTGTCCATCGGTGCCGAGAGCTCTGAACCCTAGACTGGGGTACGCTTGGCCGGATGGTCCGTGGTCCAGCTCCCCTGACTGCTGTCATCACACAAATGATGGTTGAGTTTACCTGGAGGTTCCTGGTTCCCAGCCACCCTGTGAGGAGGCTCTTTGCAGGACTTCTGCCTACACGTGCCGGAAAATTAGTGTGTGATAAGGTGCTGCGCTGCCTGGCTTTCTCCACAGGTGCTCAGTGAAATACGAATTTATCACGTAGAACATAAAGCATATTCCTGTATCTGAATTTGAATCTGAAGTCGACAGAAGCATAGTTGCAAATTTGTGACAAACAAGGCACGCGGTAACCTTACCGACACCGTTGTCTCGCAGCGCATCCTGTGCAATGTGTTTCCTGAGCCGCCAGCACTGGCTCTGCCGGCACGCGGGGTGTTTGGCACGAGCGAGGGCTGCCTGCGAAGGTGCTTTTAGTGTAGCTTTGAACGTATTGCATACGCTTGTGAAAGTTGTGCAAAGTGTTGTGCTCCCTAACAGCGCTGTGCACCCGGCAGACCAGCGGGCCGTCCGGCGGGCGAAGGTAGGTGAGACCCCTTGGCCGGGGCACGCGGCCCCACGCTCAGCCCTGCGGTGTGGGGAGGCGGTAGCCGGGGCTGAGCCTCAGCAATTGTTTCTCAGGCTGTCCCTTCGATTTTGCAGGCATGCCAGTCGCTGTAAGGATTTGTGGGGTGCAGGGAGGGATGTCAAATTAAAACAATGCTTGCTCACCCAGCTCAGGATTTGCTTTGTGGCCTCGTGGAGGGTCTCCCGCGGCGGGGGCACGGTGGTGAGCCCCCGGCAGATCGGGAACCGGCTGCGCAGGGAGCTGGGCAGTGTGTTTGCCGATAAGAGCTTGCCAGTGTGCCAGGCACCACCCCCTGCAAATCACCGCTGCCACCTTTGTGCGGGTCCCTCCGGGGACTGAGGCAAGGGAGGCAGCACCAGGCACTGCGCGAGCAGATAGGAGCGCTGCCAACACGGCTGCGGGCCGGTTGGTTGCGTATAACCAAAACCCCTGGTAGGAGGGGAGGTAATGAGCTGTCTCTACCCGCTTCTCAGCCTTGACAGAGCCAGCAGTCGCCACGGACGGCCCGGCTGTGCATTCTGAGGATGCACAAACATTTCTTAGCAATGGTGATGTCTTTCCTCAAGCATTATGTGTTTTTTACGCAGGAAGAACATTTTCCCTGTCATTTTTAAACACATCGCTCAACAAGGAGCTGAGGATGACAAGTGAGCGTGCTTGTATTGGCAAGGGACCGTTTCATTCGTGCTACTTTAATTGAGTTCTTTTATCTACTTTTATCTAGTTCAAAAAGTAGTCTGCCGAGTAAGCACAGGTATACATGGAAACGGATAGAAGGGAAAGTGGGTGCATGTTTTAAACGAGGCCTCTTAAAGAAAACACACTTCCTTTTGAAGTCATGAAGAGTTTTTCACTTGGCTGTCTGAAAAGCCACTCTCCCCTCCTGGTATGTTGCTGTGTCAGAAATGGGGGGATGAACAAAGACTGAAACCCTCCAGATGCTGCAAAGCAAGAGATAGCTGCCACGAGAGCTCCGAGTGCAGCAGGACCTGCATTTGGGAACTGGAGCCTGTGCAGCTCCCCCAGCACCGCCCCAGCCCTCCCGCAGCCCTTCTGGGGCACTGGGGATGCCTGAGCTCCACCTCCCCTTCTCCCCCCGCTTCAGATTTCTGTTTGAAAGAATAATCCATCGCCATGTTACAGCAGAGGGAGTATTCTGTGGGTCTGCGTAGGGCAGACTTGTTTCTCAGCATTATAGAAATCTGAGTAAATAACAAATGTGGTTTTTTTAAAAAGAGGAGGGAGGGAGTGCAGTGGAAAGGCTCCTTCCAGGGCTGAAGCCTGCTGAGGGCTGCAGGGGCAGCTGTACCCACAGGAAGGAGGATCACTGCTGCCCTAAGCAGGTCCCAGCATTCAGGGGGTTGTAGAAAAAACCCAATATGTGAAACTCAATTCAGAAATGCAGTGAGGATAGCCTGGAGACTACAATAGATGCGTGCTTGCTATAAAGTGGCCTTTAATAATGCCTTAGAGAGGTCGGTGGAGGATGTGCTGGGGTTGTCCTGTCTCAGACGGACAAGAGCACAGATTGTTTGTGGCTAGGGCGCTGCTGCAGGGCACGCATCACCTCCCTGTGTGTTGTTGAGGGACAAAACCGTGTTGGCCATATCAACGGCCTTGGCGGATTCAAAGCCGTCAAGATCTTCAGACTGCAGATGTGAGCAGGGAATGGAAGGTGCATAGAGAGTCTGCTTTTTTTCCCGATTTCTTCCCCTGTGCCTCAGTAGACCATTGGGTAAGTAGTCTTCCTGTGAGGATGGCCGTACTGCGGCAGCCTGCTTGTTCCAGAGCACCGTTTCCACAGAATATTCTCCTAGGTGTCAGCAACCTTACCTGGTCGCTTCTACGTGTATTTTATTCAAATTCCTCCGATAATCTTCCTCCATGAATTTACATTTTGAAGTTTCGTGTTGAAAGAAAATGTACCTTTAGTCTTTGCCATGGTGGGGACCCAGAGTTCAGTTACACGTTGGTAGGAAGTGTCTCTTTTTGCTCACTTCAGCCTTTCACCTGCTTTGGTTTCATACTGTTCGGTCCTTCTGGTGAAGGAGACAGTGAGCAATTGCCGCTTTTCCACCTTCTCCACCCACTCATGCCTGAGAAGTCTTCTTTTGCTGCCCCCTTTGCTGTCTCCAAACCTGTATTTTCAGTTTTCTTACTGATGCCTTCTGTATCTTGTCCCAGAGAAGGAGACTGAGGCAGAGGGTCCAGCACGGCTAACAGGAGAGCGAGTGGGTAAGGTGTCTCCTTGTGCTAGACATGTGGTCACATTTGCATGTCTGTCCTGGTTCCCGAGTAGGAGGCAAGGGACAGTACTTGTCCTGGTGTGAAGACCTGGCAGACAGAAAGATGGTGTCTGGCCATGCAGGGGAAGAACAATTAAGTCTTCAGTGTTTATTAAGAAAAAAGCGACCAGCAGTGCATTTCAAGCATTCATCATGCAACATAATTTTGCTGTTGGAAGTGGTGGGATTAAAAAAGCATTTCTAATGTTGATTTCTTTGAATTCGTCAAATATAATTTTTTTTTGTTAAAAAAAATCAATTAAAACTAAAGGAAGTGTGCATACAAGCACTGTCAAGAATTCCTATCTTTCTTTTTTTTTTTTTTTAAAACAAGCCTAGAAAAAAATCCCCACAGAAGTTCTGTAGTGCATATTTGAATGCTTTTGTTGTAGCCTCATTAAACTTGGCTTGTCTGCAGATACAGCTGGCATGTTATTAACTGTGCTCCAGGCTCGGGGAAGCCAGAAAGCAGCCTCCACCCCCCAGTGCCGGCTGGCTTGAGGGAAACGTGCCAGCATGGGTTGGTCCTCTTCAGCTGGCTGGCTTTGGGAACGCTTGCTGGAGCATCTCCGCATGGCCTCTGGGTCCGGGAGCCCAGGGCTCAGCCTACCCCAAGCGCGGACTCGAGGGAGGGCTGCGTGCTGCCCCTGGTGCCGGCCGACAGCACGTGCCCCCGCAGCACAGCAGCCCCTTGCCAGCAGGATGGATCCACCAAGGTAGGTGGCCTCCCATGGACAACCTCAACCGGGTGCTTGTGTTCTCCAAAGGGGTCTTTAACGGCTTTCTTTACCGTGGGCTGGCAAGAAGCAAATTGGTGATCAGGTAGTTTCGCTGTTCTGAAAAAACTTGTTGTTGGACTGAACCAGTCTAATAAATTGAATAAGGGAAATATTTTCCCTGCACCTGCCGGAGAGGCTGTTGCTCCCCAAGTTGGGTTTGCGCATCAGAAGACCTCCACCAGAGGTCCGAGCAGCTTCACGCTTCCTGCAAAGCTTTGACAACTAGTATGGACTTTCTGAATGCTGTTTCATTTAAGTATATTTAATAGGTGTTTTTACTTGTAAAGTGAATTTCAATTCATAATTGTTAAAAATGAATACATGGAAATTTTAAATTTAATAATGTGCATTAAATATAGGTAATATTATTTGAACTTCTTCCTTTTTACAACCAGCTTTCATTGCCTTAATTAACGAAAAAATTGATTTGCAGTTTTCAAGGCACTTGGTCCGTTCATGTTAAATACTTCCTAGGGCATTTGAGCACTTTGTAATCTTTAAACAGTTAGACTAGCAACTCCTTTCTGACACAAGGAAGTACTACTCTTATTTTTATCATCACGGAATTAAGAAGTCACTCTAATTTGGCTTAAGTTTTTGACTGTTACTGACAGGGGTGTTGGTTCCTTCTGTCTCCTACCTTAGGCTGGTAGAAGGTTTGTGTTGTCTTTGCTGACAATTAAAAGGATTAATTTTTAGTCTTCACAGCTCTTGGGTCTGGTGCCCTATGGAGCTGCACAAGCCTTATGTCAACATGAGGGGGACAAGAGGTCAGGTTTGCGGGAGAATTCAAGACTTTCCCCTTTGACTTTCTCAGTTATTTTGTATGAAAATGACTGTAACTGTGGCTTCACCAATTTGCCTAATGACGTGCACGAAATTGGTGGAAGAGCCAAGGTCTTTGATCCAGGTGACACCTGTAGTCGTGGGGGTGGGCTTCCTCTTGAAGGCACCATTTTTTTTTGGCAAGTGGGTCCACCTCTTCTTTACTCTTCCTTGAAAATCTTTCTCAGCATAATGGTGAAAGACTTTCTTGGCTTCTCCTTATCTTGCTACTCAATTACTGTTAGCCTTGCTGAGGAGGACATAAGGAAAGGCTGAAGAAACCCATTGCTTTTCTCCAGGGAATCTGTTACATTAAACATTTGAATAGATTTTTGAATGTAATTCCCAATCATTTCCTCTACAGTGAACTCAGTTCACTCTTGCAGACTTTGTACTTAATGATATCTCTTAAAATAAATGAGATTTGAAACAATTTATATCAAATGACTATTTTAGAAATCTACATCTACTAATTATTCATTAGAAAATTTGGAAAGACAGAAGTAGAATAAATTCCCTTTATGACCTCACAGTCTACAGAAATATAAATATATATACTTGTGTTCATTTTCTCTGAGAAAAACTGAATGCACGTGATTTACTGGACTCTTAAGAGTAGTCTAAGCAGATTTGAATTACATTGTTCAATCTGCATCAATAAACTGTGGCAACCAACCAAGCCAAAACCAACCAAAATTCAACGTGCCTCCAGGACAGTTTTTTAACATTTATGGCAATACTCAGCTTGTGGCCTGTCTCTGCGTTGTGTGGGATTTTGCTTCTGTGAGTTGTTCCGATTGTCTCCTCCGGGTGACCGCTCTCTTCCCTTCCCTCTCCCCGTGGCCTGTGCTGGTGTCCCTGTGGGCTTCTTCCTCGAAGGCTGTTTCCTTGCTCGTTCTTTTCTGGAACTCTCCTGCCTTTTCACTTCTTGGTCATGACAGTCTTCTCTCTGACACCGTGCTGGCATTTGCCCTTGCTGGGCCCCGCATGTAGCGGAGTCACTTCACTGTTTATACATTTAAGTTACACTGACTGTGTTACTCTTTTCTCCTTCACTCTGAGCTGCAGTTGCTCCTTTGTCTGTTGTCCCAGAGCTGGCTCTTCCGTGGGGCTCCACACAGGTGCAGAGCCTCCTTGATGTGTCCCATGAGGACCAGCATCTGCCGGTCTCCTTGAGGTGCTGCGAGAAATCGGGCTGCTCCGTGTGCTGTTCCAGAGGCAGTCTCAGCTAGGCTCAGGCGAGCTGAAGCTGTGTGCTAGTCAAATTTTTGTTCGCAAAACCTAGCAAATGATTTAATTTGCATTCAGACTGCATCCAGATCCAACCTGGATAGCTGCTTGATCTCACCTTACAGCCCTTCTCTACTCCTTTCTCCCTTACAGACACTTGCCGCGGTTTGTTTTACAAGTGCTGTTTCATGTAGGAGTTGTATTCCATTAGGTGTTTTAATGGTATCCAGTGTAACTGGGTTTGAATTTGACCAGAGCCTCTGGTACATGTAAATAAAGCAGACAGTATTCCATGCTTTTTATGGGGACTAAACTGTCATCTTTAGGAGGCAGTCACAAACACTGTTGCATTCCTCACAAATTTAACCCAAAATTTAAAACAAAAGAAAATGGAAGTGAGTAGGATTTTCTTGTCTCTGAAATGTGAGAATACCAAATTTTCTTGCCTCCAGTTTAAATTCTGGAAGTGCAAACATCAGGAAGGACGATACTCTTTCTCTCAACAGCTAGGTGCACACATGCATATCTGTAATGTACAGAATTATTCGATTTATGTTAAGCAGTTTGATTTTGAAGACCTGACTAGCTAAAATTGGCTGTATTGAAAGCAGTGTCTTTATTCAGGGGAGCATCAGTCCTAATTAAAAGAGAAGTGAGGAGAGCCAGTCCTTACAGCAAGTTGCGGGGAGTGATTTTGTGAGTGGTACCAGTCGGGAAAAGTGCAGTCTGAGTTAGCAAAACTGTGTATTTCCAGTGGCTGCCACGGTAATTGGCTGTGCCTGTCCGGATCACCGAGTGACAGGCGGAAGGCTCAGCTCTCGGAGAGCTTGGCTGCTCCAGGCAGGGGGCAGAAGGAGGGAAGGAGGATGGGGAGAAAAAACAATTTGTGAACTTGCCCCTTTTGAGATAGCAAATGCTCTTCTCCCTGTGCCCAGGCTCACTGCTGAACAGCCGGCAGCTGCATCCCACTCCTCTTCTGCTGTCAGCGAATGTCACTGCAGAAACCTCAGTAGTTTCAAGGAGTCACTATTTGTACAGAGGGAATAGAGGAAACTCATGGATAGAAATGTGGTGGTGTGTGGGCTGCTCTGGATTTTACTCTGAGAAAGAAGATCTCCACAAATGTTTTAAATTAGGCTATCCTTGATTTGTGGTGGTATGGAGCCCAACCAAAATTTCAGGAAAAAATAAGTTGCTGTGTTAAAACAGACATGAAAAAAAATGAAGGGCTTAACTTTTGTCCTGAGGGTGATAAAACAGCACCACACAGCTGAAAATCAATCTGACCTTCACCCACGTGATGCTGTTGTCTCAGTCTGTCTTTCATTTCCTTTGGTTGAGTGAAGGCCATGGCATTCAGTAGGGAGAAAAGCCAGAGGGAGGTGGGGAGAATCCTGTTTTCTCTGGAAAGGCTTCGGTGCTTGCATAAGTTGACTCCGTAAAGAGAGTTGCTGTAAAACTTTGAATTATTTCATTAAATAAATAAATAAACCCCCTCTTTCTTCTCTTAATAGCCAGTGATCACATTAAGGTAGAGAAGACATGTGCTTAAAAAGGGAGAAAAAAAGTGTTTGTGATATGAAACATTCTGTTTTAATTAAACCTAGTATTAGTTGGTATTTTGAAATGAAGGCAGCAACAGGAAACCTGCACATTCAGTTAAAAACAAAAATTTCTACCCAAAGGGGAGAAAAAAGGCCAATTATTTTTTTCTAGAGATATTTTAACATTCTGTGTTGCAGGCTTTGCACAGACAAAGAGAAGGTACACAGATACATGTGTATTTACATATACATCAATAAATCAACAGTTAGGGCTTGTGTATAAGCAATATTATTGATTTTCAGAATAGAGGTACAGTTTCAATTGGTGAACTACTCATTTTGCACAACATCCTGCAGGAAGTGGTTCCCACCTTATTTTCTCAAAGTCAGAGAATGAGCTAAATGAATTGGTAAAGTTTTGTGCAGAATTGAATTCTATTAAACAATAGCACCAGCAAAGGGAAGAACTATGTGCATAAGCACATCTTGATACCCTTTTTAATGTCATGAAAGCAATTTTAAATGCAATTCATAGCTGTTTGTCCAGTCCTGTGCGTTTTCCATCCTCGTTGAATTTAAGTGCGACCCAGGGTGAAAAAGTTGCCAGATACTTCTGGAAAACCAAGTTTTCCACTCAGACGTTACAAAACTAGGATTGCTCTAAGTTCTGCCTACCCTAGACTGCAGTTTTCTGGATTCATCTCATCACGTGCAGATAATATCTATCTTACTTTGTATTTTTGTGCTATAGATACCCTGGCTACTGTAGTGTAGAGAGAGCTAGGGGTATTTACTATTTCCTTTGTTCAGTAATGTTGCCTGGTTTTGGAAGGTCTGTAAGAAATGTCAACTTCTTGTTAACATGATGAAGACAGAGATTGGATTTAGATGTAGAGATTAATCTCTGCTTTGTAAAGGTTAAGAGTTAAACAATTTGTTCATTAATCTATTTGGGATGATGGAGATTAATTTGTGGCTGTAGGTTTTTGTTTAAGTGTGATTTGTCTGATGTGCCAGCCATCCCAGACACTATTTCACATGGCGTTAAAAAAACCCCAAACAGCAAATGTAAAAGATGTTGGGACCTTTTTCTGGTGGGCTCGGCTACTCGGGTCTCTACATGATATGCCAAAATGCTATTTGCATAAATGTAGGATTTAATAAGTTACCATTCTGATTAACGCCATTAACTGCTTAACTACTGTAGAAATTGGCTTCCAAAGTTGCTCAATGGTAGCTGTTGCTCTCCACATCATTCCATTTGCTGTCTCGCTGGGGATAATGGTATGCAAGGGAAAGCAAGAAGGTCAAGGATCTTTTTGTTTAGTCTCTTTGCGCATTAAAAGTTCTATTATGTGTTTGTATTGCATGTGGTTTCCAGTCTGTTGGCTACAATGCTTTCAAAATCCATTGATGATGAGTTTGTGAAGCTAAATATATCTTGTGGGTTATGACTACCAAGCTATCACTTTGTGTAGCAGTCAGGGCCAATTTTTAACAAGTGTTTTTTCAGAACGAGGAGTTGTGAAACCAAGTCAAACGATCTTACAAAAGGGTTAACTGAAATGCTGATACAGAAGATGACAGCAAATGCTTGGTCTGTGCTGAGGGCGGGGGTGTTTGGAGCTGTGCTATGCTATTTGAGGGGAAGTGGTTCTCAGGTTGGGGTTTTGTTATGAGTTTTTCTGGAGGCGGGGCCAGGCTGTGGTATTGTTGTGAATGATACGGCCGCCACAGAGCTGAATGAGGTTGGAAAAAAGCAGTGTCCTCTCCAGCCATCCTTTTCTCTGCCCCAGCAAGAAGCAGGTGCAGCGTGCTGTGGAGGAGGCATGTGTGGAGGTCCCGTGCGCGCTCACCCCACGGCTTCCCGCTGCCCCGTTGTCCCCTCCGCACAGGAGCAAAGCCGCCTGCCTGTCCCCCCCGGCTGGCAGGGCTGTCGGGCTCTGCCGAGACCTCACTGCTGCTTCTTGCCCGACATTTCAGGGAATGCAAAACCAGACTGCGGGATGCAGCCACGTCCTAAGGGCTGGCACAGCCGCCTTGCTTGTTTTCACTCTCCAGCTAGTAGGCTGACCTTTTAAAAAAACAGTTTGAGCTGCTGGGAAACACTGACAATAGCTTTAATAGATTTCAGTTTGGTATTAAATAGCTATGGCTGCATTTTGATAATGTGAACTAGCAGCCGTAAGCATGTTTTAGCTGATGGTTTCAGGCCGTGTACAAACTCAGGCAGATGTCACAGCCTCCTTGCCAGACGTTAGCACCAGATACTCATTTTCTTTCAAAGTAAAAGCAGAGATTTTATTTTTTTAAAGCAATTTGTGTTCTGACTGCATGAGTACCTTCACACCTGTCAAGTGAATCCAGTGTGCTCATTCCCAAGGGTAACCTGACATCTGGGAAATTCTGCCTCAGCCCAGACTGATCCCCTTCGCAGTGTCTTTGGTGTTTTGAATTGAAATGGAATTACACTATATCACATCATCCTTTGCATTATTCTGTTCTGCTCCAGTATATCCTTGATTTTATTAACTTTCGTTTTAAATCCTGCTCTTGGGCTGTTTCAGGAGTGTTGCAGTTATCTGTAAGCTGTCTTGCTTTTCACTGTGGGGCTGGTAAGCTCAAAAACATCTGCAGGCTGGGTCAGTCCAGCTTGCTAGTCTTTAGAGGATATTTACAAAGTTTCATAAGGCTTGGACCCATACCCACACCCATCCTAGATGCAGTGTCTACAGATTTATCCCCCAGAGCCTCTTACAGGCTCTGTTTGTATTGCTATCTAGAGCTATCCCACTGCAGAAATCCCCAGGAGAGAGAAGTGGTCAAGAGTACTTAGAAACATCTGTTAAAAATTCAGACAAACACTGCACTGTCACTAGAAGCAGTTGGGATGGGACGAATGAAATTTATCATGTGGTGCTACAGGAAAAAGGAACATTTCTTTTGTTCCTTTACTTTTCCTTAAAAATCGATAGTTTGGTCAGTAGATCTAGGAACACACCCCTGCCGAGCCCACGTGGGGTGGAGAGCTGCGCTTTACCAGTGTCACAAACACACTTGAGAGCCAAGGCTTGTGGTCTTACAGGAGCTCTGTTTCCAGAGTATTCACTTCATCACATGCTTTCTATTTGTTTGAAGAAACCCTGCGTTAATTGTGCAGACCTAGAAAGTGGCGACATTAGGAGATAAAGTGACTTCACTGTGACTTTTCTATTGCTTTCCATACTTAGGCAAAAGAGAAGAAGAAGTTGTCGCAAGAAATCTAATGGGTGAACTCTCCAACTAGTTGCTGGTTTGTATGTGACTACATACTGGGTTCAGTGAGTACTTGAGAAATATTGGCATTTGTCCCCGATGATGTGTCATGAAGTTACAGGCAATTTGGCAGACAAAACAAGTTTTCTTGCGTATGAGGCTGGACTTGCTATGATGTTGCATTTCTTCATCCCAGTGGTCCAGCTCAGTCCCCCACCCGAGCCGGTTCCCCACAGAGTACGCTCATCTCCCTTTCCCTTCCTCTGCCTACAAGCAGCAGCAGCAGCACGAGCTGTGCTGGTCGGCCGGGTGGCACGCGCGTGCCGATTGCCTGGGGCAGGCCCGAGAGCGGGAATAAGTGCTGACTCTGTTCTTAGCCTTTATCTCCACAGAGACATGAGCTGGGGTCTCTGTCTTACCCAATCAAAGGTAGGTTCTCCAATCTTATAGAAACTCAATTTCTATAAGAGAAACTCAATTTCTCTTGGAGCCCTCTATCCCCAGTCCGGTGTGATTCAGAAGTTAATAGGAAAGGACAAACAGTTAAGACATATGACAGGCAATATGATCGCAGAAACCTTGTTTTCTTAGGATGCTAGGCTGAAAAAAATGAACACAAGGCTCCTGAGAATAAATGAGTCACTTCAGATTGAGACTTGATGGACAATGTTGGCTTTGTTATCACTCTGCAGGCAGCGAGGGGATAGGGTTAGGGAGAATTTCCGGAAATGTAGGAGAGTCATTATTAGAAGGGTAAAGCTTCCTCTGCCACACATCCCCTGTAGTGGACCCTGCATTACCCTGGTCCCTCCTCCTTTTAGGAGCCTTTTGAGGAAGAGTCTCCTGTGACAGGAACATCTCTCAAGTCTTTTCATCTGTGAGCTGCCAGGTGAAAGAATGGGGCTAGAGAACAAAAGATGTTCAGATACCGCAGACAAGCTTTTGTAGGATCTGCCACGTCAGCTGTCTCTTATAAGGTCTGCTGTATTTTCTGTTGATGGTGCTCTTCCCCTGAGGATTTCCCCACACCTGGGAACGCCTGCCATAACCCGCACTGATATTTTCCTCAACGCCTTTCATTTCTGCATACAGATATCGTGCACTGTCCTTGCCCTTATTCTGTTCTGCTCCTTGGCAGTCCCAGCTTTCCTGGCCAGGAGCTTTCATCCCACCTTCCTCTCAGCCTTTTTCAGGAGGGGCGTTGCAATTGTTTATAAGCTAGCTTGTCCTGTTTTCTGACATTTTCAGTGTAGTCTGCAGAAGAGGAAGGTGAGGTATATGTTCTCTGTCTGTTAAAGGGGAACAGAAAACGTGAAGTAGATGTTGCTGGTCTGTTAGCAAGATATTCTTGGGTTTTTTCAGGAGGCAGAGAAGCCTTTCTTTAACATCAGTGATCTTGCCTTTGGTGTGTTTGGAGGTCATGGAAGGGCAGGCAGCCATCTCACTCGCATGCATGTCAAGGGGAGGGTGGCTTCCCAGCTTATCCTGTACTTCCCACTTGCCATCCTGAAGTGAATTTTCTCTCTCCCTTCTCCTACCACATTTACCTCCTTCTTCTTCCACTTGTGTTCTGGGGCTTGAGGTTTTCCAAAATACATCATGGTAAGAGGCAAAGCTGTAATGATTTGGGCCTCGTAGCTCCTCTGGAGACACCTTTCGATTCTCTGAATGAAATAAATACCTATTCAAGCTGAAGAGCAGCGTTCTTTCATCTTGCTGCTGCACATAGGTGGGAGGAGTGACTAACTGTTCCTCTGGAAATAGTGGAGGAGACAGGCTTGTCTGCTTCCCAGTGCTACAAGTTGGATGATGCCCTTACCTATTCCCCCCATCCTCCACCACATCGATGTTTTGCTTGCTTACATGCATTGCATATGTGAGAGAGAATTATAAGTCTCCTGGCTACCTTCTCTTCCAAAGATAACTCAGAATACAGAGTCTCTTCTAAGGAGATACATATTCCCCCTCCAACATTACGCATACAGAAATCAAAATTCTTTTGCTTCTGACCAACCTTAGATAAAACCTGATGGTTGCAGCTGAATCTCACTGAGTTTTTCATTAAAGCCGTTCAAAGCAAACTACAGGGTGGAGATGTCATGTGAGCCAAAACTAACCTCCCTTTTCCTGCCAGTGAGGCTGTATTGCCAAATTTCACACAGCCGTGTGCTGTAGCACCTCCTTTGAACACGAGTGTGGTTCTGGAGGCCGTTTTGAAGCTCCCACTTGAAACACTCTCTGAGAGCTAGTGGAGCATTTTCTGGCACTTAAGCTTCTGTATCTGGTGGCTGTTTGTGCTATATGGAGCAATGAGTCAGGGCTTGCTAAAGGTGAAAAAAAGAGTTTCTTAGAAAACCTTGCAGAAAAGCTAAGGTTGTTTTGGAGCTGGAAGTGCTGTTGATGTCTGTGGTGAAATTGGTGCAGCAAGGGTTTCTAAGAATTACCAGATAGTGTAGCAGCTCATCTGAGTACTCTTTTTGTATGATTTCTGCAGCCAGTGGCCTCCTCCTAGCATAGGATATTTTTTCCATATTTTTCACTCCCTGGACTGCTGGATATGGGGACTTGTTCCTTGCTATACTTTTATTCTTAATTATATACTTGAATTACAAAAGTGCAAAACCCCTCACCTCCTGCTGAAATCCTGAGGAGCTGTGGGTCTTCATCATCCCAAACAGTCAAGTAATTGTGCTGCAGACTTCACTCTGAGTTGGTTCCTTTCCATAGTTTACCAGATCATTAATGTTTCAGTTGGCTGGCTCTGAATTCATGACAGCAGTACATGTTAACCGAACTGAATGTGCTACTACAGTCTCCCAGCCAGCTTGTCTGTGACGTTAGCGTTTGGGATACACCGGCAGCACAGTCAGAGATGGCTCCGCAGGGTGGGTGCGTGTGTCTGAGTGAGCAGGTAATGGGCACAGCGAGGATGCTGCTGAGCGCTCCTCGGCTCGGGCAGGATTCCCCGCAGCGGGGATGAACAGGCTGCACTGGTGCTCTGGCTACTGGGACTTCGTTGCTGTCACACACGAAGTTACATCTGGTTTGGATGTGGGCAAAGCTCGCCACAGACACCCTTCCTGATGCAGCGGGCTGTCCCTTCATGGGAAACAGGCGTGGGAGACGTGGTCCTTCCTCCGTGCCCCATATTGGGTCTGTGATAACAACTAATGTGGCTGCTGTTGCGCTGCTGACGCTTTGGTCATTCCCAGTTATTTTCCCATTTTTGCATAAAATAAAGACATAATTTTGTGACGGCAAGGAACAAAGGAAGCTCTGAAATGCTGAGGT